>CAMQGK010000514.1:5487500-6735156 GCA_947000775.1 Pterois miles | reverse complement strand
AAGTTGATAAAAAACACGAAAAAGGTTGTATTATACCATGTAGAATGATTCTACGGTGGGTAAGTCATTTCGTGAAATGTTGGAAAATTTTGAAATAAAAAAAACGCCATAGTATAGTATGTTGAAATTTTTCGATGAAAACGTCAGAATTTTTTGAAGTTGAAAAAAAACATAAAAACGGTCGTATTATAACATGTAGAATGATTCTACAGTGGGTAAAAGTCATTTCGTGAAATGTTGGAAAATTTTACAAAAAAAACGCCACAGTATAGTATGTCAAATTTTTCGATGAAAACGTCAGAATTTTTTGAAGTTGATAAAAAACACGAAAAAGGTTGTATTATACCATGTAGAATGATTCTACGGTGGGTAAGTCATTTCGTGAAATGTTGGAAAATTTTTGAAAAAACAGAACGCCATCGTATAGTATGTCGAAATTTTTCGATGAAAACGTCAGAATTTTTTGAAGTTGAAAAAAACCACGAAAACGGTCGTATTGTAGCATGTAGAATGATTCTACGGTGGGTAAAAGTCATTTCGTGAAATGTTGGAAAATTTTTGAAAAAAAAAAAAAACGCCATAGTATATAGTATGTCGAAATTTTTCGATGAAAACGTCAAAATTTTTTAAAGTTGAAAAAAAAAACATAAAAACGGTCGTATTGTAGCATGTAGAATGATTCTATGGTGAGTAAAAGTCATTTCGTGAAACGTTGGAAAATTTTTGAAAAAAAACCCACCATAGTATATATATGTCGAAATTTTTCGATGAAAACGCCAAAATTTTTTGGAGTTGAAAAAAACCATAAAAACGGTCGTATTGTAGCATGTAGAATGATTCTATGGTGAGTAAAAGTCATTTTGTGAAATGTTGGAAAATGTTTGAAAAAAAAAAAAACGCCATAGTATAGTATGTCGAAATTTTTTGATGAAAACGTCAAAATTTTTTGAAGTTGAAAAAAACCATAAAAACGGTCGTATTGTAGCATGTAGAATGATTCTATGGTGAGTAAAAGTCATTTCGTGAAATGTTGGAAAATTTGACAAAAAAAACGCCATAGTATAGTATGTCAAAATTTTTTGATGGAAACGTCAAAAAATGTTTGATGTTGAAAAAACCATGAAAACGGTCATATTATAGCATGTAGAATGATGCTATGGTGAGCAAAAGTCACTTCGTGAAATGTTGGAAAATTTTTGAAAAAAAAAAAATGCCATAGTATAGTATGTCGAAATGTTTCGATGAAAACGTCAAAATTTTTTGAAGTTGAAAAAAACCATAAAAACGGTCGTATTGAAGCATGTAGAATGATTCTATGGTGAGTAAAACTCATGTCGTGAAATGTGAAAATTTTACAAAAAAAACGCCTTAGTATAGTATGTCGAAATTTTTCGATGAAAACGTCAGAATTTTTTGAAGTTGAAAAAAAACATGAAAACGGTCGTATTGTAGCATGTAGAATGATTCTACAGTGGGTAAAAGTCATTTCGTGAAATGTTGGAAAATTTTTGAAAAAAAAATGCCATAGTATAGTATGTCGAAATTTTTCGATGAAAACGTCAAAAAATGTTTGATGTTGAAAAAACCATGAAAACGGTCATATTATAGCATGTACAATGATGCTATGGTGAGCAAAAGTCATTTCGTGAAATGTTGGAAAATTTTGAAAAAAAAAACGCCATAGTATAGTATGTCGAAATTTTTCGATGAAAACGTCAAAATTTTTTGAAGTTGAAAAAAACCATGAAAACGGTCGTATTGTAGCATGTACAATGATTCTATGGTGAGTAAAAGTCATTTCGTGAAATGTTGGAAAATTTTACAAAAAAAACGCCATAGTATAGTATGTCGAAATTTTTCGATGAAAACGTCAGAATTTTTTGAAGTTGAAAAAAACCATGAAAACGGTCATATTATAGCATGTACAATGATGCTATGGTGAGCAAAAGTCATTTCGTGAAACGTTGGAAAATTTTTGAAAAAAAACCCACCATAGTATATATATGTCGAAATTTTTCGATGAAAACGCCAAAATTTTTTGGAGTTGAAAAAAACCATAAAAACGGTCGTATTGTAGCATGTAGAATGATTCTATGGTGAGTAAAAGTCATTTTGTGAAATGTTGGAAAATGTTTGAAAAAAAAAAAAAAACGCCATAGTATAGTATGTCGAAATTTTTTGATGAAAACGTCAAAATTTTTTGAAGTTGAAAAAAACCATAAAAACGGTCGTATTGTAGCATGTAGAATGATTCTATGGTGAGTAAAAGTCATTTCGTGAAATGTTGGAAAATTTGACAAAAAAAAAACGCCATAGTATAGTATGTCAAAATTTTTTGATGGAAACGTCAAAAAATGTTTGATGTTGAAAAAACCATGAAAACGGTCATATTATAGCATGTAGAATGATGCTATGGTGAGCAAAAGTCACTTCGTGAAATGTTGGAAAATTTTTGAAAAAAAAAAAATGCCATAGTATAGTATGTCGAAATGTTTCGATGAAAACGTCAAAATTTTTTGAAGTTGAAAAAAACCATAAAAACGGTCGTATTGAAGCATGTAGAATGATTCTATGGTGAGTAAAACTCATGTCGTGAAATGTGAAAATTTTACAAAAAAAACGCCTTAGTATAGTATGTCGAAATTTTTCGATGAAAACGTCAGAATTTTTTGAAGTTGAAAAAAAACATGAAAACGGTCGTATTGTAGCATGTAGAATGATTCTACAGTGGGTAAAAGTCATTTCGTGAAATGTTGGAAAATTTTTGAAAAAAAATGCCATAGTATAGTATGTCGAAATTTTTCGATGAAAACGTCAAAAAATGTTTGATGTTGAAAAAACCATGAAAACGGTCATATTATAGCATGTACAATGATGCTATGGTGAGCAAAAGTCATTTCGTGAAATGTTGGAAAATTTTTGAAAAAAAAAACGCCATAGTATAGTATGTCGAAATTTTTCGATGAAAACGTCAAAATTTTTTGAAGTTGAAAAAAACCATGAAAACGGTCGTATTGTAGCATGTACAATGATTCTATGGTGAGTAAAAGTCATTTCGTGAAATGTTGGAAAATTTTACAAAAAAAACGCCATAGTATAGTATGTCGAAATTTTTCGATGAAAACGTCAGAATTTTTTGAAGTTGAAAAAAACCATGAAAACGGTCATATTATAGCATGTACAATGATGCTATGGTGAGCAAAAGTCATTTCGTGAAATGTTGGAAAATTTTTGAAAAAAAAACGCCATAGTATAGTATGTCGAAATTTTTCGATGAAAACGTCAAAATTTTTTGAAGTTGAAAAAAACCATGAAAACGGTCGTATTGTAGCATGTAGAATGATTCTACGGTGGGTAAAAGTCATTTCGTGAAATGTTGGAAAATTTTTGAAAAAAAAAAACGCCATAGTATAGTATGTCGAAATTTTTTGATGAAAACGTCAAAATTTTTTGAAGTTGAAAAAAAACATGAAAAAGGTTGTATTATAACATGTAGAATGATTCTATGGTGGGTAAAAGTCATTATGTGAAATGTTGGAAAATGTTTGAAAAAAAGAAAAAACACCATAGTATAGTATGTCGAAATTTTTTGATGAAAACGTCAAAATTTTTTGAAGTTGAAAAAAAAACATGAAAACGGTCGTATTGTAGCATGTAGAATGATTCTATGGTGAGCAAAAGTCATTTCGTGAAATGTTGGAACATTTTTGAAAAAAAAAAAACGCCATAGTATAGTATGTTGAAATTTTTCGATGAAAACGTCAAAATTTTTTGAAGTTGAAAAAAACCATGAAAACGGTCGTATTGTAGCATGTAGAATGATTCTACGGTGGGTGAAAGTCATTTCGTGAAATGTTGGAGAATTTTTGAAAAAAAAAAAAAAGCCATAGTATAGTATGTCGAAATTTTTCGATGAAAACATCAAAATTTTTTGAAGTTGAAAAAAACCACGAAAACGGTCGTATTGTAGCATGTAGAATGATTCTACGGTGGGTAAAAGTCATTGCGTGAAATGTTGGAAAATTTTTGAAATAAAAAAAACGCCATAGTATAGTATGTCGAAATTTTTTGATGAAAACGTCAAAATTTTTTGAAGTTGAAAAAAAACATGAAAAAGGTCGTATTATAACATGTAGAATGATTCTATGGTGGGTAAAAGTCATTATGTGAAATGTTGGAAAATTTTTGAAAAAAAAACCCGCCATAGTGTAGTATGTTGAAATTTTTAGATAAAAACATTAACATTTTTTGAAGTTGAAAAAAAACATGAAAACGGTCATATTATAGCATGTAGAATGATGCTATGGTGAGCAAAAGTCATTTTGTGAAATGTTGGAAAATTTTACAAAAAAAAACGCCATAGTATAGTATGTCAAAATTTTTCGATGAAAACGTCCAAATTTTTTGAAGTTGAAAAAAACCATGAAAACGGTCGTATTGTTACACGTAGAATGATTCTATGGTGAGTGAAAGTCATTTCGTGAAATGTTGGAAAATGTTTGAAATAAAAAAAACGCCATAGTATAGTATGTCGAAATTTTTTGATGAAAATGTCAAAATTTTTTGAAGTTAAAAAAAACCACGAAAACGGTCGTATTGTAGAATGTAGAATGATTCTATGGTGGGTAAAAGTCATTATGTGAAATGTTGGAAAATTTTTGAAAAAAAAATGCCATAGTATAGTATGTCGAAATTTTTCGATGAAAACGTCAACATTTTTTGAAGTTGAAAAAAAACACGAAAAAGGTTGTATTATACCATGTAGAATGATTCTATGGTGAGTAAAAGTCATTTCGTGAAATGTTGGAAAATTTTACAAAAAAAACGCCATAGTATAGTATGTCGAAATTTTTCGATTAAAACGTCAGAATTTTTTGAAGTTGAAAAAAAACATGAAAACGGTCGTATTGTAGCATGTAGAATGATTCTACAGTGGGTAAAAGTCATTTCGTGAAATGTTGGAAAATTTTTGAAAAAAAATGCCATAGTATAGTATGTCGAAATTTTTAGATGAAAACATTAACATTTTTTGAAGTTGAAATTTTTAGATGAAAACATTAACATTTTTTGAAGTTAAAAAAAACCACGAAAACGGTCGTATTGTAGAATGTAGAATGATTCTATGGTGGGTAAAAGTCATTATGTGAAATGTTGGAGAATTTTTGAAAAAAAAAAACGCCATAGTATAGTATGTCGAAATTTTTCGATGAAAAAGTCAAAAATTTTTGAAGTTGAAAAAAAACATAAAAACGGTCGTATTGTAGCATGTAGAATGATTCTATGGTGAGCAAAAGTCATTTCGTGAAATGTTGGAACATTTTTGAAAAAAAAAAAAAACGCCATAGTATAGTATGTCGAAATTTTTTGATGAAAACGTCAAAATTTTTTGAAGTTGAAAAAAACCATGAAAACGGTCGTATTGTAGCATGTAGAATGATTCTACAGTGGGTAAAAGTCATTTCGTGAAATGTTGGAAAATTTTTGAAAAAAAAACGCCATAGTATAGTATGTCGAAATTTTTCGATGAAAACATCAAAATTTTTTGAAGTTGAAAAAAAACACGAAAACGGTCGTATTGTAGCATGTAGAATGATTCTACGGTGGGTAAAAGTCATTTCGTGAAATGTTGGAAAATTTTTGAAAAAAAACGCCATAGTATAGTATGTCGAAATTTTTCGATGAAAACGTCAAAATTTTTTGAAGTTGAAAAAAACCATAAAAACGGTCGTATTGTAGCATGTAGAATGATTCTACGGTGGGTAAAAGTCATTTCGTGAAATGTTGGAACATTTTTGAAAAAAAAAAAACAAAACGCCATAGTATAGTATGTGGGAAATTTTTCGATGAAAACGTCAAAAATGTTTGATGTTGAAAAAACCATGAAAACGGTCATATTATAGCATGTAGAATGATGCTATGGTGAGCAAAAGTCATTTCGTGAAATGTTGGAAAATTTTTGAAAAAAAAAAATGCCATAGTATAGTATGTCGAAATTTTTCGATGAAAACGTCAAAATTTTTTGAAGTTGAAAAAAACCATAAAAACGGTCGTATTGTAGCATGTAGAATGATTCTACAGTGGGTAAAAGTCATTTCGTGAAATGTTGGAACATTTTTGAAAAAAAAAAAACAAAACGCCATAGCCATATGTCGCCATATGTCGAAATTTTTCGATGAAAACGTCAAAAAATGTTTGATGTTGAAAAAAACATGAAAACGGTCATATTATAGCATGTAGAATGATTCTACGGTGGGTAAAAGTCATTTCGTGAAATGTTGGAGAATTTTTTGAAAAAAAAAAAAAATGCCATAGTATAGTATGTCGAAATTTTTCGATGAAAACGTCAAAAATGTTTTTAAGTTGAAAAAAAACACGAAAACGGTCGTATTGTAGCATGTAGAATGATTCTACGGTGGGTAAAAGTCATTTCGTGAAATGTTGGAAAATTTTTGAAAAAAAACGCCATAGTATAGTATGTCGAAATTTTTCGATGAAAACGTCAAAATTTTTTGAAGTTGAAAAAAAACATGAAAACGGTCGTATTGTAGCATGTAGAATGATTCTACGGTGGGTAAAAGTCATTTCGTGAAATGTTGGAGAATTTTTGAAAAAAAAAAACGCCATAGTATAGTATGTCGAAATTTTTCGATGAAAACATCAAAATTTTTTGAAGTTGAAAAAAAACACGAAAACGATCGTATTGTAGCATGTAGAATGATTCTATGGTGAGCAAAAGTCATTTCGTGAAATGTTGGAACATTTTTGAAAAAAAAAAAAAAACGCCATAGTATAGTATGTCGAAATTTTTTGATGAAAACGTCAAAATTTTTTGAAGTTGAAAAAAAACATGAAAAAGGTTGTATTGTAGCATGTAGAATGATTCTACGGTGGGTAAAAGTCATTTCGTGAAATGTTGGAAAATTTTTGAAAAAAAAAAATGCCATAGTATAGTATGTCGAAATTTTTCGATGAAAACGTCAAAAAATGTTTGATGTTGAAAAAAACCATAAAAACGGTCGTATTGTAGCATGTAGAATGATTCTACGGTGGGTAAAAGTCATTTCGTGAAATGTTGGAACATTTTTGAAAAAAAAACCAAAACGCCATAGTATAGTATGTCGAAATTTTTCGATGAAAACGTCAAAATTTTTTGAAGTTGAAAAAAACCACGAAAACGGTCGTATTGTAGCATGTAGAATGATTCTACGGTGGGTAAAAGTCATTTCGTGAAATGTTGGAAAATTTTTGAAAAAAAAACGCCATAGTATAGTATGTCGAAATTTTTCGATGAAAACGTCAAAATTTTTTGAAGTTGAAAAAAACCATGAAAACGGTCGTATTGTAGCATGTAGAATGATTCTACGGTGGGTAAAAGTCATTTCGTGAAATGTTGGAACATTTTTGAAAAAAAAAAACAAAACGCCATAGTATAGTATGTGGGAAATTTTTCGATGAAAACGTCAAAAATGTTTGATGTTGAAAAAACCATGAAAACGGTCATATTATAGCATGTAGAATGATGCTATGGTGAGCAAAAGTCATTTCGTGAAATGTTGGAAAATTTAAAAAAAAAAAAAAAATGCCATAGTATAGTATGTCGAAATTTTTCGATGAAAAAGTCAAAATTTTTTGAAGTTGAAAAAACCATAAAAACGGTCGTATTGTAGCATGTAGAATGATTCTACGGTGGGTAAAAGTCATTTCGTGAAATGTTGGAGAATTTTTGAAAAAAAAAACGCCATAGTGTAGTATGTCGAAATTTTTCGATGAAAACGTCAAAATTTTTTGAAGTTGAAAAAAACCATGAAAACGGTCGTATTGTAGCATGTAGAATGATTCTACGGTGGGTAAAAGTCATTTCGTGAAATGTTGGAAAATTTTTGAAAAAAAAAAAATGCCATAGTATAGTATGTCGAAATTTTTCGATGAAAACGTTAAAAAATGTTTGATGTTGAAAAAAAACATAAAAACGGTCGTATTGTAGCATGTAGAATGATTCTACGGTGGGTAAAAGTCATTTCGTGAAATGTTGGAGAATTTTTGAAAAAAAAAACGCCATAGTATAGTATGTCGAAATTTTTCGATGAAAACGTCAATTTTTTGAAGTTGAAAAAAACCATAAAAACGGTCGTATTGTAGCATGTAGAATGATTCTACGGTGGGTAAAAGTCATTTCGTGAAATGTTGGAACATTTTTGAAAAAAAAAAACAAAACGCCATAGTATAGTATGTCGAAATTTTTCGATGAAAACGTCAAAAAATGTTTGATGTTGAAAAAAACCATGAAAACGGTCATATTATAGCATGTAGAATGATGCTATGGTGAGCAAAAGTCATTTCGTGAAATGTTAGAACATTTTTGAAAAAAAAAAAAAAACGCCATAGTATAGTATGTCGAAATTTTTTGATGAAAACGTCAAAATTTTTTGAAGTTGAAAAAAAACATGAAAAAGGTTGTATTATAACATGTAGAATGATTCTATGGTGGGTAAAAGTCATTATGTGAAATGTTGGAAAATGTTTGAAAAAAAAACAAAACGCCATAGTATAGTATGTCGAAATTTTTCGATGAAAACGTCAAAATTTTTTGAAGTTGAAAAAAATCATAAAAACGGTCGTATTGTAGCATGTAGAATGATTCTACGGTGGGTAAAAGTCATTTCGTGAAATGTTGGAACATTTTTGAAAAAAAAAACAAAACGCCATAGTATAGTATGTCGAAATTTTTCGATGAAAATGTCAAAAAATGTTTGATGTTGAAAAAACCATGAAAACGGTCATATTATAGCATGTAGAATGATGCTATGGTGAGCAAAAGTCATTTCGTGAAATGTTGGAAAATTTTTGAAAAAAAAAACGCCATAGTATAGTATGTCGAAATTTTTCGATGAAAATGTCAAAATTTTTTCAAGTTGAAAAAAACCATGAAAACGGTCGTATTGTAGCATGTAGAATGATTCTACAGTTGGTAAAAGTCATTTCGTGAAATGTTGGAAAATTTTTGAAAAAAAAAACGCCATAGTATAGTATGTCGAAATTTTTCGATGAAAACGTCAAAATTTTTTGAAGTTGAAAAAAACCATAAAAACGGTCGTATTGTAGCATGTAGAATGATTCTACGGTGGGTAAAAGTCATTTCGTGAAATGTTGGAACATTTTTGAAAAAAAAAAACAAAACGCCATAGTATAGTATGTGGGAAATTTTTCGATGAAAACGTCAAAAATGTTTGATGTTGAAAAAACCATGAAAACGGTCATATTATAGCATGTAGAATGATGCTATGGTGAGCAAAAGTCATTTCGTGAAATGTTGGAAAATTTTTGAAAAAAAAAAAAATGCCATAGTATAGTATGTCGAAATTTTTCGATGAAAACGTCAAAATTTTTTGAAGTTGAAAAAAACCATAAAAACGGTCGTATTGTAGCATGTAGAATGATTCTACAGTGGGTAAAAGTCATTTCGTGAAATGTTGGAACATTTTTGAAAAAAAAAAACAAAACGCCATAGTATAGTATGTCGAAATTTTTCGATGAAAACGTCAAAAAATGTTTGATGTTGAAAAAAACATGAAAACGGTCATATTATAGCATGTAGAATGATTCTACGGTGGGTAAAAGTCATTTCGTGAAATGTTGGAGAATTTTTGAAAAAAAAAAAATGCCATAGTATAGTATGTCGAAATTTTTCGATGAAAACGTCAAAAATTTTTTAAGTTGAAAAAAAAACACGAAAACGGTCGTATTGTAGCATGTAGAATGATTCTACGGTGGGTAAAAGTCATTTCGTGAAATGTTGGAAAATTTTTGAAAAAAAAAACGCCATAGTATAGTATGTCGAAATTTTTCGATGAAAACGTCAAAAAATGTTTGATGTTGAAAAAAACCATAAAAACGGTCGTATTGTAGCATGTAGAATGATTCTACGGTGGGTAAAAGTCATTTCGTGAAATGTTGGAACATTTTTGAAAAAAAAAAACCAAAACGCCATAGTATAGTATGTCGAAATTTTTCGATGAAAACGTCAAAATTTTTTGAAGTTGAAAAAAACCACGAAAACGGTCGTATTGTAGCATGTAGAATGATTCTACGGTGGGTAAAAGTCATTTCGTGAAATGTTGGAAAATTTTTGAAAAAAAACGCCATAGTATAGTATGTCGAAATTTTTCGATGAAAACGTCAAAATTTTTTGAAGTTGAAAAAAACCATGAAAACGGTCGTATTGTAGCATGTAGAATGATTCTACGGTGGGTAAAAGTCATTTCGTGAAATGTTGGAACATTTTTGAAAAAAAAAACAAAACGCCATAGTATAGTATGTGGGAAATTTTTCGATGAAAACGTCAAAAATGTTTGATGTTGAAAAAACCATGAAAACGGTCATATTATAGCATGTAGAACGATGCTATGGTGAGCAAAAGTCATTTCGTGAAATGTTGGAAAATTTTTGAAAAAAAAAAAAAAGCCATAGTATAGTATGTCGAAATTTTTCGATGAAAACGTCAAAATTTTTTGAAGTTGAAAAAACCATAAAAACGGTCGTATTGTAGCATGTAGAATGATTCTACGGTGGGTAAAAGTCATTTCGTGAAATGTTGGAACATTTTTGAAAAAAAAAAAACGCCATAGTATAAGTACGTGGGAAATTTTTCGATGAAAACGTCAAAAATGTTTGATGTTGAAAAAAAACACGAAAACGGTCGTATTGTAGCATGTAGAATGATTCTACGGTGGGTAAAAGTCATTTCGTGAAATGTTGGAAAATTTTTGAAAAAAAAAAAAAGCCATAGTATAGTATGTCGAAATTTTTCGATGAAAAAGTCAAAAATTTTTTGAAGTTGAAAAAAACCATAAAAACAGTCGTATTGTAGCATGTAGAATGATTCTATGGTGAGCAAAAGTCATTTCGTGAAATGTTGGAACATTTTTGAAAAAAAAAAAAACGCCATAGTATAGTATGTCGAAATTTTTTGATGAAAACGTCAAAATTTTTTGAAGTTGAAAAAAAACATGAAAAAGGTTGTATTGTAGCATGTAGAATGATTCTACGGTGGGTAAAAGTCATTTCGTGAAATGTTGGAAAATTTTTGAAAAAAAAAAAACGCCATAGTATAGTATGTCGAAATTTTTTGATGAAAACGTCAAAAAATGTTTGATGTTGAAAAAAACCATAAAAACGGTCGTATTGTAGCATGTAGAATGATTCTACGGTGGGTAAAAGTCATTTCGTGAAATGTTGGAACATTTTTGAAAAAAAAACCAAAACGCCATAGTATAGTATGTCGAAATTTTTTGATGAAAACGTCAAAATTTTTTGAAGTTGAAAAAAAACATGAAAAAGGTTGTATTATAACATGTAGAATGATTCTATGGCGGGTAAAAGTCATTATGTGAAATGTTGGAAAATGTTTGAAAAAAAAAACAAAACGCCATAGTATAGTATGTCGAAATTTTTCGATGAAAACGTCAAAATTTTTTGAAGTTGAAAAAAACCATAAAAACGGTCGTATTGTAGCATGTAGAATGATTCTACGGTGGGTAAAAGTCATTTCGTGAAATGTTGGAACATTTTTGAAAAAAAAAACCAAAACGCCATAGTATAGTATGTCGAAATTTTTTGATGAAAACGTCAAAATTTTTTGAAGTTGAAAAAAAACATGAAAAAGGTTGTATTATAACATGTAGAATGATTCTATGGCGGGTAAAAGTCATTTCGTGAAATGTTGGAAAATTTTTGAAAAAAAAAAACGCCATAGTTTAGTATCTCGAAATTTTTCGATGAAAACATCAAAATTTTTTGAAGTTGAAAAAAACCACGAAAACGGTCGTATTGTAGCATGTAGAATGATTCTACGGTGGGTAAAAGTTATTTCGTGAAATGTTGGAGAATTTTTGAAAAAAAAAACGCCATAGTATAGTATGTCGAAATTTTTCGATGAAAACGTCAAAATTTTTTGAAGTTGAAAAAAACCATGAAAACGGTCGTATTGTAGCATGTAGAATGATGCTACGGTGGGTAAAAGTCATTTCGTGAAATGTTGGAAAATTTTTGAAAAAAAAAAATGCCATAGTATAGTATGTCGAAATTTTTCGATGAAAACGTTAAAAAATGTTTGATGTTGAAAAAACCATAAAAACGGTCGTATTGTAGCATGTAGAATGATTCTACGGTGGGTAAAAGTCATTTCGTGAAATGTTGGAACATTTTTGAAAAAAAAACCAAAACGCCATAGTATAGTATGTCGAAATTTTTCGATGAAAACGTCAATTTTTGAAAAAAAAACGCCATAGTATAGTATGTCGAAATTTTTCGATGAAAACGTCAAAATTTTTTGAAGTTGAAAAAAACCATGAAAACGGTCGTATTGTAGCATGTAGAATGATTCTACGGTGGGTAAAAGTCATTTCGTGAAATGTTGGAGAATTTTTGAAAAAAAAAACCGCCATAGTATAGTATGTCGAAATTTTTCGATGAAAAAGTCAAAAATTTTTGAAGTTGAAAAAAACCATAAAAACGGTCGTATTGTAGCATGTAGAATGATTCTATGGTGAGCAAAAGTCATTTCGTGAAATGTTGGAACATTTTTGAAAAAAAAAAAAAAAACGCCATAGTATAGTATGTCGAAATTTTTTGATGAAAACGTCAAAATTTTTTGAAGTTGAAAAAAAACATGAAAAAGGTTGTATTATAACATGTAGAATGATTCTATGTTGGGTAAAAGTCATTATGTGAAATGTTGGAAAATGTTTGAAAAAAAAAAAAACAAAACGCCATAGTATAGTATGTCGAAATTTTTCGATGAAAACGTCAAAATTTTTTGAAGTTGAAAAAAAACATAAAAACGGTCGTATTGTAGCATGTAGAATGATTCTACGGTGGGTAAAAGTCATTTCGTGAAATGTTGGAGAATTTTTGAAAAAAAAAAAAACGCCATAGTATAGTATGTCGAAATTTTTCGATGAAAAAGTTAAAATTTTTTTAAGTTGAAAAAAACCATGAAAACGGTCGTATTGTAGCATGTAGAATGATTCTACGGTGGGTAAAAGTCATTTCGTGAAATGTTGGAACATTTTTGAAAAAAAAAAAACAAAACGCCATAGTATAGTATGTCGAAATTTTTCGATGAAAACGTCAAAATTTTTTGAAGTTGAAAAAAAAACATGAAAACGGTTGTATTTTAGCATGTAGAATGATTCTACAGTGGGTAAAAGTCATTTCGTGAAATGTTGGAAAATTTTTGAAAAAAAAAACGCCATAGTATAGTATGTCGAAATTTTTCGATGAAAACGTCAAAATTTTTTGAAGTTGAAAAAAACCATAAAAACGGTCGTATTGTAGCATGTAGAATGATTCTACGGTGGGTAAAAGTCATTTCGTGAAACGTTGGAACATTTTTGAAAAAAAAAAAAAAAGTCATATATATATATAGTATGTCGAAATTTTTCGATGAAAATGTCAAAATTTTTTTAAGTTGAAAAAAACCATGAAAACGGTCGTATTATAGCATGTAGAATGATGCTATGGTGAGCAAAAGTCATTTCGTGAAATGTTGGAAAATTTTTGAAAAAAAAAAACGCCATAGTATAGTATGTCGAAATTTTTCGATGAAAAAGTCAAAATTTTTTTAAGTTGAAAAAAACCATGAAAACGGTCGTATTGTAGCATGTAGAATGATGCTACGGTGGGTAAAAGTCATTTCGTGAAATGTTGGAGAATTTTTGAAAAAAAAAAAACGCCATAGTATAGTATGTCGAAATTTTTTGATGAAAACGTCAAAATTTTTTGAAGTTGAAAAAAAACATGAAAACGGTCGTATTGTAGCATGTAGAATGATTCTACGGTGGGTAAAAGTCATTTCGTGAAATGTTGGAGAATTTTTGAAAAAAAAAAACGCCATAGTATAGTATGTCGAAATTTTTCGATGAAAACGTCAATTTTTTGAAGTTGAAAAAAACCATAAAAACGGTCGTATTGTAGCATGTAGAATGATTCTACGGTGGGTAAAACTCATTTCGTGAAATGTTGGAACATTTTTGAAAAAAAAACACAAAACGCCATAGTATAGTATGTCGAAATTTTTCGATGAAAACGTCAAAAAATGTTTGATGTTGAAAAAAACCATAAAAACGGTCGTATTGTAGCATGTAGAATGATTCTACGGTGGTTAAAAGTCATTTCGTGAAATGTTGGAACATTTTTGAAAAAAAAACCAAAACGCCATAGTATAGTATGTCGAAATTTTTTGATGAAAACGTCAAAATTTTTTGAAGTTGAAAAAAAACATGAAAAAGGTTGTATTATAACATGTAGAATGATTCTATGGCGGGAAAAAGTCATTTCGTGAAATGTTGGAAAATTTTTGAAAAAAAAAACGCCATAGTTTAGTATGTCGAAATTTTTCGATGAAAACATCAAAATTTTTTGAAGTTGAAAAAAACCACGAAAACGGTCGTATTGTAGCATGTAGAATGATTCTACGGTGGGTAAAAGTTATTTCGTGAAATGTTGGAGAATTTTTGAAAAAAAAAAACGCCATAGTATAGTATGTCGAAATTTTTCGATGAAAACGTCAAAATTTTTTGAAGTTGAAAAAAACCATGAAAACGGTCGTATTGTAGCATGTAGAATGATTCTACGGTGGGTAAAAGTCATTTCGTGAAATGTTGGAGAATTTTTGAAAAAAAAAACCGCCATAGTATAGTATGTCGAAATTTTTCGATGAAAAAGTCAAAAATTTATGAAGTTGAAAAAAACCATAAAAACGGTCGTATTGTAGCATGTAGAATGATTCTATGGTGAGCAAAAGTCATTTCGTGAAATGTTGGAACATTTTTGAAAAAAAAAAAAAAAAACGCCATAGTATAGTATGTCGAAATTTTTTGATGAAAACGTCAAAATTTTTTGAAGTTGAAAAAAAACATGAAAAAGGTTGTATTATAACATGTAGAATGATTCTATGTTGGGTAAAAGTCATTATGTGAAATGTTGGAAAATGTTTGAAAAAAAAAAAACAAAACGCCATAGTATAGTATGTCGAAATTTTTCGATGAAAACGTCAAAATTTTTTGAAGTTGAAAAAAAAACATAAAAACGGTCGTATTGTAGCATGTAGAATGATTCTACGGTGGGTAAAAGTCATTTCGTGAAATGTTGGAGAATTTTTGAAAAAAAAAAACGCCATAGTATAGTATGTCGAAATTTTTCGATGAAAAAGTCAAAAATTTTTGAAGTTGAAAAAAACCATGAAAACGGTCATATTATAGCATGTAGAATGATGCTATGGTGAGCAAAAGTCATTTTGTGAAATGTTAGAACATTTTTGAAAAAAAAAAAAAAACGCCATAGTATAGTATGTCGAAATTTTTTGATGAAAACGTCAAAATTTTTTGAAGTTGAAAAAAAACATGAAAAAGGTTGTATTATAACATGTAGAATGATTCTATGGTGGGTAAAAGTCATTATGTGAAATGTTGGAAAATGTTTGAAAAAAAAAACAAAACGCCATAGCATAGTATGTCGAAATTTTTCGATGAAAACGTCAAAATTTTTTGAAGTTGAAAAAAACCATAAAAACGGTCGTATTGTAGCATGTAGAATGATTCTACGGTGGGTAAAACTCATTTCGTGAAATGTTGGAACATTTTTGAAAAAAAAAAACAAAACGCCATAGTATAGTATGTCGAAATTTTTCGATGAAAACGTCAAAAAATGTTTGATGTTGAAAAAACCATGAAAACGGTCATATTATAGCATGTAGAATGATGCTATGGTGAGCAAAAGTCATTTCGTGAAATGTTGGAAAATTTTTGAAAAAAAAAACCCCATAGTATAGTATGTCGAAATTTTTCGATGAAAACGTCAAAATTTTTTTAAGTTGAAAAAAACTATGAAAACGGTCGTATTGTAGCATGTAGAATGATTCTACAGTGGGTAAAAGTCATTTCGTGAAATGTTGGAAAATTTTTGAAAAAAAAAACGCCATAGTATAGTATGTCGAAATTTTTCGATGAAAACGTCAAAATTTTTTGAAGTTGAAAAAAACCATAAAAACGGTCGTATTGTAGCATGTAGAATGATTCTACGGTGGGTAAAAGTCATTTCGTGAAATGTTGGAACATTTTTGAAAAAAAAAAAAAAACGCCATAGTATAGTATGTCGAAATTTTTCGATGAAAACGTCAAAAATTTTTTAAGTTGAAAAAAACCATGAAAACGGTCGTATTGTAGCATGTAGAATGATTCTACGGTGGGTAAAAGTCATTTCGTGAAATGTTGGAGAATTTTTGAAAAAAAAAAAAAACGCCATAGTATAGTATGTCGAAATTTTTCGATGAAAAAGTCAAAATTTTTTGAAGTTGAAAAAAACCATAAAAACGGTCGTATTGTAGCATGTAGAATGATTCTACGGTGGGTAAAAGTCATTTCGTGAAATGTTGGAACATTTTTGAAAAAAAAAAAAAAAACACCATAGTATAGTATGTCGAAATTTTTCGATGAAAACGTCAAAAATTTTTTAAGTTGAAAAAAACCATGAAAACGGTCGTATTGTAGCATGTAGAATGATTCTACGGTGGGTAAAAGTCATTTCGTGAAATGTTGGAGAATTTTTGAAAAAAAAAAACGCCATAGTATAGTATGTCGAAATTTTTCGATGAAAAAGTCAAAATTTTTTGAAGTTGAAAAAAACCATAAAAACGGTCGTATTGTAGCATGTAGAATGATTCTACGGTGGGTAAAAGTCATTTCGTGAAATGTTGGAACATTTTTGAAAAAAAAAAAAACAAAACGCCATAGTATAGTATGTCGAAATTTTTCGATGAAAACGTCAAAATTTTTTGAAGTTGAAAAAAAACATGAAAACGGTTGTATTTTAGCATGTAGAATGATTCTACAGTGGGTAAAAGTCATTTCGTGAAATGTTGGAACATTTTTGAAAAAAAAAAAAAAACGCCATAGTGTAGTATGTCGAAATTTTTCGATGAAAATGTCAAAAATTTTTTAAGTTGAAAAAAACCATGAAAACGGTCGTATTGTAGCATGTAGAATGATTCTACGGTGGGTAAAAGTCATTTCGTGAAATGTTGGAGAATTTTTGAAAAAAAAAACCGCCATAGTATAGTATGTCGAAATTTTTCGATGAAAAAGTCAAAATTTTTTGAAGTTGAAAAAAACCATAAAAACGGTCGTATTGTAGCATGTAGAATGATTCTACGGTGGGTAAAAGTCATTTCGTGAAATGTTGGAACATTTTTGAAAAAAAAAAAACAAAACACCATAGTATAGTATGTCGAAATTTTTCGATGAAAACGTCAAAATTTTTTGAAGTTGAAAAAAAACATAAAAACGGTCGTATTGTAGCATGTAGAATGATTCTACGGTGGGTAAAAGTCATTTCGTGAAACGTTGGAACATTTTTGAAAAAAAAAAAAAAAACGCCATAGTATAGTATGTCGAAATTTTTCGATGAAAATGTCAAAAAATTTTTAAGTTGAAAAAAACCATGAAAACGGTCGTATTGTAGCATGTAGAATGATTCTACGGTGGGTAAAAGTCATTTCGTGAAATGTTGGAGAATTTTTGAAAAAAAAAAACGCCATAGTATAGTATGTCGAAATTTTTCGATGAAAAAGTCAAAATTTTTTGAAGTTGAAAAAAACCATAAAAACGGTCGTATTGTAGCATGTAGAATGATTCTACGGTGGGTAAAAGTCATTTCGTGAAATGTTGGAACATTTTTGAAAAAAAAAAAACAAAACGCCATAGTATAGTATGTCGAAATTTTTCGATGAAAACGTCAAAATTTTTTGAAGTTGAAAAAAAACATGAAAACGGTTGTATTTTAGCATGTAGAATGATTCTACGGTGGGTAAAAGTCATTTCGTGAAATGTTGGAAAATTTTTGAAAAAAAAAAAACGCCATAGTATAGTATGTCGAAATTTTTCGATGAAAACGTCAAAATTTTTTGAAGTTGAAAAAAACCATAAAAACGGTCGTATTGTAGCATGTAGAATGATTCTACGGTGGGTAAAAGTCATTTCGTGAAACGTTGGAACATTTTTGAAAAAAAAAAAAAAACGCCATAGTATAGTATGTCGAAATTTTTCGATGAAAATGTCAAAATTTTTTGAAGTTGAAAAAAACCATGAAAACGGTCGTATTATAGCATGTAGAATGATGCTATGGTGAGCAAAAGTCATTTCGTGAAATGTTGGAAAATTTTTGAAAAAAAAACGCCATAGTATAGTATGTCGAAATTTTTCGATGAAAAAGTCAAAATTTTTTTAAGTTGAAAAAAACCATGAAAACGGTCGTATTGTAGCATGTAGAATGATGCTACGGTGGGTAAAAGTCATTTCGTGAAATGTTGGAGAATTTTTGAAAAAAAAAAAACGCCATAGTATAGTATGTCGAAATTTTTCGATGAAAACGTCAAAATTTTTTGAAGTTGAAAAAAAACATGAAAACGGTCGTATTGTAGCATGTAGAATGATTCTACGGTGGGTAAAAGTCATTTCGTGAAATGTTGGAGAATTTTTAAAAAAAAAAAACGCCATAGTATAGTATGTCGAAATTTTTCGATGAAAACGTCAATTTTTTGAAGTTGAAAAAAACCATAAAAACGGTCGTATTGTAGCATGTAGAATGATTCTACGGTGGGTAAAAGTCATTTCGTGAAATGTTGGAACATTTTTGAAAAAAAAAACAAAACGCCATAGTATAGTATGTCGAAATTTTTCGATGAAAACGTCAAAAAATGTTTGATGTTGAAAAAACCATGAAAACGGTCATATTATAGCATGTAGAATGATGCTATGGTGAGCAAAAGTCATTTCGTGAAATGTTAGAACATTTTTGAAAAAAAAAAAAAACGCCATAGTATAGTATGTCGAAATTTTTTGATGAAAACGTCAAAATTTTTTGAAGTTGAAAAAAAACATGAAAAAGGTTGTATTATAACATGTAGAATGATTCTATGGTGGGTAAAAGTCATTATGTGAAATGTTGGAAAATGTTTGAAAAAAAAACAAAACGCCATAGTATAGTATGTCGAAATTTTTCGATGAAAACGTCAAAATTTTTTGAAGTTGAAAAAAATCATAAAAACGGTCGTATTGTAGCATGTAGAATGATTCTACGGTGGGTAAAAGTCATTTCGTGAAATGTTGGAACATTTTTGAAAAAAAAAAACAAAACGCCATAGTATAGTATGTCGAAATTTTTCGATGAAAATGTCAAAAAATGTTTGATGTTGAAAAAACCATGAAAACGGTCATATTATAGCATGTAGAATGATGCTATGGTGAGCAAAAGTCATTTCGTGAAATGTTGGAAAATTTTTGAAAAAAAAAAATGCCATAGTATAGTATGTCGAAATTTTTCGATGAAAACGTCAAAATTTTTTTAAGTTGAAAAAAACTATGAAAACGGTCGTATTGTAGCATGTAGAATGATTCTACGGTGGGTAAAAGTCATTTCGTGAAATGTTGGAACATTTTTGAAAAAAAAAAAAACGCCATAGTATAGTATGTCGAAATTTTTCGATGAAAATGTCAAAATTTTTTTGAAGTTGAAAAAAACCATGAAAACGGTCGCATTGTAGCATGTAGAATGATTCTACAGTTGGTAAAAGTCATTTCGTGAAATGTTGGAAAATTTTTGAAAAAAAAAAACGCCATAGTATAGTATGTCGAAATTTTTCGATGAAAACGTCAAAATTTTTTGAAGTTGAAAAAAACCATAAAAACGGTCGTATTGTAGCATGTAGAATGATTCTACGGTGGGTAAAAGTCATTTCGTGAAATGTTGGAACATTTTTGAAAAAAAAAAAACAAAACGCCATAGTATAGTATGTGGGAAATTTTTCGATGAAAACGTCAAAAATGTTTGATGTTGAAAAAACCATGAAAACGGTCATATTATAGCATGTAGAATGATGCTATGGTGAGCAAAAGTCATTTCGTGAAATGTTGGAAAATTTTTGAAAAAAAAAAAAATGCCATAGTATAGTATGTCGAAATTTTTCGATGAAAACGTCAAAATTTTTTGAAGTTGAAAAAAACCATAAAAACGGTCGTATTGTAGCATGTAGAATGATTCTACAGTGGGTAAAAGTCATTTCGTGAAATGTTGGAACATTTTTGAAAAAAAAAAACAAAACGCCATAGTATAGTATGTCGAAATTTTTCGATGAAAACGTCAAAAAATGTTTGATGTTGAAAAAAACATGAAAACGGTCATATTGTAGCATGTAGAATGATTCTACGGTGGGTAAAAGTCATTTCGTGAAATGTTGGAGAATTTTTGAAAAAAAAAAAACGCCATAGTATAGTATGTCGAAATTTTTCGATGAAAACGTCAAAAATTTTTTAAGTTGAAAAAAAACACGAAAACGGTCGTATTGTAGCATGTAGAATGATTCTACGGTGGGTAAAAGTCATTTCGTGAAATGTTGGAAAATTTTTGAAAAAAAAAACGCCATAGTATAGTATGTCGAAATTTTTCGATGAAAACGTCAAAATTTTTTGAAGTTGAAAAAAAACATGAAAACGGTCGTATTGTAGCATGTAGAATGATTCTACGGTGGGTAAAAGTCATTTCGTGAAATGTTGGAGAATTTTTGAAAAAAAAAAACGCCATAGTATAGTATGTCGAAATTTTTCGATGAAAACATCAAAATTTTTTGAAGTTGAAAAAAAAACACGAAAACGATCGTATTGTAGCATGTAGAATGATTCTATGGTGAGCAAAAGTCATTTCGTGAAATGTTGGAACATTTTTGAAAAAAAAAAAAAACGCCATAGTATAGTATGTCGAAATTTTTTGATGAAAACGTCAAAATTTTTTGAAGTTGAAAAAAAACATGAAAAAGGTTGTATTGTAGCATGTAGAATGATTCTACGGTGGGTAAAAGTCATTTCGTGAAATGTTGGAAAATTTTTGAAAAAAAAAAATGCCATAGTATAGTATGTCGAAATTTTTCGATGAAAACGTCAAAAAATGTTTGATGTTGAAAAAAACCATAAAAACGGTCGTATTGTAGCATGTAGAATGATTCTACGGTGGGTAAAAGTCATTTCGTGAAATGTTGGAACATTTTTGAAAAAAAAACCAAAAACGCCATAGTATAGTATGTCGAAATTTTTCGATGAAAACGTCAAAATTTTTTGAAGTTCAAAAAAACCACGAAAACGGTCGTATTGTAGCATGTAGAATGATTCTACGGTGGGTAAAAGTCATTTCGTGAAATGTTGGAAAATTTTTGAAAAAAAAACGCCATAGTATAGTATGTCGAAATTTTTCGATGAAAACGTCAAAATTTTTTGAAGTTGAAAAAAACCATGAAAACGGTCGTATTGTAGCATGTAGAATGATTCTACGGTGGGTAAAAGTCATTTCGTGAAATGTTGGAACATTTTTGAAAAAAAAAAACAAAACGCCATAGTATAGTATGTCGGAAATTTTTCGATGAAAACGTCAAAAAATGTTTGATGTTGAAAAAACCATGAAAACGGTCATATTATAGCATGTAGAATGATGCTATGGTGAGCAAAAGTCATTTCGTGAAATGTTGGAAAATTTTTGAAAAAAAAAAAAAAGCCATAGTATAGTATGTCGAAATTTTTCGATGAAAACGTCAAAATTTTTTGAAGTTGAAAAAACCATAAAAACGGTCGTATTGTAGCATGTAGAATGATTCTACGGTGGGTAAAAGTCATTTCGTGAAATGTTGGAACATTTTTGAAAAAAAAAAAAAACGCCATAGTATAAGTACGTGGGAAATTTTTCGATGAAAACGTCAAAAATGTTTGATGTTGAAAAAACCATGAAAACGGTCATATTATAGCATGTAGAATGATGCTATGGTGAGCAAAAGTCATTTCGTGAAATGTTGGAAAATTTTTGAAAAAAAAAAAACGCCATAGTATAGTATGTCGAAATTTTTCGATGAAAACGTCAAAATTTTTTGAAGTTGAAAAAAACCATAAAAACGGTCGTATTGTAGCATGTAGAATGATTCTACGGTGGGTAAAAGTCATTTCGTGAAATGTTGGAACATTTTTGAAAAAAAAAACAAAACGCCATAGTATAGTATGTCGAAATTTTTCGATGAAAACGTCAAAAAATGTTTGATGTTGAAAAAACCATGAAAACGGTCATATTATAGCATGTAGAATGATTCTACGGTGGGTAAAAGTCATTTCGTGAAATGTTGGAGAATTTTTGAAAAAAAAAAAAATGCCATAGTATAGTATGTCGAAATTTTTCGATGAAAACGTCAAAATTTTTTGAAGTTGAAAAAAACCATGAAAACGGTCGTATTGTAGCATGTAGAATGATTCTACGGTGGGTAAAAGTCATTTCGTGAAATGTTAAAGAATTTTTGAAAAAAAAAACGCCATAGTATAGTATGTCGAAATTTTTCGATGAAAAAGTCAAAAATTTTTGAAGTTGAAAAAAACCATAAAAACAGGCGTATTGTAGCATGTAGAATGATTCTATGGTGAGCAAAAGTCATTTCGTGAAATGTTGGAACATTTTTGAAAAAAAAAAAAAAACGCCATAGTATAGTATGTCGAAATTTTTTGATGAAAACGTCAAAATTTTTTGAAGTTGAAAAAAAACATGAAAAAGGTTGTATTGTAGCATGTAGAATGATTCTACGGTGGGTAAAAGTCATTTCGTGAAATGTTGGAAAATTTTTGAAAAAAAAAAAAAAATGCCATAGTATAGTATGTCGAAATTTTTCGATGAAAACGTCAAAAAATGTTTGATGTTGAAAAAAACCATAAAAACAGTCGTATTGTAGCATGT
Source organism: Pterois miles (assembly GCA_947000775.1). Lineage (NCBI taxonomy): Eukaryota > Metazoa > Chordata > Actinopteri > Perciformes > Scorpaenidae > Pterois > Pterois miles. The sequence continues at coordinate 6,712,347 of CAMQGK010000514.1, read as the reverse complement.
AGAATGATTCTACGGTGGGTAAAAGTCATTTCGTGAAATGTTGGAACATTTTTGAAAAAAAAAACAAAACGCCATAGTATAGTATGTCGAAATTTTTTGATGAAAACGTCAAAATTTTTTGAAGTTGAAAAAAAACATGAAAAAGGTTGTATTATAACATGTAGAATGATTCTATGGCGGGTAAAAGTCATTTCGTGAAATGTTGGAAAATTTTTGAAAAAAAAAACGCCATAGTTTAGTATGTCGAAATTTTTCGATGAAAACATCAAAATTTTTTGAAGTTGAAAAAAACCACGAAAACGGTCGTATTGTAGCATGTAGAATGATTCTACGGTGGGTAAAAGTCATTTCGTGAAATGTTGGAGAATTTTTGAAAAAAAAAAATGCCATAGTATAGTATGTCGAAATTTTTCGATGAAAACGTCAAAAAATGTTTGATGTTGAAAAAAACCATAAAAACGGTCGTATTGTAGCATGTAGAATGATTCTACGGTGGGTAAAAGTCATTTCGTGAAATGTTGGAACATTTTTGAAAAAAAAACCAAAACGCCATAGTATAGTATGTCGAAATTTTTCGATGAAAACGTCAATTTTTGAAAAAAAACGCCATAGTATAGTATGTCGAAATTTTTCGATGAAAACGTCAAAATTTTTTGAAGTTGAAAAAAACCATGAAAACGGTCGTATTGTAGCATGTAGAATGATTCTACGGTGGGTAAAAGTCATTTCGTGAAATGTTGGAGAATTTTTGAAAAAAAAAACCGCCATAGTATAGTATGTCGAAATTTTTCGATGAAAAAGTCAAAAATTTTTTGAAGTTGAAAAAAACCATAAAAACGGTCGTATTGTAGCATGTAGAATGATTCTATGGTGAGCAAAAGTCATTTCGTGAAATGTTGGAACATTTTTGAAAAAAAAAAAAAAACGCCATAGTATAGTATGTCGAAATTTTTTGATGAAAACGTCAAAATTTTTTGAAGTTGAAAAAAAACATGAAAAAGGTTGTATTATAACATGTAGAATGATTCTATGTTGGGTAAAAGTCATTATGTGAAATGTTGGAAAATGTTTGAAAAAAAAAAAACAAAACGCCATAGTATAGTATGTCGAAATTTTTCGATGAAAACGTCAAAATTTTTTGAAGTTGAAAAAAACCATAAAAACGGTCGTATTGTAGCATGTAGAATGATTCTACGGTGGGTAAAAGTCATTTCGTGAAATGTTGGAGAATTTTTGAAAAAAAAAAAACGCCATAGTATAGTATGTCGAAATTTTTCGATGAAAAAGTCAAAACTTTTTTGAAGTTGAAAAAAACCATAAAAACGGTCGTATTGTAGCATGTAGAATGATTCTATGGTGAGCAAAAGTCATTTCGTGAAATGTTGGAACATTTTTGAAAAAAAAAAAAAAAAACGCCATAGTATAGTATGTCGAAATTTTTCGATGAAAACGTCAAAAAATGTTTGATGTTGAAAAAACCATGAAAACGGTCATATTATAGCATGTAGAATGATGCTATGGTGAGCAAAAGTCATTTCGTGAAATGTTGGAACATTTTTGAAAAAAAAAAAAAAACGCCATAGTATAGTATGTCGAAATTTTTCGATGAAAACGTCAAAATTTTTTTAAGTTGAAAAAAACTATGAAAACGGTCGTATTGTAGCATGTAGAATGATTCTACAGTGGGTAAAAGTCATTTCGTGAAATGTTGGAAAATTTTTGAAAAAAAAAACGCCATAGTATAGTATGTCGAAATTTTTCGATGAAAACGTCAAAATTTTTTGAAGTTGAAAAAAACCATAAAAACGGTCGTATTGTAGCATGTAGAATGATTCTACGGTGGGTAAAAGTCATTTCGTGAAATGTTGGAACATTTTTGAAAAAAAAAAAAAACGCCATAGTATAGTATGTCGAAATTTTTCGATGAAAACTTCAAAAATTTTTGAAGTTGAAAAAAACCATGAAAACGGTCGTATTGTAGCATGTAGAATGATTCTACGGTGGGTAAAAGTCATTTCGTGAAATGTTGGAGAATTTTTGAAAAAAAAAAACGCCATAGTATAGTATGTCGAAATTTTTCGATGAAAACGTCAAAATTTTTTGAAGTTGAAAAAAACCATAAAAACGGTCGTATTGTAGCATGTAGAATGATTCTACGGTGGGTAAAAGTCATTTCGTGAAACGTTGGAACATTTTTGAAAAAAAAAAAAAAACGCCATAGTATAGTATGTCGAAATTTTTCGATGAAAACGTCAAAATTTTTTTAAGTTGAAAAAAACCATGAAAACGGTCGTATTATAGCATGTAGAATGATGCTATGGTGAGCAAAAGTCATTTCGTGAAATGTTGGAAAATTTTTGAAAAAAAAACGCCATAGTATAGTATGTCGAAATTTTTCGATGAAAAAGTCAAAATTTTTTTAAGTTGAAAAAAACCATGAAAACGGTCGTATTGTAGCATGTAGAATGATGCTACGGTGGGTAAAAGTCATTTCGTGAAATGTTGGAGAATTTTTGAAAAAAAAAAACGCCATAGTATAGTATGTCGAAATTTTTTGATGAAAACGTCAAAATTTTTTTGAAGTTGAAAAAAAACATGAAAACGGTCGTATTGTAGCATGTAGAATGATTCTACGGTGGGTAAAAGTCATTTCGTGAAATGTTGGAGAATTTTTGAAAAAAAAAACGCCATAGTATAGTATGTCGAAATTTTTCGATGAAAACGTCAATTTTTTTGAAGTTGAAAAAAACCATAAAAACGGTCGTATTGTAGCATGTAGAATGATTCTACGGTGGGTAAAAGTCATTTCGTGAAATGTTGGAACATTTTTGAAAAAAAAAAACAAAACGCCATAGTATAGTATGTCGAAATTTTTCGATGAAAACGTCAAAAAATGTTTGATGTTGAAAAAACCATGAAAACGGTCATATTATAGCATGTAGAATGATGCTATGGTGAGCAAAAGTCATTTCGTGAAATGTTGGAACATTTTTGAAAAAAAAAAAAAAAACGCCATAGTATAGTATGTCGAAATTTTTTGATGAAAACGTCAAAATTTTTTGAAGTTGAAAAAAAACATGAAAAAGGTTGTATTATAACATGTAGAATGATTCTATGGTGGGTAAAAGTCATTATGTGAAATGTTGGAAAATGTTTGAAAAAAAAACAAAACGCCATAGTATAGTATGTCGAAATTTTTCGATGAAAACGTCAAAATTTTTTGAAGTTGAAAAAAATCATAAAAACGGTCGTATTGTAGCATGTAGAATGATTCTACGGTGGGTAAAAGTCATTTCGTGAAATGTTGGAACATTTTTGAAAAAAAAAAAAAAAACGCCATAGTATAGTATGTCGAAATTTTTCGATGAAAATGTCAAAATTTTTTTCAAGTTGAAAAAAACCATGAAAACGGTCGTATTGTAGCATGTAGAATGATTCTACAGTTGGTAAAAGTCATTTCGTGAAATGTTGGAAAATTTTTGAAAAAAAAAAACGCCATAGTATAGTATGTCGAAATTTTTTGATGAAAACGTCAAAATTTTTTGAAGTTGAAAAAAACCATAAAAACGGTCGTATTGTAGCATGTAGAATGATTCTACGGTGGGTAAAAGTCATTTCGTGAAATGTTGGAACATTTTTGAAAAAAAAAAAAAAAACGCCATAGTATAGTATGTCGAAATTTTTCGATGAAAACGTCAACATTTTTTGAAGTTGAAAAAAAACATGAAAACGGTCGTATTGTAGCATGTAGAATGATTCTACAGTGGGTAAAAGTCATTTCGTGAAATGTTGGAAAATTTTTGAAAAACAAAACGCCATAGTATAGTATGTCGAAATTTTTCGATGAAAACGTCAAAATTTTTTGAAGTTGAAAAAAAACATAAAAACGGTCGTATTGTAGCATGTAGAATGATTCTACGGTGGGTAAAAGTCATTTCGTGAAATGTTGGAACATTTTTGAAAAAAAAAAAAAAAAACGCCATAGTATAGTATGTCGAAATTTTTCGATGAAAATGTCAAAAAATTTTTAAGTTGAAAAAAACCATGAAAACGGTCGTATTGTAGCATGTAGAATGATTCTACGGTGGGTAAAAGTCATTTCGTGAAATGTTGGAGAATTTTTGAAAAAAAAAAACGCCATAGTATAGTTTGTCGAAATTTTTTGATGAAAACGTCAAAATTTTTTGAAGTTGAAAAAAACCATAAAAACGGTCGTATTGTAGCATGTAGAATGATTCTACGGTGGGTAAAAGTCATTTCGTGAAATGTTGGAACATTTTTGAAAAAAAAAAAAACAAAACGCCATAGTATAGTATGTCGAAATTTTTCGATGAAAACGTCAAAAAATGTTTGATGTTGAAAAAACCATGAAAACGGTCATATTATATTATGTAGAATGATGCTATGGTGAGCAAAAGTCATTTCGTGAAATGTTGGAAAATTTTTGAAAAAAAACGCCATAGTATAGTATGTCGAAATTTTTCGATGAAAAAGTCAAAATTTTTTTAAGTTGAAAAAAACCATGAAAACGGTCGTATTGTAGCATGTAGAATGATTCTACGGTGGGTAAAAGTCATTTCGTGAAATGTTGGAGAATTTTTGAAAAAAAAAACGCCATAGTATAGTATGTCGAAATTTTTTGATGAAAACGTCAAAATTTTTTGAAGTTGAAAAAAAAACATGAAAACGGTCGTATTGTAGCATGTAGAATGATTCTACGGTGGGTAAAAGTCATTTCGTGAAATGTTGGAGAATTTTTGAAAAAAAAAAACGCCATAGTATAGTATGTCGAAATTTTTCGATGAAAAAGTCAAACATTTTTGAAGTTGAAAAAAAACATAAAAATGGTCGTATTGTAGCATGTAGAATGATTCTATGGTGAGCAAAAGTCATTTCGTGAAATGTTAGAACATTTTTGAAAAAAAAAAAAAAACGCCATAGTATAGTATGTCGAAATTTTTTGATGAAAACGTCAAAATTTTTTGAAGTTGAAAAAAAACATGAAAAAGGTTGTATTATAACATTTAGAATGATTCTATGGTGGGTAAAAGTCATTATGTGAAATGTTGGAAAATGTTTGAAAAAAAAACAAAACGCCATAGTATAGTATGTCGAAATTTTTCGATGAAAACGTCAAAATTTTTTGAAGTTGAAAAAAACCATAAAAACGGTCGTATTGTAGCATGTAGAATGATTCTACGGTGGGTAAAAGTCATTTCGTGAAATGTTGGAACATTTTTGAAAAAAAAAACAAAACGCCATAGTATAGTATGTCGAAATTTTTCGATGAAAACGTCAAAATTTTTTGAAGTTGAAAAAAACCATAAAAACGGTCGTATTGTAGAATGTAGAATGATTCTACGGTGGGTAAAAGTCATTTCGTGAAATGTTGGAGAATTTTCGAAAAAAAAAAAACGCCATAGTATAGTATGTCGAAATTTTTTGATGAAAGCGTCAAAATTTTTTGAAGTTGAAAAAAAACATGAAAACGGTCGTATTGTAGCATGTAGAATGATTCTACGGTGGGTAAAAGTCATTTCGTGAAATGTTGGAGAATTTTTGAAAAAAAAAAAAACCATAGTATAGTATGTCGAAATTTTTCGATGAAAACGTCAAAATTTTTTGAAGTTGAAAAAAACCATAAAAACGGTCGTATTGTAGCATGTAGAATGATTCTACGGTGGGTAAAAGTCATTTCGTGAAATGTTGGAACATTTTTGAAAAAAAAAAAAAAACGCCATAGTATAGTATGGCGAAATTTTTTGATGAAAACGTCAAAATTTTTTGAAGTTGAAAAAAAACATGAAAAAGGTTGTATTATAACATGTAGAATGATTCTATGGTGGGTAAAAGTCATTATGTGAAATGTTGGAAAATGTTTGAAAAAAAAACAAAAAACGCCATAGTATAGTATGTCGAAATTTTTCGATGAAAACGTCAAAATTTTTTGAAGTTGAAAAAAATCATAAAAACGGTGGTATTGTAGCATGTAGAATGATTCTACGGTGGGTAAAAGTCATTTCGTGAAATGTTGGAACATTTTTGAAAAAAAAAACAAAACGCCATAGTATAGTATGTCGAAATTTTTCGATGAAAATGTCAAAAAATGTTTGATGTTGAAAAAACCATGAAAACTGTCATATTATAGCATGTAGAATGATGCTATGGTGAGCAAAAGTCATTTCGTGAAATGTTGGAAAATTTTTGAAAAAAAAAAATGCCATAGTATAGTATGTCGAAATTTTTCGATGAAAACGTCAAAATTTTTTGAACTTGAAAAAAACCATAAAAACGGTCGTATTGTAGCATGTAGAATGATTCTACGGTGGGTAAACGTCATTTCGTGAAATGTTGGAACATTTTTGAAAAAAAAAAAAAAACGCCATAGTATAGTATGTCGAAATTTTTCGATGAAAATGTCAAAATTTTTTTAAGTTGAAAAAAACCATGAAAACGGTCGTATTGTATCATGTAGAATGATTCTACAGTTGGTAAAAGTCATTTCGTGAAATGTTGGAAAATTTTTGAAAAACAAAACGCCATAGTATAGTATGTCGAAATTTTTCGATGAAAACGTCAATTTTTTTGAAGTTGAAAAAAACCATAAAAACGGTCGTATTGTAGCATGTAGAATGATTCTACGGTGGGTAAAAGTCATTTCGTGAAATGTTGGAACATTTTTGAAAAAAACAAAACAAAACGCCATAGTATAGTATGTCGAAATTTTTCGATGAAAACGTCAAAAAATGTTTGATGTTGAAAAAACCATGAAAACGGTCATATTATAGCATGTAGAATGATGCTATGGTGAGCAAAAGTCATTTCGTGAAATGTTGGAAAGTTTTTGAAAAAAAAAAAATGCCATAGTATAGTATGTCGAAATTTTTCGATGAAAACGTCAAAATTTTTTGAAGTTGAAAAAAAACATGAAAACGGTTGTATTGTAGCATGTAGAATGATTCTACAGTGGGTAAAAGTCATTTCGTGAAATGTTGGAACATTTTTGAAAAAAAAAATGCCATAGTATAGTATGTCGAAATTTTTTGATGAAAACGTCAAAATTTTTTGAAGTTGAAAAAAAAACCATGAAAACGGTCGTATTGTAGCATGTAGAATGATTCTACAGTTGGTAAAAGTCATTTCGTGAAATGTTGGAAAATTTTTGAAAAACAAAACGCCATAGTATAGTATGTCGAAATTTTTCGATGAAAACGTCAAAATTTTTTGAAGTTGAAAAAAACCATAAAAACGGTCGTATTGTAGCATGTAGAATGATTCTACGGTGGGTAAAAGTCATTTCGTGAAATGTTGGAACATTTTTGAAAAAAACAAAACAAAACGCCATAGTATAGTATGTCGAAATTTTTCGATGAAAACGTCAAAAAATGTTTGATGTTGAAAAAACCATGAAAACGGTCATATTATAGCATGTAGAATGATGCTATGGTGAGCAAAAGTCATTTCGTGAAATGTTGGAAAGTTTTTGAAAAAAAAAAAACCCATAGTATAGTATGTCGAAATTTTTTGATGAAAACGTCAAAATTTTTTGAAGTTGAAAAAAAACATGAAAACGGTTGTATTGTAGCATGTAGAATGATGCTATGGTGAGCAAAAGTCATTTCGTGAAATGTTGGAAAATTTTTGAAAAAAAAAACGCCATAGTATAGTATGTCGAAATTTTTCGATGAAAAAGTCAAAATTTTTTGAAGTTGAAAAAAACCATGAAAACGGTCGTATTGTAGCATGTAGAATGATTCTACGGTGGGTAAAAGTCATTTCGTGAAATGTTGGAGAATTTTTGAAAAAAAAAACGCCATAGTATAGTATGTCGAAATTTTTTGATGAAAACGTCAAAATTTTTTGAAGTTGAAAAAAAACATGAAAACGGTCGTATTGTAGCATGTAGAATGATTCTACGGTGAGCAAAAGTCATTTCGTGAAATGTTGGAAAATTTTTGAAAAAAAAACGCCATAGTATAGTATGTCGAAATTTTTCGATGAAAAAGTCAAAATTTTTTTAAGTTGAAAAAAACCATGAAAACGGTCGTATTGTAGCATGTAGAATGATTCTACGGTGGGTAAAAGTCATTTCGTGAAATGTTGGAGAATTTTTGAAAAAAAAAAAACGCCATAGTATAGTATGTCGAAATTTTTTGATGAAAACGTCAAAATTTTTTGAAGTTGAAAAAAACCATAAAAACGGTCGTATTGTAGCATGTAGAATGATTCTACGGTGGGTAAAAGTCATTTCGTGAAATGTTGGAAAATTTTTGAAAAAAAATGCCATAGTATAGTATGTCGAAATTTTTCGATGAAAAAGTCAAAAATTTTTTAAGTTGAAAAAAACCATGAAAACGGTCGTATTGTAGCATGTAGAATGATTCTACGGTGGGTAAAAGTCATTTCGTGAAATGTTGGAGAATTTTTGAAAAAAAAAAACGCCATAGTATAGTATGTCGAAATTTTTCGATGAAAAAGTCAAAATTTTTTGAAGTTGAAAAAAACCATAAAAACGGTCGTATTGTAGCATGTAGAATGATTCTACGGTGGGTAAAAGTCATTTCGTGAAATGTTGGAACATTTTTGAAAAAAAACAAAACAAAACGCCATAGTATAGTATGTCGAAATTTTTCGATGAAAACGTCAAAAAATGTTTGATGTTGAAAAAACCATGAAAACGGTCATATTATATTATGTAGAATGATGCTATGGTGAGCAAAAGTCATTTCCTGAAATGTTGGAAAGTTTTTGAAAAAAAAAAAAACGCCATAGTATAGTATGTCGAAATTTTTCGATGAAAAAGTCAAAATTTTTTTAAGTTGAAAAAAACCATGAAAACGGTCGTATTGTAGCATGTAGAATGATTCTACGGTGGGTAAAAGTCATTTCGTGAAATGTTGGAGAATTTTTGAAAAAAAAAACGCCATAGTATAGTATGTCGAAATTTTTTGATGAAAACGTCAAAATTTTTTGAAGTTGAAAAAAACCATGAAAACGGTCGTATTGTAGCATGTAGAATGATTCTATGGTGAGCAAAAGTCATTTCGTGAAATGTTAGAACATTTTTGAAAAAAAAAAAAAAAACGCCATAGTATAGTATGTCGAAATTTTTTGATGAAAACGTCAAAATTTTTTGAAGTTGAAAAAAAACATGAAAAAGGTTGTATTATAACATGTAGAATGAATCTATGGTGGGTAAAAGTCATTATGTGAAATGTTGGAAAATGTTTGAAAAAAAAAAAAAACGCCATAGTATAGTATGTCGAAATTTTTCGATGAAAACGTCAAAATTTTTTGAAGTTGAAAAAAACCATAAAAACGGTCGTATTGTAGCATGTAGAATGATTCTATGGTGAGCAAAAGTCATTTCGTGAAATGTTGGAAAATTTTTGAAAAAAAAAAAAACGCCATAGTATAGTATGTCGAAATTTTTTGATGAAAATGTCAAAAAATTTTTAAGTTGAAAAAAACATGAAAACGGTCGTATTGTAGCATGTAGAATTATTCTACGGTGGGTAAAAGTCATTTCGTGAAATGTTGGAGAATTTTTGAAAAAAAAAAAACGCCATAGTATAGTATGTCGAAATTTTTCGATGAAAAAGTCAAAATTTTTTGAAGTTGAAAAAAACCATAAAAACGGTCGTATTGTAGCATGTAGAATGATTCTACGGTGGGTAAAAGTCATTTCGTGAAATGTTGGAACATTTTTGAAGAAAAAAAAAACAAAACGCCATAGTATAGTATGTTGAAATTTTTCGATGAAAACGTCAAAAAATGTTTGATGTTGAAAAAACCATGAAAACGGTCATATTATAGCATGTAGAATGATGCTATGGTGAGCAAAAGTCATTTCGTGAAACGTTAGAACATTTTTGAAAAAAAAAAAAAAACGCCATAGTATAGTATGTCGAAATTTTTTGATGAAAACGTCAAAATTTTTTGAAGTTGAAAAAAAACATGAAAAAGGTTGTATTATAACATGTAGAATGATTCTATGGTGGGTAAAAGTCATTATGTGAAATGTTGGAAAATGCTTGAAAAAAAAACAAAACGCCATAGTATAGTATGTCGAAATTTTTCGATGAAAACGTCAAAATTTTTTGAAGTTGAAAAAAACCATAAAAACGGTCGTATTGTAGCATGTAGAATGATTCTACGGTGGGTAAAAGTCATTTCGTGAAATGTTGGAACATTTTTGAAAAAAAAAACAAAACGCCATAGTATGGTATGTCGAAATTTTTCGATGAAAACGTCAAAATGTTTGATGTTGAAAAAACCATGAAAACGGTCATATTATAGCATGTAGAATGATGCTATGGTGAGCAAAAGTCATTTCGTGAAATGTTGGAAAATTTTTGAAAAAAAAAAATTCCATAGTATAGTATGTCGAAATTTTTCGATGAAAACGTCAAAATTTTTTTAAGTTGAAAAAAACTATGAAAACGGTCGTATTGTAGCATGTAGAATGATTCTACAGTGGGTAAAAGTCATTTCGTGAAATGTTGGAAAATTTTTGAAAAAAAAAACGCCATAGTATAGTATGTCGAAATTTTTCGATGAAAACGTCAAAATTTTTTGAAGTTGAAAAAAACCATAAAAACGGTCGTATTGTAGCATGTAGAATGATTCTACGGTGGGTAAAAGTCATTTCGTGAAATGTTGGAACATTTTTGAAAAAAAAAAAAAAACGCCATAGTATAGTATGTCGAAATTTTTCGATGAAAATGTCAAAAATTTTTTAAGTTGAAAAAAACCATGAAAACGGTCGTATTGTAGCATGTAGAATGATTCTACGATGGGTAAAAGTCATTTCGTGAAATGTTGGAGAATTTTTGAAAAAAAAAAAACGCCATAGTATAGTATGTCGAAATTTTTCGATGAAAACGTCGAAATTTTTTTGAAGTTGAAAAAAACCATAAAAACGGTCGTATTGTACCATGTAGAATGATATTACGGTGGGTAAAAGTCATTTCGTGAAATGTTGGAACATTTTTGAAAAAAAAAAACAAAACGCCATAGTATAGTATGTCGAAATTTTTCGATGAAAACGTCAAAAAATGTTTGATGTTGAAAAAACCATGAAAACGGTCATATTATAGCATGTAGAATGATGCTATGGTGAGCAAAAGTCATTTCGTGAAATGTTGGAAAATGTTTGAAAAAAAAAAAAAAACGCCATAGTATAGTATGTCGAAATTTTTCGATGAAAACGTCAAAATTTTTTGAAGTTGAAAAAAAACATGAAAACGGTTGTATTGTAGCATGTAGAATGATTCTACAGTGGGTAAAAGTCATTTCGTGAAATGTTGGAACATTTTTGAAAAAAAAAAAACAAAACGCCATAGTATAGTATGTCGAAATTTTTCGATGAAAACGTCAAAAAATGTTTGATGTTGAAAAAACCATGAAAACGGTCATATTATAGCATGTAGAATGATGCTATGGTGAGCAAAAGTCATTTCGTGAAATGTTGGAAAGTTTTTGAAAAAAAAAAAAAAATGCCATAGTATGTCGAAATTTTTCGATGAAAACGTCAAAATTTTTTGAAGTTGAAAAAAAACCATGAAAACGGTTGTATTGTAGCATGTAGAATGATTCTACGGTGGGTAAAAGTCATTTCGTGAAATGTTGGAACATTTTTGAAAAAAAAAAAAAAACGCCATAGTATAGTATGTCGAAATTTTTTGATGAAAACGTCAAAATTTTTTGAAGTTGAAAAAAAAACATGAAAAAGGTTGTATTATAACATGTAGAATGATTCTATGGTGGGTAAAAGTCATTATGTGAAATGTTGGAAAATGTTCGAAAAAAAAAAAAAAAACGCCATAGTATAGTATGTCGAAATTTTTCGATTAAAACGTCAAAAAATGTTTGATGTTGAAAAAACCATGAAAACGGTCATATTATAGCATGTAGAATGATGCTATGGTGAGCAAAAGTCATTTCGTGAAATGTTGGAAAATTTTTGAAAAAAAAAAACGCCATAGTATAGTATGTCGAAATTTTTCGATGAAAACGTCAAAATTTTTTGAAGTTGAAAAAAACCATGAAAACGGTCGTATTGTAGCATGTAGAATGATTCTACAGTGGGTAAAAGTCATTTCGTGAAATGTTGGAACATTTTTGAAAAAAAAAAAAAAAACGCCATAGTATAGTATGTCGAAATTTTTTGATGAAAACGTCAAAATTTTTTGAAGTTGAAAAAAAACATGAAAAAGCTTGTATTATAACATGTAGAATGATTCTATGGTGGGTAAAAGTCATTATGTGAAATGTTGGAAAATGTTCGAAAAAAAAAACAAAACGCCATAGTATAGTATGTCGAAATTTTTCGATTAAAACGTCAAAATTTTTTGAAGTTGAAAAAAACCATGAAAACGGTCGTATTGTAGCATGTAGAATGATTCTATGGTGAGTAAAACTCATTTCGTGAAATGTTGGAAAATTTTACCAAAAAACGCCATAGTATAGTCTGTCGAAATTTTTCGATGAAAACGTCAGAATTTTTTGAAGTTGAAAAAAACCATGAAAATGGTCGTATTGTAGCATGTAGAATGATTCTACAGTGGGTAAAAGTCATTTCGTGAAATGTTGGAAAATTTTTGAAAAAAAAACGCCATAGTATAGTATGTCGAAATTTTTTGATGAAAACGTCAAAATTTTTTGAAGTTGAAAAAAAACATGAAAACGGTCGTATTGTAGCATGTAGAATGATTCTATGGTGAGCAAAAGTCATTTCGTGAAATGTTAGAACATTTTTGAAAAAAAAAAAAAAACGCCATAGTATAGTATGTCGAAATTTTTTGATGAAAACGTCAAAATTTTTTGAAGTTGAAAAAAAAACATGAAAAAGGTTGTATTATAACATGTAGAATGAATCTATGGTGGGTAAAAGTCATTATGTGAAATGTTGGAAAATGTTTGAAAAAAAAAACAAAACGCCATAGTATAGTATGTCGAAATTTTTCGATGAAAACGTCAAAATTTTTTGAAGTTGAAAAAAACCATAAAAACGGTCGTATTGTAGCATGTAGAATGATGCTATGGTGAGCAAAAGTCATTTCGTGAAATGTTGGAAAATTTTTGAAAAAAAAAAAAACGCCATAGTATAGTATGTCGAAATTTTTTGATGAAAATGTCAAAAATTTTTTAAGTTGAAAAAAAACATGAAAACGGTCGTATTGTAGCATGTAGAATGATTCTACGGTGGGTAAAAGTCATTTCGTGAAATGTTGGAGAATTTTTGAAAAAAAAAAACGCCATAGTATAGTATGTCGAAATTTTTCGATGAAAAAGTCAAAATTTTTTGAAGTTGAAAAAAACCATAAAAACGGTCGTATTGTAGCATGTAGAATGATTCTACGGTGGGTAAAAGTCATTTCGTGAAATGTTGGAACATTTTTGAAAAAAAAAAAACAAAACGCCATAGTATAGTATGTTGAAATTTTTCGATGAAAACGTCAAAAAATGTTTGATGTTGAAAAAAACCATGAAAACGGTCATATTATAGCATGTAGAATGATGCTATGGTGAGCAAAAGTCATTTCGTGAAACGTTGGAACATTTTTGAAAAAAAAAAAAAAACGCCATAGTATAGTATGTCGAAATTTTTTGATGAAAACGTCAAAATTTTTTGAAGTTGAAAAAAAACATGAAAAAGGTTGTATTATAACATGTAGAATGATTCTATGGTGGGTAAAAGTCATTATGTGAAATGTTGGAAAATGCTTGAAAAAAAAAACAAAACGCCATAGTATAGTATGTCGAAATTTTTCGATGAAAACGTCAAAATTTTTTGAAGTTGAAAAAAACCATAAAAACGGTCGTATTGTAGCATGTAGAATGATTCTACGGTGGGTAAAAGTCATTTCGTGAAATGTTGGAACATTTTTGAAAAAAAAAAAAACAAAACGCCATAGTATGGTATGTCGAAATTTTTCGATGAAAACGTCAAAAAATGTTTGATGTTGAAAAAACCATGAAAACGGTCATATTATAGCATGTAGAATGATGCTATGGTGAGCAAAAGTCATTTCGTGAAATGTTGGAAAATTTTTGAAAAAAAAAAATTCCATAGTATAGTATGTCGAAATTTTTCGATGAAAACGTCAAAATTTTTTTAAGTTGAAAAAAACTATGAAAACGGTCGTATTGTAGCATGTAGAATGATTCTACAGTGGGTAAAAGTCATTTCGTGAAATGTTGGAAAATTTTTGAAAAAAAAAAAACGCCATAGTATAGTATGTCGAAATTTTTCGATGAAAACGTCAAAATTTTTTGAAGTTGAAAAAAACCATAAAAACGGTCGTATTGTAGCATGTAGAATGATTCTACGGTGGGTAAAAGTCATTTCGTGAAATGTTGGAACATTTTTGAAAAAAAAAAAAAAAAAACGCCATAGTATAGTATGTCGAAATTTTTCGATGAAAACGTCGAAATTTTTTGAAGTTGAAAAAAACCATAAAAACGGTCGTATTGTAGCATGTAGAATGATATTACGGTGGGTAAAAGTCATTTCGTGAAATGTTGGAACATTTTTGAAAAAAAAAAACAAAACGCCATAGTATAGTATGTCGAAATTTTTCGATGAAAACGTCAAAAAATGTTTGATGTTGAAAAAACCATGGAAACGGTCATATTATAGCATGTAGAATGATGCTATGGTGAGCAAAAGTCATTTCGTGAAATGTTGGAAAATGTTTGAAAAAAAAAAAAAAATGCCATAGTATAGTATGTCGAAATTTTTCGATGAAAACGTCAAAATTTTTTGAAGTTGAAAAAAACCATGAAAACGGTTGTATTGTAGCATGTAGAATGATTCTACAGTGGGTAAAAGTCATTTCGTGAAATGTTGGAACATTTTTGAAAAAAACAAAACAAAACGCCATAGTATAGTACGTCGAAATTTTTCGATGAAAACGTCAAAAAATGTTTGATGTTGAAAAAACCATGAAAACGGTCATATTATAGCATGTAGAATGATGCTATGGTGAGCAAAAGTCATTTCGTGAAATGTTGGAAAGTTTTTGAAAAAAAAAAAATGCCATAGTATAGTATGTCGAAATTTTTCGATGAAAACGTCAAAATTTTTTGAAGTTGAAAAAAACCATGAAAACGGTTGTATTGTAGCATGTAGAATGATTCTACAGTGGGTAAAAGTCATTTCGTGAAATGTTGGAAAATTTTTGAAAAAAAAAACGCCATAGTATAGTATGTCGAAATTTTTCGATGAAAACGTCAAAATTTTTTGAAGTTGAAAAAAAACATAAAAACGGTCGTATTGTAGCATGTAGAATGATTCTACGGTGGGTAAAAGTCATTTCGTGAAATGTTGGAACATTTTTGAAAAAAAAAAAAAACGCCATAGTATAGTATGTCGAAATTTTTTGATGAAAACGTCAAAATTTTTTGAAGTTGAAAAAAAACATGAAAAAGGTTGTATTATAACATGTAGAATGATTCTATGGTGGGTAAAAGTCATTATGTGAAATGTTGGAAAATGTTCGAAAAAAAAAAACAAAACGCCATAGTATAGTATGTCGAAATTTTTCGATTAAAACGTCAAAATTTTTTGAAGTTGAAAAAAACCATGAAAACGGTCGTATTGTAGCATGTAGAATGATTCTATTGTGAGTGAAACTCATTTCGTGAAATGTTGGAAAATTTTTGAAAAAAAAAAAAACGCCATAGTATAGTATGTCGAAATTTTTCGATGAAAACGTCAAAATTTTTTGAAGTTGAAAAAAACCATGAAAACAGTCGTATTGTAGCATGTAGAATGATTCTACGGTGGGTAAAAGTCATTTCGTGAAATGTTGGAGAATTTTTGAAAAAAAAAAACGCCATAGCATAGTATGTCGAAATTTTTCGATGAAAAAGTCAAAAATTTTTGAAGTTGAAAAAAACCATAAAAACGGTCGTATTGTAGCATGTAGAATGATTCTATGGTGAGCAAAAGTCATTTCGTGAAATGTTGGAACATTTTTGAAAAAAAAAAAAACGCCATAGTATAGTATGTCGAAATTTTTTGATGAAAACGTCAAAATTTTTTGAAGTTGAAAAAAAAACATGAAAAAGGTTGTATTATAACATGTAGAATGATTCTATGGTGGGTAAAAGTCATTATGTGAAATGTTGGAAAATGTTTGAAAAAAAAACAAAACGCCATAGTATAGTATGTCGAAATTTTTCGATGAAAACGTCAAAATTTTTTGAAGTTGAAAAAAACCATAAAAACGGTCGTATTGTAGCATGTAGAATGATTCTACGGTGGGTAAAAGTCATTTCGTGCAATGTTGGAACATTTTTGAAAAAAAAAAACAAAACGCCATAGTATAGTATGTCGAAATTTTTCGATGAAAACGTCAAAAAATGTTTGATGTTGAAAAAACCATGAAAACGGTCATATTATAGCATGTAGAATGATGCTATGGTGAGCAAAAGTCATTTCGTGAAATGTTGGAACATTTTCGAAAAAAAAAAAAAACCATAGTATAGTATGTCGAAATTTTTCGATGAAAACGTCAAAAATTTTTTGAAGTTGAAAAAAACCATGAAAACGGTCGTATTGTAGCATGTAGAATGATTCTACAGTGGGTAAAAGTCATTTCGTGAAATGTTAGAAAATTTTTGAAAAAAAAAAAACGCCATAGTATAGTATGTCGAAATTTTTCGATGAAAAAGTCAAAAATTTTTGAAGTTGAAAAAAACCATAAAAACGGTCGTATTGTAGCATGTAGAATGATTCTATGGTGAGCAAAAGTCATTTCGTGAAATGTTGGAACATTTTTGAAAAAAAAAAAAACGCCATAGTATAGTATGTCGAAATTTTTCGATGAAAACGTCAAAATTTTTTGAAGTTGAAAAAAACCATAAAAACGGTCGTATTGTAGCATGTAGAATGATTCTACGGTGGGTAAAAGTCATTTCGTGAAATGTTGGAACATTTTCCAAAAAAAAAACAAAACGCCATAGTATAGTATGTCGAAATTTTTCGATGAAAACGTCAAAAAATGTTTGATGTTGAAAAAACCATGAAAACGGTCATATTATAGCATGTAGAATGATGCTATGGTGAGCAAAAGTCAATTCGTGAAATGTCGGAAAATTTTTGAAAAAAAAAAAGCCATAGAACAGTATGTCGAAATTTTTCGATGAAAACGTCAAAATTTTTTTAAGTTGAAAAAAAACTATGAAAACGGTCGTATTGTAGCATGTAGAATGATTCTACAGTGGGTAAAAGTCATTTCGTGAAATGTTGGAAAATTTTTGAAAAAAAAAACGCCGTAGTATAGTATGTCGAAATTTTTCGATGAAAACGTCAAAATTTTTTGAAGTTGAAAAGAACCATAAAAACGGTCGTATTGTAGCATGTAGAATGATTCTACGGTGGGTAAAAGTCATTTCGTGAAATGTTGGAACATTTTTGAAAAAAAAAAAAAAAACGCCATAGTATAGTATGTCGAAATTTTTCGATGAAAACGTCAAAATTTTTTGAAGTTGAAAAAAAACATGAAAACGGTCGTATTGTAGCATGTAGAATGATTCTACGGTGGGTAAAAGTCATTTCGTGAAATGTTGGAAAATTTTTGAAAAAAAAAACGCCATAGTATAGTATGTCGAAATTTTTCGATGAAAACGTCAGAATTTTTTGAAGTTGAAAAAAAACATAAAAACGGTCGTATTGTAGCATGTAGAATGATTCTATAGTGAGCAAAAGTCATTTCGTGAAATGTTGGAAAATTTTTGAAAAAAAAAAAAAAAACGCCATAGTATAGTATGTCGAAATTTTTTGATGAAAACGTCAAAATTTTTTGAAGTTGAAAAAAAACATGAAAAAGCTTGTATTATAACATGTAGAATGATTCTATGGTGGGTAAAAGTCATTATGTGAAATGTTGGAAAATGTTCGAAAAAAAAAAACAAAACGCCATAGTATAGTATGTCGAAATTTTTCGATTAAAACGTCAAAATTTTTTGAAGTTGAAAAAAACCATGAAAACGGTCGTATTGTAGCATGTAGAATGATTCTATGGTGAGTAAAACTCATTTCGTGAAATGTTGGAAAATTTTACCAAAAAACGCCATAGTATAGTCTGTCGAAATTTTTCGATGAAAACGTCAGAATTTTTTGAAGTTGAAAAAAAACATGAAAATGGTCGTATTGTAGCATGTAGAATGATTCTACAGTGGGTAAAAGTCATTTCGTGAAATGTTGGAAAATTTTTGAAAAAAAAACGCCATAGTATAGTATGTCGAAATTTTTCGATGAAAACATCAAAATTTTTTGAAGTTGAAAAAAAACACGAAAACGATCGTATTGTAGCATGTAGAATGATTCTATGGTGAGCAAAAGTCATTTCGTGAAATGTTGGAACATTTTTGAAAAAAAAAAAAAACGCCATGGTATAGTATGTCGAAATTTTTTGATGAAAACGTCAAAATTTTTTGAAGTTGAAAAAAAAAACATGAAAAAGGTTGTATTATAACATGTAGAATGATTCTATGGTGGGTAAAAGTCATTATGTGAAATGTTGGAAAATGTTTGAAAAAAAAAAAAACGCCATAGTATAGTATGTCGAAATTTTTCGATGAAAACGTCAAAAAATTTTTGAAGTTGAAAAAAACCATAAAAACGGTCGTATTGTAGCATGTAGAATGATTCTACGGTGGGTAAAAGTCATTTCGTGAAATGTTGGAACATTTTTGAAAAAAAAAAAAAAATGCCATAGTATAGTATGTCGAAATTTTTCGATGAAAACATCAAAAAATGTTTGGTGTTGAAAAAACCATGAAAACGGTCATATTATAGCATGTAGAATGATTCTATGGTGAGCAAAAGTCATTTCGTGAAATGTTGGAACATTTTTGAAAAAAAAAAAAAACGCCATAGTATAGTATGTCGAAATTTTTTTGATGAAAACGTCAAAATTTTTTGAAGTTGAAAAAAAACATGAAAAAGGTTGTATTATAACATGTAGAATGATTCTATGGTGGGTAAAAGTCATTATGTGAAATGTTGGAAAATGTTTGAAAAAAAAACAAAACGCCATAGTATAGTATGTCGAAATTTTTCGATGAAGACGTCAAAATTTTTTGAAGTTGAAAAAAACCATAAAAACGGTCGTATTGTAGCATGTAGAATGATTCTACGGTGGGTAAAAGTCATTTCGTGAAATGTTGGAACATTTTCGAAAAAAAAAAACAAAACGCCATAGTATAGTATGTCGAAATTTTTCGATGAAAACGTCAAAAAATGTTTGATGTTGAAAAAACCATGAAAACGGTCATATTATAGCATGTAGAATGATGCTATGGTGAGCAAAAGTCATTTCGTGAAATGTCGGAAAATTTTTGAAAAAAAAAAAAATGCCATAGAACAGTATGTCGAAATTTTTCGATGAAAACGTCAAAATTTTTTGAAGTTGAAAAAAACCATAAAAACGGTCGTATTGTAGCATGTAGAATGATTCTACGGTGGGTAAAAGTCATTTCGTGAAATGTTGGAACATTTTTGAAAAAAAAAAAAAAAAACGCCATAGTATAGTATGTCGAAATTTTTCGATGAAAACGTCAGAATTTTTTGAAGTTGAAAAAAAACATAAAAACGGTCGTATTGTAGCATATAGAATGATTCTATGGTGAGCAAAAGTCATTTCGTGAAATGTTGGAACATTTTTGAAAAAAAAAAAAAACGCCATAGTATAGTATGTCGAAATTTTTTGATGAAAACGTCAAAATTTTTTGAAGTTGAAAAAAAACATGAAAAAGCTTGTATTATAACATGTAGAATGATTCTATGGTGGGTAAAAGTCATTATGTGAAATGTTGGAAAATGTTCGAAAAAAAAAACAAAACGCCATAGTATAGTATGTCGAAATTTTTCGATGAAAACGTCAAAAAATTTTTGAAGTTGAAAAAAACCATGAAAACGGTCGTATTGTAGCATGTAGAATGATTCTATGGTGGGTAAAACTCATTTCGTGAAATGTTGGAAAATTTTGAACAAAAAAATGCCATAGTATAGTCTGTCGAAATTTTTCGATGAAAACGTCAGAAAATGTTTGATGTTGAAGAAAACCATGAAAATGGTCGTATTGTAGCATGTAGAATGATTCTACAGTGGGTAAAAGTCATTTCGTGAAATGTTGGAGAATTTTTGAAAAAAAAAAACGCCATAGTATAGTATGTCGAAATTTTTCGATGAAAACATCAAAATTTTTTGAAGCTGAAAAAAAACACGAAAACGATCGTATTGTAGCATGTAGAATGATTCTATGGTGAGCAAAAGTCATTTCGTGAAATGTTGGAACATTTTATAAAAAAAAAAAAAACGCCATAGTATAGTATGTCGAAATTTTTCGATGAAAACGTCAAAAAATTTTTGATGTTGAAAAAAAACCATGAAAACGGTCATATTATAGCATGTAGAATGATTCTACAGTGGGTAAAAGTCATTTCGTGAAATGTTGGAAAGTTTTAAAAAAAAACGCCACAGTATAGTATGTCGAAATTTTTCGATGAAAACATCAAAATTTTTTGAAGTTGAAAAAAACCACGAAAACGGTCGTATTGTAGCATGTAGAATGATGGTACGGTGGGCAAAAGTCATTTCGTGAAATGTTGGAAAATTTTGACAAAAAAAACGCCATAGTATAGTATGTCGAAATTTTTCGATGAAAAAGTCAAAATTTTTTGAAAGTGAAAAAAAAAAAATGAAAACGGTCGTATTATAAAATGTAGAATGATTCTATGGTGAGCAAAAGTCATTTCGTGAAATGTTGGAAAATTTTTGAAAAAAAAAAAAAAAACGCCATAGTATAGTACACGTGTCAAACTCAAGGCCCGCGGGCCAAATCCGGCCTGCCACCTCAATTTATGTGGCCCGCGAGGGCTTGCAAAGAATATAGAATGCCTATCATTCAATTCTATGCCACTTCACAGAAGTAGTGTCCTTAAACTGCATGTCCCACAATGCATCTTGATTTTTTGACATGCGCACTGTAGCGTCTCAGCGGTTTCCAGCAGCAGCGCAGTTTTGCCAATTTAGTGACTTAGTTGCTATATTTAGCCAGTTTGTTTTACTCACTTTTTGTCTTCATAGCTAGTTACTAAATAAATTATTACTAAAACTAATAACAATCAAATGCAGAGGTAATTTTTAAAAATTATCAAGAGTAGATATATTTATATATCGGCAGTCTTATAATTACAACCGGCCCTTTGAGGGCAGCCATAATGCTGATGTGGCCCGGGATGAAATTGAGTTTGACGCCGTGGTATATATGTATGTCACATATGTATATATGTCAAAAAAAAATTTTGAAAAACGGGTCATTTTATTGAATCTTGAAAAATTTCATGTTAACAGTCATATTATAGGATTTTAAACAATATTATATGATTTTAGAAAGTCAAATTATATTATGTCGATCAAAAAAACAGTATAGTCTGTCGAAAATTTCGTGGAAGAAAACGTCAAGTATAGTATGTCGAAAAAAGTGTTAAAAAAAGTCATAGTATAAAAACACATGACCACATATAGCTTTGTAATAACATAGCTTCATAAAAACACATAACACATCCATCCATCTGCAAGCGCTTATCCCATTATGGGTCACGGGGGGCTGGAGCCAATCCCAGTTGGCCTTGGGCGAAGGCAGGGGTCACCCTGGACAGGTTGCCAGTCCATCACAGGGCACATAGAGACAGACAACCATTCACACGTAGGGGCAATTTAGAGTGATCATTTAACCTGACCTGCATGTCTTTGGACTGTGGGAGGAAGCCGGAGAACCCGGAGAAAACCCACGCTAACACGGGGAGAACATGCTAACTCCACACTGAAGGGCCAAGTACGTAACAATAACAACATATGGCTTAAATAAAAACTTGTACCAACATAGCTTTGTGACAGTATAGCTTCATAAAAATGCATAACACATACAGTAGCTTTTATAAAAACATAACACATAGCTTCATGAAAACACAGCTTCATTGCAACACATAGCTTAAATAAAACCACATCACACAACACAGCTTCATAAAAACATAGCTTCATAGTGACACGTAGCTTAAACTAGAAAAGCACTCTGAGAGCGCAGACCTCTGCCAAGCACCATAGTTTCCCCCCTGGTGGTTTCTTCTGGATCTATCTCCTCAAGTATTAAGATAAGATAGGATAAGATGAACCTATATTAATCCCCGGAGGGAAATTACATTTTTTCACTCTGTTGTTAACTTATACACAGTACATACAGACCTGAAATACATACATGCACAAACAGGACCTATATACCTGCATTAATGGAGAGATGTCAGAGTGAGTGGGCTGAGCGCCCCGAGCAGTTGGGGGTTTGGTGCCTTGCTCAGGGGCACCTCGGCAGTGCCCAAGAGGTAAACTGGCACCTCTCCAGCTACCAGTTCACACTCAGTTCTTGGTCCATGTTGGACTTGAACCGGTGACCCTCCGGTTCCCAAGCCAACTCCCTACAGACTGAGCTACTGTCGCCCCAATTATCTAATTGATCATTTTCTAATCTATTAAAGCTAGATCAAATTCGTTGACATACTTCAGATGCTGAATTGTCTCAGCTACAGGATGCCGCTTGTTAGAAATCTCTACCTCTAGTATTAAATGCACAGTAGGCCAAAATGTAAGAGTACCCCCATTTGTTTTATATAAATTGCTATAAAATCCGCCATCTGGATCAGATTTGGATCAGTCTTTGGGATTTGTAGTCACATTGTAAATCCCTGAGTCAAATTTCATGAGCTTTGGGCAACAATTACCAGAGATATTGAGAAACAATTTTTTGGGTCCCATTCACCCCAATGTTAATGAAAATTTCAAAGTCAGCCAGAATCCAGGATTTCTTCCAGATCAACCCCAACATTAAATCAGTTCTCCCTTTTCACATTTTCTACACACCCTGAAAATTTCATCAAAATTCGTCCATAAGTTTTTGAGTTATCTTGAACACAGACAAACAAACAAACAGATAAATGCCGGCAAAAACATAACCTCCTTGGCGGAGGTAATAAAGCCACAACACATCGCGTCATAAAAAACATAGCTTCATAGCGACACATCACTTAAATGAAAACACATAACACACAGCTTTACAAAAACACACATGTATATTCACCTGTAGTGTCTTGCAAAGTTAATGAAATTTAACGATCTTTCATGGACATTTTCCCAAAATGAGTTTTTTCTTATATTCTGAGCAAAAAATCTCCACTTCAGCAGCACTTATATCCACCAAACTTTCCAGTTTCATTCCTGTCTATATTCCTCAGGTTTTTACAAAGGGCTTTGTTCATATATCTTTCATAGCTTGATTTATGTAATATTTCATTCCTAAAAATATGGAGAAAATAAAAAGAGATATTCAAAATCCCCTCAGTTAAAAACCTTTGACTCTAATATGTCAACAAAATGAAACAAGAATTTTGAACCTGACTTTGACCGGACTAAGCGTTCACATTTCTGCTTTAGAAAGTCTGCCAATTAGTACATATTTGATAAAAAAAATACCTTTTCAGGCAGCTTGTAATGCAAAAAATATTTGTCGTAATGTAAGTAATCAGCTGGGGACGTTTCATTTTGATATGTATTAGTTACATTTTTCACCCTCTTCTCCTTAAATGATTAATTATTAACAGAAAATTAATCTGCCACAATTTTGGTGACTAGTCATTTATGTCGTGTTCAGAGAAAACACCAAACCAAACGTTTGACTGTTTGATATCATAAACTGAATATCTTTATGCTTGGGATCGTTACTCGGACAAAACAAGTCATTTAAATGCCTCATCCTCGGCTCTCGGGACATTGATGGCCAATTTTTTTCAAATATTTTACAGATTTAATGATTAATTGTTAAATAATTGATAATGACTCTTCTTCCCTGGGAACTTCCTTGGAAAGAATGAGATAATGGTAGGAATAGATATAGGAAAATTAAAGTTTTGTCAAATAAAGTGTTTTTTGAAAAACAAAGCAGGATTGTAATGTTCTCTAGAAGCATTTCATTGTTTTCTTTTCATTGTGTGAAACCTGCTGATGGAGCTTCTTGTCTGTCTTTTTGGCAAACCCTTTTATGGTAATGCCACAACGCAGACTGTGCATAAAGATTGTATAGATGATATAGATTTTCTGTATCTTGTAATGTAATAATGTATTTGGAAATTTAGCTGTGACTTTGTTTTGTCCTCCAGAGAAACTGGCCCAAGCCAAAGAAGAGAACCTGGACATGCACCAGGTGTTGGACCAAACCCTTCTGGAGCTCAACAATCTATAGAGACCTTTTCAAAGCTCGATGAAGGACAGCAAGGTTTAACCTCCCAGCGAACACCCACACAAATGGATTATTAATGTAACAGTAACAGTTGTTATAGTAAAAAAGTCATGTGAAGATTCAGATCTAACAGATTCCCTGAAAACACACTAGAAACTGTTGCTCTGTATAGGTCATCAGAAATCATCTTATCAATAAAAAAAAAAGCTCCTTGCATTCAACTATCTTGTGTGCACTTAAAAATCGCTCATGGCACAACTATTTCAAGAGCAATTCATTTCATTTTAAAAGTCTGCAAATTTCATGGTATTTCTGTAATAATTAGCAAGCTTTAAAGTTCTTTTGAATTACTGACAAATTACCCCATTATTTACCTCAAAATGTATTGAAAATTACTTTATTATAAACATTATTTAATAATTCTATTCTGCTATTTCCCAATAGCTGATAATTTATTCCAAAAAAATTCCAGGAAGAGAATACAAAGTTAATTGATCTGCTTTGTTTCCATGTCTGCTGATGAATAGATAATAATTATAATTATATAATAATAATAATTAGATAATAATAATTAGCAAATAACTTATTTGAAATTCCTTTAAAAACTCCCGGAATCATGACATTAGCTACCAGATTATATTTGTGTGGACAGTTGGTCAAAATGGTGAGACTTTTGTCTGATCAGAAGTGTCTTCTATTAATTTTGGTTTTCTCTCCGATGAAGAGCAGCCGCTTCTCAAGCCTAAGGGCCCTATTTTAACAATTATATGCTATTTGAGCATATATTTATTAAATGTTTATAATAAAGTAATTTTTCATCAATTTTGAGGTAAATATTGGAGTAATTTGACAGCAATTCCAAAGAAATTATCACCAAATTAACATGAAATTTGCAGCCAAAAGTTTCACTTGTTTGACCAAACACAGTGAAGCATTCCTTGGATATATTCATGAATGTAGCAGATTTGTGTATTGTCATCTTTAAGAATAATGATAAGAAACTCGTACAGTACAAGACAGTTACTACTGCGCACAAGGAACATTTCTCCTTCATACGACATAGTTTCCAGTAGAAACCTTTTGTTTTTCTTAATGTTTTCCTTGGATTGATAGTGTGAATGCCCCTGCAGGCAGTCATTTAAGCTATGTGGCAGATATATTAAGCATTTTACAACATTAGATTATTTATGGACCAATAGAACAAATTAGTAGAAGAAGGTTTTCCATGTTGAATAAAGTAATGGGAGCAGTAATACTGACATGTAACCTAACTGATTTTTTTGTATATTGTAAAAAAAGAGGAGACATGAATCCCAGTGAATTCCAGCTAGATGTTTGTGATGAAGAGGAGGGTATGAGCACACAGCAGGTCTCACCTTAGTGCTGGTAACGAAGGAGTAGCAAACACTGCTCTTTCACTTTCCCATATTTAGCCTCTTGGTTCAGGGATCCAACCAATGACCTCCCTAACGTTTACTGCACAGGTAAGTACATGACTAGTACATCAAAGTCAAATGTACCATCTCGTTTTCAAACATACACCCACAAGAATAATATGATAAATACGAAGAACAACCACAAGAAACAATCTACTCAAAAGGGACTTCCCAAATACAACGTCAGGATAGCGATCACGTCATAAGAACAAACTATAACAGTCAGTCGTAGCATTACTGACAACACACATGCTCTTTATGGGAGTTTGAAATAAGCCAAATATAGACAGAGATCAAATATGTAGGTACATTATACTGGAATAATTAGTCTTCTATGGAAACTACAAAGAAGAGGAACTAGAAACTTATGGATCCGCTCCAACTGAGTCAAACAACAATATTAGTCCCAGGAATATTTTGCCCACTAGGTGTCTCTCGTGTCATATATATGGAGCATTTACTGCCATAAAGATGCTTTTCTTTACACAACCTTTCCCCAACAACTCTGTGGCTATTTCTCTGCTGAAAACTAACAAGTAAATGAATTGATAAATAAAACGCCATAATATTGAATGATCAACTGTTAAATATCAATAAAAACGACCCATCCCAAATCCAAAATGAGTCTGCTTGAATTTCTCTTGTTAAAATCTTAAATGTTGTTCATAAGAGGTCTAATGGGGGATTTAGACCAAACATTATTAACATCACTATGTAGCATAATATACATTTATTTATCTCTGAAAAGGACAAAAGGAACATATTGCGTATTTGTTCATGCATAGCCCATGTTTTGGTAATTTTTGTATTGTGTCACTTTCAGCAAACGAGGGTTTTAATAATTTTAATAATTATTTTTTATTTTTACACAGTGGGGTGTTCTGTGAGATCCCAAATAATGAGGAAGTAAAGCCAAAGTCAACCACACACAAGAGTTAATCATTAAATGAATTATTCCCTCAGTTCCAGCTCTCAGTCTTTGGCTCGATTAGTCCCAGGAACATTTTGTCCACTAGATGTCTCTCCTGTCATATACGAAACATTTTCTGCCATAATGAGTTTGTCTTCACAGCTAAGTACATTTCTCCAAGGAACGCTGTGCTGAAATATCCTGACTATGAAGCTACAGTAACAGTGTAATTTCCATATGTTGATGGGAAAAGAAACCAGATGTGAGTGTGCGACAGCTCTAACCACAACTCCAGTACATAAAAACAAACTAAATAATCACATCAGAGCCTCGAGGGTCTACTGAGGAGTTTAGTCACAGCCAAAAGTCCCGTCAACGAGGACCACAGATGTGACTCACACAAGATGTCCAGGGATATAATTGGACTTCCCGTTCCCGGCTAACCCAACCAAAAACCGCCATGTCTTTACAACCTTATAGGATTTACATTGTGTCCACTCAGTGGTGAGTGTGCTGTGTCTCAGTCCAACATTATGGGCTTCTCTGTTGTCTTTAAATGCATCACTGGAAGTTTTTTTTTTTTTAATTAAAGGCATAACGTAAACAATACATTTAACTTTTAACTATTTCTACACTATAACAGTGTAACCTGCCTACAGCTCATGTATAGTGGCAATGGGTCCATCCCGTTTTGCTCTAAAATCTACCAGATATTATTAAAACTAGATTAAAAACAACAAATGCAGCCTAAACCTGAAGTTGCACTCTAAAAATACTTCAAAATTTACCAAATGCAATAGTGTGTCAGCTTTACTCAGCACAATAAGCAGGGCTGGGTGATATGGAGAAAATCAAATATCAGTAAAATACCTTGATAATAATTTTGCAATGATATTTAAGGTCTGATTGTTAGTTTTACACAACATTTTGCACAATGAGATTTTTGATAAATAATCATCAGCAATATGGATATAATGACTAAATGGTTAAAGGCAAATAAGAGAAGAGCTAGAACAGCCTGAGTTCAGAAAATTACATCACTTAATCGTAAAACCAGGAAAAGACAACACTTATGCCATATTATGATATCCAACATCTAAAACAATATCTACTTTCATATCAACATATTGATATAGTATTGATATATTGTCCAGCCCTAACTACGGGTGCTGAACTGGTATTACTGGTGGTTAATGATCCAAACTAAAACCATGGCATGGTGAACTGTAAACTGTATAAAGTTATTATTTGACACTGATTATTAACTATACGTGCATCCTATGAATGTCATATCAGCATAACTTTGTACAACAAATAAATGTGTGAAAGGTAAAACTTCAGTTTGTGGTCAAAATATTCATATTTTAATTTGGGCAAATAACACTACCGAGCACTGCATCGTCAGTCTGTTGGGTCATTAAATTAAAGTGGCTCAGTTTTAAAGTTGCAAATATTACAGACGAATAACACTAAGACAGGAGAGTAGTAGCATCAGTAACATTACAGGTGCAGCCTCCACAGGCATTAATCATATAATTATTTGCATGATGGAATCTAGACATAACATCTGCACACGTGGGCTACACAGTGAGGTCCATTTTCTTTTCTCCAGAGCCAAAAGGGCCGTGTTGAAAGCAATATTCACACCATTTTCATAAAAACAACACTATACAGTATATCACACATAAACGTTCTGTATCCAATATTTCAGTAAAAGTTCAAAAAATATTAGCAATAATTAGTATCCAAAGCAAAAGTACTCACTATGCAGAATGGCCCCTGTTAGTGTTTATATGGCTCACATAGACGCATCAGTAATAATCTGTCACGTACAGCAAAACATCACTCACAGGGGCCATTTTTATGAGGAACGAGTACTTTTGTTTTTGATACTTGGAGTATATTTTGCGGCCAAAACTTTAAGGAACTTGAATGCAGGACTTTCACTTGCAATGTAGTATTTTTACATTGTTGTATCTGTACTTTTCCTTAAAGGACCAGTAGACCACCACAGAGTGCAAAAACATAGTACCACCAGCCGCCGCCTGACTTCTGTTGCTTCTAAAGTAGTGTTATTTTGAGTGTTGGGTATTCGATTCGTTTAAAGTATGACCCAAAACAACCCAGTAAGACACAGTATTGAAACTACTCCAGACAAACAATACCTGCAATCGATCCTCTTTGTGCCCAGATCTAGAAAAGATGACTTTCTATCACTGCGACTGTTCTTCGATTTATTGCAACATGCAGCAGCAGCGAGCTAGCTAGCTTCCATTCATATGATGGGTATTGAGTGAAGTACTCTATTGGTATCAGTATCACTTTAAGGGTACTGCATCGTCATTTTTTTAACAATACCCAACCCTTATCATCAGGGTAAGATGACGTCTGAGTGAGGCAAACAGCGATACTAACGTTTAGCACCGTTTTTGCACTTGGAGAGGACTGAGTGGAGAGGTACTCAGTTGGTTGCAATCTGCAACCACACCACTAGATGCCACCAAATCCTGCATACTGCACCTTTAGGCAGATGATCTGAGTACTTCTTGCATCACTGCTAAAAAATAATGAGTGCACCTATAGAGTGTATACAGACATGGACAATATAAGAAAAGTGAAGCCAGCACATCTGGATCACCCCCTGGTGGCTGGCTCCAGTAGAGGACATAAATCCCGCCCCCTCCATGTTAGCAGATGTGACACGATCCAATTTAAAAAGTCAAAGCATACGTCAAATAAATTTTTCCCTAAAATGCTTGCTGTCATTTTATGTATTTCTTATCACGCTGAATGTTCAAGTGTTCATTGTCCTGATAAGTTTGGTTTCAATCGGTTATTTTATACTATAAAAAAGCGGCTGACACTTCATGATTGACAGCTGTTAGTCTCTCTGGCCGTGCACGGCTTGAGTTTGGTTCGGCCGGGTGACCTCGATGCCGCGGCTCCACAGCCTGACCACTACTGCGCAGACTCTGGCTCCAAATGACGTCAAAATCTCAACATGGCAGCTCCCGTATCCAGATATTTTGGCTTCACTTCTGTACGGTGGGAGGAAGAGAAGACACCTTGTCCATTTTAATATACAGTCTATGGGATAGTCTAATTGTCAAACTGGAGTAGGCTGCCATATCTCCCTCTGAAATATAGCAGACTAGAAGTATAGTTTCAAATGGAAATATTGTATTTGCACAAACAATCCAACCTAAAAAAAATGAAATTAGACGGTGATGTGTTTGCATGTGTGGGAGGAAAATGCCTGAGGAGACACTGTCCTCCACCTCCACATCTTTTTGCATTCTCTCTCTCTCTCTCTGTTCATTTCCTGCCCCCCCCCCCCCCCCCCCCATCCTCTCTCAGTGTAAACACACCCATTGATTCCAGTGAGAGAGAACTGGGAGCGCAGGAGGAGGACCGTCACACAGGAGCGGAGCAGCAGCGCCTCCAGACATCTCATCCTTTACGATAAAGCCCGTTTATTTTACAGCGTGGCCCTCATATATACATGTATAATCTCCGGCATTCGCAGACAACACAGTGCAGTGTTTTATCTGAGGAAAACGGCCTCATCCTCACCGACTATCCGCCAGCATTTCGGAAATAACCCAGGAGTTGTTACTCCCCGAGCGCAAGGCTTGCATCGTGGCTCTCTCAGAAGTGGCATGTTCGAGGGATACCGCGGACACAGTTGAACTCCTGCTTTCACCCAAAGAGGTAAATTTAACAGCGAATCACACCCCTACATCACATAATCTGTTGTAGCGCGTTAAGAGATCGTTATACTGTAACCGCGTCTGTTTCTGATCACCTGATGATGGAAAACTCCGGTGCCATGGCGGAGAAAGCGCAACAGAAAATAGACCACTGGACAAAAGATTGTTGTCGATATTCCCTGGTTATGTCCATATTATGTTATTATTAATGAACCCAGCGCATGACTGTCTTTTCCTGAGGTCTCCTCCCAGTCCTTTGTGCGCTCCTCGGCATCTTGTCCCTGCATTCTCATGCATGCTCGAGATGTTTGACATGTTTTAAAGGCGACATCAGGTGCGACGCGCTCCTGATTCACACTA
This sequence comes from Pterois miles, assembly GCA_947000775.1. NCBI lineage: Eukaryota > Metazoa > Chordata > Actinopteri > Perciformes > Scorpaenidae > Pterois > Pterois miles. The sequence goes on along the minus strand of CAMQGK010000514.1, from coordinate 6,681,629 downwards.
GATTTTCTAAGTGTCAGCGGAGTTTTGGTTTTAAACACCTCGCTCGGATGTGTGTGGACAGCTGGGGTGAGGCCATAAATGAGATTAATGCAGACGTGCAGATCAATAGCTGCTGCTGTGTCCTCTTGTTTTGCATCTTGTTTCTATTTTTTTTTCCTCCCCAAGTGGCAGATGAACAGAGCAGAACTGGCCCACATACGCCTGGTGTTTACTTTTGAAGTCTCTCCCACCAATCCCTCTTCCTGAGTCCACGGCTGACTGTGAACACCTGGCAATGATTTTAAGCAGACTGTAGCCAGCCAGGCCTCAGATACAGAGTCCAGAGGCAGCATGTGTGCATGCCTTTTTTACTGTGTGCTTTGTGAGTGTGGCATGTACGCGCTTTCCTGTTATGTGCTTGTGGATCTGTTTTCTGTGGAGGGGATGAGGATGACAAGTCTCAGTCCAGCCCACCGCTCCGTCGCTGCTGCTGGCATATTATCTCCCTCTCAGGGCACCTTGGTGTCAATGTACTGACTCCCAATACAATACCATGAGCACTGGTTGCACTAATAATGGTTAACTGATTGGTTTTAAATTTCATTAGCAATTAATCCCAAAATTACTTTTTTTTTTTTTTTAGTCTAAAAATGTTAAAACTTTGTAAAAACTGTCCCAACTAACTAACCAACAATCCAAAACCTAAAGGTAGTCAGATGACTATGATATGTGATGAAGAAAAGCAGCAAACTGTCATATTTCAGAGGCCGAAGCAGAGAGTGTGGAGCATGACTGAATGAGTGAAACAAGCTAAATGATCAGAACAGTTGTCAATTAATTTTCTATCGATCCGTTGAAGAGAAGAAGACTAAGAGTTTGACTGGTTTTAGGGCTGCAACTAAATTTAATTACCAAGTGACTGTTTTCGCACCATGGTCTTTATGCTGAAATAAAAGACTTGAATTTTTATTGGATGGTTTCAGTACAATTATATTCAGATGCAAATAACCTTCTTGGTGCTAAATAAATAATCATGTAATAAACTCTCTTCCCGATAACACTTATCATCAGTGGTATTGATGTGAAAACACAAGTGTTTTGATTAAAAAAATATTGTATTTCCTCATAAAAGTTTGAAATATTCTAAGTAAATTTAAGTTAATTCTGTAACCACCAGTAAACTAAGGTGAGGCAACCAACATTAGTAGTACCAGATCCTTTTGTCGATTATTTCAACAATTTCTTGGTCCACAAAATGCCAGAAAACAGTGAAAACTGTCCATCATGACTCCCTAAAGCTCAGGGTGGCGTCTTCAAATTGCTTGCTTTGTCCAGCTAACAGTCAAATCTATTCAGTTTACATTCACAGACCAGTATAAGCCTCACATTTAGAGGCTGGAATCAGCAAATGTTGACAAAAATGAATAAAACGATTCATCTATCATATGGTTGCCGATTAATTTCTGACGACTGATTCAACTTAATAGCTGCCAGACGGTCGTCAGGAATTTCACAGCAGCTTGTTCCCCTCAGGATCTCTGTATACATGCTGTAACAGTGTTTACTGTGAACGGCCAGATTAAAGGTGCAGTAATCTGATTTCCCCAGTAAGACGTGTTTACATGTGCTGGGTTCATGTGCAGAGGGACGTTAGGTAGTTTGCAGATCGTTTTCACATTGCATACAGCCAATAATCTTTGAACGTATGATCAAGGAGTACTGGAATACTAAATCTACAAGAAGAAAATCACCATTTTAAACTCTGAAACCATCCAACGTCTTATTTGATTCTGGCATACAAAACTAAAACACCCTTACCGGACAAAGTTGAGGACAAGCAAACTTCCAAATTTCCACTTAATTTACAAATCTATGAACACAGGGTTTGCAGGACCGGCAGGTTCAGTTGTTAATCCAGGCTTTATCCTTTAATATGTAAAGTACCTGGTTTAGTGCTTCTTCAGCTCTCATGCACTGACTGTGTGTGAGCTCGTTCATCCAAGGACAGCTTTGTTTACTGTTTGATGAAGTGCGAAACACCTTTACTGATGCAGACTAAGTTTTTTTAAATCAACGTCATGATTCCTTCTACCAGCAGAAGATTATAATACTTTCCATTAAATTAAATTTATTTGCCTGTCATCTGCTGAGGGTTATGTTTATTAACATGCTAATTATTAGTATCTGCAAAACCTCTCCGATTTACTGCCTGACTTAAAAGGGGCACTTACTGAAATCAAGCCTTATACAACCAATCAGAAAACCGGAGCTGCAGTATCGACGCTGTGTGTATGAGTGTGTGTGGGAGGTGACATGCGCAGGTGAAAGAGCGAAGAAGGCGAGGGTATTCTCATTATAGCTGAGCCAGAGGCCACAAGATGACGGGTTGCCAGATTTGTCAGTGCTGGAATGCAATAAATCCTGTTGAACCAAGGCTGCCGTTGGTTTTATATTTAATCAAGTTGTGATGAATAATGTTCTTCCTCTTGATTGAACTCCATGTATAATATTATAGAAAACTTGACAATGTGAACATTTACCTATGTTTTGTCTCCTTAAAAATGTTTAACAGGCTGTTTATTCTTTTGGTTAAGTCAAGCGTGTCATATTTATATAGACATATATAGTATTTTAGTTTCAGCCATAGACTGTATAGAACCATATAAGAAGTGGGCGTAGTCACAGTGACGTCAGCCTCTAGTTTGGCATTTTGGTCGTCACAGTCTTGGTTTTTGGCCGCTGCCATCTTGTTTTGTTTTTTTTTTTTTGCAACCAGAAGTGACACGAGAGGGTGGCGCTAAGTACAACCGAACGCTGGGTAAGACATTTTTAGGCAACCAAAATCTTACAGTTAACTTTCATGAACTGTTTTTGTAAGACGAAAACACAGTAGTAGTGACCTGTCAGTCACAAGGTAGCCCCGCCCTAAAGCATCCCCTGCTTTACTGTCTATTTGACTCTAAATGGGACCATAATTTACTAAATGAACATAATGCTGTAGAAGACTTGAAACTAGCGATTGAGACCATAAAATCATGTTTACAATGTTTACTGAGGTAATAAATCAAATGAGAAGTCGGCTCAGTTTCTCATAGACTTCTTTACAATCAGACTTCTTTTTGCAACCAGAATCGCCCCCTGCTGGTTATTAGAGAGAATGCAGGTTTAAGGCACTTCAGCATTGGCTTCACTTTTCAGACTCGAAGTTAGCTGACTGGTTTCAACACTACACTAGATTTTTTTGGGTCACTCGTTGAGTCTACAGTCACGTCATTAGCTTTGAGAGGAAATAGCCTACTTAACCACAGTGGTGTTTTGATGTCAATGCTAACATCAGCATGCTAACGTGCAATGTGACAATCTAACATGCTGAAAATGACAATGTTAACATTATTATGTGAAGCAGGAGTGTAGTTTTGTTGTATCTCAGTTTAGCGTGTTTGCAGCCAACATTTAATTAGCACTAAACAAGGTACAGCTGAGGCTGGTGGGAAATTTGGTATTTGGTCATAAAACAAAGTATGTATTATGAGGCATCATCATCAGGTCAACATGAATTTCTGTACCAAATTTCATATTAATCCATGCAGTATTTGTTGTGATATTTGAGCCTGGTGGCCCAGTGTGATGGACTGACCTTGTCAACCGTGGAACTATGTTGCTAGCATGACTAAACATAACATGAAACTAGTGTTGTCATGCAGGCTGCACGGGTTAAAGAACCGCAATAGGTTATCTCCTGTCGTTGCGAGCCTCTTCACCTGGTTTCAGTTCTGGCTCCTGTTATGAAGGCTTAGCTTGGAATGCACTGCACATAGTTTAAATAGCTTACGCTAACACAGGTTGTGTTTTCCCCATTGACAGCCAACCTGGGTAGCAGCTGGTTTTGGGAGTTAGTCTGACTGGAATTTAGTCCTGTCCCTTGAACTTACCACATGGACCAATACAGTCCTGTTGAACTGTATAAGTCTTGAAGTGGTCGATCATCTTCTGGGACTCAAACACACCTTAACACCCTTTTCAAAGTTCTGATGCTCTCCATGAAGTGTGTTATTTTAACGTTTTATGGATGTTCTCATGCTTTTGTGTCATCATAGGAATCAACTTTAACCATAGACTATATAAACATGGACGTAATCTCCGTGATACCACCTATAGCGGCTGACTCCAGCATTCACCATCCAGACTAATCCAAAAATGGGCAAAAAGGTGGACTGTCAGTGAAGCTGAGGCGATGTAGGTGACACAACAGAGCAGACAGCTAGCAGCTAGTGACCTGGTATGACACCTACCTGTCACTCAAAGCGGCCACACCCTCAGTTATGCCAAACTTTAAGCCTTAATATAATTTATATGGGTGAATTAAAAAGTCACACCCCGTAGACTTGTCATGAACATGGAAATTAATAGAGAGCAAAGCCTTTTTGTACCAAGCTGTAAACATGTTTATTTAACAAGGGGGTCTATGAGGATTGACCTGGCCTGAAGTGGCCATTTAATGAACTACAGTTTTTCTGACACTTCGCATTGGCTTCATTTCTCAGCACAGACGGTTGCCGCTTGATTTTAACTCAATTCAGTCTGATCACAGCTGCAGCTCTTTGTTGTCAATGAGAAAACTACAAATGTGTTACAACCACCTCATGCCCAGTACTAAAAATGTAGATATGGGCTATAATTGAGTGTAACTGGTCTTAAGGGTTACTCTTAAGATCAAGCGATCTTGATCACCCCTTAAATCATTTGTAGAGACCGAGAGGAGAACTTACAAAGTCTCGTCAAAGAATCTGACAGCTGTGGATTTACCGAGTCAGACAGGGACTCTGGAAACAGTGTGCAGGAGGCACTTGACATGTCTAGAAATTGGTTGGAATGAATGTGAGCTCTGAGCCAGGACAAGGCAAGGACAGTGAAGATGGGAGCTGTGACTTTCCGGAGGGGAGTAAATTCGGTGCATTACTCAGAGGCTTAAAGGAGTCCTGCTGTCTCTTTCTTTCCTCTTTTCTTACAGAGCTCTGCAAAGGGACTCTTACTTGTAAATCATGGTATCTCTAAGAAGGGGATTACTGCTGCTTGGGGTTGAAATTAGAAAAGCCTTGTGGTCTCTGCGAGAAGACAATTGCTATCTACTTGACCTTCATAACTCCCAGGCGTATGCAGTTTTGCAAGTTGTAATCACTGGATGTCTTGCTTAATGTGTCTCTAACTGTTGCGAAGGATTGCAGTACTAACCAAAAAATGCACATCATTCGTCAAATTATGAATGTTATGGCTGCAAAATGTAATATTTCAGCATCAATATCACACTGTGCCTATTCAGTATGAGAACAGAATTTAATAAGGGAAGTCAGGCCCACTTTATCTACGGTGAATTTAGATGGAGACTGAATGATAAAAGATTACTCTAATGGTCTAATTTCTTTCCTTATACTCTGTCTTGACAGCAACACACTCCAGTCATTATTGAAACCTTGCCTCCTTTTTACGGGAAACTCATTATTATGATGCTAATCTCTCGGGTCTTCTCACAAAATGTTCCCCACCTGCAGTAGCAGATATAATTGATGTCGTTTTTTTTAACAGAGGACTTTTCTCTTCTTGTCTTACCGACACATCAGAGTCACCCCTTTATTGAATTTCAAAATGATTTTGTTTTGATTTTGTTAGACTGTTTTTACTTTGAGTCTTAGTGAGAATGCCTCGTCTCAGCTTTATGATGGTAGCAACTTCAAGCAAAGAATTTTTAAGATGATGTGAATTCATAGACTGAAATACACCAAGAATCTAAAACCCACCTACCTTAATATTTAAAGACAAAAACTACTTAAACAAAAATCTACAACCTGCACAACATTGTAGAACTTTGTGTAATGTACTTTAAATATGAAATGCATTAAATTTCTTGTCTTTTCTTTTTCAGGATTCAATGAAAATGTCCGTGTGTGTCCATGAGAACCGAAAATCACGAGCCAGCACTGGCTCTATGAACATCTACCTGTTCCACAAATCCTCCTACGCCGACAGCGTCCTCATGCACCTCAACTCGCTGCGGCAGCAACGGCTTTTCACAGACGTCCTGCTTCATGCAGGCAGCCGCTCCTTCCCCTGCCATCGGGCCGTGCTGGCTGCCTGCAGCCGCTACTTTGAGGCCATGTTCAGCGGCGGGCTGAGGGAGAGCCAGGCCAGCGAGGTCGACTTCCGTGACTCCATCCATCCGGAGGTTTTAGAGCTCCTGCTGGATTACGCCTACTCGTCGCGTGTGGTCATCAACGAGGAGAATGCAGAGTCACTATTGGAAGCTGGAGACATGCTAGAGTTTCAGGACATCCGGGACGCCTGTGCTGAATTCCTAGAGAGAAACCTTCACCCATCTAACTGCCTCGGCATGCTGTTGCTGTCTGATGCCCACCAATGCACCAAGCTGTCAGAGCTCTCCTGGGGCATGTGCCTCAGCAACTTTCCCGCTATTTGCAAGACAGAGGACTTCCTCCAACTGCCCAAAGATATGGTGGTGCAGCTTTTGTCACATGAGGAGCTAGAAACAGAAGATGAGAGACTGGTTTATGAAGCTGCCCTTAACTGGATCAACTATGACCTGGACAAGAGGCACTGCCACCTTCCAGAGCTCCTGAGGACGGTTCGTCTGGCCCTGCTGCCTGCCATCTTTCTCATGGAGAACGTTTCTACAGAAGAGCTGATCAACGCTCAGCCCAAGAGCAAGGAGCTGGTGGATGAAGCGATCCGCTGTAAACTGAAGATCCTGCAGAACGATGGTGTCGTTAACAGTCCGTGTGCTCGACCGAGAAAGACCAGCCACGCCCTATTTCTTCTGGGAGGGCAGACTTTTATGTGTGACAAGTTGTACCTGGTGGACCAGAAAGCCAAAGAGATCATCCCGAAGGCTGACATTCCCAGCCCCAGGAAGGAGTTCAGTGCCTGCGCCATCGGCTGTAAGGTGTACATCACTGGTGGGAGAGGCTCAGAGAATGGTGTATCCAAAGATGTGTGGGTCTACGACACCGTCCACGAGGAATGGTCGAAAGCGGCACCCATGCTCATTGCCAGGTTTGGCCATGGCTCTGCGGAGCTGAAACACTGCCTCTATGTGGTAGGAGGTCACACGGCAGCAACCGGCTGCCTGCCGGCTTCCCCGTCTGTATCACTCAAACAGGTGGAGCAGTTTGACCCAGTGGCAAACAAGTGGACCATGGTGGCTCCTTTGAGAGAGGGTGTGAGCAATGCAGCAGTGGTCAGTGTCAAGCTCAAGCTCTTTGCCTTTGGAGGAACCAGCGTCACCCACGACAAGCTACCCAAGGTGCAGTGCTACGATCCGCAGGAGAACCGATGGTCTGTGCCCGCGTCCTGCCCGCAGCCATGGCGCTACACAGCCGCCGCCGTGCTGGGAAACCAGATTTTTGTCATGGGTGGGGATACAGAGTTCTCAGCATGCTCGGCTTATAAGTTCAGCAGCGAGAGCTACCAGTGGACTAAAGTGGGCGACGTGACGGCCAAGCGGATGAGCTGCCAGGCCGTGGCATCGGGGAACAAATTATACGTAGTGGGTGGGTACTTTGGCACACAGCGGTGTAAAACTCTGGACTGCTATGACCCAACGTTGGATGCCTGGAACAGCATCACTACTGTGCCATACTCGCTCATTCCCACTGCTTTCGTCAGCACCTGGAAACATCTGCCTGCTTGAGCCCCAAATCCTCTACCTACACCCTTTCCATGAGGTAAGCTTGACCTCTTATGTCTCTCTGTTTACAGGACTTGGGGAGTACTATTACATATGAGAAACAACTTGCATCAAATTTGGTCTGAAGACTACAAGTTGGAAAATAAAAAAAAAACCTCTGGGCGTGTGGAGTTAGAAAGAAGTGAGCTAACCTGACCTCTGTAGCTCACAACACATCTCTGCATGAGACTAGAGGCTCATGGCTACATAACACATCCAAATGTCCAACCGAACGGTTGGCAGTCGAGTTGCATTATGGGGAATGTTGGTGCCAGCATTTCACAAGGAAGAAGAATAAAATCTCCATTTCTGCTGCATCAATGGAGATTTGTTTAAACTCTCAATAGTGAGTCTGACAGTTTTATAGGAGGGAAACACTAAATAGGTGGAGTCTGACAGATGCATCTTCTTGTCTTTTAACCATCTGTAAAACATTGATATTCAGTTGCATGTTTAATGAATTCACTCATGTATTTATTTATGTGTAAATAAATTAGAGCCAAACCAATGTTAGATTTGAGAGGCAGATAAAAATATGATATAGCGGCTGATTATCCATTTTCACACTTCACATACACAGTTTGGCAGTGATCCTTCGAATCTGGCAAAGACACACAGAGGTTAAAAAATACAGAAATATGGAACCAATCAAAGATGAATGTACTGCAATTTTTATAAACATATATTAATATAATTAGTAAAATAATTGCCAACTATTTTGATAATCAATTAATCGTATCAATAATCTTAAGTATTTGTTCACACAAAAATGTCAGAGGATGCTGTTTTTAGCCTCTAAAATATGGCGATTACCTGCTTTTTTCCTGTTTTATATTAATTTATGTGAATATCTTTGAGTTTTGGACTGACAAAACAAGACATTTAAAGACATCTTGGACTGAGAAATGGGGATGGACATTTTTTGCTATTTTCTTAACATTTTATAGGCCAAACGATTGATCAGTGAATCAAGAATATAATCAGCAGATTAAGTGATGATGAAAGTAACCATTAGTTAGAGCCCTGCTGACAATCTGTGCTGCCCAGTATTGATCAGGTACCGATATGCATTTATTAGGTCTTCCAAGCTTTTCAGAAATACTGACAGATGAGGTGGAGTCTTCTCATAATAAGAGAGGAAGCAGCACTAGAGGAGGGAGGGTGGGGGATTGATAGGGGCTTGTGTGCGTTAGTTAAGTGAGTTATGTGGCTGTGGGGATGGGCCGAAGGACAGAGAGGGTAATTGAAAGAGAATAGGATACTTTTATTGGTCCTGTGGGGGAAATCCCTCTAAGAGGAAAAAGGGGGTCTGCCAATTAGACAAGCTGCACACCAGCAGGCTGCAGCGCCCTGGCGAGGCTAATCCACTCTCAGTCACCTTCCTTTGACGAGGTTATGGTCTTAATGCTGGGCGAGAGGGAAGGCAGCCGGCGACTCAACGTGGTGTCGGAAACCATTCATCACGAGTCGCAAGTGGAGGTGACAGAGAAGTAGCAGCAGGGGTGGTGAGGAGGGAGAGTAGTAGGGCTAGACAGCACTCAGCACTCCCCCCCCCGTCAGCTCAGTCAGACACACATCATCCCCGATAGTGGTCGTCCCGCTCTGAAAATTTCCCGTAGTCTCTTCAGCCTCAATCTCTGTCTCATTACAGCCCTTGTTCTGATGATAAACAGGCCAGACGCATGTGGAGCATGGGCGGTCAGCAGGCAAAGCTGATCTTTCTGCACACTGCAGGCTCACAATCACATCACACAATTACTACACCCTACACTGATGCCCACTACACATACCCATGCGGGCAGTCCTTTTCATTTTCCTGTATTTACTGAAATGGCTGGGGGCCCTCAGCTCCTGAGAAAGCCAAGGAAAGAAGAAGAGTGACTCCCCAGCTGTCCAGCACAGTTTCCCATTCGATAATGCCAGGAAGCAGCTTCACTGCTGCGATACTGTGATGTTCCTCCTCTCCACAGGATGAAATATTTCTTAAGACTTATTATTCCCTTTCTTTTCAGTGACTCATTTCTGAAAAGGAGAGACTAGACTGAAGGTCTGAATTATCTCAAAGCCAATGCAACACAGTGCTCAGTGAAGGATATATAATCCTGCCACTAATTTAACACAGAATTTGTTTTTGGTGCTCCCTGCCTGTCATGGTAACTGACAGTCTACTCACCGAACGCCGTGAAAAGACGAAATGTGGAGGAATGGAAAAGAAGGCTGACTGTTTAGGAATGAAAGAGGAAGGAAGTATGTTAGACCTCACAGAAGGAGATCATAGCTGTGACTGAAAGACGAAGTGCGTTCTCAGTTTTTCCCAGGGGAACAACTCTAACTTTTAGATTTATATATTTCTTTTTCATTGGAAAACGCTTGGTGGGTACAGACAAAATCAAATAGCGCAGTATTTTTGACTTGACTTCCTTTTTGCTGATAATGTAGCCACATTTTCAGGATGACTGTTGCTGAATTTAGACATTTAGAAGTTACACACAAAAAACAAAACAAAAACCAAATATAGGCTTTCATTGTTGGCTAGAATTTTATAATGAACTGAACTGAGACAGCTTTAAGGCCTGGAAAATGTATTTCTTAAGCTACAGTATGTAACTATATTAGAATAACCAAAATTGCAGCATATATGGCTAAATGTAGCATCACAACAAATGGTTTTAAGTAAGTTGATCAGCTTCATCAGGTCTTCAATAGAGAGGGTGGATGGGTGGGTCAAAAAACACCGGACTTTAGCCCAGAGACCAGACGCCAACATAGATTTATTTATCACATAAGTTCCATACTTAACTTAGACTGCTTCTGGAGTTATTTTAATCCAAACCAAAAGCTTTTCCTAAGCATAACTAAGTAGTTTTGTTGCCTAAACCTAACCAAGACCATCTTTTCCTAAACCTAACTAAGGAGTTTTGTTGCCTAAACCTAACCAGGTCCATCTTTTCCTAAACCTAAGTAGTTTTGTTGTCTAAACCTAACCAAGTCCATCTTTTCCTAAACTTAAGTAGTTTTGTTGCCTAAACCTAACCAATCACCAACCAAGTCCATCTTTTCCTAAACCTAATGAAGGAGTTTTGCTTCTAAAGTGTTTTCTGTGAAGATTATTTTGAAAAGACTATATGCATGTAACGAGCGATTGACGCCTGTCCCGCAAGTTGCTGGACATTCAAAGGAAAAACTTTTCATGAAATATCATATAAACTGCTTGACAAGGATACGTTGTGTCTGCTAGCTTAGCTAGCTTGCTTAGATTTTGTGGCTTCATATTTAGTGTACGGACATGAGAGTGGTATCAATCTTCTCATCTCACCCTCTGCATGAAAGTGAATAATATAAAAAAAGTAAAATATATGTCTAACTATTGCTTCAAAAAATCTATAATTTCTGCAAAGTGTAAGTGTGACAGCATGCAGTCTAAATGCACCGGTGGCAGTCAGGAAGAAAGATTAAAAAAAGCTAAACGCTAACTTGAAACCAGCTGGAATCCAGTGGACATTCCTCTCCTGCTCACGTAGCTACTTGGTCGAACGTGCTCTTCAAGGTTTGCTTATTCACTCATCACATGTACGTCCTCTGGCAGCGACAGCAAGGGAAAGACCCCCGTCCAAAGCAGAGATAGCTGCTGATATTACATTCACATTAGACACACGGAGGGCTGCCGAGCCCGTAACCATCTGTGCCGCACAGATAAGTACATATTCAGTAAAGGATTTAAAAACGGAAAGGTCAGAGTGAAATTCAGAGAGTAAAGCCCACTCAGATGTGGACAGTCTAGTAACAGTAACATGCAGTCTACATGCAGAGATGAACTCAGTCACTACTTTATTTCATTTGTAAAGATATGTGTCCTCTGAAAGCAGTGCGATGTTGCTAGATGTCACTGAGAAATGAAAATGCGCTGGTCTGACTGCGTAAAAAAGTCATTTTTTTACTTACATTTTATGTATATGGGAAATTTGCAAAATATTGCCTTGCTTAGAGTGTCACAATATAATGAATCATAACTTCTTTATCATGATACGTGTCGCCAGATTCTTGGCAATACACAGTCCTTATTAATAGGGCTGTCAAAGTTCACGTGATAATAATGCGTTAACACAAATTAGTTGTCAGCACACTGACAGCTGATGTTGCCTGTTGGGTTTCTTGAGTTTATGATTTGCATAAGCATATTTTTTATGCTTAATGGAGTACCTGTGAGGGTCTCTGGACAATATCTGTCATTGTTTTGTGTTGTAAATTGTTTTCCAATAATAAATATATGCATATACTGTATTTGCACCAAGCAGCATATTTGCCCACTCCTGATAAATATCATTTTAAGGTACATTTTGAACAACTAAAAAATGTGCAATTAATTTGCAATTGATCACGATTAACTATGGACAATCATACGATTAATCTCCATTAAACATCTAAATCGATTCACAGCCCTACTAATTAGTCACAGAGCGGATATATTAGCAGTAGTTTTCACTGTAAATTCAGAAAGCTTGTTGTGAGGTGATCCAGGAACTTTCAGCCTCGTTTCCCTCGATTTATATTCCTTTCTGTTTTTAGACTTCCTTTGTACTTTGAATAATTAAAAAGTCACCTTTAAACTGTTGAGCGTTGTTTGCTTTCAGGCGTCTTATTTGCCCATTTAACGATGTTATTCTATTCTCTCCCTCAGATTTCCCTGTTTTGCATCATCTACTGGACTCCCAACTGTGAAGAAGCACACATCATCTTCCTCTGAACGAGACGCTGAGCAGTGATGTACAGACACCCGCATTCATCTCGATGTCGCAAAGATGCAGAAAGTGGACAGAAGCTGGGCCCTTTACTGGAACGATGTCGTCTCTCATTTCCGAGAAGGCAGCAGAGGCATACCGTCCAGGACAAACAAACCAAACAAACTGCTGCTTGTTACATGAGGCACAAACTCCGACCTTGTGTACATCTGGTACATCAGGCCTTCATGCTGCCATATGATGACTGCAAACATATCACACAACCTGTATTTTTTCCCCCCATTTAGTCATGACAGGCTTGTGAAGCTCTATATCGATGTTTTTCTCTATGATAAAAAAAGAAGAAAAAAAATACTCTTCCTCGAGGCTGCAATGTATAGCATGATGGATGTCTATTAAGATTGAGTGAGGGAGGATGCAATGACTGGTGTGCTGAAGAACAGTTTGAATATAGCTGATTTATAAAAGGCACAATGAAGGAGCAAATCACCTTCTCTCCTCTAATAAGCTCTTTTGTTTGACCCCTTTTTCTTCTTCTTTCAAAGACGTGCTCTGACAGAAACAAACCCTCATGTGTTCCTCTTATGAAGGCTTTGGCAGTTTGCTGTCACTGCGAGCCACGAGGTGTTGACGACCAGCAGCAGCTGAGGTTGAGGAGGATCTGCGCGTGGTGTGGGGCGGGGGTCGAGGTGGCTCGGGGTCACGACCTTCCATGTTTGCTGTTTCGCAGCTACGCATTAACGCCCGGTTAACCAACCCGCTGTACACAGGGGCAGTGTTCAGTGTCTCAGAAAGAGCGCCATCGCATTCAGCTGTACACTTAATGCTGTAAAAGGCTAACTGTGCTTCTGTTGTTCTGATAAAAGCAGTTGCTCGCTTGCTGAGTCACCCTTTCTGAGCATGTCCATCCATAGTGATTCAGTAAAACTGGCATGAACTCCTCTGTGGTCACAGAAATCTTGTCACCTTAATCCAAACTGAGAATGAATCAGTTTCCTTTTACACTCGCTGCAATGTAGTCTTAATTTATATGACAATGCTTACTCTTATGTTAATATGTTTAATCCTATTTATTTCTTCTCTGCCTGCATTCTGATGTGAATGTATGTTCGGGTTGTGTCATGCATGGCCAGGTGTTGTGTTTTATTTGATCTCAGTTGGGCTGCATTTTGCACAATTCAGTCTTTCCCAGGAGGAACTTTAAACTTAAAAGCGACAGAGGTCAGAGCATGGGCGTGAGAGGAAGAAAGGCTCAGATTACTGATGGTGTGATGCAGTTTAAGGCCACAGGGTCGTCAGAAGACTGAATGGGGTTGAAAGAAATTTTCATTTCACAAACTCTAACCGTCAGGGCCCACACTGCACCAACAAAACAAGACCCGTAAAACAGATGCGGCTGCTGGAACGGTGCAGTATGCGGCTCAGTAACTAATAACCCTGACATGGGTAAGAATGCGACAGTCTTTGCAGCTGTCCTTGGGACAGCTGGAGGACTGTCACATGTGCTAACTTGGCTCTTCTGGGTGTCAACCCCCAGTCTTCTCCACCGTTAGGTTGAGAAAGTTGAATCCTGTAAGCTGTGCATAGATAAGGGCAGACACCGCAGTGCTTTTCACCACAGTGTCAATGATGCACATAAAAAAAAGGAAATAAAAACATTGCAAGTTCCTAAAGACCAAAAAGAGAGAATGTCTTAAACACTTGCATATGAAATACTTGTTAAGTCTAATCAGTGTTTTCGTCCAGCCCGGTTGCACTGCAGTTTGTGAAACTGGCACAAAATTTAAGGTATTGATTCGTGTACATAGACACAAATTTCACTTTTTTTTGTGATGTCAGCACAAAATCAATTTGTATGGAAACCATGTAACTGTGACCTGGGAAGTATAGAGAGCGACAAACACCATGGAGGGAGGAGGTCGTGGTGGATGGGTGGGTCAAAAAACACAGGACAGACCGGACACCCAGCAGACCGCAGTTTGTGTCCCGTGTGAAACCAGAAACTAACATTGATTTCTATGCCATGTAACTTCTCTAGTTATGTTACAGCACTTCCCAAGTTATTTTAATCCAAACTGTGATCTTTTCCTCAAGCTTAGTCATTTATGCCATATAACTTAAAACTGTTATTTTATTTTTTAAGTTTAACCAAGGTGATCTATTTCTAAATCTAAGTATCTAAGTATTTTATCTTGAAAAGACTGGAGTGGAAACTGTCACGTGCGTCAAGTGTTGCTGGATGTTTGTGGGAAAATACACAAAAAATACGTTGTTGAAAGTCGCGCTGTACATCACAAAAAAAGGGAAACTGGTGTCTCTGTACACAAATCAAATAGATTCAGTTTTTTGACTATTTCACTAACTGCCGTGCGACTGTGTTGCTTTGTCTGTATGTCTGTCTCAGTGACCTGAACATTGACGTTTTACAATTGAATATTAATGAAATCATTGAATTTCAATGTAAGAGGTAATGTTTTGATGGAAAATGTATATATTTTTTCAGATGTCCTTCCATGTGGATTCATGAAATAAATCAAATATATGGGTATAAATTGGTAAACACCTCTAAATTCCTGCCGTGAAAAAAGCTCCTTTTATTGGCAGTTTCAGGACTTCTGTGGAGACCCTCGGGGCTCCATAATGCTGACCTCCTCCAACCACTGAACACAGAGCCTCTGGCCCCACCAATCGAATAAGAGCATTTCTCTCCCATTGAACGCAAGTTTCCCCGGCAACAGCGAGTAATGAATGCCCCTCCAATTTGCACCTAATTGCCGAGTGGCATTTCCCATTTCTCCTCTTGCCCTCCGCTTATCCTCTGTTTCATCTGGAAATCCAGCTGGCTCAGATTGGAGCACAGTATCCTGCTTCGCATAATGATGTAAACTAGACAGAAAACTGTCAATGTGTATCAGTTTTCTTTATTTTTTTTTTTCTTTTTCTTTGTCATGTAAGAGTTTAATTTCTATTTTTTAAGGCATTATTTTGTACATGTGATTTTTTTCACAATGTGAAATTCATGGCTAATAAACATAAGAGTTTTTTCCTCTTGACTGTAAAGCATGGTGGCTTTGTCTTCAGTATGGATGAATGAAAAATTAAGCAGCTTCAGCGCAGCATAGGGTGCTTTCTCATTACGGCATGTTTCGCATGTTTAGGCAGCTTTGGAGTGAATACAGCAGCCAAAGTGTCCTGAGGTATTTAAGGCAGTATATCATGCGTACAGCTTTTGTTCTGTGGAGGAGGGACTGAAATCATCTTATCTATGCCTCTGGCTTCTAAGCTTCCTGCACAAGAACAGGCGAAACGCAGCCAGATACTTTCTCTTTCTTTGTCAAGTCACCTTGGCAACGGCAACCTTTATCTGCAAACTGTGGGGGCTGGAGGAGAACATGAAATCTTAAAAAGCACCTCTCTCTATTCTCCTCCCTCCCTGACCTGCCTCCCCTCTCACTTCCTCACGCCCCCTCTCTCACACTTTTCATCAGTGAAATGCATTGCGAAGTGGTTCGCCAGCTCACCCTGCCGCCTTTCTCGCTCGCTGGTCTAAGTCTAAGTCTAACATCCCATTAGTGAGTGACTGCAGAGCCACTCGCTGCATTCCTCCAGCTCTGAGGAGTCTGTTCGCTGTTTACATTCCTCACCCTGACAAGACTGTTGACCAGGGACTCCAGGTTGAGAAACACCAGTTTTACTGGATCCAGACCCTCATGCATTCACAAACAAAATACACCCATATACTGGGGGAAGCTTGAGAAATAAGTCAACACAAAACTTGCTGACATCTCATGAGTTTTTCTTTTTTTTTCACAGGTCCGCAGATTTCATGGTAATTAGCAAGTAATCTATTTGAAATTTATCAGGAATTGCTGCTAAATTACCCCAATATTTACCTAAAAATTGATCAAAAATTACAATGTTACTATTTCCCAATAGCTGGTAATGTATTTAATATATTTCCAGAAAAATAATATAATTTGATATGCTTTATTTCCATGCCTGCTGATAAATAAGTAATAATTAGCAGTAATAATAGTATTTGGCAATAACTCCAAAGAAGTTCACCTAATTAGCATGAAATTTGCGGCTGTTACCAAAATCTACACTATTTTAAAATGAGATGATTTTTCTCTCAGGCAGCCCAGAAAAAAAGGTTTGACATTCAAGGTGAAATGTGGGAGCTCTGTGTGCAGGAGGCCCCTCGGTGTGATCTAACAGTCCCCCCATTAATCAGGACAGGAAGTTGAATTTCCTGTCCGCCAGGAAGTATCTCCTCCCCCTCCTCCTCCCCCCAGAACATAACACCGATGGCTCAACCCTTCAACACTGTGAATCCTTCGGGTGCTGTTAGCTTATGCAGAGCTTGGCTGAACAGACTAGAGTCTAGCATTTTGTGTGGGCAGTCTGTATGTGTGGCCGAGTGTGATGAAAAAACAATGTACCTACATGTCGTCGTCGCCTGGCAACACCGGCATTAGCCGCGCGCGCACGCACACACACACACACACACACACACACACACACACACACACACACACACACACACACACACACACACACACACACACACACACACACACACACCGCAGACGGAGACGATAAATGTAAAATTAGCTGCAGATGTCTCCACACTGCACTGTCAGCATTAGTATGGTTATTTATCATGTCTACGTTTAAAAGTAATAAAGTACCTAGAAAAGACGCAAGCATTATTCGCTATGTATACTAGGATGAATTACAAAATGTAAAACCACTTATTTTAATGTTTTTATTATGTTATTCAATAAAGGTGGATTATATCAACAAATAAAGAAAAAAAACAAATCCTTAATACAACAGATTGTTTCCCCTCCGTTAAAAAAGAAGTCTGTCCATATGACCTTCATTTTACAAAATATCTCCATCCACACTCGCCATGATATTTACATGTCACCACAAGTGAGATTAAGTTAAGGTAATGTAAAGTAGTAAGTAGTCCAAGAAGTGCAGGCAAATGTGTAAAAGGTGGTAAACCGCCACCTTTATTGTTTCTGCCACATGCTCATGAGGGGTGTCACATTCACCCATACAGCAGGATTTTTTTTTTAAAATTATTTTTAATAAGACATAAGTTACCACTTTTCTTTTATAGTTGTGTCTGAGTAACGTGACGTCATATCTGTTCTGTATTCGTCAACCAAAACAAACGTTACGACATGTTTTCATCAAAATATTCCAACTTTAACCTCAAAACCTCGAATTTTTTTCTTTAATAGCCATAATACAGAAAAATGTAGAATATAAGAAAAATATAGAATAACGTCAGATTGTTTCTAAATGGAAGTTATTAGGTATAGGTATGAAAGTATTACATATTATTGGATTATTTTGTCATTATATTGTAGATCAACAACGATTAATCGATTAGTTGTCAACTACTAAATTAATCACCAACTTTTCTGATAAAGTTTTGAGCAATTTTTTATAAGAAAAAAAGTCTAAATTCTCTGACTCCAGCTTCTTAAATGTGAATATTTCTGGTATCTTTACTCCTCTATGACAGTAAACTGAATATCTGAGTTGTGGACAAAACAAGACATTTGAAGACGTCATCTTGGGCTTTGGGAAACACTGATCGACATTTTTCACCATTTTCTGACATTTCATAGACCAACAACTAGTCAATTAATGGAGAAAATAATTGACAATGAAAATAATCGTTAGTTGCAGCCCCATAGAGTGCTGCAGGGATGGCAGATTTTTATAAGCCAACCAGGAAGTCCCTCGGGTTCCCTCGACAAAAAGATATTTAGCAAGATAATCTTTACAAATGAACACCACTTTTCTGATTCTTAAGGAGTAAATGAAATCGACAGAAGTATAAAGCTAACGGACGAACACTATAAACGATCTACACCACGGTCGCAGAAACAAAAGCACAAACAACGAGGCTGTAGAGGCGGATGTGTCGCTGTGATGCTTTAGCCATTTGTTAGCAACCGCCTTTTTTAAGACACACAAAGGCTTCAAAATTCACATGTGGGATATTTACTGGCAAATTTTATATCATAGAACAAAATCTCGTAGTAACCACAGATCTTATTTCAGGCCCCTAACTAAAAATCCATTTAAAAAAACCCATTGACTTCCAGTCGAGGGAAATGGAAGTGCTAAAATGCTAAATCATTTCTGGGTTTTAGGACTGTAGCACTAAATAAAATCACACAGATCCAGAAAAAAGGAGCATATCCCTGAAGATTTTGAAGGATTTCATCATCTGGGTGGAGCTGCAGGTAGGTTGACACAAAGCTGAAGAAGCCTGGTGAGCGACTGAGTTTTCGCCCGCCCAGAAAAAACAATATTCATAGCGTGCAGGGTGGAGCTGGTTTAAACCATTCCAGACACTGTGATCATGTCGGGGATGTTTTGGAAATGAGAGATCTGTCCACTGGGCTGTGCTCGCTCTGACCTCTGAGTTACATCAGCATTCAGACGGGCAGCCGAGGACCAACCCGCCTCAGGCAAGGAGACGGAGACCAGCGTGTCGCGGTCAGATGTCCCGAAATGGACTTTAAAACAAAGATCTTCTCATGGCAAAGTTAACTTTAAGTTTCATTTCATTTGAAATGTCCTGCTATTCCTCCGTCTATCTGTTTCCTCTAAGAGTTAATGTGTTACCTGCTTTGAAATGCCTGCTTTAAAGAATGCTGTCCTCTCAAAAGCCCTCCAGCCTGCTAATCTGGGCCACAAGGCAACCTTGAAACCTTAAAGAGACCCTTCTTCTGCATTCTCGTGTCTTTAAACTTTTAATTTTACCTTTAATTCTCAGGAAAGAATACAGAAAAATTTGCCCCTCAGGCATAAACTTGTATGAATCTCTGGCAATCTCATTTTTTTGCCCCTGCTTGAGTATTTCTGTTTTTTTGTACTCTCCTCTTCTCTCTCCGTCCATCACTCACTGAAGGCCATTTCAGATACTACACGACAACAGCACCACTGTGCTCCGAAACGGAAATTTCCAAAGGTTGCACCACGTCTCAACAGCTTTTCCCTTTTTCCAACAACGGCCAACTTTGGGGGCTGCACACTGCGATATGCGCTGAACCCAACGGCGAGCGAAACTCAAACACGAGCAAGTTGTGTCGCAAACAGAGTGCTCTCGTCCAACGGGAAAATACAGTTGGTGTAGCTGCACTGTCGTCCGGGGGAAACAGCAGAGCTTATACATGCTGTACAGTGAACAATGACAAGGAAAAAAAAAAAGTGTGAAAATTTGGAAAAATTCGGGAGAAATACGGATTGTGACTCTGGGAGGGAACCAGGAGAGGGGAATGAAAAACGTGAGTCTCCCAGGAAAATCAGGAGGGTTGGCAAGTATGGACTCAGGAGATAAAGTGAGGAAAAACTAGCAGCTAGCTGGACTGCTGAAGAAAGAACCAGGCGAGGCCCAGATCACGTTAACCAGAACCAGGAAGAGAGAGCACATTAGTCCAGTTTTAGCTTCACTACATCAGCTTCTGGTAGCATCTAGAACTGACTTCAAAGTCCTGCTCCTTGTATACAAGGCACTTCAGGCTAGGACCCACTTACACCGCCGGCTCCCTCACTGACTATCTGCCTCCAGGAACACTTCATCATCTGCTGCTGGTCTACTGGAGGGTCCCTACAGCAGTCGGTGGTAAACGCTCCTAAACTCTGAAACACATTATCCTTAGATATCAGGGAAGCAACTCAATAGATATCTTCAAAAGTAAGCTACAAACTTATCTGTTCATCTTAGCTTTTAATTATCTCTTCATTAGTTTTAACACTGCTTAGCATTTAGTCATGTTTTTAAATATTCTTGTTCTTTTTAATGCTTTTTCTTTACTGGGACGCACTTTGTTGTATGAAAGGTGCTATACAAATAAAGTTTATTATTATTATTACTCAAAACCTTGCCTTACCTTGCAGTGCAATACAGAAAGATATCTGGCTGCAGAGATGTTTGGAAGCTGGGACGCCTACTGCTGTTTCCAGTAGCTCAAATTTCTGTTGTATCTCTTAATGTTTTTAATTGTTTTTTCAGCTCATGACTTCATTAGTCCCCTGTTTATCTTCCACTGCATGCGCCCTTCCCTCTTGCGTTATCATGAGACGGCTGAATGAAAATGGATGAGGGGTAATTAAGTCCGAGGAGGTCTGCTCAAATGCACAATGGCTCCTCTCTTCTTTTTCTTTTCATTCTTTGGCTGCACCTTTTGTCTCTCACTTGTGTCATTACCTTATCCTCCTCCCCGGATAACCCTGCTGACCCCATCCTGGAAATGTGTGGCTATCCCAGGATTCCCTGCTGATTGGGTTGTGTTGTAGCCACAAGCTAATTTACCGCTTGAACATCACCTGAAGTGATTTTCCATCAGTTGAGGACATTTAGAAAAGCGCTGTAATTAATGGAACACTGGGGAGCAACAAATACGTGACTGACCTTGACCATTTCCCTCTCAACTGCTTTGGGAAGCTCTCCCCAGACGTTTAAAGGCAACAAACTTAAACTTAAAGGAATAATTTGATATTTTGGGAAATATGCTTATTTGCTTTCTTCGAGTTAGATGAGAAGATTGACACCACTCTCACTGCAAACAGCAGCTGGTTAGCTTAGCTTAGCATAAAGACTGGAGACAGGGAAACAGCTAGCCTGGCTCTGTCCGGCGGTAACAAGATCTGCCTTTAACACCTCTAGGCTTGATTTATGTTGCCACATCCACGAGGATCACGAGTGTCTGCATGGCCAAAGCAACATCACACCATCAGACATGGCCCTTCGCAGTGTTTTCGTATGGCTGGTTTTTTCCTGTCCAACCTTTTCTAACTGCGTGGATGGGCTGAGAAAATGGATGACGGTTTGTTGTGAGGACCTGCATAGAGTATAAAAGATCCAAATGTTTCCTTGTCATGAGTCCACGTCAGCTCAAGTCTGTGAAACCACCCTGGCAGAAAGTAAAACTGAGGCGTCGTGTCTAGAAGGTAACCCGCAAATTGCGAATTCTAGCAAAAACTCTTGTGAGACTCGCTGCCCAACAACCTATCCTAACCTTAATCATTCAAGGTCAATGCTTATCGATGTCAATGCCTAACCAAAACTATTAAAGGTCAATGGCTGACCTTAACTATTCAAGGTCAATACTTCACCATTAGAGGTCAATGCCTAACCAAAACTATTAAAGGTCAATGGCTAACCTTAACTATTCAAAATCAATACTTAACCTTAACCATAAGAGGTCAATGCCTAACCAAAACTATTTGAGGCAAATGCCTAACCTTAACTATACAAGGCCAATGCCTTTAAATCACCTTATTAAACTAACCTTAACTATTTGAGGCAAATGCCTAACCTTAACTATAAGAGGTCAATGCCTAACCTTAACTATACAAGGCCAATGCGTAACCTTAACTATTTGAGGCAAATGCCTAACCTTAACTATACAAGGCCAATGCCTAACCTTAACTATACGAGGTCAATGCCTAACCTTAGGTATACGAGGTCAATGCCCTAACCTTAAGTATTCAAGGACTGTTCCCTAACCTTAACTATACAAGGCCAATGCCTAACCTTAACTATTTGAGGCAAATGCCTAACTTTAACTATACAAGGCCAATGCGTAACCTTAACTATTTGAGGCAAATGCCTAACCTTAACTATACGAGGTCAATGCCTAACCTTAACTATACAAGGCCAATGCCTAACCTTAACTATACGAGGTCAATGCCTAACCTTAGGTATACGAGGTCAATGCCCTAACCTTAAGTATTCAAGGACAATGCCCTAACCTTAACTATTTGAGGCAAATGCCTAACCTTAACTATACAAGGCCAATGCCTAACCTTAACTATACAAGGACTGTGCCCTAACCTTAACTATACAAGGCCAATGCCCTAACCTTAAGTATTCAAGGACAATGCCCTACCCTTAACTATACCTTAACTATTTGAGGCAAATGCCTAACCTTAACTATACGAGGTCAATGCCTAACCTTAACTATACAAGGCCAATGCGTAACCTTAACTATTTGAGGCAAATGCCTAACCTTAACTATACAAGGCCAATGCCTAACCTTAACTATACGAGGTCAATGCCTAACCTTAGGTATACGAGGTCAATGCCCTAACCTTAACTATTTGAGGCAAATGCCTTACCTTAACTATACAAGGCCAATGCCCTAACCTTAACTATACGAGGTCAATGCCTAACCTTAACTATACGAGGTCAATGCCCTAACCTTAAGTATTCAAGGACAATGCCCTAACCTTAACTATACGAGGTCAATGCCCTAACCTTAAGTATTCAAGGACAATGCCCTAACCTTAACTATACGAGGTCAATGCCCTAACCTTAAGTATTCAAGGACAATGCCTTAACCTTAACTATACAAAGTCAATGCCTAACCTTAAGTATTCAAGGCCAATGCCTGGCCTTAACTTTACGAGGTCAATGCCTAACCTTAACTATACGAGGCCAATGCCTAACTTTAACTATTCACAATCAGTGCTTAACTTTAACTATTCATGATCAATGCTTAACCTTAACTATTCCCAACTCGTGGGTTGGGCTACCTTCTCGACACAACCCTTCTCATTAACCACCACATTATATCTTGTTCGTTTAATCCGTACAAAAAAGTATTAAAAAAATGCAGGGCCAAGCTAGCTTCATCCCTTCGTTTGCAGTTCCTACGCTAAGCTAACCAGCTGCAGCCTGGAGCAGGGGCGGCTGTAGCTCAGTGGGTAGAGTGACTTTTAAACGCAAGGTTGGCGGTTTCCTACTATCTCCATGCTGAGGTGTCCATGAGCAAGACACTGAACTCCAAGTTGTTTCCTGGGTGCTTTACAGTGCTTACAATGGGTTAAATGTGGAGGTCAATGTACCTGCATGTATATGACGAATCTGATAAAGTTTAAGTTTTCATGTTTATTATAAACTGTGTGATGGCCTAAATATGAAGCTATAACTAGACATTCATTAGAGATGTTCTGGTTAATGCTTTATTTTTTTCTTCATCTTTTAACCATTAGACAGAACCACGCTAGCAGTGTTAGCATGCCAGCATTTGCTAATCAGCACTTCAGACAAAGTGCTCGAGATAAGAGGGCCCATGTGTTTTGTTAAACAGCTGGCTCAATACCTGCATGTTGCAACCATCCTGAAAACATACTCTCATTTTTTTTGACAGCTGCAGATTTATGAGCCTGTGAATCAAAACACCACCTCACCCTTTGGATATCCTGCAGCTTTATCAGGCTTTCATGTTGATAAGATGTGTTTGGGGGTCATTAGTACATACTTATTAACCGCTTAGGGATGCTTTTAAGGCCACTTAGCTTACCTCAGCGATCTCAGGCTTATCTCATTGCTGAAAACCGCAGGAAGATGAAACGCTGTGCGGCTTCATAAGGTAGATGTAATAACTAGTCTAGGGTGAGTCACTGCAGGCACTATGCTCATAACATTGTTTACGTTCTCTTTGAAATGGGGTTGTTGGGTCTTTTAATCAGCGTGGCTCAAAGGCATTTGCCCTGCAATTTCTGCCGTTATATGGATTTTCACTCGGGTGTGGTTTGACGTTGGGTAAGGAAAAAGGGAGGAGGGGGAGGACTCGGTGGTTTAGGTGGGATGATGGGGTGAACTCACTTCACTTTAAAGTAGCATAGCTCCAGCGAAGTCTGTTAAACAGTAAACATTATTCTCTCCTGACGTGAATGGGAAGCCAAGACAATCAATTAAGTTCAGCCTTCTAATTAAGGAGGGGAATTCACAGGAGAGGTGGAGGATGTAAGTGAGCGCTGCTATCTTCTCCAAGTCCTCGTCAGCTGCCCTTTTCAAGCAGACAACAGAGGGAACTGGTATGATAGCACGTCAGTGCTGACCTATATCATTTTGACAGGATGCACACTTTTAGAAATCCTTCAGTAAGCATTCAGAGCATTTCTTCAACAACCTAAGATAGAGAAGTATTATCAGCAAAACGTATGTATTGTAAAAATCAAAAGAATAATAGCCCCTGAGAGTGCTATATAATACATAATTAGATGAGTTAATACTGCTGCATCGATGTGTAAGTAGCATTATACTGTTTTAGTTCACTGATTCCCTACCCGGGGTTTCGACCAACCAAAGCTTTACAAGGGGTCCCGAGGCCTTCTTAATCTTAAGGGTGTAAAACAGCTTTAAAAAATATAAATACTCAGTTGGCCTGTATCTCAGCATTCCAATCATGTCTGTGAAGACAAACTAAATGAAACTTATTTTTAAAGCTTAGATTATTATTTAAGATATGTACTTAAAGAATGGAAAAGTACGCAGTTAAAAACAACCAAAGAGCAAACAACAATAGCCAAGTGTCAGCGAGAAGAAAACACTGAATTTGTTTAATAAAAAAAGAAGGCTATTACGTAGATATGATTGTTAAAAATTAAATATATAACACAGACCCAGATTTGTATTAAAAGGTCCTAAAAATAACAGGACAAAATCATCTCTAAAGAATATTCGTGGGAAATAATCTGACCAAAATTTATCCAAATGGCTCATTTTACACAAAGTTATTGTGTTCACTTTTTGGGTCAGTTGTACAGTTTATCTGTTCTGTAGTGTTGTTGTTATGCACTGACTATAAGACGAAATATTTCACTGTGTGATAATAATAGGAAAGTGGTCCCTTAAGGAAAAAGGTTGGGAACTACTGTTTTAGTTAACTGAAGTGGAGTTTTCAATGCTGTATATATAGTTAGGTAATTTAGTCCAGCAATGACAAAACTAGGGGTCAGGCCCCTCCAAAGGGTCACAAGATAAATGCAGGGGGTCATGAGAGATTAATGGGATAGTAAAGAAGAAATAAAGACATTCTGCTACATAAAAGATGTATTCGTTTTTTAGTATTTTCTATTATTGGAGGACCTGCTAACAACTCATATGGTGTTTTTCAATTTGTGTAAAAAATGCACTCTAAGTACCCAGATGTTGTACCTCAAATAGTCAAAACGCTGACTCTGTAACGCTGGACACTTCTCACCATCAACGGTCGCCATCTTTGCTACGTAGTGGAGGGGGAGGGACCTCCAAACTTTTCAAACTTGTGAAAATGGCGGGCGAGTAAACTACAGCAGTTGCCATTGAAAGGGTGAACACTGACCTATACGAATTTAAAGTTATACAAAGTTCTTTCTTTCACAAAGTATCATTGTACTGTAGTTGGATAGAAGCCCAATTTATCAGTCTAATTTTTCAGTCTGAACTGCTGCTTTGTGGAAAGTAAGTACATAGTGTGCACAGTATACTACACAGAAGTATATCAACAGAAGTATCTGATTTGAGACAAATCATTAGACATCTGAAACATAATAAGAGCCCTCAGTTACACACAAGCCAAAAATGTCTGGAAACAATAGATTTCATTATACTTTATTTATAATGTTATGCATTTATAATGTAAAATCTTAATCTGAACTAGTAACTATAGCTGTAGCTAAAATGTGAAGAAGTAAAAACCGAAATACTCAAGTAAAGTACAAGCTTCAAAATTGCCCTTCCACTACTGAACATAATAAATGTTGACCTCTAATCTAATGAGCAGATAATGAGACTCTTTCAGGAGAAAGAGATGATCCATCTTTATGCTTCTACTGGCTCAGATTATGAAAAAACATCAACATAAGTTATAATTATGCAGATGACACAGAAATGTACATAACCTTATCACCAGAGGACTATAGTCTAATACAAGCACTGAGTAAGTGCACTGAACACATCAGTGACTGGATGCGCCAGTAAATTTCTTCAGCTAAACAAACACAAAGCTGAGGCGGATCTTTTTGGAGCCGAGGAGGACCGATTAAAAGTCTGGACTCAGCTTCCATCTGTAAAGTTAAAAACCACAAAGCAACCCAGAAATCTTAGTCATGGACTCAGACCTGAATTTCGAAAGTCACATTAAGACAATTACAAAGCCA
Organism: Pterois miles; assembly: GCA_947000775.1. Taxonomy (NCBI): domain Eukaryota; kingdom Metazoa; phylum Chordata; class Actinopteri; order Perciformes; family Scorpaenidae; genus Pterois; species Pterois miles. The sequence goes on along the minus strand of CAMQGK010000514.1, from coordinate 6,655,208 downwards.
GCCTATCACCTTCACAGTATATCCGCAGGATTAAAGGAGTTGTGTCTCAGCAGGATTTGGAAAAACTTGCTTATGCATTTATCTCCAGTAGACTCGACTACTGTAACAGTGTTTTAACAGGTTGTAGGAGCTATTTATCTGCTGTTAGTACTAGTTGTTTTACTAACAATACGTAGTATTGTTTGATTTATTATTCTAGATGTTTGTGTTTAGCTTCGATTTTGACAGTGTTTTCTTTAGCTAGTTATTTTATTTTAATTTTTTGTACATTTAGTTTTGTGAATGAATTAGTTTATTTCTTCTGTCTTTTGTTAATGAATTGGGTAACACTGTGGGCATATACTGTGTATAAACATATATAGTATATAGGTATATTTAGGTGGGCATGTGGGACCAGCATGCTCCTTAAATTTATTAAATCATTTCTTACACTGTAAGTCTTATATTTTTATTTTATACTTGTCTTAATATATTTAGCTGGTTTTAATTTCTTTTGGATTTTTATTGACTGTTTTTAATTGTATTTAGACGTCCAAGTATGTTTTTTTTTTTTTTTAAGTACAGCTCCTTAAATTGCTTTATTGCTGAACTATTCTCTCAAATAACTGGCTTTGCCTTGCCTTTATTACCCATCATGCTCAGCAGCGTGACCTCCTATGATCCCCCGAAACTACCTGTCAGATAAAGGTCTGCCCCGCTTTCACTCTGACAGGCATGTCTGTACAAACAACTCCAGGCGAAGACCTTACTCTGCAAACCGAAGCATCATCGAGACAACAATTTGAAAAAAAAATACAATAGCTGAAGGAATGGAAAGCCGGTGTTTACTGAGGCTGATAAACCAATGTGTGTTGAAGTGAGGCAGCCTCGCCGCAGCTAATGAATGAGCACGAGAGGTGCGCAGAACTCCAATTTCCCAGGCATTTTTATGAGCACTTGAAGTCAGACTGCGGTTTGAAGTTGCATTTCTCGCTCTCTTTCATCAATTAGGAGAGCCTCCTAAGCTTAACGCCTGGCTTAAAGATGTAGCAGAGGTGAGGCTGGGACAACAGTAGGTGGTGGTGGTGGTGGGGGGGGGGTCAGGAAGCCCACTGAGTTTCTAATTAGCAGAGTAATGCATAACGTCTGACAGCTGGTTGGGATTTTGACTGTTTTATCCGTTGCCTGCCTTCCCCCGTGGCAGGTTGTTATCTGTGCCTTACAGAGATTTCATTGGCTTCCACCGACCCCCTGATGGGGGCTCCGAAGCCACATCTCAGGTCCCGACAGCGGGGGACCCCTAAACTTTTAGTAGCATTCACACAAAAGGATTCCTCACTCGACTCAGGCATGTGGTCCCCGTTGGGGTCTCAGCAAGCCTGAGCCAAGATGAAAGCCTGCCTCTCTTTCCTGCTCCGAATCTGTTGTGCACACGCCAACTCCGCTGATGAGTGTCCGCTTTTGTTCTGCGCCGGACCACACACACACACACACACACACACACACACACACACACACACACACACACACACACACACACACACACACACACACACACACACACACACCCCTTCCAAACGGCCACAGACACACTTGGTTAGCCGCAGTCACTCAGACACCCGGTCCTCAATGTGCCGTGAAAACTTTTGAAACACACCCAAAAGCTCTGCGTCAGAAATGATGAAAAGTGTCTGACATTTCAGAAGAGCTCTATCGCGCGGATTTGCTGATGGCTTTACATCAGACTTCGGTTCTCCTTACAGATGTTTTCCCTCTCTATTTGCTTCATCTGGGCCGCGTAAAGGAGACGGGGGTTGTATTTGCGCTCTGAAAAAAGGATTTACATGAAAAATTCGTCTTTTCAAGTCGCCCTTAGATGTACGACACATTGCAGAAACTCAAAGTGATCCTGAGAGGATTGAATTAGCCATTTTCATTAGATTTCCTAATCTCGCTTTTCAACACGAATGCTGGGAATATCCTGAAATACATTACTGGTATTTTAATGAATCCCACTGGTACAGCAGATGTGCTCCACATATGGGGTATGTTAGGGGACGTTACTGCTTAAACATTGTAAACTACTCTTTGCAAGTAACCTGCATCTGTAAGGACTACCATAACAATGCAAGAAGACAGCCAACAGACCTGCTATTGGCTCTCTGCTAAAGCAGAAGACACTACACGGCACTGCATCATTTATATGGTATTAGCTAAATTAGCTAAGCAGAGCAGATCCAAACACAAGCCCTCTAGGTTTAGCCACAGTCCACTTTTTATTAGGGCAGTAATTATAATTGGCCTATGCCAGCTACTTCTCAATCCTCAGACCTTGTCATCTTAATCCCGGCTAATCCTCCTTTGTATTTGCAGAAATTAGTTTGTGAAGTGGGCTCAATCTAGGTCAAGCCTTCAGGCACTTTGGAAAGACTGATGGGGTTTGTGTGTGTGTGTTTGAGGCCCCCGTGACAGATTTGATGGGAGGTTGCATGGAGGGAGGACGGAGCCGGGGTGCAGTGGTGGGCACTGAGTTGGGCAAACACCTATTATCACCATTTTAATTGGAGATTAGTGGGAGGATTTAGCTACAGAGTCTGCAGGGAGGCAGACGGCAATGGGTGCTGGCATCACTCTGTGGGCATGACTGTGTGTACCAATATAAGCCTGCAAATCTGTCTGTGCTCCATGCAGAGAAAGAAAAAATAAGAGAGAACGCCGAGGAGCCGCTTCTTTCTCCATCTCAAAATGTAGACAAGATAGAATGAAGTGACAATTTCAATTATGGTGCAAAATTGAGTTTGCCCTTTGACAAAGTCACAGGCGATATTCGTTCAGAGGATTCCCGAGGCGGTGACGGAAATGGGTCAGATCATGAGCAGAAAAATACGATTGAATAAAAAAAAAAAAAAAGGCCAGCAGAGAGAGGTGAGAAGCATTTGTGATGATGTCGGGGAGCAGAGAGGGAGAGTGCGATCCATCGAACATTTACATGACATTGATGCTTTTGACAGACCTGTGACAGAGACTAAAGGAATAGTTCGGCACATAACCCACAGTAAAACCACAACTTGTCGCTTTTACACAGACAAAAGTGATCGAATGTGTTTATTAGTGAACTCTGGTGGCGATGGCTGGTGGATTTTGCCTTTGGACAGAACCAAACCATGGATGTATAAAGAGAACTGGATACAGCATTGGAGGCACAGTAGTGTTCCTTTAACTCCGCCTTTCTCCGCCCAACTTGTCAAATACCACCACTTAATCAACTCGTCTAACTCTTGCGTACTAATAAGTATATATGTATTAATAAAAGAAGCTCATGAATTCTGCATATAAAGTCAAAGGTTTGAAAATGATAAAACTCATTAATTTCTCCAGTTTATATTCCAGCCAACAAGCCAAAGATCACGATTAGAGACACAGTGAACAGTCGATACTGTCTATCTGAGCCTGAGCACACAGGCTGAATCAGCAGCCACAGTGCAGGTGCTAATTGATAAGAGTTTTTTATTTCTGTTATCTCATAAGCGCAGCACCTTCGGGTGTTACCTTGTGACTACTGTCATATGGCTTCAAGGTGAAAAGTGGACTCTGTTTAATCTTGCGTGTATAAATTGCTGGAAAGTGCACTGCCATAAAAACGCAGGGATATAACCTTGGCCAGAGTGTGTTGGTGTGTGATAACACACGTGGGCCTCAGTGCTAATAGGCCGGCGAGCTGAGGGGGATTTAGCATGATATACTGGGTCTTAACAGGGTTAATGTGCTTGAGAGAATGTCTTTTTATCTTGCTTATTTTGCTCTTTTCCCACAACTGTCTCTTGTCCAGCGCTCTTTCCACCTCCCATTCTTCTCATTTCTCACTGTCCTCCCAACGATCTGTTTCTCAACTCGGTTACTGTCCTGATGTCTCGTATGTTGAAGCCTGCTGAAGATAATCTCCACAAATGAACACCACTTTATGATTTTGGAAGTGTGAATGCAATCACCTTAACTAAATAATCAAGGTTAGGTTATAAACAACCTACACCGAGGTCGCATGACTTCAGACTTCAGCCACCACTAAGCTAAAGACGGACTAGAGTCTGGTTTGATGACATTTAATGTCCAGAGACAACTTCTGTAGTCTCATTTAGCCACTTGTTAGCCACCACCTATCTTAAAGGTACATCTATTGGCAGAAATAGAATATAATACTAATAAGTGTGTTTTCTTTAGTGTATAATCACTTGATGATAACAATGGTTGTGTGTTCGTTACCTTAGAAGGAGACTTTTATATCTACATAGGGAACGGGTCCATGTTGCTCCACCATGTTCCTACAGTAACCCAGAACAGACAAACCGAAGTCCGTTAACTTCTCCTGCTTGGGCCTAAGTCAATAACGTTACTCGCTCCCGTCACCGCCGCTCTCTCTCTCTTGCTTCACCAATCACTTCCTACGTACACACACACAGGGTTGGTTCAGTTGGTTGCAGTCTCCTCACCTCACCGCTACATCCCGCCAGATCCTACACACTGGACCTTTCAACGTTTTATTCAGCAGCATAATCTTCACAAATAAAGACCACTTTTCTGGTTTTTGAAGTGTGAACACAATCGCCAGAGGTAAAAAGCTGTTAGGCTATAAAGGAACAACCCAAAGGCTGTATGACTTTAACATCACCACGACTAAGCTAAAGGTGGACCAGTGTTCAGCGTGATGATATTTCTAAGTCTCCTTTAGCCACATGTTAGAAACCCTCTTTTGAAAGACACATAAAAGCTTCAAAATTCATGAGTGGGATATTTACCAATGTATTTTATAGTGTAGGGAAAAAACGTTAAAATCTCTTGAGTTTGTGTTCACCACAGACCTTATTTCAGGCATCTAACTAATAACCTACTCAAATATTGACTTCCAGATGAAGGAACAAGAAGTGCTAATATTCCAACTCATTTCTGGGTTTTGGGATTTTCTCCTGTAGCACTCCATGCTACCTATGATGTTGTTATATGACAAAACCTCCATGGATTCGCTCTGGTAAGACAGGACATCGTCTTCACAGCCTGACTTATATGTGCATGTTACATGTTATATGTTAGTTGCAGTGGAAATCAGAGGAGTGTAAGTATTTTATTAGGCGTGTGGAAAAAAAATCCACAGTACAACACCTTACCCTGCAGTTCTTCTTACCCAGAAGCTTAACACACATTAAACCTCAGCAGCTAGAAACTAGAGCATCTTATACCAAATGTTGAAGGGCTGGGAGGCAGCAGCTTCTTTAAAGCACAAGTGAAAATCTCCTTAGTAGTTACTACAAGCGTTAGCTCATTTGCAAATAATCTCGCTGACAGTTTGTGGTTTGTTTTACATTTACATTTTATTTTGCCACCCTCCTCGCCTCCCTGTGCTCCAACAAAATACGGTTAAGCAAAATAGATTTTTACTCTGTCCACGTCCAGCTCTGGCGTTTCTCTGTGTCTCTTTCTGCATTTAGATCCCAACAGACACTGACCCACTTTTCAACTTTCAACTCTTCTTGACTTTTGTGTGAGAGCAGCAGCAGCAGCAGGAATCCTCCACCTATCAGATCACATGCAGGGAGCACATACAACCCCACTCCTCCCTCATGACTAATCAGCTGGAGCAGTTTTTCTTCCCAAAACGCAGCACTCCAGCCTCCCCCACAGACTGCGAACTCCTGACTTCACCTCACAATAAGCCTGGAAGTGACCTACCGAAATGTCCTACGTGGGAGAAGAACCAAATTTCACAACTGCATCACTGAACTTTGAAAGACTTCACATTTCACTCCTATGACATCGTCAGACTCACAAGTGAATGTGTATTTAAAAAAAAAAAAACAATCTCCAATTCTGCTGCATCAATTTCTTTATGTTTATAGTCTTCCTTTTCAAATCCTGGCGCCTACATTACCCACGATGCAACTCAACTGCAAAATGTTTGGTCTGAGTTGCTGGCATTGGATAGTCAATCAGACGAAACAAGCAATTCAAAGACATCACTTTGGAAACTGAAGGGCATTTTTCATTAATTTATGACATTTCGCTAAACCATTTAGGGGTGAATTATTTTGAAAAAAACATCTAATTGTGGTTACATTGACTGATATGGCAACTGCGTTATGATTTGCGGTATTAGAGGGAATGATCATTTTATCATTATTCTCATTTTCATTGATTTTTACAGGGATCTGTTCCAAACAAAGATGTTTTCTTAAGTCTGTACAATTAGGGCTGCACAGTTAATCCAACGTGTATCAAAGTTGCAGTACGGCCTTCTGCAGTTTTTTGGCTGAATCGCAGAGTTAGCCCTACAAATGCAAAAGTCTGTCACTGAGTGATGAAGTTACACGCCTGGTCAGCCGAGTGGCTGTTGCTCTTTCCAGATGAAACGGTGGGAACAGCCCTTTAAGCAAATTAACCTGTCCGGGCCAACGTGTCCGACTCACGAAACTTGGACCAAGCTGTGAAACTCAGCGATCTTGTTCTAAAATGAAATGAGATTCAGCAGTGGCATCGCCTATTTCTTCTACAGACATCTTCTACAGCACAACAATATTTAGTCTGAAATTGTATTTTGTCACACATTGCACCTTTAACAAATACAGCTCTAGCGATAGGATGTGCGGTAGGCCACATTGCAATTTTGATCAAATTTTTAATGCTCTAAAATCATTAATTGAAAATATCTTGTGTGCATCAAACTACTATCTCAATACACAGAATTAAGTTTTATGCTCACAGATTAATTGAAAAATAACAGAGGTGATTTAATCTATAAAATAATCGTTAGTTAAAATATAATAAATCATAATCTCTCTGTCTCAGTGTTTGTGATTAGTCAGCAGTTTTTTTTAGATATTCACAAGAGACAATCTTTTTCCACAGTGCAGAATCTTCCATACATTAGATAGTTTTCCTGCTCTCCTCTCCTCTCCGTTAGCCAGCTCTAAGTAATGCTGACCTGCTGACAGAGTCGCCACTTTGGCTCCGGTCCAGTTCAAATGAGCCCACTTTGGATGGTTCTGACCTGGCCCTGGTCCACTTGTGATGGAGCAGGTTCACCACCTCAGAGACCACTCAAGGTCACCGTTCAATACTCACATTTCTGTTTCCTGAGGCGCGTTGTGTACTGTGTTTTTGTTTTGTTTTTTTGCTCTCTCTATCTGATCATACAGAGAATTTAACTTCTCTTTTTCGGTGGCATTAAACGTCCCGGAGCTAAAGCCTGACGGCTGACATTCCTATGGGTTTTATCTTCGGGTTGTAAAGCCAGTTTGATACGTTATGGCTGTGAATTGTGAGCATCTGTTATCCCAGAATGCCCCTGGGGCTCTCAGTCGCTCTGTGGGAACTGACACTGGAATGCTAATTGACCTAGAAATCACTAGGTGTTTTTCTGTTTAGCTCCAGAGACCTAGAGCGACATATAGACATAAATACAGAATAGACTGTACCCATTCAATCACTACCTAGATTTATTTAAACATGAACAATGACAAACTATGCACTTTATCAAATAGAGTATCTACTAAATCATCTTCTTAATGTGCCAGTTTTGTCAATCGATTAAAATGACATTACAAAGTGTACCTTAAAGGGAAATTTGTCAGGTTTAATACTCTTATAAGTGTACAAATATGCTGCTTTATGCAAATATATGTGAATATTTATTGTTGGAAATCAATTGATGGCACAAAACAATGACAAATATTGTCCAGAAACCCTCACAGGTACTGCATTTAGCATAAAAAATATGCTCAAATCATAAGGTGGCAAACTCAACAGGCAGCAACAGCTGTCAGTGTGTCAGTGTGCTGACTTGACTGAGACTTGTCCTAAAACCGCATGTGATTATCATAAAGTGAGCATGACTGTAAAGGGAAACTCGAGGGTACCCATAGAACCCATTTACATCCACTTATCTTGAGGTCAGAGGTCAAGGGACCCCTTTGAGTTTTCAGTTTTTCCTCAAAATGCCAAAATGTAGCGCAAGTCTGGAGCCTTATTTAGCCTCCTTAGTATGACAAGGTTGGTACCAATGGATTCGTTAGGTTTTCTAGTTTCACGTAATACCAGGATCTTCTCTCTAGCTTTAGATCTGAGCCCCGCTACACCTTAAAAATCACAAATTGCGTTTAATAAATTTGTGGCATGAAAATTAATTTGCCTTTATGCATTATCACATTAACTTTGACAGCCCTAATATGTATTTAAATTCATTTTAGTCACAAACATTTGCGTTACATTTCGTATGTCAGGAGACTTCGGCTTGAAAACCACAATATTTTGCGTCAATGTCCATTTTCACAAAGTGTTCATCTTATTTTGTCCAACTATAGTTTGTTGGTTTGGCATTCCCGCCACCTCAAGACCTCTCAGAGGCTCTAGAAGTGTTTTTCTTTTTTTTCTTGTGAATCTATTTTTGTGTCAAAGAGGTGTTGATTCAATTCTATGATCACTTTTGTTGCTGCACGTTGTTTTGGTATTGATTGATCGTGGTATAATGTGTCACTGTTATTGTCCCATAGCTCTCAGACTGTATTTAGAGGCTGAGTGCCTCCTCCAGACTATACCACACTTTTAATACAGCTCACTTTACACTTGAAAATGCATCACATTCATTTTATTTGTCTGAACATGGTGGGTATATCACAGGAATGTGAACGGGTGTTTACCCGTTGGGCAGCAGTTATGTATACGCACACCCCTGCCTCTGTGCTTCGGGCTACTGCCGTGTCCGAAGATGGAAATCGCAGCAGTCACATCTCATGTAAATCAGCTGGTGTAGCTGCTGCTGAGAGGGTCACGGCAGACCACAGGTTACAGTTTAACCCCGCTTGTTAGAGCAGTCGGGCAGTGGCAGAACTGTTAGCCTGCCCATATACGCACCCACACCCCCTCCTGCCGTGCTACATTTCCACACTGAAATCCTAACAAGCCTATTGCGATTCAGGAGAAGGCGTTTAATTTTCCCCGGAGCTAACATTTTTTCCAGCCTGTGTACACTGTAATGAGATTTCCACTGCATTTGAAAACACTCTCACCACATTTGAATGGAGAGAAACTGCTGCAATTCCCCAGAAATAAAACTTTATGGTGAATAACAATAAGTACTGTTGGTAGTCTGTTGGTTTTGCATCATTCCACTGTGCCTGGGTCTCAAGCCTTTGAGAAAAAGACTCTGTAACATAATGCCTTGTTTCCTCATTACTGCTCGTCTTCTGCTGCGGAGAAATAATGGGATAAAATGAGTCACGCTGCAGCACTGTGGGCAGGGCAGCTTATTGTTGTTTATTGGGCTTGTTTGGTCTAGAAACTACTAATTCCTGCTCACAGTTAAAAGGGGATGTAAAATAAATGCAACAAATCAATCATGAGTCATGGAAGAGACACTAGACTGCCTCAGTAGCAGAGGCGCAGTAATAGAAAAAAAAAACTATCAAATGGCATTATTATGAAAAGTTTGCAAATGCTCCTTAAGATAACAGAGCATTCGCCCATTCATCAAACTGACAGCGAAAGGAAATATGCTGCCGGTGGGTTAAAGCTCAGTATGATAAGAACAACAAACACTCAGTATTGCAGCAAAATGAGCTCACAGACTTTAACGTCTATAGCGTCAGTACAGCACATTTAAATACATTTCTCCAGTTTAGGAAATAATTGTCATGTCATGACACTACTCTGATTAGAATCAAGTGATTTGCACATTTTTCTCAGTCCGATCGCCTAAAAAGGTTCATGAATGACACAATAATGCACAACGCATTTAGCGTCCAATAAGAATCTTGCTTCTGACGTGTAATTTGCCATCTAGTCTGTACAATGTTAAACGCATCAGCGTGAATATGCTACGCCACGTTACCTTACGCTGTTTCTGTATGTTAACTCAGAAAAAGTTTGGAAAATTTGTGTTTAGTCGATTATTTCTCTGTTGTTCATCTGTACGCTGCTTTCTGTGTGTCATTTTTACACCAAACAACAAAACTATGATAACGGCCACAGTTAGGTTTAGGCAACAAAACATCTTAGTTAAGTTTAGGAAACCTGTCATGGTTGGGATTAAAAAAGAAGTATTTAAACTAAGTAAAATAAAACTTAAAAACGTATATAGTTGAAATAACTTATGGAGTGCTGAGAAATATTTAGTCCATGTTTCTACATTTAGAAATATTTTGGATCAATATGTTTTATGTGATTGTTTTGTTACATTTTATGGGAAAAACATGTAAAATTTTGTGTTTTTTTTATGACATAATTTCAATACTTTTATCCATTATTATAGTTTATGACAAGTAAACTTTAGCTGACAGATTTTATGGTTATGAAGAATTTGAAGAAACTCCAAGAAATGATATCACAATAAGTGAAGACAGTGAATAATAATCAGACAACAACAAGATGGTTGACTGCTTGTTAAAAAAAACCTGTCAGTATTTAAGTGGGATTACAGTTGCATGCAGTAATATCATTGGAAAAACATTACTCCCAGTCTCTTGCATGCAGGCCCAGATGTACCAGACCATAAAGTACTGAGTCAGAAAGAAAAGGATTGTATGGGGGCGGCTAGAGAGAAATAGACTGTAAGAGCTGATGTATTATCAGAAAAACAACTCCCTGAGCTGAATTAGTCACACCAATACATCAGTTAAAAACACGAAGAGTCACATTTGAGGCAACTCCTCTAAAACCTGACATCACCGCCCTACATCACCCTCCTCCAGCCCCAGTCCTGGGCCCCATCTGTCATAATCACTCACATATGTTTTGGGAAAGGCTTGGGGCCGTCCTCTCAAGGCACCCAAACGTACCCTGCCCTCCCCTGATTAATCTCCCATAGAGCAGACACAGCCTGATGCTTAACACACTCTGCCATGACGCTTCTGATTGGCCTAGACCCCTCACCCCCAGCCATATGGCTCATTCATAAAAATCAGGAAGTGAGAAAATGTGCTATAACTGTGCAGACATAAATGTGTTAATGTATTGTGCAAGGTGTTGCAGGTTATTTTAAAGCTTCTTATATGATCCACTGAAGAATGACGAGCTAACAAAACCACTGGCTTCATGTTTTGATGAGATTTTATCAATGAGCGTCGCCTTCTGGCACCTGCTGCCTCTTAATTGGCAGAGGTTGAGTGTTTTGTTCGCCGTTATCAGACTGTAGTGTTTTCTCACCTTTGCTCTTAGTGATACACCACTCCTTCCAACCTCTTTATCCCTTTGGCTTTGTACTACTGGTGTCACCCGCTGGGACAGACTGTCATCAAATTGTTCACTACTGGGCGACTAGAGGAAACAACACAAGGGGGATGGTACGCTGGAGAAGACTTTGCAATTTAGGCTGCATCCACATTAATACATTTTCATTTTAAAATGAAAATAATCTCTGTCCACAGTAACACAGCTGAAGGCGCATATCACATGACCGTTCAGTGTAAACAGGAAGTAGATTGTCTACTCTGCTGTCGGTTGGTTAGTTGCAGAAAATACTATGGAAGAGGAACAGAATTTTCAAAAACACAAAATCCAGAAAAGGGTCATGTGACGGGAGTGACGAATGAGGGAAGGCCACGTCATGACTGGTAAGACCCAATCCAGGAGCAAATGTCATCGTTTTCATTGGTCTGTTTCCGCCCGTCCAGACTAAAACGCAATCCTGGAGTTTTCAAAACTAAAACAGTGTCAGCTACATTTTCAAAGGTCTATTACGCAGGAGTAGTTTGGACGCTTGGCGTAAATGAAGCAAAATTTTAAAAATGAAAACAATTATGTGCAACATATCCTCATCCAACAGTTTATATATTTTACAAAAAGTTATTCCTTTCATTTTTCTACTCTAGTCTTTTCAACATAAACTTCAGTCTTCACAGTGAACAACCTGGGTTAGGTTTAGGCAACAAAACTACACCGGAGTAGTGTGGACACTTGGCGTAAACATCGCAAAATTTAAAAAAACGTATTTGTGTGCAACTTTTTGTGTGCAACTTATACTCATATAATGGTTTGTATATCATCTGAAAAGTTATTCCTCATTTTTCCACTGCAGTCTTTCCAAAAAAACTTAAACTTCACAGAACAACTTGGAAGTTCACAAAACACTTAGTTAGGTTTAGGCAACAACTCTACTTGGTTAGCTTAAGGAAAAGATTGTGATTTGGGTTAAAACACTGGAAGAGGTGTAGTAGTTACGTGACAAATCATAAAAAACGTAGACTTCTGGTTTCACACAGGGTATGAACACCAGTCTACTGGGTGAAAGTCCAGTATTTATTTTATTATCTGCCAGGTCACCCAGACCTAAACCCTCAACCTCTTTATACTTTATGGTTCACAATTACGTTGATTCCATACAAACTGACTTTCTGTGATTATATACAAATTACAGTGCTTTACATTTCGTAGATATAGCTACGAACGGTGTATGAGAAGCGCCTGTAGTGGAGATGCAGCCTCAGAAAAGCCTGGGAGGAGGAAGAGGACAGTCATCATCATGTGAACTGTATATTCTTACTTGTGTTTTTAGGCTGCCTGTTTCTGCTTTCTCCCTTTGTGTCTGTAATGTGGAGGAATGTGGTGTGAAGCCATTGTTCTTCATTATCTCTGTTAATCATCGCCATGCATACGAACAAGAAGCCTTGTGTGAAATCCTGCCAGGCTGGTTTACAGTAATACAATGTCCACAGTGATGCGGAGCAGTGTGAAAAGCCTGTTACATGTAGAAAGTTTTCCATTCAGCCCTAGCTATTGTTGTCAGAAGGTTGCTTAATCCTTATTGAACCAATAATTATTTATAGATTTACTATTGAGCAAGAGTAAGAGTCCACAGCCAGGCTAGTAGCTCTGTGAGGGTGCACTAACCTAAATACTAAAATACATGATACTTTTACGTGTTAGCATGCCAACATTTTGTGGTTATTAAAATTATTACCTGATAATTTTGCTAGGGGAAAAGTTAAGAGATCACCAAAACATTGCTTAAAAGAAGCCCAGTGGGGTAAACAGGAGTATTCAGATGACCAGACATGTTCGAAAGAAGCCAGATTATCTAAACTACTTTATTTTGAGATGAAAAAATGTTTGTAATAATCCAGAGGATCAAAACAGAACCAGGAAATTGATCTGTAAACCGTTTTAAATATTTACAAAGAAGAGCTTGGATTATAACGACATCATTCGCCTCTGTTTTCTACGTTTGAATAACCCGTTAGGTGAACTGCATACCATGTTTTTTAGACTTCCTCTGGCCAGTACAGCATGCTTTCTATATATAAACAGCACAAAAACAATCAAGGGATATGACTAATGAGATTTTTTAAAATATTACTGGATGCAATGGATCGAATTCTGATACACAGGCGCATTCTGGTACATTAATTTTTTGTTTTACCCAGTAGGCAACCTCCGGGTGTGAAAAGTGAAGCCAATGCTGAAGTGTCTTAAACCTGCATTGTTTCTAATATCCAGCAGGAGTCGACTCCTCTGGTTGCAAAAAGAAGTCTGATTGTGTAGAAGTCTGCAAACATGAATTTATGGTCTCAGTCGCTAGTTTGAAGTCTTCTTCAATACAGTATGATGTTCATCTAGTAAATTATTGTCCCATTTAGAGTCAAATAGACCATAAAACAGGGGATGCTACCACAGCGTTGTCCGGTCTGAGAGTCGTCTGTGTTTTCGTCTTACAACTTGAACTCTTTCTCAGTGTGTATTAAGTTCAGGAAAGTTAGACTAAAAATGTCTTATTCCACGTTCAGTTGTACTTAGCTCCACCCTCTTGTGTCACCCCTGGTTGCAAAAAAACAAGATGGCTATGGCCAAAAAACCAAGATGGTGATGACCAGAATCTAAGATGACAGCCAAAATGTCCACCTCGAGGCTTCAAAGCCTACGGTCAGCAAATCTTCCACATTATCAACAATTAAAGAAAAAATGGTGGACCAAAAAAAGTCCTTGTTACTTCTTGCATTTGGTGATAATTAGTTTGATAAAAGTTCTTCTAGGCACAGTATTAGAAATGATCATTTGCTATAAATACTATGATACATTGGTTACAAAAAACCAAGATGGCGACGGCTTCAGAACCAGAGTCTACAAACCATTTTCGTTGCCTAAAAATGTCTTATTCGGAGTTAGGCTGTACTCCCCCGTCTCGTGTCACTTCTGGTTGCAAAAAACAAAGACGGGGAAGGTGGAGGCATCAAAACAGCAGCCCTGAAACAAACAGGTGACGTCACAGTGATTACGTCTAAATCCTATATACGGACTAGTCTATGGTCCTGCCTCCACATACAGCGGTGTAGATTATCTGGTTACATCATCTGACTGTACAAACTTCTCAGGCTATTGATGTAAAATTAATGTGCAATATTATTATACTGAGAGGAACGATGGCCAAAACGTCTGGTAACACAAGTTGTACTGAACTGGAGCCACTATCCTTTTGGTAGGATGATGCAGTTACTCCTGACTTCTGCTCACTATTTTAACAATTTTACTGTATTTAATGATGGATTCTCAAGTGGAGGCGAGTGGAAGTGTGCGTCACTGGTTGTAAATGTATAGTTGCTGAAGACTTTCAATTATTCACTGCACCCAACGTGTCAGAGATCTGTTGTGCGAGAGGAGGAGTTGTGGGTGTTAATATTTGATGTCCTGCTTTCTACCTGCGAGCTGGTACGGAGCTGATGGATGACCCCTGATGTTTGTGAGTGTCAGTGCTATTGATCAAACTAATATGGCAGAGGGAACGAAAGAGACAGAGACTCGTTCAGGCCGCCTCGGGTCAGACAAGTTTTTCTTGCGTTTTCTTTTACTTTAGCGGTCTGCCAAAGTAATCAATTGTTAACGAACTGATCCTACAGAGAAATCATGAATAAGTTATTGTAAACCTTGCCTTTCACCTGTAAGGGTTTATCTGTCACTCAGGCCAAGCTATCAGCTTGTAAATGGAAACAATGAGAACAAAACAACAAATAATACATAAGATAAAATTTTAATGTTTCCCCTGGTGACACTGAGCACATAACTATTGTGAAGCTAGAGCCTGTACTTGCAGGATCAGGGTTAATTTGGGCCCAGAACTGTGTTTGCGCTATGTTTCCACTGCAATAAGATGATCTACATTTGGTCCAACATTATGATCGGGGCAACAGTTCAGCTGAACTTGCAGGCTCTGTATAATCTGTTACTACTCCAGGCCTGTAAGGTCTGCAGTGTCAGATGATATGAGGGTCGGATTTTGCTCTGACTGGTTTGAACTCCTGATATACCTCTGATGTGAACAAGGGAGGCTTCTGACTATAAACCCAGCTTAGGTTTCCTCACAGAATAGTTAAAAAGACATCATTTGAGGAAAATATTTTTTAGCTACTGAGAATAACAGAGTTGTACAAGATCTGTGTGCAAAAGGAAAATACATTAGGGCTGATAAAGTTAACGCGACAATGTGTTAATGCAAATTTGGTTTGATGTGATTTCTTTAACACATTAATGCAACTTGCGATTTTAAGGTTGCAGTGGGCTCAGTTTTAGACTAGAAAACCGAGGACATCCATCGGTATCAACCATGTCATAACAGCTTGTCACAAAGGAGGTTAAATAAAGCTCCAAACCTGTGCTTAACTACATAAAGGAAAAACTGGCATGGATATTTTCAAAGGGGTCCCTTGACCTCCGACCTCAACATGGGTTCTGTGGGTACCCACAAGTCTCCCCTTCACAGACATGCCCACTTTATCATAATCACAGTCAGTTTGGGGCACCTGTTGTTTGCCATGTTATGATTTGAGCATATTTTTTATGCTAAATGCAGTACCTGTGAGGGTTTCTGGACAATATTTGTCATTGTTTTGTGTTGTTAATTGATTTCCAATAATAAATATATACACACATTTGCATAAAGAAGCATATTTGTCCATTCCTGTGTGTATTAAATACCTGACAAATTTGATTAATCACAATAAAATATTGTAATCATTTGACAGCCTTACTTTTCAGACACTGTGGCAAAGCTTTTCTGAAATCATCCTCATTTTCATGGCACCATTAATATTCCCAGTATATGGTGGAAAAACAAAGCATTTTGTCACATCACCACACAGAAATTGTCACACATTATCTTGTGATCCACTGGTGCTGTAACACTGTCGAGTGTCAATACATACAGGAGCTGAGGCCACTTATAAGCAAGTATAAAGCCTGGTGTAAGCGCGTGCATCTTTTTCATTAACCTCAGGGCAGGAAGCTGAAATGTGTAGGTGACTGTTTCTACAAACACCTGTTCATTCATAGATTTTTTTCCTTCTTGTGAATGGTTTAATTTCCCACTTTGAGCTTAAAGGTGCATATGCTTGTGATTTCCAAAGAGAAAACTGAACATCACTTTTTGTTTGACAGCAAGTGAAGTGAAGCTGAATCAAACTGATCAGTGCAGCTCTCTAATAATGTCTAATAAGGTCACATACTTCTCCAAATGACAGTGCCACAAGCCAAAGTTATAACAAAAAAAATGTATTTGTGCGAGACAGAAAGGGGACATGCAAAACAACCTTAATGTAGGTGTGCAGCCATGGTGTAATAATGTGAGTATTAGACAAAGTCTTCTGGTTTCCTGCTCTGAGCTGGCTGGGATGTTTCTTGCAGAAAAGAAAATCTTCCCAGCTGGAGCCCCAAATCCTCCATCCTGCCCGTCCACTCCCCAAATGTCTGCCTGCCCAACAAATACGTGACTGGAAAAACCCCAGACCCCTGTGTTTCACAGACTTCACTTCTCCAGATAAATCAACTGGTGCATCTCACAGACCAGGAATGAGCTACGTTTGAAAATGTTCATCATCCTGAAGTTAAAGCCAGTATTGCAGCGCCCGTTCAAAACATGCCCGTTCACAATGGGCCGAGTGCTTGTGTGGTGTTGCTGCTTGCAGCTTTCTCCAGAGTCGCTCATTCACACAACTTCACACTCGACACTGCGCTTCCTTGGGTCACGAGCAACACACCTGCTATGAAATAGGTGCATCATACACCCGAGTTACGGCTACTCGCAGTCAGAATCACCAGCGATACACACTCTGGTTCATGGGAAAGAATACCATGGGCCGGATTTAAACAAACAGCTACAGATTTATCAGGATTAGGGCTGTCAATCAACTATTTAATTGCAAATTAATCACACTACTTTCATCTGTTCAAAATGTATCTTAAAGGGAGACTTGTGACGTATTTAATACTCTCATCAACAATTTTTGGAAATCCAACACAAATATTGCCCAGAAACCCTCACAGTTACTGCATTTAGCATGCAAAATATGACCAAATCATAACACATAACTGCAGCCCAACAGGCAACAACAGCTGTCAGTGTGTCAGTGTGCTAACTTGACTATGATTTTCAAAAAATTTAATTTGACCTTAATTTAACCAGGAAAGCCAATTAAGAACAGCTTGTTATTTACAATGGCGGCCTGGCAAAAGGCAAAGCCTCTTAAGGGAAGAGGGAAGGGGGTAAAGTATTGACAAGTATTACATACCACAACGAGCATTACATAAAAGAAAATGCAGACAGGCACACAATCGACGGACAGTACCAGATAAACAGTATCAGGCCGTGCAGCAACAGAACAAGACTAGGAAGTGGTAAAGACAATCACAACGAGCTTCACATGTAACAGCAAGCACTAAAGATATGCAGACTAGTACACGAGCATCGAGCGGTAGTAGACAAAAAGGAAATACAACAACAGATCCAGAGCAGCATATACTACATATATATGTAGCAGGACAAACAGGCAAAGCAACAATGCATCGTTCCAGTCTTTAGCTGCAGCGGAACGAATGACGACGGACCAAATACAGTATTTGTTTTGTGAACTTTCAACAAGATATGGTGAGCAGAACGGGTGTTACAGGCAGCTGATGTAGTGATGTAGTAGACCAAGGAGGGTTTTGTAGATAAGCATGAACCAGTGAATATCATGACGCATGTATAAAGATGGCCCTGCATGCCGTCCTATATACTGTAAAACGTCACCATAGTCTAACATGGGAAGAACAGTCATTTGTACAAGAGTTAGTTTAGCAGAGGGAATGAAAGTAGAACGTATTCTACACAGGAAGCCAGGTTTCGGGCGTGTCTGTAAAGGGGCGACTCGCGGAAACCCACAGAACCCATTTTCATCCACATATCTTGAGGTCAGAAGTCAAGGGAGCCCTTTGGCCATGGCAGTTTTTCCTTGCTAAAATTTCAGGTAGGTTTGCAGTGTTATTTAACCTCCTCCCTGACAAGCTAGTATGACACGGTTGGCACCAGTGGGTTTCGTAGGTTTTCTAGTTTCGTATATTATCAGGAAATTCTCTCCAGCCTTAAAACCCCCTAGAACCTCTGAAAGATTGTGTTAATGCATTAAAGAAATTAGTGGCCTTTAAATTAATTTACATTAATGCCTAATTATCATGTTGACCTAATTGATAGGACAGATGTGAAAAATATTGAATTATGGTATGCTACCATTCTTACTCATTGTACCCCAAAATAACTTAGAAAAGCCCCCCAACGCACGTAAAAATATGCAACTCAGCTGTATACTACTTATTATGTATTTCTACCAACAGGACTGTGGCCAAAACTATGACAATACGACAAAGGTTTAAAAGTTACAATTTTTATTTAATGCTCATGAAATCCACAAGCCCACTGCTGTCTGATTTACTGTACCTGCTAGAAGTCAAAGGTTCAGTTTGTTTTTAAAATATAAAACAGCTTGTTGAGACTTACTGCTGCCTCAGCAAACGCAATCCATAATTCAGTGGTGGATTTAGTGCCTGAAAGCCAGACTTGAGTAAAAACACAGATATCCAACCAGAAAAATGGTTCATGAAGTTTACGGGGCAGTCACACATTAATGTTTGCCTCCCGTTCACGCAAACCAAAGTGCGACAGAACATTTTGCATACAGTCGCAAAACAAATTTTCATCTTTGCTTTCAAAATGCGGTTCACTTTTGGTGAACATGTGCACCACCTTAAAAATGGAGGCTACATCACACTTTGAGAAAAACGAGATCTGCACAACTCAAAGGATTTAAAGAACAAAATCCAGTTTGTTTCCCGTGTAGCATGATCTGACATGCAGCCTGCCTGGACTTGAGCGGCTTTCACAGCACTTTGTTTGCACTTTGTCATCATGTGAAGTTGACAGTTAGGACCACTGATTCACTAAACCTGCTCGCTGGCAATATTAACGAACAACGAGGATGGTTAGGGGGAAGTATATAGAAGTAAAAGTACACATTCTATTTAGGAAATGTAGTGAAGTGAAGTTCCTCCAAACACAACATTATAATGCCTCAGTCACTGCAGCTACAATCCAACATCAGCTCCCCCAGAACTGGAGGTGAACAAGTTATTAAATCACATCCTCACCATCACCAGAATAATAACGCATGATGATGGAAAAAGTGAAAATATTTCAATTAAATGTGAGAATAACGTCATTGTCTCTCGGCAGGTGAGGCAAAGCTGCAACACATCAGACAGCAGGAGCCAGTTTCTATGGTGAACACATCTGAGGGTTTATACTTGTTATAAGGAAGTAAAATGACAGTTTTATCATTATTTACAAAGCCCTGCAGGAACTCGGAGCTTCCTACACTTGTGTTTACTTTGTGTTTTCCAATGGATTAGAGACCTGAAGCCTTGGGGGAAATACTCTTAAGTTACGCCTATTAAACAAAACAAAAACTACTTAAATGCAACTACTTTATGGTCAGAGAAACAAAGCAACACTTGTAAGATTTAAAGTTTCATTTGTTGTGTTCTTGTTCCTGACAAACAGAAGCAACATGCCAAGAAGAGTTAAACAGAGAAATACAGAGTTGGTGTTACAAAACTACGACCCTTCACATTTGGTGTTGTTTAGAGAGAAAGAAAGTGAGCACGCTTGCGTCTTGGCACTCCATTAAGTTTGAACTTGTGTTTGTTCGCCCCGTCTGAGATAGCGCATCCTAATTAAGCACTGCTAATTAATCATCTGAGCCAGCCCCCCCAGGATAAGCAGTGGGATTCATTCTGGACATGGAAGTTACGCTGCTTGAAACCATTTGTTCCAAGTTGTTGTGGTCCGTTGGATCGGATCGTCTGGCCCTGATACACCAGGCCGACGCTCGGCCGTCGCACAGTTACGGGCCGTTGGTGAGCACCTGTCCGGCTACATTTCGCTTTATGTCCCTCGCCGTCTTCTGAGGACTTTTTCTGATTCAGCTTGTTGAAGCAGCAGCAGAGCCCGTCAGTGAGAGAAGTTATTCTGTTTGGCTGTTCAGCTTATGCCTAGTTCACACTACACAACTTACTAAAAGCTCCAGATAAGAAGCAGATCGGCGTTGGCTCGCCACTCAAACATGGGCGCTCTGAATTCCAGATGTCTAGCGTGCTAAATATCTGGACCTGTCGGGGACTCGGGTTGACCCCTGACATGAGTGAGAGTGATGTGAGACAGTCGGCAAAGCTGCTTTGTTTCATGTACATATCCCAAAAACGGCTTGTCTATCTGCCGTCCTCGGGCTTCCGGTTTCCCTTTTTGAATGAGGATTACTCACCCAGGAGACCAGTGTCTGTTGAGTTGATTTATTCGTCACGTAACTTTCATATCCAAGTCACGGCACTTTGGAGTTATTTGAACAGAAACCACAATCTTTTCCTAAACCTAACTAAGTAATTTTGTTGCATAAACATGTCGATTTCTTCCAACACCTTACTAAGTAGTTTTATTTTGAAAAGACTGAAGTGGATAAGTTGATATGCACCACATATTGCTAGGCCTTCATAAGAAGACGCACTAAAAATATGTTGTTGAGTCAAAAACTAATCAAATAGATTCAGTTTCATATTTCACCATTTGCCTTGAGACTGCGTTGATCGTGGCTTTAACCTGACCCACAGAGCTTCTGTTGTCTCAACCTGAAGTCAGGATGCAGATCTCTTTCTCTGGTATCAAAGTCCAGCAGCCAGTCATCCACCCTGACCACCTCCCTATGACACAGTGGTACAAAAATGCAGCGCTTCCTTCACTAGAAAACACTGCCGCAGAACATACCCGGCAAAACAAACCAGTATGTAAATGTAATTTCTAGGGAAAAGGGTTGAGATTAAAATATGCATAAATAAAAGCAGCGTACATGAAAGAGTATATTTCACAGGCGTGAAGGAAAAAACAAACATGCATCTCTGAGACTCAGGTCTTCTCATGAAAAATGTGTAAAACTGCGTTCAACTGCCATGCAGCCGGATCTTACTTCTAGCTCTGATATTTTCCAAATAAATGTTCAGATATTATTTCAGGTAGCCTGGAGTTTGATACCGTATCAAGAATCTGAATACAATCAGGCACTGCAGATTAAGTCAGTGTTTACATGCAAAATCTAAATTGCCAATGTTGGACTCATTTTAGTTGGTTTAAACGTTTCTGCTCTCAGGGACAAAGAGTCCAGATGTTTCTCACTGTTTGATTAACCTGCAACATTCATCTGGCTGCCAAGGCTACGTGGATCAGCTCTTTGCTGCGACTGGCCCGACAGTGACTGTAACAGCAGCTCTGCAGCTTGACTTAATGCGAGCAGCCCTCTCCCAGTCTCAGTACCTCCAGTAAACCAGTGGCTCTCCTTCATCGTGGCTGTATTCAAAATCACACACTATACTAGTAGTACGTACTGATTTGGCCAAAACGTAGAATGTAGTACGCAAACAAAAGCAAAATCTACAGTAAAAACACCTGGATGTCATACTGATTTGTAAAAAATCTCCAGTACGCATTGGACCAGTCTACCTTACTGACTGTATCCCACAATGCAATGCACTGAAATGGTACAGTCACAACAGCAGCCCAAATTTTGTCATTTCACATTTTTCGGAGCTATGTCAAGACTAAATTCACTTCTGAAAATCAACCGTGTGGATTTTGAATACTGACAGTTTTACAATATTATATCGCGAATTGAACATTTGCGCCAACGTTTTCAGAGTTTAGAGGCTCCACAAACTGTCGCTATGACCGCTATGAGCTGGAGCTCTCTAGAGACTTGTAGACGAGGAGCTTTAATTTCCTTGTTTAAAAATCCCGACAGAGATGTCCATTATAAAATTAAAGTGAATCTGTGGTTATCGGCCTTTCTGGAATTGAAGCGCTCCACCATTGCCCACAGGCGTAACTCTGTTGCTGTAACTGAAAAAGCAGTTTGAGTAAATGCTGTGGATCAGTGTTTTATATATATTGTCTTTACTCGATGAGCCTGTTGTCTTACTTCACCTGTTTGAACACATAGTTTAAGGGGTGGTGGAGCTAATCCTGTAGTATCTTACACAGTAGTTGCATTTTTTGATAATATTGCGATACTGGTATGAGTCTGTTTTTTTGTCCAGTGCTTTAAGAGCACTGGAGCAGTAAAGGCCTAAAGCCTGGTCTAGCAAACTAAATAACTCACTTTAACTGTTTTATTCTACATACTACTAAGGAATGCAGCATGCTGTATGTACTGTATACTGCTGTGTTCATCAGGAGTAAGTAGTGGGCGGTTTTGAAGAGAGCTGATGTTTACACTGCTGCAACAAGCTCATCAAGCTTGGAAGAGTTAATCTATGCATGTGAATAATGTCAATGTTTTTGGTTTATTTCATTGCATGTAGAGGAAGACACAGCAACTGAATGTGCTCTCTTGTTGGAGGACAGGGCAGCCCGGTGATTTAGTGGGCCTCCGCAGTGCTCGGGGCTTTAGGAATTTGATTGGAGGCGACGAGGTCTACCGGTGACACTTCATATATCAGCCACACACCTCCCCCTGACAGAAAATCACCAAGGTTTAGGCTTAGACTCCTCTCCAGACAAAGCTTAAAGGAGGATCAATGCCCTCCAGGGTAGCTGAAAACTATAACATCAAGTGTCACTGCATATCATCAGCTGCAAAGTCATTCAGGTAATCCTGGTTCGAGCATGTGTCAGACATATTTATCTAAAATTTAAATATCAACTAAGAACATTGGTACTGCGAACACAGCAAATCTATAAGGAGATGATTCATAGTATGAGATATGAGCTGCTCATTTGTGTGGTACAGGTTTCACAAAGACATTATCAGTCTGAACCTGTTTACTGGGTGCAGACGAGAGCTCTCAGCTCACACAGGATAGAAGGCGTCGTGTGTCAGTGTTAATACATCAGGAGATTGAGAATGGAGAGAAGATCGAGGAAGAACCTGTGATTTTCAAACCACACAGGAATACATTACTCCTTCTGTCACTATATATGCACATGAATAAAACACATTCAGTGTGGTGGGTAATGGGAAAAAAAGCTATAGAGAGAGAACATTGTGAGGAGGCAGGATGACAAAGGAAAGATTATGAATGAACGGGACAAGAAATGTTCATTTTGTCCTCTAATAAAAAAAATCCCTAAGGAAATGAATACCACTGGACAAATGACTTGAATGTAATGGTATAATTCTACATTATGCATTTGAATTAAATAGATGAAAGTGAAATACTTGCAAGAATATGGAGCCAGGACACTAACTTTACATTTTCAAAGTAAAATTTGGCATTGAAAGCAAAACCTGAACTGAAGAAGGAAACAGTGGGATTGAAAATGTTAGCTAACGCAGAAGTGCCAGAAATGGCAGCAATCTGTTCTGAAAAGTGAAGCCAATATGGAAGTGCTTTACACCTGCATTCTTTCTACCAACCAGCAGGGGGAGAATCCTCTGGTTGCACAAACCAATGGGTGATGTGATGGTAACTACACCCACTTCTTATATACAGTCAAGTCTATGGTCCTGCCTCAACATAAAGTGGTTTCCTTTTTACATTTCCTTTTTGACCACCTAATAATGTCTTATTCCATGTTTTGTTGTACTTAGCTCCACCCTCTTGTGTCCCATCTGGTTGCAAAAAACCAACATGGCAATGACCAAAATCCAAGATGACAGCCAAAATGCTAACTTCAAGGCTTCAAAACGGTAATCCACAAACCGATGGCTGACGTCACTGTGACTACGTCCTCTTCTTATAAACAATCATACACAGCCTATAGTCAGCATCAAACCTACTGTGTTCTTACAATTAATAAATAGCTTTTACATTCTCAACTATTAAAGAAAAAAATGGTAAAATAAAAAAAAAACTTCTTGCATTTGGAGATTATTAGTTTTATATATGCTCTTCTAGGGACAAGTATTGCAAATTATCATTCGCTATAAATACTATGATACACTGGCCACAAAAAAACAAGATAGCAACGGCCAAAACCCAAGATGGCAACGGCCAAAAACCAAGATGGCGACAGTCAAAAACCAACATGGCGACGGCCAAAAACCAAGATGGCGACAGTTAAAAACCAACATGGCGACGGCCAAAAACCAAGATGGCGACAGTTAAAAACCAACATGGCGACGGCCAAAAACCAAGATGGCGACAGTTAAAAACCAACATGGCGACGGCCAAAAACCAAGATGGCGACGGTTAAAAACCAACATGGCGACGGCCAAAAACCAAGACGGCGACGGTCAAAAACCAACATGGCGACGGCCAGAAACCAAGATGGCGACGGCCAAAAACCAAGATGGCGACAGCCAAAATGCCAAACTAGAGGCGTCAAAACCATAGTCCACAAACCAAAGGGTGACATCACAGTGCCCACTAATATACCAATCAGTGGTCCCGGCGGACCAGCATAACATACGTTCAAAGTTAACTTAACCACGTGAAAACAGTGACAGAGTGAAATAGACGTACTTGCGGTCTGGGAGTTCCAGGTGAACTTGTGGAAGCCGTTGCCGTAGGTGTGAGGTCACGCCGGAGGCTTCGGAGCAGATGGCGGGTTCCTTCAAATGCAGATTATATGGAAATCATGCTCTCCTTGCTCCCTCCTCTCAAACCCGTCCTCTCCACATCACTGAAAAAAGACAGACATGAGAAAAAGAGCCAGTCTGTTACATTCATTCTTTTAATCCAGCAAGAGAAAATTATATTAGACGACATTCGGTCCTTCTGGATTGTACATTATTTTGCACTCCAGACTATCTTAAAATACTCAAGACGAACGTCCAGAGGGACCAAAACGTTAATGCGATAAATAAATTGTGATGCTGAGCAACATCATTGTGCAGGCGGATCTTCTTTTCTCAAGACAAACATGTCCAACCAGACATGCGTTTTAGCATTAAATACTCAACAAATCTCCCTTTAAGGTACATTTTGAACAGATAAGAATTGTGGGATTAATTTGTGTTTAATCCGATTAACTGAACAATCATGAGATTAATGGTGATTAAACATTTTAATCGATTGACAGCCCTAGTTTGTGTATTCTTATGTGCCCTCTGTTATAGCCCTGTGACAGAAATGGATAAACGGATTACATGAGCTGAATCAAAGCAGAACGACGGAGTAGACGAGGTAGGAGAGGAGGGGTGGTGTGAAAAGAAAGGGAAGAGAAGAGATGGAAATCTTAGTCAAGACAGAGAGAAAGTGAACCGATGTAATCCCTCAGCCTGGGCGTTGTGGAGGTGAATCCTCCTTTGGTCGAGCGGTGGCATCCAAGAGGGATCAGGCCATAAAAATGATACAGCGTGGGGACTTTGGCCATGGCCAGAGGAATATTCATTTTACATATCCCTGCTTTCATTACGCCTCAGACTGCACACAGCGTCCTCTTCTCATCTACTTCCTCTTTATTGCCTCCATCTCTCACACAGAGAATTCATTAGAAATTGACCACTTGACAAGTGTGCAGAGCTTAAACCGCTTAATGGATGCAGAAGGTAATAGACGTCGCGCTTTGTGTGTAGAGTCAGTTGGGAGTGTCTGTACATACAGTGTTGACTCTCCTATGGAACAATGATTATGTTAGCTTGTGTCGGACTTTTTCATTAACGTACACACCTGCCTGTAATGGAAACGTGGACAGATAAGAACTTTTTCTCCCACACTCTCACACACAGACAGCTTATCACGAGGCTGCCAGGCAACGCTGTGTGTTTACCTGTCACACCAGACGCATGACAACTCTCCTCATCATGTTTACCGCCGTGGAAACACTGATCTTTTGCTGCAGATTGCAAGCTGTGTTTGCTTTACACTTCCAGGTGTAAAGGGAATGATTGTTGTGTGAGGGAAACTTTGCCCTCCTCCTCATGCACTGATTGGCATTACAGGGGCAGCGGTGTGAAGATATGATTACATCAGGAAACAAGGCACTGAGAAAAAGTTACGACTGAACGCTTCTTTGGAGCTGGATAGGAATCATCTCCAAGGCATTTATTGAACTGCACAACAACCAGCCGGCAGATGACAATCAGACAGCTTATACTCATACCTTTCAGCATAAAACGCTCAAGATAAATATCTCCTCACCTGAACGTCATGGTGCTTTGAGAGGAAATGTGAGCTAGTTTTCACATTAATTTAACTGGTTAAAATTAGGTGATAGCAAAAGCATTTACACGGTCCACAGTACTGCAATATGATTTCCACAGTAACCTGAATTTACATGATTTATTTGATAGTAAGGGTGTGTAGTAACTTACTGGAAATATCTCATTCTTATTATCTGTTTCTGCCTTATTTGGTAGGCACAAAATACACAGACAAGCTGAACTGGCAAACAGCTATCCCATGCAATGTATCATAGTATTTATAGTAAATGATGATTTGCAGTACCCATCCCTAGAAGAGCTTTAATCAAACTAATTATCACCACATGCAAGAAGTAACAGGAACTTTTTTGTTTCACCATTTTGCTTTAATAGTTGAGATTGTAAAAGGTACTTATTAACTGTAACAAGACAGTAGATTTGAAGCTGACGATAGTCACAGTGACGTCATCTATTGGTTTGTGGACTGCTGTTTTGAAGCCTTGAGGCTGAGGCAGCCATGACATAAGAGGGTGGAGCTAAGTACAGCTGAATGTGGAATAAGACATTTTAGGTGGTCAAAAAGGTTCTAATTAACTTTCACCAAAGAGAGTTACTCTTCCTCTTACAGAAACACTGGACTGCGTGAAACACCTAGCTTCAGGTTTAGCTTCAAGTCCTGCTTTTTCTTCTGTAACGTAGTGATGTCACCACGTAACAACTCCATAATACCGGCTGAGCAGCTAGTTTGCACGCCTTCAAACAAAGCTAGTTAGAGTGGAGTCTGAAGGGTTTGGTTGACCAGGCACGACAGAGTGGTCCAGCTGACCAATCAGAGCAGACTGGGCTTTTCTGGGGCTCATTGTATCCCTAATGAATACAATGATCAGATTAAGACATTTACATCACGGCGTCTTAATCTTTATAGTTCAGTTAATATTGTTCATGTAAACACTCAATTTACTTTATAGATGTTGGACTGAGACCGAGACTGATAACAATGACCCATCTGGAGGGTGAGATCACTCCTTAAAGACAGGGTGGAGCTGGGGATAGGGATTGCAGATGGATTTGACCCAGACTGATACTGTTATAAGAATTTTTACACACTCTGGTAACTCAAATACACACACTGAAACGTACATGTGTACATGGAAGTGGTTAGCCAATCCTACTTGAATTGAGCGGGGCCTCTTTTAGATGCTTATCTCTGAAAACTCCACATGCCAGTTAAACCTCCTCGGCCTGTATCGCCCTTCCTTGTTGGAGTAAGTGAAAGAGGAAGGGAGACGGTGTTTTCATAGGCAGGCCGCCCAGCCTGACCTCTGTTGGCATGCAGCCAGGGTGGAGACACTTGACTTAATCCAACATGATGAAGCAGTGGGGCGACCCAGTCATACTGGACTCCAACACTGGGTGGTTCGACGGAGACGACAAAACTAAAACAATCATGAACAATGAGGCCTGCCTCAAGGATCACCGGGGTC
Organism: Pterois miles; assembly: GCA_947000775.1. NCBI lineage: Eukaryota > Metazoa > Chordata > Actinopteri > Perciformes > Scorpaenidae > Pterois > Pterois miles. Next base: position 6,627,340 of record CAMQGK010000514.1, on the reverse strand, counting down.
ACTGACTCTTATTGGACAGGCCGAGGGTAGGAGGGCATGTACACAACTCCTTGGCTTGTCCCACAAAGCGTCCACCAGAGAAAACAGATTGAGTCACTCTTTCTCATCCGTCACACCCCTGTGCTCCACATCACATATAGAACTACATACCTAAGCTGCTATATAGCATTACCATCTGGAAATCACAAATATGCTCAGGGTTGTAAAGGTTAATTACAACAACTTTGCACCAGATTTCACAAAGGATTTTTAGAAAGTTGCAGGGAGGGGAAGGAGGGGAAGTCACTGCAGCGTTATGGAGGCTTAACTACTATAGATCTAAAGAAAAAATTGCCTCTTACAGACCAAACAAAATGCAGACTGACTAAGAACCCAGACTATGCAATAAGCTGTCAAGTTATTAATAGTTTTTATCTGAATGCTGAAAAGTGTTTTTCCAGATGGAAAGAGGTTCAAACTGTCCACAGGAGGAGTCCTAACTGATAACCAGCTGAAGACAGAGGAAGAACAGAACAGATCTACCAACCGAACAGATCCTTCACCTAAATGGATCATTACTGATTTAAAGCACTACTAATTGATTTAGCAACATTTACCAGTATTAGTATGCAAGACACTATTGACAGTGTATAAAGTGCAAGCAGCTATGATGGTAGGGACATGAAATAGTGTCTGGGAGGTCCAGTCTGAGGAACAGATCCATACGTTTGAAGGCTTATCAGATGCCAAAACACTGTACAGTGGTTTATAACACAACAAGCACAAATATGGTGTTCACATTCAATATATCCATATACACAATAGTTTGTTTGATAGCTAACGAAAAGTTTTTGTTTTCTTAGAATTCTTTCATTGTGCGTTATGAATGTCCACAAACACAAACGTTCAGTGTGCCTGAAAAAAACTACTTTCTACTCAACTAGGTTTAGGAAAAGGTGGTTTGGGTTAAAATAGGTACATTTGTTACATAAAATAATCATGTTTGATATGTAACTATGTAGCATTAGTTAAGTACGTAAGTTAAGTAGCAACACTATGGTAAAATAAGTCAACGTTGAAGTTTTATACAGGTGATTAGCTCCATCAAGACTGCCCTAAAATGCCACAGTGAAGGCGCAGATTGTCACTGAGGAAGTATATGTTCTCGTTGAAGTGGAAGGAGTCTTAAACTCAAAACCCCTTGGGATTGGTGGACCCAAAACCTGTCCGGACAATCTTGCTCGTCGTGGGGTGGCTCGACCCTGCATTGCCCCAAGCTGTCTGGAAGTCGCCGTGACTGGAGACAGTGCCAAGGGCTGGCTGACTAGTAGGCCCTGCATGTCCTGGCTCACGATTACGTGGGTTATATATGAATTACACTGCATTTCTTTTCCTAGGTATGCGTACAAACAGTGGATGAGAACAAGCTGTCACGTGAAGTAATCTATCATGAATGTGCGTTGGAATGTATTTGACTGGTGACCACAGAGTCTTGCAAATGGCTTTTCACTTTTTAAATTTTTTTTGCCTCTGTTGGCGCCACCGCTGCGTCTGCAGAATAACAAAGAAGTGGTTTATATTTTTTTTTTTCATGCAGGGCTATAGTTGGTCTCAACGTGGCCTTAGTATAAATTGCTCTCGTGTTACCAGAGTGACATTTTGCTTTACAAATCTTTAGGCAAAGACAGAGATGATGCTTGTCAGCTCCCTCGGTGTCAGTAAGCTCATTTCCATTCTGGCCACGCTGTCAGCCCTGTCGACACCGTTTGCCTCTGTCTCCGGTTACCCGTTTTTCTCAGTAGAAATCTGCGATGATAGATGTTGCGACTTCCCTCGCGGCCATTAATATGAGAGGTTATTTTTTGTCTTAATTCCTCAGCTGCTTCCCAACAATGTGTTTCAGTGTGTGTTGCGGCAGTAACCGCTAAGGATGAAGAAAGCCGTGGGGTAAAAATCAATTTACCATCAACAAACAACGTCATATGTGTTTGTGATATATCATCAAGTATAAATGCATGTGTTTTGTGATTACGCCAAACCGCCATCCCCCATCACACACCCACCACCACCACCAGTACTCACAAACACACAGTTAACACTCAAGTACAACCATGATGTGATTTATGGGGCCAGCACTGGACGCTGCTCCGCAGGGTAATGCTTTAAGCTCTTATCTGCCTCTCCTGTAGAAGGCAGGCCTCATATCATTTAGGAGAGGCCTATAAAGCATCGCCACTAGAGAGTCATACGCCCACAGAGCTGCAGAGAGAGGAGAACACAGCAAAACTACTTTCGTATTGATGGGAAGCCGGTTTGGCTGAGAACAGTAGGTGGGAATGGTTTTTGAAAAGCGTGTGAAATGTGGAGTGAAGTCAGAGAACAGAGGCCGAGTTGTGAAAAAAAACAACGTGATAGTTTTTGGAAGGACAGACGATATGAAAGGTTATTGAAAATTTAAAAGGGAAAAACTGCCTTTTCCGTGCTGGGGAATCTTTGAGGATGCTTTGTGTCTTCAAAGACGGCAGAAAAACACAACCTGTTAGGTCTGATTCAATCTAATAAGCTCTAACATAATCCTCTCACTTTGGTCTTCCCAGAGTGACGTGTTGGCTGAATACTAACGAAGCTCAGAAAGGGCTGAAAGGAGACACATCTCTAACATCTTATCATCAGTGAACAAGCAGAGCTGTACAGAGGACCTGACACTGTGTAGATGTTGTACTATACTATAATGACTGCGCACTATACTGGCTGTAATATACACAGAGAAAGTATATAAGAAAAGGTGTATAGATAAAGACATTCATGTCTGCAGCAGCTGTTTCCAGTCTACACACATAGGTTTGGTGCTCAGGATTTGGGCTGTCAAAGTTACAATAATAGCATATAATGCATTACCGCTACAAAGGTTCTGGTATCTTATGAAACTAGAAATCTGTTAATACCAACCAAGTCATACAAGCTTGATGAATTTTGGTGGGGAAAACCATCATGGCCATTTTCAAAGGGGTCTCTTGACCGCTGATTAATTATGTACAATCATAAGATTAATCATGATCAAATATTCTGATTGACAGCCCTATTCAGAATATCAAATAGAAGAAAACAGCTATTGAATTCAATCCCATGTCCACCCTGACCATGGCAGAAATACCAAGTAAAGGACAGGTTCAGATTTTTTTCAAGCGAATCAATCAATCGTTCGAGATGAGCCAGGCCTGAATCGATCACCTGCGATCGCCACACAGTGCATGCTCGATAGATTTATGTCCAGACTTTCCACACATTTTTGTGACAGATTTTGTGGTTTTAAGAGCCGGGTGCTGCAGTTGATCTCCACTGACTGCAAGACCCAGGGCATTATGGGAAACGCCTGGATGTCGCCTGAACAAAGAGCTGACTGGCTGTTAGTTCTGACACCAAACACCACATGTTGCGGAAAGGCTGAACTTTCTGTGTAATTGTAATAATTACCATTAGATTGTAGATTATTAGTCTCATGTTGTGCAATGAAAGTTTAATCTGTCAACATCTTGTGTGGTTGATAATAATAAAGTTTAATTATACAGCAGCAATTACAAAGTGCTTTACAAGGCAGACATAAAATGAACAAAGGATAGAAGACAATACCAGACACACACATTTCCACGTATACTGTATATATAATTAGAAACTATATATAAATAATGTGGTCTGCCAGGTCGGCTATATGGATCTGACAGGAAGTAAATATTTCTGTGACTTTCTGTAAATTCTTTGAAGGATACTGGAAACTGTCCGACTTGACCTCATCTTTTTGTCATCGCCCTCGTCTGCTGCCGTCGGCTTTATAGTCAGTTCAAGTATCATCTTTTTCCTATTTCCAGTTAACAAGCTCTGATAAACCCACCACACACTACCTGCCCAGCACCAAACCAGTTCACAACGAGCTGGTGAACATAAAGGAGCATTTAGCAGCTAAAGAGCCAGATATTTCTCTCAGGAGGTGGTGGAGACCAAAAACAGAGCTATAAGAGAGAGAATATTGGGACTTTCACCAGGTAAATCAGAAACACGTCTCTAAATGAATGTCAATGTTGCTCTGTAAATGTTGGACGTGTAAATTAGTTTGCTAACAAGTTAGCCATATGAATTTAAAAGACATGTCAAATTTCATGTTCACAACTTGTTTCCACTGCCCCCAAGTGGCAAATAAAGCATCGTATTGAGATAGAAAAACATCAAGGTCGTAACTAAAAGACACCAACACTGGCAGCTGGTCAGAGACGGGATGCAAACAGCTGTTTGTGGAGTCAAAGTCACATGCATTGTACATAGCTGGAACAAACAAACGCTAATACTGCCATCAAACAGGATATTAACATCATAATGAAAAGAAATGCTTTAAATGTGGTGTTCCTTATTAGTTTTTGCTTTCCTCTCCCAAACCTAGGAAAATCATATCTCCTCTTTCCCCATCTATGTTTGTATTCAAGTCAACGTCTAAGTGAAAGGATCAGAGATGAACGGAGGCTTCCCACGTTCATCTTTGTCAAGTTTAGTCCCTCCTTCATTTCCTGCCTCCGTCTTCCCCTCACACCTCTTTCTTTGGTCACCAAAAGTATATGTAGCAGCACACTTGGTTAGTTCATCCACATTCCTCACAGAGATAAAAAGCTATAATTAGAGTCGTCTGAATGCCTGTGAACACCTCCTATCTGTCCCTCAGGTACCGTACGGAGGCTGATCTGCTATCTGAGGGCCCGGCAGGTTTGGAGTGCAGACTCCTCTTTGACCTGAATGTGTTGGCTAGAAATGGAGCAGATGTCTCCAGATGGTTGATCCTACCTCTCCTCTCTATCTGGGTAAACATCGAGAGAGCACACTGGCCTCACAGAGGCAGTTCAAACACAAAATATAATTGAGGTAAATCCAGGCTGAGGCAATGCTGTCTCACAGTAGACATATACAGAGTGGGCAAGATGGTACAGGAATGCTTATATTATATTATGTATACTTATGTTCGTGGTGTCACATTTCACAAAACTATATCTCGAAAGTGTAATTTCTATAATTCTAGGGGACTAACCAGTCCTCTCTTTCCCAAACTAAAGATATGGTAAACATGTCCTTTCCAAGATTTTAAGACTGAATAAAGCTGCACATGGTAGTTACATACTGTACCTGGACAAAATAAATGAAGCAGATCACAGGACATCACCTCACAGGTAGACAAAACAGTAACAGTAAATGACATCATTTTTCTGAAAATCAACCCATGGTCCCTTGAACTCTGCTCGTGATAGGTAATCTGTCACTGTCAACAGTTTGTTGTCCCTTTTTTTTATAATGCGGTTGCAAGCGGGGGAACGTTTAAAAACTCTCCTTAGTGTGTTCAAGGACACACTGACACCTGAGATTTGTAAAGCAGGCTGCAGAAAAGCAGGAAATTCATGAGCTGTGCTCTAAAAAAAAAAACCAGAAAACAAACCAGGACGCTGTGAACAAGATAATGAGTCGTGGATTAAGTAAAGTCTAACTGATATTATAATATATTTTTAGCCACCGCGACAGTGATGCTGGTGTGGTTTTCATTCATTTGAGTCATCATGGCAAAATGTGGTCCTGGAGACACCTACTGTCGCAGAAACTACCGCAGAAGCAGTTTTCAGGATTTTGCCAGGTGCAATAATAATGACTTAATGCAAGTTTTTGAGATTTTTAGGATTTCAATTCTAAAGCTAGAGTGAAGATACTGGCATCATATGAAAGTAGAAAACCTAAGAAATTCATTGGTGCCAAAAATGTTATACTTGTATGTTGTAAAGGATGTTACATAACGTCCCAAACTTACACTAAATATCTGCAAGAAAAATCTGGCATGGCCATTTTCAAACCTCAAGATGTGTGAATGTAAATGGGTTCTCTGGGTCCCCACCAGTCTCCCCTTTACAGACACGCCCACTTTATGATAATCCCAGTCAGTCTGGATCAAGTCATAGTCAAGTCAGCACTCTGACACTGACAGCTGTTGTTGCCTGTTGGGCTGCAGTTTGACATGTTCTGATTTAACCATATATTTTATGCTAAATGCAGAACCTGTGGGGGTTTCTGGACAATATTTGTCATTTTTTGTGTTGTTACCTTGATTTCCAATAATAAATATTTACATATTTTTGCATAAAGTAGCATATTTTCCCACTCATGTTGGCAAGAGTATTAAATACTTGACAAATCTCCCTTTAAGGTACATTTTAAACAAATGTGTAATTAATCTGCAATAAATCACAATTAACTTTGGACAATCATGCAATTAAGTTTGATTAAATATTTTAATTGACTGACAGCCCTAGTTTATGTCTGTCTGTGGGCATATTTTGTCACCACAATAGCTTCACATCCATGCAAGAGTCAGAAAACTTTACAGGTGTGTAGCTGAGATCAAAATGAAGGCTGAAATTGAAGATGGATGTGGTCCGAGCAACATGGCTGGAAGGAGGAGGTCTGAAGTGAGGAAGGAACCTCTGGCCTGATTTAGCGTCGCAGATGGTGCAATCTCATCACAAAATGATCTCTATTTGTACGTATCCTTGGTGTTTTTCTGAGACTTGTGTACTTATTTGCTCAAGCATCATCTTGTTGGACTCAGTGCTAACATTAGCAAGCAGCTAACTAACTAAGCTAACTAAAAATGTCCAAAAGAAGCTTTATATTCTTTTGGAAAAATATTAACAATATTGTTTGTATTTCCTTACAAAAAGTGAAGATAATTCAAATTTCAGTTTGACTTATAAATAATAATATAAATAAAATAGTCAGTTGAATAGCTTTAATCCACCAGCACGGTTCTTTAAACTGTACTTTGTTATCTACAGTGTGCACAGAAGATTTCCTGCTAATGGCAGTACCGAACAATACAATTAACTGTGTGTTGAAACCTCAACAGTGTCTCAATCAGGGAGAGTCTTCAGGGCCCCGTCTAATGATTTAAGCTGATGAGACTCACATTATTCTGAATTAAGCACACTTCCTACCCTGCAGCTTACAGGCAGCGCATCTCTTTTCTCTGCAAGTGGTGCCGGTAGCTCAGACGCCCAGAATGGCGTGCAGGGATTTAACTAGAGCCCGTTGTGGTGACTCATGCTCACAGGACGGCGCTATGCTTGGAATTTAGGTTTCATTTGTGTTTTTGTTTAGAGCCCTTTCTTCCCGAGTCCACCTCATTCACAGCTTGAATGATCAAAGAAAAGCATCTCACCATTCAGGAAAGAACCAATGCAGGCGTTTTTCCATCACTTGTGCCAAAAATAATATCTTACACAGTAGGACAGATTCCTATCAACTATCCACATGGTTTAGCAGACTCACACCATGAAATTGGTGTGAGGACAGTTAATAAAGGATGGGTTCACCTAATCACAAATGTTTGTGATGTTTTTTTTTTTTTGCACATACAGCACACCGGACTTCAGCATATCTGTGGATTATCCAGAGTAATACAGACATTGTCATTAGATTTGTCACTTTTTAAACACCTGGAGCATGAAAGAAAATGGAGAACTTCAAAAAACCAAACCACTTGCCTTTAAATCTGTGTCTTCTGAAAAGCTTCATTACATGCCGAGACATACTGTACGTGAGCAGCAGTGCTCAAAGTGGGCCGGTATTCGCTGGATCACCGTACTGACACTCAGAGCAACACAGCTACAATTCATCAATACAATAAGTCCTTCACATGCATTTTGTAAAATAATTACAAATAACTTACAAAAAATGTTCAGATGAAGGCTGTGATATGTATAACTAATATAATAATCATGTAACTAGTAATAGTGGTCCAAAATTATGTAAAACTGCATAATTTTAAGTAGAAAATCTTCAGCCCAACATGTGCTAATATCTTTTAGTCACTGTATAATATTTAGGAGCGTCCTGACTGTGACTTGAATGATGAAGCAAAGCACTTAAACTATTAACACTAAACACACCACCAAATTTCCCTCCGGGGATTAATAAAGGTTCATCTTATCTTATCTTATCTTAACCCTATAATGTTACAGCTGGAATATTATTGGAGTATTTTAGGCCTAGTGTAAAAGATGCAAAGCCCAAGTATAACAATAGCAGTAAAACCACCACTGATTGACACAGCATAACACGCTTAAAGAAATAATAAATAAATAAATAAATGGGGCCGAGAGGCTGTTGATACCGGTCAATACCCACGCCAACATGTGACTAAGGCGAGTACCGACACTTTTTTCCCACTTCAAGTACTGATGAGCGGACACTGTATGTCTGTGCACACTTAATAATTTCACTGTTGTGCACAATGCTGCAGGCTTATCGCCACACAGCAAAGTAAGTGTATGACCCTTGCACAGTGTCCTAAGAACTAGGAGAGGTGATACCTCTGCCATACTAGAGCTGATGAAATAAACATGAAGGACTCCCACGGGACACGCAAGGCCGTTGAATCAACAGCATCTGTTCTTCTGTTCAGACACACACACACTCAAAAATACATGAAAACAAACCCACATGTGAAACACCAACTTCTGCCGCTCACAATACTTCCCACGAATCTCTAACTCTAATAGTGAGTGATTTCACCAACTAACTGTGAATGTGGCACTGCAGCTCCTTTTCTACATAATAAGCTGAGTCACAGATGGGAGGAATGAGTGACACGGTGGAGAATAATACCAGAACGCTACTCATTCACTAAATAAAGAGGGGGAAAAACACATGGCAACCTGGGCACAGTAGAGTCCCCGTAGATATTTTGTCATGTAGGTGTTTGCTGTGTCTGCTCGAGAGTTTAATGCTGTCACTTCTAATGGGTCCCACAGGGAAACCGGAGAGACTCCCTACTATCACCTTACTGTTGTCACTCACTGGTATACGGTTTCAGACAGGCTCCACAGACGGCCTCCAACAAAAGGGTGCTGACAGACGCATTCTGCAAATGTTTAAATATTTAACCACATACATTTACATATACAGTTTGAAGTTAAAGGTTCGCTACACGAGATTCAGACATTAATACAACATCAAATAAATATTTGATATGTAAAAATATAGACAAAGAATATATATTGCCAAGAAGCGGACTGAAAGCGACTAGGGGACGCCTAAAAAGTGTCGTACATATTCTACCAAAATGGTCTGTGTTGAACAACAAAATATAAATATTTTCAGTCCAAAATGGGGCTATTTTGTTGGAGTTTTGTCTCTTTGCTCCTATACTCTTTGAAATATAGGAGTAAAGTTTACCTGAGCAGAGAGGGAAGTCACTCTCCTTCTGTGTGTGTCGTAATCAGAGCTTCTCGTTGCGTTGTCGACATCGCCGGGCTGGCTGCGCTGCTTTTAGTGCACGATAGCGCATGCGAGTCGAGCTCACCGCCGCTGCTATGCACTGCTGTCATACGGCGGTTGCAGATGATAACGCTGTCCCAACCAACGGTGTGATTCCAACCAAAACAACGTCTGAATAAGTTTACATAGCAAGAGAACAATCTGGAAACCAAAAACTCTTCCAATGTAAACAAGAAAACAGGTTGCTGCTCTAAAACAACCTAGAGGAGTGTTTTCAATACGAACATTGAGAAATGGATTAATATCAGTATTTTCTGACTTGCCACCAATCCTAAAACCACACCACAGCTCCCTCTTGGTAGGAAAATCGTAGTGTTTTCGTTACCATACGATGAAATGATGATCATTTTTCATCTACATACAGACCGGGTCGTCTTCAGGGAGCAGACCGCCATGTTTCTACAGTAACCCAGAAGGGACAAGGCTCTAGATAGGGACATTTGCATTTTCACATCGGCCATTGTAGTTTCAGTTGTTGACAATCAGCAACCTCCCCACTAGACGCTGCCAAACCCTCCACACTACACCTTTAATAACTTGTGCTGTTGTTTTTCTCCTTGAAACTTGCAAAAATAATTATTCTAAATACAAGCAAACTGTATTGACCCTTTTGAAGCACCGTTTGTTTATTCATATTTTATTTTCAAGTTAGTTTTGAGGTCCTTTTTCAGTCTGTTTTGTTCATCCCCTCTGGTTCTTCAATGAAGCCGGGCCTTGTTCTCCAACGTCTCACATTAATCAACTTTCTGCCCAGTTTATAATACAGCCATTGTGCATGACTCCAGAATCTAATCTAGAGCGGAGCGGTAAACGAGACGCCCTTCACAGCCGACGTGACAGGACCATCTATGTGTTACACTCCTGAGCCTTGAGCGGGGTCGCTCAGCTGGAAAGGGTTCGCCAGGACGGGGTCGCAGGTTCAAACAAGCACATCACAGAATCAATGTGTTGGAGGTGTTGGGAGTGAAAGGCTGCACTGACGGCGGAGGTAAATGGAGGGGACTGCCTCTTCTAGGAAAAACACACCAGAACAAACCACCTCAACAGGAATAACGCAGGCGGTCAACAAAGAGGAATAAGACCACAAGGTGCTCTCGCTGTAAACTTGCTCTGAACGATACTGTTGATCTCTTGGTTTACTCTGTCGGCGTGGGGCGTCAGACTGCTCTGGAGGTGGATTAGGCTCTGTTTGAACATAACTTGCCCTCGGGAGAACTGCAGTGAAGTGGATTTGGTTAATGGGAATCTGTCCATCACCATATCTCAACTCGCTGTACATTCAATTACCACGCTGCCTGCCTGGCTGCCTGTAATTATTTACTGATCTGGCCGACAGAGCTTTCAAGTTCAAATGGGTGTGTGTGTGAGGTGGAAGTACAGGGGTGGCGGTGGATGGGGGGCATCCCTAGAGTTTATTACAAGGGAGGACGGTCATGTGTCATTGGAGTTCATTGCGCTGCAGTGCCAGCGTCCCCGATGACTCCTAACAGCGAGAGGAACCGCAGTGATTAAGCAGGACGACGTGCTTGCAAATTGATTTCCAACAAAGAGAGTCGTCGCCTTTGTTGGGAAGGGGAAGCACGGCAATAATTTAAATGCTCTTTTTTGATTTTAAGAGTTCTTCTCATAAACATCCGTCTCAGAAACCCTCAAAGAAATCCACAGTCATGTTGTTTGCAGAACATTTGGCGATAGAAAGTGGGATTTGGAGTCAGCGGGAACTAAATGAAGACAGACACATTTGCCCACACAGTCACCACCCTCTGGTCAGGCTGTCAGCATCAATCAGTGTGCGTAATATTTTAATAGGCTGGGGTAATGTATAGCTACTAATCTAGATGCCGCTGACATCCCGCTGGCGGGCGGCCAGGTGGGTTTCCCTCTCAAAGTCTTTCGCCTCTCTCGCAGAGCGTCTCTTCTCTTTCTCCTGTATTCTGTCTCCCCTCCCTCTGTCTCTTTAATCCTCCGTCTCTCATTTCATCCTTATCGCAACTATTAATCTCACACAAGTGCTTCACTCAGCGGGTCTTATTGTGGGAGCCACCTGCCCAGAAGTGGGGGTAATGAATACAAAGATCGCTCCGTCCACATCAGCAGCCACCGTTTGCTTTTCTGCTCTTTTCTTGTTGTTTTTGCTCTACTTTTATTTTCATCTACTCTGATTTATTTGCTCTCGCATTTCCATGAAACCAGTCAGGATCATTTTCACCCACTGACCCTAAAACCTGAGACCTTGGAGCGGTAGGTTGCATGTCTGTTTCCATTAGAAACAATGATGGTATGGACAGCTGACGTAACTCTCCGGTGTTTCTTGTCATAACAACCTCTGAGCCGGACAGCTGGGAGGGCAGCGAAACAGGGCGCCTGCAACCGTTAAGCAAATATCTGTGACTATCCTTGCTTTTTATCCCTCATAAATCTGATTTTAGATTATTTTTATTTAAAGGAACAGTGCGTAACATTTGGGGGGAATCTATTAGCAGAAATGGAATCTAATATTCAAACCTATGTTTTCTAGAGATGTGAATAATTAACCGGCATTACGCATTTTAACCAATTAATGCTATCACTTAAACGGTTAAGAGAAATATTAATACTTCATTAAAAGAGGAGAAAAATGCAGGAGTGGTTCATCACTTTAAGGAGAAGAGCTGGTCCACCTTAAGAGAACAGAGTTTTAGTTCTGAGCTTCCCCCTATTAAGTTTTTTGTTTTGTTTTTTTATCACCCCTCATTCCCCCCTTTTTACACACAAGAAAAGATAATGCTATGCAACACTTTCTTTTTTTTCTTTTTTCTGCTTGCTGTCTGTCTGTCCTCTCCGCTCTTGCTTTCTCAGCAGGGCTCCAGATATCCCCCTACACCCCTCACCCACCCACACCGGCTATGACTGCTCTGTCCTTATATTCCTCATTACGTTATGGTTCCCTTACATCATCATATCTGTGAGTCAAATCTGACCGACTCCTTCACTTTCAGTTTGTAGCGTCCGTCGTCTGGCTATGTATCGATAACAAGCCGCCGATATGTGAATATGAACTAAATGGGTTTTATTTTTATGACAAAGTACTGTAATCAGTGTATGCCCGAACACAGTGCAACACCGGTAACATGGACTATCACGGCAAGCCTACTTGGCGGCTCACGTTACCGCAGTCTTGGAAAGAGAAGAGTGAGCTGATAGGCACTCGCTTGGTTGCAACCACACCATTAGATGCCACCAAATCCGCACTGTCCCTTTAAACGTCATGTCAGACAGACATACGTTTTACGTCTCATCTGTCTTTATATAAAGTCTGACAGTAACTGTCAGACAAAGCAGTCATGTGTAATGACATTTTTGCTGTACGTATGTGTTCTTCATCTCATTTCAAAGAGCTTGGAATAGCACATATCACCACTATTGAGTGAGAACTCTCCAAAATATGAACTTTTCAGGAGTAAAGAAAAGCTGTCTTGTTTTAAGCATGACCACCAAGCATATTTTTTAAGTTTAACCAGTGGGATTTCAAAGGGTTTCATAAGACCAAATGTGGTCGAGGTTTCTGAAGCCCCAGAGGAGTATTTCATTCTTCGATTCGATTGAAGTGAAAACATGAAAATCACCAAAATTGGAGTCACATTTTCACTGGCACTCCTCATGTCTGCATCTGCAAATCGAATACTGTTGTTGAGGAGAATAGCTGTTGTTACTGCTTTGCTGATGCCTACACACTTTCTATATATGCCCTCTGCAGACTCACTGATGCACACTGTATGTGATGCAGAGACAGTTGGTGAAAAGTGTTCGTATATAGATGAGTCTGAAGCAAAGGAATTCAAAAATACAACACTCTCTGTGGTGGCGGAGGGTAAAGCTTTCTGGGCAGAAAGCGCTGACTGCTAGCACAAAGAAATGCTCCTAACCCACTCTTTGCTGCACTTTAGGGAGACAATATGGAGGCTGAAGGTGTGTTGTAAAGCTGCATCAGTTCACTGTTGGTAGTTGAGGATGTGTTTTCTCAGATCAAGTCTGGTTTACGCCTAATCCCCTCACAGTCTGAGGGCTATGAGCCAGCAGCTTTCCCGAGCATGTTCATACCGCCTGGATAACACTGTTAGGAAAAACCTGTGAGCTGTTCACACCTAGAGCCTTCACAAAGACCTGGTCTCTGCCCTCCTGTCTGTTGTTTAAGTACCTAGATACTTCCAAGACAACAGCAGCCTCATTTCCTGCTCACTTGTAGTGACAGGAGTGAGTCACTTCCTCTGATACTTGCACCTTTGTCTCTGTCACATCAAGCAATACTCAGATCCTTTATGTTGTAAAATCACTCCCAATATCAATATGGACTGACGAGTTGATTTAATAGATCTGTAAAACTGTTTCTCCACCAAGAATCACACAAAAGCAGAGACATGCTCATAAGTTCCTTAGAAATAAGCCACTGAGCATGAAAAAAGCAAAATTGGTCAACTAATCAAGCAGGAAGACGCAATTTTCCTGTTAACAAAAGGATTACAAAAAAGTCTGTGATGAAAGAAATAAAATATATTATGCATAAATAAGCTGGTTCCTCCGAAATGCCAAATATCAAATATGAACTTACTCTGTAAATTTCACATGTAAATGTTAAACAGATCTGTCATAGTCTGAGGTCAAGATATTCATGCTAAACTGTTTACCCAAAATATGTCCAAATAATACTCTGGGAGTGAGCAAATATGCTGATTTATGCAAATGTATGTCTAAATTTATTATTGGAAATCAATTAACAACACAGACTTGTGGGAACCCATAGCATCCCGTTACAATTAACATATCTTGAGGTCAGCGGTCAATAAATCCCTTTTTAAATGGCCATTCCTCACCACAATTTACAGTAATATATAATTCATTTATATTTAATTATTTAGCCTCTTTCACAAGTTAGTAGGACATGATTGGAATCAATGGATTTCTTATTATTATTTTATTATTATTTCTATTATTGCCTGCTATAACCTCAAATACTGGCGGCCCATCAGATTTTTAAGAGGTTAATTAAAAATCGCATATTACATTAAATAAATTTGTGCCATTAAAACAAATTCACGCTAACGTGTTATTTCGCGTTAACTTCGACACCTCTGAAATATTTGTTTTGACTTTGTTTCCCTGTGTTTTCAGCCAAGATCAGTATTATATTTCTGATCCTTCAGCCTTATTTCCATTCGGTCTCCCAGCAGGAATTTGCATAAGCACCACGGCAGTTTTCCCACAGAACAGATTAAAGTATCACTCTATACTATAATCTACAGCTGCAACAATTAACACATCGAATATTAAATTAATCACCAACTATTTTGATAATGTATATATAATATATAATAATGAATAGAATAATTGGTTTGAGTGTTTTTTAGGGCAATAAACTCAAAATTCTGATTCCAGCGTCTTAAATGTGAGTATTTTCTGGTTTCTTTACTCCTCTATGAAAGTAAATTGAATATCTTTGAGTTATGGACAAAACAAGACCTTTGAGGATGTCATGTGGGGCTTTGGGAAACAGTGATCGACATTTATCACCATTTACTGACAATTTATAGACCAAACAACTAACTGATTAACTGAGAAAACCGATTAACTGACAATGAAAACAATCGTTAGTTGCAGCCCTACTATTATCCCTGTTTCGCTGCTTGTGAATGGATGCTAATAGCAGAACTGGTGAGGTGATTATCTGACTGCAGTTATTTTTGATGTTTCTATATATTCATATCACTGTGACATTATATAATCACAAAGAAATAATTGTCTGATGTGCTACAAATAAATGAAATGTAATCTTGAATAACAGATAGCAATGACTTTGGTTCTTTACACCTGCACACTCGTCGCTCCTGGCTGAAGCTCTTTTAGTACAACAAATTCAACAGCTGCTAATTATCGGACTTCCAGCGATGTCGTGATTCCACGTGGGTTTGTGCTGCTGCTTCGGAGGTGGTGGGTGCAAGCCGGTCAGGATGTAGGATGGAGCGTCTGTTTGCATCCACTAAGCAGTGACACCGTGTATTTTGTAGGGGTGGAATAAAACTAGTGTGCTACTTGCTCTTTCTACAGTATTAAGCTGACCTTTAAAAATGTTATGTCTTCCGGGAGTGTTATCTAGAATCATTCATTTTTCAGTGAGTCTTTCAATATTTTCACTTCCCTGTTTTGATTACACATCCATCTCTGACATTTGCTCTTCGAATGCCACCCACTGACAACCTCCAGGGCAGAATACAAACAAGTTTTTATGCATTACTGGAAAGTTTACAATGCATCAACTGCACTGAAACCAACTTCATCTTAAACTTACTATTCCTCTGGCTAAACACAAAATAAAATGTACATATGATGCACTTACATATCTGTGAGTGTCTCTGTTTGTACGCCTTGAATCCAGTGACACATTTAAATCTGATCCTTGGACTGTTGTTGTCTGAATGCACTCCACGACCCCCAGCCAGGCTCCCTGTCGGCAGGACAAAGAGCATGTTTTTATATGAGGGGCTTTAGATGTGTAATTACCCCAATCTACTCTGCAGGGAGCTCCATAAACACACAACTACATACCTCCCTGCACCTGAGATTTACACAGACTGGGGGAACAGAGAAATTCTTCACACCAGGACATAAACAAGAGCGACAGCAAACGCTAGGCAAACAATATTTTTCTCCTTTAACTGCAGCACCATAAAATAAGTGAAATCAAATCTTATACTTAGTACACACCACACGAGAATCAAGAGGATTTTGGGCTCGATTCCCCCCTCAAACAACTTTTTAATGGTTCTAAAGATGATCTTTCCACATATTCCCGTGGTGTGAGGTATGCTTTTTACATCCATGATCAAATAAATAAATCATAAATATTAAATTTTCAGTATTTACGATTGGATATCCTGTTGTGTGTGGGGAACACAGAGGACAACCGATGACGTCACGTGGGAAAAAAACAGAGTTGACTGAAGTGGAAAGAAAACCACCGCCATCATGGCGGCTGTGGCTAATGCAGCTAATGCAAAATACAAAGCATAACGTAGTCATAAGATGGACTCAGAAATGGACCAGCTTGTTGATTTGTGGCAACCACACAAGTGTTTATCTATCCATCCATCCTTTGTGAATTTTTTTACTACAAAGTAAAAGCGAACGTCCCTAATTCTTCCTGCCCGTCGTCCTCCATGTTTGTTTACACTGAAGTCAATTTTGATCGTGCGAAATTTTGCAAGATTTCCATTTTATTTTCAGTCGGGACTCATTGTTCATGAACGTCCTGTGCTGTTTTGGCTAAATCGTTGCTCTCCACACACTATAGGAACAAAACTGTTAAACTGAACATAACATGTCGCTATGTGTGGGGTCTCACATTTTCAAAATCTGTTAAAATTTGAAAAAGCTTTTAGCTTTAGCTTTTTTTACGGCTCCATCCACATTATGTGCTTCATTAACTCTTAGCTTTGGCATGTGTGCAGATCTATTCTCAGAAATCTTCTTCCACCACCACTCCCAATGAGGAATCTGAGTAATTGTGTCCCCGCTGGCTGCAAGATCCTGATATTTGCCTTGAAATTTGCATATTGAGCATTGCGTGAAAACGGCTGACCTTTTCCTTTTGACCCTGAGGGTGATCGTTTACATTCCTAATTCAAACAGGAGAAGAAGGGCCATGCAGGGTGAGAGGCAGAAAGAGAGCACAAGAATGAAAATTAAAGAGTGGGGGATGTGCAGTTAAACTGCCACCATAATAAATCACTGTCATCCTGGAAATCATACACACAATTATGATGACCTGTGCACTTTTTTCACACCGAGGCAGAGATTTACACATGAGGGTTTTAGTGCTCTGTTGAGAGGAACAAGCCATAATAGTGAAAGACGGTGAAACCGGCGTTCACATAGAGACGCTTCCTCTAAATGAGAGATTTGAAAAAGCTGGATCAACCAGTTGGTGCTGCATAGCACCAAACAAATCACCAAACTGTCACACGCAGAGAACAATAACCACAATCACACATGTACACACAACCGCGCACACAAGCATCTTGATCTGAAAGCATTCACAGTGGTTGAAATTGAGGTAGCATGCTCCCACATGCATGAAAGACACATGACCTCCAGGGAGGATTTGCATTTAAGAGAGATCAAGGTATAAAGACACGGCTTGACATACAAGCATTGTGCTCATTCCTCTCTACTCATTTCTTCCACACTCAGCTGTATGCGTGGGCATGTGCAATGTAAATTATGCTGTATATGTTCATTTTTTCCACTGGTTTAAAATGAGAGCTCAGGATGGAAGACTACAGATTTTGAATGTTGTTCACAGGGACATTTAACAGCTGGTTAATTGCAGGCAGATCTACATATTTCAGATTATTTTCAGATTACAGTGTACAGCCATGCTGCTGGCTCTGAGAGGTTGTCTTTATAGGAACAGTCGTGCCTTATAATAACAATGCTAACATGCTGATGTTTTGAGCAGCTATGTTTACATGTTCATCATCTTAGTTTAGTGTGTTAGCATGCAAGTACAGCAGAGACTAATGAGGACGCCATTAGTTTTGCAGGTATTAATGCTGTTTTAGAGACAACTCAGAGGTTCCCACCTCCACGTCACCAAACATAAAAAACAGGTTCCAACAAATAAACACTGACAAACTGATTTTACTTTAGCAAGTGTACAGACAACTTACTCTGCGGTGCAGCCTCCATGTTTTTTGGGGCATTTTATACGTGCTAAATGAATACAGGAATGGGAGCATTTCTATTGCCTCTCAACGGCTCTCAATGTGGCGACGACGAGAAGCGGCTCACAGCTAATGGTGCTAACAGCGCTAAACAGCGCAAACAACAGCGGAAGTGCTGACAGAGATCACAGTGTTTACCCGAGCTTGTCGGGATGGTGTATCAGCTGTAGCCGCTGTGTGACAGTGAAAATATGAATTTACCTTCACATCTTTAGCTGTGGTTTGTTGTATTTGGGTTAAAATCATTTTGTCTTTGGTGGCTCACTGACATGGGTACACCAGGTACACCAGATAGTCATGATGGCACCCACAAAACAAAATAGATTTGATATCTATTTTTGAACTTGTTATTTTTTTTCTCAGCCAGCACAGTGTATTCAGACATTTCATGTGGTTTGAAAGCAGCATCAGCGGTCATGCAAACTTCTGTAGCTCTTGCTAGTTAAAATTACTTTCATATGATGAAATACATGCAGGTTTCAGGCAAGAATAATCACTGGGACGACTGGATGGAGAAATTGGATGCATAAGCTTTTAATATGCACCTAACTACAAAGTAAACCTGCGTGTAGGTTTGGTCTGCATTGCAGCAGATTTCTCTTCATTGGTGAAATCAAACCAAATAACTGTGGTGAGACATTTCTCTGGGAACATTTCTGTGACACGTTCTAACGAGACATTCAAAAACGAAATGAAAAGATGAAAGATGTACTCATGCATAAAAGGGAAATATGTTTGGCATTGCGTTTTTAATTGGATTAGCTTTTGCGTCGTCCCGCAGCAGCATCACACATATTGTGTCAAGGGACGTCCATCGTTTGGATTTGCGGTCATGTTTGCCATTAAGAACGTTATATATTATGGTTTGTATTCATCAGTGACTTCACTATAGATTAATTGATCATTTGCCATAATTGAAAAAAAATACACCTCGAGTGTGACGGGATTAATTTGTTTCCATTATGCCTGATTGATATTTCCATTTTCTTTCATCCTGTCTCTTCCTCTGTTCTATATTTATGCTGAAGGATAAATCACCAGCGTTTCCCCCACATTGCTGCACTGATGCATCTTTATTCCACTCCGAGCCTTTACAGCGCTGCCCTTTGACCTCTGAGATCAGTCATGTTGCAAGCAGAGTGTGACTGATCCTGCTGCAGCCTCTTCCCGCTGGAGACGATCTGACAGGATCGGCCCATCCTTCATGCCTTGATGTGGGAGCCTAACTTAGTGCCTCCTGCATTAGCATTCCTCGGCTGGACTTGACATGGTGTCATGCTTCCGAGCGCAAGTTCAACCATGTCCAAGGTGCTTATTTTCACCCGCGAGATAATTTTCCTTCATAACAAAAATACACACAGGCTACATTCCTAAATATGAGGTTAGGACGTGACACCCACCCAATACCACGAGTGCTCTCACTGTAGCGGTGAGCCGTTTCCTCACTTATTTTATAAGACATTAAATGTTACAGTTTATAAGCCGTGGCTGTTTTGCGAGAGGGATATTTTAGTATATAATATAAGGTGATGGATTATGACTCATGTCTGTGGTTGTGGGAATGTGGCAAGATGTTTACTATCCAGCAAAGTTCTCACTCTGCAGCGGTGAAGTTTATAACCTGCCAGGCTTCTTGCAGAAAGTAGAGACGATGGGAAACATAAACAAAAGGAGAGGTGCAAATGTGCGACAGATAAACAGAGCCGGTCCTCCGGGAGAAGGAGAGCGAGCGGACAGACGGGGGCGGTGGAGAGAAAGCGCGACGTAGTTACATGAGTGCTGACATTCAGGGAAGGCGGACGCAGCACAAGGCTCCACTGTTAGAGGGCAGGCCGAGGGGAAGGAGCAGCTGTCCGGCCGGGCGGCCAGCGATACGCCTGCCCCCCAGCTGTCAGGGCCTGGAGAAATGGCCAATTCACACACAGGACATTGGGTCAGTGTTCAAGGACTGATGGGACATCGAGACTCGCGCCACATATACAGGAAGGTGTGTGTTCTTGACAGCATGTAGCACACACAGCAACATTTCAGTTAAGACACACGCTCATTATATTTAACACCTCACGTTAAACAATTTATGTGCCTGAACATTGAGCGTATCGTGTTCCTTATAAAAACAAATCACTGCTGGGAGAATATTTACACAGCAAGCCTACAGAGTAACAAGCACTTCAATATAACCATCCACTCCCATAACTGTGAAACTAATACCTTAGTAGATTTTATAACACTAATATCATAATCATAGCCCCTCACACTTATTAGAAACACAATGTTTGGGTCATGGACCTTCATCAGGCATCAGATTCACAACAACACATCTTTATACTGAGGCCACTGTTCGTATCAACCAATCAAACAGGGGAACAGAATTTCAAAACATCTGAGTCAATTACCACGTCAATAATTGATTAAAATAAAATCCTTAAAATAAAGACTGTCTAATTTCTTGTCAAATGATAGATGAGTGTTTCAAAGGGGTGCAAAGGAGGCACATCTGACAATAACATTTCACAGTTTCTCTATAACCTGGAGAAACTGGAATAATAAAATCACCGTTAAACCATTAATATTAAAGATGTTAAATTTGAAACAACAAACAACTATTTGCTATGTAAGGACATAACGGAGGGTAATGTCTACCTGAGCAGAGAATGAAGTCACTCTCCCTCTGTGTGTATTGTAATCGTGAGCGTGGCCGACTGGCTAGTTGACGGCTGCTGCTCTGCACTGCTTTCATACAGCGGTTGCAGATGATAATGTCTTCCCTACCGGCAGCACCGCTGAAGAAGCGTGGCGTCCACCCTCCACTTCCCCCCCAGGTAAACACTGTTAGCTCTGTCAGCACTGTTCATCATGTTTTCATGGTTTTCAGCCTTGAGGAGGCAACACAAACACTCCCAATCTCACATTTAGCATCTTTAATACCTGATTTTAAGGTCGTCTGCATTTCTCTCGTCACATTTTTTTTGCAGTACTTTTGTGAACTGGAAAATGGCCCATTGTAAAATTTACAACTTTAATTTCCACACTAAAAAGTGAGTGAAAGTAACTTAACTGCCTCTTCTTGACAAATGAAACCCTTGTTTCATTTCATCCGACCAGAAACTCCTCAAGCCTAATTTCTTGGTCCCTGACGGCTCATACAGACACTTGTTAGTCTTGATGGGAGGCGTTGTGGTGATGTGAAAGGCGACAGAGCGCAGAGGGCATGTTCGTCTGCAGTCTTGTCAAGACTGAGTTTGAGCATCTCCAGCTGGAGGTGACGACCAGAGAGGCATGACGTGCACATCAAGCCGTGTTTTAAAAAGGAAAGGGAGGATAGAGTTGAGTGTCATGATCAGCATTGCAATTGACATAGAAGATACTGAATGTGAAAGGAAAGCCACAGAGAGAGTGCAGGGGTGAATATAGAAACCTTCTCCAAAATCCCAGTGTTGGGAGCAGTTTGGTGGTATGGAGTTCAGGAAGCAGCTGAGATACAACAGGATGATGTGCCAGATAACTTTTGATGAACCTCTGAAAAAACACTGTTCTGCTGATCTGCAAACATCAAAAACAAGAAAGAAATAGCAGCGTAGCATTGGAGTTAGGCTATGAGACAACTTTGGTCCAGTGGCTGTAGCTGGAATTGCAAGTCCACTGACCCAAAACCACTTTTACAGCTGGACCATAGAGGGCCAGTCCTACAAAAGTCTGTCACTGAGTGATGAAGATCCACGATTGGTCGGCCAAGTGTTGGATTTTCCTCATTGGCTGTTGCTCTTTCAAAATGAAAAGGCGGGAACAGTCCTTAACCCCTCCAGCGTGACGCGTCTCGCTCATGAAACCTAGACCGAGCTGTCAAACTAAGAGGTCTAGTCCTAAAATTACCAGACTCAGCAGTGGCACAGCCTATTTCTCACTTAAAATGATCTCTGAAGTAGATTTTGGTGGACTGTTTATACAGAATAACTAAACGTAACGGAAAGTTTTCGAGCAGGCAGCCATGTTGTTTCCTGTTTGAATCAGCAGGCGGAGAACCAGGGACCAATCAAGTGCCTTCAATGATGCGTACCGCTGGATTTAACATTACAGACATGACCACTAACTACTAATGTAATAGTATAACAATTTAGCCACAAATCCACAGACATGTACTCAGTTTTGACCGAGTCTTGTTTTAGCAAACCTCTCCTTAGAAACTGTTGTAAAACGATGACTACATTATTTTTCTGAGCATCACAAACATCACACACTCTTTGTATTAATTTGAGTCATAACTCCAGTAAAATTAGAAAATTTTAAATCTAATCTTCAGAAAACTGTCACAGTATAAAGAACACACCACCGTATGCACAAAATCTGAGTTAAAATAAAGTTTTTTTTATGCAATCAGAAGAGGATCTACATTTGCATGTCTCAGTCCCTGTAACGTCATACATTACAGCACTACCTTGAGATGGCACACCGACGGCGCATCTCTGCAAATAAAGTATTGACTGTAGGCAAACTGTTAATTTAAATTGATAGAGTATTTTGGATTCTATATAATATAATATCTTATATATATATATATATCATATATATATATATATATATATATATATATATATATATATATATATATATATATATAATATCATATATATAATATCATATATAAAAAAAAAAAAAAAAAATATATATATATATATATATATATATATAAAAACAAAAAAAAAAAAAAAAAAAATATATATATATATACATAACATCACAATACTCAATATTTGTGATATTGGTAGGTTGAAATCATATTATTGAAAATACTCAAAGCATATTTTCTCATGCATTTACATCCTGACTGAAACATGATGGACTTCTTCTATTTGCCCCATTTGTCTTGTTTTATTTCAGTAAAGTGACACATTACTTCCATCTTTATCTATTGGTTTCAAGAGGACGACTTGGCAACTGTTATCAGTCCATGTAATTGCAGATATGAAGATTAATGGCCTAATGATGATTGGGTAATGATTTTTCTGCAACAATTTCTGCTTTTTTTTCTCGTGTAAACATTAGGACTCTAGTGATCACTTGACTAGAAAGCCTTGAGCAACTATGAGCACAATGATGATGATTTAATGCAAACATAAATTAGATTCATGCATCTTTACTGTCAACACTGATTTGTTGAAAAGATATACCATGGCGTGTTTTGGAGTTGGTTTTTGAGAATCAGTTTGTTTATTTGGGTTTTACTGGAGAGCCATAAGACAAATAGCTCCTTAACTGACAATAACCAACAAGATTAAAGTCAACACTGATCAGAACGGATGAGAAAACAGGGTCTAGGTTGAGAACTACAGTAAATACAAGCCACGGGTAACAAATCACAGCTCACAGTATTTCCAGAGGAGGAAGTCAGTGGAGGAAACAGAGAGGTCAGTTCAAGCATGGAAGGAAGAGATCAGCTGGCAGGAACAGAGAGATAAATGACTGTGGTTTGGGAGGAAAGGATGGAAATCTCCTTAACGTTTTAAATACCAGGCGAGCTGGAAGGAAGGAACCGTGGAGTGGCGTATACTGAAGAACATCTGTGCCAGCAGAGAACAAAGTTCAGGAAATAAAGTGGGGAACCCTCCTCCAACTAAAAGCTGTGTCTCAAATCGGATACTTCTGTTAGTACACTCTCATGTAGTGCACTGTGTACACTATGTACAGCTGAGGATGCGCCCACACTGGGTTGGATATAGCTGAATGAGGTATCAGTGACAATGGAGCTGATCTATTAAATACAATTCTATGTTTACATACTATATACATTATATACTGGCATTTTAATTTTGAAGGTCTTTTGCCGGTTTATTATTTTGATAATAAATACAAATTTAGTAAATTAATATCTATGTGTTTATTTGTCATATTTTGTTTTACAATGTTAGGAAAGCAATGTTCTGATGTGGTCTTACACACAGAAGAATAAGCCACTCAGTGAGGCAAACAGGTTCTTAATAAAACACTGGTATCAGATCAGTACTCGGTATCAGGCGATACTCAAAGCCCAAGTAACGCCAGCCACGCACATCTTATCGGCAGTAATTCAATTCAGACGGATAAATTAATCCAATAATGGCTTCTATCTGATTACACTAAAGTTGTACATTTCACTCACAACCGCTGCAGCGTCCTTGCCCGCCATTTTCCAAAGTTTGAAATAAGTTGGTGGCCTCTCGTAAACCGCTGCGTAGCAAAGATGGCGACCGCGGAGGGGGTGAAATGTCCAGCGACATCCAGGTACTTGCAGTGCATTGCACTTTACCGTACCATACTCAAAACAGCAAGCGTAAGAAGGGAAGGACACTAACTGAGGACAGGTAATGTCAAAAGGGTTTGAGAAGAGATGATAAAACTCTTCCTATCAAAGTAGAATGACGTTGAAAACACATTAGACTTTTAATTTGCACATAAAAGTTTATGTTTTCTCCACCTATTTCCACGTTTTATTACAAGGTCAAACAGTATAAGACATGTTTGGGTAAATTAGGTGCAGACTTGACGGCTAATGTTTCCTGCTTTTCCTCTTATTAGATAGATTAGTTATCACTGCGGTCACCATTTTCTTTTTCTTGTTTTGAAAAGGATTAGTGTAAAACCTAAAGCTTTAGTGATTTTGAATCTCTCTACGCATCACTCTAATGAATTCTATCTGAAATCTGCAGATTTAGACCATTTTAGTGTTTGTTTCTTCATAAATGCTTTAAAAAGCTACGTGATTCCCATTTTTGCAAGAATATAATTGTGATTTCACGTGTGTCCATTTTTATTTTCTATTCTTCTACATCCAAACAGTTTTCTAGCTCATGTTCTGGCTTCATTGTAGCTTCTGCACCTATTTTGCTGCATTACTGACTTACAGCTGCATCTTACAGAACAGTACACACAAACTCCTCTTGCTGCTTTTCAAGTGCTCATATTTTCAATGATTAAGTCTGAAGGCATGCAAGTGAATGTTTGTTATTTTTGTACAAAAAGAGAAATGCCTGGGTGCACAATGTGGTTATTAACTGAGCTATGAGCGTTGTAACACCTGTTTACGTCACTCCAAGGTGTTATCACAACGGTTAGAAGTGCTGTGGAATAATCTCTCTTGCAGAAGATTTTGTCACTTCTGCACAAACAGTTTCCAAAGACAATCTGAACTCCTCACAGCTGCCCTGCAAAACATTGCTGCACAGTCCATCAGTGTTTCGAGGGAATCAAAGATAACCAAACCGCTCGTAGGCTGGTTCTTGAGCTCTTTGGAGTTTGCAGCGATGTGGTAAATAATGGACAACTGGAAGAGTCAGGACTGACTGCCCAAGGCTCCGAATGCCAACATCAGGAGATTTCAAGCCTGCAGGGGGCTTAAATCAGAGAGCATTTTATACTGCAGCTCCGATGTGCTGCTGATTCTGCTTTGTGGATGCGATAAAACGCTTCCAGTCGGCCCAAAAGCTCACATAAAAGGTACAGGAAGGAACCGACAACGACAGTGACGCAAGCTTTCCTTCAATAAACTGTCAACCAACTAACTGAAATGCTCATCACTTGCCCACACGCTGAACTTTATAAACACTACGCTCTTTTCCTTTCAGTCAACTGTATCAACACCCAGGACGGGAACTACGCCAAGCTGGAGTTATTTCCCTCACAGCTGTTAAAGGTCTTCCAAACTAAACTGCATCTGTAGTCTGAACACCCACAGACATACAGCGAAATGATACTCTGGACGGACACCAGTACACATATCCTATATGAGGTGAAGTATACAGTACTGACATACATTTTCCATATATTGTAGAATATACTGAACATAATCGCTTACATATTGTGAGCATTACCATGTATCATTCTGAGCTAAATACATACACACTGGTCATAATGGATTTTCCAGAAGATTTAAAATATCACTCTATATATCAATATTGCTATACCCCAAGACAGTAAGACTGTATTGGCAAGAATCTAGCAATACAATATGTATTAATAAGTTTATGAGAAACAATACAGCATCACAAAACATAATATCGCAACACTTCTCACTTTGAATATTTCTTACACTCCTACATGAGAGGATTTTATCGTCTACTGCAGTCCACATATTACTTTATACATCCGTCAACTGAAGTCCATCTTATGTTATTTTACTGTTCAGATCTACAGACAAATATTGAATTTAAACTATTTATAAAATCTAGGCATGCTAGTTGATTAAATGCATTTCTTTTATTCCATTAAAACAAAAAACAACGACAAATCTTACACTTGCTATTTCTGACTGCTTGCTGGAAAGTGTGTTGCGTTGCTAGCATAACCGGAAACCATGAGCTACCGTCACCAGTTTCAGCTGCAGTATAACTGCATATCTAAGGTTTGTCAATGCAGTGATTAGTAGTAGAGTAGAGTAATCAAAAATTTAAAAACTAGCGTGACAGTAAATGCCGGCAAAACTCATTCAAGTTTCTCAGGCAGACTAAAACAAGTGCACATAAATTAGGTAAATACAATATTTCGCCTCTTTTTTCAGTTATTATTTAATTCCCTCAAATATGGCAGCGGGCAATTCAAGGTCTGAAAAGTGAAACCAATGTGGAAATACCATTAACAGCCAGCTGGGGCAACTCCTCTGGTTGCTAAAAGAAGTCTGACTATATTGAAGTCTATGAGAAAATCAGCCTACTTCTCACTTGCAACTACATTGTAAACATAAGTTTATGTTCTCAGTCGCTAGTTTCAAGTCTTCTTCAATACAGCGTGCTGTTCAATTAGTAAATTATGGTCCCATTTTGAGTCAAATAGGCCATAAAGCAGGGGATGCTTTAGGGTGTGGCTACCTTGTGATTGACAGGTCACTTCCAGAGGGCGGCTGTGGCTCGGAGACCCGATCCCAGGCTCCTCTAGTCCACATATATAAGTGCAAGTCCATTTACCATTATGGTCTGAGAGTTGTCTGTGTTTCCATCTTACAGCTTTAACCCTTTCACAGTGTGTTTTCAGGTGACTACGTCCACTTACATAAACAGTCTATGGCATATCGCAGCAGAAGGAAATACTGTATTATGTACTGCATCAGGTTGCACATACGTTCAAGGCCAACCCCTGCATTTCTGTGCCGACATGAATACAGGTATTTGCAGCATACTTGCATGTCAGTTAGCTCACACTGACTGAAGTATACACAGTTTGCATTATGACCAAAGAATTCAACAGATGTTTTCCAAATGCAAGACAAGGCAAGCTTCACTGAGCTTATCAGGAAAGCTTGAGGAAATTCCCCCGTTACATGGTTACATTCCTGGTTTGGCATCGGTGCGGATATAGAGATGCGAGCTTGCGACGGGGGAAATTGCCGGTAAACAAACAACCGAATCTTTGCCTGATAACACATGAAATAGAAAAGGCCCTGGCAGTGGGACTGTGTGTGGGCAGACAGTATGTGCTCATACCTCTCTGCACTGCATTCGCTTCCTTATCTCCAATCAGCACATGAGAGGATTCCCGGCGAGCAGCCGTCCCTTTGAAATCCTCCCAGCGTGTTTGTTTATGTCAAGCACTCGCGTGTTTCAGGGATTACATCTTTTCTTTTCCTTTCCTGAATTCCCCTCCTTGTTCGCCTCAAAGGAATTCAACGACTCCCCTCCACCTCCTGAAACACACACACACACACACACACACACACACACACACACACACACACACACACACACACACACACACACACACACACACACACACACACACACACACACTTATTAAAATGCAGACTCCTGCCCTATGGCGAGGATTACGAGAGGTTATTAGGACAATTTCATGCATAACACTGACTATATTTAGCACAGCATCACAAAAACATCATGCAACATGGTAAAACAGTAGCAATAATTCATTAAACTGAAATTAACACCTGAATATTGAGTATATTTTAATACCATAACATGTCCATACTTCCCTGTAATGAAAGTCTGGATCAATCTACCCTCTGCTCCCTTGCCAGTACACAAAATGTCTTATATTTGTTGCACCGCCTCCTTCAATCATCCTTTGGGCTTAATAGTCAGGCTAATTAGGTCTTGAGAGAATACTGTTGTCAGACCAGTCAGAGTTGTCACTGGAGAGGAACCCAGAGAGACCATTAGAGCCTCGACTGATGTCCACTAGACAATCCCTGCAAGGGTTGTTCATTTTAGACTAAATGAGCCCCTGAAGCTATTCCCAAGTATACAGACAGAAATCCCCAATCACTGCTGGTTCATTTCATATTCGTTATTGGTCTGAAAGTTCCCTCATGACCCAGCAACCCTGTGTCCTACAATAAATGTTACAACTAATTTGCATCAGCAAATATATTTGGATGGAAACACAAAGCATAATGAGAAAACCTCTGTATTAATCTTCAGATGCTTAAATGTTATTGCACTGTTATAGCACTAATCACAAAGTACAGCAGAAAAAGCAATACTTTCATGTATTGGACGACTGGACTTTAAAATGTTGAGCTGATGATGGTGCTGGATTACAAAAAGTCGTTTGTCCTGAAAATAAGACTAAACACGAGCTGATAAAACATTAAATACTTATTGTTGGTGTTATGTCCATAGCCTACATGAATCATGGCTGTTGTAGTGGTTTTCTAGCCGTGTGTAGTATTTGATAAACTGCGAATAGCGGCGACGGATAGTTATGACGTTGTTGAATTAATGGTAGGAAATTAAACCATCCATCGCTGACATGGAGCTAAAACGTTACTGAAGGTACCAGAAGGAAAACACACGTGGATCATTGCTTCCTTGCAAGATCCACGTCCACCCTCAACTCTCAACCCAGCCCACTGACCCAGAGTCAGGAGGGTTCATCCTCTGGGAACCATGAATGTTTGCATAGCAATCCGTTCAATAGTAGCTATGATATTCTAGTCTGGACCAAAGCGGTAGACTGAGAGCGCCATCACTAGAAATAGGTCTTGATTAAGTATTTAAAAAGTCAACGCTGACTTGAGGCTCGAGATAGGACACATTGACTTTTTCAATATTTGACCAAAACCAAATAACCTTAACCAAGACTGTAGTAGCTCAAACCTAACGGCGGCAGTAACTCAGTCTGTAGGGAGTTGGCTTGGGAACCGGAGGGTCACCGGTTCAAGTCCCAACATGGACCAAGAACTGAGCGTGAACTGGTAGCTGGAGAGGTGCCAGTTTACCTCTTGGGCACTGCCGAGGTGCCCCTGAGCAAGGCACCAAACCCCCAACTGCTCAGGGCGCTTGTCAGGAGCAGCCCCCTCACTCTGACACCTCTCCAATTGTTGCATGTATATGGACCTGTTTGTGCATGTGTGTGTATAAGTTAACAGAGTGAAAAAATTGAATTTCCCCTTGCGGGACTAATAAAGGACTATCTTCTTCTTCTCTTCTTCTAACAATACATGAGACACATCAGCCATGTCTCCTAAATATTATGTTCCCACACAGGAAGACTGCATTCTTACATTTGGAAGGAATCATATTTTGTCACAGATTATATTCGTCTTTGACTTATGAGAAACGTTAATTAGTTCGCGGACGGCCACAGCGAGTGACGTAGTTAATAAATGAAGCACAGAGCAGGTGACATACAAAGTTACGTTGAATAATACTGTTATTGGTATAATAATGAGTATAACAAGCGGCAAAGTCCAATACTGGTAGGCGGGAGGGGAGGTGCATGTCCAACAAACACCGAGCTTTCCCCCAGGAGGTCGCTGTTCATGTAACACCTGAAACATCATTTTACCAAAAATGATGTTTTTACTAAACCTTGCCCTGTAGCTCAAGTGGTGTTGTCAAGTTTTTTTTTTGTTTTGTTTTTATAATTTAAATGTTAATCATGTGTTTAAAACTGCAAAAAATACAAAATGGGATACGGTTTAGTGGTTTTATGGGAGCAAAAATTTGTGAAGGGTTGGATGCAAGACATGAACCTCATGTCCAGGTCCTGGCTGTTGTATACACAAACATCCACCTTAACCGACTTCCTATAACGTATGGGTGGCATGGGGACGTCACACTTCCTCGATTAAAAAAAAAAACAAAAAAACAATGAACATAATTCAAGCAGCACTCATGTTTCCTCCAAAATGCATTTGGCAAATTAGTATAACCACATGTTATAGGATATAGGCTTTCCGAAGACTTGTACAGAAAAATATTGCATGAATATTGCAGCTTGGTCGTGCCAGTGAATGATGACTATATTTGAAATGATTTCTTTATAATGTCTGCCCAGGTCAGACAAGCTGCCCTCATACAGTAGGTTTGGTTAAGTGAGCCGCAGGCAACGCAGGCTGAAGGAGGATCGTCCGGGTAGAAATTCAAACCACGAAGACCTGTAATGCACATGCACAGGTACACCAGACAATGACATAGTGAATGACTGTAAAAAGAAATTAATTTCATACTCCCAGTGAGTCTAAACAAAGAGCTTTATGTTGTAGTTTGCCAATTGATCTGTGAAATTATCAATGTTTGGGAACAACCTTGATCACAGGATGAGATCCCTCCCCTGCCTGTCATTACTGGGGTTATGAATATGCATAATGAATACACAACAGCCAGGGGAAGACTAACCTTTCAAGGTTTTATTTCCTGGGGGCAGGCCCTCGGCTAGAACAGAGACAGCTTAGATCGCTATGCAAACACACATTATTAGCAAAGCAACTGTCTGATTTAACGGAAAGACAGGAACACATCAGTGCAACACCTTTCCTCACAGTAACCGGGTTTCCATTCACATGTTCATTCGCATTTTGAAGTATTGAATAAGAATAGCTGTATAAAAACAGCAAAATTTATTAAAGCTTCTCCAACTGCAAAAAAAAGTTTTTACGCCTGCTTGAGGTGGCTATTGCCTTCGTTGATGCGCTAAATGGATTATGGAAACGTTTTAACTGACATGACTGATCAACTGTTTCTACTGTTGGCATCTTCTCGGATGTTTCTTTAATGTTCCAGTGTGACAACATGAAACATGGTCATTACTGGCGGACATAAAGGAACAATTAAAACTTGCCCAATGGAAACAAATTCCCAAAGTCCTCTGGGAAACTTGTTTTGTTTCCAGCTGGCAACCTCTGTCTTTTACTCTGTGTAATCGCGGATTGTCGCCTGTAGCGCCAACTTCTGACTAAGGATGTAAGAAAATGTCAATACACCAGTACTGCCACGTTATGTTGTGCGATACTGTATCAATTCTCCAAAGCACTGCATACATTTTTAATTAACATCTTAAAAATCAGACTCGTCTTTCCAGACATGCCGACTTCACAATAATCACATGCAGTGTTTTGCATATGAGTATAAAGGTGTAATTTTGGCCTATTCTGAAATGGTGAATTTTCGTTATATTGACTGTTATTTTTAATTAAATAAATAAAAAAAACATTATATTGCATTTACAGTATCGCAATATATTAAATTGTTAGCTCAGTATCATATCTGCAGATTCTTGCCAATACGCAGCCCTGCTTCTCACCAAACTACTCTGTAGCCGACAAGCCGAGTTTATTCGCTCCAAACCAGTTGATGGAAAAACCACTAAATTGCATTTCTTTTTTCTTTTTTTTGGCGACATTTCAAAAGTTTGCTTAAAATCTGCATGACAGTTGACAGTTGAAACACAGGTATTGAGTCTGGTTAGTATTTTACATGACAGCATCAAAACTTCCCCTCATGTGATGAGGTAAGAACGTCACTGAAAATGTCAAGTCTCAACATGACTGTATGGAGCTGTGAAATCTCTCCCTCTAAACCAGGACAGTCGGGATTACATCACAGTTTAGCCCAGGTCTGAACTGGCATGAAAGCAGTCAGATATAACTGATAAGATATTGAAGAGACTCGGTACATCCTCAGCGTCTAACCAATGAGCTGTTGTGCTAATGACTCACTCTGAGTCATGCAGTATGTGGTCAGAGAGGTGAAGTCTGGGAGGTCTGAATTCCCCTCTGCACTGTGAAATTATTTATCTATTTGCATTCCTTTTCCGCCTACTGTTACAGCGTGGATAATAACCTCGTCTGGGGTGATGAATGTTTTATGTAGATGCATCAAATGGTTCAACATTTAGAAAACAAACTCTGCAGCACACAGACTAAACTATCACTTCATGGTAGAGACCGCTGTGGTTTCAGAATCACACACTCCCTAATATTTCCATGAATGTATATGTTTTATTTTGACACTTGCATGTACCAAGACCATGTCATGTTATGAGCTTCTGTCGCTGCGGTTTGATATGTCAGCTTCAGAGCTAACTGTAAACAGAACTGGCCTTGACTGAGCGCAGTTTATTCTGCACTACAGTTTGTTTCAGCCCTCGTCACCACCGTTCTACCTGAAGGTTTGTCACTCATCTTGATGAACTAGCTTCCTGGGAAACCATTTAGCCTCAGGTAACAGCCAAACTGAAGTGGGGAGGAAGCAGGGATATCATTACTTTTGTTATTATTAAATAATTAGACATTATTGCAGTGCATCTAATGTGTTTAAAAGGCTTGTTGAATGATGATGATGATGATGAATGTCTACACAAATGTATATTATTATGAACTGGAACTAGTTTCACTCTGATGCAGGACTATAAAGAGACTGGTGGGGCCCGTTCACACCTATGAAAGTTGCTCAGTGGAGCAAAAATGGTTTGACTGCTGGTTATAAAAGTACCCAGATATTCCAGCGATCTTCCGTATCCACTGGGCTCACTAGTGTTTACTAGTGTTTACTCCCTCGGTCTGGGGCTCATTCACATGAACAGAGGACTGGAAATAACTCTGGGTTCAGTTAATTATGCATTTTACAACTTTTAGCACCTAATGATTTAAATAGGACTTTTCAGTTGTTCATACTGAGAAGTTCATTACCTTAAAAAAAAAAAAAAATCTTTCTTTCCTAATCTATAGGAAAAAGACTTTTTGGCTCCAATGGCCTTACCTGAAGGGCACCGAAGTTGTAATTTCACAGTTTGGCCACTATGAAAATTGGCTTCAAATCTTTGCACATTTCCTGGGGCTCGCTTTATGCAAATCTACACAAACAACGGATAACGAAGAATGGGTAAACAGACGAGCCGATGTGCAAACCTCCCACAAGGTCAGGTCTATAAGGCAACCCGTGAATTGGGAAACTTTTGCAAGATGGGAGGCATTCACCTCGAATACTTAAGGTTAGCTCATCGGGCTTTTTGCCAGATTTTGCAATTTGCGGGTTATCTTTTAGACACGACCCTCCCTAAAATCAACAAAAAGTAGTCGACTGGTTGATCCAGTGGTAGGCTGGTTCAAATCCGAATACTGGAATAGCACTAGACACCTCAACACTGTGCATCAAATCCAAATTTTCCAAAGGAAAACAGCCACACAAGCATTACCAAAAGACACCCCCAAACACATTCCTTCATTTTGGGAAATACGCTGATTCACGTTTTTGGTGGAGAGGTGGACAAGAACATTAAGACCATTCTTATATCTGTTAAAGCCAGCAGCTGGAGGAAACGTGCTAGCTTAATTTAGCACAATGGTAAAACAACACTGGCTCTGTCCAGTGGTGACAAACTTCGCCTACCTATTTATGGTTTTATTAGGCTCTGAGCAGCCACAATCAGCAAAGTCATTTTTAATGTTCATTTTTTGTATGGCTTAAACAAACAAGCTATAACATGGTCATTTGTGAGCTTTAGTGGTGTTAACAGGTGGATTTTGCAACCACTTGACAGTGCTACGCCAGCTGTTTCCAGTCTTTGAGCTAGGCTGAGCTAACCTATTGCTGGCTATATCTAACGGACAGATACGAGTGGTCGAGTCTTCTCATCTAACTGTCCACCAGCAAACTCTTTTCTTTAAGTGTATACATGGCTGCATGCCATTTTCAGTGGGGAAAAAAATCATGATAAAATGCACTTCATATCCTCCCATTCACGTCTAATTTTAAGTCATTTTTCTCTTTCAGGATATACAAATTTGCAAAAAAGCTTTAAAAAGCACACACGTAATTTGTTTTCCTCCCAAGCAATCAAAAGCAAATATTTCATTTCTTTCTTCTCTTGACATTAAGTATGAGCTGTAGTGCTTCCAGCATATTTCTCTGCCCTTTTTTTTCTTTCTTTAATTCAGCAGAATTAGATGTGCAGGCTTCTGTAATGGCCCCCCGGAGGCATGAAATTATGAGAGTCAGAGAGAGCAAGGTAATTACCATCAAGACTTTGGGCCTCAACCAAAAGCACATTACCCACTTCAAACGCTGAGAGACAAATGCAAACACAGGAGTAAGATAACTGCTGCATAACTGAAGCGTCTGACCACCCATTACCGTCATGCAGTGGGGGGGGCTATGTTTATGTAAGTCATTATTATAAGAGTTATTTATGTTGCTTGAATTTACAGCTTCCGTATATTGTAATTCTTTTATTTAACACCCCCCCCCCCTTCCAATAAAAAAGGTTTTAACAGAATAGTTGTTGGATTACTGACTGTGTAAGGTGCTATGAGCAAATACCAGCACACTCAGTGTCACTACAGATGTGTTCATTAGGGTTTCTACATCGAGAGGAAAGCTGAGCTCATGAAAGCAGCTGGGAACTGTGTTTGTCCTCAAAACAATAAGTAAAGTATCATAAGTAATGCTGCAAAGGTGTTCTCTGCAGCCATACTGTGCATTACGCGCAATTTACTACCAAGAGAGTAGGCTACTTTAACCCTTTAGAGATACAAACCCTAATAGCTAGAGCATTCATCCTTTTTCCATCTGTCGTTCACATCATCACATTGTACCCTTGTGATTACGTCATTACGTTACGTTCAGTACAATATGTTGTGAAACAAGTATTTTGGCATCATTATAATATGCTGATGTGCAGAACGCAACAAAAATCTGTTTAAGAAGAGACGACATGACAGCTCCCTAAACTTGAAGCTAAAACATCTAGATCACCCCCTGGTGGCGGCTGCAGTATACGTGATACATTTTTCTGATAAGTTTGGTTTCAATAAGATATTTGATGGTATTAAAACAGGCTGAGACGTTGTGGTTGGCAGCTGTGAGTCTCTCTCGCTGAAAAGCTTTGGCTGTGCTCGGCTCACGATTGGTTCGAGCGGGTGTATGGGCGGGACCTCGATACCGCGGCTCCACCGCCCGATTACTGTTGCGCAGACTCTGACTCAAAGTTACGTCATGATCTCAAGATGAGAGATTTATGACACAATTTCAATACTTTTATCAACCAGTAGGCACTGGTGGACCTGGTGAAGTTCGAAGGGTTAAGTTGGCGTACAGCTGACCAGCCTGTACATATTGTGCCGACTGAAGGCAAACATGGCGCCTCTTTTTTATTAGCAAAACCCACTTTTTCTTTTCTTGGACAAACACAGAAAATTCATTTTTTACTGTATTTGGAGCAAACTTCCAGCACTGAAACTGAAAGACCACTTATAATGTACTCCATCTACTTTCCGAGTGACTGTTTCATGGTTGATGTTTTATTAGTTTTTCTTAAACTATCTCAGTACCTCATTTGTACAGTTCAGAGTCAGCATTGATTCAGTGATGCAACCATTACGCTCTCACCAATCAATAGTTCTCAAAAAGGCATTAACTGGAGCATTATATACGGAGATGATCTCAGCGAGCTCGCTGCTGTGACTGGCTCAGACTCTCAGCACCGGCAGGAAAAACAAAAAAATAATCTATAAACAATACAAACACGCCCACGAATGATTATGTGAAGACTACTCAATCCTGACCGCAAAGGTAACCATTAAAAATGAAATAGTGCTCCGCTACTCTTAGTAAAACTGCTTTCGCAAGGGAGCAGAAATTGTTGTGGTAAATAAAATGGTGGTGGGAGCTTTGAGACTACATGCTGGTTATTAGTTTGTTTCCCAGAAGCACTTTCCTCTGCCTCACCAATAACTGCCGGTCTCTGTGAGCACCGAGAAGCTCATTATTGAACTGAGCAGCTTCTACATTTGAGTCCATGTAAATAATGGGACTGTGAAGTCTAGGAATGGTCAGAGAGCAAAGCTATTCAGCCAACTGAAGGGAAAAATCTGCATTTTAAGCACTAAACAAATGCTAAAAAATATGAGCAGCCTATAAAGTTCACATAAATGGCTGCTGTGTTGTTAATTATGAATAATGAACCCATGAGCAGTTCCTTATATCACACTAAATGGCATTTTGTGAGATACAGCTTTTATTACAGCTGGGAGCGGGATCTTTCTTCTGTCTTATCTCGTCTCTCAGGGGTTGGGAGCCGTTCTGCTCCAAAGATTTAATTTTCACCAGCATGAAATTGGACCTCTGCCCACTCGTACCTGCTGTAGTGGAGCGTCTTGACCTGCAGTTTTAGTTGGTGTACCCAGCAACAACACATATCTGAACCAGGGTCTCCCAGCATGGTGTAAACAACAATAAACAGCCCTGCTGGGCCCAGAGTGCTTCCAAAGGTCCAGCCAAGTGACCCTAGTAAACCAAGGAGCTACTTAGTGGGATATAGATCTCTTTCTAATATACTTTACTCCTTTTGCAACCTCCTTGACCCAGGGGAAGGCCACAAGCAAAAATGCATTGGTTTTAAAATAAAGTATTAAAAGTGTTGCTGGAGTTTTGACCTCTTCAGACTTTTTCCCTTCTCCATGCATGCTGAAGTAGGGATGTGCATTCCAAGCAAAAATACTATCCCAAAAACACTGGGAATTATTTGAATAATTTGGGAAAAGACATGTAGCATCGGCACATTTTCCCATCTAACGCTGTGAAATAAAGAGTTATTTCAACCATATTGTTGGAACAGTGGAAGAGGCCGGTGGTTAGGGTTAGGACACAGGACGAACACTCGCATAAACTATTACATTTTTTATAACTTAACGAATATTCGAATAATATTGACCCATTCCTACTTGGAAGTAGGTGAAGTTGTGTCTGAAACTCCCAATATGCTTCAACCTTGCTCAAACAAATTTGGACCAGACAGAGCCATAGACTGTAAATAAGAAATGGACATGATCACCGTGACGACCAATTGGTTTGAGGACTGGAATTCAACATCTTGGCCTCCGCCGCCATCTTGGTTTTTGGCCATCACCCCGAGAGGGTGGAGGTAAGTACAACCAAATGCTTAATAAGACATTTTTAGGCAACCAAAATGTTAAAATTACATTTCATGAACTGAAAAAATACTGTGAGATTGTTGTAAGACGAAAACACTCCCCGACCGGACAAATGCATAATAGCGACCTGCCAATCATAAGGTAGCCACGTCCCTGAAGCAACCCCTGCTTTATGGTCTATGTGACTCTAAATGGGACCATTATTTACTAGATGAACATCATGCTCTATTGAAGAAGACTTGAGAAGTAGGCTCATTTTCTCATAGACTTCTATACAATCAGACTTTGTTTTGCAACCAGAGGAGTCGCCCCCTGCTGGCTGTTAGAAAGAATGCAAGTTTAAGGCACTTCAGCATTGGCTTCACTTTGGCTTCACCTGGTTGCCGCCTTTATAGAAAAACATAATTACTAAAATGCACTAATTGAAATAATTGTCCAACGTGTCAATGTTTGCTTGTTACATTCAAACAGTCTTTTCAGAATAAACTTTGTTTAGGCTACTTAACGCTCCTTAGATTTAGGAAAAGATTTTTGTTTAGGTGAAAATAATAATTGGTGTTACTTATGTACAGAAGTTAGATGACAAATTGTAACTTCTGTACATAAGTACGGACTTGACTTCTGGTTTCAAGCAGGACACAAACCCTGGATTTTGACCCACCCATTCACCTCCTCATCCTCCCTATGCAGCATTTTTCACGCTTTACTTTGTAGTTCATAATTACGTGGATTACATACAAATTGATTTTGTGGAATGTATACAAATTACAGTGCATTACTTTAGGTATAGCTACTAACAGTGCATACGAACACATTTACATTTGGGGTGTTGTACAGTGATAATTGCCTTGTCAGAGTTATTACCCACCCAAAATGCCCACAGATATGGGTATATCAGTGATTTATTCTGTTGAGCTTGGCTGTGGTAATTTGTGGAGATCTACCATAAAATAACTTTTTTTGAAATATAAAACTGGAGGTGTTTGCTAAATAATGGGGTTTTATTTACTCAATACACCCAACCAAACATGTTACTATCACTTTCAACACAAAATAAATTGCCTTTGCTGAACACAGTGATTAAACGCTTTGAAACTCCTGAAAGTAATTGGCCCGAGGGAGAAAGAGCTCTGTGGGTTTTTTTTTTTTTAAACTTCTGAACATTAAACATCCAGCAGTATTGCTGCTAGACATTTCATTTTAGTCTGTACCACTAGGAGGTAATCTTCAAATCTCACTCCAATTTCCCTTTAATAAACTACTTCAGTTGTTTCAATCACTTCCACAGAAGTAAAATCGATATTGTGGGGAAGTGAGCTAAGAGAAAACATTTGATAAAGGGTGCGGAGAAGCAGTTTGACATGTGTGTGGTGAGATAATTTATTTGTGCTCTGTCACGTCACATTTATAGAAACATGAAAGTAGGAAATGACAGGACCTCAACTCATTTCCACGGTGCTTTCGGGGAGATTATGAACTGAGACGGACAGATTTTCTGACTGATCCTTTGAAAACACTTGCAGACACTTTTCTGGCGCAGCACGACTCTCAGCTGAAGAGAGTGTGGTCTGGTTTTTCCAAGAGTAATATAAAAAGTGTCAATCAACTGTGAAACGGCAGGTAATAGAGACACGCTGGTTACTTGGTCCTCAGAATCGTATGCTGGATGTTACAGATATTTACGTCAGGGGAAAAAAATACAAACACTCGTATGTCCGGGTAGAACTTATGTATATGGATACTGTGGGATAAAGACAGAGCCTGTGTTTGTTTCTCTTAGTACATACTGGTTCCATATGGGATGTTCGTGATGCTTTTAAATTATGTTGAGGAAAAATGGGCTCAAATTTCTCCAACAGCAATCTCACATCAATAAACAGCTGCTAGCAGTGACCTGCACTGCTTGGTAGGTCAGAGAGGGATCCTTGATTCTGTTGTCTTTTCCACTTTGAGTTCCCACCCAGTGAAGAGCAACGTGTGCTTATCTGTGCCTCCTACGGCTAGTATGGTGGGAAAAGTGAACATCGGGGCGACTGCATTCGCATAAACTGACATTCACAATGAGCACATTTTCTAATATTGTTTTCATGTTACTTGTATTTGTCTGTCAGGCGTTTTGAGGGATTATTTTTCATTCCTTCCTGTGAGCGTCAGGTGATTGACAGTAAACAGAGTGTAACGGATTTCAGGTACAAGTTCAGGTACAATGAAATAACGAGAAAACAGAAATAAGAAACCCAATTATGGCTTTGTGTTTATCGTGAGGGATTAGCTCGCTCTGCGGAGGTTGTTTTTCACTCTGTACAGTGGCAACCTATAAGCCATGTCCACACTAATGCAGATACATTTGAAACAAGGTGCTGCCCACACTTCATGGCCTTCAGATGGATTTCTTCAAGTTCAAATTGTCAAAAGACAAACAGTCAAATTTCTTCGGCAAACAACAACATTGCGGCAGTGGGACTGGATCTGACAGACAGCCTTGTACTAATGCTCGGTACACACTACATGACAATCAAGCCAGTTTTGGGTCTGATCCACCTTTTCAACAGTAGCTGTGTTTATATGGACACAAATAATCAGAATAAAAGGCCCAATCAGATTAAAAATGATCCATGTAAACACGTCAATCAGAAGATTCTGATCCGATATGGCCCAATGGGAAAGAAATTTCACCGGGGGGGGGGGGTTTGTCCCCGGCCTTGCCCCCCCCCCGCCCCCCCCCCCCCCCCCCCCCGGCCCATTCCCCCCATCCCCCCCCCCGCTAATCCATCCCCTAATGGGAAGGCCCAAGTGCCTGATTTGGACACAAGTCTTTGTGTCCACGACTTCATCCGTTCATATTTCGTGAATTTTCACTATTACTACAAAAATTAACATCCCTAATTCTTCCTGCCTGTTGTCCGCCATGTTTGTTTACACTAAAGTCATGTTTGATCATGAGAGATTCTGCATGATTTACGTTTTTTTAGTCAGGGACTAGAATGAATGCAGTCTGTTAGTGTGTGGTGTGCGGTTTTGGTTATATTTAACATATCACGTGAGGGGTCTCTGACATTTTACACATCTGTTAAGATTTGAAAAATCTTTTAGTGTGGGCCGACCTTTAGTTAAACCTGTAGTCTCCAGCCTGACTCTCTCTTGCGATTACTTATTTTAATATAGCTGCAAACATAACATAGATGTGACTGTCACATCTTTCTGTTTCTGTTTTCAAACGCCTCTACAAGCATTAAATAATCATTTGATTGAGAGTCGTAAATGCTTCCTGCTAAACGAGGCTAACAGTAACTCCTGGGCAACCGCGCCCTGGATCGATAAACATGCATGGTCTGACAGCATGAACATAAAGATATGACAGAAAATAGGCTTTTTTATGTCGCTGCTGTACGGAGATATATTTGACAGTGTATGTGATGACTGGCAATCATAAGTCAGTGATGCAACACTGAGACCAGAGTTGTCAAACTGATCTGCCCCTGAGAGCATTTTCAAAAAAGATCTTTCTTCTTTTTGTTTTGTGGGCATGAAAGTTCAAAATGGAAAGAAAGAAAGCATTAGTAAGGCCACAGACTGTTGGCACATATTGAAAAAACATGGGTATGTTTAAACACGATCCATTGTCAGACTGAGTAAATCAACACATCCACAACAGTGCTGGCACCAGACGTACACACCCATTCCCACTGCTGGGATCACATCACCCCTGTCCTCCGGAACTCCACTGGCTTCTTGTCCCACAACAGATCCAGATCAGAGTCCTCCTCCTCACTCACAAAGCCCTCCATAAGCGACATTCTACCACATCACCGACCTGCTCCACCACCAAGTCCCTGCACCCTCCGCTCCTCTGACCCACATTCAAATCCCCACTTATCAAAACTCCCCGGGGAGGTTCCCCCCCCCCCCCCAACCGGCTCCTTTTCAAAACTCTCCTTTTTAGGACTAGTTTTAATGTTGCGTGTTTATATTATGTTATGTTGTTTTATTTATGATCATTTTAACTGTGTAAAGTGTCTGAGTTTTATGAAAAGCGCTCTATGATAATAATGCATTTTATTTATAAAGTCAGTCTTCAAACCACAGACTGTATAAGAAGTGGATATAGTCACATGACGTCACTCATGAGTTCAGCATTTTGGTCGTCGCCATCTTGGTTTTTGGCAGCAAGAAGTGACACAAGAGAGTGGCGCTAAGTACAACCGAACGATGAACAAGACATTTTTAGGTGACCAAAATGTTAGAATTAACTTTCTGAATCCACCAAAACTGAACTGAAAACACACTGAGAAAGGGTTAAAGATATAAGATGAAACCGGACCGGACAACGCTGTGGTAGTGACCTGTCAATCACAAAGCATCCCCTGCTTTATGGTCTATTTGACTCTAAATGGGATCATAATTTACTAAATGAACATCATCCTGTATTGAAGAAGACTTAAAACTAGCGATTGAGACCATAACTGAGATACTAAACTAGGTGAGAAGTAGGCTCATTTTCTCATTCTCTCGATGCAATCAGGCTTTGCTTTGCAACCAGAGGAGTCGCCCTCTGCTGGCTATTAGAAAAAATGCAAGTTTAAAGCACTTCTGCATTGGCTTCACTTTTTAGACCCCAGAGGTTGCTTCAAACATAGACTTAGGATCTCTAGTAATCTCAAAAACTTGCCACAATGTCAGGACAACAGAGTGGTTGAAGCACATGACGTTGACCTATTGGCATAGTAATTGCATACAGCTCAGCCATATTTAGACTATGCACTGGGTTGATTCCTTATTACCAGCACCCTGAAATTTACTCTCTCATTAAAAACCACATCCACCTTCCAGCTAATTCCCTCTCTGAGTAGAAGATGCACAGTGGCAGAGAGCCGATAGATTGAGACTCGCCTTCTGCATATTGAGTCGTAAAATGTTGCTTGGCATTTGCAATTCAAACTCAATGACGCTTCCCCTGTTTTATTTCTAAATCGATATTTCCTTTCAGCTGCATTTTTGCTGACAAGTCAGAGGGCTGATCAGCTGAATAAGATGCTGGACTACAGCATCAGATGATAAATATCATGACATTCATATCTGTGCCTGTGTGTATCTGATTAGTATGTTGTCTCCTTTGACTGGCAACGTTTACTTTTTTTTTTTTTCTCCACGGTAACTGGAGGAGACAAAACTGTGCGGCTGCTACCCTGAAACAAATGTTTGTTCCCATGGCAACAGCAGCTAAAACATCAGCCATTCCTGGTGGTCAAATGATGAGAGTTTTCATCACTCCGGCAAAGACACTCCCATGTTTACATCAGGAACGCGTCACATAACACGTCTGCGGTAATGACAGGGAGGCCGCCGGACGGCTCCCTTTATGGGCCACAGCAACCGGCCCCTTTACGGAGAGTGGCGTTAAATGGTACATGAAAATACTTTTTATGGTTTCCTGGCACAAAGCACAACATGCCTGACTAGTTGGGCTGACCACATCGCAGCTTGAATGAAAATGGACAAATAAAAGAAAGCATTTCTTAAAGTCAATTTTGTGTACATTGCTGTTATTTAAAAAAGATTACCTGACAACATAGCAAACCCAAACCAAGAGACACTTCTACTCATGTTCAAGGTGTTATTTAACAAGTAAAACTCAAATATCTACTTAACTGTGCAACCCGTTCTCACTCCCAACTCGTCAAATACCAAGACACACTTAAACCACCAGGCTTTCCACTAACTCCAATGTAAACCCATCCACAACCATTATTAGATGGTCAGAGCAACTGACATGTGTAAAGAAGTGAAAAGGTCTCTGTCTGGTCAATAAGGCTGGGATGATACACCATCTCCAGATTCAATACTATCACAATACTTGAGCGTCAATTCGATATGTATTGCGATTTCTCTGCATTGTGATTCAATATTAAGATTTATTACACTAAATCATACACTTCTAGGGACTTTTACTTTGGAAAATATCTAAATTGATACAGTAAAAATGTTTGATTTTCAGTCAAGTCAAATATATCATTTAATTTATTATGTTTTTTCAAGTCATCCAAAAATCAAAGAAATTTCCCTCACAAATTAGCGGTATTTTCTTTTTCACTTATAAGGGACATGTAATTCTTCTGGTGAATATAATCAAATCAATCTTTGAATGCATTTAACATAAATGTCAGTATATGGGTGCTCTATGGTTGCAGCGTCGGGCCGATTTGACCACAAAGATGAGAGTGATGACTGACCATACATTACCACAATATGCTAGTGTTTCCTGTCCATGACAGAGTTAGCATGCAGTCAGTGTTCCCATTACTGTGTGTGTAGTGTTTACCACTTTGGATTTTAAATGTGACGGCGCTGGTCGTTTCCGTTCAAACCCTCCGTAGTTTTTTGGTTTGTTGTTTCAGCTCGCTGTAGTTTGTTTTGGCTGATTGATGTGTAACGGATATGACGTCATGTTACGACTACAAAAATAAAAGCAGTAACTTCCTTCTAGCTCTGCCTAGACTCAAGTGAAGCAAAAAAGGTTGATTTCAAAATTGTATAACAAAACAACTCATACATATGTGATTATTTTCTCACCCCTAGTGGTCAGGGTGGTCGGTTGGGTCAAACAAACACAGGACTTTCACCCAGGAGACCCCTATTGGTGTCAAGTGTGAAATCAACTCAACACTGTTTGTTGCACTAAACCTAAAAACTAAATCAGCCACGTTGGAAGTTTATTTTGAAAAGACATTATGCATATAAAGGAGCAGAAACTGACACGCTGTCCCCGACACGTCAAAAACTGAGGCGAGAGGGAAACCTAGAGCGTCATAGCTTGAAGCGTAGGGCCACTTACCAAGCTGGGAATGTGAATTTATTGAACTGCGTTTGTATACTTGGAAGACAGACTGTCTGAAAAAAATAGAGAAGAGGTGTCAAACGCCACAAGTCTGAGACATTCCTGAGGACCAAACTGTGAGAGGGAGTGTCTGTGTGCGTTGGCGTGTTTATACACATGTTCTTACGGGTGTCTTTCACTGTTTGTGTGAGTGAATCTCTCCTTTTGAGCTGTGGCATCCTGGGTAATGTGTGTGAGTGTTTTGTCATGGGAAAAGACAGAGGAAGAGGGTGAATGCAGGGTTGTGTTTGTGTGTGTTGGCCAGTGTTTGTAGGATTGATGGAGGTGTCGAACCACCCAGGGCTGATGGCGACACAGCTGTGGAAATCTACCCAAACACCTCTCAGGAATTCACATGGTGGATTACGAGGAAGGATGAAGGAAACGGAGGACAACACCATCAAAAAGCTGCTGGGGAGATCTTCCTGTTTTCCTCAGCATTTTTGTAAAAAGTTATATCTCTGTGTTCACTTCATATCGAGTCGCTCTGCAAGTCTGCTGTTTGTACCTCCATCTGTGAGATGCTCGGGATCATTATCATATGCCTCTAACTCGTTTCAGGATGAAGTTAAGGAATTCAGAGCCACCGTGTGATATTTAGCCCGGCTGTGTTAAACCAGCACAAAGTGATTCCTGTAACAGCTATAAGAGGCCAGCTTTGATCTAACAGGGCTGCTGGGATGTCTGCACATTTCAGGAAATGTTCAAAAATAACACGTTTGAAAAGGTGAAAATGTCTTCAGGTGCACGGATACTGACAAATACATATCA
The DNA here is from genome assembly GCA_947000775.1 of Pterois miles. Taxonomy (NCBI): domain Eukaryota; kingdom Metazoa; phylum Chordata; class Actinopteri; order Perciformes; family Scorpaenidae; genus Pterois; species Pterois miles. The sequence goes on along the minus strand of CAMQGK010000514.1, from coordinate 6,582,468 downwards.
CAACAAATATTACATTTTAGCCTCAAAGATTTTGGATGTAAAGCCACCATTTCTGACAAAACGCTTTCCTTGATTAAAACCTAAACTTTTACTGAACCAACTTTATAGGAATAGTAAATTTTCTCCCAAGAGTTAGACGAGAAGATCGATACCGCCATCATCTGTGAGAGTTAGAGCAAGGAAGCAAATAGCTCAGGGTGACCATCCAACGCCCACAATGGGACCCTTCAGTGTCCCGTACATTTCAACACCTCAGCAGACAAAAAATGATGTTTAGTCTCCTAAAATCCACCAAAACAGTTTCTTTGAAAACTGTATAATAACGGCAGCAAACACAAAACACAAGGGCTGAATTAGTGTAATATAACTATTGATTCAGATATCTTTTCAAAATAAATAAAAGATATTTGTCAGTGTGCACAAGCGTAGAATACATGACTGTACCAGCTATTGTATATTGATATCTGACTGTAAAGCTTCAGTAAAAAAAATCCATAATAAAAGTGTTCAGAGAGGAAGCTAGACTTCTGCACCTCCTCATGGCTTTTGGCAAGATTTTGGCCAATCACAGGTTATTTCAGAGAGAGAGAGAGAGAGAGAGAGAGAGAGAGAGAGAGAGAGAGAGAGAGAGACGAGAGAGAGAGAGAGAGAGAGAGAGAGAGAGAGAGAGAGAGAGAGAGAGAGAGAGAGAGAGAGAGAGAGTTCCTATTGGCTGTGCTCCAACTGGTGGGCGGTGCTTGGTGTTTCCTCAAGAGATCTCAACATGGCTGACTGGTCACAAACTTTCCAATTTCACAGCTAAACAGTAACGATAGGATGATTCTGAACATCTGAAGAGAGAAATAGGCATTAACGTACCATAGTATTGATTCATATTTGATCAGCGCTGCCTAGTTTGACGGTTTGATCGGAGTTCACAAGTTATTGATAGCTGGCTCTCAAAGACAGCAGACTCCAGATCAGCTCTGACTGGTTGTTTTCCTCCGGTCTGTGAAATCTTGCAGATGTCATTAGGAGCACCAACGGACAGAGACAGATTACCCGTCTCATGCACTATCAGGATATAGTGACCAGCTCATAAAATAACTTTTTTTTAAATCAGATTTGCTCCAATCTCGCCTACAACAGCTTCAATATGATCTTTTATATCAGCATTTCCACTGTGAACAACCAAAATTGTGAGCAGAACGCTGCATTTTTGTTGACGGTACTTCCCAAAGGAAGGACTAAACCTCCTGGAGCGCTTTAAAAAAGACTGACTTTCTCTTCATCATGACAGCTAACCGTTGTATGGAGAGGTTCGGTGAGAAAGCGCCGCAAGCGTCATAGCAACAGCCTTGACGACGGCACAGTTTGATTGACACATAAAGACAAATCATTGTTAAATTCAGACGTGTGGTGCATTGTTTATGTTTTTATATCAGTTTAGGGAAGAATGAGTGGGACAGAACATAATAAATGTGTATGTACGTACTGAAAACATGTATAATATTTCAACATATTGTCATATTGATTCGTTGAAAGTTATTCAGCATTTTTCAAGCACTTTCCAATGAATGTCTAGACACGTGTCAATTTTTGCTCCGGTCTTTTCAAAATAAACTTACCTTTAGGCAACAATACTACTTGATTAGGTTTAGTAAAAAGGTGGTTTGGGTTCAAATAACACTGGAAGTGGAAATTACCTGTAAAATAAATCAACACTGACTTCTGGTTTCACACAGGGTACAAGTTTACAATCTCCTGGTCTAAAGTCCAGTGTTTTTTACCCGTCCATCCACAGCAACCTCTTCCCTACATGGTGTTTGCTGCTCTTACTTCCTAGTTCAAAACTGCATAGTTACATACAAATGTATTTTGTGGGATATATACAAATTACAGTGCATTATTTTTTGTAAGTATAGCTACAAAGGGTATATAGAATAGCCTGAATATTATTATATTTTAAATATGGTGAAATCCGGGACATTTGAGGCTTTTTAAAAAATTTGTCAGGACTCTCGACAGCTTGAAACCGGGTCAATCCTGGACAAACCGGGCTTGTCTGGTCACTGTAGATTATCTTAGCTTAGCATAAACACCAGAAGCAGCTAGCGCATGTGTGTGTATGTGGCTGGGAGAGTGTGCAAGTTACATCAAGCTGTGAACAGGTTGCAGCAGCATAATTACAGTGAATACAGAATTAACTTGAGGTTACATGAAAATGTAATGCGGATCTCTGTTTCTAAAAAGGTCAGTGACTTTAATTAAGTGGTCGACCACAGAGCAGCTTGTGATATCACAGGTCTTCAGATATATGGAGTAAAAGGGTCCCTCATGAGTCAGCTTTGTGCTGGGAAACATGGGTCTCGACTGTAGAAAGGGCATTAGTGTCTGCTCACTGCATTTGAAGCGAAACCAATTCCCGCTCTCATTTTTCCTAATTTATTTACTTTTATTTTCCAGTCACATAACTGATTGATATAAGAACAATTACCACTGCCCAGGGTACCTACCCAAACAGCCTCTGCGCCACAGGCTTCACTAATGAATGTAATTTAAGTGTTATAGAGGATGGGGTTTCATACTGGTGATGGATGATGGTGTTTGGAGGCCTATTTTGCGTTGTGGTGGAGGTGTATTAATCATTATTAAAGACGACTTAAATGCTTTCCCTATACGCCCAGGTGATTTAGACTCCTGGGTGGACAGTATGCGAAACACTGAGGGACCCGCTGCTGCCGCGATTCATAATGAAGCACTTACTCAACCTGCTGCCAAGAGACTGCAAGGTCACGGTACGCCGTTATAGGCAAGGCGAGGCAGTTTACGGGCACACTCAAGGGCAAACACAAAAATACACATGGCTACATGCACATTCATAGACATATGACAACACTGTGGTTATGGTGAGGTACTGTGTGTATGCTGTACAATTAAACAACAAAATCACCAGATGAAAACACTGATATTAGACGATTCTGCAAAACCTTGCATGAAGCCCAAAGCCAATGATTTTCAAATGCTCACTGACAAAAATATCTGCACATACGGTACGGTTAGAGCAGACGTTTGATATTTTGGGAAATACTAGGGTTCACTGAGAAAAACTGATAGCACTGGCTACAGCTAGGAGACGGTTACTTAGCATAGATTAAAGACTGGAAATCAACACATATTTAGTTTCTTCAATCCGTACAAAAATCAAAGTGTAAAAACAACAATTTGCAGTGTTAATTTGAATTATGTTCCATATCACTTCTTGATTCTCAGCAGTATGCTACACTGCCCGGCCAAGAAGCACTCTTGGTTCGCACAAAGGCCTTTACACACCCGGGCTGTGATGAATAAACAAGAAAATGCAGAATACTGACCTACGAATATTGCATATCAATCTTATTGAGAAGGTTAAGAATAGAGGGAGTGGATCTGGTATTATTACTGAAAGGAGTAATAAAGTTTGATGTCCTGGTTTGAAATCTGTGTTGTTTTATAAATATTGGCGCCACTCAATTCAGTGTAATTGGTTAATGCCTTTATTCATAGTACGAAAGCTCAGAAAATTGAAAGTACGCCACTTTTTCGCCACGTAATATTCGTGTTGTGTGTGAAAGTGTTAACGACAAAAAGAACAGTTCAAAAAAATATACATTGATGTGCTAATTAATCTGACAAAGTGACTAATAATAATAAACTTAACTCACAGTTCAACAGCTAACTGGTGTTTTTATTTTGCAGTTTTCGAACTGATAAAACAAACAATATATAATATTAATTAATGAGGTTTAGAGGTGCTGGTAGGCAGATTTTGTTACCTTCAGAGCCAGGCTAGCTGTTCCCCCCTGTTTTCAGTCTTTGTGCTAAGCTAAGCTAATTGCTGGAGCAAATAATCAGACTTCCCAAACTGTTGAACTATTCCTCCAAGTTTGGGGAAAGTAAAAAAATAAACTATTTAAGTATGGTTAGTGTTACTCTGCAAAAACCCTTTTAAGGGAAAAGTGTGGTTATGGTTAATAGAGACAAACATACAGTAAATTACAGTGTGCATGTCTGTGCAGAAAGGATTTTTTGTTCTTGACATGGAAATGTATGTCCCTGACAAGAAGCACTGATTGCTGCTGTTGTTATTTTTGACATGAGGATAAGAGAGAAGCACACAGCCTTCATATTCTTTACATTCTGCTCAGATGGCACAAATAGTCACACTTTCATTTACTGACTGAGAGCGACGGAGTGAAAGAAGCAGTCCTCATAATAAGAAGATAGTGGAGTCTTCAAAGTAAGCATTCATACAGAATGTCACTTTATTAGCTTCGCTCAAGTCAATGAGGCGCACGCTTTAATGCACAAAGACACAAGCAGCAAACCCAAACACAGCGAGAAGCATCATGAAAGACTGTTTGATTTGAACCCAATCAACAGATACATCAGTAACTTCCTCCATCGCTTACGCCGAGCGAGAAGATGGCGTTTGTCGGAAAAAAAAAAAAAAAAACACAATTACCTCGACTTGAAAGGCAACATCAATCTGTTCTCTTTAGCGGTCCTCTTGAGCGGTATGGGCTTGGTTTGAAATGCCAAAAACACTGTAAGACCTCTCCAAATTATCTTTAATTTCTATTTTCACACAAGCCACAAAAGATCGAAAAAGGAGAGGACACATTTATAATTTAGAAATTAAGTGAAGGCAATGAAAACTTTGCGCAGGTTTAAGGCCGAGATTAAAGATTGCTAAAGGTTAAGGCTAAGGTTGCTAAGAGAAACCACCTATCTACTGTGAAACAGTATGTTGCATCATTAAAGTCAGCACAATAACACAGAGATATAGTGTATATAGATGTTAAAGCACTGACAACGTCTCAGCATAAAAGTGTTGTTCTTTCAGGTTCTGACCTTTGAGAGTTTAGCCCTCAACCGATTTGCCCTTTTCCATAGCGGCAACTTTTCCAAGAAACATAGCAGCAAAGTGCAAAAGGAATTATTAGTACCTAATTTTAGTTCACGGGGCTTCTTACAATTTGAGACTATTTGCTTGAAAATGGTCCCTGGGTATAACTGCAGGCTGTTTCATGCTGCTGTAAAGATGGAGGACAAATGGGAGACAATTTTCACAGTGAAATATCAGGCCGCAAAGACACACAAACATTTAAAGCCCCTGAAAACTTCACATCTTAAAAAGGTCAGTGCTGGACATTTCAGGGGATCTATTAGCAGAAATACAATATAATATTAATAACTATGTTTTCATTATTTTATATTCACCTAAAACAAACTACCGTTAACTTAGACTGAGCCCCTCATAGCTACATAAGGAGCAAGTCTTCGTCAGAGTCCACCATGTTGCTCCGCCATGTTTCTACAGTAGCACCGAATGTACAGACCGTTACGTTACCTGAAGGCCATCGTAGTTTTCTGACACGCTCGTGAAAACCTTGGAAACGTGAGCTGCAGAGTGTTAAACCGTGGCACCGCCAGCCGCCATCTGACTTCGAAGAAGAAGACACACTTTAATGATCCCCTGAGGGGAAATTCAATTTTTTCACTCTGATTTTTTACACAGAACACAGCACCTTTAATTTAACATTAATGTTTAGTAACAGTCTGTGATCTAGCTAGCATTTATCAATAAGTAGCATCATAGAAAGGCCTGTCATGACAACTACTTTTGTTGGATGTTATACTGTCACAGAAATAATTGTAATAAACAATATTATTGTCATTTTAAGACCATTTTATGCCACTGACACAATAATAATAATGATAATAATAATAATAGCAAAATAATGCAAGTACAAACTAAAAGAACAATTAAAATGCTTAAAGATATTCAGCCGTTGGAATTGGATTGTGAAAAAATATTAAATTATCCTAAATAAATAAAACAAAATAAAACCATACAAGCAAAGCAATACATAAAATAGACTCTCCGGCTCTGTTACCAAAAACTGCACTTAAATAAATATTTAACATTTAGCACAGGGGTATAGACAGTGATTCATTCCTTAACAGGCAATATCCTGGCAACTAGTTTGTCAGTAACAAGATATTAGTTATAAGTTATGTAGATTTAGGCAACAACAAAAACACTCCTCTCTTATTCGACTTAAACCCAAAATGTTCCCACACCGGAGCTGTGGACGATAAGTCAATGACGTAAAAATGATCGAGGTCATCTCCGCATACTGTATGGTAAGTCGATATAGTAATTACTGTGACAGGCATAATCATAAAGAAGATGATTAATGCACTGAGCGAGAATAAACAGCTTTAATGTGCAGTGCAGCGCTGTGCTGTGTGCTCATTGTTCAATGTGCCTCCTTCATGGAATCCTATTATTTCAGTTTTTGTGCCCTGAGCTCATTCATCACACAAAAACATTTCTCCAAAAGTGAACAAAAAGCGAGTTAAGTGGATGTTCTCTGGTGTGAGGGTTGAGCAGCGGTGCTGAACAGCTACAACACTGTATTTTGCAGGCTCATATTGATTTGATGTTCCTCTTGGGCAGTTTCATAAAGTCAGTACTTTTTTTGTTAAAGGGTATAATGTCACCAAAATCTCACACCTAAACATAAAAACTGTAACAACAGATAAAGAAATACATATTAATAGTATGTCGATGCGAGACCTCTGATGGACTGTATGTACCAAGGCTGCCGTCCTGTCAGCGTCCCTGTGGCCCTGCATCCATCCATCAGGCCCAATAAGCTGCCTCTCCCCCACACAGCGTACCTGTCTGCTTCCTGACATGAATTACATTTCCTGATAAACAAAGAGTCCCAGCGTGGAGGATGGAAACAGCCTGTGAGTCCATGGCAACAGTGGTGAGAGACTGATAAATAGCTGTTGCACGTACAACCACTTCTCTGTGACCCCGGAGGTCATGAGGGCGAGACCCTTGTTAACACTGGCTGCATCTTCTTCTTTTCAGATGGAAGGAAATGAGGGCTGATTCAAATGGAAATAAAGATTGAATACTTGAAGCCAATACCAAAGCCAAAACCTCTCATTTTACTGCAGCAAGGTGTGACAGTCCTGCACCGTCCTGGTTCTGGTTCTCCATGCCTCCCTTTCCTCGGGCAGTGTTTTCTCCCGGTGGAGCGGCGAGGCGAAGCTCTGCACTTGGCCGGAGGAGTCGCAACCGCTGCCGGGCGAAGAGGTCCCCAACTCCCGCCAGAGCGCCGACTGCAGGTCAAAGGCGGCAGTGAAGCCACTTGTGAAATGAATCTGTCAGGATTAGGCATCTTACCGGGGACAGGAGGGAGACGGGTGGGCTTGTGATGACGCAGGGTCTGGGCTGGGCCGTTCAGGTCCGGGGACAGGTGTAACAGGCACTGCAGCCTCTTTCTTGACGTAAAAACAATCACTTGTTGTCTTCATTTTTAAATACTGGTATGTTTCACGGTTGTGATGGCGCTCGAGGAAGAGTACAGGGTGCTGTTTCATACATACACCCACAGAGTATGTGCTAAATATCAGGCACACCGGTGCGACCAATTAAAATGTCACACTTGACATATTTTTGGTCGCCCTCTGGAGCCCTGTCCAAAGGTAATGGCTAGAAGGGAACCAGCAAACTCGGGGAAACTTAACTTGTTAAGGTTAGGCACTAATCTCAAATAGTTGTGGTTAGCTTAGGTTGCCAAGCATGACAGTTTTTGCAAGTTTCTGCATATCTCAGATCAGATATTGCAATTTCCTGGCTCCCTTTTAGATATAACCCTGTCCAAACAGACCATTAGAGGGGTCCTCCTGATTAAGCTATAAAGACAAAGCACATTTGATGATGGGGGATTTTTCACAACCTGGCAACCCAAATGTTATTCTTATTAATGGCTTACAAATGATCTAAAATGCATTAATTTATAAACGATAAACGAAGCCTTTAATCAGTGCTTATGAACCTTTTATAAAGGGTGAGCTTTTACAAAGTTGAGTTATTTTAAACCCAAACTGCCATCCAACCCTTAACAAGCTTTTATGCCCAAAACTTTTTTGCGGTTTTGCAAAGGTGATTAGAAACTGTTCAGGAAAGCACTGACAAATCTGTCCCTTTACTACCGTCTTCTGCTCCATAATGAAATCATACCAGAACATGTTTATCATTGTATTGTATTGTATCATAATTAATTTGGAAAACTGATTTTGATATTGTTAGAAAACTGGCTCTTCATGCAGTGCCTCTCCCTCTGCAGTGAGATGTTGTCACATCACAGTAAAAATAGCTCCAGGTCCCTGAAGCCTCGCCTCCACAAACCTTCAGAGTTTGAGCTGAAAGGTTTCTCCAGCGCATGTATTTATTCATCATGCCTGTCAAACAAAGGGAGGTGAACAGACGCGCTCTGCTCCGACTGAACCAACCTCCACAATGACACCGCAGATAAAGAAAGAGAGATGAGTACGGCACAGCTTGAAGGTCACGCCGAACCAGCTGACTCCTTCTCTCCCCTCTGGACGTCGGCTCTGAAAAAGGTCATCCTCTTACTCGGAGTGTCTGAGCTTCCCTCCCTCCTCTCGCCTTTTGAATGACAATCCATTACAATCCTCTCTGTGGTCTTATCATAACCAGCTCAACCTCTGACCCTGGATTTTACAAGTTCCCCTGACACCGAAGGCCGCGGCCACTGATGTGGAAAACACCGCCATCCTTCCATATTTCAGGACAGTTTCTGAGAAATGAAAGAATCGAATAAGCTCAGCGCCTGATTCATTTACTGATGCGGCTTCGACTACTGGCAGACTTGAGTGAGTCACCCTGAGAGAGCTGATAGATCTGGTGACATCATGAGCAGACCCGTCATTTCAGACTCTACAGTATTAGCTTTGCTCCCTTGTACAAGTGTGACAGCCTCGTTGGGAGCGGTGCTGTTAATAATTAAGCAGCAAATAAAAGCCATATTGCAGCTAATTGCCTCACTGCGCCATCCACCCTTATTGCTGGAATCCTGATAATGAAGTCATGGGGTTAGATCAGATTTAGAGCGTGACTTTAAAGCAAAAACATTACATCATCAATTAAAGGGCTTGTGGTTCATATTATACACATTTTCCATATAAATGTGTTTGACTAGCTTCTGGCACATACAATAAACATCACAGCCGTAACACTGAAGTTGTAATTGCAAACTGAATTTCTAATTAGGACTCAAAGCCTGAAAACTGGATTCTTAAAGCTGTAAATGCAGCGGTTGGGAGAATTTATATATGTTATTTCAGCGGGGCTTAATTCAATTTCATAGCACTCATTTTGAAATACACTGCTTGTGTGAACTGCACTGTTTTACTAGCGAACAGCAGTGACAACCATGATAAATAAAAGAAACCACGCCGCAGCCCGTCGCATGTGGAGCAACCTTCAGAGGAGAATGAGAGGATCATTTCTGGGGCTTTTGGAGACCTCTGGCCAGATGGCAGAATAGAGTTGTCAGGAGCTAATACAAAAGTAGAATTAAACAGATAAATCTCTCGTCTCTGCCATTACGGATAGTCTAAGATGCCCCAAGCTGCGCTGTGGAGGTCGATAATAGCTTGAACTACTGCCGCGATACCTCTGCTATATAGCGGTTGTTGTCTCTCAGAGAGCTACAGCTGGAGGTTTTCTGAGATGTCCTGTGATGTTTATGAATGCATCATTTTGTCCATTTAACCTCCGTCTGGTGAGCAAAGACCCCAGCACAATGCACTGCTTTCTTTCTTAAAAGCAATTAAAAAAAAAAATCCTAAAAGCAAACACACATATTCTCTTCCTCCCTCTCTGCCTGTCCTTGTAGCTACAGTGCAGACATGTGTGGGTGGTTATTGTTGTTTGATGGAGCTAATTTGAATATGCGGCTGCTGTTTGTGCCTTTGGATTTATTCCCCAAACAATAACGGGGGATATTTGTTTGTGTCTCAGCCAGAATGACATTGAGCAATCATACTGACAGGCGACTGTTTTCATTTTATTTCACACAGCAGATAATGCACATTCAAGCTCTGACAATAAAAAAAATCTGCTGAATTCTTTCTAATTATCTGCTCTACCTTCGCTTTTGTACATCACATCTCTCCTTTGTGTTGCATTGAGAGGATGTACAACTGCTGTATACTGTAGGGTGTAACAGTGTGTTATTTGTTGTCGCATCCTGATTGAATACATGTGAGGAAACAACTCAGCGCTCGTTTATTCAAACTCTGCTGAACAATGCAGTGATTTGTTTGTTGTGATCGCTACATTGTGAAGCACTGCTTTTGTTGTGTGTTCGACATCCTGCTGAGAAATGACTGAATAGCTGCGGCACCACTTGTTTCATCCCTCAGTCACATAAATTATTCTTTTATGAAGTGAAATGCTAAAGTGGATTGAAACATGGGAATGCACATGTACTGTATAATCAAAAAACTGTGAGTTATTAGAGGCTCAGAATATTATTGCACTGTGGGATTGTTAGCAGACAGTAGTGCACTTTAGAGAGCGATTTTGAACACAGCCATTGCATGAACGCTCTGTGTTGTGTTTTCCAACTAGAAAAGCCTCCAGTGCCGTTCTCTGCTCTACTTCTTTCTTTCTTTATTTAAACTTCTTTTTCCTGACTAGAGGGATTTTCATATGATATGTTATCCCACAAATAACGCATCCAATGCTGTGCAAGGTGACCATGTGGCTGCTTGTACTAGAAACTACTGTATTTAGGTGTTCAGCAGAATCTTTTGTTGTTGACGGTTTTATTATCAGTTAAAACCACATTTATGTGATACAGCTATCCTCCTGTAATATCGTATGCTTGCTAGTTCACATATGGTAGCATTAGGGATGTTAAAAGTTATCCATTTAACTGACACTATGAATTTTAATCTATTAATCAGTTAAACGCTTAAAAGACATATAAGGAGCGGTTTGTCACTTAAAGGAGAATAGCTGGTCCACCTTAACAGCCCACCTTATGTGTGTTACACATACAGGAAGTTGGCTCAGGTCTTGAGCTGATGAGTAAACTGCACACACACTGCTGCAGCTACATTCACAGCTATATCACCACCGACAAACCCACTCACCGCCACCACACAGTCTGTCGGACACTCACTAACTTTACGCCGAACTGACAGACCGTATGTGTGTGGCCAACGGCGAACATGAGGCCTCCAGTAACACAGGCACACAGCTGACAACCTTGCAGCTAAACTAAATGATACGGCGGAGACTTATGGGAAAGTGGCAATGCACGCAGCGGCACGGTTGCTACAGTAACTCTCCCAGACGGGTGAAATGGGGACTCGGTTGTTTAGCTGTTGATAAATGATGGATTTAACCTGTTTGTGCATCGGCTTATTGTTGCAGCTGGGTGGCTTGTTAGGCACTTCAACCACGGCACCGCTGCATGCAACGCACCTAATTTTGTCAGTTGACACGCCGTGTGACGCCGACCTCTTTAAGAGCTGCAATTGCTGTTATGAGCAAACAGTCGCCTCACCGTGTCGTCACACACACATTAACCACGTAGCTGCCAGCATCGCCTCAGGGTGCTGACTGGTCTGGCCATGATGGATTTCTGTGTGGCAAGTGATCCCACCATTATGACTTATATCTTGTGATATCGTGAGAATCCAGCTGCACAGAATCGTTTGCACCAAGAATGATTTTGGTATTTTTGTTTTTGCATTTTATTATCATTTATGACCATAATTATGTGATACAGCTAGCCACAACTTAGTTGTGATAACCTGATGCAACAAACTGTTGGTCTTTTACAATATTCTTCACTCTCTGGGAATATTAATGAGCACTTGAGGCATCTGTAAAATAAATTTCTCTCTCCTGACAAAATCCTAACATGACAAGCAAACATTAACAGAGACTCAAGTAAAAACTTTTCTGAAACGTGACCAAAGAGCTGTTGGACATCCATAGATAATCAGCAGCAGGCCACTATATCGCAGCTATTCAGTTACAGTTCAGGTACATTCCTGCTTGGGGCTGAAAGCGCTGGCCTGCAGTCAGCATGTGTGTGCCAGCCCAACAGGTTTGGCTTTCCTTTCAGCCTTTCCTAACAGGGAAACCACTGCTGGAGCTGGTACAGAAACCCAGCACACAGTCCAGTTTCTAGTGTAACTTTCCTGAGACTCATCTGCCTGCAGGCTTAATACGAAAGCCTTTTATGTTTTATTCAATAGTCAGGTGTTTTGTTACTTTGAGAAGAAGAAAAAAAGAGTATTACAGTAAACCACAGGGAGCTGTTGAGCTATTTGATATAGAGTAACATTCATGCTCTCTTCTCAAACAGAGGGTTTACATGATCAGCTGCAGATCAGCAGAGCTCCGGTGAGCTTAGTGTGATTGTGTTATTCAGACCAAATCTGGCTTCCTGTGTATTGACTCCTGACCTCAGACTTGTTCTCGTGTGGATTTGAATGCAGCCTGTGTATTGTATAGCAAAGTTTGTTTAAATCTTTGATGCTGCTATTGTTCATGTGCAGCACGCAAAAACTAAGGCATATAAGCCTAACCCTGGTACACTGTATGAGTTTGAATGTGTGTGTGTATCTGGGCCAGTACCAATGTCAGTGTGTGTTTGTGTTGCACATACAGCATTTATGCAGCTGCAGTCACATGTACGGGCTTTGAAAAGGCAAATGAGCAAATGGTGCCCTTTGAGAGCAGGGCAGCATGCATATAACTTTAAATCAATGGCACCTCCTGTTAAGCTCTCATCCTGCTCATTTTATTACAGATTTGTTGTTCACAATGTAGTTTCAGGGAGAAAATGGGCTGGGTCACCTGGACGCATCGATAGTGAGTTTAACAGTCTGCCTACGGTACCATCAGGTATCCACGGGTTTACATATTACATTGGTTTCAGAGCAGCATAATGTAGTGTGTTCACGCAGTGAGCGAGCGGTCAAGTGACGGAGAGAGAGAGAGATGCGTTATGAGCAGATCAGCTGTTTGGCGATCATCGGACCAGAGAAGAAATTAGCGGTACAGCTCTTTCATGTCATTAAATGTACATTAGTGTCACATACACTCACACTTTCTGCTCTCCCCGTGTGTGAAATGAATCTGGTTTAGGCCTCTTTCGGGGACCGGGGTGACAGGTTACCTCCACTGGTGATGCCGGTCTGGGCCGAGACGTTCAGGCACCGCAACATTTGTCTTGACAAAAAACAGTCAATAATTGCCTTCATTTTGAATTAACACAATGTTTTATGGTTGCGATGTTGCTCGAGGAGGAGTAGTCTAAACACACCTGTACCAGCAAGTGTGTATCGCAGTTAATGAATGTATTACATAGCGTACACACCCAGAGAGGACTCTGTCAGTGTTTGGGGTTCATATTCATTTTCCAGTCTATCATATTCATTTTCCAGTCTACATTAATGTATAGAAGATAAGCACACACACCCAGAGTGAAGGTTGGCCAAGGAGTGGAGGCTATCTGATGCTGTGCTGTGATTTTTCTAACCTCCTTGTTGATTTACAGCAGCTGAAGTGGGCACAAACACTCTGCCGTGAAGCAGCGCAATAATCTTATGAGCATATCTCATCGTGTTGCCAGGGCTCAGCAAATGAAATGGATTTATCTCTAAATCAGCACCTTATACTTTTAATGCATCAGTGTATCCAGCTGAGGCAAAGTATCTCCATCTCATCCCTAACACATTTATGCAACGCTGAGAGACACAACAAGATTTGTCTCTTTGGTTTCAGCTTTTAAAGGACTGCCACCCTCGTGTCAGTGTAACACAGCTGGAGCGTAGCGTAGCTAAGCGTAGCATAGCATGATCCGTTTCCTGACATGAACGCCGGACAAAATGAGGAGAATCAGGTCTAGAGTTACCCTTTCACTCATGTAGCACACAACAGCAGATTATCAGTTCTCACCTACTAGAAATACTCTGGTTTAGGCGAGGGGTGACGCCTGGGTAGCGAATGCAGGAGACAGGACATGATGCAAAAACACTGTGGCCAGGTAACCGGTTCATAATTTGGTCATAAACAACCAAGTCTCTTGCTGTGTCTTAAATTTGTCTGATGATTTCTGTGTTGTCTTTCCAGTTAAGCATTAAATGGCCGTTCTTCTTCACCTTCAGATGTTCGTTTTCTTCCGGTTTTGAAATGTAATCAACACTAGAAGTGGGGGGAAATATCAATACAGCACAGTATTGTGATATTTCGCATGGCAAACCTGTATCAATATCAGATGTTACATCTTATTTATTACTATAAACTATGTGGCGTGGCCACTTTTCTGTATTTCAGCATTTGCAGCGGGTTCAGTCTTAACGCTAGAGTGAAGATATCACTATCATCATGTTAGCTTGTTGGGCAGAACGCAAAATAACTCTCTAAAGTTACACTAATTTTACTGAGGAAAAACTGGCACGGCCATTTTCAAAGAGGTCCCTTAACCTAAAGATATGTGAAGGTCAAGACTGCATAGTGACACAAGTATTGTGATAACATCGTATTGTGGTGCCTCTGGTGATTCCCACGATAGTCAACACACTCACTCAAAGCCATGAATTCTCCAGACAATAAGCAGCTATATTCACGCATGGGCTCAGTCGGACATTACACAGACTTTTTACTAGGGAGCTGGCGAGGTAAAGGCCATTTAATGTCCGTTTCAACGGATTCAGACGTTTTTGTTCTCAGATACGGCTCCTCCAGGTAACGTCTGCATAATTGCAGAGCTGCTGTGCATGTGTGAAAGGGGCTATTGAGATTAGAAACTGGGTAAACAGCTAGCCTGCTTCACTTCAAAGCTAAAAAAACATGCCTACCAGCACCTTAAAGCTCACTAATTAATATGCTGTATCTCTGTTTAATATGAAGACAGACTTATTTAAACAAACAAGAAACAAGGTGTTAATCGCTTTAAAGATGTTGCTCGACATAGTTTTGATGCTGAAGCAAGGCTAGCTGTTTCCCCCGGTTCCAGTCTTCTGCTAAGCTAAGCTAATCGACTCCTGGCTCCAGCTCCTGTAGGTAAAAACATGAGTGGCATCGACCTTCTCATCGACCTAACGTGCACATTTGACAGAATGTAGCATTATTTATTCAGGGCTAATTCAAAATCTATGCACTAATACCACAAAGAGAAAATATGTCTGTATAAAGAATAATATTTAAATCAGGCGGGCAGAATAAAAGTTTCATATTGCATGTTTTAACTTAACTTAGGGAAAAGTTTAAGACCTTTCCCGTACTGTGTTGCCCTTCAGCAGTTTCTGCACTATTAGTAAAGCAAACCCCCCCCCCCCCCAAAAAAAAAAAAACAGTCAATCCCAAAATATGAAACCATTCGTCTCTGTCCACAGTGATCGGTCCAGTGATTTTTTTCAATCTTCATAAATCCATAATAGAAACTCATATTTTCCAAACACTCTGGTGGAGGGCAGCTTTATATACCACACTACACTACACTATACTACAGTCAACACAGAAGAAGAAAAAAAAGTCCACATTTTAGTATATAGCAGATTTCTAGTAAACAATCTGAATTGCCTCTAATCAAGACGAGACTACGGCAAATTGAAAAGGACGGGTGATGTGGTTAAAAAACAAGAGAGGACTTTTCTGTGCGAGTGCATGTGTGACGGCTCTAACCTCAGTGCTGGAGGGGCAGGCCTGTTTCTGCAGGACTAAATTGGCTGTCAAAGCTGCCACAGACGACCCTTCACACAAGCAGCCCGCTCATATTTCTCCTGTAATATGAACTGGGAAAGAGAAAATGCAATTACCGCTCCCTTTTCGTATGTCATCTCTGTCATGTATGAAGGTAAAAACACAGAGGAGCTCTTGTTATAATGACCCCCCCAAAACTCATTTTCCACTTGCACAACAGACACAGGTGTGTGGGATCCTATTACCTGAACCACGTGAAATTGTCAAAACCAATCTACATTATATGCTATTACTCTTTATTCTCCTTCTGATCTAATAAAAACTCTTCAATATACCGACTCCCCTGCAGCCACAGAGCTTAATTTACATCACTTGCTCTGTCCATAGGCCTCAAGACTTTTTTATTTCCCTCAACAGTAATGCTAATAGTCTTTTGCTTGGCTTAAACAGAGTCTAACACAGCCAAACCCTACTCCCCTGACATCCTCAATAAAATAATTTAACCCAATTTGGACTGACAGAAACAGTCTAAAGACACAAATTGGACATCATTCATATCCAAAATTACACTTCTTTTTAATGCAAAGTAACAGGATTTGAGCTATACAGTAAAACTCTTTTAAGCTGTATACAGCTCATCATCACAAAATAGCTAATAGCATCTGACTATAATAAAGAATAAGTCTGGTGATATGCTGCGTTTTTCTTATTGTCAACAAAACAAAAAGTCAAAAAGGGAAGTGTACTATTTGGGTTTTGGCCCGGTGCCCTTTGGGTTCCCCCCCTAACAAATGTTTCCAAAGCCTGATATAGTTTATTCCTCTATGCATTGTTGTCCAAAAATGATATAAAACAAGGCAGCAACCTCCAGGTCTGAGAAGTGAAGCCAATGTGGAGGTGGCTTAAACCAGCATTCTTTCTAATATCCAGCAGGGGGCGACTCCTCTGGTTGCAAAGAGAGGCCTGATTGTATAGAAGTCTATGAGAAAATGAGCCTACTTCTCACTTGATTTATTACCTCAGTAAACATTGTTTATGGTCTCAGTCACTAGTGTCAAGTCAACACTTCAATACAACATGATGATCATTTAAAATGATGGTC
This sequence comes from Pterois miles, assembly GCA_947000775.1. Lineage (NCBI taxonomy): Eukaryota > Metazoa > Chordata > Actinopteri > Perciformes > Scorpaenidae > Pterois > Pterois miles. The sequence goes on along the minus strand of CAMQGK010000514.1, from coordinate 6,565,786 downwards.
CCATTTACAGTCGAAATAGACCATAAAGCAGGGAATGCTTGAGGGTGTAGTTAAGTTGTGATTAACAGGTCACTATCACGGCGTTGTCCGGTCTGGGAGTTGCCTGTGTTTTCTTCTTACAACTTTAACCCTTTAACAGTGTGTTTTCAGTTCATGAAAGTTAATTGTAACATTTTGGTCACCTGAAAATGTCTTATTCAGCGTTTGGATGTGCTTAGCTCCACCTTCTCGTCACTTCTAGCTGCAAAAAAACAAGATGGTGATGGCCAAAAACCAAGATGGTGACGGCCAGAAAAACCAAGTTGGTGACGGCCAGAAAAACCAAGTTGGTGACGGCCAAAAACCAAGATGGTGATGGCCAGAAAAACCAAGTTGGTGATGGCCAGAAAAACCAAGTTGGTGACGGCCAGAAAAACCAAGATGGTGATGGCCAGAAAAACCAAGTTGGTGATGGCCAGAAAAACCAAGATGGTGACAGCCAAAAACCAAGATGGTGATAGCCAAAAACCAAGATGGTGATAGCCAAAAACCAAGATGGTGATAGCCAAAAACCAAGATGGTGATAGCCAAAAACCAAGATGGTGATGGCTAAAAACCAAGATAGTGACAGCCAGAAAAACCAAGATGGCAATAGCAAACTTCCAAACTCAAGACAACAAAATGGCAGTCCACACATCAATGGGTCATCACAGTGACTATGTCCACTTGTTCTATATTGTCCATGTTTAAAACACACGGATGAACCACAGTGTTGCACCGAGTGACATTTTCCTCCACTCTGACGAAAACTGATCACTGTAGTTTATCCCACATACAGTAACTGTACTGCTGTCGCAAATACTCATTACAGCACCAAATGCGTAGCTAAAAATAGTCCTTCACAAATACACAATTTACTACTGTTGGAGGTTTGGTTTACTAAAAACTAGTACATATTGTATTTGTGATTAATTTTTAAAGATTTACATCTTTAGTAGGAACCAATGGGCTCGGGGCTGAACGCAACAGACAAAATATTGATAGATGGCTGCTTTTGGTCTTTTCATTATTATTGGTTGATAGCAACAAAAAATATCACCAGCCTTACAGTCTGTCCTCAATCAAAAAAAATCAGTCTAGTCTTAACTAATCGATTAGTTGCTTTAATTGACAGATTTGTAAACCTTTCCACAAAGAATCACACAAAAGAACCACTTAAAATCTTTAATTGATTAAAATTATTAATTAAAAATGACTAATCAACTAAAGAAATCTTAGGCGAAACAGACCGAAACGATTATAATTCCTACTTGTTATGATTGCACTAAGTACATTTTTTTCTCAAAACCATTTCGTAAACCTCGATGACAATTCACAGACTGACTTCCTGGTTTAACGTTGACCTGACATACTTGCAGTAGTTTATCTCCTGATAAAGTAGATAATATTTCTCCTGTCATACTTAGTAGCAAAATCCTTTTCTTAATATTTAACACAAATGCATTTGCCAAGACTATTCAATAATGTTTGTATCACACTAAATTGCCCTGAATAAGAGTGACTGCTAAATGTTTGAAGTAACTGACTGAGAGGTGTCCATGGTGACAGACTGCCGTCTCCACCCCTTGTCTGCCCAGATTTCCTCATTAAATGTGCTGCTATGAGACAGCAGAGGTGATCGATGGCACTGCTCGCTCATCCTCGTGTGCTCCTGACATGAGTTATTGTTTAAACTCCACAGCAACACCTCTTCCATCTTACCTGTGTGCATGTGGACGACGGAGAATCGTGTGTGGAGGCTGCACACGTAAATAACATGTCTGAGGCAAACCTAAGCTTAAAGAGTGTGGGGTAAACATCTGTGGAGAGCGAGAGGCCACAACTGAGGAGATTCCCCAGACGTGGCGCCCCCGTTGCAGTGAGTCACCCTTGTGTTGTTCCTGAGCTCCATCCGACATCCTGACTCTCAGAGAGACGTTCCCACCAGCTGATAGATCACGCTACGCTCTCGCTCACAAATTAAACAGGAGTTCTTCTGCTGCTTCTCCTTCTCCCTCGACACAACAAGAGGAGGTGATTCACCAACTCAAGGGACTGATGACTTGTATGACACATGAACTTCTCACAATCTCATTACCCATGATCTATCATCAGCAACCAGCCGGCCCGTTCTCTCATAGCGGCAGCATGGAGCCCCAACTGATGACTGACCACCAGATGAATCACAATTAAACACTTCTCCCCTCTCTGTCACCACCGCTGCAGCTATATCACTGAGGATATCAGAGCGAGACAACCCGGCGTGCAAATTAAACACAGACGGAGACAGGAGCTGTCAGTCACCCTGTCCAGAGGGAGTGTATCCATCTGTGTCTCAACCTCCGAGCCACGGAGGCACCAAGGACACCTAGCAGCCCGTCGCCACTCTGGAGCAGCTCCCATTTCCCACCTTCCCTCCTTTCCACTGTACAATTATTATGTTCTTCATGAATAAATTTGGTTTTCATTGCACTATTATGCTGCACACTCCCCCTGTCCATGGTAAAGAGAAAAAGCATCCATTAACGGGGCCACAAGACACACAGGAAATGCTTTTCCGTGCTGGCGAGCAACTGTCTGTTTGCTGTTTTTCTTAACAAGCGCAGATATGTGTAATGTGCACCAGGTGCGTATGTGCACACACACACACACAGACACACCCTGAGAGGCACCACTATTGGATTTCCATACCTCTTTTTGGTCTAATGAAATGCAGATGTGCTGTTGTGCTCCAGACAACACAGCTCATCTCCGCTTCCCAGCATGCAATCACAGGATTACCATTTTACTGCATAGCGATGCTGGTGCATCGCCGAGCTGTCTGAGACAACACATGACCCAAATTACAACCAATGTCTGACTCATGTTCATGGCTCTGAGAAATTTTTACCTTATTCTTTTCAATTTAGTCACTCCAGCTAAATAAACATGTTTTTCCATATCATTACTTGGGTCTTGGCCTTGTAAAGTAACTCAAACAGCCAGAAGTAAGTCACCCATGACCAGGCGTGTGTCCATTTGTTATTAAAAGATTATCCTTGTGCAAGAAAACTTTTAATAGCCCACAGCTTTGTACATCAAAGTGTCTTTTACGGTATTTTAAAGGGGATCCAGTGAGTGTTAAATACTTTTCCCTCATTAAATGTCACTAACTTGAGCTTATCCATGAGTCATGCTGGGAGGGTTTCCATCACGTGGGACTGTATCAGGCCTCTCGTGGTAAACACATGTATTCAGATGCTTAGCCATTAAAATTCATTAAACAAGCAACAGACAACATTTTACTGTATCACACATTTTAAAACAGTCGGATTAATTATCCAAAGAGAGTCTACAGCAAGCTCTTTGACCTTTGTCACGCGTCTCTTGTTAGTAAAAAGACGGCCTAACGGGAGGCTCTTCCGCCACGCTTTCTGCTGCTAATTGGGCCCCTGAAACCATCGCCAGGCTGGTAATTGTGGCATTGTGTCTGAATTTGCACTTCACTGCTTTACCCTCCCGTGATTAAAATTCATACGGGGCCCAGGGGCTGGTAGTGTGTCTGTGAGTGGGTGTACTGGGGAGAAGTGTGTGCGGCTTGAGGTTTTGATAATAGAGCAAAACACTCTTAGAAATAATAGTTGGTGAGTTTATGTGATATGCAAACAGAGAATCAAACATGATATTACAAAATAACATTTACAAAATAAGAGCATTTCTGACGTAAGCATCATATATCGTTTTTAAACACAGGAAAACGGGCTAAAATAGACAAAAGGCTCTTTTCCCATTGCCAGTAGACGAGTATGCCTTTCTGGTGCGTCACATTTGACGTCACGGACCTGTTACTTATTCAGTCTCTCTTTCAAACTGTGACTGATTGTTGGAACAGTGGAAAGACTAACAAAGGCAGTTTTGATGAGTTTTAGTTTGTTTTTGTGTGTTTCACAATGATCAAAGAGGCAAAATACTGATTCTGTCATTGAATTAATGGTTAATTTAGACCAAACCTGAGCTGGTGATTGTTAGAACAGTGGAAAGATTAACTAAACAATGTTTTGGTGAGTTTATTTTTGTTTATGTCAAGTTTGAATGAAGTGTGTTTTACAGTGATCAGCGAGGTAAAGTGACTGTTTCTATCAATGGAGTCTGGTGGCTTTGAGGAGAGCATAACGGCTGTTTATTTTCACATCTAACTTGATGCATTAAAGGTTAATTTAGACCAAACCAGACTGAGTATGTCAAGTTTGAATGAAGTGTGTTTTACAGTAATTACTGTTTCTATCAATGGAGTCTTGTGGCTTTGAACATATAACGGCTGTTTCTTTTCACATCTAACTCAGTGAATTACGGTTTCATTTAGATGAAACCAGAGTTGGTGATTGTTGGAACAGTGGAAAAACTACCTAGCTTTGATGAGTTTGATTTTGTTTTTGTCAAGTTTGAATGTATAAGTGTGTTTTACAGTGATCAGCAAGGTAACATTACCGTCTCCATCAGTGGAGTCTGTGGGGAGCATGGTTTGGTTTCACATCTACCTTGGTGGATTTAGGGTTTATTTTCACCAACCAGATGGTTTTGATGAGTTTTATTTTGTTTTTATCCTGTTTGCATGAATTGTGTTTCCATGATGAGCGAGGTAAAATTACTGCTTCGGTCATTGGAGTCTTGTGGCTTTGAGTACAGCATATAACAGCTGTTTCTTTTGCCATGTAACTCATGAAAAATGGGTTCATTTCAACCAAGCTGACTGCAGTCTGGTTTTGTTTTGTACGCTAAATTAGAATAATTGTCCTAATCCTGTTGATTTTATTTATATATTAAGGTGTCACGTAATATCATGCCTGAAGTCAGCGTGTGAGTCGATAACAAATACCTGAGACAACTGCAAAGTAATTTGTCCCTGGAATGAACACAGATTGTGACCTTCCCCAAAAACAAAAAGCTGGATGTTAGTGGCTTTTTTTGTCCAGTGGGAAAGTGGCTCATTTACATGATTATTTGGAATCCAATACAGTGTTGAATAAGAGATACTGCAGGTGGTTTCACAATCTTCAATCATAGATTTTATCATAGCCACAGTATTTCACTGGAAATATTGCCTGATAAAATGTATTTTTCCTGCTTGCAGTTTTTAGAAGTTATAACTCACGGAGCCACTAAAGTCCTGAAAATGACTCCAAGTTATTACCTTATACAAGATGGATCTAACATGTTGTGTGCAAAAGTTGGTATCTTTAGGACTGCATTTACACAGCAATAATTATTGAAGATAGATTCAACATTATAAGCTTGCTGTCTCTCCTTTAAGGTTTCAGTGAAGCTGCAAACAACCACTGGCTAATTTCCCACAGAAACACCCACTATTCGTCTGCAGGGACCCTGAGAATTATTCTCACAGTTCTTGCTCATATTCTGTTAGCTGCTCGTCTACTTCTGAAGCCAAAATCTCAGGTTGCCTGTTTATTTTGGCATCGCACAAATAAAGCCAGGCATTGTGAATTCTGCTTTCTCTTTCATTCACTTTCTCGACTCATTCTTTATTTCTGCTGTTGCAGATTTGCCAGCGTCTGAGGAGTCTGAGGAGTGTAACACAACATTTTGTTTTGATTGAAGATGATGTTTTCAATCAAAACTGCTTTAGGCAGGTACAGAATTGGCCTTGCACACTGGAACATTGTGTGTTTTTAACACTGGTACCCACCCAAGATCATTAATCCACTGAGCTAAAACATTCATGTGAGGTATGCTTTACTGCACAAGTTTCCTTTCACCTTTACAGCATTCATTAAATCAGTCTTTATGTATTTAAATCCCCATAAAACTGTTGCACCGATGTATTTTTTCCAATATTTTGTGACCAAAGTATTTCAGCATTTCATACTCTAGTTACTCCAAAAAACATTGATATAAAATTAAGATTTTTATCATTACCCCAAATGAACTTTCTGTAAGGTAGTCAAAATACCCCACATGCATTTCCAAAGGAAAGTTATACGAAGTTTTCAACCTTCTCAGTTATTTCTATCAGGTACATGCAGTATTTACTGTGATCCACATCTCAAGCTATTACCAGCATCACAACTCAGCTGCATTATTTTACACAGCAAGACAATGTGATACCTGAAGGTATTACTTATTTTTCACCTCAGATACTGATATCACTGCTGACAAGTGATTTATATTACATTTAAATTACACTTTGATTGCAATTACGTGAAAGAGTATCTGTTACTATAATCAGATTAGCCCACATTTTAGACATCAACTGTATATATCTGCTTGGTAGCTAATAAGTAGCTTAGCTAGCACTGTGTTAGTCCATGAAAGTCATACGCTCCAGCTGTAATGTTTTAGCCAGTCACACACCCGCTGTCCCAACATGGTTTAATCTATGACCAGACTGTTCCTGACTGAAATGATAATAATGGCAAGTTAAATTCATTTTTGCATTTTTTTTTAATTGTATTAACATTAAACATTGATTCTAATATGGATATAATTGACTAGGGCTGTCCCGAATACAGTTTTTTGGGCTTCAAAGCTTTGTTCAGAAATATTCAAAAGGTATTCGAAGCTCCAAGGAGCAGCACGATGTAGCAGGCTGACACACTTCTGTACACAAACACCTCTACACACAACAAACAGCATTATCCATCAGACAATATCTAATAATAATTAAAGTTGAATATGTGTAATGAATAACGTTGTTGGATTATTCCTTATTTCATGGTCTATTTTATACATTACATACTTCTATATAGAATATATTTTAAAAAATTAAACATTTAAAAACGTTCACTAGTGATTGGGAGGATGAACACTATGACATTTATTGCTTTGAAGCATGTGGATCGGCCCTATTTTTGACACATGAAAGACCAACATGATCTCATTCCTACTCTATTTTTAATTAGGTAGAAGCCTCTGGAGTCGCTATAATGACATTGGGGGCAGCCTTTTGTATAGTATCTTGACGGTTTTCGTGTGGTTAATGTTGTGAAATGGCGGCAGTTAGGTTTAGGCAACAAACCCACTTAGTTAGGGTTAGAAAAAACATCATGGTTTGGCTTACCATAAGTACTCCTTTAATGTAACGGAAGCTACAGACACACAGGACACAAGCACTGGCTGAGTAGAAGTGGTGTGATGGTTTGTCCTATCCAGCTAACCCATTCTCACTCCCGACGCTTTGTCACGGCTGTCGGCATTCGATACTGCCACACAAGGCACGCTATAGCGGCAGAGACGCACCGGGTTTTCCATTAACTACGACATAAACGCATCCACGGCAGCAGATAACGCTCTGAGAGAGCGCTGTGGTGACGTAGTTTAAATAAGGAAAGAGACACAGTTCACTTTCAAAAGAAAACAACACTTCCCTCCCGAACTTCTTGCTCTTACGTACTACGTCAGCTGGTCTGAGCGTCTAATAATGATGCGGATGAGTTTCCAGTGGAGTGAATTTAAAGCCCGGTGCGTCACATACAGATGCTAAAGGCTGCTTTGTGCATCAGATGTCAGGAGACATCAGCCAAGCGTGCAAAGGCTGTAAAGAGTTCAGGTTAAAAACACAACCAAACAAATATGTTGGTTTAAAAAAAACTATTAAATAATTTCCAATGACTGTGTAAACTGAAATCCCTGTAGATCTACAATATGAAATATTATAACCCTACACAATAAAACTAAATGATTCATGATGTCATTATTGTTGAGTGCACCTGAACAACTGCTGCTGGCTGTCTGATGTATAAATACATTCAAAATACCAGTTTCTGTGCTGCAAAGCTTTAAGATGTGTTTTTAATTTAAGAGAAATAACATTTGATTATTGCCTCGCAGCGCAGCACTGCCAGATCAATCAGAAATGGCGGTGTGAACAACAACCAAACATGGAGGCTAGCGGAGCGGAGGGGAGGGGAGAGCTAACACAGAAAGAGGCTGTGATTTTAAAGCAATTGTTCTGTGATTGAAGTACTCTGCTCCCCGGCCCCAGGCTATCAAATAAAGTCTGATCCCTCTTCCTCTAGATCCCCCAAAATCTCTTAATGAGACCAAATCCTTTTAACTCATACTCTAACTGCCAGAGTTATGAATATAACTGTGTGTGCAGGCGAGCTCAGAGCAGTTTTCTCCGTCTGTCGGGGTGAAAAGTGAAGAGCAGCAGTTTCCTCTGGAGGAGAAATCACATCAAAGACATCACAAGACCGAAAACACGGAGCGTCAATATCAGGCCGAATGAGTCTCATCTCACAAGACCAAGCCCAGTCTGTGAACCCAAATATACAGCCTCAGAGATTATTAAAGCTGAACTGCAGCTGAACTATAAATGAGGAAATCTGTGACCGATATATTGCACCTGTTCAGCTATAAGAAATGGCTCCAGACTCTAATGTGACACTATGCCCGCACTGTGACCAGCACATAAAGATTAAATGAGTTTTAAATTCACATTTTATATGCAGAGTTTCCCTGGTAAGCGTCATTAATAATGAATTATTTAATTTCACTGCAATTATAAACTGAGTGTCATCAACTAAAACAATTTATCCTCAGAGGAAGTGTCCAGCGTGATTTGACAGGTATCAGTTAGCCTTAATGAGTCTGTGAATGTTCTCGTTCATCCAGGTCATATTCATTCTGGCAACAAGGCAACTGGATACGTATACGAACTGATGAAGCCACTTGGATAAGGGGCAAAACGTCTTCAGAGACAAATCTAAGTCCAGTTGCCTTCGATTCAATTGTTGCCAGAAAGTGAGCCTTAATGTTACCACACACAAACACACTAGACCTGTAACGAGTAACGATTAGTTGTCAAATATTAAATCACAATCACCAACTATTTTGATAATCAATAAATCAGTTGACGCCCTCTGTCTCTTCCAGCTTCTTAAACGTGAATATTTTCTAGTTTTTTCTTCTATGACAGAAAACTGAATACTAGGTCTGTCAAACGCAACACCAACTTCTTATAACGCAAATTCCTTTTAACGCCACTGATTTCGTTAATGCATCAATGAAACTTGCAGTTTTTAGGTTAGAGTGACGATACTGGTATCATATATAACCAGAAAACCTCAGGAATCCACTGGTACCAACCATGTCAACTAGCTTGTCGCAAAGGACGCTAAATACACACAAACAACATAAACACTCCAATGCTACATTTTGGTGAGGAAAAACTGTCATGGCCATTTCAAAGGGGTCCCTTGACCTCTGACCTCCAGATATGTGAATGTAAATGGGTTCTCTGGGTCCCCACCAGTCTCCCCTTTACAGACATGCCCACTTTATGATCATCCCAGTCAGTCTGGATCAAGTCATAGTCAAGTCAGCACTCTGACACACTGACAGCTGTTGTTGCCTGTTGGGTTTGAGTTTGCCATGTTGATCTGAGCATATTTTTATGCTAAATTCAGTACCTGTGAGGGTTTCTGGACAATTTTATCATTGTTTTCTGTTGTTTGATTTCCAATAATAAATATATACATACATTTGCATAAAGCAGCATATTTGCCCACTCAAATGTTGAAAAGACTGTTAAATACTTGACAAATCTCCCTTCAAGGTTTGAACAAATAAAAAATATGTGACTAATTTACAATTAATTATGATTCACTATGGACAGTCATGTGATTTCCTAATGAATATCTTTGAATTGTGCACAAAACAAGACATTTGAGGATGTCATCTTGGGCTTTGGGAAACACCGATCAACATTTTTCACAATTCTACTCAGACGAAGACTGATTAATTGAGAAAATAGCCGACAGATTAATCAACAATGAAATGGATGGTTAGATGCACCTGTAGACTCAGATGTGAGAACAGCCTTTTCATGCCCATTCTTGTGACTGTGTGAAACCGCCACATGTTTTAAGGATAATTTATCAATTCAATTTCATCAAATCATCCATCCCTTGACAAATGCTGTGCATTCCAGTAGCCATACTACCACACTATTTAATATGCCAGAAGATTTAGTATGTCCCAATACATAATATGTCAAATGCAGTATGCCAAAAATACCAGGATGTCCTACTACATCCGGTCGCATTTTGCAGTATGCAAGCCAGCATGCTTTTCTGGCTATGCTGACCCACAATCCTCTGCTCAATGTCCAACTGCATGCACACAGTACGTATTTGGAAAGGGCAGCTGCAGTATGTAGTAAAAGTAAAATGGTGTGCGATTTGGAAGGTAGCCATGGTCCATGCATCTTTTTACTCCATGAAAGGCAGTAAGACGGAGAGAGAGGTAGAGCGAAAGCCATTCACTTGGAGCATTACATCATTCCACTTGCTTTGCAATACAAACAACATGCAAGCTATTTGTTTAGCATTGGCTGCCAAACCTCAAGTGACAGTATAATGTTGTTGAAAATCAAAATGAACAGGTAGTGATTTCGCTCCTTGCTCTTTCTCATCCCGAAGCTTTTAATTTAACATTCATCACTGGGAAGAGTCTGTTTACTTTGCTCCCCTGCTATTAGACCTTTGTTTGACGCTGATGTAACGCACACAGCACAGCTGAAGATGACACATGATGATGTGACTGTCGCCTCTCAAACACGAGACACACAAAGTGTGTTGGCGTAGCTCTTGAAAACAACCAAACAAGGTGCAGGCATGTTGAGTTTCACATGAGAGTACACCATATGTGATCACTTGTAGGTGGGGATGGAAAGAGGAGGCCTACAGAATACTGAAGGGGAGACACGCCAGGTGAACAGGGGAAAAATGTAAGTAATAAATATCATCAAGAAACCTCCCTCGTTGATTGCTTACATTAAGGCAAATATATTTTTGTACTGCAAGTTTTCTGAAGTTTAAACACACAAATATGGGCTAATTTGAAATCATTTCCAGAACAGAAATCTAAACACTGGATGAAGCCAGGTATAAAATGATTATTTCATTTTGTTGACATATCGGAGGGAATTTTGGATATCTCTTTATATCACTCTATGAATCATAAAATACTGTCAACAGCCATAAAAAACTATTTTCACCATGTTTTTAGGAATAAAATGTTCTATAAATCAAGCTATGAATGATTTATCAACAAACCTCTCTGTATAAAAACCTCCATAAAATAGATAGCAATGAAACTGGAAAGTTTGATGGATGTAAGTGCTGCAGTGCTGCTGAAGTGGAGATTTCTGGCTCAAAAAAATTGGCAGCCTTTAAAGATCTGGGTTGCGACTCCCATACATTTTGAAGAACTGCCTGTAGGTGTGGATGTGAGCGTGAATGGTTGTCTGTCTCTATGTGCCCTGCGATGGACTGGCGACCTGTCCAGGGTGAACCCAGCCTCCGCCCAATGCCAGCTGGGATCGGCTCCAGCCCCCCTCACGACCCTTAACGGGATAAGCGATTGAAGATGGATGGATGGATGTCATATTCTACCAAAAAGGCCTGTGCTAAACCATAAAATATTATAAATATAATACACGTTTTCAGTCCAAAATGGCGGCAGCAGCTGCTGTCAAAAGAACACTGGAGTTTCATCTCTTTGCTTCGATACTCTTTGCCGTGGTAACGTTGTTCTTCTCGTTCAGAAGCCATCCATACCATAATAACACTACTTTAGGAACAACAATAGTCAGTACTACAGTTTTACACTCACATTACCGCAGTGTGTCGGAGAACGACGGTCGCCTTCAGGTAACGTAAAAGGCTCTGTCTACAGCCACAGTTTGGTTTGTCCAGTCTGGGCTACTGTAGAAACATGATGGAGCAACGTGGCGGACTCCATAGGAGAGGACCTGCTCCATATGTAGATATAAAAGGCTCATTCCAAGTTAACAAAAACACAATGATACTTAGTTTCAGGCAATTATACACTAATGGAAACATAGCTATGAATATTATATTCCAATTCAGCTAATAGATCCCATGAAATCCTGCCTTTATTTTGAAGACATTACAGGTGAATTAGGTAAACTTCCCAAGTTAATTATTTACATTAAGACAATTATTTTTTTGCATTACAAGTTTTCTAAAATGTTATGTTCAAATATGTAAATGAGGCATTATTTAATGATAACGTTGGGTAAATTTAGGACAAATCCACAGATGCAGGTAGTAAAATAAACACTTAACACACTAATGTGTGTTATGGAGGTTTTCTTTCCACTAGTCTGAAAAAAAAAGTTATGGATGCGAAACAGTCTAAAAACTCAAAGTTTTTTTTTTTTTTTTCCAAAACTGAGTTTTTGCATGGGATGTCTCCAAGTACACACAGCCTACCGTTGTCCTACCTTTAAGACACGCTAGTCAAGTATCATTAATTGTGTAAAAATGTACTTATGTAAAAGGAAACAACCTGTACTGAGTAAAGGTTAGCTGCACTTTTAAAAGGTAAAGGGGTGGAGGAAAGGAAAACAAAAAATGTATATATAAAGAAAGATAGATAGATAGATAGATAGATAGATAGATAGATGAACTTTTATTAATCCCAGGGGAAATTGTCTTTCAGTTACATCCCGTCCAAGAAACACAACATATTTAGGCTACAAAATACAACGCATTAACATGTCCGTAAACGCATCACACCACGGAGCTACGTCCAAAACAACACTACAGTCATTTCTAGATGGCATTTAGCAGCCTAATAGTACACACAGCTGATTATCGATAACACAACAGAGGAGCCTTACCGGAGTTAACCTGAACACGCAAATTTAAGCAACATTAAGGCTGCAAAAGTCAAACAACCTGCCACCTCCTACTGAATAAACAGCAGAGGAAAACGCAACTGGCAGCAGCCACAAGCAAGAAAAACGATGCATAGGTTTTTAGCGCAAAGAGTCGTGCAGGCAGCCTCTGGACAGAGAGTTAGCTAAGGTTAGCTAGCTCGTTGTTGTACTCACCGGTATGAAGCTGTGAGCGTGGACCGCCGCCATGTCCTCCACAGTCCGCTGCACCCCTCAAACTTTCAGTCACTTGGAGGGGAATGAGTCTCTGCAGTTACTTTAGCTAACGTTAGCTAATACTTAGTTAGGATGGTTGGGATTTTCGGGTCCAGTTAGGTGGACCAGCACCTAGCTGAAACGTGCACAGAAAGCGTGAGTGGGTTTGATTTGCGTCCCTTTGCGTGATCACGTGGTGCATTAAAGCGCTGATTAATTAAAGGTGCAGTGTGCAGGATTTGGCCACCTATGGTGCCTTCAAATGGGGTCGTTTTTATGAGACGCGCCATTATGAACGCCCCCCTCATGTCGTGTTCACGACCTCGGAAGTGGAAAGTGTCTGAAAGCTCCAAGTTCAGGACTTGTAACATGTTTGTAATTTCATAATGTGTCTGAGGAAAATGTTGATATTTCCACTAACCTCATCTTTCTCCTCTGTCATTATACCTTTCATTTCCTTCACTATGTTACCCACTCGGACAGCAAGGTTACTATAGCTGTTGCTTTGCAGCGGTCTTCTCCACGACTTATTTACTTCAATACTAAGCATATCGTGTACACAACTTCCCATCTCGATATTGCGGTAAACACGACTCCATCTGAAGGCACCATCATTAAAGGTACAGTGTGCAGGATTTGGCAACTTATGGTGCCTTCAAATGAGGTCGTGTTTACCAGGTTTACCACTTGGGCCCATATGAACGCCCCCACATGTCATATTCACAACCTCATAAGTGGAAAGTTTCTGAAAGTTACGAAAACATAGCTATGAATATTATATAAGAAAAGATAAGATATTCCTTTATTGGTCCCACAGTGGGGAAACTCACAATATTCACAAATATAAATAAATTCACAATACATATGAATATTAAATTCCACTTCAGCTAATAGATCCCCTGAAATCCTACCTTTATGATAGATGCAACTTGTTTTTTGCTTTGTTTGTTTTTACCTTCACTGGAAGTAACAAAAGTGAATTGATAAAAATAGAGGTGATGAAAATGCATGAGAACCGAATGAATTGAGGTGTAGCCATAAAAATAGATGTGAAATGTAAAATGGACTGATAAATTATCAAGTGATTTGATTAATTTAAAGCCGATTTGGCAAAAACAGTCATGACATGATGAAAACGGAGCCATGTTTCATTATTTTCTCCGTATTACATTCATCGTTCACAATGAAAAATTGCCATTTATCGTTTAAGGAAACGGGCCTCAGCGGTGGAGGTAAATAAGTGAAGAAAAGTGATGAAAATGCTTATGAATTAATATTGGAAGAGATATAAATGTATGTGAACTGAAAAATAGGGTGATAAATTGTCAGCTGATTTTATATAGCTGATTGATATTTTATTTGAAACAGTGCTACTCTGATAATCAACTGTTGACCAATCAGCATTCACAACACCCGGCTTACATTTATTGTTTACAGCATGCTGTTATTGCTACTTCCGCAATATAAAAAAATTAAAATAAAAAAGACCATGCCATGCATTCAAGTTTTCACATGCATTTTCATCACCTCCATTTTTATAAATTAAAATTAAAATTATTTTTGTTAGTTACACTCCTCGTGTCACCGAAGTGGCCTCCAATAATGAAACCCATAATTAAATAATTCTTTATCATATTGCATTGTTGTGCTGTTCACCAACTTATAAAAAATACTTTGTTAAAGAGTAGGCTACTTGAACTGTTACTTACTCCCCTGCTTCTAAAGGCAGGGTGATTAATGCATACTGATAAAATGACCTCCGCATAAATCTCTAACAGCCATTACTTCCTTCTGTCTCCTCTAAGCAGGGTCAAACTGAGGATGAGTTTCTTCTTCTGATCGGTGGGTCAAAGGAAATGCATGCTGACCCATTTCACCACGGGTGTCAAACCTTTTAAATCTGCTGTGGCCTAAATATGTAGAGAGCATCAGTAACTCCAGCCCTCTCAGCTGATCACAGGGCAGAGGCCGGGCTCCTCTCTGTGACTAACAGTAAATGACCCCTGGAGGCTATAAACGCTGCTTCCTCTGTGTGCATGGGCGGATGGAGGTGTGGACTGACCTTGTTTTCACCTATTTTAATGACTCAGTGTTCATCAAGGAGGGCCAGCTATCTGTTAACGGCTGCTTCCTGTGATGTAGGGAAGGACATCATCAGAGGGAAGCCAAGTGAGAGGCGCACATTAAAGAGCTCACGGTCCAATGAACAGAAAGGGATACTCATTAAGAGACAGACATGTACACAAAGATGAGCCAACATGGAGGATAACTCCGGATTATTTCAACCTGGGTCTTATTTTTGTAGTTTTTGACCTCATTTCTCTTGGTCATAATAACCTTACACCTACTAAGTTAATTGCTGGTCTGGAAACAGACATAGCTGAAGCATTAGCAAAATTTACTCAGATGACAAATGAAGGCAAACTGACAAAACAAGGAGGGTTTATTTCCACATTGCCAGTGTGCTCACTTTCAGTTTTACTTTAGAAAAAGTGGTTTGGCAAAACTGTTGTCTGATTGTGTAACCCGACTAACCTAACTTAAAACGACTGTATGAACGTAACAGTGTTGATGGAAATTTGTAGGAAAACAAACAAAAATAAGGATTAACTTGTTTGTAAGTTACCATACTGTACAAACCGTTGTATGAGATTATGTTGAATAATTCCAACACAGACAACACATCTGGTATGCCTGACTGCACGGAGGAAACATACTGATATTATGTTTGCTATACTAGCCACTGCCCACAGGTTAAATTACATCAACTTATCCTACATCTGAACAGCCACACAACACCCTTCCTATCCATTATCCATTACCCCATACTTACACTGCTTCTAACTCACACGCACCACACATGGACACCTGACAGTCCTCTATAATTTAGGACAAAGAAGGAAAATGAGGGTCCCATTGAGAAACAGGTGGGTGGGTTGAACTAATGAGTGAGCCTATTGTTGAGGATTACCAAGTCGTCACGGTGCAGGATCACAGTGAACTGCTCATCCTCGCGCTCTCACGAACGGCCTCAAGTGCTGACAGGCACGGAGCCCAGTGCAAAACCTCTAAGACTGCAATTAAAGGAGGCATTTAAAAATGGCCGCACACTGTCAAGTCACAATTAGAAAAACATTCTCTCTTTCTCTTCCTTTGTGAAATTTCTTGAAAGCTCTGTGAGACGCAGACAGCCGAGGCTCTAATGTTACCATGCATCCATGACCAAACCACACACACATGATTAAACACATTTTTCTTCTACAGGCTAACACACACATCCATACACATGCTGCTCCTGTAATGCTGTTGTGCCAACATCATCACACTGACTGACAGGAAGAATGGAGCAGTGCTGACAGGACGGCAGGCGGTGAACACATGAGAAATGATACCGCCTGCATGGCAGCAGTACCTCCAACAGGTGGCGTGACAGATGCTGCATGCAAACTTATTTCTTTGTATTAAAACACAAATTGTATGCAAGCTAATCATAGCTGGCAATACAAACAGATGCAAACAAGTATAGATGAAAGGAAGGCGAAAAGGATAGAAGCAGCAGAATGTTGACATGGATGGATATGGATCTTTTTCTGTATTGATTTGTGCTCACCTTCTGGCAGTGAGAGGTGTTTGGAAGCTATTAGAAGTCCATAGATTATCAATTCCAACCCCTTTTTGATATATCCTAACCAATAACGTCAATATGACAGATTTCTTCACATAAAAATGTTACGTCCTGCTAAATAATGTGATGTTGCAAATGGGAGAGATGTTTTTGTGTCTCTTCGTCACATTATGTCTTCAGGTTGTCCATCCGTGCATACATCTGGTCCAGGCTTGTGACCGCGATATCTCAGGAAGGCCTGGAGGGAATTTCTTCAAATTTGGTACAAACGGCCACCTGGACTCATGGATAACGTGATTTGATTTTGGTGGTCAAAGATCAAGGTCACTGTGACCTAATGTCCATCACATTCTCGTGAATGTGATATCTCAGGAACGCCTTGAACAAATTTCTTCAAATTTCGTCCTGCATTACAAAAGTAAACCAACCACAAAGCTAATTGAACAATGGCCAACCAGGGAGAACAAAACACTGAATTTATAAAAAAAGAAGCCTATTAAATATGAATGATTGTTACGTACATAACAAGTACCTAAAAATAGCATAGTCATACTCATTTTACACAAACTTCCCACATTTATTGCATTCACTATTTGGGTTAATTGTACAGTTTATCATTTGTTCTGTACTGTTATTGTTATGCATTGAATATAATATGAAATATCCATAAAGTATGTCACTTAGTCAGGGATCGTCAGTTTACTCAATGATAGAAAAGGGGTCCCTTAAAGAAAAGGGTTGGGAGCCACTGGTCTAACCAGCAGTTCCTTGCACAAGGACATAGCCATATTTCCAGCTCTCAACATTAACTATGAAGATTACAATCACCAGTAAAAATGTGAAAGTGAGGATTGTCAGTTTAGAGGTGCTACAGAGGTGAAGCGTCGTCAAGAATCTAAAGTCCAGTTGTGATGTCTCATGAACGCCTTGAACAAATTTCTTCAAATTTGGTAAAATGTCCACTTGGACTCAAGGATGAACTGATTATATTTTAGTAGTAAAAGATCACTGTGAGCTAACAAAACACGTGTTTGGCCAGAACTCAAGAATTCATATGCTATTTCTGACAATTTAACACAAATGTCTAACAGGATAAAATGATGAAGTGATGAGATTTTGGACAGAAATGGATGTAAACTGCAATCTGGCTAATTGGCGGAGGCACACAACCTCGAGGCGGTAATTCTAACGTGTTATTGTGTTTGGTCTGTCTCCGCACTGTCACATCGTTTTCTTTCAACTTCATCTGTAACGACGCCTCCAACCTCAGTCTGGGAAAGTAGATTCAGATGTACCTCAGACATGGCAGATTAGTGCTTTGTCAGTGTTTCTGTTAATTTCTCAGATAATTATTACCACTACCCTTCAGGCCCGATGATGAATACATGATATATGAAGTTGTTTACTTTGAGTCGTGTGGTGGTCCTGGATAAATGTGGAAAAAAACATTGCAGAATGAACTTAACTCTCATAATAACAACGCTGGTAGGCCTATTAATGCTGCTTTCACGTCATACGGAAGGAACAAATTTGCCATTTTCCAGCTTATAAAACCAACATCCAAGTTGTAACTCTGACCATCTGATGGATATGCTTTTCCCGTAGCTCTCCAACTTGGCTTTACATGATGGAAACATCAGAAAGGAAACAAACATGGATGGCTTGCATCAACCACCGTTGACCATTACAAGGTAAATAAATCCTTATTGATCTTTTCTATTGTTACTCATTTCAGTTTCTGGTAATCTTTGCCACTGGAGCCTGTGATCTGGTCTGCATACTGTTGCTTTGTGGCTGTGATACTGAAGCTGTCTAATGTCTGATGGCTGTAATTAGCATTTATTTTGGGGTAAACAGCAGTGCACTTGGCTTCGACACAGCTGCAGGAGATGACCGTGACTTTAAAGGGACGCGATGAGTGAGACCAATTAAATCCAGGGTCGAAAGTAAAGATCAGAGGATATGCCACTTCAAAAGAAGAGCGCAACGGCTGCAAGGACATGCTATAACGATAGTTAAATTTGACATGACATATTTAGTTCCACCAAATATACTAATAGAGAAAAAAAAGTATGGAAAGTCAAACAAATTTACAGTAAGTTGTTCCAGTCGTCGTAGATTTTCTCCTCTAGCTGCGCTTGTGAAAAGTCTGTATATATATTGAGTCTGGCCTGTCACTATATTTCACCCCAAGAGAAATCTAATAACCTGTATATATGCTGTATATTGTTCAGGTTTCTCATAAAAGCATTCCTCACTGGGATAAGCTTTAATGGCTGTTATTTATATTTGGTCCAGGCAGGTTTATTCTGTGCGCCTACAGAAATCATTACACTTCCCCTTGGGAAAGGCTTTAGCAACGCGTGTTTCACCCTAGCAGATGACTCAGCGATAATGTGTTTCCCCCTTCATCGGTTTTTCCTTTGGCGTTATTGGTTACCTTCCACAGGGGTCATTAAAAAACAACTAGGGGAGACAGACAGAGGCCACATACAGTACTGGAGTTTCTGTACTGTGTAACGAGGAAGGACTTCTGATGATTGAAGCCGAGGGAGCAAAACACTAAAGAGCTATTAAGTATTTAACAGTTGCAGTGTGGGGCATGTATGGTTTACCGAAAAAAATTCACTCAGGGATATTTACACGTTTGGCTCCACTGTTGACACACTGGATCTTAATCAGTGACTTTGTAAAGTTATCAGGGAATGAAAAGCGTCTGAAATGCTATCAGGGAATGATATCAGACAGAGGCTGTCAGCTGAACTGGAAATACCCAGATGGTAGATTGACATAATACTACAAGCACATGTGCGTGTATGTACAATAACACCTGTCAAACACAAAACAGAGTGTAAAGATGTACATGGACATACTCCATGACATGCATACAAAAAGCTTGGTAAAATGTGCACTTCTTGCTTCCTTCAACCAGAGCGTAAAAAGACTCAGGGGCACATAAAGCACTGGAACATTTTGATTACACTCAGCTATATGGTCCATAAAATCATGGTAAAAGCCGCTGCTCACTGAAGCATACACAGTGTTTCAAAAGTGATTAGGTGAGGGCTCAAAAAGAGGTGATGGAAGAGAGAGTAATTTTCATTATAACAGCAAGAATTATGAGCATAATGGATCCTTGAACAGAGACCAGGAGTACAAAGAGGATCAAACAAAGGTCTGACCACATGGCTCCTCAGTGTGAAAGGCAAAGCAACACAAAGTGCTTGTATAAGGAATGAAAATGAACAAATAAAATACTTTTAAGACTTAATAACATAAAATAAAAATAGAATATTAGCCAAAGGAGTTAAAGTTATAGTGTGGTTACAGTACAAAAATACCCCCAAACATAATAAACCAGTGGTAAACAGAAAAACATTGATTTAGAAGAGGTTAGATTCAGAGCAGACCTCAGATCTCCCAGAGGCTTGTTCCAGATTTGTGGTGCAGAGAAACTAACGACTGCTTCACTATATTTTGTTTTAACCCTTGGAAGTGAAGCAGTCCCAGATGACCTGAGAGGCCTGGAGGGTTGGTAAAACCAGAGATCAGAGAGGTATTTTGAGTATTTTAACATTTAAGATACAAAGACATAAACAACCAAGAAAGTATGAACAGCATTTGAGAAAACGTACAGTGTTTGTTTGCATATTTCACATTAAAAAGAATGTGGACAGCCCAGATACTATTAATAGCTCTATCAGCAGCAGTGTGAATGAGCTGGAGATGTCAGATTGCTATCAAGGCCTGGAAAAACATTACAGTAGTATACCAAAGATCAACACGTCCTCATGCAACTGTTCACATGATATCTTATGAAATGTTTTATTTCACGTTTTCCAAAGAATACGAGCAATCGGTGCGCCTGCACAAGTCCCTGCAGTGTTTAGGAAACAAAACTACCTGATTAGGTTGAGGAAAAGATGGTGGTTTGGGTTCAAATAACTACAGAAGTGGTGTTACTTTGAGGTACAATGTGTAGGATTTGGTGACATCCAGTGGTGTGGTTGCAGATTGCAACAGAGTACAGTAAGACTGTGGTAACGCCACTGTAAGCCACTGTTCAGGGGCCATCCTCACCATAATAACACTACTTTAGGAGCTACATAAGTCAGACGGTGGCTGGCGGTAACAAGGTTTTGCGCTCTGCGGCCGACGTAACCACAGTTTCATAAATGTGGGAGGACTACGGTGGCCTTCAGGTAACTTAAAAGCGAGAACATGGTTTGCCTGTTTTGGGCTACTGTAGAAACATGGCAGAGCAACATGGCGGACTCTGTGAAGAGGACCTGCTCTCTATGTATATCAAGGGCTCATTCTAAACTAATGAAAACACAACAAATCTTAGTTTCACTTGATCCCCCAAAATGTTACACACTGTTGCTCTAAGTACGTAAATTACGTAATAAATAAATCAACATTTGGATTAAAATAACTATGAGGTGGCACCATTTAAGTACAGTGGTTACATGCCAAATAAGTCAACATTGACTTCTGGTTTCACTCAGTACATGAACAATGATTTCCTGGCTGAGCTACTGGGGGCGGCAGTAGCTCAGTCTGTAGGGAGTTGGCTTGGGAACCGGAGGGTCACCGGTTCAAGTCCCGACATGGACCAAGAACTGAGTGTGAACTGGTAGCTGGAGAGGTGCCAGTTTACCTCTTGGGCACTGCCGAGGTGCCCCTGAGCAAGGCACCAAACCCCCAACTGCTCGGGGCGCTTGTCAGGAGCAGCCCCCTCACTCTGACATCTCTCCATTGTTGCATGTATATGGGTCCTGTATGTGCATGTGTGTGTTAACAACAGAGTGTAAATTGAATTTCCCCTAGTGGGACTAATAAAGGTTGATCTTCTTCTTCTTCTTCTTCTAAAAGTCCAGTGTTTTGTCGCTCTACATCATCCATCCTGGCTCATGATTACATGGATTACACACAAATGATTACATGGATTATATACAAATTGCAGTGCATTACTTTTCGTGGGTATAGTTACAAACACTGTATGAGAAGAGCCTACACAGTGTGTAGCGTTTTCTATAATCTGAGGCGGTAAAAGGATGCAGAGAATGAACAGAACAGGCCCAGACACTGACCCCTGAGGAACTCCATATTTTTGTTCACTCAAATTATCATTAATTAATTAATTAATCAATAAGTACTTTCTGTCTTGTAAAAAGGACGTGAATCAGTTCATATTGAGTCTGTTCAAAGTTCTTTAGCACTACTGTTTTAGGTGTTACACACAGTCAAAATCAATATATCCACCTCTTATCTCATTCACTAACCTCATTCATTACAATGAAAGAGGGAGGGGCTGATTCAATAAGAATAAGGTCTATTAAAGTTAAATGATTAGGATCAATATATGGTAATCAAAGCATGAATTACACTGTATTTCCCTTGCAAATTACATTTAATAAGGCAAAATCTAATAAGCCAGAAAACAGACTGAGGAGTGCGGCTGATAAGGAACGGAGTGGGCGTTTGTATGAAGCACCTCGGTGAAATAATAAGGTGCATATTGGGGGTAGAGCTGAAAGGGAAAGAGCAACAGAGACACAGGTGGAGCGTATGAAATACATGACTGCTAGCAGGGAAAGCCAGGAAGCTCCAAACTGAGGTTTATTTTTAGCACTTACTTGAATGATATCCTGTGATTGGTGGGAATCTTTATACCTGTGTGTAGTCAGACATTTTACACAATGTAATGACCCACAAATTTGATCCTGATGTTTTTTTTTTTTTTTTGTGTGTGTGTGTATGTGTGATTGCAATTCAGAGATGCAGTCTGATAGGAAATCACTGACATTCACACACCTGGTCTACCACCTGCCACTGCTGGCAACTGAACACACGTCCGTCAACACTGTTCACATTCAGACCGGGGCCATAAAACTGAAGTGATACTTATACCCGAGCTGAACATTGTGTTTGTGCTTCAACCATCTTGTTTTTTATTGTATTGACACATTCGCTGAGCCTCATTTAATAGCCTGAAGAAAAACAAAAGCACCGTTTCAAGTTTAAAGTCTTTTTTATCGACACGGCCACGAGCGAGCACACAACACAAATGAAAACCAGGTATATGACTATGTACAATACAACCCTTCACAAAGCATTGTAAAACTCTTTTGTACTGTAATAAATAAATAAAAGCACAAACATATATACATAAAATCACATCAAAACACTGCCACTGCCTTAGTGTCCCATTAAGTAACTACAAAACAACAGTAATTAAACCAGTTCATCTTTTATAGTGTTTAAAAAGCACTGAGACACTGAAAGCATTAGCAAAGGGACCTATTTACACATACAAATGCCCATAAGAGATAATATGTAAATATAGTACATGAATATTCAAGTGTAATAGTTTAGAGTTAAGCATGACAGTATCAGTATGGTGACTGTCTTATTGTTCTGGATGCTTGTGAAGATAATTTCAGGACATCTTCCATCTTTTACAGCTTGTTGTTTATGTACAGTAATGAAGGAGAAAAATAGACGACAGTGTCTGTGAGGCTGCACTAAGGCATCGTGGTGCTTTGAGCCATTTCATTTCTCACAACGTCAACAAACACGTCACAAGTCGTGAACTCTGAGCTTTCCGAAACGTTCCACTTACGAGGTCGTGAATACGTCATGAAGGGGGCGTTGATATAGGCTGAACTCGTAAACACGGTAAACACGACCCCATTTGAAGGCAACATTATTTCAGAAAAAAGATGAAGGCAGTCAACGGCGAGAGACAAATCATTTTTTGATCCCGTTTGAATCGCGCCATGAACCACACATATGTTCATAAATTTTAACATAATTCTGCAAGTCAAGAAAGTTGCAGTTTGTTGTAAAACTGTTGAAGTAAAAGACAATAAAATGTATAGTATAAAATGTGTCGGGTAAGATGTTATATCGGTGCAAGAAACATAGCTAAGTTAGCTAGTTAGTGTTGGTGATGTATATTGTCCAATACAAGAGATGCAGTTCACTGAGCCGTTTCACTCAAAACTAAACGATACTACGACAAACGGCCACTTTCTTGACTTAAAAAATGATCTTTTTAATTGACAAACATCAAATGTGTGATTCGTGGCGCAATTCAGATGTGATAAAAACATATTTTTATCCTGAAGGGACTTGTAGGCCAATCAGGAAATTAGCATCGCACTGGTTCCCTCGACAAAAAGCCAACGGGCTTCTTCTATTGGGTTTTAGATTATTGCAGAATAAAAGCTCTTGTGGCATTTACACGTTTTGGGTTATCGCCACAAATGAACACATCTTTACTGATTTTTGAAGTGTGAATGCAATCACTAGAAGTCAAAGGCTAATGGCTATAAATGAACTACACTGTGGTCACCACTTCACATCACCGGCAATAAGCTAAAGGCAGATCAGTGCACGCTGTGATGATGTTAAGTGGTCTCATTTAGCCACTTGTTAGCGACCGCGTAAAAAGCTTCAAAATTCACGAGTGGGATATTCATTGACATATTTTATGTTGTAGGAAAAATGTTAAAATCTCCTCAGCTTGTGTTAACCAGACCTTATTTCAGGTATCTAACTAATAACCTATTTAAAAAAAAACCATTAACTTTGAGACAAGCGCTAAAATGCTAACTCATTTCCGGGTTTTAGGACCCATTCCTGCACCTGCTCTATTTGATTGTAAACTAAAGTATTTGATGAATGAATAGTTTGACCTGAAGATGTTGTTAGATGAGAAGTTTAGGGATCACAAGTGATTATAATTAATCCCCAGGGGGACATGACTGATCAAATTTCCTGACAATCCATGCAGTAGTTGTCATTCAAAACCACAGATGTTAAACATATGGAGGCACAAGTGGAAAAGTCACGGAATCACCAAAATCATTAGGATTTATCCTCTGGGTACCATGAACGTCTGACTAAAATTTTATGGCAATAGACCAAAGTGGTGGACAGACTGACATGACCTTCCCTAGAGATATGCTGCTAGTGTGGCTAAAAATGACATGAAATAAATAAAAATGAACAAACTGTGATGAAAATTGTTGTAACATTAGTGCTTATAATTGCTTGACCCAACATATTTTCCCCACTACAACTGTCTTTCACTTTTCACAGGAACAAAATGCTTTCTCAGGCTTTTGTGGTTGAACGTCTGATAAAGCTGCCATATCTCTCTTACAACCACATCTGCACTTATTTCTCTTAACAAGAAAAACGTGCTTCAGATAAAAAGAAATAAATGATGGCTACAGCCAGCGAGTCTGGAAATACGTGGGACTGACGCTGTCGCACCTCATCTTTCAGTCCTAATGTTTTGCGCTTCACGTTATGCTCGGCTTGTACATAAACAGAGCCTGTCTGATAAATGAAAGAGGCCGGTTTGCTCCAGACAATCACCCGCTGGAGAGACACACTCTGATGTTTTGCTTATATTGGGTGTACGCTTTTTCTCCTCATTTGCGGCAAATTTAATAAATGTAGCGCTTGAGGGACGAGATATATGGGGCCTGAAAGAGGACGGCGGCGAGGGAGGGTTAGTGAGAAGGCGAGAGGGGGAAAAGGGTAAAGGTGTAGCTGCAGGGACCCAGTCAATAAAGACCACACACACACAAAATAGAAAATAAAGAGACACTGAACACCCAGTGGTGCCTCCAGCTAAGGTGCATGACACATGTGAGATTGAGTGTGAAACAACCTTCTTTATCTCGGTTTCTCCCTCTGTTCTTCCAGTAACTTTACACTTACAAAAAGACCACAAAAACAATCTTTCAAATATATAAAAAAAAGCATCACAAAAAGAGAAAATGTTTTCTGAAGCCACCCTGGATCCAATCCCGATGCTTCATAAATGTCTTTTTTCCAAGTGCTGGGTTGAGTCTGAAATGAATCAAAATTCAGAGGTACACAATGGTTTCCTCACCGCCCTCCTCCCCACCGCTGTCAGTCTCCAAGGAAACCAGTGCACTGAGGTCCAGCTGAGGGTCACTGGGATGCGGGAGCACCGGATATGGGTCACTTCCGCTTGCTGTTGACGACCAGGACTCCCCGATGTAGCTGTGACTGTTAAGATCTGAGAGAGCACAAGAAAAACACTATTACTATACTCTATGGAGAGGAAATGCAGCTACTGATACTGATAATGCATTAACCAAATCAATCATTTGTTAACCACTGATACATAATCACCAGAATGGGACTTGTTTAATGAGCTCAGGCTAATTGTTTGGCTCATTCATCTAATCACTAACTGCATACTGTATATAGATCAACCACAGCGGCTGCAGCTCAGCCCCTCATGCTCCCTCCAGCACCAGAGACAAAAAAAGATTTTAAAGTCATCCATCATTCCCCCTTCTACTTAGAGGTGTCACTTTTATCATTATCTTTGTCAACATAATCCATCGTCACGGTCGGGATTCGCTGACACCTGCCTCCTCACACTTGACGGTTAACAAGAAGAGATGAGGAAAAGAGGGACCAGAAACAAAGAGGGATGAGCAGATATGTTAGCGAGAACAGATAGTGAAGATTCAAACCCTTGAGCTGGCAGACATATTGGTCTGCTGAAGTGTTCTTGAGCAACATATTACACCGCCAGCTTCAGGGGTTAACCACATTATTATTCAATTACAGGAGATCTGAAAGAGAAAGTGTTTTATGGGTGGCATCTCGTTGGGAACGCACATGCTCTTACATTTGTGTGCATGGTGGGTGCTGTCTAGCATTAGGGCAGGTGTGCTGTCATGGTAACAGATGGCGTGAACTATAAATTGCCTCATTGTGTCCCTGTAGGAAAGTGTCTCTGTTTGATTAATTATATAAGAGTCTGTTAGAGTGGCTCTGTTAGCCACCATATAGGCCCGGCCTCTGATAGATGAGACATCAGTGTGCAGCCAGATGATAAAAACACTCAATCTTTGTCTTTACCATGGACTAATAAGCTTTTAGCATTATTGACGTGTTACAGCGCAGACAGCACATGTTTGCTATTTACAGAAAGCAACAAAAAACATCAATTTGTTAGGGCTGCAGAACATTTGGAGAAAATCTTAGTCTAGGAATGAACTGTGGCTTGTTAGAAGAACAACACTGGGAGTAACTGTCATCATTAGATGCTATGTAAAACACTGCTGTACAGAGGAAAACTTTGCCTGTGGCCCAATCCCAGTGTTCACACTCGGACTCACAGACTTTGAGGCGCGTTCCCACAAAGTCTGTGAGGTTTTAAGGCTGTCCCACTGTCAAATCATCAAGTGCTTGTGGGCTCTGTCACAGACGAGTGCGCATTTCTGCAGACTTTGTCAGTAGTGGCTGGAAGGGAGTGCGCAAACTGGGGAAACTCTCGTCAGGTTAGGCATTGATCGTGAGTAGTTACGTTAGGATAGGTCGTCAGGTTTTTGTATAATTACCCACAATTCATTGAGATGTGACGTTAAACATGGGGTTACTGGGGGAAGCCAGGAGGTGTTTAAAAAAAAGCACAAACCAAAGGCACATTTACACAATTAACATTAATAATTAAAGATGGTTCATAGAAACACATGAAATCAGAGGAATGACAGCATTAGACTATATTACACACCTGGTTTATTCATTAACCATTTGTTTTAATTTCACTTATGACACGGCTTTGTTGAATAGTCCATTCTGATTGGTCAATAGCAGCACTATAGTCTGTTATTTCTGAATAACAGCCTGCCGCTATGGGCATACTTCTGATCTCAGACTATGGAGGATCTTTTTGTGTGAAACAAGGCAGAAGTGAACATGGCTCACTTACCCCCGCAAACCCCACTCCCGCAACACGGTCAACCATCAAACCAACTTTGAAGTTCATTAGTAAAATAGTTTTCGAGTGCTGCTCTGGAAATGGAAGTTGAAAATAATCACTTTTTTGAGAGAAAATATAAAAAAAAAAAACGTTATAGCACCACCCTGGAAAGCTAACCGCAGAAAGGCACAACTAGACCACATGAGAAAGCTGCAATATTTTGCCCCAGAAAGAAAAAATAAAAAAAAATCAGTTTTTGGCTGAAATTTCAAAATTTTTGAGCACCCTGGACTCCTAACCCCAAAATGCACAACTAGACCACACTGTCGACCATCATACCAAATATGAAGCTCCGAAGTTGGATAGTTTTCAAGTTCAGCTCCAGAAACAAAATTGAAGTTAAAAAAAAAAAAAAAAAAAAATCACATTTTTTGGTTAAAATCTAAAAATTTTTAGGCACCCTGGACTTTTAACCCCTAAAATGCACAACTAGACCACAATGTCAACCATCATACCAAATATGAAGCTCTTAAGTTAAATAGTCTCTGAGTTCTGCTCTGGAAATGACGGATGGACACGCAGAGCGCCATATACGCCGGACTACATTGTCACAGGGGTATAATTATTGATTTCTAAAGTACGTAGCTGTGTAATAAGCTGGATAATGTACAGCTACTGGGTCATTGTTGTGAAATAAACCCTGACAGGGCAATGTGGCCCCCCGGATGTGAAGGCTCTGTGTTTTTTTTGATAACTACCTCTCATCTCTTAAAGCAACATAAAACCCCACAATTATACATAACATGTTTTTACATCGTCAAGGTAACTTGACACATCACAGCAAAGTGCTTTCCCGTTCACATTTATACCATTTCAAGCCCTTGCAACCTCTCTCACTAAACCATTTACCGGGTCACTCAAGTCCCTGAGGGTTCAGGGTTAAAGGCCTTACTTTGAATTTGAGTCAAAGCCTTCAAGACAACGCGATAGAACACATCTGGTAAACACAGATACATGTTTATAAGGGATTCTTTTTGACATATGCGATCAATACAATGAACAAACAGCACTAACATCTCCCCATGCTGGGAGATTTCATTAAATGGTATCAAGTATCAATTGAATAGTCATGATTTCAATATTAAGCAAAAATAATATTAGTATCATGTAACCATTACTGTGTATGCTGTGTTTTGTTGGAAAGTCAAGGTTCAGGTTTATGCATCATGCAGTTTATTATACGAGGTGTGAATTAATCCACATACTGTAAAGAGCTGAAGTTTCATCTATCTTTTCTTCCTCAGCCAACGCACCATGTTCTCATCCTTTGTATGGAAACGTGAGCAACAAAAAGCCGACGCGACTCATCAAATGAGGCGTCATTTCAGAGAATTCCAACCAACTGGTTCACCAAGATTACATTGTGCGGGGGACAAATTATGGAAATCTCACGCTGAATGAAAAAGGGTGTGTATATGTGTGTGTGCATGAGAGGAAATCTTCACATGCTCAGGTGAGAATGAGAAGTGAAATCATGTTTTGAATCCATGTGACTGGGGAACAATGGAGGATTTGCATTTGAAAGAGATTCCCTTTTCTTTTCACACGATAAGAAGAGATAGCAGGTTCCTCCACGTGATCCAGTACTACGAGGTCTTAAAATCTGCATATGAAACACTCTTTATAGAGGTATAAATCTAATGGCGAATTATGTGAAGATTGGACCATATTATTCAGTATCTAAGAGTACTTCACTGCAGGCCCTCGTGGGATCCGCTGAGGAATGCATTGTGGGTAGATGTCAGCTGGAACGCACCCTGCGGTGTAGATTGCAGCCAAGTATACACCCCAGGCTTGTTAACAAGTGACTCAGATTTCCGTTGGGCTTGTGTGTGCTCACTAACGAGAAAAGGTTAATAAGCTGATCAATGAGGAAGAGATTGCGATGCCTGCCATCACTGGTAAAACATACCAGACATTCTACATCACTTAACACTGACTCCATTGTTTACATGCGCCGGGGAACATGTAACCTGTAATTTCCCCCCCGCCCGCTGCCAATATTCGAATGAGCTTCTGCATGATTAGGAATGGGGACGGGCAAACATGAGAATGTAACGGACACCTTGCGAGCCAGATTAATACATGTCCGCAACTCTCATTTCCCTCCCCCTCTTCTCCGATGCCATGACAAGTCATGCTGTAATGAGTTTTGTAAAGATTTTTTTTAGATCAATGTCCCAATCAGTCCGCCATCGCCTGTGAACTGTGATTCACATGCTGTTGTCTGCCCTGCCAGTCGATAGATAGAGGAACCATTGATTTTCTTTTCCTTTGGCAGGCGGGGGCCTAGGGTTGCTGCTGCTGGTGCCAGTGCAGGCGGAGGCGGTGGCGGTGGCCGGGTTTCTTTGTCAGGAGACACTGATTAACTGAGACGAAGGACAGACGAGGCCTCACCAGGGATAGAGCCTTGAGAGCAGAGACTGTGTGTACAGTAGGCTCTCACATACATGGGTGAAACCAGTGCAGCCGGACGGTTTGTTTACATTCTCACAGGAAGCAGATTTCTCATTTATACTGAGCAGCAGAGACAGTAGGATACTGCTGTCCACTATTAGCACTAATATACAGGATATCTAACTAACTAATTTAACTAATTTTTCTGCATCAACTTGCATCCCTTCACAGATGGCATCTGAAAGTAAAAAAAGGCTTAATTTGGAATTTAATATAGTTTTGTGCTTAAAATTTCTTATCAGCTCATTCATTTTCTACCTTGTTTTGCCCTAAAAGTTATTTATTTTATTTTTTTCTTCTTGCTGTTTTTTTTTTCTGTTTTATTTTGATATTTTTTGTTTTTTTTTCTATTTTTTTATTCATGTTATTGTCATCTTTATTTTTTAAAACTAATTTACTTTTAATTTTTCACTATAAAATATATAAATATTGCAAAAATGATACAAGTATAAGATAAGATAAGATAAGATATTCCTTTATTAGTCCCACAGTGGGGAAATTTACCCATTAAGTATGATCTATATCTTATGTAAGCAAATGTAAATTTATGTTAACTCTTGCACTCCTGCAATAATATATATTATATATAAATATAATAACAATTATATAATTCGATATTTTTTAAAAATGTGTGTATACTGGAGCAAACAATTAATCAATCAATCATTAATTGATGATGGCAGAAAAATAAATACAATAAACACTAAATATTCTATATTCCCAGCCTCTTTTTGCTCATTTGGGCTTTGTTCTTATTTCAAGGGTTAAAACATGTTAAATGGGTCACAAGTTAAATCTAAAATGTTCACAAGATGTTAACTAGAAAACATAAAACAAAGAAAATATTCTGCTACACTGATTTAAATTTCTATTTCCAGTCTTCCAGTAAGCCTTCTGAAACCTGCACACACTGTTTAATCTTAAAGGGACAGTGTGTAGGATTTGGTGGTCTCTAGTGGTGTGGTTGCAGATTGCAACCAGCTCAGTACCCCTCTGCTCACTCCTCCTTGTCCAAGACTGCGGTTAACGTGAGCCGCCGAGTGTAAAACCGTGGTAATGCCGTTCATCCATCCTTACCATAATAACACCACTCTAGGAGCAACAGAAGTCAGACGGCAGCTTCAGTTAACGTAAAAACTTGAAAGTCTCTCTCTAGAGCCTGTTTGGTTTGTGTGTTCTGGGCTACTGTAGAAACATGGACTCTGTGAAGAGGACCTGCTCTACGTGTCGATGTAAACGACTCCTTCTAAGGTGGACTGTTTGCTGGACAAAGCGAGATATTTCAAGATGTCACCTTGGCCTTCAGGAAATTTTTCATTTGTATTTTTCACTATTACCTGACATTTCATAGACCAAAGGATTAACAGCAGGTGAACTGATAATGAAATAATCAGTAGTTCGAGTCCTAGTCTACACACCAGACAGAAACCATGTATTCTGGTATGGAAATAGTCCTCATGAGCCCTTAGTTGCCATTTGATGTGTGTTTTGCTTGAAACGTCCTATAAGAGATGACAAACATGAACTTCTTACCGGGGGGCGTGTGCTGCAGCCCCAGCCTCCCTGCAGGGCTGTACAGGTATCCTGTCTCCATCACCCATCCCTGGGAGTCGGACTGTGGACTGTGGGGAGTCTTAGCTGTGGGGGGCTGTCTGCTGTTGGATCTAGCCAGCAGGGTGTTGAGACAATTATGAGCGCTGGGGTCATTTCTTTTATGGTGGACGTGCCGGTTGTTGACGCTGGAGCTGTCGAACGCAGCCTCATTCACAAACATGGAGCCGTTAGCGGCGAGGTCTCTGGACTGACTTGGGGCTGAGTCCTGAGGGAGAGAGAGCATAATGTCATGGTCACGTTCAGAGCTGAAAGGTGAAAACCAAGAACACTGTGAGTGGACATTCAGATGGAGCTTAGATTCTTGCCCAGATAATAGCATCTTAAAGGGATAGTTCAGGTGTTTTAAAGCAGGGTTGTATGAGCTACTTATCCATAGTCGGTGTATTACCTGCAGTAGATTGTGGTTGGCAAGCTGTTGGGGTCATCTATGCCCGCGCCAAAGCTACCAGATTCCATTGAAAAAAACAGTAATTTTACTTTGCAGAACACGAGAGTTGCTGGTCTGCCACTGCCTTGATTTGTCAGTTTGTTAGCACTGTTGTGTGAGTTTGGTGAATCCGAACTTACAAAAGTCATACAATAACGCAAACAAACTAACCGATCGAGGCAGCGGTACACCACCAACTCACATGTTTTGCTAAGTAAAATTACTGTTTTTGTCAGGGGAGTCAGGTTGCTTTGTCAACAGCATAGATAACCACTTCGGTTCCCCATCGGAAACAGACTGCATAGCTGTCTGACGGCAAGATAAATTAGCGAAAATATTCTAAATATAACGTGCATTTTGCTGTTGCCCCCGTCCACAGCAGTACATTGCTTTGCTTCCGAGTGGTAACTCTTCTCTGTCTCTCCAAACTGGGGCCATGTCAACTGTCATCTATTAAAGGTAATACACGGACTATGGATCAGTACTTCATATAACCCCTCTTCAAAACACCTGACCTATCCCTTTAAGCAAGAATGGATGTTGATGGTTGGATAGTAAAACCATTCAACAATGCTCCTTTGAAATACATTGAACCATTTGCATGAGAGATCAGGAAATACATTTTCTAATTTAAATTGCAAAAGCTATGAATGGCTCCGTTAATAGATCTTTAGATCATTTTCTATAAAACTGTAATGAAACAGAATTACAAGGGCAGCTCACCCAAAAATAATTTCCCCACTTACTTCGAGTGGTAGCTGGTATAATAGATAATTTTTGACTTTTGAGATATCTGTCTCTGAGATTTCAGCTTCCATCCCAATACAAATTTTCCTTTGATTCTCACATCTTTAGATCTTGTTTTGTTTTTTTCCTGATGCCTCTTGTTGTTTGCACTGTCCCCCTTTGCTGCTGTAATCCTGCAAATTACTCCACTGTGGGGATAATAAAGGATTATCGTATTTTATCTTAAATCATAGATAATTACGAAGTCTGGATAATATACAGACTTCACTGTGAGAAGATTTTATAGGGACTATATATTTGTTTATTTAGTGGATCGCTCTGAGGAATGGAGAGTCTAATTCTGAAAAGGCAATTTGCTGATGAATAAAGGTTTTTCACTTCTTTTGGGCACCACAAACAAATCACATGAATCATCAATGTATTGGTGTAGAGATATCTTAAACTCTGGGCAAATAAAACTAAAAATTTAGGCTGCCAAACGATTAAAATATTTCATCGCGATTAATCGCATGATTGTCTCGAGCTATTTTTTTATCTGTTCAAAATGTACCTTAAAGGGAGATTTGTCAAGTATTTAATACTCTGATCAACATGGGAGTGGGCAAAAATTATCCTATATACAAATGTATGTATATATGCATTATTGGAAATCAATTAACAACACAAAACAATGACAATTATTGTCCACAAACCCTCACAGGTTTTGTCTTTAGCATAAAAAATATGCTCAAATCATAACCTTTCAAACTGCAGCCCAACAGGCAACAACAGCTGTCAGTGTGTCAGTGTGCTGACTTGACTATGACTTGATCCAAACTGATTGTGATTATCATAAAGTGGGCATGTCTGTAAAGGGGAGACTGGTGGGTAGCCAGAGAACCCATTTACATTCACATATCTGGAGGTCAGAGGTCAAGGGACCCCTTTGAAAATGGCCATTACAGTTTTTCCTCGCCAAGATATAGTATATGTTTGGAGTGGTTGGTACCAGTGGATTCAGTAGGTTTTCTAGCTTCACCTCGTTTCACTCTGGCTTTAAAACAAAGCCCACTACAACCTGAAAATCACAAGTTGCGCTGATTAGTTACTATTATGTTAACTTTGAAAGCCCTAACAAAATACATGGGCAGAAACAACTAGAGGTATAGTAAGTGGGGAAAAAAAGGTGATTCATTTGGGTGAACTGACCCTTTAATGAATGGTGAAAGGTATCACTGCTGGAGCTCTCTTAAGGCTCATCCTGTCCTCTCCAAATACCCCTCTCTCCTGTCCCATCGTCACATCAACACGGCCTCCTTTCCTCTGTGGAGCCGAGGCAGCACAGCTAATTAGAGACGACCTGAGAGCTAGTGTGTGTGTGTGTGTGTGTGTGTGTGTGTGTGTGTGTGTGTGTGTGTGTGTGTGTCATTCGATCCGTCTCTGACCCTGTGAACCGCTGCCTCTGGCTAAAACATTAGCAGGGGAACATTAGGACCTCCACTGCCTCCGCACGCCTTTGTCAGACCACTGCTGTTAATGCAGCCTCCACACTGACTAAAATAGACGAATGGGGATAAATAAGTCTGCAGAAAGACAGGAGAGCCTTGTCGCATCCAGACTGTAAAAAGCCCACGGTGCTGTGTAAATTAATGAGGGAGAGAGGAAATATTGTAACAGGAGTCTGCTCATTTGTCTATCCATTCGAGTGCTCTGTGTGTGCCTCTTTTGAACAGTCACACCTGCTGAACTGAGCAGCACAAAGCAGCACCATGCAGAGGCTCACATAGATGAACAGTATGTGCTATAGTAGTTTCACCACTGCTGCTTGTGTATGTGAGGTACACCAAGACTTAAAGGGCACAGAGAACAGTGCAGCATTTATCCTCCATGCCTTTCAGCTGCGGGGGACATTTCACTGTAGTGCTTTTCAAACAAAGCGTCGATAATTTAAGTCCTTTCGGATACGATTGATTGGTTTCTTGGGCTGCGTGCCTCTGGTTTTAATTATTTTGTCGGAGCTTTTATTTGCAATGGTTTAATTATCATCAATCATTAGGATGTTTATTGGTGAGTGGAGCTGCTGGAGCACTAAGACAAATGATGCTGAAATTGCTCTCATTATCGCAGGTCGTATATCAAGAGGGGATTGAGCTGCTGTGTGTAAATGAGTGAACCAGCGACACTCAGGCTGATAGCTGTCTGAGAAAAGCTTCTCATTAATGACTTCAGCCAAGAAATACTCCATAAACACTGCATCACTCACACTCGTGTCAGGGTCAGGAGCTTTGGTCGGAAGCATTACAGAGCCCTGGATTAACGCCTCAGATTAAACACCAGAAGTTATTTGAAAATCCACAGACAGAAGAAACAGTTATCACTACCTGCTGCCCATCTAGAGGGATGACCATGTGAGGAATCACAGTTGGCAGACTCCTCTGCCGGCTG
Source organism: Pterois miles (assembly GCA_947000775.1). Lineage (NCBI taxonomy): Eukaryota > Metazoa > Chordata > Actinopteri > Perciformes > Scorpaenidae > Pterois > Pterois miles. The sequence goes on along the minus strand of CAMQGK010000514.1, from coordinate 6,530,751 downwards.
TGCCTCCAGGTCTGGAGCAGCTTTTGCTGGTGCTCCAGACGCTCCCGCTCCCTCTCCACGTTCCTCTGGCCCTCCCTGAGCCGCTCCAGGCTCTGCTGGTACTCCTCCAGCTGCTCGTACAGCTCTTCCCTCTCGCGCTTCAGCCTCTCCGTCTCCAGGTGGCACTGCCTCTCCCTCTCCTCCAGCCTGCTCTCCTGCTCCCCCTGCTGGGTCTCCCTGGCCTGGCACTCCCTCTCCCAGCGCTCCTTCTCTTGGCGCAGTCGGTCCTGGAGCCGCTGAGCAGCCGCCACCTCCTCCTTCCGCTTCTCCAGGTTACGCTGCTTCTCCTGTTCTTGGAGGGTGTTGGCCCGGATGCTAGGAAGGTGAGGTCGCTGGGCACGGGGGGAAGGGCGCCCGGTCTCTTGGAGGAGAAGCCTCTGGACCTCATAGCAGCTGTCCTGGATGGTCACTGCAGCCTGGAACAGGAAGGGAAAGGCTCAACCACCACTATAACCACATGTGCATCTTGTAGTGCTGTCCTGAACACCGTTAATCGGGGCTTCGAAGTTTCGACGAGAAATATTCGAAGGTATTCGGGACAGTGCCGCTGCCGCACTACTGTACACATATGCACCTCTACACATAACAACCAGCAATATTCATCTGAGAATAACTAATAATAATTCATCTTGAATATGAATAAGGTTGTGGGATTATTCCTTATTTCATGAGCTATTTTGGGATTTATACTTGGTATTTAATACTCTTATCACCATGGCAGTAGTCAAATATGCTGCTTTATGCAAATGTATGTATGTATATATTTATTGTTGTTACACTTGTCAACATGGAAGTGAGCAAATGTCCTTGCTTTATGCCAATGTACTGTATATATGTATTTATTTTTGGAAACCAACTAACTCAAAACAAAGACAAATATTTTCCAGAAACCCTCACGTGTACTGCATTTAGCATAAAAAAATATAAAAATATGCTCAGATCATAACATAACATGGCATAACATGGGGGCGGCAGTAGCTCAGTCTGTAGGGAGTTGGCTTGGGAACCGGAGGGTCACCGGTTCAAGTCCCGACATGGACCAAAAACTGAGTGTGAACTGGTAGCTGGAGAGGTGCCAGTTTACCTCTTGGGCACTGCCGAGGTGCCCCTGAGCAAGGCACCAAACCCCCAACTGCTCGGGGCGCTTGTCTGGAGCGCCCCCTCACTCTGACATCTCTCCATTAATGCATGTGTGTGTTTGTGTGCATGTACCATGTATAAGTTAAACAGAGTGTAAATTGAATTTCCCCACTGTGGGACTAATAAAGTAGATCTTCTTCTTCTTCTTCAAACTGCAGTCCAACAGGAAACAACAGCTGTCATGTGCGTGTGCTGACTTGACTATGACTAGCCCCACACAGCATGTGATTATCATAAATTGGGCATGTCTGTAAAGGGGAGACTCGTGGGTACCCATAGAACCCATTTACATTCACATATCTTGAGGTCAGAAGTCAAGGGACCCCTTTGAATGTGTCCAAGTTTTTCCTTGACAAAATTTAGTGTAAATGTTTATTTAGTCTCCTTCGCAACAAGCTAGTATGACATGATTGGTACCAATGGATTGCTTAGGTTTCATAGTTTCATGTGATATAACAATGTCTCCACTCTAGCTTTGAAATGGAGACCGCTACAACCTAGAAACCACAAGTTGCATTAATGCGTAAAAGAAATTAGTGGTGTTGAAACTAATTTGCATTAACGTCTTATTATCATGTTAACTTTGACAGACCTAAACAAAAACAAAAAAATGAAGCATTCAAATACTTTTTTGAAGATCTATTATCATGGCAACGGTCAAAGCATTCAGGTCAGCCCTAGCATCTTCACAACCGGTAATAAGAGAAGGTGATTTGAATGGACAACATTATGGCTCTAGTGACTGCCCTCACTTTTTCTGTGTTAAGACAACAGCACCTCTTCACATGGCGACATGACCCCACCTCCACTGTGGTTTTCAGGTTCAGATGCAAGACGGGATACACAACTTTGAATATGAAAATATCATTGAAATCAAACTCATGCAGATGGACAGATGAGCGCACACATCCCCTCATGCAAATACACATATGCGCTCGCTGCACAAATTTACATTTTATACTTAACAGCAGTGTGTGTGTGTGTAGTGAAACAAAAGGCACTTATATGTCTCTCAACAGAAATAAAGATCAGTAGTATTGTTGCTACCTTTGGCTTCAAACAGCTGAGCGCAGCATCGGCTCTCGGAGCTGGAGCGTGCCGGCATATCAAAGCCTTTATCTTGACTGAGCGTGACACGAACAAAGCATGTATATGTTCTCAGTAGGAACAGAAGAGGTTTGTTTGTTTGCTGACTGGATAATAATATAGATGAGAAGTAGCAGGTGGTTAGCTGTATATTGAATAATGCACTCACCTGCAGACTGTAGAGTAACTGAGTCAGGCTTTGGACGCTTTGAGCAACCTGTTAGTGGACAAAATCACAACATGCAGATGAACAAACCCGCTGTGTTTTTCATGCATGATTTTAAGGACTGTAAATATCAATCTACTCACAGGGAAGTCTAAATGGTTGCTCATGTTATAATTTGATGCAACATTTGCGCCCCCTTGAGGCCGCACAGTGTCCTACCACACTGTTTAGGGTTAAATTAACACACTGCAGTAGATAATAAAATTATTCTCTCTTATTGGAGTCGATTTACCTCACAGGTCACAAAAAGCTGCAACGGTAGCACAACTGTGGCATGGTAATAATAAGTCTCCATATCCATTTTTAATGCCGCAATACCATTGGGAACTAAATGTACTTCTTCCTTTATTATGAGCTCATCAATGATTCATTGCATTAAGACTGAAATGTAATTCTAATAGATGGTGCTGAATTATTCAAAGAACTGTTGGCAATCTTGAGCCTCACACATTTGTGAAGAAATGGAAAGCGGTGAGGTTCAGATGGAGGTTGTAAGAGCCTATAATGACCTGTAATACCTCTACCATCACAACTACAGTGATGGGAAAAACATTACATCATATCGCTGCATCAATATTTAAGTCCTATGAAATTCACTATCTTTAAATATATCATGAGGCCACACAAGGATTGCTATAAGCTACATATATAACAGAAACTGTTCTGTACCTTGACGTCACTGGTGTCTGTTGGGGACTGAAGCACCAGGTCCTCAGTCCAGCTCCCCTCACTGGCCTCCAGGTCTTCAGGTGAGTCTTCGGAGTCTGAGGGGGGCTGTACAAGTGCAGCCGGGCTCACGGGAAACGCAGAGTCAGTGTCGGAGTCCGGGCTGTAACTCGATGGGGAACAGGTCTTGGATGACAGCGCGGCTTTCAGGTTCTCAGCTGGGAAACAAAAAGTGTGAAACTAAGTATGCTGCTAAATCAGTTAAAAGTGTTAAAGGGTAACTTCAGTATTTTTCAACCTAGACCCTATTTTCCCATGTTTTGGTGTCTAAGTGACTACTAGGGACAGCAATTTCTGAAATTGGTCCAGTACTGTGGGAGAGCGCTGCAGGCGGCAGCTGCTCACAGGCTGCAATATGGTGCTATCAGGGTGAGCTGGCACCATCATTTACATCCAATAAATGTGTTTGCTTTTGCCATGACAGCCTCTGATTGTTAGTATAAGTCAAAGAGTCTCGCTCACAGAGAAGTCTCATTTTGAAATCTAGCGAGGTGACGTACTGATTGTTGACAGCAGAAACACTGAGAGTAACAGCAGAGTCAGCTGTGTTAGTGCTTAGAGCTTAGTGTTTCCTAAAAGATTTTCACTGTCATGGCTGATTATTTAGATTTCCACAGTGTGGCTGTGGCATTTGAATTCGTATCTATTTGAGCCAGAGTAAACGGATATTCAGATTTCACAACGAGGCTTCTCATTGAGCAAGACTTGGGCACAATAACGGCCGGTAAAGACCTTTAGTGAAAGGTAAGTAAAAGGCTACAAAAGACTTCTCAGGGACATAATTTCTTGTGTTGTCCCTTGATTTTTTTTTTTTTCATTTTTTTTCAATGAAAAGATTTATAATAAAAGTTATAACTCTTTTGTCACATTACACCATATATATATATTTATTATATATAATTATATTATTATTATTATATATATTATTATATTTGAAATTACAGATCTATTGCCCCAACACCCCATTTAGCATCTATAAGCAGTACATGAACATTTAATAAATAATTTATAACACACTAATTTGTGATTTTAATGTATTGTCTGCATTGTCTGTAGCTGGTGTATAAACAGATAATGGATGACAATATAGTGAAACACAGTTATAATAGTAGACTATGTCTTCATACTGGAGGAGTCAGAATTGTTGACAAATACTTTACATTAACAAACTCTTATAAATGTCCTTATATCTGCTTCCGACTACATTGTGTTATAAACTAATTATTAAATGTTTATATAGAAGCTAAGCGAGGGGTTAAAGTAAATATTTCACTTTCTTGTTCTGTGTTGTCAAAAAACTGAACACAGAGAAAACTGTACTGTAGTTCTGTGTTTGTCCCTGCAGGACACAGTATACGCAGAGCGTCTCACCCTCTTGCAGCGCTGCAGCCAGCAACACGGCAGCCTGGGGCGGCTCCTCCGAGTGCGGCTGGACGAGCAGTCGCGGTTCGACCGGCGAGGCGTCCGTCCTCCCACTCAGCGCGGCGAGCTCAGCGTAGACCTGCAGCTTCTCCTCCAGGCTGGAGCAGATCCGCTGGTCCTGGCTCAGAAGGCTCTCTGATACGCAAGGTCACAGATGAATTATTGTGAAATGTTAACTCAGGGGTAAAGAATATGTAAAGAAATAATAAATGAATAATGCCACGGGTTTCAAAATACCTTGTAACTTCTGGATCTTGTGAATACGAGCCTCAGCAGCTCGCTTCTCCTCTTCAGACTCACTTGTGTATTCTTCTTCTTCCTCCGGACAGCTGATAAGAGAAAACAACTGGTGAAATCTGTAGTTCTCAATATCCTGCTTCTGCTCAGTTTACACACACACACACACATATATACAGTATATACTGTACCCAGGCTTATACACACACCTCTCGACAGCCTCTCTAATGAGCCTCATCCAGGTGTTACGTTCCTCTTTGGATGATGTGTGGACCTCGTACATTTCTGGCCCGGCGGCTGACGCGCTGATTAAAAACATCCCTCTTTCTTCGTTCGCTACTTCTCGCACTATTAACTTCTGCAGTGCGATGACGGGAGGCTTCTGATCCTGCAGCACATTAAATGTGGGGAATTAGATCTTTGGACATGATGTGATAATGGCTCAAAATAAAATAGTACATAAACAACACAATATACTTTGTTGTCCTCATAGAGAAATTTATCTTGGACTCAAATGCTGCACATATGACACATGACATGGCGTAAATAGCTGCCTCCATAGTAGCAATAACAAAGACAAACAGCCAAGGTATAAACAAAGCAACATGCATTAGACTAGTGGTTCCCAACCGATTTTCCTTGAAGCCCCCCACTTGTATCTAAGAAAATCTGATCCCCCTGACGTCATCACCCTAAAAAAAATACAGATCCTCAATTTGCATAAAGTGATCCAGTGTATTACATTAATTAAATCAACTTTCTGTGTCGTCGACATAAATAAAGTGATGACTTGACAGATTCGCCCACTTTATTACACAGCTTTATTGTATACTTGATTCTGATTGGTCAATCACAGCATTCAGCAGTCTGTTATTTCTTTATAGCAGTTCTGATGTCGGCCACTGGAGGACCATTTTTGGTTCAAATTATTGATTTCTTCAGTACGGAGCTGTGTAATAAGCAGGATAATGCACAGCTAGCGGGTCATTGTTGAGAAATAAAACAGGGCAATGCGGCACCCCGACGCGAAGCCATGAAGAGCCCCATCGGGGTTGATTTCACAAAAATGACCAGCTCATTGTACATTATCCCTTAAATAACAGCATTGGAGCCAAAATATCTTTTTGGTTACTGTAGTTAAATAAATGTAATTTATAGTGTTGTTACATTGCTGCTAGACCGCCCTGTTAAGACAAATACCTTTGTTTGTGTCACAAGGGGGTGCAAATAGGTTTTTGACAGGCTAAATGCCAACAAATATGGATTAAATATTGTGTAAGTTTTGCTGCTGTTTTCTCAAAATCAACACAATAATGCACTAGATCTTTCAGAGGTTGTAGCGGGCACAGTTTTAAAGCTAGAGTGAAGATAGCGGTATCATATGAAGCTAGAAAAGCTAAAGATTCATTGGTACTAACCATGTCTTGCTAGCTTGTCAGGAAGGAGATTAAATAATGCTCCAAACTTGTCCTAAATGTTGGTGAGGAAAAACTGGCATGGCCATTTTCAAAGAGGTCCACTGACCTCTGACCTCAGGATGTGAGATGAACATGGGTTCTATGGGTACCACGAGTCTCCCCCTGATTTGAGCATATATTTTATGCTAAATGCAGTACCTGTGAGGGTTTCTGGACAATATTTGTCAATGTTCTGAGTTAACTGATTTCCATTAATAAATATAAACATTCCACTCCCATGTTGATAAGAGTATTAAATACTTAATTTGTGATTAATAGCATTATTATCATTATTTTCATCAATTGGCAGCTCTAATACAAACTTTTATATAAATGATCAGTGTGTTATTATGATTTGATTTTAGCAAATCTAATTCTGTCGATCTCAGAGCAGACAAAACCTGGCACACACATCATACTCACATATTACACAACCAGTGATAAGAACAAGCAGCACTTTGCACGACCCCTCGCATCACCCAGTGAAGCTATGGCTTCAGGGTGTAACATCATCACAGAGCTGATCACAGTAACAGCTGGGTCTTTGATTCTCTGAGATCAATCCTAGCGTCATTAATGAGTGCTTACCACTGTGGCAAACGTATACTTTTGGTCTTTTTCTTGCAGGAAGATAAGTGCATCTGTGAGAAGCAGCGCCAGGACATCTATGGAAGTGAGGACAAACAGGAAGAGCCTGATCATATATTTCCATTAGGTACATGCATGTAAAAATGATGCAAAAATAACAACGGTCCCACCTTTAAGTCGACCGGTGGCAGTCTTCCACAGGAGCAGGCCCTGGTGTTTGAGCGTCTGTCCCGGCCCCATCATGTCCTGCTTACGGAAGGTGTGGCCGTTCTTCAGCTTGGCTGCGCTGCGGTTCTCTATGCGGTTCCACACTTCCTGTAACCTCTGATGCCGCTCGTATTCACTGACGCTCAGGTCCACGGCCGCTATCACCTCTCGAATGTGAGCCAGTGCTTTGGATAGGTCGGCATGCTCTTCGGTTTCCTCTGAGGGATCGAGAAGGAGAAATATATGAATGACTGAAATATTGTGTATTGTGCTGTTATTGACCATACAACCATGTAACCAGCAGAGGGCAGCAGATGACTGACCTTGAGTATATTGGAGGATCCTCTCCAGCAGCACTGGGTATTTTGTAATCCTTTGGGTTACCAGCAAGATGCACTCTGGGATTTCCCTCCGTCTCACCAAAGAATTATTACCTTGTTGCTTGAAAAAATAACATCAACAGTTATGCTTCATCTCCCTGATCAATGCTTTTATTTTAGATGCTCTGGGAAGGTTAGTAGTTAGTAGTAGTAGTAGTAGTAGTAGCAGTAGTAGTAGTAGTAGTAGTAGTAGTAGTGGTAGCTACCTTAATGAAGTTCTGAAATCTCTTGTTATGCTGCTGGAGCTCTTTGAAAAAGCTGACCGCTTCGTTGTGATGGCTGCAGAATTCTCCGTACACCTGCTTCATTTTCTCGTTATTCTCATCTGCAAACTGCAAAACAACACCCACTGATTCACACCCTCACTGGTTTCCATCTGTCACACCTAAGAGAAAGGTAGCCCAGCTAACCTGTTGGAGCAGGACGTCTCCTATTCGGTGGACGAGGTAGTTCCTGTGTCCCTGAGGCTGGGCGGAGCTGTGTCGCCGCTCCTTCATGGCGGCGAAGAAAGCGTGATGGAAGAGAAGCAGCTGGTCCAGACAGGGGAAGACCCGCTCCACCGCCTCGCTATCTAGCTGCACTTCCTCCTTCATGCCTCGCCGGAAAACCTCGGCCATGATGTGTAGCGTCTGTAGATGGTGGAGCTCAGTCTGCATCAGCTCTGAAGTTGTCACATAAAAACTTGTATTATATCGCGCCAGAAAGCTAAATCTGTTACTCAATCATATAAAACAGCTATTACAGCAGTTGAACATGAAGTACGGCCACTGACACATTCCAGTGGTTGTGACATCTGCTCACCATAGATAACATCCTGCCTCTTTACAGCTTGTTTGTCCTGCTTCTTGCAGAACTTGTGCTCCACAGTGAGACTCCACGACTCCGCCTCATAATCCACAGCATCCGCCGACACGTCACTGTGGACACAAGCATCAACGCAGTCTACGGAGGGAAAGAGGTACAAAAACACTGTTAATCACAAATCCAGTGACTCATTGATGGAAAAGGTAATGGTAAAAGGTCACCACTCCCTACTGGAATTTTTATTGACTACTATCTTTGTCAGGTAAAAATGTTTGAAAAGTGAAAACCACACTCTTATACATACAGCACACCATCATCCAAAACACCAGCATGACATCCACAAACAAACAGTTAACAATTCAATAAAGTACATAGAAAAAGTACATAAAAACAGTAATTCAAAAGCCATACTTCCAAATAGCATGCTTCTAATTATCAAACATGTTATTTATAAACATTATGTCATATTGATCATCACATATATCAGAAAATATACATCACCAAAACTAAAAAAAAAAAAAAAAAAACGAGCCTTATTCATCTCATACCTTCTCCAAAGGATGAGTCAGTGGAGGTGGAGGACACTGGAGTCGGCAGCAGCTCTTCCGATCGGCTGGTGACCTTCCAGGCTTCAGACTCAGTCTCTGGACTCTCACTGAGACGACTGTTATAGACAAAAAACAAACAAACATGGACGACCACTATTACCCACAAAACTTTACCCATACCCTCACATGTAATTCATTAAGACTGAGAGCATTGTGACCTGTCACTGTTGGCTCCAGAGAGGAGGCCCGGCTGGGTCACGGTGTCTTTCGGTAGCGAGGTAGAGATGGGGACAGCACACTGAGGAGGACTGTCTCTCACTGTGAAATCTGTGGATGAACAACAATCATGCCCAGAATGAAAGGTTTCAGACGGGAAATACCACCCACAACATGGTTGAGACAGCTTGACAACAAAAGTGTTGGTGACCGTCGACCGCTGGGATGTAAACTCACTCTGTGGGAGGGATGCTGTCCTGTTCTTCACCGTGGTAACGGCATACTTATCCTGAAGTTTCTACGTAAAAACAAATGACAGAGGCTGGTGAAAGAGATAAACAGTTGACACAGGGACAGATGAGTATTTAAACCATTTTTTTATTCAAACATTTCAAGACAATACTCACCTTCAAACATGGAGGGAGAGATTCTTTACAGCCCTTATGAACGATAGCAGTGCAACCTGGGAAAGAAAGATCATCTTAAGTTTATGTATGTGTCCAACCACTCAATTATTTATTGACTCATTTATTTTTTCATTATTATTATTATTATTATTTAGTTATTTCTTGTTGATTTTTAAAAATATATTATTACTATCTACTATCTTCTCCTTACTTTTATTATTAGAATTATTATTAATTTGTTTTTTATATATTACTATTTACTTTGATATTATTCTTACTTTTGCTATTATTTATTTATTTTACTATTTACTTTTGTCTTTTCCTTACTTTTATTATCATTATTATTATTTATTTGTTCTTTTTATATAATATTACTATTTACTTTGATCTTCTCCTTACTTTTATTATTAGAATTATTATCATTAATTTGTTTTTTATATATTAATATTTACTTTGATCTTTTCCTTGTTATGTTATGTATGTTATGTATTTATTTATTTGTTTTAAATATATTACAACTATTTACTTTGATCGTTTCCTATCGTTTATTATTTATGCAGTTATTGAAGTTACTTATCAACATCATTACAATTACCATTTATTTATTTGTTTAATTATTCATTTCACTCTCCTCCTCAGACATACCTTCACATGCCTCCCATTAACAAAAACAGCCAAAAATCTGTACCATATTCAAACATTAATGTCTGTTTTATATGTCTGTATGTTGTGTTACACCACTGTCTGTATAATTTGTCATTTGTTTGTACAATAATAATAATAATTAAACTATAAGCAAGATATCTATCTATCTATCTAAATATATATATATATATATATATATATATATATATATATATATATATATATATATATATATATATATATAAAAAATGTGACTTACTGGAGCAGTGCAGCAGGTCCTTTCCAGATGCCGGTTTGTCACACACCACGCACACGGTGGGGCCCAAACAGGCTCCTGTGTTAAACCGATGTCCATTCAGCGGCCTGTCCTTGGCATCTCTGTCCTTCCCCTTGGAAAACCACGCCGGAGACATAAGTGTAAACATCGAGACAGATAAAACGTGAAGGCTACAGCTCTGAGTAAGTCAGGCATCAGTTCATATTTCTATAAACCAGGCCTGAGAGTGTCTATTTGCAGAGTAAACTCTCCCACATGTAAGTAGATGTGTGAGCCTGGAAGGAATCCCCGCCTTTTTCCACACCGTAAGAAAGTCCACCGAGAAGGAAATGGAGCATACCATAAACAACAGATGCAGGTCGGGGAGGGCTTCCAGTCTCTGTGCTGACTCAACAACAGGGGATTAATCATTAAAAGGAAAGAGGCTGGACACCCTGTTTGGTCTGTCACTCTGACCTTGACTTATTCCCAGAAACGTTTCCTGGTTGTGTCTCCCAGAGAGTCACGTTTTATACCTGAGTCTAGACTGGGGAAACTGGCCTTCACAAAAGTTTTATGATGTTCAACACCATAAATACTTCTTCTTTAAAAAAGGATCTTGTTGTTTGTATGATACCATTTGAATTGGGGCTGTCAGTCAATTCAAATATTTAATTGCAATTAAATCACAAATTAATCACACATTTCAAAATGTGTTGTGTTCAAAATGTACCTTAAAAGGGAGATTTGTCAAGTTTTTAATGTTCTTATCAACATGGGAGTGGGCAAATAGCCCAACAAGCAACAACAGCTGTCAGTGTGCTGACTTCACTATGACTTGCCTCAAACTGACTGTGATTATCATAAAGTGGGCATGTCTGTAAAGGGGAGACTGCTGGGTACCCATAAAACCCATTTATATCTGGGGGTCAAAGGTCAAGGGACCCCTTTGAAAATGGCCATGCCAGTGTTTCCTCGCCAAAATTTCCCGCAAGTTTGGAGCGTTATTTAACCTCCTTCAAGACAAGCTAGTAAGACACAGTTGGTCCAGTACATACCCTGGGTTTTTGAGTTTCATGTGACTCCACTTACTTTGCTCTAGCTTTAAAACTGAGCCCACTACATCCTCCAAAAGATCAACAGTGTTACTGCGCTAAAGAAATTAGTAGCGTTAAAACAAATTTGGATTGATGCGCTATTATTGCTTTGGCGATGACAGCCCAATTTAAATTGATCTAAAATAAAAATCATAATAGCTAGAGCATTCGTTGTTTTGCAGCAGAAAGCTAAGGCCTCCGTCTTTCATGTCATCATGTTGTACGCTCATGACATTGTTATGTTACGTGAATAACATAATCAAAACGCCTTTGCACTCAATCTGCTCATAAAAACGAGCAGATGATCGGCAGAGTGTTAAGAAATATTTAGTTCATGTTTCTACAATCAGAAATATTTTGGATCAATATGATTTGTGTGTTTATTTTGTAACATTTTATGAAAAAACATGTCAGATATTTGAATTCAAAAATGCACATTATGACACAATTTCATTCCTTTTATCAGTTATTATAGTTTATTGACTGACATAACCTTGTAGCTGAGGTTGTAGACGTTTTAGGGTTATGAACCATTTGAAGTTACTCCAAGAAATAAGCAGAAATATCAATGTAGGCACTTGCAGACCATTTCTATCAGAGTTCCAAGAGTTAAGAATAAATAATAAAATTGAATCAGCCGGTACATAGACACCTGCAGCTATGGAGCACAAAGAGCTGGTATTTTAAGCTAATAAACTAGGCTGAGAGTGTAATACAGCGTGTAAATCTGGCAGCGAGAGCAAGTTGAGCCGATGTGTGGACTGTGGATGGTCTGGGTTTACCTTGGTCTTGTTGCGAGTACTGGACATCCTGCTCTTGAGAAAACTGAAGGTCCGAATGACTTTGTACTTCTCTGACTCCACCTTTGTCGGGATGCTGTACTTATCCAACTCCTCCTCTTCAATTCTGCAGAAAAATGGAAATAGTGTCAATGTGTAATGCAATTTATTCCATAAGTCACAACACCAAAAATATGGTTGTTTGTTTGTTGACATGCATTAGTTGGTAAAGTCACGCCATCCTGACTGTCTTCCTGCTGTTTATAGGACAATAAAAGCATGTATGATGAGTTAGTGTCGGTGCAGGCAGAGGGTGAAATGTACACCTGTGTATTCTAGTATTATATATGGTTGTAGTACACAAACATACAATATGACCTAACTGTCGTTAGTTCAAACTAAAAAACAGTTCTAGTTTTAGTTTGTTCATTCTCTGCAACTCTGTTAGAGGCTGGATACATGCAAACTGACAATAACAACGTCATTATTGTTCTGCTGTTAGAGGAGATGAGAGGAGAGGACACAAGGCGAGGAGATGAGAGGAGAGAAAAGGAGAGATGAGGTGAGGAAACAAGTGGAGCAGATGAGAAAAGAAGTAACAAGGAAAGGAAATAAGGAGAGGAGAGGAGATAAAACAAGGAGGGGAGATGAGGATATGAAACAAGGTGAAGAGAGGAGAGGAAAGGAAACAAGGAGAAGAGAGGAAAAGAAACAAGGGGAGGAAACAAGGAGTGCATATGAAACAAGGAAATAATTTGAAAAACAAAGAAGAGAGGAGATGATTAAACACAAAACCAGGAGATGAGAGGAAACAAGGAGAAGAGTGGAGGGGAGATGAAAGAAGGAGAGGAGATAAAACAAGGTGAGGAGATGAAACAAGTAGAGGAGAGGAAACAAGGAAGGAAATGAAACAAGGAGAGGAGAGGAGAGGAGAGGGGAGGGGAGGGGAGGGGATGAGAGGAGAGGGGAGGAGAGGAGGTTGTGGTTTGTTGTCAGTTGGTGCGTACTGTACACGCCAGGCGTTCTGGTTAGGGTTAGTCAGCTGTAGCTGGGGGGTTAAAGGATGCTAGAACAGTGGAATAGGAGACGCCCCCCACATACTCTTTGAGGAACTCAGACAGGGTGAGATGTTGGAGGGACTCGGCCAGCTCCACGCTGCCCTCGTCATCAGCAGACTGGGCTCGCTTACGGAAACTAACCTCCCTGTAAAGAACAGCGCACACACACCCGGACACACACTTTTACACGTTTTAATACTGATGAGACGCCGCGGGGGCCACGGAGACATGCTACTATCAGAGATGTCAACAACAAAACAGGCACAACGTGCTCCGTTCAGTTAACAGGATGTACTGTAATAAGAGATAAGGGCCTGATTATGTCTGGCATCTTCCACTAGGGGGAGCTACTGAAGGGAAGCAGTTCAATTTCTAAATGTGGTGGCAGAGGAAATATCTGAAAATAGGCTGAGTGGAGCAGGAAATGCCACCCCTCTTAGAGCAGACAGAGAACATATAAAGCAGCACTTCTTTTATACCAGTTTCAAATAATAAACCATAATTTGCCTGTGGATTATAAAATACAGTACATTCACTATGCGTTGTGACGTGTCCATGATGCAGCTGTTCATATCTGAGGAGAGGTGACACTGTAACAAGAGCACTGAGCTTTACAATAACAGAGCTGGAAGTGTCTCAGGGTCACACTCATATCTGTACGTCACCGCCTCAGACAGAAACACCAGTAACGCACGTAAAACCAGCTCTGCTTCACGAGGACAAAAGAGCTTATGAAAAAGAGAGACGGCAGCAAATTGTCACCAAGCAACCTGGTCGTCATGGTTACACACACACGCGTGTTGCTCCTGGCGCTGGAGATTCCATATTCGACTGTTCTTTGGCATCAACGAGAGAGGCCCAGTGGTGTAGTACATATACAGTATCTGTACTTCACTCGAGTTTTTACATCTCTGTCAACTTTCACTTCAATGCATTTCTTAAATAAAACGTGTATTTTGACTTCAATACATTTTCTAAATAAAATGTGTACTTTTACTTTGACACATTGAATTCAATACATTTCCTAAATAAAATGTGTACTTTTACTTCGATACATTTCCAAAATAAAATGGATAATTTTACTTTGATACATTTTCTAAATAAAATGTGTACTTTTACTCAAATACTTCATCCTCCATCAAGTACTTCATCCACTGCTGGTGAGGCCAGTGTGAAAGGCTGAGTGGTTCAGTATTAGTGCAGAGAAACACTGAAAAAGTAATCCAAATAAGACTAATTATTTTAATAAAGTAAAGCATAAATACCTTTTTTCATGTGACTGCTCTGATATACTGGAGCCTCTTTGCTCTGTGAAAATAAAGTATGAGGAGAAGAAGTTGTTAAACTGAGTTGTTGAAGAACTTGACAATGTGTTTACATGAAGTGCATCTCTGGGCTGGGCGGTAATTCAGTACCATCATTTATCATCTTTCAGTGGAATCATACGATGAAACAGAACAGAGAGCAAATACTCAAACCTGAAGAAAATCTGATGTGAAATATTTTGAAGGAATATAATTTGAAGGTTGAAGATAAAGATTGTTTTTTGTAATTTCACTTGAAATTGTTCATGTTGCACTACTCCAATGACAAAATACTATTTACTGTATGTATTTAATCTATCTATGTATTTAATTCACACAGGAGTACACAAAGAGAGGCTTCAGCATGTAGTTATTTCATATATAATATTCATTCATTCAGTCACCAGATAACATGCTATATGAAAGTGATGATGCACAGTGAGCCGCTCCTTAATGTGCTGTACATTATCCCTTTGATTACACGGCTGCTTACTAACGACTAAATCAATAATTTGACACAAAAATGGTCCTCCAGAGGCCAACATCAGCGCCCATAGCAACAATCTGTTATAAAGAAATCACAGATTTTTATGCCATAATTTACCAATCAGAATCAAGTATTCTACAAAGCTGTAGAATAATGTGATATACATGTACAGTATATTGTTATGGAGTTATGCCATATCGCCCAGCCCTTCATTTCGTCAATTTTCACCACGGCCACTCTGATTACAATAATGCTGAGTCATGATTAGAGAAGCCACACACATGCAAACACACACCAAGGTTATTACAGTTTCATGACTTTTTACTTGTAGTTTAGTTTTTAGTTTTGGTTTTGTTCTTCAGCATGAGCTCATAAATATCTAGAGATTTTACATTAATGGTGATTAATGAAAATTTTCATTTCATGTTCAGCAGGGACCATCATTTGTGTTTTCAAATGATGCTGGATAATTGCCTCTAAATTTTGGAGTCATAGAAAATGCTGCTCTCTCCACATGCAACGATTACATCAAGGCGTTGGCGGCGACTTAGTCATAGTATCTATCTGATTCTAGCTTCTTAAATCTGAATATTATCTGGTTTCTTTACTCTCTTGACAGTAAACTGATTGTTTTGGACAAAACAAGACATTTGGGGACGTCATATTGGGCTTCAGGAAACACTGATCGACATGTTTCACCATTTTCTGACATTTAATAGACCAAACAACTAATTGATAAATTAAGAAAATAAACAGCACATTAATCAACAGTAAGAATCATCGTTATTTGCAGCTCTAGCTGTGGTGGTTATATCTGAACCAGGCAACAGTTCTAGTTCACATGTACTGTGTTATTTTTAAACGTGTAAAATCGATTTTTGGCCACTTTGGAGCAGCTCACACAAGCTGTAAACATGACATATTATCACCTATTTTCCGTTAATATGTGACCTGGCAGCTGCTTATTTACACATTCAGCAGTTACAAAGGAAGATTAGTATTCATCAGAGTTGTTTTTCAGGCCACCTGATGAATGTCAGTCTAATATTTACTCTCATTTTAGCTGTTTTTGACCAAATCCTACAGAAAATATCTGGAATTTTAGCTGCTAAATGCTCCACTGTGGTCACCAACTAGTTGCTGGCTTTGTCTGCCTGCTGGTGCTGGGCAGGTAGCATACACTGGGTTTATCTGAGTTTTTTTTCGGTGAAAACATCTGTGAAGAGCGGTGATAAAGAACCAAAAAAGTAAAGTTGGGGAGGAATAAAACCAAAACAGTGAGCTAAAACATGGTCAAATCAAGTCAATTATTTTAAAATTCATTCAGTTCAGCAGTTGAATCAGTTCACTGTAATAACCTCGACTCCCACACACATAAGCAGCGACACTGACAGCGGCGAGCTGGCCACGCTGGGCCTTAGCGGTGTGACGGCTGCTGGTGTCCAGTACTTACTACCAGGGTGGAGAAGAGACAGAGATTTAGACAGAGAGAGGGCCTGAAGGAGAGATCGGCTGTGGCTGACACTGTGGAGAACGCCATCTACAGGGCACAGTGGACAGAGGGCTGCTCACACGTCAGCACCAACTGTACAGTCAACTCCGGACCGAGCTCTTAATTCACCATTTTTTAAAGTAGAGTAGACTTGTTGTGAATATTATAATATAATAAAAAGCAAAACTAGAAAGCTCTTCTATTTGAAGAGACCCATGAAAAGAATAATTCAGCATTTTGGGAAATATGCTTGTTGAGTTAGAGATGAAAATCAATACCACCCTCATGTCCATCTGTTGTGTTTTTTTTGTATGAACTTAACAAAAATATTTCATGCTAATTAGGGAAATTTAGAGGTACTGGTAGGTGGATTATCTCTGAACTAGGACTGTACAATTAATCAAATATTTATCACGATCACGATTTTTTAAATGAACATGATCGACTGCAATACTGACGTTTAAAATGCATGCTCCACTCATAGAAAACTCCAATTAAATCAAGCGCTCGCTAAACTAACAGCCAGCAACCAGCAGACAATCCAGATGCTTTGGCTTCACTGTTGGGGAGCTTTCCTGAACGTTGTGGCTGCAGACCAGAGTAGAAGAGTAATGTAATTATTATAAATATGCTGCATTCTGGTGACGACAAACATCATTTTATGTCCTTTTTAACACAAAGATTTATTAATTACGAGGACTGCAGCACAATGTGGAAGCGGAAGCAGTGCTCCGTTAATTTAAACATGAAAATGCAATTTATCCTGAAGATCGATGAATAATTGGGATAAATTATCATGATCTCAATATTGATGAAAAATAAACACATTCAATAATTTTAGCCAAACTAGCTGTTTCCCCCTTTTTTTCCAGTCTTTATGCTAAACTAGGCTAGCCATCTTCTAACTGTAGCTTCATATATTTAACACACAGAGTGGTATTGATCTTCTCATCGAATTACCAGCAAGAAAGCAAACAGGAATATTTCCCAAAATGATAAACCTTTGCTTTAAGCACATTCATTTGTTGGGAGTTGACCGCACTTTAGAATACTGGACTATCTAGCTGGTTAAGGAAAAAACACACTGAAAAAAGTCCACCAACCATTAGAGACACACCAAACAAGTGTTAGTTATGTGTTAGACATAGTGTACTTGATATGACTATGTGAGCTAGTAAAAAAAGCCCCGGTGTTACTGACCAGGGCTGATATCTGATGTGTGGTTGTCCCGGGCAAAACGAGCAGGCCGCAAGAGGATTTTGGGGGAAGAGTAGGAATATGAACGCAATCGAATCCCCTGGTCACCCAAATCCTAGGAAAAAAAACCGAAAATATAACACTTCAAACTTGTGATGATATAAGAAGTGGAAATATCTGACGAAAGTGGACGAGAGCCTGAGAGCTTACTTTTGTGGCGGGTTCACATGCTGAGGATGCAGACTGGCTGCGAGTGCATGAGAGGTCAGGGGAGGGACGAAAGGTTTCCCTTTTGTCTTCACTCCTCTGAACGTCGGATGAGAGCTGGGAAAGAGGCTCAGTGCTGTCCTCTTCACTGTCCACTTCCAGAGCCACTAGACTGGGACTGGAGCAGTAAATGAGCAGTTACACACAGAGACCCCTGGAAAACACCGCGTAATGGTTGGAGAAACCTCTCTATGACGTTTAATACCTGAGGTCGCAGGTGTCCATGGGTGGACTTTCTCTCTGATTGGTCGGCTCAGAGGGGGCGGGACGGTTCAGCCTGGCGAGGGCCTGGTTGGTGAGTGAGAGGGGGAGGAACGGAGGGTAGAAATCTTCTGAATAAGGTGGAGGAGTGTCGATGGCTGGCAAGAGATCTTCTGAGTCTACTGCATCCCATAACCCGCTGTCTGTCCCCGTGCTGTCCCCGGTCACTCCACTGACGCTATACTTGATGTTGGCATCTTCCTCCTAAGGTGAAAACAAAAAAAAAAGTGCAAAAGAAGGATGCAATATATATATATATATATATATATATATATATATATATATATATATATATATATATATATATATATATATAGACTCTAAACTCTACTGTCTTTAGACGCTTTGGCAGGTTCAGTTTTAGAGTTAGATTTAAGCTTTCAAAAGTGACACTAATGTCTGGCAAAAGGGTCACTTGACCTCTGACCTCAAGACATGAGTACCCACAAGTCTCCCCATTGCAGACATGCCCACTTTATGATCGTCACATACAGTTTTTTTTTTCTACCTCTCTGTATAAAATGACCTGTGGTGACCTCTAGGTTAATCACAGCCTCATGAAACTTTACAGCCACAAACTAGAGACCTGGAGCATTCAGAGGATGGATGGCTTTCCTAGCTAGATTGACACTAAGGCGGTTTCTGAGGAGTTTCCAGAACCGAAGTGTTCACTATCCAATCACCAAAAAAAATTGTATTTTCTCTCCAAAATCTCCAAACGTCAAAAGTTTTTGACACCAAATCACAGAATGGCGTTTTCTGTGGTGTTCCTCGAGGTCTTGGTGTCGTAATGTGATATTTTGGAGGGATTACTGATCATTTTTTAGCAATTCTCAAGTGGATAAAAATGGTTAAATTTAGCACAAAATCTGTGTAACAAAAGGTATCCAAACAAAAACCGCAACAACTTATGAGACATAACAGAGCAAGGGAATGGCCATAATATACTAGAATTAATTTATTTTAATTAATTAATGAATTCATGTTTATTTCTGATTTAGTGTTGAACTGCCATCTCATCCTAAATACCCCACCACCCCATAAAAAAGACAAAAACGGGTCTATTGTGGGTCTCAGAGGGTTAAAGAGAGAGGGAGATGTATTACCTGTGGTTGATGAGTGGTGGTCTGATCGCTGCTGTTCATGGAGAGCAGAGGGTCTGTAGCGTGCTGGGTGAACTGGCTCTGGACTCTACTGGATGGGATGGGATGTCCGTTCACTGGGATAAACAAACAATACAGTACAGTTTATAATCATTTACACAGACTCGTTGTCTACGCTCCCTTTTCTCTACAGCACTATATGACATGTCTACTAGGAATTTGTTTTTATCCTGCTGAATGATTTACTGTCACAGACACTTTTTTGCACCATTATTCATCCCAACATAAAATGTCTGGATGAATACAGAGAGCAGCTCTCAGAGTAACGTGACCTAACAGGTACCTTAACCTGACAACAAAAACACAACCGTTTAAATAAGAAACCCTCCAGCAGATATGCCAGAAAACAGAAAATAAATTACCAAACATGTCATAATATTGGACAGTTTTCTTCAGTACATCCTCTGTTTTCATTCTAGTGATATGGGATCATTGTGCCATAATTTATTGATCTTTCATCACTTAAATGTCGAGGCTGAGAGTAAAGAAAGGAAAATGTGATGAGACACTGCATACCTCCTCCCTGTTTGACCTTTAAAGGCTTGTTTTCATAGAAACCTCTACAGATCAACATTACCGGCAGGCTGTCTGTTTTCTAGGGGAAAAAAATGGATTATTTTCAGTCTTGCTCTCTTTTATTTACCATGTCTGCACAACAATTTTCATGTACGCTCTCTCGTTATGATATTCATAAACAGAATAAAAAGCCCATGATTTTAACACCTGGGTTAGGTTTTACCATTTTAAAGTTTAAACTCCTCTGTCCAAAATCTTTATTTTCTCTGTCGCTCTATGGATGACATGAATATAGTTGCTCCATTATCAAGTCAAAGTAGGGCTGCAACTAAGGATTATTTCATTGTCGATTAACAGACTAATCAATTAGTTGTTTGGTCTATAAAATGTCAGAAAATGGTGAAAAATGCCAAATAGTTTTTCCTTAAGCCCAATGACGTCCTCAAATGTCTTGTTTTGTCCACAACTCAACAATATTCAGTTTACTGTCATACAAGAGTAAAGAAACTAGAAAATATTCATTTAACAAGCTGTAGTCACATAATTTTGCCTTTTTTTCTTATAAATACTCAAAATGATTAATTGATTGTCAAAATAATTGTTGATTAATTTCAGTAGTTGACAACTAATAGATTAATTGTTGCAGCTCTAGGTCAAAGTTTAAAGTATTGGTTTGTGACCTAATACCTAGAAATCATTACCTGCGAAACATCAGCACATTAGCATTGTCGCTGTGAGCATGTTAGCATGCTGCTGTTAGCATTTAGCTCACCGCTGTGCCTCACAGAGCTGCTAGCGTGTCTGTAGTCTTCTTACTTTTTTCACGAGACTGCTGACACATTAATGTATTGAGAGAAGAAGTATTCATCAATTATATGTATTGTAATTTAACTATTATTATGTATGCATTAAAGGAACATTGTGTAGCACGGAGTCCGCCATGTTGCTCTGCCATGTTTCTACAGTAACCAAGAATGGACAAACCAAACACTGACTCTTTTACTTTTTTATTTTGCCTGAAGGTCACCATAGTTCTCCAACGTGCTTGTGGAACCGTGTTAACATGAGCTGCAGAGTGCTAAACTGTGGTACTGCCAGCTGCCATCTGACCTCTCTTGCTCCTGAAGTAGTGTTATTATGGCGAGGATGGCCTCTGAGCGAGGTTACTACGTTTTTGCATTGGGCAGCTCACTTTACCACAGTCTTGCAAGGGAGGAGTAAGCGGAGGGGTACTCTGATGGTTGTAATCTGCAACCACGCCACTAGATGTTGTCAAATCCTACACACTGTACCTTTAACATGTAAGCAGCATTTTAATGTTGTAGCTGGTCATGGTGGAGCTAATTTGAATTCTTTTACTTACTGTTGGGTATCTTAATCCATAAGAATAGATCATAAATGATTACACGTGTTGCATAGAGAATATAAATTAAAAAAAGTAACTAGTAATATCTGCTTTCAAATGTATATGGTGCAGTTAAAAAGTACTTGAAATGTTGTAAATTATTTGTACAAAAAGTAGCTTTAAAGGTGCAGTGTGCAGAATTTGGCGGCCTCCAGTGGTGAGGCTGCTGACTGCAACTAAATGAAACTTCTCAAGTGTGCCAAGCATGTAGATCTAAAGCAGCCAATGTGAAAATGTGAACAGCCTTATCTAGAGCCAGTGTTTGGTTTGTGCTACGGCACAAACATGGCAGCCGGCTCCGTGGAGAGGACCTGCTCCCTATGCAGATACAAACGGCTCATTCTAAGGTAACGAAAACATGATTCTTAGTTTAAGGGATTAAACACTAAAGAAAACATACTTATGTTGCAGTTTTGATAATAGATACCCCCAAAAGCTACACACCGTTCCTTTAAGTGAAGTAAAGTAAAGCAACTGAGTAATGCACCTTATAAATATTTACTTATACAATAAAGTAAATGTGTTTGGTGTATGTACCACTGCTGACATGAGTGCATATCTAAAAGACTGGTGGGTGGTATTTTTACGATAGCAATGTGGAAAATTACCTCTGTTGATGTGAAGCCATTTTCAGCTCTGTGAGCACTTTCCAGCCAGACTTTGATGTCTGGAGCAGCCATGCCTGCACTAATGTAAGGGAAATCCTGAGCATCACAGAGGCATTTCCTCTCTGCTGCTCTCACACAGTGAAGACATTAGCCCAGAGCTCAAACACACAAGGCAAGCCTCTTATATCACTGCCTTTATCTTGTTTTCTCTACATGTCAACGGTCAGTGTGCATGCAGCTTTGCACACAGAAACCAAAATCTCCTCTCTGTTTGATTTAAAGCTTGGTGACAGACTGAAGGAGCACCAGCCTCAGCTGGTAGACTAATTGTCACACCGAATAGCTCCAACAATAACTGACACTGCTGAGTTATGTCAGTGGAACCAGAGAAACCGTTCCGATCATTTCGACAGATCTGGAAAAAACAATAACTCTGGATGACAACTTTGGACCACAGCGACCTCAAGGCGCCGCCATCACAACACAAATATTTAGCTCAACAATGAGTTTGTTGACTTGAGAATACAGAAAAATCTGTAATGCATCTCCATTACTTGACATTATCACACATTTCAGTTTATGGCCACAATGTGTATGGGCTCCATTCAGCAGTCTCTCTAGACTCATGTTTTTTTCTGCGTACCCACTTTTTAAAAACGACAAAACATTGTGACCCAATTCACAATACTCTCTAAATCAAATATGTTCAGAAACAAATGTTCCTGATTCTTTTAACCACCATTTCTGCATCACTTTATATCAGTGGTTCCCAAACTTTTTCCTTAGGGGAACCCTTTTCTATCACTGAGTAAACACGACCCCCTGACCCACCCCATGTGACATATTTTATGGATATATTATATTCAATGCATAACAATAACAGTACAGGATAAATTGTACAATTAACCTAAATAGTGAACCCAAT
The DNA here is from genome assembly GCA_947000775.1 of Pterois miles. Lineage (NCBI taxonomy): Eukaryota > Metazoa > Chordata > Actinopteri > Perciformes > Scorpaenidae > Pterois > Pterois miles. Next base: position 6,507,808 of record CAMQGK010000514.1, on the reverse strand, counting down.
AACTGCAGGATGTGTAAAACAAGCAATTTCCTCTGAATATTGCATCAGAGATGAGTTTTCCTGTTATTTTTATGAACTTTTAGTACGAATCTTTGTCTGTGGTAATAAATTCAGTGTTTTTTTCTCACTTGGCCATTGTTCTATTAGCTGTTTGGTTGTTTTAACTGAGTACTTTTTAAATTTTGAAGTTTATATCTTAAATAATAATACAAAATTTAAAAATAATTTCATTTTGTTTTCTTCACAGAAATGAATTAAGTGCTGAGATATAGGCCAACTGTTTTTTTTCCTCTCATCAGTAAAGTACGCTAGCTTTTCATTTTAGACTCAACATTATAAGGAGGCTACAATTATCAGAACAATATCAACATTCAGGTTGCGTCTGCTATTTGTGTCCAAAACCTTAGTGTGAAACCAATAGTACGTGAACTGATCTATTTCCGGTGAAATATTACAGTATGCAACGCTGGATATGACAGCAGCATTAATATCCCACAATGCAATGCAGCAGTAACGACAATGTTCATAACAGACGTTGATGGACAGCTCTGTAACTTTAACACTTAAATTTAACTGTAAGAATAAAATTTCATTTACCTAGGTGCAACATACAGTTTAAATTAATCATACTTTGATTCTCACAAACCATTGCTCTCGTCACATGAGGTTGGCACGGGTTACCATAGTTACACGTCTCCAACCGGCAAGGACGCTCTCAGGAAGTGACGATGTAATTACAGCTCAGTGTGTTCGAAAAGATGCATGCTACTGTTTATTCACACAATGGTACGTTGATGAATTTGGACGAAGCATCAGGTTGCCTCAAGTGTACTGCAGACGTAAATGTTAAAAGAAATTCTGCAAATTTATCTGGTGACCCTAATAAAATCTCTTGTGACCCAGTCGTCAGGAAACACTGCTCTGGAGTTTACAACAAATTCTTCATTCTTCTACAACAACACACAGGAAATTAGCATTCATGGTAACCATGGCAACACCTGATTCATCCTGAGCATCCTACTCAAAGTTTTTAAGAGCCAGTGTGTGTTTGCGAAGCTCCTTCAGTCTTGTGTGCATGCATGTGTTTAAAGAGAATTCAAGGTTAATGCATGTGGTTCACCTAAAATGTCAGCTTTTGTAAACCTAAGACATCTGAGCTTGTTAACGTTCCCCCCTCTCTCAATTCAAGTACAGAGCTCCACTGTCCGATCCAGGGGAGTCGGGGGAGGGGGCGCCGCGGCAACAGGCCAGAGGGGGGGCATCTCCCGGTTCAGACAGCGTTTGAGTGGGACACGCCTGACCCCATTCCTGTCTTTGTCCCAGTGACAGGGCAGATTCCTGGACTCCCAGACTGACTCATTGTGGAGGCCAGCGGGTAAAGACCCGACCTGCACCGCCTGAAGCCAGACTCCAGCATAATAATACATCCATTTAATAAAAAAATAAAAAAAACTGCTCATCAACCACAGACAGAAGTGAATCCTAGTCTGTGTCTGTGAAGCAGTTAATGGATTGATTTCCTATGATGTGACTGAAAACAGAGCTCTGCACATTGTGCCAACGCCACAAGAGAAAGGCTTCAAGTCAACCAGCACTGTGCAGCACTGTTCAGCACAGCAACAAATTTGTGTTTTTTATGAATTACACATTCATTATTTAGGCCATATGGAGCTCCTTAGTAGTGCATGACGTTGATGCATGACATTAGGGCTGTGTATTGGTAGAATCTGCTGATACGCATCATGATACACAGGTTGTAATTTAATATATTGCAATACTGTAAGTAAGGCAAAATATTTCAATTTTTTAAATCAAATTTTAGGAAAACTGTCATAGCATAAAGAGCACACCATCATATGCATAAAATCTGAGCAGAAAAATTTTACTTTTTATTAAGACCGTCAAAGTTAACAGGATAATAACACATTTAACAGCGCTACTTTCTTTCATGCATTAACACAGCTTGTGATTGTTAGGTTGTAGTGGGCTCAGTTTTAAAGCTAGAGTGAAGATACTGGCATCATATAAAACTAGAAAACCTGAGGAATCCATTGGTACCATGTCATGCTGGCTCGGTGGGAGGGGGTTTCATCGGAAGAGGAAAAACTGGCATGGACATTTTCAAAGGGGTCCCTTGACCTCTGACCTCCAGATATGTGAATGTAAATGGGTTCTCCGGGTACCCACCAGTCTCCCCTTTACAGACATGCCCACTTTATGATAATCACATGCAGTTTGGGGCAAATCATAGTCAAGTCAGCACTCTGACACACTGACAGCTGTTGTTGCCTGTTAGGGTGCAGATTGCCATGTTATGAGTATATTTTTTATGCTAAATGCAGTACCTGTGAGTGTTTCTGGACAATAATTATTGTTTTGTGTTGTTAATTGATTTCCAATAATAAATATATTTATACATTTGTATAAAGCATATTTAACAACTTAACCACTATGTTGATAAGAGTATTAAATACCTAACAAATCTCCCTTTAAGGTTCATCATAACATCATAGCACTACTTTAAGAGGGCTCATCTATTTGCAAATGAAATTAAGTATTGACTGAGTTCATCTTTGCATGTAATCAATTCATTCAAAATCAGTAGTGTTTTTGAGAATCAATACCATCCATCCATCTGCAACAGCTTATCCCATTTGGGGTCACAGGGGGGCTGAAGAATCAATACAGTATCGCAAAATGTAATACTGTGATTTTCACTATTTTCTTACATCCCTACTTGGCATACTAACACTCTCCTCCTCCTCCTCCCAGGAAGAGTAGTAGCAGCACAACATCAGGTCTGCCGGGTATAACTCTAACTATTCAACAATTGAAACCAGATGCATGAATATTGTTGCTATAATATTAAAATGGAAACAGTACTTTGGTTTGGATGAGTCGCTGTTGTGTTTGCCAAATCCTTGAGGTACATAAGGAGGTAGAGAGAAGGGAAGAATTACCAGATAATGACGATGTGTACTCATCATCTTCATCGTCATCATCCAAAGAAAGAACAAGCTGTTCTTCAAATACCTTTAAACACACCAGAAAAGGAATCATGGCTCTTAGGTTACTTGAAAACAACACAGATACAATCACAGTTGCGTGCAAAGAACTTAAGAGGCAAATCTATAAACATTTACAGCACACTCTACTCCACAGCCTCATTATATATCTGTATGTGTACTCACATTGTCCACCAGCGCGTGCTCTTCCACTCGGAGCTTCTTGTCTGTGCAAGTAAAAAGTAAAAATATTTAGCCAGAAGTTGATGCATGGCACACTAACACACTCCTCCAGGAATGGAAAACTGGCCAATGAGAGGTGGTGCTCGTGCGAAGCAGCAGGTCCAGAGGAAGAGCACATGCTCCCCACTGTGAGGTTGTTATTTTGAGAGGATTAATGGACGGCTGCTGAAGTTGGGACAGGGTTAAGGTCAATACTGAGGAACACTTCCTGCTTCCCTTTATGAGTCGATACTGCCATCTGCCATCTCTATGGTTACCAAACACACTGGCCACAGGTTGAGTCAGAGTTATCTAATGATGTGTGTGACAGAAATAAAAGAGGTAGTAGCAGCATGGAAGATCTGCAAGGATCTCAATCTGTGTGTAGGGGAGAAAATCTACCCCCTGAGGTTTCCCTGTTCTCTCTGCTGAACAACAAACATGTGTTAAACCTGCAGGAGGCAGAATGATTGTGGCATCATTGGGCAAAAATCCACAATAACCTTTCAGCATATTGTAACTTAAGTGTGAGAGAAAACTTCTGCACCTCCTCACGGCTCTGTTTTCAGGCTTTAAGAAATCTAGCCCGTGACGGAAGACTTTGGCCAATCACAGATCGGTTCAGAGTGAGAGCGTTCCTATTGGCTGTTCTCCGATTGGTGGGCGGTGCTTGGTATTTCCTCAAGAGATCTCAACATGGCTGCCGGGTCACCAACTCTCTCATTTTACAGCTAAACTGTGCACTACAAGATGTTCATTTGAGGGGAGAAATAGGCACTACAGTAACAAAATATTGATTGATATTTGATCAGCGCTGCCTCGTTTGATCATTTGGTCGGAGTTAGTTAGTGATTAACAGCTGCTCATAGACAGTACACTCCAGCTCTGCTCCGATTGGTTGTTTTCATTCGGTCTGTGAAATCTTGCAGATGCCATTAGGAGCCTCAGAGGATACAGAGATATATGATTTTTTTCATCTTACCTGTCTCATGCATTACTGTCACGATATATACGTTTTTTAAAATCATATTTGCTCCATTTCTACCAGCTGCAGCTTTAAAGAAAGCGTCTATGGTGTCTGCTGGAAGCGTTTTCTTAGCCTCTTGAGGTTAGTGATGGATGTTGGACCATATAAATGCTTGCTCAACTGATTCTGTGTTGGTTCGTCTTCCACTGCTGCACACAGATAGACAGCAAATAAGAGCATCTTGTGCTTGATGGTTATTTTCATCAGTGAGTAATCAGTCGATTTTTAATGAATCAATTAATCATTTCGTCTCCATACTTTATGAAAAAGCCCAAGGTGGCGTCTTCAAATTGCTTATTGCTGACCGAACAGTCCAAAATCAAAATATATTCAGTTTAGAGCGACATAAAACAGAAAATCAGCACTGAGGAGCTGCTTCAATGATGAATTAAAACACTAATTGATTCCAAATTAGTTTTCTGTCGGTCAGCTAAAGATTTCAGCACTAGATACAACTACATCTGTGAGTCTTGTGTCAGTGTGCGAGTGTCTGGCTTCGCTGTGTGATGTTTGTTTTTCAGGGCTCATGTTACTCAGCCGGTATGTCCATGTGACAGCTGACGTGTGACAGATGAAAGAGAACACAGACGATGCAGATGTAGAGCTCACCTGTGTCTCAGACAGGTGTATCACGACTGAACAGACACCTGATTATAACTGAATACAAGCACTTTCTTACAATTAGTGTAACTGGGTCCAGAGTCAATCCTTGTTTTGTCACCAGCACCAGTACATGTATATACACTTGATAACACAAAGTCACTTTGTAAACCTGTTTAACTTTCTATCCAATCAAATTATCAGACATGCCACCCCTTTCTGACATGAAACGATTACCTCCCAATCAGCTGAGATGATGGATTACTCGCACATTAGTTGACGCAGTAACATCAGGCGATGTTAGCAGACTAGCAAGCACAAAGAAAATAGCCAGACTAATAAAAGACAATAAATATACTATTACATATGAGAATGACAAATGTGTGTGTCTCATTAGCAGTGTGTGTCAGCTGATAAAAGATGCCACATTGAGCGTCACTTCACCAAAGTCCACAGCACCTTTTCCTAGGACGGCTGGTAGCGGCGCCGAAGAAGACCAACGCAGCAGCAGAGGCTTCGTTTAGCGGCGCGCGTCCTAATGAAACACCCAGCCACCCTACAAAGGAAGCTCATTACGGCTGCTTGTAACCGCGATCTCATTCTTTTGGTTACTACCCAAAGCTCGTGATCGTAGGTGAGGGCTGGAACAAAGATGGACCAGTAAATTGAGAGCTTATCCTTCCAGCTCAGCTCCCTTTACACCACAACATCTGTCCATCTCCTGCTCCATTTCACCCTCACTCGTCAACAAGAACCCAATACACTTAAACTCCTTTCTTGGGGCAAAGACTTACTCAGATCTCATTATCAGACGATAAAGTAAGTGTGAAGATAATAAATGGCCACTGTGAACAGGAATTCAACACTTCATTTAATAAGTCACCTTACCTTCATCACCAGGAAGGACCTCCTCTTTTCCTCTCCTGTCTGCCTCACTGTCAGCTTTGAGCTCATTGATCTGGAACAAAAACAGATTTTATGTGAACACAGTTACACTGCAAATTATTATTATTAAGGAAATCACCCAACAAAAGCAGTTGTACAGTTTTGTGGTCATACTGCTGTAATTATTGACAAAATAGTTGTAAAAGCAAAACCCTGCAGAGCAACTAATATGATCTTATATTTCAAAACATCATGTAAGTTCAATCTGCACAAGCTACTATCACTGCATCCTGACCTGTCTGGCCTTTTCATGTCGCCTCTTCATGCCCTCTGATTTATTAGCTGCAGTGTTTTCTTTACCGTTACTTGCTCAACTCAAAATGTCCGACTGCAAATTAAAGGGTATGGGAGTCAAGGGCTTTTTGTTTACACAAGCCTGAACAAAAACTGTGCGAGTGGCCTTATCTCCACACATTACATCATCCACAGAGATGCATGGGAATATTTATCAGCAGTTTCTGTCCTATATTAAGTGGCAGATGAATTGCAATAAGGATTTTAAATAAAGGTGTTCCTGCTGGTTTGCTCTCACCAGTGTGAGGATGCTGTGGTCTCCCAGTCTGTCTCGGAGTATCACAATGGCGTCCTGAGGGCAGCCGCTGGGCGCCTGCCGCACGGTCAGGGTCAGGGAGTCCGTGCCGGGACAAAACCTCAGCATACAGGAACTGTCGGACCACACACACCACACACCTGGAACAGGTCCAACCACAGGACCTGGAGGACTGATGCAGAGAAAGAAAGAAACAGGAAGTGAGATTAACAGGACAGAAAGGAGGCTCTCCTATAAATCGGCTTTATCAGAAGTCTGAGTCAAAAATAAGACGACAGATAAACTCATAGCCTTACGCTGCAAGCACCCTGAACATGGCATGCTGTCCATCCTTCTGAGCCAGCTGGAGGGGTGTGTCTCCCTCCAGATTGGGTAAGGTCAACGCCCTTTGACCTCTCGGCTGGTGAATTAAGAAACGGGAGAGATGGACCAAACCCAGACGCACTGCAAGGTGAAGGAGGGTTTCTTTGGGCTGAAGCTCAGCAGCTAAAGACAGACAAATAAAACTTGTGTGTGTTATGTTTAACCCCCTGAGACCTCACTGTATAAAATGACCTGTGGTGACCTCTAGGATATCTACAGCCTCATGAAACTTTACAGCCATAAACTAGAGACCTAGAGCATCCAGAGGACGGATGGCTTTCCCAGCTAGAATGAAAATAAGAGGGTTTCTGAGCAGTTTCTAGAACAGAAGTGCGTAATATGAAATAGTTTATACATCATATATTGTATTACAGCTGATAAGAGATGATAACAACTGCATTCTGATTACATTAGTACACTAGTTATTAACAGTTTATTGTTGCACACATTCAAATATTTCATCAATTACATTAAGTACTCGTTAATGATTACCAATTGATTTGTAAATCTTTAAGAAAATGTTTGTAAAACATCTATAAACATTACACAGATGGACAGATGGAGCAGAAACCGATTACGAAGTGTTAACTATCTAAATAATGTTTATAGATGCTTTATAAAATATGTACTAACCATTTAAAGTATTATAATCATCATTTACAATCCATCAATAGCCATCATAATAAAATTAATAGATGGTTTACAAATCAATTATTAACCATTAACAAATTGCTATAAATATCTATATTAAATATCTGTTCTAATATTGTTATTTAACTGTAAAATAACTATTATTTAAGTTTAATTAAGCATAAATTTAGAATTATAAATGATGGTTATTATAATGTATCGATATCGGTGTCAGCTTCCACTGTCAGTCAGGCGGTGCTGTACTTTCCTCCAACGTTCACACTGATCAAGGTGTGGTTTTCTACACGTGTGCAGAAGTACAGATCATCTGGTGCAAACTGTATGTACGGAATGTATGGCGGTGATAAACCATATACATGAAGGAATGAAGAAGTCTGGGTTGCACAAGGTCTGCAGTATAACAGCAATATCATTACCTGGAAAAACTGGATGTTTCAGCGAGCCGACACCTGCTGGAAGACAGATGTGGCTTTTTGCTGCGGAGCATACGGGACTATAAACAATAAGGATGAGGCGCAGCAGATACTAGGAGCACCAGAGGACACATGATTTTTTTTTTTTTTTTCAGATTAACTATTTACATGTTTTAGGATATAGCGACCGTTTAATAAAAAAAGGCCGGCTTCATGACTTTGTTTGCTGGCACCTGAAAACACATAACGCATGTCAGTCTCCTGTCGCTCTTCTCAGTAAAACCAAGCTCTATATAACTCTCATCCTGTTTTCTCAGTTTAGCTAGTTTGGGCTTAAAGTCACTTGACGGTGTGGACTGACTCAAATATTTCTCCAAGCTCGCCAGCTAGCGAACTGGCTAATAAGCTATACTGAGTGAAGCGACTGAATCATGACAGATTGACGTCATGTGTCAAAATAATTAGTTTCTATTGTTCCTATTGGCTCTATTAGCTAACATGGATGGGAGTAATAGACAGAATATGACCTCCTGACATAGTGCCACGCACCTCTGAGGGTCCCCGAACCTCACTTTGAGAATCACGGCTCCAGGCTAATATGCTGCAGCACGAGGTGGCAACAGCTTGGCACATTCGTCCTCCATCAGCACCCTTGTTGTTTTGTATGCGCGGGGTGATAGGCTGTTTGGACCGGAGGTACTTTATCTGGGAGCTGAAGGTTGCCCACGGCGCTATCTTTCCAACCAAAAAACAATGTGCAGAAGAATTTATTTTCTCTTTTCCCTCCACGTTGCCAGAGCCCTGAGATGAACTAGAATTCCCCGTCACCTCCACAATGGCGCCGTTAATTGTGACCCAGTTTCGAGCGACTGAGAGGAGTGAATACTGAACATGCTCTTCACGCAAAGTTCAACAAACAAGAATGTCATTGTCAGACAGACCAGTAAATACTGCCCTGAGGGACTTGGAGCCGACAGCTACTTTGCATTTGCACCTTGCCTGTGATTTGCATGGACATTTGCTTCTTCTAAGCATGCCATGTACATAATACTACGCTGCTGTCTAATGAGACCGTATGTGGCCTTCAGCAGAGGGCTGAACTGGGCATTTGTTTAGGGATCCAGTCTGGTGTCACTTCCTTTTTTCTTCCGCTGCTAAAAAATCTGGAATTGCAAGGAGGCAATAAACTCTCTCAATAAGCTCAGTGTACTTTTCCATACTAGGGCACGTAATCTCATAAAATACACCATGTTAAATATACAGTAATGCCTTGGCATGCTGTGAGTGTTTCGCCCTCATTTCATAAAGACCAAAATGAGGTGAGACTTCACTGCTTTGAAATAATGAAACATCATAAATAAGGAAATCTGAAGCCAGACGCCAGAAACAACTCGGACACAGCTGTGGTGTAAAGGAGTGGGAGCAAGTGTAGAGGATTGTGGGAGTTGATTTAATGGACGCAGAGGTCTGCAAGACAACACTAATCTGGCTGAGGAGGAATAATGGCAGTAATTGCTCCGTCTACGCCGGCCTCTGCCCGGCTGCCCGGCTGGCTGGCTGGCTGGCTGGCTGGCTGGTCCTGCACATCATGTGATGAAAGAGTCGGGCTGTACAGTGAGATCTCAATTCAAACCAGCTGAACATCAGAACACCACAGCAACAATATTAACCTGGAGGACCAATAGTGTTTGCTCATAAAAGGGCCAGTACACACAAATTATAATAAGACTCATAGTGGTATCAGGTTATGATGATTTGCTATGATGGTTTTAATGAGCCCAGGTTTTGAGATTTCCTGTTGAAATGTAGAGCAATGTTTCCTCCTCACTGTGGACCACATCTCAGCTCTCATTCCCATTACCACTTACACATGGTACTTTACACAACAAGGCAATTTTACTGTTGATGCATGTGTGATCGAGCTGTAGGCCTATCTATATTTTCTTTTAAATTCAGTTGTTTGGTGTAATATTTACACTTTAATTACAATTACTTGAAAAGTACATATACAATTATAATTGTATTATCCTACTTCATAGTTAAATAACATTAGCTTGCTAGCTAATATTGCTTAATAACTTAGCTTGGTATCTTAATCACAGAACTAAGAGAAACAGGCTATAATATTTGCAAGTTCTAATTATAATTTAATAACAAGTGATAATTTGAGGATGTAAATGATAAAAAAAATCCTAATATTTTCATACAATGTAGCTATACGTATGAAAAGTAATGCACTGTAATTTGTGTACATCCCATAAAATCAGGTTGTATGTAATCAACATAACTGTGAACCAGGAGGTATAAAGAGTGATGTGTAGGGAAGAGGTTGGGACAGAAGACTGTGTCACAAGACGCCAGACTTGACACGAGGAGACCGGTGTATTTTTGAAATAACTTCCGTGTAACATCAACATGTCAACATGTCTTTCCAGAGACAGTGTCCCCTTTACTCTGGATAATCCACAGGCCTCAGTATGATCAGTTAGCTCCTTTCTGCTGCAGAAATAGTCCCTATGAAAACATGATCTCAAAACCTGTGCAAATGAGAGCAAAAGTGTGCTAGATACCACTGGAATTAGTGAAGTCACAAAACACGTGTGACTGAACTTGGGTGAACCTGCCCCTAGAAACATCTCCAGGATGTGCAAAACGGCAACAACAGCAAAATGTTAAAAAAAAAAAAAAAAAAAAAAAATCCTTTGGAAGTTGAACAGCTGAAAGTGCTCATATCTGGTGAGCAGAGGGGAATCCCTGATATCTGACCTCTGTACATGATCCAGGAAGTAGCACAAACTAGGACGTGACTGGATGAGGCTCGAGGATTTGTGGCTAAACATCCTCAACTCTTCTGAGAGAGTGAAGTTAATCAGCACAGTGCTTTGTTTTTTATTATACTGTTTTTTTTGGGGGGGTTTTTAAGTGTAAATGATTCATAGAGCAGAGAAGTAAACCCACCTGTGCTTTAGAAGTGTCAGAAAGCATCAGGGCCACAAAATGACCTCTGGTAAATAAAAACCAAAAGATGGCAGCTTGTGACTTCCTATTACCTTACCTTCCCTCGGCTGACTGTCGGTGTTTTTCCACTGCTGATGGTTATCCATGTTGGCCAGAGCCTGTGTGATCTTCTCATCCAGCTGCCTGAGACCAGCTTCATCACCTGAGCTTTGTCTGAGCTGCACACCCTCCTCCTCCTCATTGCAGTCTAATCCTGCAGCGGGGATCTCCTCATCAGCTGCCTTCACCCACGTGGAAAACCTCTTCAGGACTTCTAGGTAGCCGTGGGGGCTGAGCTGGTCCCTGTTTGCACTCAAGTATTCTGCTGCCTCCTGGGCGACGTCCCCGAGGTATTCGAGAGAGGCTTCACCCTCGAATGGCTCCAAATGGTCGTCTGCGTAAAAGTAGGATGTGACAGAGACAACTTCCACAAGGTCATGTCCTGTGGGAGGAAGAGAAAGTCACGATAGGAGGTGAGACAGCGACGTTTACGTGCACACTAATATTCCACTATTATTCAATAATGACAATAATCTGATTTTGATACAGGTCACGTAAACAGAATATTTTGTTTGGATATTCTGAATTAGGCCTTATTCTGGGCCCATGTACCAAGGCTGAGTCATTGCTCCAGCAGCTCTGGGTTCAAATCTGAGCACATTTTCCGATTAATACGTGTGGGATATCCCGATATTATCTAGGTTTTAGGAGCATTCTTTGGACCTGTATACAGCGCACTCGGAAAGTGCCTCTGAGTTCTTGAATGTGTTTGCAACATACAGCCACTTGCCTGTTTACGTCCAGCTCTGTGTATTACACACAAATCTACTACCCGACAAAACAGCAATATTGGTGAAATATGTTTTTGTAATTCAAAATTTTTATTATTTTTCAACATTTAAAACATAGATATACAGTCAGAACATAAACAAAGTTGAGGTTATTTAACACTTAAAAGAGAAAAAAAAATAGTTAGAAAAATAAATAAATAAAATAAAAAGAAACAGGTAGTCAGGTAATTAGGCAAGCAAGGTAGGCATCCCAACACTTCTAGTCACCAAAACTGTCCCATTTTTCCTTTATCATGTCATTTTCACAATTTAATCTCCCCAACATCTTCTCACATGCCACTGTCTCCATCATTTGAATTTTCCATGTATTCACTGTAGGGGTTTGGGATTCCCTCCAACATCTTAGAATGACCCGAGCACAGGTCATAAGGCCAGTTTTTAATATCCTGTAATCGTATTTGTTTAATTGGGGTACCATAGTTCTGTCTCCAACGAGACATAGTCTTGGTGATCTGGGAAGGTCATGATTTAACCATTTACTCATAGAATCTAGGACACTTTCCCATAAAGGTAGTATCTTGGGGCATTCCCATATCGCATGAATAAAAGTACCACTTTTTTTCCCCACACTTCCAACATAGGTCATTGTTAATTAAACCCATTCTCTTAAGTCTTGAAGGGGTGAATATTGGTGGAATATTAATTTTCGTTAGCCATGTGAACAGCTTTGTACGTATATCGTCTTTTTTTGAATAAGGAAAAAACTGAACATTTTGTGCAGGTTGACCAAAGGACGTACCGGGAACTGTGAAGCGAAGGGTCAGCCCATCATCCCCTCTTTTTGCTGCAGTCACATGTGTGAGGCTAGAGCCTCGCACAACAACGTAAAACTCAGCGTCTTCAGGAGCATTGGTTTGTAACCTCACATGGGCCTCCACCTGCCCCTGAAACAAAGAAAATCCATCCATGTAATGGCCTTTACAACACAACCAGCGTTTAAAACACATAAGGCCTTAAGGGATAACTTCAGTATTTTTTAACCTGGACCCTGTTTTCCCACGTTTTCGTGTCCAAGTGTCTAATGGGGACAACACTTTCTGAAATTGGTCCAGTATTGAGGGAGAACGCTGCAGCCACCAGCCGCCAAACAAACTGCTCATCATTTGAGGCAACCTGGCACCGTCAGTCTATGTCCACTAAAAGTGCTTGTTTTTGGCACCGACATGCTCAGATTGTTATCTGCCAGCATTATGGGAAGGACCCTAAAGAGACATTAAATATTTTTCTTTCCTTTTGTTGTCAATGTGTCATGGGACTTGTTGAGTGAAAGTGGAGAGAACAATCACACCGGTGTTGTCAGGTTGTTGTGTTGGACTACAGAAAGCATAGTTTAGTGTTACCTAAAAGATTTTCAATGTCATGGCAGAATATTTAAATGATTTCCACAATGTGGATGCAGTGCAAGATTTAAGAGCGAGGCTTCTCTGAGTGAGACACACATTAACAAACAGACCCGATCAAGCTTTCCATAATGCTGTCAGACACTTATAATAAAAATCTGAGCCTGTCAGTGGCAAGAAAAAGCATTTTTAGAGGACATAAACTGCAGCGTTCTCCCTCAATACAATCCAAAATGTGGTACCCTGACACAAAACATGGGAAAATAGTGGTTCAGATCCAGGTTGAAAAATACCAAAGTTATCCTCTAAATAAACAGCTTTCTCAAGAAGGAAAATGTCTCTTCTTATCACCCAGCTGACACAGTTCTGATTAAGTTCAGTGTACTGTAATGAATGAAGGAGCAACAATGGGGAAAAAGGAGGGAGAATGGAAGAAAGACAGACACCAGCTATTATCTCACAATGGGAGCGAGCTGCACCCCACTGAGCGGGTACTTCATGATCCACCCTCATAATGAGGGTCATTTTTCTGTTACATCAATGACTTCACCTGAAATCTGCTTTGACCTACAGAACCCCAAACAGACCCCCAACTCTTGTCCTCCACGTCTTCAGTATACTGAACAGGGCTGTGTTTTGGCAAGAATCTGGCGACAGGATACATATTATGATACAGGGATAACGACTCTATATTGAAGACATCAGAAAGTAATAATAATACTGAGGAGGAGACCAACAGAAGATTTCCTAGTATTTATCACTCACATTATTCACTCTACTGCAGCAGATATGTTTCTCCAAAGTAAATGTTTTTGTCGTCAATATTAATACAGATTACCAAAGACAGAAACCACAAAATGTACTTCACCTCCCCAGTGTTATTTTTCCTCCAGAGACTGACCTTTTCAAGAGGGTTAGCTCATCGTTCAAGTTCAAGAGTGACATACTGTTTGTGCAATGTCCTTATCTTCTATTTTCTTGTGCTCAGTTTAGGGCTTTATCTTGTGATTTATGGGAATTATCTTTATTGTTAATAAAGCATCTGTCACGTTGCATTATCAGCTTAACTTTACATTTGGACGCCCTGCTGAGTCTGGATCTTAAACCTCATAACATTTTAGACGGACAGCAGCTAAATTCAATGGACTGAAGTTGACAATTACATCTTAGATTGTGTATGGATTAAATATAAACTATATTTCTATCTGTGAACAAGACTAAAACTGCATACTATGCACTACATACCCAATCGTTCAACATACTATTATGTGAATAAACAGTAGTATGTGTCTTTTCGTATGTCGTCACTTCCTTTAGAGCCTCCTTGCTGGTTGGAGACGTGTAACCATGGTAACCCGTGCCAACCTCATATGATCAAACATTTTTGTGAGTCAAAGTCTGAACTAATTTAACAAACTATATTACACCTAGCAAAGTGAAAAATGTTTGGGTGATTTTCTTTTATTAGGGGGTGATTTTCTTTTATTAGCTTAATAATAACAAATGATACACAAAATTTCTCAACTCCTCAACACCTACGGTCTGTCTCTCCAATCTACATTTTGTGTCTACACTGCAGTGCACTTACATATTTTAAATAAAAATAATGTCTAATTAAATATTGAACACATAAAACAGGTAATCAAAAAAACTAAACACTGTCAAACTTGATAATCGGCTTAATACGCTCAGACGTCGACAACCTCCAATTTAAACAGCACTTAAACTTGCTTTAAAATCACTTTTTACAATATGAAACCTTTAAATTGAAGTATTATTGGCATTTCAGAGCTCTCACTACCGCATTGCATTGTGGGATATCTATGCTACCATAGTTTGCATACTGTAAAATTATGCAATTTGCATACTATTGCTCTAAAGGTTTCAGATATCCTAAATAATCCCACATACTGCTTTAGCGTACCAAATAGCATGTTATGTTGGAATTTTGTGTTGTGTCAGAAATTTAAGCTAAATGCTAACATGCTCACAAAGACAATGCTCATATGCTGATGTTTAGCAGGTATCACATTTACCATGTTCACTATATGGTTTGATGTGTTGATATGCTAACATTTGTTAATTAGGACAACTCAAAGTATAACTGAGGCTAATGGGAATAGCTGGTCGCAAGCTGCCTGCAGAAGGACACGGATAAGTGCTCCATGACTATATTATTTTCAAAATGCTAATGTAAATACAGGTGGAAATGTCTCGACACAACCTCATGAGAAAAGACCATCTTGACCCTGGCTAACCAATCAATAATAGAGGTAGTACAACACTGACTGAACCTCAAATATATATCAGTCTCCCTTTTATTTGCTTTGCCCCTGAAACTAGAGCTTGCTACTTGAGTGCAGTCCCAAGTGTTTCAGAGGTAGATGGGAAACTGAACTCTTGTGTTAGCAGGCTGTTAGTCTGGACTGATAATAGAGGTCTGAGGTCTCAGTCTACGGTTTCTCAGCTTGCTGTGTGCACTAAGTGCTTAGCTGCAGTACCACTTAGCGCTCACTTATCGCTCTTAATGTTATCGCTGATTGTTTTTCGACCATACAATAAGATAAGATGTAGGCCTGTGGTTTGTGCAGCCTTCCTGATTCCTTACAAGGCCAGCAAGACCCAGGGCATTAGTAGTTATTTTGCATTTTGTACATTTTGACAGTAAAATTTCATTAATATTATTAAAATGTGTTTTCAAAGTAACCATGATATTTTATTAAACTTTTGAACACCTTTGGAGGGATTATGCTTTGCTAAGTTTTGGACAAAGATCATTCTGACAAAAATTGTTCCCATATATTGTCACTTGATAAGTTTGATATATTAAGATCAAGGAGATTTATCTATTCTCTATCTTTGCTGTTTTATTTTTTGGACATTGTCCTCCAACTATTAGATTTAACTGTCTATGAAAGACATGGAAACACATGTGAACACTTATTTTCAATATCTTTTGTTTTTGTTTTCACGCCTCCAAGGAGGCTGTGGTTCCCACTTAATTGTCCCAACAATCTGCAGCAGCTTCAGATCATATTGGTTCACACCGGTACAATTTGATCAGACAGAATCTGCTTGATCCTAACCATATCTGCTGCGCCTCGGGGGAAAGGATGGCTGGCTGGTGATGAGACGCAAGACTAATGTGATCTATGGCCTTTTCTTCTGGGCTTTATCAGGCGCAACCTGATCCAGTAACAATGAAATATTCAATAACTTGTGGTTTTACCTCATGTCTGCTATGTGGGCGGCTCTCAGGTCAGAGATGTGTTAAGCATGGAACATGAGGAGGTCTATCACATATGCAATATGAACTTAACACAAATCTATATAAGGGAATTGTACTGTGTTGAATTACCTTAATATTAGTGCATATTAATATTTGTTTTCAAAGGATACACAGTGACATGGTTTTATAATCCCATGTTGTCCTTTCAGTGGGGAAAAACGTCAGATCTGCTGCTTGTGGTCTCCAGGAAACCAGCAGTCATCAGCTTTAAAGCTCTTTGCTGTGATCTCCTGAGTGCAACACGTAGGTGACGTCAGGGGAGCAAGATCACTAGAACAACAAAAACAGCTCCAATAACAGTCAGCTCCCCGAGTGAGAAGACGGCCTGACGTCAGTGGGGAAAGAGTAAAGGTTTTTTTGTTTAAATATTTACAATTTTCACAGTATAGTATTTCAGGTAGGACACCGACACAAATGACATTTTGTCATTTTGCCCTCAGCTGACTTTACTGTCTTTCAGAGGTTGTAACAGTCTCAGTTTTAGAGCTAGAAGGCACCGGTATTGTATGAACTGAGACAACCTAAACCTAATCCACTAGTACCAACCATGTCATGCTAGCATGTCGGAGGAGGCTAAATAACGCTCCAAAGTTAGGCCAAGTTTGTAAAAATTGCCTATGCAATATTCAAAGGGGTCCCTTGACCTCTGACCTTAAGATATCTGAACCAAAATAGGTTCTATGGGAAAACACTAGTCCCCATAAATACACTCCCTTTTACAGACATGCTCACTTTATGATAACTTTTGCATGCAGTATAAATGTGTCATTTACACCTACTCTGAAAATGCTTTCTGCATACTAGGATCCCTATACATTCTTGGAACTGCATAAATTGGGTATGTGTATATGTATTGAGCTGCATTTCAAATTAACCTTCAGGTTCCCAGCTTTCAGATGATGTACACCACTTGTATGTGACAAAAAAAGACAAACATTAGTCTATGGTAAAGAGGGATGAAGTGGAAAAGGTTAAGAAGAGCTCTACAGGAAAATGAGGTGTGCTGAAATCCTCATAGAGTCGTCACAGTATAAATCATTATAACTTAATGGCTTGGCTTTGCAAAAACCAACAAAGGCACCGACTTCTGATCAATTTTATTAATTCAAATAAGCTAACACATCAGGCAAAGCCTTTTTTAAACTTCCAAGCAAGTGAAAATATTTTAATATCTCTAAGTCACACAGTGCTGTAGTGACAATAAGGGTACGCATATCTGAGCTCAAAGAAATTCAGTGGAGCAGACTCTCGCTGGCGGCTTGAGGGTGACAGCTAGAACTGTACTGAAGGCCTGTTCTCATACTCAGCTCAGACACATACCTCTGATTTAATCTGCTGTGCAAATGAGACACTAATTATCAGTCTACATGTCAGAAGATGCTGTCAGTAAAGATGGCATGGTGCCACAAACATATCATTTCAAAGAACATTTACTAAAATTAATAATTATTATGACTATTTTAGATCTTCAATATTTAAAAAAAAGAGCACATCACAGAGATTTTTTTTTTTTCTTTTATGACTGACTGGCTTATCGAGTGTGATAACGGACTGCCGGGGTGAGGTTTCATTTGTTTGACATGTGAAAAGCATGGCAAATACAGTCGCCACAGCACTTACAGGGAAACAAAATCATAAACCATAACACAGAGATACCCACTAGCTCAAAGAGCACTGTGATAACTGTCACTATTATACCAAACAGGCAATTGAACAAACATGATACAACTAATCTGTCTCCATTTGTGAACATGTAGTTACATGTACGTGCTGTGTTGGGATAGCAGCTGCCATAAAGAAACAAGATTAGTTTCCACAGCCATGCTGGCAGCTTCTGTGAGACTGTGTTAAGAAATAGCGCTGATTTAAATACTTTTAACTTCTTAAATTAAAAGAAATTAGATTAGATTAGATTAAATACTGACGAAACCAAAGTATTGGACAAATTAGAATTCTGACTCGATGAAAACAATAAATGAAAATTTAATTAATCCTCTGGGGAACATGAATGTACAACATGTCATATCTAGCAATCAGTTGTTTTCCAAATGAGGAAATCATTTGACCTACTGGTGGCGCTTGACAAAGTCAATTCATCCTCAACAGACTGGGAATGTTTTTCTATAAAATGTCTGGTCTGTTGTTTAGGTATTTAACTCATAACTGGGAATGTCAACCTCGGAATGGCACTGGAGCAAAAGTCAGGAGATTAACAAAATCAGCAGGATTCATCCTCTGGGTACCATGAACACTGGTGCAAAACCATGCTAGTGCATTAGATAGTTGTTCAGGTATTTCAGTCTGAAACAAAATGGTGGACCTACTAACAGGCTGACAGATTACTTTTCTGAGAGTCGTACTGCTAGAGGTGGCTAAAAATTGAGAATCAGATTTGTTTTTTGTATATTTCAGTAACATGAGAATAAAGTCTTCATGGACAAACAACATCACTCTGTCCTGCACTGGAGCTCAAAGAAACCTCTCCAACGCAAGAATTGACACACTTTCTGCAAGTCAATACAGCCATTTATCCATTGATCTGGCCCAAACACTATCTGCTATGAGCCCGGTGTGGAAGGTGCACCATAACACTTTACTAGGGTGTTACAATAACAGCTTTTATAGCACAGCGGTGTGCCGGCATGGCTCGCCTACACAAAGCCCGGCATTGAAATCTGGATCTCATTCAGCAGTGAGAGTTGCTCCTGTTGAGCTGTGACCTTAGAGGGTGGAGACGCCACTTCCTCTTAATGGCGAGGTGTATGTGAAAGTGGTAGAGCCCATAATGATTCACATGCCTGGGTTTCAGACCGGTCCTCAATCAGCTTCTCTGAGCGAGTGGAGGCAAAGGTTTTGGAGCGAGCCTACCCCCTCCCCCTTCTGAAAGTGGTGACACAGCAAAACAAGCAGACACTCTGCTTACCAGAAATCTGGCAACGGTTCAATGACTGGCCCACCCAGGCTTCTGCACACACACCAGAGAATAAGGGCGAAAGAGAGCGAGAGAGATGGCGGATATGGAGGATTGATGGGGGAAAAAAATGAAAGTAGCACAGAGAAGTTCTACTATGTCAAACAATAATTCAAACACACCTGCGCTCTAAAAAATGCTTCCAAATGGAAAATGTGTATTTATTTAATTCATACACTGGTGCCCTCCTTACAGGAAAAAGCCAAGAAACAAATGGGTATATTCCCATGGCCACATGCTGTCAGAGCGCCTTGTCAGTTGGTGAGCAGGCTGTGTAAAGGCCTGGCTTCCCCAGGGACTGAAACCCTCCTGGCTTGGGTTTCACCTGCGACACAAGGTGTGCCAGTCAACGGCTGCACAGATGGAGAGCCAGGAGCAAAAAGATGGCTGGAGGGAAAAACTAGAGCGCTCTAATTCTGGTTAGAAAACTCTGAATTGGGCCTAACTATGGGAGACTGATCCTCGGAGTTCATTACCCAACCAAGCCCAAAAGACATCCAGAGACCCCTCTACTAGACCACCACCACATCAGACACTTGGACTGGAGCAAAACATAAAGACACTTACATATAGAGGCGCCGCTCTGCTGTTCACCTCCATTTTCTCTCCATCCAACAGATGCCTAGGGAGGAAATAGGCATATTACTACTATGTCAGGATAATAAAACTTTTCAGCCTTTATCATTCATTACATTACTTTCATTGAAATTGTTAATTTGGAATAATTTTTTTTTGTTTCCAATAGCCAGAAACAAGAGGAAGAAACCAAGACACTTGTGATAACTGATCATGATTTTAAAGGGGACTGCTTATGATTTGTGCTCTTTCCTTTAGTGTGTTATAGTTTTTTGTGCATGTAAAAGATCTGCAAATTTACAAAGCCCAAAGTCCATGCTAAAGGGAGTTACTCTCCCCCACAGAAATATTGTTCCTGAACAACTTGAAAAGCCTCGCTTGAAGTCCTGTCTTTTCTTCCGTGACATGGTGATGTCACCAAGTAACACCTGCCTCAGTGGCTAATATGGCACGCCCTCAAACAAAGCTAGTTATAGTGGAGCTGAAGCTGAGTTCGTAGAGGTTGATTTGGTTGACCAATCAATGCAGACTATGCTTTTTTGGGAGGGAGGGGGAGGGGCTTAAATAGAGAGTTCCAGACCAAAGTATGTAAACATATTCTAGTAGAAACCTCAAATATAAGTATGCACCTAAACATAAGCATAATAGGTCCTTTTTGAAACAGAAAATACACCCTACGTATTTAGATGTATGCACTCATATATCACGCTGTGCTCACAGCCTTTAGGTGATTGAGATAACCACCTGTGTTGCAGAAGGTATAATAACTACAGTACAGTGTCCTGCTGTTCAGGCAGCAGTGGAGGAACGGGTAACTGTACAGCATCATCAGCACACCGGATCCGCGGTGACTCCACTCTCAGCCGTGAATAGTGCATGACTTCAAAGCTGCGCAGTGGTGTCGAGCTCTGCAGGCAGCACTTTGTCTAGACGCTCTTTTGCATGAGCTGGTGCCACTCAGACAAGCCATAATAGTCTGTTTTTGCACACATTACATTACAGTTCATTACATCACTTCTGCCAAATCATTTCCACTCTTCTTTCAGGTCACAATAGGTGTGCAAAGAATTTTTATTTTCAAAGTTGCCAATTAATCTGACGATAGTTTTCACTGGTAATCAATTAATCATTTGGATACCCAGTCTTAAAATGTCCATTACCCAAAATGTATTATATTTACAATTATGTTAAACAGAGAAAACAGAACACTCTCACATTGGAGAAGATGGAATCAGAGAATTACTTAATGATTAATCAATTTGATTCATCAATTATCAAAATAATTTCCAACTAATTTTCTGTTGGGTTCAGCAACCTTTAAGACATGAAGTGCCAATTCAATCTTTTCTATTAGTGTGCCAATTCAACATTAAGGTTAACATTAAGTTACCACATCAAACTCCACTGTAATTTTATTTCATCCATATAATGTAAATAACAAAATTTAAAAAAAACACACAATCAGGAAATTCTAATTATTAGATTAATTATGAGCATCATAAAAGATGGATGCCATCCTTATAAAAACATACACATCTCAGTTTAAATCATTAACCATACTAACTTTACACTGATCTTCTTCATCAGCCATAAACTTGAAAGAAGGCACCAAATACAAGCCAATCAGAGGCAGAGTGGGGCGGGCCTTTGTGGAATGCTGGTGGAGAAAAAAAAAATCAGCGGCCATAAATAACAGACTAACTGCCAGTGGCTGAGAGGTGATTTAATTTCACACGGGTCATTTCCAAAAAACTCTCTTACACAGGTTTTGCCAGTGTGTCATCGGTTAAACTACCGCATGCCGATCAGTGGGTCTGAAAAGTGAAGCCAATGCTGAAGTGCCTTAAATCTGCAATCTTTCTCATATCCAGCAGGGGGCGACTCCTCTGGCTGCAAAAAAGAGTATGATTTTATAGAAGTCCATGAGAAAATGAGCCTACTTCTCACTGGATTTATTACCTCAGTAAACAGTGTAAACATGAGTTTATGGTCTCAATCACTAGTTTCAAGTCTTCTTCAATACAGCACGATGTTCATTTAGTAAACTATAGTCCCATTAAGAGTCAAATAGACCATAAAGCAGGGGATGCTTTAGGGCGGGGCTACCTTGTGACTGACAGGTCGCTACCCGTTCTGGAAGTTGTCCGTGTTTTCGTCTTACAACTTTAACCCTTTCACAGTGTGTTTTCAGTTCATGACAGTTAACTGTAACATTTTGGTCTGGTCTAAAAATATCTTATTCAGCGTTTGGTTGTGCTCTCATGTTACTTCTGGTTGCAAAAAGCCAAGATGGCGACGGCCAAAATCCAAGGATATGTTCCAAATTGCTTACTTTTACTTTTTAATTTGACTGCAGCTACCCTTAAATAGTGCGTGCTGTTGCATGTAGTATGCATACAAATGGTACATACTACTAAATTAATCACATAACTTTGTGCCTTGAACTTTGATCCTCTTGGATTGTGGGTCAGAATAGCCAGAAAAGCATGCTGACTTATATACAGTCTATGGGCCAACGGTGGCACGCGTCACTAAGGTTGCCTTCACCCACTAATCAGTTAATCAACTAATAATTTCAGCCCTAATCCCAATATGCCCACCATAAACCATAAACATCCAGCGACTCTTCAAGTTGACACCTACTGTATGTGCATAAAGTCAATTAACTCATAAACACTATCCTCTAAATCTGGGTTAAACCCAGGATTATCTTATGTTTTTTATGACAGTAAAGCTATAAAGTAAGTGACACAGCAGACCAACACCAAGAACAGGATCCAGTGTCTTAACAACAGGTCAAGTCACATCATACTGTAATACACTAATTGGTGTCCTTAGGGTTTATCTAACAATGATATCATTATAAGTGTAATACTGTGTCCAAAGGACATCTTATCGGTGGAAAAGCAATGCCACAGGCCTGGGCGGCTATCTCCTGTTTTTAATCCTATTCATATCAATGGGACTACACCATTGTCATGGGGAACCAGAGAAGGTTTACCTGTCATATTGTAGAATAAACATTGTCCTGGTTGGCAGGTTGCGCCCCATAACGTCAACAACCGTGGTATGCTTGTGTTTATGCAAGGTTTAAAGACATAATCTGAATCCACACAGAAAAGGATGAAGATCCATCTGGATTTGAGCTTCTTTAGTTCAACTTTTCAATGACGTATGGGCAAAATGTGATCAGATAACCAAAATAAGACACAGTACTGGTGAGGGTGAATCTCAAATCCAGATGTCCAGTTTTTCTAGTCTGCTAGGAATTTGTGTCATTGTCCTCGGGCTTACTTCAGCCTCTGACACGTTCAATGAGAGTAGGAAACCTGACCTGGCTGGTGGCCACGCACGCCATAACAGAGCGTGAGAAAAGAGATTACACATAACAAGAGAGCGAACGCTGTCACAATGCATTTGGGAAACTCATTTTGACATCTTCATATGTGATGCAAATGTGTTCAGACGGGAGCAAGTTGATCCTGTTGTCCTTAACATTTTTTTCAGGTGATGCATGATTAAATAATTCCTCTCACATGGCGAGCTACAATCAGTTAAAGGATGTATGAAAAAGTGTTTGGTAACTACACTTTAATGTGGTTGGTAGGCCTATATGGAGATCAAACTGGGATTAGTGTCTCTTCTTAGTAGAAGATGCTCTATATGAACAGATGAGCATAATACTCACTCGGCAGTGTCGCTGTGGTTTTGTGTGATAAAAAAGTGTGAAAACTTTCTTTCAGACCACAAATATGACTGGTCATGTATGAAACTACCTTAGAAACAAAAAAAACAAAAACAAAAAGACAAATTGTGTCTGGATGTAGAAAACTGACCTCAGGAAGATGCTACAGATCTACCGCAGCAACTGACAACATTTACAAAAAGTCTTTCATACCAAATACTTTACTAAATTCATAAACACCATTCACGGCTACCATGTCCGTTCTCTTTACTGTACATGTGCTATTTATTGTATGTACTGTGATTTACTATGTTTTAACCAACCTGTGAAACCAGAGACACATTTCTGGACAATAAAGAGTATTATTGTTATGAAATATATGGATTGTCTCACTCAGAGTGTAAATAATAAACTACAGCCACCTTTACTGGATACTTTTGATGACAAATAATGGAAACAGACTTGAAAAATTACAATAGACATTATCAATCAATCATATCCTTCAGGAGCAATAAATGACCTCTACTGCTTTCACGTGGAAGTGAAACTCCTGCAGTCAAAAACAGTCAGTAAATGCATCAGCAAGAAAACAGTAGCAGCACAAGAAGCACGCAGAAACAATCAGTAATATTATGAGTGCAGACACTGAAGTCACCACTTTTTTCCGTTTTACCTGTGAACGCACCAGCAGTTGATCGTGTATGAATCAATGACACGTTTCTAATCTTCCTGCACGGTGTTTGGTTCGTCTACAGCAGAAGTTATTTGGACCGAGGATGAATCAGCTTGCCATTCTTACCTACCTGCCGTCGTCTCTCTCGGCTCTCGGTCCGACGTCGACTCAAATCGCACGACTTGTCTTTAAATAAAGTTTCACTGTTGCTTGCTTCTCCGCTTAATAAACACCTTTCTCACGCCCTTATTCCGCATTAGTGTTCGTCTCAGCTTCATCGGTGTCTTCGTCGGTTCGGAGTTTGTTTGCAGGTGTCGCGGGAGTTGTTTCCCCTCTGCAGCCCGCTCCTCTGGTCCAGCCCCCTCACACACACCGGGCTGCTGCTGACGACTCAGCACTGCATGAATATGTTATCTATGTTAAATTATCCCCATATGCTTAATGCCCGCTGCATATATAGAGATTATAGTCACATTTCATGCTTTAAATGGTATTCCTATGGGCTGTAGTCACTGTGTAATATTACTGCATTTAATGGTTTATACACAGTCAGTTGTAATTTCAATTTCCTCCAATCAGAGATAAGCTGGAGTGACGTCACTTTCACCTATGCTCATTAGTACCGTACGGTACTGAGGACGGATCCTGCCAAAATAAATGAATAAACAAATGATCATTAAAAATAACAAAAACGATATTTCAAATAAATGCAGTCATTAAGCATTTGATAAAATTTGCTTCTTCAATCATTCAGCTTCGTGTCAATCCCCTCATTTATTTACTGTAATATTTAATTTTCCCCTTTATTTAATTATGTATTTATTCTTATTAATTTTTAAATTTGTTTTTGCACTTATTTTTAATTATTTATTTACAATTATTTGTTTTGTACATTTAATTATAATATATGTAGTCATTATTTAATTTATAAAATGTGACATACATCGTTAAGTTGGGTGAGGGACCCATTATTTGCAAAACGAGGCAAAAATGCGTAAGGAAATGTAAAAAGAAAAGAATACAGAGTACAGAGTTTGGGGAAATAAATAAGGCGGGGTGAAATGCAAAGAGGGAATCATTTTTAAACAAATAAATGCATACATGTGAAAATAAATATAAAATAAATAAAAAACGTGTACAAACATAAATAAAAAAATATTGTTTTATGTCAGTTTTATGAATTAATAAATGACTCCATTTATCTTTAATATTATTTTGCTAATTTTAATGGCATTTTTATTTATTTATCCAGTAATTATTATTATTTATTTTTTTTGGCAGGTTTCGTACTTCATACTTAAGTGCAAATTTGAAGTATTGGTATTTTACTTGAATATTTCCATTTTCTACGAATTAATACATTTCAGTGAGAAATATTTTACTCCACTGCATGTATTTTGTAGCTTTAAATAATAATACAACAGACTGAAAGGGGTGATTATTCTTAATAGATACTCTAATTTTGATTGTTGATTGTGCTGATAACATCCTACTTGCACACTTTTACTTATAAGATAGATAATAATAGTATGAAGTAAGATAGATGACAATAGTATGAAACGTAGTCTTTCTCAGAAGTGTGTGGGTACTCTTACATCACTATGTAGGTGGTATTATTATCTCCTGTGTGTTTATGCTGTCTCAGTTATTGTCATGGTAAACACATTTAGTCACTGCTTAGTGTCTCAGCAACAAGAAAATTAGATTTGCTTATGTCAGAGATGCTGTGTTGTTTTAGATAGCTAGATAGCTAGATAGATAGATAGATAGCTAGCTAGCTAGCTAGATAGATAGATAGATAGATAGATAGATAGATGTGTGAACTTTTTGTATTTTCATAACTCATACTATATCACTAGTTAATCTGAGACTTTTGTTAAATTTCATTTTTAATTCAGTCAAGTTTAAATGTGTGCATTGAGTGGTAAAAGACAATGCTGTTTCATATCAGTGTTCAGTTTGCATGAAAAACTTCATAATGCCCTTGTTAGATAGAAATCTCAGTTGGATCATAACCATAATCACACACAGACGTATGACAGTAACAGGAAGCAAGAGGAAGACTTTCCCACCCTTCCTGACCCCAGACTTATCCCACTGACAGATAATTAGCAACAGATTAAATGTGTGAAATGAGGTCATGGCTGACAGTTTAAAACAATACTGTCTTATGTTCAACACAGTCAGCAGTCTGAGGTAATTTTACAGATTCCCCTGCACGGTGTTGTCTTACTTAATTGGGGAGATGAGAGGATTATAGGGCATATGGGAGAGGAACAAAGCCCATCATACATGTGGTACTGCAAATGAGACTATGGTGCCATCTGTTGGCAAAAGTACATCAGTAAGTACAGTAGCCAGTGAATGCAGTTACAATACTGCATCAATCATGTGGTTTTCCAGATAACATACATACATCACTTGTTTTAATAAATTCATAAATTATTAAATAGAAAAATGCATCACAAAGTGATATGCACATCAAGTGAGGCATTATAATGTAATGATTCTCAAAGTGGGGTCCAGGGAAACCCAGTGGTCCTTAGCAATCAGTGAGGGGGGTTGTGAAATAATTTACAGTAAATTATAAAATTGTGCCGTATCGTTAAAAAGTGCATAGGCTTATCTGCAGATGGGGACCATTTGCACCAATAAAACAAGCATATTGTGTTCATTATTCCCACCCACGTTAGCTTTGGGCCAACAGAAAATGATTTGATGGTGACACATAGCCAGTGAGTTCATTATTTTCAAGTTGAAGCACTTAATGAAAGTCAGCTTTAGACTGGTAAGTTGTGTAAATATCTGGATTTATTAGGATGTTGCCACTGTTCAAGCTTTTAAGATCAGTTAATTGAAAAGTATAAATGCTGTTAGTGAGTCCAAATGCAAGTGTGTTTTTGTTTATCACAATGAAACAGATTTTTAGGTTGAAAAGTTTTAGAAGAGCAATAGTTCCAATGGCATAAGAGCACAAATGGCATATGCTTGAATTAGTGTTACGATTGAGTGTAAAACTGAATTTCCCTATGGGGATTAATAAAGGTTCATCTTATCTTATCTTATGAGGGGGTCCTTGGAAGGGGTTCCTGGCCTCAAAAAAATCTGAGAGCCCCTATTTTTTGTTCATCTTGAGTTCAGTGCATGTGATACGATGGCGAGAGTAGCAGGGTATGTACAGAACATGATCCTCTTCATTTAGAGACTCAAAAGACAAACAACTTAACAGCAATAACAACTGTTGCACAAAGAGGCCCCAGGTTGAACATCCTTGACTTTTTGCAGCACATGGCGGTGTGATTCTAGCAAAACCAACTGTTTCAATCAGCCCTTTTTATCTGAAAAGACATTCCAGGTATAGTCCAAGAATAACAGATTATGATTTGCGTGTGTTTGGTCATTTTTATTTGTACTGAGCCTCCAAAGCTCCTCTTGACTGCTCAAACAAAAGAGAACTTAAATTCAGATTGAGGGATTTGAATTTTGCAGACAAAGCAAAGTTTAAACATTTTTTCTTTGTCCTTTACTGAAGAAATGTTTTCCTCCCATAAAATGCCCAAACAGAAAAGTCATTTCTATCCTCACACACTGATAGGTTATCAGTCTAAAGATCAATTGATTTATACACCTCCATAACACTGAGTGAAGAAAGAGGTTAAACAACATCAGCATCAATTACTGAAATAAAGCACCACATAAAAAAGTAACTATTATATGTGGGACTAATGAACGGGATAAATACTCGAGGGGATTGAACACTGTTTATCCTGCAAATCCTAATCGTTAGGCTACTTTGCAGCTTATTAGGCTCCAGACAGTCACATCAAAACAAACAAAGAGAGTCAAAAATCTCTAAAACATAATAGAATTTAAACGGATATACGTATAGATGGTTAGATTATAGATAGATGGATCTTGTGAAGCACGGTGAAACCCTCACCTCCCCACCTCTGATTTCACAACAATAACAAAAAAGAAGACACACGCTATGTTTATGCCTTTTAATAGAGATTTGACAGATTCCAAGAAAATATTTGCTGTAACCTCTAAATCATATTAACATTTTTCAAGCTTTGAGTTGAGATAATAACCACATTAATGTGGTAAACTGATCTAAAAGGATATTAAACAAGCTCCAAATTGTTCTGCTTTGTTGAACTTTTCTTATGTAAGCCCATTCTTGAGGATAAGGTGCCATTAACTAGTGCAGTAGGAGGTTACCTAAATGTGGGCCAGGACTTTAAATGAAGCTCTCAGGGCTCCTCTACCTCAGTGGTCAACAGTGTGACCTCACAGCTAGAAGGTGAGGGTTTGTTTCTTGGTTCTGAGCCTTTCTGAGTTTGTGTGTTGTCTGTGGTGGTACATGCAAGTTTACTCCAGTTGCACCGGTTTCTCCCACATTCAGCACCTTCATCTCAGACTGAAGTCCTGCTGATTCAGTGGATTTCCACATTTGTATAAAGTACATAGAAAAGTACATTCTTTTGCAACATCATCACTTTCCTTTGCTTGCCTGTGGTTTTGTATCAGCATTTTGATGACAGACCAGCAACATGGTCTAGTATGGAGGATAGAACCTGCCAAAATAAACAAATAAATCAACAAACAAATATATAAATGACTTGATAAATAAATAAATGTACCATTTAATGTAGAATTAATATTAATATTAAAAATAAATGTAGCTATTAATTAACTGATGAAATGTGCATCCTCATTTATTTATATTTGTATTAAATCCCTTATTTATTTACTTTCCTGTTTAATTTTCCCTTTTATTTATTTATGTAAATATTTTTTATATTTATTTTAAATTCATTTTATTTTGCATTTATGGTTATTTGTTTATTTATTTTTGCATTTATTTTTATTTTACAATTGTTTTCATTTATTGTACATTTATTTTTAAATTTATTTATTCATTTCTGCACTTTTTCTCCTCTTTTGCCCCTTATTTAGTTTCTTAAACTTCTTTATTTCTGTATTTTTATACATTTATTTTTACATTTCTTCCCGCATGTCTGCCTCGTTAGGCAAATGAGGGGGCTGTCACTCAACTCAAAAAATGATGTATCATTTTATCAATTGATAAATGGCTTCATTCATTTTTAATATTATTTTTCTTATTTAATGACATTTATTTATTTATTGAGTCTATTACCACAGCGATATTAAAATAGCGTGCTTTTCGATTATACAGATTCATAGATGATGTAAAAAATTGCACCCACATGAAGATCATGAATTTGGTAACTGGGTGTATGAAGTATTTAATCATAGCTAATAAAATAAGTACATCTGTCCGGTTGCAGATGATGTGGAGCCTCCGGAACTAAAAAGAGGGAAGTTAATAGGGGATGCACCCAGTCGATGACGTAACCAAGTGCGCATGCGTCGGTATATCAAAACACTTACTGCAGAGGGATGACCGCTTGAGGATATTGAAATAAAACAATGCCTTATCGAGTAAGAAATGCTTTCGTTAAAAACATAATAATAGCGTTAATGTGTTTCCATGTTCACATTTGTTTGCCGCGATGCGTTATTTTGACTAACGGAAGGTTATGACAACAATAGCTAGCATGCTAACTGATAGCTAGCAGACAGTTTATTAGATATGAAACAGTAGAAGGACCTGCTGTATTTAGATTAGCTTCGTCAGGCCTATACGTATTGTGAACTGTAACAGAATACTGACTTGTGTATTAAATATAAATTGTCTCCGCGTTTCAGACGTGTGGTGGCTTCAGTTTAATCTCAGTGTGAAAGGTCAGAAGAGAATGGACAACGTTACTGTGTCAACCTCAGGTGGGACACAAGAGGACATGGAGGGGATCTGCGTGATGCCAGATTTGAGTGCCATCAAGACTGAGCAGTCGGTGGATGGGAGCCCCGATGACTCGGGCACCCAAAATGTGGCCATGGGCATCAAGTTCATCCTGCCCAACCGCTTCGACATGAATGTTTGCTCCAGATTTGTCAAGTCGCTCAACGAGGAGGACAGCAAGAACATCCAGGACCAAGTCAACTCTGATCTGGAGGTGGCTTCTGTTCTATTCAAAGGTAGGAAAAGCCATCTTATAACAGTGTCTGATGCACGGGGCAGTAACAGTGGGAGCTCACTTACCCACTAAATGTTTTCCCTCTCTTTCAGCGGAGTGCAACATTCAGACATCCCCTTCCCCGGGGATACAAGTGCGCCATGTTTACACGCCATCCACCACCAAGCATTTCTCCCCCATCAAACAGTCCACCACACTCACCAATAAACACCGTGGCAATGAGGTTTCCTCCACGCCTCTTTTGGTGCATTGTAAGTACCACAGTCGCTTCATTTAATAAAACCTTTCTGACGAGAATCAAGTCAAAATCTTAGTTAATACATGCATATTTTCCCTCTCAGCTTTGTCCATTCATCAGCTTGCAGCCCAGGGTGAAATGGTGTTTCTGGCCAGCAGGATTGAACAAGGTAGACAGTATTGCTGCGCGATTATGGCCTATTTTTTTGATAAATATTGATTATTTGTCAGGATTAGTCATTGATTTTAGGAACAATAGATATTTTTTACTGCATTTTAACATTTAAATAAACAGACTGTTTCCATTTCCATGTTGTTACATTCCTGCTAATGTACGAATATTTGCATCAAAATAAGAGTGATCCTTATTCATGGTGCATCTCCTAGAATCAAAATGAAATTGCACCAAAACCTTTTACTTAAAATTAAATAAACGGAGCACTGCTTTGCATCAACTTACAAATAAGGTTCTTCTCTTGAGTTTACTGCATTTTCATTTAAAATAATATGCAGTATATTTGTCTTCTAACCTGGACTGTAGCTACAACATGCAGTAAAGTTTGTCACAGACTGCTGCTGTCAGGTGCTCGTGCAGTGGTGTGGCAGCTCCTCAAAAGTGAAGCCAAAGCATCTTGAACGCTGGCTGGCTGTTAGTTTAGGAAGCGCCTGATTTAATATACAGCAGAGTTTTCTATCAGTCAAGCACACATTTTAAACGTCAATATTGCAGTCGTTCATGTTCATTTAACTGCTGGAAGCAAAAATTGTGGTCATGATTAATATTTGATTAATTGTGCAGCCCTGGTAGGCATTTGGGTTGTCAAACAGGTAGAATAAAACTAGTTATGTTGTGGTGAAATAATCCAAAACAACACTCCTCATTACTGGTGTTTAGGGCTGCAATTATTTCATTATAGATCAATACACTAATTACTTTTTATTAACTGATTAATCAGAAAATAGTGAAAAATGCTAATTTCCCAGACCCCAAGTGACAGCTTTAATTCCTTTTTGTGTCAGACAAACAATCCAAAACCAGACATAAAGAGTTAACTATCATATAAGACAAAGTAAATAAGCAAATCTTCATATTTAAGAAGCAGCAACCAGAAATATTGACATATTTGCTTAAAATATATTTCATTATCAAAATGTTTGATGATTAATTGTTTCAGCTCTACTGGTCTTGTTATTTCATCTAAAACATGCTAAACAAGAAATATTTGATATGTATTTGCAATGTTTCTTTCTATATTTCTAACTGGCATAAATATTTTGAAGACAGTAAGAAACATAAGAAAAGCATATAGTATCTTTATTGCATTTGAAATATTACAGTTGTTAGTGAGTGAGGATAAATGGGTACGGTGATGAAAATATATGTAGTGATTGTTTGTTTGTTTTAAATCTTTTTGTGTATGATTTCAATAGAGACTGTAATCAACCTCCAAGATGAGGAAGGCTTTACCCCCTGATGTGGGCAGCTGCACATGGACAAATCGCTGTTGTTGAGTTTTTGCTCCAAAATGTATGGAAAAGTTGATGTATTATTCAGATCTCATTGTTTTATTATATTAGAGCATGTCCTCTTTATTTATTTATTGGTTGGTGTCATTCTTCGCCATAGGGTGCTGACCCCAATCTCCTGGCCAAAGGAAGGGAGAGTGCCCTGTCCTTGGCCTGCAGTAAGGGATACACTGATATTGTGAAGATGCTCATCGACTGTGGTGTTGATGTCAATGAATATGACTGGGTAAGAATGCTAAGCTTTTATCAAGATCTGCTTAAGTAGAATATAACATTAAC
The DNA here is from genome assembly GCA_947000775.1 of Pterois miles. Classification (NCBI taxonomy): domain Eukaryota; kingdom Metazoa; phylum Chordata; class Actinopteri; order Perciformes; family Scorpaenidae; genus Pterois; species Pterois miles. The sequence goes on along the minus strand of CAMQGK010000514.1, from coordinate 6,475,545 downwards.
AAAATTATATTTTATAAGGGAGATATTTCACTCACTTTGTGTTGGGGACTTAATGTTGTCTTGCTATTAGGACTTTTGAAGATACTGGCATCATATAAAACTAGAAAACCAAAGGAATCCATTAGTATCAACCTGGTCATACTAGCTTGTCGTAAAGGAGACTAAATAACTGTAAAGTTACGCTACATGTTAGCGAGGAAAAACTGTCATGGCCATTTTCAAAGGGGTCCCATGACCTCTGACCTCAAGATATGTGAATGTAAATGGGTTCTATGGGTACCCACCAGTCTCCCCTTTACAGACATGCCCACTTTATGATAATCACAGTCAGTCTGGATCAAGTCATACTCAAGTCAGCACACTGACACACTGACAGCTGTTGTTGCCTGTTGGGTAAAGATTTGAGCTTTTTTTAATGCTAAATGCAGTACCTGTAAGGGTTTCTGGACAGTATTTGTCATCATTGTGCTGTTAATTGATTTCCAATGATAAATATACATACATTTGCATAAAGTAGTATATTTGCCCTCTCCAATGTTGATAAGAGTATTAAAAGTATTAAATACTTGTGAATAATTACAATGAACAATCATGCAGTTAATTGTGATTAAATATTTTAATCAATTAACAGCCTTACTTGCTATCAAATTAAGCCTTGTGGAGGCGTCAGTCTGAGGCCTGTTATGATGTTCCTTCTGTGGTTTCAGAATGGAGGAGCCCCCTTGCTGTACGCCGTCCATGGGAACCATGTGCGCTGTGTTGAAATCTTGTTAGGTGAGGACAAATCTGTTACTGAAAGTAACACCTGTGATAATAAATACTGTATATGTTTTATGACTTACATGATAAACACAGTTATTTTGTGTACAGTTGATGCTATGTGTTGCCTCTAACATAAATGTGCACTAACATAGTTTTGGTATGTTTGTATGTCTTCCAGAGAGTGGTGCTGATCCTACCATGGAGTCAGATTCTGGATTCAATGCGATGGACATGGCTGTGGCTATGGGCCACCGGAATGGTATGTGTAAATTAAACAAATGGTCTGAACCTACATATAAGAGTATACAACATGGAGGTACACACAGACTGAGGCTCTGTTCAGACCTGGTATTGACATGGATCCTGAGTGGACAGCTCTAAGTACAGGTGTGAATGCACTCAAGACGCATTGAGGACACATTGAGCTTGGATCTTTCAGACCACTTTCAGAGGTGGTCTGGGCCGCATATGGCCACATTCTTTAAGTGGTGGGTACATTAAGAACCGCCTACTCAACTGACGTCCCGCTGGGATCTGTGGGTGAATAGATGGACGAGCACTCGTCTGCCTCACAACATGGAAATGGCCTCTGTGCTCTACTGTACCCTGTTGGTACAACTGTATTTCATTAAAATATATATTATCTATGGGATGCATATCTACAAACTATCAGACTAGGCACAGAAAGTGCATTATTATAGTATTGTTGGAGATGTGTCGGTTTTTGTTCCACTGCTTTGCACGGACCTGACACCCACCTACCCGCCTGCCCACCCGCTCTCATCCCCGGCCCTCTGAAGCTCTATACCCACTTTTGCCTGGCAAAGGGTGATGCCGGTGGCTCTGAGCTCCCCTGGGACAGCCGATACAATAATCCTTTATTTTGATGTTAATAAAATGTACCCAAATCCACAAATATGTAGCTTATTACTATTGACGTACCTGTAGTATTACTTCACAACCTCTGCTGTGTTGGCCATGTGTTTACTACATGTTGATTTGCATATAGAGCGGGGAGTGAGATCAGATCACAAGTGGTCACTGGAGACATGTGGACACACATTCTAATACCAGGTGTGAACAGACGTACTTAAAGCTGTTCGCTTGTGATCGGATCAATCAGGATGCCAGGTCTGAGCAGGCCCAGACTGAGAAACAGGCGTCTTGTGAGGAAAATATTAATTTCTCACATCAAACTGTCTCATGATTACTTGAAGCAAGGCTAGGCAGCAGAGCATAGTTATAAAATAAGTGGCAACATTACAGAAGTGAGAAACACTGATTTAAAAGAGGCAAATTGGTTTTCATCTAAATGCATGTCATATTTTACTTTGATTTGAGAAGGAAACGAGTTGTTGGCGATGCTGCTGCTTCCAAGAAAGTCAGAGCCTGCTCAGACAACTTTTCCTGCCAAATACCGTGTTGTCTCCCTTCTGGGAGTGAAGGACTGCCACCTGGGAAAGTCTTAGAAACTGCTCTGCTCTATTCAGTAAAATACATTATGTTTCTGTGTTCAGTTCAACAAGTGATGGAGGCACACTTACTGAAGTTACTGATGGGAATCAGAGAATGAGCTGTGACACTTGAGGAAAACGAATACTGAAGGGACGGCACCGGGCTCTGGACAATCGTGTAGCACGCCAACAGGAATATTATGTTCCATTAAGTAATATTTCAACAGCGTTGCATCACATCAGCATTATTTTGTTGGCATCATGCACATGAAGGTTTGTACTGTATGAACTGTTCATTTTAACCCTCTGCGCCTTATCCACATTGAATTCAGAACAGCAAATCTCATCTAGATACACTGACAGATTTTCAAAGAACAAAAATGTAAAACTGACACTCAAAGGTGGAGTGCAGTGTAGGATTGATTTTACTTCAACTCAGCATGGAGGTTTTGTTTGCGTCTTTTAATATCGTATATTACATTACATGCCATCCTTTTCCCTTCATGGCAAGTGTTTATTGAACTAATGTATTAACTGTCATAAGAGTAAAAGAATATTAATGTAGTATGTTGAAATGCCTCATGTTCATACACCTGATCTTCATGGTGAGCACATTTCTGAGGCTCATTTTGCTCTTATGAAGACCACAGTGGGAGGATTGTGTGCTTTTATGATGCTGCCAAACTGTTTGTTGATCCTGAGGATTTTTGTGTTGGTTGGACTGAATTTATTATTTTAATAATTTAGACATTGTGTTTGTGTAATGTGATAAAGTTCTCTTAGTTTTGTTTCTGTGTATTGTGATGCTAATGTCCACGGATATGTTGTGAATTTTAAGAAGACCTCATTAAAATATGCGATAAGGTTGCTGTGGTGCTGTTTGCCGCTGTATGCCGGTGCTCGTGTTTTATACCGGTCACAAGTGGTGTATCAACGATTATCTTGTACTGACCTCACTCATTCTGTACAGATTTATCTGATTGCAAGTCCAAAAGGTCAAATCCTGTTTATAATCACTGATATGAAGCTGTTCTTTAATTAAAAGATCTTTTTAAACTGCAATGGTGATAATACATATTTATTTAGTAGATTATTATTTAGTATTTTAGAGTGTAAAACTGAATTTCCCCACTGTGGGACTAATAAAGGAATATCTTTCTTTCTTTTTTTTCTTTTCTTTAGTAGCTGTTGGGGAGATGGTAAAGATGTAGCATTAGTTAGCAGCGAAGGCTCTAATAACATGCTAGCATGGCTAAAAAATGTTCTTTGTGATTTAGTTTGTCTATTCATATAGTTATGCCAATATTTTATTTGTATCTGCATCATTATATTGTATGAGAAAATGTTTTTATCTTACAGTGCAGATTTATAGATTAAGCAGAGTCCTACACCTGCTGATGCAGTCATGATTCAAGCAGTGACAGGAAAAAAATGTTTTCCTTATTTCAAATATACTTGAGATTTTTCAGTGAAGTGCTCCTTTAAGTGAGTTTGATAGTGTAAGCTGTCTGGTCAAAGAGCAACCTGCACCCTAACAGGGATAGTTTGGGTGTTTTGAAGTGAGGTTTTATGAGACACTTATCTATAGTAGGTTTATTATCTACAGTAATTGATGGTCGGCGAACAGACAGGAGACTGACAGCAGAAAACATTTTAGCCACCTAAAAGAAAGGCTTACCTAAAAAAATCTGTTTAAGTGTTAGTTTGTGATGGTGAACTGAACTGGAAGTGAAACATCTCTGCTGTTTTTGTCATTTAGCCTGCTGGCTTTGGAGAGAACATACATAAGTTTCACTGCCCATTCAGTTCCCCTTCAGAAAGGGCAGTCAGACGGCGAGATAAAGTAGCGATAATATTGTAAATATAGCATACACTTCATACATTTTTTTAGATGGCTAATATGTTTTTCTGTCGTCCTGTCCACAGGGACGGTACAGACAGCACTGCATTGCTTTAATCTCCTGTTTCTCAATGCTGGGAGCACACCGACCATCTACTGCAAGTAATCCACCCCCTATGGATGAGTACCTCATACAACCCCACTTCAAAACACCTGAACTGTCCCTTGACCAATTCAAAAAACTACAGGATTTTGTAGTAGAGCGGAAAAAAACAAACAGAAATTGTGTCTATTTATTGACAGTAGCAAAGGTTTATTCCAGATGTGGTTTGAGTGAGGCCACGAAGAATTAAGGTTCAGTAACATGGAGGAAAAAGATGTACAGCAGGAGCCTTAAACGCCACATTTTACACGCAATCTCTCACTCTAACTGGACATACAGAGCACAACAAGCATTTAGAGAGTCTGGTGGAAAAGAAGTGGAATGAGTATTAAAATACCTTACGCTTAAATATGGCTACCCCCTGTTTTTAATACTTCAGAGTACTATTCTAGAAAATTACTCAAAAATAATTCGAGTAGGCAAGTACTTTGTTCAGGTGTTGTACATTTTACAGAACACTCTGGGCCAAAAGTTGACAGATTATCCATCTTCTCAGGTACTTTAACTATTAGCTTTCCACCTCTCGAAACAGACAGAAAAACATCTCGTGCCTCACGTGGTCCTGTCAAGTTTTGACACTTCTGGGAGTCCCGTTTCTTCTAGTTAGCCTCATCCTTGGATGCTTCATCAAAATTCTCCACCAGGTCTGAAAAAACAAAAGATTCAGTGGCAAATTGATTGAGTCGGGGAGAAAGGCATGTCTGTCTGCCCAAATGACTCTCAGAGGTGCCAGAGCACAATTCAGGAAGAGTGTGTTCATCTGAAACGTGATACTAGGTGTAATGCAATCCAAATTATTTGCTCATCTTTCCCCACGCCTGCATAGACTGCAATGTGCTCAACAGATGAGGCCCGCGCAACTACTGAAAGCAGCTGTAAAAATTATAGCGTAAAGCATCAAAAGGTTGGCTTCAATTACTCCATGAAATGTGAGAAATCTGCCTTTCAAAGTTTTGGCTCAAAGGGGTCGAGGGTTAAAATGGAAACAATTCAAAAAGTCTGAGTAAACATGTTCCTTCAGTGGGAGAACAAAAAGGAAACTTAACTCCAATAACAACATGATGGTGATGGCTGTTAACCCCTGTGCCATCGGGCTCCGACTGTTCCTATTGCTGAATACATGTGTAATCGTTTGGTACATTAGTGAGAACACCGGCTACGGGGAAAGAAGTCCTGGGAAAAGCTCAGATTATTGTAATGGCAACCTCATGTGTTTGGCCTATTTTCCTCACAAAGAAAAGCAAACTGGATCTTAAGATCTTATAAACAATGAACATGAGATTCAAACATTGCACCATTATTCTACAGTCAGTGATGAATCCCCTTCGTTTGACCCCTTTCACAGGCCAAAAGAAAACAAACCTGCCATCGTTATTTAACTGAGGAAGGAAAAAACTTGTAGACAAGTGTGAAGGAGTATTTCCAAATAAGACTGCAAAGAAGTAATCTTTTATTTTGAATGGCAGAACAAATAACTGTGAATGGACAGTTGAGTGAAATGAGTCATTTACTCACCTGGAACGTCATCGTCTTCTTCTTCTACTGTTGCAATCGGGGCTTTTCCATCTGCAGCTGCAAACAGAAAAGGTCTGTGAGAAACCTGAAGAGCACTTTAAATGGTGAAGTGGCCTCAAAACAATCAAGGTGAAATCCTGATGACAGCAACACTTATCTCTTTAACCTTTTCTACTGCACCCCTTTATTACATAGACCCATTTTTGTCTATTTATTTTGTCACATAGAAGTGGTGAACATCATCTGAAAGCTGGGAACCCGAAGATTATTTTGAGATGTAGCTCAGCACTGTGTCAAGTTGTTCTAGTAATAAATAAGAAACGCAAAACATGAATTATTTAATTTACATATAATGTGAAAGTGTATAAGGGTTTAGAACACTATGACAGAACATAATGACCATTTCCATGCTCACTTATGTTGCATACGTTGTTGCAGCAATTTTTGTGCTGCGACTCGAGAATTGATAAAATTGATCAATAATCCCTCCAGAATTCTCTGAATGCTCTAGGTCTCCAGTTTGTGGCTGTAAAAAAAAACTACATGTGATTATAAAGTGGGCATGTCTGTAAAAGGGAGACTGGTGGGTACCCATAGAACCCATTTACATTCACATATCTTGAGGTCAGAGGTCAAGGGACCCCTTTGAAAATGGCAGTTTTTCCTCACTAAAATTTAGCCGAAGGAGCGTTATTTAGCGTTTTTCCTGACAAGCTAATGACATGGTTTGTAACAACTGATTCCTTATGTTTCTAGTTTCATGTGATACCTGTATCTTCACTCTAGCTCTAAAACAGAGCCTGCAATAGCCTCTGAAAATGGTAAAGTCATCCTAGGATGCCGCCGCTCTCAAGGAGTGGAAGAGGTTAAACAACTTTGACAAAACAGAAAATACAGTTCTGAATCTGTAGTGTCACATATGCTAAATTGGGGTTATCTTCAACAAGCTTCAGTATGATAGGCTACTGACCCTGTTTGGGTAGGGCCTCAGCGAGTCTCCTGAGGCTCGTCAGGCTGTCAGCTCCCAGCTGGTTCAGGATACCCGGCAGCATCTCGGTCAGCTGCTTGGTCTCAGCGTGGCCAGTGATGGTGAAGGTGTTGGCAGCGAGGGAGGCCTGCACTTTGGGATTGTTGAAGTGGATGACTGTTCCTTGGTTTGTAAACATGTTAACCTGTAACAGACCGACATTTTACACTGTTAACAAAATAAGAGTACTGAAACTAATTCAACTTAACCCTCAGTGGGACAAAGCTGAGATGAAAGTTTATGTCTACCTCCTCAATACCAGAGATATTGTTGACACCGAGTTTCTTCAAGGAGAACTGGAGCTTCTTGTCATCTGCAGTTGCCGTTCTGTGTACAACCTTCTTCTTCCTGCGAGCACTTCCCTATGGGACGTTCACACAAACATATTTCTGTGTAAACCTCTAGTTCTTTAAGATCGATTCATGTGTCCTCTTCTGTCTCCATCACAACTTGTAGGCTGGACATCAGGCTTCTTTGGCCTTAAAGCTGATGGCCGTGTTAAGTCTACTTATTTTAGTTCACTATATGTCTCACAGTACATGATTACTGAAAATTACTGCTGCTATGCAAAACAAACTACAGATAAAATTGTCAGTTGTCATGGAAACTACCTTTAAAAACTTGTTCAGAGCTTAATGCATTTAGCTGCATTGCCTGACATGTTGTAATGCATTAAGAAGCAGCAGAGCACTTTACAGGAAATCAAGCCCTTCATGTAAACTGTGATATAATAAGTTGCTTACCTTTCCGCCGATGCGGACTTGTGCCTGTAGTTTAGCAAGTTTTTCTTGATTCATAATTGCTTCTTTCATCTGTTAAAAGAAAGTACATTACATAAAATTTATATTAAGTATATGTTAATGCTGACAGCCTCCATGTTCAGATATTTAGAAATTAACTAATGGAATATTGTCTTTCTCACAGACATTACAAACTTAAAAATAAAAAAATACGGTGACAACGGGGTAATTGACAACAACTTCATGTGATTGCTGAAAATACAGCACAAAGCAGGCACATAACACACCTTGCAAGTAAGGACATAAACGAGACATTTGTACCCAAACAAACTTTAAATCTTAGTTGTCTGACATCAAATAACAAATTGAGGCTGGTGCATTTAGTGCCTAGCACTTGGTGTGATCTGGTTCGTTCATGTGTCGACTAAAGGTTCTGATCTCAGCTGAGCACTGCAAAAACAAACTATATTATTGGAAAATCTAACCCAGAAGAAAAACAATACGGTTTACACACAGTGTGTAACAGATAATGGGAATCCTGCTTCTTAGGAGCTTTATCATAACTAGGTGCTGATCCCATTCTTCTGACCACATAAATTATGGAAAGGCAAACACACGAGGCGCAGCTGCAGATGTGACATGCTGATAACTATGTTATACATATACAAAGTGATGATTGAGTTATTCATCATTGAGCTGCCTCTCTGGCAAATCAGCCGCCATTCTGGTGTTGCAATAAATAATTAGCAAAAAGAGATAACATAACAGCTTCATTACAAATTAGTGTTACTTTCACTATTGGATTTTGTCGTCATGCACATGAGCACATTTAAAAAGCCTTTAAAGAAAGGAAGTAGAGGAACACACTACACAATCTATCTATACCATCTAGGGTATGGTCATATAACTACAGTGCTGCATGTACTTAAATCACATTGTCAAAGTACTGCGTTATGTACCAGTATATGACAGCCATGTAACACATATCTCTGCACCCTTATTTTCCTATAAATTGATAATTCATTCATACAATTCATATTATAACATGAGCTATCAAAGATTTACATACATACAGCTCAGCCGTGTGTTGTAAGCGTGTAACTTGGCCAATACCTCGCTTCCTAATGAAAAACATGTTGTAAACAAGTAATGACATGTTAAAGACACACATGTAAACACACAAACAGGGGCTTTGGTGTGTTAGTATTCAAAGCGGTAAGCACACATTAAAAAGCTACTGAGGAGCTGTCAGTGTCACAGTCAAACGCGCTTACTTAGATTAATTAGCAACCCAAAGCTAACAGTTCCCCTTCGATGTTGCGTGTATTGACAACTAACGAGGACAGCCACATCACGAAAGGTTGTGACGGGCAAAACAAAATAAGCCAAAAGCATGTCTGGTAGTTTTAAGCTAACGTTTACGGACTCATTCAACCAACCCTTGTACCGAAACAAGGTGTGGTTAAGCTTTTGTGCAAGAACTTATAAGCTAACTTTAGCTAGCTTGTTAGCTAGCAGAGAGCTGGTGGGAGTGGACGGCATCTCACACACAGCGTCAGTAACGTTAGCTTCAAACCGCGGGAGATTTCAGCCATCTAGTCAGAAAAGGCTTTGGTTTACCTCTTGCCGTCGGATCGGGGGAAAACAGTGCAGAGAAGAAGGTATTTAAAGCTCCTCACTGACCTGTAAACTAACGGCAGACACATGCGGGCAGCAAGATGGAAGCGAGAGAGGAGACAGGAAGTGACGTACAGGAAAAAGCGCGTTAGTGTAAAGGTTTTTTTTTGCCCTGAGTTTAGCGTTGCAGGTAACACTTTCAATTTTCGAAATAATCAAAACTATAAAGGTTCAAATTAGGGAGGCAGGACAGTTTGGGTTTATTGCTGCTTCAGATTGAGAAAACAAGCATTATAAAATAAAACGTACCTTATTTTAGTTTAACTAAATTTTAATGCATATTTAAGAAGAAGAAGAAGATAGAAGAAGATCTACCTTTATTAGTCCCACAGTGGGGAAATTCAATTTACACTCTGTTTAACTCATACATGGTACATGCAGACCTGAAACACACATACATGCATTACCATGGAGAGATCTGAGTGAGGGGGCTGCTCCTGACAAGCCCCCAGAGCAGTTGGGGGTTTGGTGCCTTGCTCAGGAGCACCTCGGCAGTTCCCAAGAGGTAAACTGGCACCTCTCCAGCTACAACCGTTCACACTCAGTTTTTGGTCTCATCGGGACTTGAACCGGTGACCCCCCGGTTCCCAACCCAACTCCCTACAGACTGAGCTACTGCCGCCCCCAAGTTAAGTAAACAAATATAAAGTGTGTTATATACTATAACTTCACTGGGCGTTCTACATACTCCTAGAATGGTACGTGTAACTGTGTTATTATCATATGATATTATGATGAAATCTAAATTACGTTTGCCCTTTGTTTTTGAAAACTTAAATTAAATACACAAACACCACAGTATGATGACACGGCACTTTAACGACAAAAAAATAAAAAAAATAATACAGAAAAAAAAGGAAAAAGAAAACAAACCATAACATTATAAATACAACAATGATATAAGTTTTCCATCATGCACACTTTTCAGTTGTAAAAAGTTTGACTAGACAACAAGTACACCAGGCTATACACCAAACACGTCTGTGTAGGCTACTGTTAATGTCATCTTCATCCAGCTGCTCCATTGTATAAGCCTGATGATGCTTCCTTACTTAATTAATTGCTTTTGTCAGCTTCTCCATCTCCAGGAGTGGAAGGCTTTTATTGTGAAGTACATACAGGTTCACAATGTGGAGAGGTATTTGAGGTAGCCTGGAGAATGTTTTGTCAAGTCATCGCAATGCACACGTCAAAGATGAAGGATTATGATCCAATGCCAACTCAGGGCAACAAGACCTCTATGTTATCCTCAGGAATATTTGTAACATGCAGAATTTTAAATGTATAAGGATCCCTCAAAATGAGAGGGGCTAATAGGTGGAAACCTCCATGATAGCATGTGAGGAGTGGACTCAGTAAGAACAATGTGTCCTGCCCATTTGGAGCAACATATAACGCCTTCAGAGACTCCACATACAGAGGTCTTCATGGCTGCAGATAACTCTATGGCTAACTCTAACTCTAAGATAAGCTAATAGGATGTTTATTAGTGGATCGGCAACTTTTTTCTAGTAAAGGGCACAGGAATAATATCACAGTTATTAAATATTTAGTTTAACTCTCTTCAAATCCTAAGCATGCCTCAGAGGGAAGGCAACTCAAAATCAAACCACAAAGAAATCACGACCTTGTTTGTGTTTCTTAGTAAAAGTATGAGCCAGACTCAGGCTGCAGCTGATAGAGTTTCCTTTAGATGGATCTATAGGTGTATTACAAAGTCACTATAATTGAGTGGCCATAAGACATGGACATGTCAGGCACCATGAGACCAGAAGGTGCTGATGAGGATACATTTGCATATTACAGCACAGTTCTGGCATGTTGCCTGTTATTGCATGATAATGGAAGTGCCCCTGTACCAGAAACAACTTTTACCTCACTCTTACTCAATTATCTTACAATTATTTAGGATGAACACCAGTCACACTGGTGTGATTAGAGGGAGGAAAATGTATATCTTATTTTATGATGTTATTGTAATTTATCAGGAATATTTGATTACATCTTAGATATAAAATTTAGGTTTCAGAATGTTATTATTATTTGGCTCAAATATACCTTTAAGTATTTCATCAAACGTTTCGGACCTCCTGCATATGATGTTTCATGATGACAAATAACTAAAAAACAGAAAATGGTCCTTTTGCTCTTGTCTCCATTAATTGCATAAGCATGTAAAGGATGTTCATCATATCCAAATGTGCACATGGTCCCTTGAAAAACCCACTATGACCCTTTGACCTCTTATCATTCAAGCTCAACTATTAGCTGCGGTGAAAGTGAGGAGGTTTTGTTGAGAAAGTAAGACAGTGTGTGTGCTGTACTTGTTGGGTCAAATGGGGGAAATGATATCATTGTGCACACTCTTTGAATTCAAAGGATATTTCACCTCAGATCAGCTTTAGTCCAGTAGATCTGGTACTGTGTGCTTTTGTCTTGTGACTGCGTTGCATTCTGGTCTGTTGAGGGTGCTGTTAAACTACAAGTGTATCTCTGAAGGTTTCTGTCTGTGTGACATTAAATGTTATAGCATAAAACGCCTTTGATTCTGATGGACTGTCACTAAAGCCTTCAAATGAAGTTGTTGCCTGTAAATATGATGTCACAACACACATACTGTATATGCATCATATCTTCCTAAACATATTGTGTAAAAACAAGCCACAACCATTAAAATTAATACTGCCTTTATAAACTAAATGTATAAAAGCCTTATAATGATGATGTGATAAGTTCTTTTGTCCTTATGTAAGTTTTAATATTTTCTTTTTTTGTATCACACACTTGAAGCAAACATTTGCAGCCCCTAAACAATAAATTAATAATATTCCTTAATTAATAAATATAAAACAACAACAACAACAAAAACAACAAATAGTTTATTTTCCTGTCCTGCACCTCTATAATGATCTAATAGCTTCTCCCTCTTTAATGATGTTGGACCTGAGGCTGATTCAGGGACCTGAGCAGCACTTCATGGGACTTAATGAGGGATTTAGAAAATGTGTTTCTCATCTTTGGCTCTAAATAAGTGTCTGATAATTACTGCTGGCAAATTAAAGGCATAAAAGCATAACCAAATTAATTACCTAAAAGAAGGCATGATGAAATACAATATACTCCTCTACTGTACCTAAGAGATAAAATTATGATTATAATATTAATATCTTTTGTTTTAAAGACTGACATTCTTTAGTCAATCAGTCAGATTCAGTTAAGAGTTTGGTTCAACAACGTGACAGGAAACATATGAAAAGAGGAATGAACGACTGAAACATAAACACAATATGGCACCCTGAGAAGCCTACCTATTTAAACAGGTCGATAAAGCTTTTCCGAGACATATTTTGACGATACTGATAAAGTCAACCACCACCAATAAATAAATAAATAAATAAATAAATAAATAAATAAATAAATAAATAAATAAATAAATAGGCCTCTGCATGCTTCAAGTATAAGGACGTTTTGACATTTTCTGTATATTTCTAAATATTCACAATGTATCTGAACAGGTAGATAAAGCTTTTCCGAGACAACCATTGTTAAATAAATAAATAAATAAATAAATAAATAAATAATTGGCGTAAAATTGGCTTCAAGTGTATGGACGTTTTGGCATTTTCTGTATATTTCTAAATATTCCCAATGAGTTTTAATGCAATTGTAAAATATTTAAAAGTTTAGTCGAGCTATTTTTCTCTCATTTACTGTTTATCCGGATATCTGTGACATTCTTCATGTAGACTACAGGCTAATTTTCTCCTCTGTAGTCCACCTCCTTACGCACACGGTCTGTGGCGGTCTACCGGTCTCCGGTCTCCGCTCCTGCATGTGATCCACTTTAATCGCATGCCCCACAGACCCCTCTGTCTCCCTCAGACGGCCCGTTTTGGTGACACTTCGGCAGGCAGGGATTGCGTTTAACCAGCTAAGTGCTTTCTTGGTACCCCGTGGCACGGAAACACCCTCTCGGATCGCAGAGGGGGGATTTAGAAACACTTTAGAGGTGGTTTACCACACATGCGACGGCTGCTGCTGGAGGTGTCGGCTCATAGAGACAAATACATCTTCATTCAGTTAATGCGGACTTTTTCCCCTGATGGTGTCAATACAGTCACATAATTATTGTGCGTAAACTCTCTTTGGCTCTGCAAACTTCACTTTATTAAATTAAAGTACACATCGTCTTTGCTTTTGAACAATTTCTAAAAATTAAACTAACATAGAATAAAATAAATGAAATTAAACGTCTGATGTACAGATGTTCTTGAGTCATTCACATCGTTCGTGTATTTTGGTTTCAAATAAAGTTCTGAGGAATAAGACAGAACTAATACAACAGTTTAATGTGCTTTTTATTTTCACTGAAGGTTGAAGTTTTATTTAATAAGCTCATGACTGACAGTTAAACACAACACATCTTAAATAATCGCAGAGTCCATATGCTTATCGATTATTAGGGTGAAATCAGTGAGGCGATATGAAAACTGATCAGGCAAAACTATTCGATTAAATCATCAGTCTCACTGCAACAAATCCTCCTTATCTACATTTATGAACAGCACTGATTCATTCACTTATTTTTAAATAATAGATGAAAAATATTAAATAACTCATATAAAGCGTGCAGCAGTAGTTTTTCATCAGATTAAATTGTGTCCACACACTAAAATTTTATATATATTTTTTATATATTATACAGTGATAGCGCAGACTCCAGACTTTATTTCGGACTGAAGTGGCGGAGGTGATGAATAATACATAAAACACGGAAGAAATTACAGAAAACGTCTGTCTTGTTTCCCCTCATAACTTTTTCATTCATTTTACAACAGCACAGTTTTACGCATAAAAATAAATTATTATTTATAGAGACTTGCAGCTTCATTACCGGGATGATGAGTCAGAAATACTTTACACCAAACTCAATATTAAAAATGGTCAGTTTAAGGGAAGTTAGCACAAAGTTGCTGGTTGTGACTTAAAGCTGCAACAGTTTCTCGCTTTTATGAGCCAGAAGTGTTTTAATTATGAGACAAGTTCGCCGCTAGATGGCGCTGCTCAAATGGGAACCTGTGAAAAGTTGCTGCACCTGAATATATCATATTAGAAATAAAGCCACCATAAGCAAACGTGTGTGTGGATTTTTATTAGAAGTATAAATGTGTGTTTTAGGTCAACTGCATTCATAAAAATGGGCTTCTCTCTTTAAAACAGTGAGAAAAAGTGATGCACATAAGTTTCAAAAAGTTATTTATTTCAATAATTTGACTAAACTTAGCAGAGTGCAATATTTTGGTAAAACGTACTTTCTTTGTTTGAATTGTTTTTGCTAAAAAAAATGAGAGGATGTCTGCTGTTTGCAAAAATCGTTTCCAGTCAGCCATATAAACACAGTCACATTTAAGGGCAAAGCTGACCGGCAGCGAGATGGTCGTTCATATTAAAATCACCATAAAACATAATATATATTCATACTTTATTACCTCACTCTTACTCATCTTTTACTCAACCAATAATGGCTGTAAATGAACCGTGAATAATAGCGTCAATTCAACAAACATGAATGAGAGCTTCACGTGTTTTATTGAAGATCCATTTTAATTTAGATAGTTATGGTAGATATATTATGTATAAGCTATTATTATGCTTTCTAATGGGCCTACACACATTCTGCAATTTTTACTAAGCTGAATATTTTTTTTTCTTTTCTGGGATTAACTTATAAAACGATTTATGTGTTTTGACACCTATTTAAAGTATTCATTGCATCCTCCCAACTCCATAAAATAAAATAAGATTAATATAAATGTCCACACACACACACACACACACACACACACACACACACACACCATGCTCCAGACGCACGGCAGAGGCCTTATATGTGGGGCTTGCATGCTCTGCGTGACCCGTGACTGATTCGAGTTAACAGCTGACTCTTTTCCATTACAAATGGCTCGCGGATAATCTAGATAACTACCGGATCACGCAAACGGAGCTGCCTGGATATGGCGCACCAGTCTCCGGCGCTATCACAGAAGGCATTCATATTAAATATCGCAGGTCTCTTTTATTAGGCTATTAATAGAACATTTTTTAATCCAAAGTATTTTGAGGTATTATTTCTGTACATCAAAAAATGAAAATGAGCTCCTTAAATAAAAGGGTTGTGAAAATATTTGCTTCGATCTTAGCAATGGCCACACCAGTAATTAGACTTTCCTAAAGGTGTTTTTTAAAATTTTCCAGCATCTATTTTTGCGCAGAACTGTGGTGGAATAAAAGCTTCAGATTAATGCAGACTATAGGCCACCGTGAATGACCACTAAAAAGGATGCAGGCCACACCAAACTTTTTTTAAACCACTCACAGTTAATTTTCAAAGACCTTTTGTGTTATTTCATTTTCTCTCTCTTCTCGTTTGCCTCGGTGACGTTTCGTCCCCATGTGACCAGGGCGGCGGTTAAATACCGGGAGAAGATCCGCCCCCTCTGTGATTCAGGTTTGGCCCGTTTGCAGGTTTCCCGGCACATTTTCTCCGCCTGGCATCGACGGGACCGTTCGCTACTCGGCGATAAAAAAAACCCTGAAAACATATGGAAATAGCGAGAAAACAGGGGGACAGCTCTCACCGACGGCGACACGTGCTCCTCTCCGCTCCCCCTCATCATATGAGTTTCTGAAGAGGGAGGGCAGGGCAGCTTGTGCATCTCATCGTCTTCCTCATCTGGCGTCGGAGCGCACTGCCGTGTGTGAGCCATGACTCTGAGCTCAGAGATGTCGGATGCCTCCATCCTTTCGGAAGAGACCGACATAGACGTGGTCGGCGAAGGGGAGGATGGAGACAACCAGACGCGCTCCTACGTGGACGAGGTGGCACAGATGCGCGACGGCATCCTGCTGTCCGGCTCTCCTCCTCCGTGCCTGGACAGCTCCACCTCCTCAAGGGATGCCTACAAGCCGGCGGGCAAGAACACCCTGGTGAAGCCCCCTTACTCCTACATCGCCTTAATCACCATGGCCATCCTGCAGAGCCCCAAGAAGAGGCTCACTCTCAGCGAGATCTGCGACTTCATCAGCAACCGCTTCCCGTACTACAGGGAGAAGTTCCCGGCCTGGCAGAACTCCATCAGACACAACTTGTCCCTCAACGACTGCTTCGTGAAGATACCGAGGGAGCCCGGGAACCCTGGGAAGGGCAACTACTGGACCTTGGACCCGGAGTCGGCTGATATGTTTGACAACGGGAGCTTTCTGCGGCGGAGGAAGCGCTTCAAGCGTCAGCAGGCGCAGGACTTGCTGCGGGAACACAACAGTTTTATCCCCGCCGCTGCTGCGTATGGGTACGGACCGTACGGCTGCGGAGGATACGGCATCCAGCTCCAGTCCTACCACACACACTCTGCACTTTTTGCGTTTCAGCAGCAGCAACAGCAGCACTCCAGGCATTCACATTCACACACGGGAACCATTATCCCCGCACCGTCTTTGATGTCCACCACCACGGACTTAGCCAGGAGTAGGTTTTACCCGCAGCTCAGCTCTAGTCTGGGCTCAGCCAGCGTGCAGGCTGCAGCTCCGGTGCAGAAGTCCAGCTCTCCGGTGCAGCGGTCTCCCTTCTCCATAGAGAGCATCATCGGGGGGTCGCTGAGCCCCTCCAGGACTTCTCCGGCCGTTATCCCGGTCTTACCGTCCTCTCTGGGGCCTCCAGCGGCCAGCCAGCCGCAGAGCGTCCACCCCGGAGCTGTTTTACACCCGGTAGAAAACTTTCCCAACAGACTTGTCAGCGGCACTAGCGACTGCTAAATGTCTTAAGAACAAACTTTTTGAAGAAACTAAAAAAAAACAGCAACAAAAACAAAAAAACGCCCCTCTTTGAAGGTAGGATTATTTTTGTATGTTTGTTGGATAGCACGCAGCTGAATGATGGACATAAAAACACTATTTGTGCCTATATTCATGCTGTTTAAAAATATATATTTATGTTCATTATTTTCGGTGTGAATCAGACTTTTGACCACTTGTATTTTCCATCAAGTAATTCAGTCACTGTTTAGGGCGTCTCAGGATAACGACTTAATGGACAGGTTATAAATGATCACATGTTTTGAAAATAGGTTGATATAATGTATTTGTGTCAAACACATCCATGTTTTTTATTAGTTTGGCAAATCAAAACATTTTTTATGGTTTTGATTTGAACTTTGTATTAAAAAAAAACCCCACAAAGAGCAAAGTCATACATTTATAATAATATGCAGTGTGTTTATTTCAGTAATTAAACATTGTACATTTTTTGGCAAGTATTGTGTAATTGAAGTGTGATATTTTTACACAGTTTGTTTTTCAACAAGAATAAATTCCGTTTTGCAAAAAAAGCTAATCTGTTTGGAAATATATTTATTAAGTAACGCTGAGACTGCTGGGCCTATAGGGGTTAAACTTAGGAGGAAATTATTAATGCTGCAAAAACCTTAAAGCGTGTTTGAACCACGAAATAAAACATTTCTATATTTGTTTACGTGCTCAAGCAGTTTGGTCAGATGTTGCGCACTCTCTAATGCCACTTTGGATCATGCGCACATGAAGCCTGCGTGTCCATCTGACCTCTCTCACACTCATCCTCGTAATTACGGTGAGCGGACAGGAAGGTGTCAGTGGGGTGAGACAGGAGCTGTATTTCGCCTGCTTCAGGTCGGTGATTACACTGGTGCTGATGTCGACAGCTGGTCAGCTCTTGAGAAAACACTCGGCGTGTAATATTTCATTATCTGCTCTTATTTGACACAGTTTTTTTCCCCCTCAGAGAAAATGAAATGTTTTGAATCTCGTTCGTGGTGTGTCACGGGGGCCAACAGCGTTCACGGATAGAGATGTAGCCCAGTGGAGGTTAAACCACCTTAATCCACTCACATTTGTGTGTTTACCCACCTTTATTTTGCCCCCACATAGCAAAGAGCATATCATTTGTACTGGTGACACAAAAAGTCAAATGGAGTACCATTTTTACGCACAGAAGCGCAGATAATTACGCACCGCAAAGAAAGCCCTGCTTTCTTTATATTTTTATATGATTCACTTCCAGTATCAGTCCGAAGCAGGTGCCCAATCTGCAGGGATGCGCCTCCTGTGTGCATGTCTGAATATTCCGTGAGCTCCGCAGCCCGTGTGTCCTGTTCTACAGTACAGCCGCGCTGCTTCCGTGACTGGATGTGTGCGCCCGTCCGCTGCGTGTCTGCAGCCCCGATTCAAAGCAACGTGTGTGTAGTAGATAGCTAAATTGGTGCAGCGCTTAGAGCCAGTTCACTAGGCCACGGGAGGACAGCTATTGCGTGATGATGTAACACGCAACGAGAGACAGGCGCACACAGGCGCACACAGGCGCGCACACACACACACACACACACACACACACACACACACACACACACACACACACACACACACACACACTAAAGACAGAGAGTAGGGAAGCAGGTCAGTTGTAGGCTACTGTATGGACTTGTTTATAAATAGAGAAGGTTAAAATGTAGAATAATTAATGCAGTAAAACACATTATAATAACTTGTGTATCCGCGTGTTGTTTTTCGGTTGCTGTCCTGTTTCACAATAAGAGTCCTATAGGGATTGCATTGTGTAAATTGTAATTTTTATGATATATTTAATATATAATATCTGGGTATTCCACGCAGTTCGATACTCCAACATTGTGTTTTATTGGAGGTGTTATACTGTTCGACTTTCTGGTGTTATATCGCACGTGGTAAATCTGAAATATGTCTATTATCTCTCTATAATGGAGTATATTGTGTCTACGGCCCCGTAGGAGCTCTAATTTAACATTTATTTACCCATCGTCCCTGCGCAAATGATCTGGTAAAAGCATATTTTGGCAAATATTAGTAGTTGGGGGTGCCTATATGCGCACTATGCGCCCCCTGAGCGCAGAATGATTTATTAACTTCATTTGGAAACACTGCTTGGTATGAACCAATGCATGCAAACGCTATGTTGAAAACACGTTTCACGAAGAATGAATGAAGTCAAATTCTCCTTAATGCCTCTCATATAGCCATGTTATTGGGGCAACATTGGTAAATTATATTTTGTTTATGTGACTCTGTGTTAGCTACTCTACACTGACTTTTTCTATAAGAAATAATATCCTGGTTAAATGAAAACGAAAGACTCAGTACACACAAATATCAATAATATTATGAAAAAAATACCTATATTATTATTATTATTATTATTATCATTATTATTATTATTATTATTATTATTATTATTATACAGTAGTAGTATTATTATGGCCTGATATTCAGAGTGTTTAAAGTGGATCATAACAAGTTTAAGGGTGTTATATTTGCTGTATTCACCAATAACCAAGAAGTGCAAATTTCTAAACTACTAAATATCAAAATCAACTTTACTGACAAATAAGTGTAGCTCAAATATACAAGGAATGTAAAATCTGGTATTTCATTGCTCTTAGTTTACCTCCATGCAGTTCCAATAAAAATGTAAAGACAGATGGATATAAATAGACATGCAATTTAAAAAATTGCAATAAAGCTGAACAAAGATTGGTAAAAATAAATATAGTGGTGTTATGTGCTTATAAGTGGGAGACAGAATGTCTGTAATGATGAAGTCAGTACCAACAACAGCAAAATATATTAGTTAAAAAAGGGTCTTTTCATGAAATGTCATGGATCATGTGGGCATCAGCCTCCTTGAGCATGACTGAAGCTCAGTTAGCAGTTTATCCTGCTGGGTCACAGGTCATGAGGAGAGGGGATAAAGCACCACACTCAGCCCATAAAAGACGTTGGGCTTTGGGTAAATGTGTTGGGTATTCAAGGCTGTGAGAATAATCTATATTTCAAAGGAAGTCGTAAAGACTTTGGCTGCTTTAGTTACAAACATAGGGCCAGTAAACAGGTCATTTTGGGCCACCTTCGGGCACCTTTATGGCGCTATTGAATAAATAAATCTCATACTGACCTCAACAGCTTCACGTCACTTGACAGCAGCAGAAGTGTGTTGTTCAAACAGGAAACATGCAACTTCTACTGGGAATACATTTCATAATTACACCAGTTGGACTTGGACTCGAACTGTGAAAAAACAAAAAACAAATCTAGGATTAATACATGTTTCCTGCCTTAGAATGTGCTTTAAAAAGACAAGTAATGCAAACAAGTTTGAAATTAATCTTATGCCTCTCAATAAAGTTATAATATATTGATAAGCTATTATTTTTTGTATAAATAGCATCAGCACAGCATGAGCAGCTTATTCATGACTTCATGCTGTAAAAAGTAGGATGTAATTACATTTGGTTCTTCTAGTGAGGAATATTTTAAGGTTAATAAAAGTACTAAAACTACTGTACACTTTTATTATCCCTCACTAATAAATAATAAATGCAAGTTGACCTGACTGTTTAATTTCGTCTCACTAATTCTGAAGCAGTGCAACAGTAAACATGTTAATATGTTTCTGGCCCTGTAATGACTCTATAAAATGTTAAATTATTTACAACCCCAGGTGCACTGCATTCATTTATACCCGAAGTCCTCTGTGAGCTGAAACACGCTATTTAATTCGTTTTTTTAATTGATCTATAAAATAATAAATGGTAATAATAAAAATCACCATTATCGCTATAATAATTTTTATTTAAAGCAAATGTAAATTAATAATTACTAACAATGTTTCTTTAAAAAAGAAATTTAGTTATTTTAAAACTTTTAAAATCCAAACACCAGTAAAAACACAAATGAATAAATAAGTAAAGAAAGATATATTAAAGGAAATTTCCTAAATAAAAGCAAATTAGAAATGATTTTTTTTCCCCCATATATCTTGGCACAAGTTTGACTATATTTTTAATACTTTTAATATTAAGGTCAAGAGTTTATCCCTGTTCATTCATGCTTGATACCCAGTCAATAAATAATAATAATAATAATAATAATAATAATAATAATAATAATAATAGTTTTAAGTCAATCTTGTGCATCTATTAATCAATTAAATTTATCTATTTATTACAGAGACAATTTACATTGCTAAGCAGCGCTGTAAATGTGCCAGTGTTGTCCAAAAGACTACATTTCAACGGTTATCTCGGATCAGTTGATTTAAATGAGAACAATAATGTGTCTAAACCTTAGAACGCCTGTAAGAGAAATATGAAGGAAAAGAGAGCAATTGGAAAAGGGGTGAGTACGAGGAATGAAAATAAAAGAGTAAAAAGAGTGAATACCTCCCAGGGAGGTGCAGGATCTCTCCATCTGCTATTCAGTGTATGGAACAGTCACTACACTTATCCCCTCTCTCTCAAAGGAGCTCCGCTTTCCACCCCATTAAAAAGTTTGGGAACTAATGCCACCCCTGAATACTAGCCTAATTAGAGGCTGCTCACAACTGCAAGGACCTGCTACACAAGAGTGGCTTTGGGATGGATTCTGCTTTTCCCCTTTTGTAATGCCATCGCTTTGCTCTCTCTTTTTCTGACCCATTATATCTTTCCTTTCTTTCTTCCTTCCTTTCTGTATCGTCTCAGCAGAGCTTGCAAACAACAAGGAGAACAAAGCTTTCATCGTGTTTTAGCCCTTCTGATCTGCCCCTACAGACAGAGAGTGATGGTGGAAGTAGCTGCAGCCTAAGCGGACAGCAATGATGGGTACACATGATGAGACTTACAGTTACAGTAACAGCTGTAGAGATGCATGAAGTGCTGTTTGACAGAGGAATTAAAGCCTCTGGCTCCAGGCCACCTCCCTCCAGATAGGCCAAGGAGAAACACTGGGCTTCCACCGCTTCATGAAGTGCAAGCTTACGCGTCCTTGCACATCATTTATTTAGACTTTCAGAGGTGTTTTTATTTGTTCTACATCTTGCCTGTCTCACCCCGGTGTGAACCCACAGATCCAGGATCTGCTGCAGAATTATGTTGCTGCCTCTCACTGCATTTTTCACCTCTTTTTTTTTTTTTTTTTTTTTTTAGCCCTGCACGTGTTTGCTTTGGCATGCTATCCGTTCATACAAACAACTGGGGCCCGTAGCTTATCCATCACGCTTGTGCAGAATGTGATGATAAAATAACAGGCGGTTTGAGACAAACCATTTGTTACAGCAGAATTTATTATTCTGTCCACTTGAAACAAAGTACAGAGGTTACCTAGACATCTCCTACTTAGGTTACAACAATAAATAGAACAAAGAATTGGCTGCACATATTGGAAAGCCCCAAATCCTGGTCACTGCAAAGACTTCTGGGTCCAGCAGCTGTGTGACGTCACCACAACATCCGCTGACCGTTTTTATCCTATGCACCATTAAGCATCATCGCGTTACCGTTCAGAAGGGGTCTGCCTAAGAAGCACTACCAGCTTCAGGCCCTGATTAGTTACATGCAACAACGCCTTTCGGTCATAAACACTTCATCGAGCTCCTGCAGCCCGTTCATCATGGTGACACCCACAGGTAATCCACACCAACGGCTGCAGCTGACACAAGGCAGGACCTAAACATTTCCTCTGAGCTTCTAAACACAGACTGCCAGCAATTTACAGAGCAGTACACTTGCAGTACATATAGGAGGATTAGGGCTGTCAATCGATACAAATATCTAATCACGATTAATCACACAATTGTCCATAGTTCATCATGATTAATCACAAATGAATCACATGTTTCAATTGGTTTTTTTTTAAACATTTTCTGTTCAAATTGTACCTTTAAGGGAGATCTGACATGGATTTGATAGTGGGAGTGGACAAATGTATTTGTTTTATATAAATGTATGTATATATCTATTATAGGAATCAATTAACAACACAAAACAATAACATATTGTCCACAAACCCTCACAGGTTCTGCATTTAGCATAAAAATATGCTCCAATCTTAGCATGGCAAACTGCAGCCCAACAAACAACAACTGTCAGTGTGCTGACTTGACTATGACTTGCCCCAAACTGCATGTGATCATCAAAGTAGGCATGTCTGTAAAGTGGAGACTGGTGGGTACCCATAGAACCCATTTACATTCACATATCTTGAGGTCAGAGGTCAAGGGACCGCTTTGAAAATGGCCATGCCAGTTTTTCCTTGCCCAAATTTAGCGTAGCTTTGTAGCGTCATTTCAGACAAGCTATGTCCATGGTTGGTACCGATGGATTCCTTCGGATTTCATATGATGCTAGTATCTTCACTCCAGCTTTAAAACTGAGCCTACAGCTCTGAAAGATCAGCAGCCCATCATTTTTTAAGGGATTAATTAAAAATCGCAAGTTGAAATTAATGGCATTAAAACAAATTTGCATTAACTCATTATTATTACGTTCACTTTGACAGCCTTAAGTAGGATATTTTCAAAATGGATAGATGCACATAGATGGAGAGCTCTTGCCTGTGGATAGTCATATATAGAGCATTTCTGTGTGTGTGGATGGGTGGAGGGGTGTAAGGAGGGGGTAGTTCAAACTCTGGCTTCCTCAGACAGCTTCCAAGTTTGAAATTTCACTCTGCATCCTCTGCGTTATGTCATTGATTTCTCAATGACGACGGCCTTGTCACTCAAAAGGAAAAACGTCAACACTGGAAGCCACCCATGTAGGCCCATTCACTCCTCACTTTTCCTTTCCTAAATATCCGTCCCCTCTCCTCCCCCGAACGTTCCCTTCTGTTTGTATATTCCCCCCCCACCCTCCTCTTTCTCCAGCTCTCCGCCTCATTGACTCGACCACAAAGTGTCCATGGCAGATGACTCGCATCTCTGAAAGGAACAGGGAGACGCTGGAGCTGAGCATTTAAGTGGTTGGCTCGAGCCGCCCCACCTCTTTCTGTGTCTTCTCAGGCTTTTGGAAGTTTGCCCAAATCTGTCTGGATATTTGACATACGTGCTCTTCTCACACAGCAACAGATCGACCCACAATTAGATCCAGAGATTTTAGGATACACTCACAAGCACCCCCCGACTCTTGGGTGTAGCCTTTGCCAAAATGTGAGCCACATAAAAGACAAAACCATGACCCTCTGCAATACATTAAGGGCCTGAGCTTTGATTTCGTGATCACACACTGCATGGTTATGTATGACATTGTCGAGGTGAGGAAAATCCCTTAGAAAAGACACGTTCTGAAATTGTCAACTGCCCTCTGAGTCATGATGCATGGAAAGAGAACAATTACTGGGGGGAGAGTGAGAGGAAATACAGTATATGTGTGTATTTGAGTGTTCATTTCCCAAACTTCTACTGCATGTGTACAGCTCACAATGGCCTGCAGTCAGTCTCATCTCAGGAACTTTCTGGAGATTGATGGAGGTTTTTTCACCAAACCCTTCTCCATTCCCTCCGCAGGTTTGATAAAATAATGAAAGAAAACATACACCTAGTGTGCAACAACAATGTTGACTCTCTCGGAGGGAGGAAAGGAACTGTAAAAACACCATATATCCAAGCGAGGTCCTGCTGAAAGCCTCCTTTTGTCTGGAGTGCCAGTGGTACTATAGAAAACATCTAACTGGCAAGATCTCACCAAAGTGGAAAAAAAGATGCTGTTTCTATTTGATACTTCCTCCCAAGGCAGTAGGCACTTCCTGTTCCCCGTCTCAACATTTTCAGGGGCCTCTATCAAAGTATAACTTCGCCGAAGGGGGTGTCCAGCGGCCCCTGTTCTTCAGGGTGGTCAAGCCCGCCAATTCTTAGCAGCTCTCTGCTGGATATGTGAAGCAAGTAACTGGATACATATTCAGGGCACAGCAGGGTGCAGCAGACCTGCTGAAATGTAGTCTAACTCGTGTGTTAGCACAGGCTAAATTACAGGCTGAATTTTAATGCAATTCTTAAAAGCTAAATATACCTGATCAGGACCGAAAAGCTGCACTCAATTCGCACAAATTGCATCAGTTCACAGAGCAGTAAAGAGGTCCATCTTGTGTGTTTACTGAAACTCCATCGTCTGAACTCGCTTCATGGATCCAGTTGAATCTACAATCACTCACATGTTTTATCACCGGAGCTCAGAGTGCCACACTTATGCTTCCATTTTGCCCTCTCGTACACGGCAAAGCTGGAAAAGTGGCTTTTACACACCCACATGCCATCAGTGCACACACACTCTTAAATGTGAAAACCAAGACTAATTACCACCATCCAATAGTGGTAATTTAGAGCCATCATTATGCTGGCGGACTTCTCCAAACAGCAAAATATCTGTTTTACTAGGAAACAGTGCTCCAATACTGATGATGACAATTACCAAAATGCTTATTTCATTTCATATTTACATTGTTGACATGTCAAGTTAATAATTCAATGAGCAATTTAAGAGTTTTAGCATCGTGAGGAGGAGTTTGTATACTACAATTAAACTTAAATTACACATGGTAGGATTTGAGGGATGATTCTGATATTTCTTCGCAAAAAATATCTGTAAATTTGATTTTATTTTGCAATATATATTCTATATTACATCTAATTAAAATTGTCTAAATAACTAGGTGGAGTTGCTTGTTAAATTTCTAAATAAATACGCAAACATGGTTTTAGGCTACAATGCACACACTAATGAGTAGGGCTTTAGCAACAAGCAGCCTGCTGGAATAGTGTAATTTAGTTATTTAGTCAAGAACTATACTTTAAGGTACAATATGCAAGAATTAACTAAAAACAATGTATGGACTGATAAAAAATAACCCTTCTCAATCATCACTTATGTCCTAGGAAGTGTGCCGGTTTCTTATTATTTTGCTTTACCCAGGACACTTGATGCTGGGGGTCAGCAAAATGGCTTCGGGCCCCACATGGGTGTGCAGCCCATTCAGGTGGTTAAATATCGTCGCTTTGTCACGCTCCTCGACGTCCCCCTTTAGCTCTGTTAGATACAAAGCCTCTGTATTTCACACATGAGAACGAGTTGTGTTATGTACATGTGATCCTCTGACAGGAAGTCTGCATTTATTCAAAATCAGGCAACTGGGCACTTTCCCAGAGAGTTATGCAGAGTTATGCAGAGTTCGTTGTCTATTTATTTGTGTTTTAGAACACAACCGCCATGAAACAATCTGAAAATAACATTTTATTTCTCTGATTTGCTGCTTTGCTCTCACTAACGCCGCTCTCTCTCTTCAGTCACTCTATAGCTCAGTCCGCCATCGCTGCTCTCTCTCTCCCCCTCGGCTCGTTGAGCTGTGGAGGTGTGGTCAACTTTGAATGCTGTGTGTTTACAACAGCAACCGACAATGCTTATGTATTATACCTCCAAGTACAAATTTGAGGTACTTGTACTTTACCAGTCTTTTCATGCTACTTTCTACTTCTGCTCCTCCTGCAATTCAGAGGCAAATATTATACTTTGTACTTCACTACAATTACAGCCTTTGTTATTTTACAAATTAAGATTTTTACAAACAAAACTTACAAAGAGCTTATGAAATCTGATGTTTTGTTTTGTTTCCTTCCAATTAAGGAACCAAACAAAACTAAAAAGCCAAATGAATGACAACAACCTGAACTCTAAAACACTGACATGTTCTCATCTTCCTCTAACAATATTTTGGGTGGATTATGCTGCATGTATGCAGTGCTTCAATAATTGTAAAGCCTAAGACAACGATATCTAAATTTGTTTCTTTAGCCGTGGACGTTTCTAAAACGATGCCCTGGATGGTCTTCACAGGCTCTTTATTCTTTACTGATTCGTGTACGGCACTGCAGCCCGATCGACACAGCCAACTCAAACATGATAGAATAATACATTTGGAAACTTTCAACAAAACTGGATTACAGATTGAGTTCATGTTTTATAAACAAAGATATAAACGTAGTTGAGAATCCTGACAATAAATGAGATAGCTTATAAGAAAATTGCCATAAAAAGATGGTGGTATGTTTCCTGAAAGTCATCTGAAGAAGCCCCTCATGTGTTCATTAATATGAGAGGGGAAAATTGCGTATTCCTGTCACCAATGAGCCCAGATTGAGAATGAGACGTATTTACACTCACAAAACAACAAGATGAAGTTGTCTGAAGTGGCGTGCAGACGGGATGCAGACAGTAGCCCTGACAGCTGGGACTTCTCTGCCTGCCGGTGGGGCTCGGTGTTTGTACAGTAGCTTAATTGATTCACTGCTCTCCTCTTCTTGATCTCTCCATCCTCTCCCGTCACTCTGCACTCAGGTGGAACGAGGCGGTAGGGGGTCCAGGACGTGGTCTCAGTTCAGCGTAAGCACATATGCTACACAGATCAGTGTGTTTCCATTTCTCTGCCTTTCACCAGTGGGGGGGATAGGGTTACCGTGTGCCGATGAGGGAAGAGGGGTGAAATGCAGTGCTGGTTGGATGGTGCTAGGATGTCACAGAGCGAACACATAAATCTGTGCATCTGAACGCTGGTCATTTGTTAGCTGTGGAAGTTTTCCTCCCCCATGTACCTCATACCTCTCTAACCCTCCTCCGGCTTATACAACAGTTGAACAGGGTCAGTTTTAGGGGGGATTTTACTGTTAGACAGATTCATTAATGCCCTTCCTACGGTTCTAAAAGTTGAGTATAATGCCAGTTGAGATTAGTTCGTGGATATCTACGAGATCAAGAGGCAGCTTTGAGGAGTGAGCCAGTGGTCGGTATAACTAAACGTTAGAAAGAAGTAAACAAAGATCCAATTAGCACACACAGCCAATGCAAACCACCAAAGTAGTTGAATGTAAGGAAGGTAGGCGATACCGCAAAATTTAGTGTCAATCTGATACTAAGTAATAAAAGGCCAGAATCGCAGATATCAATAATGATACCTATTAGAATTAAAAAACAGTTTATGTACTTCCTCTTCGTAAACTGAATGTGCAAAAACAAGGTGCAATCAATAAATGTTTAAATTTTTTTTTAGTGCAAATAACCAAAAAAACTACCCTCAATCATCATTCATTGCTGTGAAATAGCTCCCAACATGCTCCTCTTCATTCAGTCATCAAGTGTCAGCTGGAAAAACTACTCAGGTTGCACACTGTGTGCTACGTGTGTTATTTGAATGCACACAACATCATTTTTGTATTGATCTTATTGACGCTACAATCAATCTTCAAAACGGAACATAAGTATCTGTAGTATTGACATTTTTGGATTGATCTGCCCAACCCTAACAACTAGCTTCGCTCTAGTCAAGGGCAGAATTCAAAGCTCACTAAGTAAAATCTTGTCACATTCATGTCTGTACAAACAGGACAGTAGTTTCAATCTTCTCATCTAAATCTACAAAAGTCATTCTTTTCAGTCAGTATCACTAATAAGGCATCAAGTAGACACAATAAAAAACTAAACTAAACTAGAAACAAGCCTGACATTTTAGCTGACAAACACATTCATCTTCTTTTGACCATGTTGGCAAGCTATCAGTTTATTATTGTACACGTCCTTTAGCTCAGGATATACCTATAAAAGCACTTTCCACTGTTGTTACCCGATTTCCAGTTCAGAGTAGCTCAAGCTGACAGTTAAACCGCCTGACAGATTGATACTCTCTCGTTAATGCTTAATGACTTTCCCAGTCTAAACAAATAATCAGTCTCTCAGTAGCGGAGCAGGGGGATCAATTCACTCTTTAGGGAGGGATGTAGGCAACAAGGGCTGATGGCAGTGGAGGAGTGGAGAAGGGGCTTACCCAAGAATTTATCCTTCTTGTCTTCGCTGCTATGAGGGCGGTCAGTGTGGTGACCTCTCCCCGGCAGGAGGGGTCCACCGGTGACCTCTGTATTCCCCTGCATCCCCTTCCAGCCCCGGCTCAATGCAGGCCATTCATGAGTGTGTGTTTATCCTAGTGATGCTCCGCAGGGACGGCCAGCTATCCACTGCCATTTTATGGAGCCTGAGGGGCAGAAGCAGAGAGAAAGGCAGAGCAATGGAAGCGTTTAACTACTTTACTCACACTTACTCACAATAACATTTCTATTCACCCCGTCACTGCTTGTTTGCTTTTCTTCTCCGTGCACTAAAATGGCGTTATAATACACTTGATTCCTGATATTCTCTCTCTCAACAAGACACCTTCTGGCTGCATAAATGTAGAAGGATTGATATGCACTGAAGAATAACACAAACTTTCACTCTCTCACACTGCCTTAGACAAACATACAGTGGAGGCACACCCACCTCGAGTGAGAGGGAGAGAGCGAAGGGAGTGCTGAAATATGTCTTACGGCGCTTAAGCAAGTGAACCTTGAAGTTATTGAGCTTCCTTCAAACCAAGCATCTGGGTCCCCCCAAAAACCCAACTCCTACAAACTCCCCCTCGCCAGCGCTGGCCTCCAGGGACCTGCCGTAGGACAGGGCGCGGAGGAGGAGATGAGTATGTTCTCTGTTTGTACAGCTGAGGTCATTAAAGTCGTACGTGCAGGATTAGACAAAGAGCAGGACGAGGTCGGTGATGGCTTTAAGACAGATTCTCATTCGTAGGAAAGAATTTGCAAACTCATGACATGCATGAGAACAAGTGATCTGCATCATGTTGTGAGTAATCTATAGCATGTGTGTGCAGCCTGCTTTGTCTCATCTCTTTTCAAAGGATGTGAGCCTGACTGAGGTGTGGCGTATTACAGACCGACCACCCACACTTCTATCACTCATCAGAATGAATGTCTCTCATATTGTCTATGATATACACCAGCGCAGGTGATTTAATGTCTAATTAATCCTGGAGCACTACCACTACTTGACACATGTTACAGTTCATCATGTTTCATATACTCTCTCTGACCTTTTGGATTTAGCCTGGGTGTGTTTAAGCTTCACATTTACAGATGTCTCACCATCAGACTGGGAGATATAAGCTACTGTATATAGTATATATCAGAATTTATTATGTGAAGATACAGTATGTCCTCTGCGATGTATGGTCCTGTTTTCATGGGGGTAGACTGACTGTAAACACATTGCAAGACATTTGGGAGCAATTTATAGAGTTTTCCATAATTTGGTCTTGCATCATTTTCATCATCAGTCTGTTTTGCATTTCAGCAGCACAACACTCCAGATGTTATTTTTGGTGAATTCAGGTGTTTAGTCACGTGATGCTGTGACACCTGACATCACGTTTCCAGGTTGCATTCATCATGTAAAAGGTGCTCTATACCATATCCAGAGCCTGTATATAGCAGCAAACAAGTATTTGCTATGTAAAAATGAGGAGGAGTAATGTCTACCTGAGCAGAGAATGAAGTCACTCTCCTCCTGTGTGTAATCTGGATTTATCCGTCCTTTATTGACATGTTGATGCACGTGAGCGTGCTCCACTGGCTAGCTCACAGCTGCCACTCTGCACTGCCTCGACCAACAGCGCCATAGAGGAAGCGTATAGCTCCCACCCTCTTGGTAAGCACTGTTAACTCTGCAAGCGCTTTCGCCGTTGTTAGCGCTGTTAGCACCATTAGCTGCAAGCCGCTGGCTCGCTGTTGTCCTGTTGAGAGCCAGCGAGAGACAAGAGAAATGCTCCCAATCCTGTATTTAGCGCCTCTAATCACCTTAACAAGGGATGCCACCATGAAATCACAATGCATTACAATCAACCACTGTGATGAATTTTCATCGCAGTTTGCATGAAATCCTTCGAAAAGAACACATTTAGATTTTTTTCTGTCATTTTTTTAACAATACAATGAGTTTTTTTGGTGAAATAAATTGCCTTGCACTAATTGATCTTAAATTATGAAGTAAGACAATACCAACATATCCCATCTTACAAAAAGTTATTCCTCTTTTTTTATGTTTTTTCCTATGAATGTCCTGCAACACATGACGCATGTGTCAATTTCCAGTCCAGTCTTTTCAAAAACTACTTAGGTTTAAGAAAAGATTGTGGTTTGGGTTAAAATAAGTGAGGTAGTGTAACATTACGTGACAAATACATCAGTGTTGACTTCTGGTTTCCTGATTAGACTGACTTTAAAAGTTTGTTGTCGCTCTTTATACTCCCTGGTTCACAATTACATGGATTACATACGAATTGATCTTGTGGGCTATGTATGAATTACTTTTTGTACCAACGGTGCCTGACATACATATGACATGCAGATGCATTGGCATGCAGAAAAGTGGATGCAAAGTAGACAGCAAATAAATTAAAACAACTGCTGCGTTGTTTCCACATACAGATGGCTGCAAATGCTGCTGAAATATACACAAAAAAGATTTAGGATGTTCCCTGATACACTTCATTTATTGTCACATTTACAGCAGAGTGCACAGTATTTTCATATTGGTTGCCACTATTCGTCGTCTCATGTGGTGCAGTTTGATCGCTTGAAGTTGACAATACTGACCATGAATTTTGTATTTGCCTGATAATCAATTCCTGCTCTCTAGTGTGTTAAAAATGCCTTTTATAGCCAGAACTCAAGTACAGTCAGTAAAACATATAGAAAACTGATTCTAGTAAGCTGGTGGTGTGACAGGACTGCTGATTTCAGGTTGTTATGACCAAACGGGTGATAAATATGACCAAGGCCTCTCACCATTGTCTTGGTGACAATGTCTAAAGACCAAAAGGACTCTTGGCTCCTTTGGTTTCTTAATGTTGTCCCAAAATGTTGCTACGCTAAATTTCATTAAATTTATGGTTGTTGGTATTCATTCCTTAACACATCTCTGGACCAAATAAATCATTTTCTGATACTTTAACTTTATTGAGTTAACGCAATACATTCAGTCAGATTCTGACGTTCAACAGTGTTTTCTTACATACATTTGAGTGCTGATATGTTCCTGCAAAATAACTGGTTATTGCCTTTTCTTCAATTGTATAGCTAGATTGAAATTATAATATTTACAAAGAAATGTGGTCATTTAAAATACATAAACAATATATTAACACTTCAACACTGAACAAGTGTTAGCATCTCATGCTTTTTTGTGCTATTTTATATCCAAATCTGGAGTAATAGTAGTAATTTATTTCAGTCCTTATTGACTATTTTACCATAAATAATGCACATAATAAATGAATAACAATCAGGCAATAAATTAAAGGGAAGTTTAAGATCATTATACTAATAGGCATGAACTTTTTCACTACTAGGTTTACAGAAATATCAAAGTTCCAACATTTCATCCAAATTAATAATCATACTTCAGTTTTATGTTTACCTCCTTACTTGTAAACATTTTCTTTAATTTGCAAAGTGAACTCCACATTTTTAATTCCTTGTTTTAAAAGGAAATGGGATTCATCATTATAAAAAAACCAGACGTTGACTTTTCTACAGGACCTTTCTTAAGAACAAATTTATTTAATAAAAACTTAAATAATGA
Source organism: Pterois miles (assembly GCA_947000775.1). Lineage (NCBI taxonomy): Eukaryota > Metazoa > Chordata > Actinopteri > Perciformes > Scorpaenidae > Pterois > Pterois miles. Next base: position 6,443,043 of record CAMQGK010000514.1, on the reverse strand, counting down.
GGCACAATGTAGGTAAAAACAGAAACAGGTAACAAGGTTTTTTTTCAGAAATTTCAAAGAAGTTCTTTGCTAATTATTATCTATTTATCAGACATGTAAATAAAGCATATCAATCAAGTTTGTATTCTTTTCCTATTCAATTAATCACCAGCTATGGGGAAATAGGGAAATCTAATTATTAAATAATGTTTATAATAAAGTAATGGAGTAATTTGGCAGTAATTCCAAAGTAATTTCAAATAGGTTACTTGCTAATTATCACCTAATTACCATGAAATTTGTAGACCTTTGTTTTATGGATGATAATGCCATCATTATAATCACATTTTGTCACTGTGCTACACTGTTTGACACAACCAGTGTGACAGGTACACTGCTGTCCAGCACACAAACTTATTAAAACACATCTACTTCAGCTGTAATCACAGTAAATAACTCTAAATTGATCAAGCACTGTTTTACCATTCTGAGTCCAGCTCCTGCTAGTTATTGGCTGGTCCACTACAGTGTGAGTGCTACTGGGTTGATAGGACATGCTGTTATTGCGTTTTTGGTTTCATCTCCGTTGGAGGTTGCTTGTCCTGTGTGTACTGGAGAGTTTCTTCTAACAAACACCAAAACAGCCTGTTCACATTACTCTGTCTCGTCACGCTCCTGTCTCACATTAAAATCATTTTTCTTTTACTATTTTAATTAACATTACTCAGCAAAGCCTCAGAGTACATTGTGTCTGTGGTCACCTGACTAAGCTCTCATAACTGTCTCACTAAAGGAGCTTATTGCAGTTGTGGCATCTGAAATAGCTCATTATGTTCAAATGTTGATATTTACAATTCAACTCATAGTATAGTTTGGAGATTTTGTCCTAAACTGTATTCATTGCCACTACATGATTGTGTTTGTGTTTATTATGTCTTTTCTTTATCATTATAGCTGTATTGTTCTTTCAGTCATAATCTCTTGTTTTTACTTAAATTAGTTCTGTTTGAACATTTCTACCTGAATAGCTATATAAAGATGCTGTATTATGTTGTTATATATTTTTCCTTCATTAGTAGTAGTAGTATTTGTTGTTGGGTTGTGGGCATGTTGCCATGTTTTTAATGCATAAAGAATGTTTTCAACCCAGATTTCCCATCCAGCTTCATGTCACACAACAGATGAGTCACAGTCTCACAGTCACAGCTCAAGAGAAACATTTTTCTGTTATTATTAAGATACAGGCACAAATTCAACTATCAACCAGTTAAAGGGGACATATTGTGAAAAACTCACTTTTTCGGTGCATGTGCACATACATGTGGGTCTCTGGAGTGCCTGCCTATAATAGACTGTACATGAGAAGTGGACGTAGACACTTTGGTGTCACTCGTTGGTTTGCAGTCTGCTGTTTTGAAGCTTTGAGTTAAGTATTCTGGCTTCTGCCATCTTGGTTTTTTGTAGCCAGAGGTGACATGAAAGGGTGGAGCTAAGTACAACCAAACGCTGAATAAGACATTTTTAGGCAACAAAACACACTATGAAAGGGTTAAAGTCGATGAAAACATGGACAACTCCCAGACCGGAGAACGCCATGGCTGTAATCACAAGGTGGCCACGCCCTAAAGCATCCCCTATTTGACTCTGAATGGGACCATAGTTTACTAACTGATGCTGTGTTGAAGAACTACCAACTGAGACCATAAACTCATGTTTACAATATTTACTGAGATAATAAATCAAGTGAGTAGTAGGCTCATTTTCTCATAGACTTCTATACAATCAGACTACTTTTGCTAGCAGAGGAGTCGCCCCCTGCTGGATATTAGAAAGAATGCAAGTTTAAGGCACTTCAGCATTGACTTCACTTCTCAGAAACAGAGGTAACCCACTGGTGCCAACCCACAATCTGTGAATACAGGTATATTCAGAGAGAGCAGGAGAAGAAGCATGTAAACATATTGTACTAGAAGCCAAAAATACAAGTATGACCTGGAAATGAGCATGATATGTCCCCTTTAAGTGGTATATCATTTACTACATCTCTGTGTGGCGAGGTTCTGCCCCATATGACGGTGGTTAAAATAATGCCCCAGGACGTTTGTTTTAAAAGCCCAATAAGCGAAGCAGTTGGACAAAGATGAACCGCAAGCAAAGCAAAGGAACCTGCACTTTAAGGATGTTAAAAAAGCAGACACAAACGCAACTTCCCAACATCATAAGCAGCTATCATAACCAAGTGTAAAGTTTGTAATTTCTTACACCAGTTTGAGAACAGTGATGATTTTTTCCTCCTCGTTGGTGTTTTCTACTCGCTGCCGTCTTCACAATATAAACTTTACGCAACACCGCAACCGTTTTGCAAGATCACATAATTAGAAGGCGAGCGGCCGTGATTGTAAAAACAATGAAGTAGATCTGATATTTTAGGTACCTATCTGAACAAACTTGAACTTACTTAAAGGCACTATATGTGAGTATGTCTTTGTTGCACACAAGCCTTTATGTGTACTTTACAACCCTGCTATCTTTAGTTCCTTTGGGAATATCACAAGAATGCCGAAACTGGCCACTTCCATAAAACGCCTGCTCCAGTCCTCCCACTTTGAGGTTTCTGGCTTTAACATGCTCTGACAAACTTCAGTAAATATAATTTACTTTATTTTTTATGATTATTTCTATACCAAGCCATGCTCTTCAAAAGGTTTAAATCTTTTTTGCTAACCCCTTTTTAGTTGTTGAGTTCATTGCCAGGGAGCCATGACCTCATGCTGTAATTTTAGTCTAATTCCATTTGGGGGGAAACTCGACTGAGCAGGCCCTTGATTCAAGACCAAAAAGGTTAAGAAACTACCACTGGCTAATAGCAGAGGTAGGGATACTTAAGAAAATAAAGATCACTTTTTGACCTTCTTTACTTCCTCTTTCAATTGCGGCCCTCAATCATTTTTCCCTCTTTAAAGCCGGCTGCATATGTTTTCATTTATGAGAGATTATTTTGAGGTAGATTCTGCTACTGTTCAGTCGCTCTAAAGTTAATTTTTCACATTCTTTGATCCATCCACACAAGGTACAGTCAAATATACAGTTCAGCATGTTGGGAAATGTGCTTATTTGCTTAGAGTGTCTTTGCTTAGCACATGATTAGCATTGTACAACACTGGAAACACCTAACAGAGGACCCCCTAAAACTTGGTATTTCGCTCTGATGGGTGAGGTTTTGCAGGAAGCGGCTTCGGCGACCTCTGTGACCATCAGCCCATGCTCTGAGAACATGCCCATGAGTTAGTTTTATACAACAATGTAGATTACTACTTTAATTTTCACCATCTAGTCATGCTGACATGAATTTACTATTGGTGTGAGTGTATGAGAGTTGAGTTGATGTTTCTATGTGAGAGAGTGAGTCAAGTAAGATCAGTGTGATCACACAGTAATGGTCTTTGCTCTTTGGATTAACGTGTTATAGCTCTATTCCTGGGTGCCTTCATCTTTATTTTCCAGCAATGTTATAACAGCAAATTGATTAATTTGAGAGTTTATCAACAGTCAGGTAAAAGTAATTAAAAAGAAAAATTGAAAAATTGAAAGTAGAAATTCAGGCATGGCAGCGAGGATTAATACCAAGTTTTTAGGGTTTCCCCACCTAATAGCACATTTCAAAGCTCACTAATTAGCCAACCAACACTTAATCAGACCCCTTAGCATCACCTTTTGGTCACATTAGACACAGCTTACGTTGGGAATTCAAACAAAAACACTTGCTTAGGTTCAGGCAACAAAACCACACAGTTCGGTGTAGGAAAGTGTGAGAGTGTCTTTTCACTCTTTAAACTATGTCACCACACTCCTGGCGCACTTTCTCTGAGCATTTACTGTTGCCGTGGATGGGTTTAGAGAAAGAAAAGTAAAAGTAAAAGAACAGTTTAACATTTTGACTCATTTGCTTTATTGCTGAGCGTTTGAAGGGATGACAGCTCTCTCGTCTACAGTAAATATGAAGCTACTGCTGGCAGCCAGCTAATTAATTTAGTTTAGCATAAAAACTGAAAACAGGGGGACACAGCTAGCCTGGATCTGTCCAAAGGTAACAAAATCTGCCTACTAACACCTCTTAAGCTCATCAAATACCACGTTATGTCTTGTTTGTTTAATTCATACAAAAAAGTGTAAAAGCGATAAGTCACCATTATAAGGGGTTATGTGCCAGATTATTTCTTGGCTATGAGCAGTTACCGGCCAACCAGCAGAGACTCCAGCAATAGCCATAGATAAAGACGGATGACATGACAGCTCCCCGAAAGTGAAGCCAAAACATCTCCATCGCCCCCTGGTGGCTGGCTGCAGTATAGGTCATAAATCCCGCCCTCTCCATGTTAGCAGATGGGGCATGAGCCAAATTAAAAAGTCAAAGTATGTGTTCAATAAATTTTTCCCAAAGATGGTTTTTGTCAGTTTAGGTAGTTCTCATCACACTGATGTAGGGTCAAGTGTTAGTTTGTCTGATAAGTTTGGTTCACCACACGATCACTACTGTGCATACTCTGGCTCCAAATGCTGTCAAAAATCTCAAGATGGCAGCTCCCGTATCCGGGATATTTTGGCATCACTTCTGTACAGATGGAGGAAATGGAGATGCATCATCCATCTTGATATACAGTCTATGGTCCCAGCCAAGAAATAGTCTGCATAACCTCCTGTAAAATGGCAGCTTGTTTTTACACTTTTTCACTATTCACAATGGTACTGATCTTCTTCAAAGCTGAGGAGCAGATGAATTTAAATGCTGCACCACAACATTTTGCATATTTCCCTAAATGTTGACCATTTCCTTTGACAAAATGAGCAGATCAATAACACTGACTTACAAAAACAGAGCAGTCCGTTGGGAATTCAAAGTGTTCCCCTGAGTGCATAGAGCACAAACAACCTGAGAACACTTTTAGGTGTGTATTTCTGCTTCAGAGGTCACTGAACTGTAAGCCGGCTGCATCACAAAGAGGAGGTCTCAAACCAGCTTGGCACAGACGTGGAAGGGGGCGGTCTCGTCGGAGCTGTGAGGTGTACGGGTTGAAGTCTGGGTGTCAGTCTGCTGTAACTGATTCAGTGGTAATGAACCCGCTGCTTGGGCAAAGTGCCAGCGAGCACAGAGCCACCAGCAAATCATCCAAAGTGTCGACACAGTGGGCCAAAAAGAACAAATTTCAAGACATCAGCTATTAATTCATGTCTTCAGGAATCTGTTAACTGTTGGACATCAACCGCTCCCCTCGGAGCGTTGTTGTTGTTGCCTGGTGTTAAACTCCTCCAGGGTTGGATTGAGGACTCCCGAGTCATCGCTCCCCCTCTCCTCTCACTCCAAGACAGCCAGGTCTTCTAACCTCCCCTTCACCCAAAAACACATCCGTAATCCCATAATGTGTCTGCTTGTCTATTTCCATCTCAAAGACACACACACACGCACACACACACATGCACACACACACACTCCTCCCTCTGCTTTTCAGACAGTGGGTCCTCCTCGCCCAAATCCATTCATCTCAATCCTTTGTCACGACTATTCCTCATGCTGTCCATCCCCTCATCCAACACATCAGGTGATATTTCAGGGCTTTGAATAAAGGAAAATCCCTTCAAACACATTTGCAAGATGAGCAAGCATATCTATGATAAAGACATACAGCAGAGCTACTTTTAAGATGCCTACGGTACATAAAAATCTGTGGAGGAGGATTATTACAGTATGTTTATTAGTCGCTGTGGTCGTACAGCGAGTCCTATACGAGCCATCTCGTGCGTAGAGCACTCGGGGACACTAAAGCCACACGCAGCGCTTGTGAGAGATTATTAGAGCGAAAGATATCGAGTCTGTCGCTGAGGGAGGAGGTTCCTCGAAAGACTGAACCAATGAATGGAGACGGAGCAAGTATGTGCACCATAGGGTTGAAGCGTGTATGAGTGTGTGTTTATATAGTTGGGGGGAGGGGCTGTAGTAATAGTATTACCGGCATTCAGATACATATACCTCGTAACAACACACGTTTCCATTGTGACAATATTATGGCAGTGATGGATTCAGTACCATTATCCTACATAAACATACAGCTGATGCACTAATAAATCACTGAAGTGCAGAGCGGCGCCTGCTCAGCTTCATTCTTGAAAACCATCAGAGTGCAGAACTGTGGTTTAATCGCTTAACTTTTAAACATTTTTCAAAGTTTCAGTCTTGGTTTTTAAAAAGTATTACTAAATAAACCGATATAGGCCTGCACACTAAAACAACATATGAACAAGAGTCATCTATGATATTATCATGAGGTTTACATTTAGATATGTGCTCTTCTTTAAGTACAGAGGTGCATGGCTGGAGCTATAGGATTTTATAAAATACTAAGGTAATGTATAAGGCAATGTGTCCAAATCCTCAAAACCCAGCCCCTGTAAATTGTATTTTCGGGTGAAGGTTTAAATCTACCTATTGTTCTAGATTTACTGTGACCCTAAAGGAGTAGTGTGCAGCATTTTGAGGGATTTATTAGCAGAAATGGAATATTTTCATTGAGTATAATCACATGAAACTAAGAATTGTGTTATTGTTATATCTACATAGGAAGTGGGTCCTCTTCACAGTCCTCCATGTTGCTCTGCCATGTTTCTACAGTAGCCCAGAACGGACAAACCAAACACTGGATCCAGAGAGAGCCTTTCACGTTTTTAAGTTACCTGAACACCACCCTAGTTTTCTGACATGCTTATGAAACTGCGGTAATGTGAGCTGCACAGTGTTGAACTGTGGTACCGCCAGCCGCCGTCTCACTTCCATCGCTCCTATTGTGTTATCATGGTACGGATGGCGTCTTGGACGGTGGACGGTTTTACCACGGCAATGCACTCGGCAGCTCACGTTACTGCAGTCTTGGAAAGGGAGGAGAGTGGGGAGGGATACCCGGTTGGTTGCAATCTGCTACCACACCACTAGATGCCGCCAAATCCTACACACTGGTCCTTTAATGTGGTCAAATTTAAAGCCCCCCTCCAATCAAAACTGTGTTGTGATGATTATTCATTTAAATGGATGTTTCAGCTTCACTACAGAATGATTTTCAGGTCAGGAAAAAGTATTCACATTCGTCAACTGAAAGAGGAAGTCTAGAAAATACCTGTCTTGTGTTTTAAGCTAGTCTGTAGACTGTAGCCTTTAATCTGTAGACTTCCCCCTATTTTTTGGAAAAAAAACAATACACAATGTAATGTTACGTAACTTAACTTATATTTAAAGTGCCATAATTAAATGTACTCATCATACAGACTGGCTCCTGCCAGTGTTACAATATCAAATATTATATTACTGGAAAAATATCACACATTAATGTGTAATGAGTATTTTGATGTGGAGTTGGAGCTGATTTGAACTATTTTATATACTGTTGGGTAGTTTAGTAGTTCCCAACCTGTGGGTTATTATTTTTATTGTTGATTAATCTGTGGAGTATTTTCTCGGTTAATTGATTAGTTGTTTGGTTTATAAAATGTCAGAAAATGGTGAAAAATGTTGACCAGTGTTTCCCAGATCCCAATTTGATGTTTTCAAATGTCTTGTTTTGTCCACAACTTAAAGATATTCAGTTTCCTGTCATAGAGGAACAAAGAAACCAGGAAATATTCACATTTAAGAAGCTGCAATCAGAGATTTTTGACTTGTTATTCTTAAAAACTAATTAAATGATTAACAAAATAATTGGTGATTAATTTAATAGTTGAACAACTAATCAATTAATCATTGCAGCTGTTGTAGACACTGCTTCATTTCCACAAGGTTCAAATTTGGCCTTGTCGGCGTGTCATATAGACCCACTGGTTTAATCTACAGCAATACATTGTAATGCCGCTGGCATTTAGTGGAGTATAAAGTAGTATAAAACTGAAGTACTGACAAATGCACTTAAGTAAATGTACTTAGTTACAGCGTGTTTTCGTACCTGTGTGACTGCTGGTCAAGACGAGCCACTGTCTTGAAATAAAAAGTGTCTCAGCAGTCAGTTGTTACTCCAGCTGGGAGACTGAAAAAGCAACACTGGCAAGACCGAGGGAAAAGTACATCAATAACACAGCTAAACACACAAAAAACAGCCTTTGTCTCTCTCTCACACACAATACTGTTCCACAAAAAAATGTTTGTTTCTCTTGTTACACATATTACAAGGGGCGGATTTGAAGAGGAAATGCAACTAAGCTGCACTGAAATTAAAAGAAGGGGAAACTGAAGCAGGATAAATGTGGAGGAGGGGGTGGAGGTGGATGGGCGGGGTTATATGAGTGAAGGTAAATGGCATTGGAAAGCCCAGCCTGATTCCAAGTGCCCCCGCTTTGAAAGTTTGCGTGAGGCAGCTTAACGGAACGTCGGGTTGTTTTTCCGCTCCACTGCTTTCTGGACTGAACTATAAACTAAAGACGACATCCTCTCATTAGCCTGCCCTCTGTAGCAAAGCCAGGCCATTTAGTGTACCCAAAATCCCATTGTTTAATTGTGCGGGTCAAGTCAAAGGTCAACCAAAATATTGATGAACTTTTTTAAGGAAGGAGGGGGGAGCAGTGAGGCTTGAAGCGGTGGGGAGGCAGGCGAGGGCAGAGGTGCAAGGGCCACAAACACAGCTGTACTGAAGTGCACACAGAGCAGCCGGGCTGTGGACTGGGAAAATGTTTCACGCTCTCATTTTCACATTGAAGTTACAATGCAAGCCTGCGGGTATGTACAGGGAATCACACCTTCACAGATACATTTAAGTACTGAACATTAAATTACAGTGAGATCTCGCTGCTGCTGCCAGTAAAGGCTGTGAGACAAATCAGCCACTCAAAGCAACGCAGTCATAACAGCAGCAGGGCTCAGAATCTGACTGAGATGGTGTGCAATGGCTGAGTGTTATGGATTACACTGTTTGTTTAAATCCATGTTAGGTGGATTATACTCCTTCACTAAAGAGGGCTGGCTGGGGTCAAAGGCCAGTGAGGCAAAGGCTGCTAAGAAGGTGCTCAAAACACAGCTTTCTCTCCGACCTGAGGGAATTCCTGCAGACACCACTCTGCGTAACTCGTGACCCAAGTTTGTGAAAACGGGTGTTCAAGAGGTGTGTGGAAGTTACGTGAAAGTGAAAAAAAAATTAGATTCAGAGTTAGGAGTTCATCCAAATGTGTAGTTAGTTCAAAGAAGACATGAAGTACGCCTGCTGGTAAAATAAATACAAAGAAAATTAAATAAAAGAAAAAAAGTATAGTTTTTGGGCCGTCCTTTACTAACAGCAATCACATGAAATATCTAAAAAATGCTGTCAATAATTATGAATCTCATCTCAATCCGCTGGATTAACCCATTTATTTCTTTTCAAACGCGTTCCTGCCATATTTAAAATCTTCCTGATGAAGCTCAACATCTTACATTATCATAAATCCAACACACACAGCATTTTGAGCTTGTTCATCATCAGGAAAACAATATCAATCAATCATAATAATTTTAGACATTTTGGGCAAATAGGAAAATAAAAGACATTTGCCTGTCGGGTCAAAGTTGAAATCATTTGGTTTGACTAAATAAAGATATTGTTATAAACTCAGGGCCGACTTAAGGTGTAGGCCATATATTTAAAGGTCACCAAATGAAGAAATAAAAAGAAAAATACACTTTTCACGCCTGAATCTCTCACACTTTTTCATCTACCCCGTTGCAAATCTTAAGCCAACAATATCAGGAACCAGCAGTTATTTCTGAAAATAAAAATTGTAATTTTTGCCTGAAACCTGTTGTGATGTCTGATGTGTATTGTAGGGTTTGGGTTCTGGGGGTTGAGCCCTAATCCTAGGGTTACCAGTCTAAGGTGGGGGGCTCCAAATTTCACCTAAGGCACCAAAAAAGCTTGAGCCGGCCCTGCTCATTAAATAATGTAACAACAACATCAGAGGTAAATAATAATCTTTCTGTAGAAGATTTAATAGCAATTTGCTCCCAAGGTAAAGAAATATTGATTAATTCAACGTGTTTTATTAAAAGCAAAAGAAGTGTAGTTTGCTTTGACCCCGTGCTCTCTGGGATCTCGTCGCCGTCGCTGGAACCGAGAAGGACTGAAGCTCACCAAACGAAAACAAAGTGGTCACTTTATGCCCCGGGCGCGTTTCTGGTGACATTTAACAGCAAGGAAAGCTATTTCCTTTGCCATTCAAAGCCAAACGCTCTTAATTGCTCGAGAAGTCTGCTGCAGTTTGGAAAACACTTTGTGATATTCCCCGAGCTTGATCTCTGCGGTTCACTTGAGTCTGTGTTTATTCCTGTGTGGAGAAAATTGGTTTACTCGAGTTGTAATTTTGATATGACACTAAAATATTCCCTTGAACGCGCACCATTTGGAAAGCTTTGTAGTCCTAATGGCCATTCATTATGGTTTTCAAGATACGTTTATGTTGTCATTAAATCTGACTAAACACAGAAACAAACATTTCCCAAACGCACCTTATCTTCTCAGTGGAGGGGCCGACAGCGGCGCTATCAGGCTGCAGGAACAGATCAGATGGCCCCAGGTCAGCTGTTAACCGGGACTCTGCGCCGACTGGATCATTTCACCGATTAACATCTTGGGAACGTTTTCTTCTCGCAAACCACAGCAGATCGCTGCCGTGGGCTCCCACAGGGAACAAACGGGAATTTGCTTTGCGCTTTGTCACAGCCTAACATCACCATGTGCGTACTGAAAAAAACTACACTTTCTGTGAATATGAACGCAGCAAAAACGCTCACTTTACAGGTTATTCTAACCCCTTACCCACTTCTAAAAACTGCTTAAAGACAAAGAGAAATCCACTGATGTCATTTTATGTGTTTCAGAAAATTAGAAACAAGTGTCAAATACAAATCTGCCTTCTGTCAACAAACACCTGGTGACGCTTGAAATGGAAACTCTTAAAACTACTATGTGTTTTCCAGATTACCCACCATGCAATTAAAAGAAATGCATTAAAATCCCCCCCATTAAACTACTTAATAAGCTAAATATCTCAGTGAATAAAGTTTTTATTCTAAATTTAACGACTTCATAAACTGAATATTTCTGCAACAACACGAGTGATTTGGTGCAAAATCTTACTTTGAATATTTACATATATATATTTTGCCATATTTTATGCAAATTTCCAAATCTTTTAGATCTTTCCAAAACACCAGGAACTTGACCTGAGGTTTCAGTCCTTCTAAATGATCTTCATGGTGACTGCATGTATAGTTTTGCTATAATTATGTATTGAATAGTCTCCAGAGAGAGAGAGAGAATCACAGAACTGAACCCAGCAGCTCTTTTAGTTCAACTAAGGTAAACCTGCTGACTGGAGGATTTCCAGTTCAAACTCTGCAAACTGGCCTGATTAGGAGTTTAGCAGTTATTAAACGAGCAGAGCCAAGAAAGTTGTGATGCCCTTACTCCTGGATGGAGGATGTAGACTATTATTTTGAAATATCCCTGTGCTTGGTAAAATTACTTTGTGTCTTCAGGGCTTTTAATGAGCAAATCTAAATCTAGAATGTATATTTAGTTGTCATGTACTTTAAACAAAACCTCTTGGGATATTAATTTATCAATAACCTTTTCATCTACAAATAGGCCATTTAATTAATAATTTAAATAAATTTAATTTAAAAAAATCACAAAAATGGTTCTAAAACCAAGAGGAAGTAACCGTTACAGATTCAATTAAACACATGATATAATCAGTGTAACAGAGTACATTTATTCGAGTACTTTTACCATAGTGGAATATTTCCATTTCTCCACTGTAATTCAGGGATAAACACTGCTTGTTCTTTTTAATGCACTATATAATTTAGCTGTAGTTACTTTACCAACACATTTCATACAACACATCATGACAATATGATGCATTGTTATAGATTAACAGAAATAATGTGCATTACCTCAACCAACCAGCACAATGCAATAACAATATACTGTAATAATATGCAACAGTATGTCTCTCACACTGAGAACTTTTACTTTGGATAAGTAATACTTTTACTTTGGTAACGTTTTTAGTGTTTTTTACAGTGCTGAATCTGAATACTTCCTTCATTGCTCCTCATAATAATAATAATAATAATAATAATAATAATAATAATAATATGGACCAAATCAGTGTTTCTGGGGATGCACCAGTCAATCCCAGGAAGAACTACAGTAAACGTCACTCAGACGCGACCGGTGCGTATTAATTATTGATCGCTCCCAGCTGCCTCTGGTTCCTGGTCTGGTTTTGGCACAAGCGCCTCAGCAGCGCAGAGCAGGTCTTTCCTGGTGTCCCCTTAAGCAGGATTGTGTGTTTGGACCCTAATTATTCATAATTCCCTGTGGAGAAAAAAAAAAGAAAAGAAACAATGCTTTCCGTGCAAAGGGATCGGATAAATACTGCGATTTAATAAATTGACGAAACTCGCCACCTAGAGTGGCTGAACAGATTTGTTCTGGGTCTAAACTGTGCTGCTTGGCTTTACCATCACAAGTGAATTATTAATGCATAACAGTCAAGTTGATGAAAAATATGTTTAAAAATGGATGTTTTGTTTTCCCAGGAACTGAACTAAATATGTTGGGTGGGGGCTCCGCGTGGGGCTGCGTCGTGGTGGGAGGTAGCTGCTCATTGATGAAAGAGACGAGTGTGTTTTGCCCCTAAGTGAAGGAAGCTGGTCCCCTTTACTTCCCTCCTTCACCGCCAAACACACATTTTTACATCAGATCAAAACGTCACAAAAGGCTCGAGCCCAAACCCCAAATATGTCTGCAGGATTCCCGTCTGCAAATGATTTTAATAGCAAATATTATAGCAAGAAAAGTTAAAGGAAAGTAGCTGCGCGAATTAATATATATATATATATATATATATATATATATATATATATATATATATATATATATATATATATATATATATATATATATATCAATTAAGGTATTATGTATTATAACCCAGTTAATCACCAGTATTCATCAAATGGAAGCTGAGTTTATTTATTTATTTGACACGAAAATAACAAGCTCAGTAAAAAGCGAGTATCAACAAAATAAAACTACTCTAACATTAATGTTTTTAATTAAAAAAATAAATAAATAAATATTTGTTTATTTATTTCTTTTAGGAAATGCACTAATTAAAAACTAGTGTAGTTTACGGGACATACTGTCATTATTAACTTATTATTATGTTTGTATGAATTATGTATGTGCAGAGTTTGACACCAGAAGGCCAAGGTAAACTTTTGAAATGAAAAAAAAAATGAGTATTCATATTTTCCAGTGGTGGAGGAGGTGTAGGCTAAAGGTAACTTCACAAAACACAAAAACGGTGTATTCTACATAAAATACAAAATATATAGAAATATAAAATAATCGAATATATAGTATTTGTAGCTATTAAAAGACATCACAAGATGTGAGTTGAGCTTATGGTGGAAAGTTGACCAAAACATTATTGTCAAAGTTATTAGTTTAGGTTGATGAGGTTGTTTTTCCCCTCAAGAGGACTTATTTTAATGTAAGGGGGCGGAATAAAGTCACAGGAGTGGAGTCAAGTGGCTGTTATATATGTCTAATTAAGACACAAATTAAAAATAGCAGCGAATAATGATGATTTGAAACAGAAAACAAATGGCAATAAAGCGTTATAGTGTTCTCTAAAGTAGCCTAAGGGGTAATAAACCAGTGGTGACCAAACAAAGTAATCCCGGGTGCATGCAGGCTATGTGTGTCACGCGTGCGTGGATGTGTTTATTGGCTCAGAGCTGCGAGACTGCACGCGATGGTTGCGTTTGGTTGCAGCTAGTTTTTGTTTTCTCTCCTAATTGACCGGTCAGGTTCATATAGCTGCTCCGTGCGTCCGCAGGGAGGCTGTGAATGTGGGCCACAACTCCCCCTGAGCCGAGCAGAGCCGAGTCGAGCCGAGCCGAGCCTGCGCGCACGCACGGGGGCGGAGGGAGGAGACCGAGAGGACCGAGAGCTCAGATATACCGTACAGCATCCAAAGTTGAATACCCTTGGAAACTTTAAAACAAGTGTAAAAATACGACAATAGCATATAAATATAAGCATATAATCTCCTTATAACTGCCCTTTTAACAATAACTCCACTTCCTTGAAGCACTTTTCAAATCAACATTTTAATGCAAGGTTTAATTTGGATTTATTTTATTTTGAAGTATTGGCTCTGCGTTAGGGGAAATCACTCACACCATTTAAATTAATTACATCCAATGATAATAAAGCAATGCTTTTAAGTTTTAAATATTCATCTGATGCCAACAAATCAATAAACACACAAGACGTTTTGAAGCTCTTTGGATTTAAAGAACAAAGCTGCAGTTTCTGTCTGTCTGTGTCATTAGAGTAATGTACAGGACTTGTGTGTTTAATGGATTTAATAGCAGATGGATGTGTACTTATCTAAAGTAAAATCGCATTTACAATAATCCACATGTATCTCTTATTGCCTGCCATCATTAATGGAAGACTACTAATCATCTGCAGTCCCTCCACTGCACTGTCACCACATTACACTGGGAATAATAAAGGCTTTCCACACCCTTCACTCAGTTTAAAATAGCAGGTGGATGGAAAGCAAGTTTACACGAGTGATTTGCTCTCAGTTTACAGTGGAGTCACACCAAAAGGCAATGATTTTTCCCAACTATGGTCAAACTCTCATACGTCACTGCAGTAAAAGTGATCAGATTAAAATGTAATCAAGTTCTCTGAGCTCAAAAAAGAGAAGAAGAAGAAGGGAAAATGGTGCTTTAACCTCCTGAATGAGGCTGGAAACATGATGTCAGACTTCTCCACATCCAAATTAACCTCCAGCCGTGGGCATTGATTTGCAAATGGCCACCGTATAAACCTCCAGTGACTCCTTGTGCTATTCAGTGCATCTCGGTTCAACAAGCGCTGGCGCTCACCTGCTATTGCTTTGACTGCTGCCAGCTGCCAATTAACACCTATGGCATGTTAATTAGGCCGCAGAGTCTACCACTTCAGGAGACTTTTCAGACCCTTCACCACAAGTGCCTTTATTTTCACAAGAGCTCATGTGCAAATCTGCATATGCATCTTGCATGGGGAATCAGGAGGCCGCCAAAGCAGGACTCAAAGCGGAGTCTTGGAGCTGCAACATGTGAATCAGCGTGCTGAGAGCATTTGGAGATCATGTGTAGTTCAAACTATTTGGGCCAATTAGATGATTATGGGTTATAGATTCATGTTAGCAGCACCAGCGGGAGGGTAATGGAGTTCAATAAGTCTGAAATGAGACTTAAATGATTACAACCTGGCTTTGTCTTGAAGCTGTGTACAGATCATAAATAAATCTAAATTTGAAGCAAAATATTGGACGAACACATTTGATTTCAGTTCTTTCAAATTAATAGCTTTTCACAGAACCCACAGGGGAGTGAGTGAATGTAAAACCAACATATCGGTCAAACTTGTTGTAAAATACAATACAAAATCAAAGAAACATGTTTATCCTCTAATATTAACAAGGGACTTTATACAATATACACACACTGTTCGGATTCTGCTGCTGCCTCACACACATAACCACACGTGGATGAGTAAGACAAACAAACCTCGAAACAAATTAACAAACGGCTGGCCCTTCTCACGCACACAACCTATTGTGATTGGTCTTCCACAAAATCTGGAATCAGTCAGCTCCGAGTAAAACGTACAGAACCTGCTGGGGCAACTTATGAAAAGTAGACAAATGCACAACATGGCATCATTAGTGCCAAAAGGGATACTGGAGGTGAAGTGGGTGTTTTGTGGGGGTTGATGGGGGAGGATGTGTGTCTCTACACTGGGGGGTGTTCATGAAACCTTACTCAGAAAAGAAGAAAACCACCTAAAAGGCTCGAGAAACACAATGACACATCAAAAGGAAAAACCTGAAAACCTTGGCATAATAAGACTCATGAATACGCTCCGATCCCAAAGGAACAATGTGTGTTTAAGTGTGTGTGAGTGAAAGAGAGAGAGAGTCAGTTGAAGCTGTTCATCTAAAAGGCCTCAATTCCTTGTACAAAATGAAATGTGTGTGTGCGAGCATGTTTGCACAGTCCCAGAATTGCTCTAAAATCATCAACACAGCAGGAGAACATCCATTCGTTATGCACATTAATGATTTCATTGCTTCACATAATCATCTCGGCTCTCGTCTCTGGTCGCAGTTCAAACATGAGACCATTTCATCTCTTTGATGCACAAAAAAAATGTAGCTAGAATGCACTAATAACAAAAAGGATAAATGTTTGCAGGGCGCTTTAAAATGCTGACTTTAAATATTAATCACATTCAGTGTGTTTATTCAGGTTTTTACTGAGAAACATTTTGCCAATGTGCATACATATCAAAACATTTTCTCACTCTCTACCTTTGGCATGCTGTAAATTACATAAATTTGAAGCTGTAATTAATATTCAGGCTTTTTTGCAACTGCTGATCGACGACAATGTTGGCTGGTTCACTTCTTAAATATCTCAACAACTCTTGGATAGATTGTCATGAAATGTTGAAGAGATATCCATTGTCCCAAGAGGGTGAACCATAAAGCTTCAGTTACACTCCGGACTCGTACACGGACAGCTGCCGAGACCACAGAGGTGTAGTAGTTCTGTTTATACTGTCTGCTTGGAGGACGCAGTCCATACATGCACATTAGAGAGTTAGGCTACCAATTGCAATGTAGTGACCATGTGAAATTGGCAGTGTCCTCACAGCACATACACACACAGAAAGAAAAACTATGGTAATGTCTGCGGTTACGTTTAGGCAACAAAACCACTCAGGTTTAGGAAAAACATTGCGGTTTGATTTAAAATAAGTATGTTAATTTAGTACAGCACGTATGTAAGCTATGTTACATGGAAAACACGTCACAAACATAACTTACAAAACACAATCTTGTTGGGAAAAACAAAACAAAACAAAAACAAAAAAACTACCAGATTTTGTCCAAGAGACCGCTGTTCGTAGTCAACGTTTATTAAGTCGTGTTTGTTACATAACTGCCAAACTTAAGTTACGCCACTCCCGATGCTATTTTAACCCAAACTACAATCTTTTCCTAAACCTAAACCTTCCTCTGCCTAAACCTAACCAGGTAGTTTCCCGTTATTTCTATTTTGAAAAGATGTTGCAGGACATTCAAAGGAAAATGCACAAAAAATGAGGAATAACATTTTGTAAGATAGAGCTGATGAGGATATGTTGACCTCGTACGTAAGCTCCATAAAATGTCAATAAATTAAAAAAAATGTGTTTGGATGATGCACAACATGCTTTTATGAGTAAATGAGACCACTGTAGATTTCCTTAAACTATATTAGGTAAAGTGTTGTTAAAAAGTGAAAAATTATCTCTCCAGGATAATATTGATCCAAGTGTCCTGAGTAAACACTGCTGATGAAGCGCTGGTGCACCAGATGCTGATGGGAAGCGAATGCAGCGCAGCAGAGGACAAACATGGAGGAGAAGCAGTCATCTGGGTTGTGTAAGCTCACACAGCACTGTGACTCATTAGCTCTGTGCCTCAGTGTTTTTCTGAGGTTGTAACACATTTCTGCATTTTCTTTTTACTCTGTTTTATGGTTTGTCCACAAATACCTTGTTCAGAGTGGCCCCTGCTTTCTGAGTTGACCCCCTTCTTCTCTGTTTCGTATGACATCATTTCCTCATTGTAAGGCGATTTCTGCTTTGAATCCAAAGTTAAGTGATACTTTTCCAGAAGTTAAGGGATACGACTTTACTCCCTCCTGTAAACAACGAGAGGCCAACCTGCTATTAGCAGACTGTGGACATGTTAGGTGGGAAAACACTCTTTTTGTTGTGTATATACAAAGTCAAACAAATTGTTCCGAGTGACCAAATCTTGATTTACTGCATATGTGACTGGTGTTTTGAAGAAATGTACAACACTCCTTCAAAAAGGATATATGCATCCTCATGCTGTGGTTCATATGATTTCTTACAAAAAGACATTCCTCATTTTTGTGAAAATGTCAAGCAGCATATAACGGACATTCAGCTCTAATCTTTTCAAAATAAAACTACCTGGGTTTAGGAACAGATTGACTTAGTTAGGTTTAGGAAACACCAGAAGTTGGAAGTGGCGTAAATTAGACACAGAAGTTATGAAACAAATAAATCAAGGCTGACTTCTGGTTTCACATAGTGGTCTCCTGGTTAAAGTCCAGTGTCTTTTGACAGACCCATCGACCCTGACCTCCTCCCTAAACAGCGTTTGTTGCTCTTTAGTCTTCCTGGTTCACAATTATGTTAATTACATAAGAATTAATTTTGTGGGCCATATAACAACTACAGTGTATTACTTTTTCATTGGTATAACTAAGAAGGTGTATGAGAACAGCCTGGGGCAAAGTTGGTAAAAGTCATTTATTATGATTTCTTGTTTTTAGACTAAAACGCTAAAAGCTCCATCAGTCCAAATTATATCTTCAGTCACAGTAGTCAGAGTTTCTCTATTGATCATTTTGCAGCTTTTTTAAATCACATGCAAAAAAATCAGTGGGATCGGTGCAAAAATATTTAAAAGGGACATATCATGAGAAACAAACTTTTTCAGTGCTGTGCTCATACATTTGAGATCCTATCAACCCACAAACTGTGAAATAAGACAACCCTGTCAGTTTTTGAAGGCTGCCTAGATCAGAAAACATGTGATTCAACAAGCCATTCAGATTTGGATCCCCTTCCTGTCACATACAGGTTCATTAGAATATATCGAACACAACAAGCAACAAGGGAAAGACCTAAATGCAGACAGTCCAGGCAGACAGGAACAGTTCAGGGATCTATTAATGAAGTGGAGATTGATAAACTTACAGGCAGGAGGGTAAGGGTTGAGGAACAGATACAGGGTGGCAACAGGAAGGCAGTCTGAAGCAAACAAATCCAGAGCAGAAGGCTGGTGAGCAGGTCAGGAAGAGGTAACAGCCAGTAATAAGGGAAAACAGGAACAGATCAGGTTCATGCTAGTTGAGGTCAAGATGGCTGACAAACAAAGAGAGTGGGAAAGGGCTGTTAGATCTCTGCAGGCCTGAAGAAGGAAGTGGGAACAGGTGAGTGGGTGGGCGGGGAAGGTCAGGTGACTAAAAAGGGAGTGGCTGGATGTGAGATGGAGGTGACAGGGACAAAGTCAAAGGGCATCTGGTGGACAGGAAGGGAATGGCAATGAAGGGGTTTGAGGAGGTGAGAGTGTGGCAAGAGGGATAGCCTCAGATTTAAAGAAATGTGTGCTTATCTTCTCCCTGCGGTACTTTCCTCAAAAAGAGGAGCTGTTGGATGTGAATCTAAGAGGACTATTAGCCAACTACATTAGCGTACACTAGAGTGCAGGAAAGTGGTGTAAAAAAAGTTTAAAAAAATTACAAATCAGATGAATATAACTCATTAGTTCTGTCAAGATTTGGCTAGTGAATGCAGATACAATTACTTAATAAATTTACTATAATTGTGTTCAATCCGCAATATATTTTTTGTTATTGTAGTTAAATAAATGTAATTCATGGTGCTGTCAGAGTGCTACTAGACTGCCCCACTAATACAGATACAGGCCTACATTTGTGTGCAGGAAGTGGGAGGGCAAATAGGATTTTGACTGTAGTGAAAATGTTTTCAAAGGCTAAACGCCAACAAACATGGACTGAAGCTAATTATTTCATTAGTATTTGCCACTAAGAAGCAATAAGAGATAGATTTTTACGCAGTTTTATATACAGAGTTTTGTATGAATTATCCACTAAGTGTGTTACTGTGATTTTTAATTATACATGAGCAAAGCTATTTTTTAGAGTCTCAGAGCAGACAAATCCTGGTGCAACCACTGTGATCTTTGGCGACCCCCAAAGGGGACCTGAACCACTAGAATACAGCATATACAGAGTATGGAGCAGAGGCAAAGGCTCTATGAAGTTAAGAGTGTCAGAAAACAAATAAAACATAGTTCTGCCTGATTATTTGAGTAATGTAATGCCTGAAGACTGGGTGGGTGATGCCTTCAGTATATCAGCAATACTATTGATAATACTGCTATTCATTATGTGTTGCTTTATAATATACAGTATGACAAACAAGAAATAAGTCCAAAGGGAATCAAACAGCTGCATTACTATTCATATAAACCTCTGCTTGTTGAAAAGTGATCAGACAGCCTTAGGCTGCAATGATGCAGTCCAGCTCCTTATGGGTTAAAAGATCTGAGGTGGAGCTGGAAACCAGGTCTGACTGAGCTTTAAGAGGCATCGTCAAATGAATTATAAAGTCAACAATTTGAGTAATTGCCAGTGCAATGAAATCTAAATGGGATTTAAGTAACTCTATACCTCATCCACTTTTAAATGTGTTACAACGTGGTATAAACTAAATTTCATAATTTCATCATTCCAAAAATGTATGCCAGCTGGACTTTACCTCATTTGAAAGTGAAATTATAAATACTTTTTTTTTTGTGTTATTGTTACTTAAAACGATTGAAGGAGAAATGCTGTTGAAAATTGGTTTATGTTACGGCCTGAGATTTGACAGCCTGCATGGTGTGGAGTTTCCATGTCTACACACACACACACACACACACACACACACACACACACACACCTCAAAAGCACAGGACCAGGGACTTAAGTGGCAAACACTCTGCAGGCCTGCCCAATTTTCAAGGCGATTTCCTAACTTGAGAAAGAGCGGGCTGTGAATAATTGTGGTGCTCTTCATGCTTGTGATAATAATGTTATTCTAAAGGGGTGAAAGTGGTACAAATAGTGGAAAAAAACACTTAAGAAGAAGAAAAAAGTACGTAAGAAACCACACATTTTAACGTACTGCCAAATCACTCATCTATTATGGGGTTTCATTTACTCAATTTACAATTAAAGCTACGTAAGTGCTCCAGTAACACCCGCTCGCTTTCTCACACACACACACACACACACACACACACACACACACACACACACACACACACACACACACACACACACACACACACACAGCCACATGATGATTAACATTGGTGAGCCTGAGGAAAAAGCACTGTTTAGCTTTTGAGATGTTTTGAAGGGTCACTATGATCTTAACTTTATACTTTTACACAGAAATGGTAACTTTTAGAAATTGTTCGGGAATCTCTCTTTGTTGTTGCCGCTTAAATCTATCAAACACACTCACTTTCCTTTTAAAATGTGATATTCTTCAACTGTTTTCTAAAAACCCAAAACAGGAGCAACACTGTACAGAACGAATTAAACCGTGTGTTATGTTAGCATGTGCAGCTTCTAGCTATCGTTAGAGACTACTGTGAGGTTTTAGTGGCGTTTGTGATGAATTTTCTGTAGTTGTGTTATGTTGATTTTTGTACATATTTTACTTAGTTTACTAACTTATTTTAAGCTCAACCATGATGTTTTTCCTTTACCTAATTAAATGTTTTGCCTGAACTTAAGTTAGTGTCTTTCTTGCCTAAACCTAACTGCAGACGTTTGCGTGGCATACATGACGTAAGGTGTGGCGAAAAAAGTATGAGATTTTCAAATTTAAGTTAAAATAAAGTCAGAATTTTGACATAGGGAGCCAAAATGATGAGATCTGTGAAGGTTCTCATTCATCCAGGTCATATTCATTCTGGCAAAAGTTGAATCGAAGGCAGTCGACTAGTCCCCCACTAGTCAGACTGCAGCGTTCGAACTGATGAAGCCACTTGGATAAGGGGCGAAACGTCTTCAGGGACAAATCTAAGTCCAGTTGCCTTCGATTCAACTTTTGCCAGAAAAAAAATGATGAGATATTAAGTCATTTTTTAAATTAGTTATCATAGAAAGTCAGAATTAAGAGAATTAAATTAAATTTTTGACTTAAACTTGGGGAGTAAAGGACTCAACTATGACTCAAAACTATGTATATTTAATGAGAAAACTGAGCTTTTCATTTTTCAAGGTTCGGTTTTAAGATATTTTGTCACATTTATGACTTTAATGGGAATTAAGTTCACATTTTAAGTAAATAATGTCCAAATTTTGACACAGTAAGTCCAAGTTATGAGATATTAAATTGAATTTCTGATTCAGAACGAATAATTAATTCAAATTTTGCAGTTAAATGCACTTCTATTTATATTTTGAGCTGGATTTTTCATAAATTATGATCATTTTCAGAATGTAGTTGTACTTCTTTACACTAACAGGAAGGGGACATTTGGAGGTGTTGTTATTTCTAGGTTACCATGCTGTGGTTTTACTGTCCCACAGGACATCTAACTGGACTGTATGTGGCCCCTGAACTAAAATGAGTTTGACACCCCTGGTGTAAGGCATAAATGACGTGAAAAGGCTAAAATGTGTCCTCATGACATGCAGAATGTCCTTGTTGTGTCCTACTATTTATACACTTTCCTGAGAGACTGGGTTGCTAATCTAGTGTTATTTCCAAAGCCAAAGAGCTCATTGTTAGCATCTGTGTCCTGCTCTTTTGTGGATTTGGGGAGGTTTACACTCAAGAAACCTGTACATAAATTTATACCATTACCTGAAATAGCATTGCATTTGCCATCATAAGTCCTTATCGTCAGATTTTCTTTTGTAAAATACAAACAATAAAGCCTACATTTAACCTTTATGTTTTTCTATGGTAAGCTAAGCATCCAAACAAGGATTATTTTGCCACACCTTGATAGTTGGATTTTACATTTTCCTTTTCCTACAGGGGCAAACTAGTTCTACCCGGTAGTACAAGAACAATGCTGCTCCTTATTTCCATGTCCTCTTTGGGTCATCAGCATGTGAGGATGCTGACTTGTTATCTGGGACATTTAGCCTTATGGTGACAGTTGCATGTTTAAGATGAGACAGCCAACGCAGCCCACAAAAATTGCTGGCACTGTACGTTTCTGCAAACCACGGATATATTTCATGATCAGCCTGGTATCACTTGCAGAAACACAATGGCGTCACTATAATATTAGCAAACAAAACCATTATGATTAGGTTTAGGAAAGAATTACATGACTGGGCTTAAAACTGCTGCATTTGTACAGTGAAGATGACACTCAATGTTGTGAAAACAGTTCATGAACAGCAGCTGGTTGTAACCCATCCACCCCCCCCCCCCCCCGCCCACCCGTGTGTCTCTTTTCGCTCTTTATACTACGACAAAACGCCGCCATTCTACGTATCCCTGGTTTTCAGAAATGTACAATGCCAACAGTTTTTCCTGGTGACTTTTCATCCAACTCACACTATGATGGTAATTACAGTTGCCATTTCAAATGGCAAAATCAACTGCGACTGACTAAACGAATGGAAAGCTTGACAGATTCATTCAAATAACACCTGATAAAGATAAAGAGTCTACATGTTTATTAATAGATTTAGATATGAATCTGAATGAATGATTCATATTGAAATCAAAGATATATCAGTGTTCTATCAGTTGATCAGTCTCAGAAATCTGCTGCAGCCTCATCTTCTTATCAAGTGATCCCGTCCCATAGTGGACATATACTTTATACAGCATACATTAGAGTATATTAGGTTAATGTTACAGTAGGTTAGTGAATTCTGGATGTGTCTGTTTGCAGGAGAATGCAAAATTGGAAACATGAAATCAGGAAATTGTGATAAGCACATACATCTGCTGTTGCTTTCCATTGAATCCAATGAGTAAATAACTGTTTGTGTGAGTGGGTGGTGAGCGTCGACCTTTGTGTGAGAGCGAGCGAGATGAAGCATGTGTGTGTACGCTTTCAATGTTTTGTCTGTGGTTTGAGTGCCCAGACTGTTCTCTCATCCTGTCTGTGTGTACACTGTGTGTGTGTGTGTGTGTGTGTGTGTGGCGTGTGTGTGTCATCATAATACCTCAGAGAGTGCTCTACCGGCTGTCTGTGTATGAACTGAATAATGCATCAGGAGATTCCCTTCCTCTCTCCCTCTTATCTTATTCCTTATCTGAGTCTCCTTCGCTCATCTTAACCTCCAATCTCTCAATCATTCGCTTGTTTTTCTAATATTCACCTAGTTACATGACCTTTATTCTGCGTCTCATCCTCCGCCATCAATCTACATCATCACCCCCTCCTCCCCCCTCGCGGCTCTGCCCCCCTCCCTCCATCACTCAGCCCCTCCCAAGCCTACTCATGCGTAAGGTAGTGGGGTGAAAATGCTGTGCTCTCAGTGCAGCCTCTGCACGCAATAGTGCTGGGATCGTGTGAGAAGGCCGGCTGACATGATGCAGCCCCACATGGCCGTGGCATGGAGCCACGGAAGAGAGGAGCGCCGCGGAGGGGAGGGGTGTAAAAAAATCCCCACTGTCCCCGTTGCCCACGACAAGGGGTCTCTGAAACCATGGCAACGCTTCACACTGATGAGGGATTTTTTCACTGCCATCGTCAGGGTCAATCAGGCGGGTCAAGGTGAAATGGCTGCCACTCACGCAATGCCACTCTTAAAGGAGGAAGGGGGGAGGAGGGGAAGGAAAGCGGAGTGACAGAATGCACCAAGAAAAACAAACAAAGCTGAGTGGCTTTCCATTCATTTAGGAGTGCTCCTAATGAAATCTGTAGCACAGAAATCCCTGGGTAATATTTCTTTTAAACACACTGGTGATTACTGCGAAGGCTGAGGGAGCAGGAGTGGGTTCAAATCACAACCATCACTCATTCTCTTTTGATTTTCAGGCCTCAAAGGCCAGCCAGCTTGCTCCGTCTTTCCCCCCCGGGTCCCCAGCAGCCGCGCTCTCCACACCTCTACCGACGCTGGTCTCATTTCAGGGGCAGGTTGTAATGAAGTCCTCGTCCTCTGATGTATGTTAGTCCAGGGCGGCGGGCCGTGTGGGCCGGGCCGCTGAGCAAGCGAAGGCCTCTCCATTTACAGACGGGTTAACGTCTTGTGTCAAGCTTCGGCCGCCATGGCTGCAGTTGTGATAACAACGTAATGACTTTCTACCTCTGATTACCAAAGAGTCAGAAACATGCAGGATCAAAGTAAATAAAACAGAGTAGCACCTTTGGCTAGAATAATAAACCCCCTCAGAAGTGGTGCATGCTGGGAGGATTACTCATATTTTTTCATCTAATTAGGACAATACATCATTTACATTTCACATGGTGGAATGGGGCCAAACGGAGAGGCCCAGGTTACCCAACATGGGGTAAGTTAAAGCTCATGAGAAGCCAAGGAAAATGAATCAAATACATAAAATATACACAATATGTTCAATTAGTTTAACAAAAACATGAGCTTTTTTCGTTAATGGATATAATTGTTACATCTTGAGTAACATAAGACAGGAAATCAGTCAAGATCTATTGCAGTTTCTTCTTTAAATAGACAATTGAGTGGGGAGATTGTGTTTGAATATAGCGCTCTAGATCTGAGTATGTGTGTGTCTCAGAGGTTGCAGGTGTCTGTGTGTGTGTGGTCCTATAGTGGAGGTGCTGGCGGTATGGGGGGGGGGCCTTTGAGTGAGGAGGCCTCTTGGAGAACCATCACTCGCAGGGTTAATATCTGTTTCCCATCTTTTCCAAGTGGCTCTTGAGGAACTGTGGGTTTCCCCCATTTCATTTTCAAAAAGGGGGGAAAGAGGAAAAGAAAGCCCACTCTTATGAAATTACAAGCACTTGAAAAGATCTAATGTGGCCTTAATTGTCTCGCTGCATTTGACAAAGGGTGTGGAGGGAAGCCAGGGGGGTTTCTCAAGCATGTTTCAAATTACAATAGGGAGTTCTACAGAAAACGCGCTCGGGTGTGTGTGTGTGTGGCTTTGTTGTCTTCAACGGGATAAGGAGGTGCAAGGATGGGGTGAGGCACTTTCATATAGAAGAGAAATGCCTTGAATGACAAGCTTGAATCTGGCTTGATGTGCGGTGAATGAATGGTTATTTTCTTGCAGCCCAGCTTGAAAACATCTGAGGTTGTCAACATAAAAAAGTTGAGCATTTGTGATGAATTTTGAAAAGGTGAACATAGCGTGACGTTGCTATTAACACAATAAAATCTACCTCTGCATAAGGTACCCTTCAGCGGAAGTATGAGAAACACCAGGGTTTCCATTAACGACAATGACAAACCTAACTATGGTGGGTTTGTTGTTTGAACCTAAGCACATTTAGCACATTTGCTGCGACTGCAATGTGACACCGAGGAGTCTGACAAAGCGTCAGTATGTGACGAGCTGGAATGAGAACGTTTGACTTTGACGCAGGGTACCGCTGTTTTCATCCTCCTCCTTTCCTATTGACAGTCAACAGTGGTTGCTTTAACCCATGACCATGATCGTTTTCTAACCTCAGCTAAGTGGTTTGTGTGTCTAAACGTGAAACTGTAACTATAATGGATGCAGTTCAGAAAAGGGCTTAAGTTGCCACTGGTGTAGTTATTAACCAAACATCCTGCAGTTTTCTAGTTCACAACTATTTTGAAAAGTGACACTTTAATACATATACAAAAAATAAGGAGTCCCGGGCCAAACAATAGTAAAGTAGTTTCTAACATTTCTAGACCAGAAAATCTCACATGCCATTGAAAATGAATTTTTTAGCAAAATAACAGTTTGAACGTTTGATATTACAGTAGCTTCTTGGTGTGCCCATATGTTACAAACAGTATTATCTGCTGCTCTTAAATTAAATTTTAAACTCAAATACACTGTGTACCCACTTGAAATATTATGATTTGATAAATCTGTAAATAAGTACAGTAAAACAAGTTGCCAAATATTTGGTTTCAGCTCATGGCCCAAGCACCCACTTAAAATATTAAAATGCAACCGTAAATGTAAAATGTAAATGTGCAAATTTGGTTTAAAGCTACTGCATTTGTACAGTGAAAATGAAACTGAATGTCGTGAACACGGGACATCAAGGAACAGCTGACAGTAACGTGACACACAAGACATGAACAGTGGTCTGCTGGATGAAAGCCTGGTGTTTGTTGGACCCATCCACCTCCCTTCCCTTGTCTCTTTTCACTATTTAAACTACATCACTTGGTCAGACTGAATCCAAAAACATCAACTTTTTAATCAGATGTATCCCTGGTTTGATGAAATGAACAACGGCAACATTTCCTGACGACTGGGCAACCTGCAGATGTTGATCTCTTGCACCTCAAATGCCAACAAGTGATTTTTCATCGAGACGAGCTTGGGGAACCCACACAAACCGAAACCGGGGTGATCCCTAAAACTGTTCAACTATACAGTATGTATGGCCACCCCTGCTGCCAGATTTCTCCTTTGCCAGCTGCTGTAGCCTAATTAGCCATTTCAAGAATCACCACGCCAGAGGAGATGTGTTTCCATGTACAGCATGTGAATTTCCCTCGCCAGTCATCCGCTTCAACATGTTTCCCACCCTCCACGACTACGCATCTGCATGTGGCGCACATCTGGGCCTTCATTCATGAACATTCAGGGTACTGAGGTGGTTATCTGATGAGAGGAACACACAAGGAAATCTGGCGGGCCTTTTTGCTTACTGTGTGACCGACTGGATGTTGACAGAGAGACAGTTTGAGAAATAAATGTGCGGGGCGACCCCACAGGGCTCAATCAGGTCGCTATACACAAATGCTTTTGTTATTTTCCTGTTTAATTGTGAAAGGGCATCTTGTAGCATGAGCAAAAACAATAAGAACGGTTTATACCATTTGATTGTTTTAGAATGAAATCAAAGAGCAGCCTTTGGTTTACAAGGGATTTACAGCTCACAAAAATAAAGAGACAGATGCACACACACACACAAATGCAAACAGAATCATCTCTAATTGGATTAGAGCAGCTCTTTGGGCTGATTCACTGACCATGGAGGCCTTGTCCTCTGATAAGTAGGGATCTAACCAGCGCTGGTTGTCTGTGTACTGACCTCCACAGTGGCTGAGTGTCCACTGACACCTGACAGAGCCAGCTTATTCTCCCCACTGGAGCCTAATGTCTGCTGATGGAGGAGACCACCATCCCCTCTTTAGTTTGGGTGCAGTGGGCCGCGTACACATAGGCCACGCAAGTCTGTCACCCTCCATCCACCCACCTCTCATTAGGACCAGACAACCTGTTTCTGTGCAAATGACTCTTGCTGTATATTCTATGCGGGTGGTGGCTCAGGGGTTTCCCACTCACTGGATGATAGATAATAATTAGGCCCAGGGCTGTGCTAAAATACCCCCAGAGTCTGGTTCGGGTTGGATTTATACAAGCATTTAACATTTCGTGGCTTTGAGAACAATTTAGAAAAATTATACCCCACTGTTAGTGGTCTTAAGTTGTGGTTTTTCCTATTACATAGAGCATGTGCACGGCAAAGCATGTAGCAGCATGAAACCTGCATGATATTAATAGTACGCATGGCAGCAAATTTGGCAGGGAGGTGGCTAACGCAGAGACCCCACCAACAGCACTGCAGTTTTCCCAGGCTTTATACAGTATGGGGGGGATGAGGGTCCTGTAATTTATCAATAAAATACATCGTACTGGCAATACCTCATCCAGGGTAGGCCTACATGGGAAAAAAATACCTTGTCCTTTGTAGACGGTAACAGCGTAAACAGAGGAAGTCTCCAAACTTCTGCTTTAAACAAACAGTAATAATAATAATGCTATGCTGAAGAGTTGCTGTGTAGTTAGTTGCATCCACAATAAATCCAAAAATACTGATATCTAAGATCCAAATTACAAACCAGACCAGCATGGTGCCATCGCTGAGGCAGCGCTCCCTTTTGGGGGAAAGATGCTGACAAAAAGCTGTTGTGTAGCAGGTTAACTGAGACTTTCACACTGAGATTTGAGGCACATACAATACGTGAATATTCACTGTTGGTGTGGTAAATGGCTAAATGACTAGTTGCAGTAATACAGTCATACATTAACATCATTGCAGACAAACATTTGTTTAACAAGAGATGAATGCATACAAACTTCACAACAATACAAACATAAATTGCATTGAAGTCTATGGGAGCTTTGGTCCCCCAAAAGAGGGCGGGGCCTTGACTACCTACACAGCACCTGTATATGTGCTGGTCTGATGTACAGTGTGTTCACATCCTGAAAAAGCAGCACATAATATTATGAATCATCTACCAGTCATTCTGTTAGAATGTCGGGCCAAGCTGTGTTTCCTTAAACAGCCCTCTAAAAGTCTGGGGCAAACCTCAAAATTGATGCAAAATATTGTTGATAAGTATTAAAAATAAATAATCCTGGCCATTCAAATGAAAGCATTTGTGCAGCATTTAGTGTGACTTCATTATATAGACTGACTTTCTTTCAGGGAAAACATTGCCATCAGTGCTGTTCTTTGCTCTTCTTTCAAGGAAGAAATACTCTCCGGTTCTGATATAACTGACACACCTACGCTTCATGTGTATCTGCCAGTTGCTCCTCACAGGAAGCCCACTGGTCCGTGGTCTGGCTTGTCAGACACAAATGCATTACTTGAAGCCTGACAACATGCGATATGTGATTCAATGAGTCTCGTGATCTTGTGGCACTGCAAGAATCCAGCTGCTGTGCAAAGTAACCAGTGTATAGCCATCTGAATTAATACGTTTTGAACCTGGGTTAGCTACAATATAAGTGAATAATAAACTGTTCTTGTGCTTTTTAAGGGATCAGATGGAAGGAATCATGAATGAACGTTCAGTGAAATCATCTAAAAAGTTGATGAAAAATGATGAAATGTTAAGTTTTCTATTTACAAGGTGAAAAATTCCAATGAAGTGTCTAAATAAGGTGTTTGGCCACCACAAGCCCCAGAATGACCTCAATGCTGCTTGGTATATTTTTCACAAGTCATTTTCCCTCATTTGGTGTTTTGATGATGGTGGGAGAGAGCACCATAGGCATTCAACTGATGAGAGCTGGTGACCGCTAAGGGCCACAGCATATGATTCACATCATTTTCATACTCATAATACTTCAGTGACTCTTTGGGCCCTACAGTATACACAGAAATCTGCATATTCTCCTCCCATTTTCATGATCCCCAGAGGATGAATCCCAATGACTGGTGATCCCCTGGCCTTTCCTCTTGCGCCAACAAGAGGTTGACATTTGTGGTTTTGAGTAAAATGTCTCAGCAACTATTGAATGTATTGCTTTTACATTACATGTTCCTCTCAGGATGATGTGTAATAATTTTGGCGACAGCAACTTTCCATCTAGCGTCATCATCAGGTCTAAATTTTAGTTTGCCTAATTGCCTGCAAAAGTAATGACATTCCCATCAGCCTCTGCTGTAGGACTAATTATCAAATGTCAAACTGTTATCATGCCAAAGCACATAATAGACCATCCTGTTCACCAGAGGATAGAGCGTCACTGTTACGTTTTGCTTCGCCAGAGTGTGAATATTACATGTCTGTGAAGGTACCGTCCCAGCAGAGGGCTACAAAACCACTCACTTAAGTTGACGCAACAAGACCACTTAGTTAGGTTTAGGAAAGCATCATGGTTGATCTTAAAATAAGTATATAAATTAAGTAGAATGCAAACAGAAGTGAGGTAGCATAAGTATGATGAACACTCCACTAACGTCACAAAAAAAATGTTGTTGCGAACATTGCAAACATAGATGGTCTTTCTCACTTTTTAGTCTACATCACTAGCTCTGAACATAGCATATTCACACAGGTGCATATAAATTGCAGCCAGTACAGACTACATGGCGTACAAATGACACGCCATAAGCAAGAACAGTGTTTTATTGCACGCTTTTGCCTTGCGCATCACCGTCTCATTCGCAAGCCTTTTCATGCAACTGGGCTGCAAATGTTAGCATGATAACACACTAACTTAGACTGTGAACATGGTAAACACTACTGTATAGCCTACCTGCTTAACATCAGCATGTTAGCATGGTGACATTAACACAAATACATAAGCAACCACTATAAAGTGTTACACCACACACACACACGTTGGTGTTCACTACACCAGTAATGAGTAAATTGCACTGAAGTTGGAATTGCTTTTAGATGTATATTTTATGATGTTTAATGGCTGAATGTCATGACTAGAAATATGAAAACAACTAGGAAATGGATGTTGTGGAGTACAAAGTTAAACCATCAGTAATGTTCATCAGCTGCCTGGTGTTTGCCTCACGAGTTGGTACAAATAAAAATTCACCAAATGTAATCAAGCGCAACAAGTTGATAGTATAAAACACTATGAAAAGTAATCGATTGCAGCTTTGCAGAAGTA
Organism: Pterois miles; assembly: GCA_947000775.1. NCBI lineage: Eukaryota > Metazoa > Chordata > Actinopteri > Perciformes > Scorpaenidae > Pterois > Pterois miles. Next base: position 6,411,775 of record CAMQGK010000514.1, on the reverse strand, counting down.
TTTGGCACATTCAAAGACAGTTACAGGGGCACTGTAAGCTGGATCAGTGGGAAAAAACAGCAAATGAATCAAAACTTCACAGAGTGGATGCTCCGTCCTACTACATGTCAACAAGCCAAATGTTGAGAGCATTTTGTTGTTCGAACGGGAAATTAATCATTTTTGCTCTTTCTTCCTCACCAACCAAATGCTAAATGATCGATCTCTCTTTTTCTGCACATGCTCATCTGATAGTCCCATCCAATTATGGTTAGAAAAAGTGGGGGATGATGCTCGTTATGATGGGTGGAGAAGCTTTCTCTCTTTCTCTCCTCCACTTTTTGACAGATGCTATAATTCACAATGTGAGTGGAAGATTGGTGTGTGTTAAATACCGAGCATAGCCTACGCTCTCCTTCGACTTAGCTGGTGGTCTGTCTGAATTATGGTTAAGGAAATGTTTTGTGCATGTGTGTGTTTTTAACTTTTTAAAAAGGGACAGAAAGAGCCGCTCTCGACAAAGCTATCCTAAAAGCATCCATTATGTCCTGCCTCATGTGCCGTCTATGAACACCACATGTTGCTGGTCAACGGCAAGAAAAATACGACTTTCTAAATCACTTGTGGCAGGTTTACAGTACACTTTGCTTGCTGCGTGTCTGTCCTGCTCTCTCTGTGTCTGCTGTTGCACAAACACACACATAAACACATATATAAAACCACACACACATATGCATAATGCAATGGCCAATACGAGACACCATCATTCAAGTATTCAAGGAGATAAACTGACTGTGGACGGCTGAGGACAACACTGCAGTCTTTTTTTCCGTGTGACTGAAATCATAAAAGTGATCAGACACACGCACATAAGTTAAACTGTCCTTGCGTCATACTGTATATAAAGCTGACATCTGTCAACAGTGAAATGAGCAGCACATTTCTATCACCATGAATTTAAAGTGAGCTCAATAAATTATCTTTCCATGGCACTGAAATACTCTGCAAACAGAGACTGAAATTATCTGAGTGAGAATACTCAGATCCTTTAGTTACAGGACATGTTTGGTGATATACTACATATTTTTTCTTTCTTCTTCAACAAATCCCATGAAAGTCTAAAACCAAGTATTGTCTGTGTATCCAAAGCCTGAAACACGTTGTGCTCTGTGCCATAAATCTCCACTGTTGTCCAAAAACTATTAAAAACACATAAATGAGCCACACTGTTGCAGTGGATGACGTGTTCTTCATATGATGAAGAATCACAGTGTGGTTTATTTTGAGTTAGTCCCAAATACACTGACCTGTTGCTGTAAATACTCAATAAATACTCACTTGTAATTCTTTCTGAAGGAGTAAGATAAGAGATAAGATAAGATATTCCTTTATTAGTCCCACAGTGGGGAAATTTGCAGTGCACTGCAGCAAAAGGGGATACTGCAAAAACAAGAAGCTAAACAAAAGTAGACAGAATTATAAGCCCTGTATAAAAAAATGACAATGTAAACAGAAGGAAATATAAAAATAGGAACAATATAAACAAGGGGAAATATTAAAAATAGGTACAATATATACAGTACTGGCAATAAACAGACTATTAGCACAATTGCACAAGTTGAAAAATAGATATTGGAATGTAATTTCACCTAAGAGTATTGTACAGTATGAGTTGGGGTTTACACCTGAGTAGTATTCACAGTCAGTGTCCAGTATAGTGCAATTATTGTCAGTTTTGGTGTGTATGTGGTCTACTAGGACACTACTTACTCTGGCTGAGTGGAAGTTAGAAAGCACTGAAAGCTGGACCATCGTATTATTGGTTTTGGTCTTTAATGGGATTTATTGACAATAAGAAACAGATAGAATACCTCAAACCTTGTCTGTTATGTAAAAGTAAGAATACAGGGTACCCTGGTAGCTCACCTGGTAGAACGGGCCTCCATGTACCAAGGCAGAGTCCTTATCGCACCTATGGTCCTTTGCTGTATGGTGTCCTCTCTCTTTCCCCTTTCCAGTCCATGTATCTGTCGATCTATTAAAGACGAAAGACCCCACAAAATAATCTTAAAAATAATAATACAATATACAGTATAATGCATACATTTGCATAAGGAAAGCATATTTGTCCACTCCCGTGTTGAAAAGAGAATTAAGTACTTGACAAATCTTTCTTTAAGGTACATTTTGAACAGATAAAAAATGGCTGATTAATTGCGATTAACTTTGGACAAACCCTAATAAAGACTTAACTGCATTACATTGGTCCTAAATATATATATATAGGTACATATATGACAACTGATGTCTGCATTTAACCCATCCTAAGCATTTAGGAGACAGGGATCAAACTCATTTTACCCACCAAGCTACAGCCATCCCATTACACATAAAAATACTGGATTCAAATTTGCACTTAAACCTGCAATAACTGATTTTCAAAGACAATGTGAACCCAAAATCATCAGATCACTTTAGAATGTTTATAACGGTGAACAAATACTGTACAACTGTAAAAGGCTGTACTTTCATGTGTGTCCAACAGTGATGTGGCTTGTTAGCAGGTATACTGTACGCTCCATCATGTTCACCAGCTAGTCGCCAAGTCTGTCTACTGTTTGCTGCTAAGCAGGTAGCGTACAGTGGGTTTATCAGAGTTGACTCCTGCTGCTGAAAACAAGGTTGATGAGACTTTGGGGGCCATAAATCCAAAGCAATGACTTGAAAACTGCAGCATTTATTTCATTCCTTTACATGTTAATGGTACATATCTTCCTTGACAAGCAATGTCTTATTTTTTTCCCCATTTTTCTATTTGAAATGCTTTCTGTTGAAAGAAAGGACATTTACACACCAATGGGTATTGCATTGCTCTATTCCCTGGATTTGCCAAAATTTAAATTTAAATTGCAGAAAAAGACAAATATTGTGCAGAGTTAGAGTTGCAGCTTCCATGATTCCCCCAGCCAAGAGCTTTATCTGGCTTCACTGTTCCTTACAGAAAAAAATCTCTTTTCCCCACAGAATAATTCAAAAATTTTATGTTAAGTGTGTGTGACCTCAAAATGGGAGCCAGCCCTGCTCATTAAACCAAAGAATAAAAGTTCAGTAAAAGCTGATAATTGTTTAGTTCAATTTTCCAGCTAAACAATGTTTTGAATCAATCAAATCAAACACAACATGTCCTCAAGAATCTGTTTGATTGGTCCCTGCTGAAAGAGCCAAGTCCACCGCTGCCACAGACCAATATTGGATTTAAATCTCCGTTGCCATGTGCTGAAACCCTCCATCACCCAGAAAAAAACAGGCGTCCGGGGCAACACCACGTTACATCCAGACTTCTCTCTCCCACCAGAGGCAATTTTGTCTGTCGCCAATCATCTTGGCCGCTTGTTGGTGTTTGTGCCTGGTGCTGTGCTAAGCTACACACCCTCCGACTGTAGACAAGTCATTCATAATGTAAGACACAACAGCCTCAGAGCACTCAGCGCCTGCTTATAGAGCATATGCACTAGAAGTCTGCAAACTGAAACTGAGATGGGGAATTTCCCCCCAAATGAAAACCTGGCTCTGAATGGATGAAGACACCTCTTCTCTTCTGGTAATGTGGCCTTCTGATGGTGCAAAGTGGATAGTATTATGTGCTTGAAGGTATAGTATGTACTAATGCTAATATTTAAGGTATAACATGTATGCAAGAAAGACAAATCAAAAGTTTGAATTTTGTTTGTCGATATTTCCTTAAGTTTTTATTTATTTAACAGCAATAATTAGCAGAAACTGAGTATTATTTTTTTTAGTTGGGCAACAAGCTGTAAATGACACCGATGAGAAAGTTATGGGCCCCAAATCCAAAACAAATAGCTTAAAGATGCTACAACACCTGGGTGATCATTTTCTCAGTGTTCCTCACTATATGAACGACTCCTTTTATGTTACACACAGTCATGTGATCCATTGTTTACATATGGATATTGATTAAAGCAGATTTAAGTTCACTGGTCATTGGACACTCATTGACACGTCTTAGTCACTGATGGATTCATGATTTGTTGTTCCTAACATATTCATGTACTGTTTACTGAATTCAGAGTATTGCAGTTAGTCCACCAACAGCAGGATGAAGTAAATTAGTTTGTACATGCATGAAGTCAACATACTGTCATAAAGCGGTTCGTATGATGTCTTATAAAAATGCATAGTATTCCTCCTTTTTTGTTTGTTTTCCTATAGATGTCCTGCAAACACGTATCAATTTCCACTGGTTACATGCATGTATGCATGTCCTTTCAAAATAAACTTCAATCTGGAAACTACTTAGTTAGGTTTAGGAAAAGAACATGGTTGGGTTTAAATTAACTCCAGAAGTGATGTTAAGTATGTAAGTTAAATGACAAATAGATCAATGTTGACTTCTGGTTTCACACAGGTGTTTTTTGACCCACCCATCAGCGTCTTTATAGTTCCTGGCTCATGATGGTACATGAATTACACACAATTTGTTTTTGTGGGATATACACAAATTGCAGTGCATTACTTTTATAAGGTGTAATGAAGTACACTGATGCTAATATTTGTGACAGTGCGTGGGCAGTTCACCTTTGTTTTTACCCATTCCTCCCTAATCATACACATAGAGTTGTCACAGTGCAGTGAATACTTGAACAGAGACTGAACCCAAATGCAGAAAGTCGAGGGAACAGTAGTATAAACTTAAACACTTTAAAGGTGCGTTATATGATATCCAGAGCATTAATATAGTAGCAAACATTTGCTATGTAAAGATATAGAGGAGCAATGTCAACCTTAGACAGTTAAGTCACTTTCTCTCTGACTGTGTTGTAATTCAAGCTTCTCTATGCTTTGTGGACATCGCCTCTTAATGTATGTTTGTGCCTTACTGGTTTTGTGGAAGCGTAGCGCCCATCCTCTGGTTCTCCCTTCTGGTTAGCCCTGTCGAAACTGTTGCCTTAGTTTCCACTGTTAGTATCGTTAGCTGTAAGCCACCGGCTCAGCCGCCACCATGTGGACAGCCACACAGAGACAACTGAAATGCTCCCATTTCTGCATTTAGCACCTTTAATGAAATGCAGCTCAGTTGAACTGCTACCAAAAAAAGTACACAGCAACAATGACAAACTGGCAAAAACCAAAGGAACTGAGCTGATACATGCAGTAAATGACGGATTGGGGAAGTGAGAGCAGGTGAGCAGGAGGTCAGGTGACTGCACAGCTAACGAAGGACAGGTGAAACTAATCAGGGCAATCAAAACTGGTGGGAGGACACAGACACAATAAAACAGGAAACACTTAACATGAACGAAACAAAGAAAAAACACGGAGCAGGCTAGAATATGACAACACTAGTACCACCCACAAGAGCATCCAGTGCCTTGCTCAGTGGCACTTAGTAGTGACCATGAGGGATCCTGCAGTTACTGAGAGCTCACAGCTGAAGTGCAGATCTCTGTAGATCAAATAAGCAGCACTTTTGTTTACCGTTCGGCTTCTTTAGATCATGTTTAGACCACTGACGGAAAGTATTTTCTAGCAGAAACTAATTAGCTAATAATTCAAATACAAAGTCTGGTATTGCTTTAATTATTACATTTCTATTGAGTAAAGAAACCATGCTGCTTCTAAGAAAGGATAAACATCTAAGGCTCTCATTATGAAGTGATGAAAACTTCATAAAAATGTGTAATACTATAATAACAAATTGATCAGTTCATGAAAAGAAAGACTAATGGAGGGAGATTAAATGTGCTCATACCAGGAACAACATATTTCCACTGGATATGAACTGGAAAATAAAACTGTGACAGAGAGAAAATGAGGAAAAGTGGGATTGATAAAAGAGACAATGTATCCCAGCTGAGTAATGTAAGTGGCAGATGAATTGAAAACAATATTCCATCCACTGGGCTCGCCAAATTCACTTACGGTTTTCAGCTTTAACCTATTGGATCCCTGGAGCTGTTTTGAAGGGAGTGAACAGGAAAGCAAACAGTATTAATCCTCAAAAAGTTCAAAATATCGTCCTGTCATAACAAAGGATCGAGCCCTTGTTCTGCGTAAAGTCTGCAAAAATAATATTAAGTGCAGATGTGAGGGAAGATGGAGGCATAAACACTGGGCCCTGTCTTTTCTAAATGTTTAAAAATGAGCCCTAATGCAGAAGGGCTGTGGGTATTTGCCCAGCTGTTGGATAAATAAGCAGAGAGATTCAAAGGCTGGATAACCTCCGCCAATGCCCATCAAACCAAACAGATGAGAGAGCGTATAGTAATCTGCTCCGTTCTCAGATGGGACAACACTGACTCCAATTAGCCTTCAGTCCCACATCCACAGGGCTTACATTTTACTGCATTCAAAAGACAAGTAACAGAATACACTTTACTCTCTTATTGGTGTTTTAGTTAAAGCGACTGCGTGTAACTTTTTGCATGTATAAATCATTTCTTATTGCCAATGTGTGAACAGGTTGTAACCTAACCTAAAAATGAGACCTTCTGTGACCTTCTGGGTTTCCTCTTTCAGTTAGTCGGCTTTTAATGTAAAGAACACGGGCCTGTTTTTCTGAGAAAATCCAACGGATGTGGATGAGGCTCGAGAGTGCCTTAGCTGTAGGAAATGTTCGGTTAGAAACGGAGTCTGCTAACGCCAACAAATAACCAGCCCCCACCGCAACTCAGACTCAAACACAAACTCCATGGAAGCACAAAAAAACAAAGTTATATCTAGTGAAGCCTGTCTTGCAAAACAGGAATGTGACCAACATCGGGCAAAAACTAGTGTTGTGGGAGAATAGCAGAGCCAGCATGAAGAGTGTGTGTACGTCATGGATGCATAAAGAGAACTGGATACAGCGTTGGGAAAGTACTCGGATTTTCCGGCAATCTTTCACATTCATTGGACCCATGGAGCAGGCGTAGTAGTGTCAGTTCGGTCACATGGCTCAGTAACAGAGTCACAACGGTCAGTGTTGTCACAGCTTGCTAACTCCAACTCCCAGCCCTCAGTCCAGTCCTGGTCTGGGTCTCAGTCACATAAACAGAGGAAAGGAAATAACTCTGGATTTAGCTATTTGTGCATTTGACCTAATGAATTAAATAAGGGCTATTCAAGTGTTACTTGATACTGGGAAGTTGATTCACCTCAAAAAGGAGTTACAGATGTCTCTTTCCCAGTGTATGTCTATGGGAAAAAGGCTTTTTGGGCCCGATGGCATCATGTGACAGACACACAAGTGTTAGAAGATTGGGATCAATGACCAGCACTCTTCCTTGTAGCTGGGTGTATGTGGGAAGTGAGTGGTGAAGCAAGAGAGAGAGAGCGGCAGCAATTGTGTGAGAAAACGAACGAGCAGCACAACTGAAGAAAGTTAATTTATCTTCGACAGAAATTGCAACTTGTGCATAAATGTGTCTTGTTTACCTGCTGCTGAGCGACGTGACAACAGGGTTTAACTCCGAGCGAGTAACAATAACGACTTCGGCCCAGGAGACCAAAACTACGGTGTCTCCCTTGTGTCTTCTGACCATAATCGAGAGGCTGAAACAGGAAAAGTTAACGCTAGGATCAACATTGCCCGGGACTTTGATTCATGGAGGGAGCTTCGTATGTTAAATTAACATTACTGACTGTCATTGCGTTAACAGCTACAGGTGTCACTGTTGACATGCAATCTCTGATTCTTAACTAGAGTCCCTTTAAAACCACGAACATCAAGCCTTTCTATCCAGGTCATGCAGGAGCCCTCATAATGTTTCTTGCCATGTAATGCAGGCTTTCTAACTCTCTGTGTAATTAGATGAGTTAATCAATCAGCTGTTTTCTTTACAAACACTGATGTCACATCCATACAGTTCAACTTGCAGCATTGAGGCGCGCCCCTCGCTGTAATAGCATGCTCTCCTCGGCCGGCTGTCGGTTAGCAGATGAGCGACGGCACCCTCACTCACATTCACAGCGACAAAGGCTTTGATGTGCAGAAATAATTGGCAGCAGGATCCCTCTGGAAACATACGGGACATCTTTCAAGAGATCCGAGAAATGTTTTCACTACTGTTGAGCTCACTGGCGCTCGTTCTCTGCTAGATTGGAGCGGTAATTAAAGCGAGGTGGAAGAAGTGAGCTGACATTCATCAGGCGGGGTAAGCTGATGCTGAGCTCTGCGCCAAACCAACCGGCTTCATCTCCAGTTATTTTCTTGGCCTTTCCTCCCTCTGAAGTTTGTTTTGTCATGCCAATTTTTTAGCCCAATCTCATACTTCCACATTTAATCCTCAGTATTGATTGTACAAATACAATTTTCAAAGTTATTATGCAATTAAATGTATGTTTTGCTGCTGGGAGTTTCAAAGGGCCGGCTGTTTCTGAAGACATTGCTTGCTGCTGATGTAATAATTTCCCTGGGATATTTAAAATAAACACATTAGGCCTGAAAGAATTCAAAACTTGTCTCGGACTATAATGCCTGGCCTTTTGATTGGCATGAGGCGTGGAATGCCACTTTTCAGTGGAAACCAATGGTCGCCTTTAACAGCCTGCGTTTCCAAGCTCCCATGCAGTGTAAATTATAGGATAATAGGGTGCAGGCGATTGCAGACTCTGTTTATTCAATCCATTTCTTCACACAAGTTCCCATTGCCTTTTCCCTTCTCTCTGCTGTGTGTGTGGTGGTCCTCTGATCCTGCTGACCCTCACCATGTGTTTTCACTTTCGGCTCTGATCTCAGCTCTGCGACCAGCAGGGAACCAAATACAAATTGAACAGTAACCATTCACAGGCCGCTCTTTTTTCATACCACCGTTAAACCCGCTTTGTCTTCCCCAGGAGGAGCTTGGGGGATAGATGTCCCCGGCTTTGGTCACGGGCCTCCAGTCTGTTCCCCTTGCATGCCATCAGGTCTTGTTGTAGACATCCAACAGTGCGGTTTACTGCACTTCATAGCATATTTGACATCTTTTAAATCACATTATTCCCCTGAAAGAATCAACAGGCCACAAAACACAAGCTAAAAACAAAAACCTCCAAATGGGCATTGACTTTTCTCAAAGCATCTAGAATCCCGAGGCCCAGAGAAAACACTACAGAGAGGAACAAATCGCCAGTGTTTTGGTGGTGTGCTTTTTATTATTTCAGTTAAGGTGAAGTTTTCATTAGTCCCATAAGCCCCCCCTTTTGAAAGCAAGCCCTTTTCTGTGAAACTCGCTGGACAGCAGCCGCTCGCAAGTGGCAGGGTATGTTTGTTCAGCTTTTATTGGGAGATGTGGTTTGAAGAAGTTAAAAAGAACCCTTTTGTTGTTCTTGGGGTTCATATTTTCTCTGGAGTTGCTCCACGCGCAGTGTTTGTTCCCCCGACTGAAAATGAAACGGGTAAAACCTGAATGTAATAACTCACCTAAAGTGAAGACAAACTCTCACAAGACTCCACGGATAATCTCTCAGATAAGATATAAATCAAGCCGGGTGAAAACCATGAGAGCTACAGGGTTTTATTGAAGGTGATTGCCAGAATTCCTGTTTGGACAGTTTAACTTCACGCTTTAAATGCCCGGATAAGGTTTAGCGAACAATTTAGTGACTTAATATAATGCAAGCCCAGACTTATACTAAAGCCATGATGTCTGATCAAACGATATGACACCGATAACATCTACAGTCTATTACTGTTATATACTAAATCAGGGAAACACTGATACGCTGCAACCAAGTGCACTAAACAGTTTGCAAGGTGATTTCCAATAATCTTTTCTCCACCAGGAATCTCCCTCTTTATTAGAGTAAAAACACATTCATCACCTGTTTCACATTAAAGTTTCACGCATGCAGCCCCAACCCCTTGTATCTTGTAAACTCTGCTTCGTTTACTTAGCCTGGCTTTCATTGTGGCCATTTTGCATGGGTTACCTTTGTTTAGTTTATTAACCCAGGGGGTTACTTAACCTAAACATCGCAGCTGAACGCTTCGGCTTTGGGTTTCAACATTTTTAACAAAAGCCTTTTTTTTTTTTTTTTTTTTTTTTTTGAAGAAAAACACTATTGAAAGTGTCAGCGGGTGAGGATGATGGGGTTTATGGTCCAGGCTGACAAGTGGGAATGTGATCGGTGATCGACATATTAAAGATTATTGAAATGTTCCTTTTACTTGAAATTAAGCAGAATCAGTTGAAGCAAATGTGACTTCATAGGTTTCACATGTGAAGCACAGGTTTCATTTTTATAACCTGTTTGATTTGATCTTTAAAGGAAGGGTTGGTAGTCCAAAAATGTTTGTTGCAGGACTGTAATAAGCCCGTATAATCATTTCATTTGGCCGAATGTATTGATTGCACAGGCTACCTGCCTGTGTGTGCACTCTGTCCATGCACCCATTACGCTTCACTGGTGGCTTCAACAAGCTTCTAGCGTAACAGCTGTGAGTACTAACATTAACCATGTTCACTGTTTACGTTTATAATGATAATTTTGGGGGAGTGACCAGGGTCGACTTCAGTCATTGGCCTTATAGGCGGTCGCCTTGAGTGCCACCTTCTGGGAGGTGCTTGTCACCCTCTAAAAAACAATAAATATATATAAAACAAAAATTGCTGGTGGGCACCCATCCTCATTTTCTGCATTGAAGTAACAAAGAAAGAAAGAAGGAAAGAAAGAAATACACTTTGCATCCATGTAAACTCTTGTTCTTACACTTTTTCACCTGCCTGGCCACACTTCTTTGTTAATAAAACTGTAAATTGCACTGAAACTGACTGATTGTTTATTTATATTAAAATAAATACAGTTATTTATGAAAATAAAAATCTTAATTTTTGTTTTAAAACTACTGTGATGACTGATGTGTGTTGTGGTTTACGGGGCTAGAGTTAGGATCGGGGCGTTGAACCCTAACACTAAGTCTTGAGCTAGAGCCGGCCCTGTGGGAGACTTTGAAAGGAGGCCTGAAGGACTGTCAGTGTTTCTGACCTGGCAGCAGGATATTTTAAAAATCTACTGTACTCTTGCCAGTTTTTCAGCATTACTGACCTTAGTTTTAAGGTCAAATGCCTTGGATAATATCCTGCTTTTTAAAACTTTTCTTAATTGAAAGGATTAAAACCAAATTCCCTCCTTTAATTTGGACTCAATACTCTAAATTTCGATTTCCCACCTAACTCTTCAACACAGTCTCACGGCAGTTTGTGAAATAGTCACAATGTATTTTTTGTGCTTTTTCCTATGAATGTCCAGCAGCATGTGATGCATGTGTCAATTCCCACTTTGGTCATTTCAAAATAAAACTACTTAGTTAGGTTTAGGAAAAGATTGTGCTTTCTCCGGAAGTGGCGTGAATTTACGTGACAAATAAACACTGTTCTAGGTGAAAGTCCTGTGTATTTTTGATGCATCCATCAACCCCAACCTCCTCCCTATGCAGCGTTTGCTGCTCTAAATACTTCCCGGCTCACAATTATTGGATTACATACAAAAAATGTGAAATTTGTGTTTACGAATCAATACATAATTTTTTGAACTTTTATGAACTGCTGTGCGGCTGAGCTGAACTCCCAGGCTGCATCAGTTTTAACAGCACGTTTCTTAAACAAATAAAAGCTCATAGCAGCATTAGAAATCCTAAGAAACCTGTGTGTGCACTGAAAGTTGAGTGAGACTGTCCTCATTCACTAAACCAAAAATATCCCCAGTTTAAGGAGCAGCTCCGTGGCTGACGGCTGGCGCTCGGTTCCCATGCTCCAGCATTGTGTCTCTTCCAGCTGCAGCCAGGGAAAATGGGGGAGGCGCGCTCATGGGTGGTCCGCCCCACATGGTCCCACACTCTGCGGTTTGCGCCCTACATCTGATAGCAGTGGCTCTCAGCCGGGGTGCGCACTGCTCTCATTCTCCGTGTGCCATTTTACTGCAAGAATCTCGAGCTCCAGGAGGAGGCTGGAACTGTTTACCGTGCAATATCTTCATCAGAGCGGCACACGGCACAGCTGGCTTCCCATACACCAACACCAACTTTTCTTCACCAAAGGACGTTGTAAAATTCTTCTATGAGTTTGTGAAGGACTTTTACTATTAATCAGATTGATAATGGTTCTTAATTCTTGTCTTTTTATCCACTTACGCCTGCATGCTGCCTTTCAAATCTAGTAATCGACACTTTTATCTACTTTTATCATGCTCAGTTGAGTGAGCATTAACTACTTGTACTGCACCATAACCATTACTCTGCACACATTTGGCTTAAAGTGACTCTCACACACCCTTGCTATGGGGGTAAAATCGATCAATTTTCAGCCAGAAGGTTTTGCAATGTTCACACAATTCACACTGAAATTTTAACCGTGAATGCCACACAGTGTGGCTAGTAAGTGAGGAGGCTGTTAGATCATTCATGTTGAAGTGGATTTATCCTCAAGGCCACAAATACCACATTTTATTGACTTTCATATGCTGGCAGTCTGATCTGAAGTACAGGAGCACAATTAGCTTCATAATAACATTTTATGGAAATAATCGATATGGAGCAGAGCAGATATTGGTCAGGGCTTCGAGTGTGGTCCTACAGGCAGTTATAGTTCTCAACAAAGTTCCCATGAGCAGAGAAGCCAACATGTTGCAATCATCTTTTAACCCAACCACACACATGTGAAGATGGATATCATAGAAAATGGGTCTTATGATGGCTGCATAGGTGACATTTTGTCTTTAGCGGCCAATATGACACATTGCCTGACTAAAACTCTGTATCGCTGCAGGTCAGTTGGACTCATTTTCTCTTTTTGTGATCTGGTAAAACATTGATAACCTCTGTTTTATTCCAGGACATTAATGACATTTTTATGAATTGGTATGCATAGTTTGGACGCATTAATATAGCAAAATTGTAAAATGTCAGTGCTGGCTTTATGTAGGCTATGATCATGTTACACTTTTATTGATACTTAAAGAGGACCTATTGTGCTTTTGTGCTTCTTCCCTTTCCTTTCATGTGCTATATAGATTTTTGTGCATGTAAAAGGTCTGCAAAGTTATGAAACCCAAAGTCTACGCCAAAGGAATAGTGCTTCTGAGCTGCCTGAAACGCCTCTCTTGAAGTCCCGCCTTTTCTTCCATAGCATGGTGATGTCACTAAGTAACAAATTTGCATATTACCTAGCAAATGGCTAGTTTGGCACACCTTCATACAAAGCTAGGTAGAGTGGAGCTGGAGCAGAGTCTGAGGAGTTTGGTTCGATTAAGCAATCACAACAGAGGGACAGTTGACCAATCAGAGCAGACCAGGCTTTTCGTAAGGGCGGGAGCAGGAGCTCTAACATAGCGTTTCAGACAGAGGGTGAAAAGAGGTGTTACAGCAGAGCTGGTATGAGAAAAATAAAGCATTTTTTGAACATTAAAGCATGTAAACATGTTCTTGTAGAAACACAAAATACAAGTATGCACCTGAAAATAAGCATTATCAAAGCTCTTCTCATGTTGGTGTGTTATTTACCAGGTCTAAATATGTTGGGGAGTGGGTTAAATCCAGGTCAACTTCCCATCAAAGTAGGAGCCTAAAAACTCTCACTGATATTCTCTCATGGGAGAATATGATCTATAGCTACGCTGAAGGAGCTGTAATGCAAACCAATTGAGAAAATCCAGATGCAACTGTAATTTAGCCAAGTGTTTTCCAGTTGAGTGTGTGTGCGAGTGTGTGTGTAAAGCCAATAGACGGTTATAAATTCTTCTACTTCAGGAGCTGTTTTCCAAATGTCTCATACGCAACATGTTCGTGAGAGACGTGCTCAACAATGAGCCCCAGAAGCGACAAGTGATATCATTCATTCTGCGCTGAGACAGGAATGTAGAGGAAGATGTTTGTGAGCCAAAAGATGACAGTGTTCATGGTGTTTTCAACAAGACACTAGACTTGTGATTGAGGCCATGGACAACATAAGACACAGTCAACATTCAGTGTAATACTGTATGCATCCTGGGCCTCCAATACTTAGGAAGCCATAACATCAAATCAGCATTTCAGTTCAGAGTCCAGAAAACAGAAACAGAAACAAGAGACATGTTGTCAACACAGGAGGACAGTGAAAGCATCACTACATAGGTGTTAAGTCTGCAGGCGTCACAGTATATCTGCTCGTCATGTGAGAGAAGGCTAATTGTAAAGAGCAGCAGTAATCACAACCTTACAAAAGAATATGAAATGAATAAATATCATGTTTACATTAAAGTTAGTTTGGATGTTTTGAAGTGGGGTTGGATGAGGTACTCATCCATAGTCAGTGTCTTACTTACAGTAGGTAATGGGGGATGGCAGAACAATGTATTTATTCTAATATAGCATTCACTTAAATGGATATTGATTTTTTTTTTCTAGATAAGCCTTTCTTTTAGGTGTCTAAAATATATTTTTCTGCCATCCCCATCTGCAGATCTGTATTGCTTTGCTCCTGTCAGTTTTTCAATCCTAGGGGCGCATCCACTATCAGTATTACACCTACTAAGATAGATACCTCATACAACCCCACTTCAAAACACCCGGAGTATTCCTTTAAGCATGATTTCAGTGGAGTCTGACAAAAGAATACCATGTTCTTAATACTTTAACCAGCGTCTGTCACTGTTTTAAACTTGTAGTTAAATTCGGCCGACGACATAAAGGATGTAATTACTGTTTCATGTAATAAAAGTCCACACATACACCCCACATGCACATCTGTACATGGTGAATCAAATGCTATTATGATATGTCTAAATCCCAAACAGTCTGAAATAAATTAAGGGATTTTATTATTAACGGTTATCATGTTTGTAAACAGCCATTTCCTCTTCCTTCTACAGCTTCATCTCTACTGTAACTTTGAACGTATCACTACAAAGAAAACCATAATTAAAGGAGCATGCTTCTTCATCGATTAAATAATAAAGCAGCAGTGAAAGAAGGCCCCACACTTGCTGACAGCCTAATGAATATCTTCAGCCATGAAAGATGAAATGTTGGCATTGTTAGTGGCAGATTTCCTTGTAAACAATAGTGCTTGGATTCAGTTTCACTGCTTCCACTTCAGTCAACTCATCAGTGATAAAACAGTGCAATATAAAATACAGACTCCTAGACTCATTTTGTCCAGTTCATAGTAGTTTAAACTGGACATAATAAAATAATAAAAGGACAGTGAGACACTGAAGTGTTTGGTTGACAATGTGTTAAAACTTAACAGATCTCTACATCTGATAATAATCTACTTTTTTCCCTAAAATTGGAATTCAGCGTTTGGGAATATAACTCTTCATTTCCTTGTGCAGTCTGGACACCATGAAGACTCTGAAGGGTATCGGTTTCCTCGGTATTTTTCATGTCTTATCATCTCAGCAGTGATTTCTACGACAGGCTGAAAGGTGAATTGGAAGATGTGAACGGAAAGTGGCAACTAGCTCCTCTTTCATCCAAAAAGATTTCTGCACTTATCACTTAAATCTGTCCACAGTCTTTAATTCACTGGCACAGAGCGACCTTCACATGTGGGTTCACAGCATGTGGGTTTATGACATGATCAGAGTCTATCACAGTGTAAGTTCAACTCGTGAACTCTTGATTTTCCAGTCACATTTCCCTGTAACAACATCACATGTGCAGCATATTCAGTGCCTGCTTGTTCTAAAACTTCACGGCAGACAATGAGTGAAAACACAAGATGTGATGTCGGTAAATAGATAAAAAGTAAGTAATCCAAAAAAATGTGCTAATTAATTGGAGAGATCAAGTTAGATTTGAAAATGCAGAGTTTAGTTAACTGTAGCTGTACTTGTCACAGCGCTGCTTTGAGCTAAATAAAGTTAGTACGCTAATGTACATGGTATATACTCACAATGACAAGGCAAGTATGATGTTTTTAGAAAACATCTTAAGGAGGACATGAATGTCTGCACCAAATTTCATGCCAATCCATCCAATAGCTGATGAGACATGTCACTCAAAACCACAAATGTGAACCTCACGTGGCACAAAAAGTTCAGGAATTACATTATTAGGATTCATTGTATGGGAACCATAAATGTCTGGTCAACGCTTTGTGCCAATCCATCTAGCAGATATGATATTTCACTCAAGGTCACCGACAGGCGATCCGATCGGCACAATATCACAGCATCATGGTACATTATTATCTTTACTATGACAATCCAAATCATATTCAAAACTACTCTTGTGGAATGCAGATCAAGTTTTGGTGAGCAGGCATATCGAAAATGGAGATCAGATCCATAGAAAAGAGACTGCAAACTGGTTTGTAATGAAGGATTTAAAAACCACTCCTGCTGATAAAACAGGCTCAGCTAACGAACGTGCTGCTCTACCAGAAACATCTCTAAATGCAGTAGGGCGCAGATTATTTTAATACCTCTTATATTCTGACAGAAGTTAATTAAAATCGTCCTAACATCGGCATAGGAATAAACCATCATTGATCATCCCTTCAATCCATGATATATGATCTGATCGGGAGCTGGCACAAGCCTGGACCACAGTGATGGCCCGATCGTCGAAAAGACAAAATCAGGTTGATATTTATTATTATTATTACATATGCTAGTTACTATACATTGTCATGTCACATTGTCGTGTTACGTTGTCATGTTACATTATTACATTACTATTTTAACACAAACCATGATGATTTTTCTAATTGTAACCAAGCAGTTTTGTTGCCTAAACATAACCATAATTGATTCACATTAACCACATGCACGCTTGACACAAGGATGATATGAAATATATTTCTGAAACAGATTTTTGGTTCAGAAATGTCAACATTCAACACATCCCGTGGTTTGCAGAAACTCACAATGCCAACATATTTTCTGGCAAATGGGTAAATGTATGTGTGTATGTATGTATGTGTGTGTGTGTGTGTGTGTGTGTGTGTGTGTGTGTGGGATGGTTGAAGCAGACGTCAGTTATGTGTGTTTGTCAGAGAAAGCTTTGTTTCTGGGCATGTGTGGGGCAGCCGTGTTTGATTTCAAAGCTCCGCAAATGAAACCTTAAACTCGGAAAAAGCTGACAAAACATAACGATCCCAGGTGGTTAATGGGCCCGGGAGAAATGACCAGTTGACCAGCATCATAGACGACCCCATTCTGATGTGCCCTCCCTCCGCCAGCCGACCCCCATCTGTTAGATATTACACCTAGAAACTCTTCTGTTTGTCCAACATTTGTAACAGGTGGGTGGTCTTGTGATAACTCGGCCTGCAGCCGCTGAATGACACCTTTCCTTGTGTTCTCTTTCTTGCCGTCATGCCACCAACAGTCTTAACGATGGGAGGCTACCAGTATGATGTCAGGGAGGCGATAACAACCTACTCATTACTGCGTGATGCCACTTTGATGCCAGTTGCTGGAAGGACCTTTTATCTTCTTTCAAACTACCACCGTGACTCTTTAATCACCCTGTCGTGCCCAGATGCCTTAGGAAGACACAAAAAGAAGAGTACGTCTGATTAAGAAAGAAATCAGCGCTCGGGGAGCCGACGTGAGAAAGTTCCAGGTGTCAGGGGTGAGAGGTTGAAGGTCCCGGTAGTGTGGGTGGTTCTGATGAAGCCCTGTTAGCAGTTAATGAGGACTGAACAGACACACTGATCATCCCTTGTAATTTGCAGGGGGCTAATCGCTGAATATTCCCTTTGACAAGAGAGATTACACGCAGAGCCTGAGGCTGGACAATGGAGATTTGCCATGTAATGTCTCCGCTATAGACTCCGGACACAAAACCAGGGTGGATCAGACCGTAGGAGAGAGGAATTAGAGAAGGGGAAGGCAGGGGGCGGGTGTGACACTGGCCAAGAGGTACCACCTTTGGGACAATGTGAAGACAGGGAGGGGGTAGGGGGGTGGACGGGGGGGTGGGGCAGGGAGACATAGCAGCACAAAGCTCAGCATCACGAGGGTTAGCACTGCAGCTTGGGTGCAACGTATTATGACTCAAATAAGAAAGCTCTGTTTAATTTTAGTTCCACAGATGATTATCACCCAACTCTGCAGCTCTACAGACTTTATGCCGCTGAAATAAATCCTCAGAAGTTACTGGAGACCGAAAGAGAGAGCGCTAAAAGGTGAATAAATATCGGACTTACACTCACTAGGCCGCCACAAACCATAGACTGTATATAAGAAGTGAACATAGTCTGGACTCATTCATTCACAACAGAGGAAGGGAAATAACTCTGGATTCAGCAACTTCGTGCAACTTTTAAGACCTAGTGATTTAAATGAAGGCTTTTCAAGTGTTCATACTGGGAAGGTGATTGACCTCTCAAAAAATTATACACTACGTTCAATGGCATCACGACGGACACAAAAGTTGTAATTCCACCGTTTGATTTACAGCCCGGCGCCCTTCCTGAGGGCTTGGTTCGTCATTTAGAAGTGACACGAACACCGAACACCGAATAAGACATTT
The DNA here is from genome assembly GCA_947000775.1 of Pterois miles. Classification (NCBI taxonomy): domain Eukaryota; kingdom Metazoa; phylum Chordata; class Actinopteri; order Perciformes; family Scorpaenidae; genus Pterois; species Pterois miles. The sequence continues at coordinate 6,393,351 of CAMQGK010000514.1, read as the reverse complement.
TCATGCAACCAAAAAGGTTATAATGAACTGAACACTTCACCACAGGGTTAAAGTCACAGACAACTTCCAGACCTAGACAATGCCATGGTGGCGACCTGTAAATCACAAGGTAATGACACCCTAAAGCACACCCTGCTTTACGGTCTACTTTTAATGGGACCATCATTTAATGAACATCATACTGTGTTGAAGACTTGAGACAATAAACTCATGTTTAGGTAATAAATCAAATGAGAAGTCGGCTCATTTTCTTATTGACTTCTATTCAATCAGACTTCTTTTTGCAACCAGAGGAGTCGCCCCCTGCTGGCTGTTAGAAAGAACGCAGGTTTGACGCTGTTCAGCTTGGCTTCCTTTCTCAGGATGCCACCTGACACCAAACAAATGCAAATGAATGCTAATGTTGCTCCCTGTATGCTTGATGTGTAATAGGCAGGTGTTTGCTAACATGTTGTAAGAGATATGCTTTGCTAACAGCTTCATTTTTTTTTTTTGTTGTCCCCAAGTGGTCAAAAAATCTGTAGGTTTAAGATTAAAAGAAGGAAGTTTATCAGGATTTATCAGTTGCTTCAGTGTCGAAGAAACACTTGCTCCACAAATGTCGCTCTGTAATGAAAAACCAGAGGGGAGGACTGAGGTCTCAATGCATCAAGCACATGGAGGTCTCATAACTCAATGAGGCAGAACTCGCTTTAGTGGTTTTCAGTGACGACTTTTACAGAGGCAAAAGGACTCCACACAGAAAGGAGCACATACTCTTACATGTGTGAATATGGTACCATATATACTTACCTTGGTGGTCTGCGTAATGTACATTACATTTAGAGACTTATATCATAATGTGACCAAATAGGCTCTAGTATGAGGTTTGGGTTGATATGATGATCTGCTTTAGATTCAGCTGTTAAATGAGCTAACTTCCATGCTGTGTTTCAAGTATTTCTGACATGAAAGACAAAGAAAAAGTGCAATGCATCATGGCTGAATATTTTCTTTTGAGTACAGAAGATGTGTCCTGTAATCCTTCCACAAATTTGTGTAGTCCAAATTAATGATTATGAGCAAGCTGTATGCAAATATAAGTTACCCACATTTTCGTTTTATACATACAGCTCATTGATTAGAACACTCTATATGTGCTTTTGCATACATTTGCCATATTGAGTTAGTCTACATAAGTACACATATTAATATCTTATTAGTATTATGAAGATTTCAGCCATATTGTGCAGCCATGTTGTTGACAGAGGCTGCTAAGAGAAACTGGATTGCCATCCGTGCAGAATTAAGACCAGGTCACCTCAGATGGAGATGCAGCAGGCAGGCAGTTCTGGAGGTCTGGTGATGTAGGGACTACCTGCACATATGTTTAGTGAACTACTGTTGCTGGTATGATAATAGGTAACATGCTAGCATATTTCTATTTTCTCTGTACTAAGCCGTTTACTCCCTCCTGCCATTTTGTTTTCTGGATCGTACTTTACTTCATTCAGTAAAGACAAGACGGATAAACACTTGAGGACAGTTAGTTAACAAGCTAGTTAGCTCAGTCATTAATGAGAAAAAAAAGTTCACACAATTTATTCAATAGGCGTCTCTTGAACACATAGACTGTATAATAAGTGGACGAAGCCATCGAGACGTCACCCATTGGTTTGTGGACTGCCGTACTGAAGCCTCAAGTTTGGCACTTTGGCTGCTGCCATCTTGGTTTTTGCAACCAGAAGTAACACATGAGGGTGAAGCTAATACACTGCTAAATAAAGCATTTTCATACAACCAGAAAGGTTATAATTAACTTTTATGAACTGAAAACAAACTGAAAGGGTTAAAATTGTAAGACAAAAACACAGTACGGCAGTAGCTCAGTCTGTAGGGAGTTGGCTTGGGAATCGGAGGGTCACCGGTTCAAGTCCCGACATGGACCAAGAACTGAGTGTGAACTGGTAGCTGGAGAGGTGCCAGTTTACCTCTTGGGCACTGCCGAGGTGCCCCTGAGCAAGGCACCAAACCCCCAACTGCTCGGGGCGCTTGTCAGGAGCAGCCCCCTCACTCTGACATCTCTCCATTTGATGCATGTATATGGGTCCTGTTTGTGCATGTGTGTGTCTCGGGTCTGCATGTACCGTGTATAAGTAAAAACAACGGAGTGTAAAAATTGAATTTCCCCTAGTGGGACGAATAAAGGACTATCTTCTTCTTCTTCTTCTTCAAACAACTCCCAGACCGGACAACACTGTGGAAGCAACCAGTCAATCAAGTCAAAGACTTGAAACTAGTGACTGAGACCATAAATTCATGTTTACACTGTTTACTGAGGTAATAAATTAGGTGAGAAGTAGGATCATTTTCTCATAGACTTCTATACAATCAGACTTCAGAGGAGTCGCCTCCTGCTGGTTATTAGAAAGAATGCAAGTTTAAGGAACTTCAGCATTGGCTTCACTTCTCTGACATGGAGGATGACGGTACGATCCACTCCAATCTGAAAATCCTGTCTTTTTACATGTTGTAGCATCCTCCAGTTTCAGCTCTATAGCTCTCCGTTGCTTGAAAGGTCAATGAGCCATGTCAAGACGGCGTGCTATTATAGTGCAAAGTTAATCTCAACGCAAAAAAAAAATTGCATGGATTTACTTTGCCCCCTGTGAGCCAGTTCCATTGAAATTAATTTATTTCATCACAAAATTTTGCTGTTTTAAGTGCTGGTGGTTTCAGCCCTTTAACGGTCTCAGCAGGGAGCGCTTCAAGAAAAGTGAGGGACAACGTGACTGAAGCCAGGCTGAAGGAGGTTAAGCCAGACGTCATATTCATAAAGGGAAGTGAATTACAAACCCACAACTTCTGTTTTTCTAAAGTGCATTCTGTTCTGTGTTATCTACACTGATCCGTTACTCATTTGTTGTCTCCTCTTTTGTTTTCTTCCTCCTCTTAACTTAACTTGTGTCAGTCACATTTGAGACGTGTGGCTTTTTGTTTTGCCAAAACATCCTTTGGCTTTGGCATGGATGTCGAAACCAAAGGATGCATGCAACATGTTGTAGGCTACAAGTCTGTGAACACGGGCAGGGATTTATCTTTTTTTTTTTTCTTGGCGAGGACCACCAAAGATGTCAGCTTCAAACTGAAATTAATTACAATCTCAAGGATGATCCAATTCGTCTCACATCATGTTTCTGTTCCTCTGTTAATGTTTGTGTGCATTTTCAAACCCTATTTCACATTTCTTCACATGCACTAAAGAGAGCTTGAATCCCAAAGGCTCAGTGACGGTCATGGGAATCGGGGGCTGCACATTGAACGTAAACTCCCAGTGGCAGTCCTCCGGCTCTGAACATGTACGGTATAATTTGTGAAGTTGTGGGTCGTGTCACTTCAGAGGAAATGTTACTCCGTCTCACGCACATTTTCAGGGTAGAAAGACGAAACATGAGGAGCCAGAAGGGAGAGGAGGGGGATACATATAGACGTGAAGGTGAAGATCCTGTGCCTTGGTTTAACAGCTGAAGTTTTGAAAGCCCAGTGCATATAAAAGCCTGCCATCAACACATATAATCTCTTAGCTGAGCCCATTGAAAGCTGGGTCCCAGGGGTTAATTCTCCCATCACTCCATGTTTGAATCAACTCCTGACTCACATTGAGATGAAAGCCACTGAGTCCCAGGACCGAGTCCGGACTCCGAAGGCCCGCTGATTCTGGACGACTGGAGCGGATTATTGCATGTTCGTCTCGTTGGACCTCCATCGGGACAGGGAAACTGAAAAGAAAAACAATAATTAGAGATAATTGCTTGTGTCCAAACACGGGCGTTAAAGCCCTCCTCCCTCCCATCTCCTTTCGTAGTATGTGAGGTGGAATGAAAGGGACACCCCCCTGTTTTGACAGCTGGGCAGGCGAACATAATTTGTGACAGCTGAACTGAAACGTCTTTAACCGCAGGGACAGACAGAGAGAGAGAGAGAGATGGTGAGGGAGAGAGGACAGATCAGACGGAGAGGACCTGTCCAAAAGAAAGGAAGAAGATGGCAAAGAAGGGAAAGAGACAGTGGGGAGAAGTGATTGCCGTGAGGGAAGGGGGGATTCAGCGGAGAGGGATGACGGCGGTTAAAAGGGGGAAAATTAGTCACACACCATAAACTCTGACGAGAGGTAGAATTTAAAATAACCCACAAAAAAAGATGGACAAGAGATGGCTTAACATCAAATGCATGCAAGTGGAAATGAGGAGAATATTTAAGCAACAGAGCTCGGCTGAACATGGTGTCATGCCAGGTTTGACACATTGGGTTAATTTGCTGCTCCCTGGAGGTGACCCTTGAACTTCTGGGACACGGGGTCAAATTGAGCTCAAAGTGAGACAGCCAGAATCATGTTAGTCTGAGGAGCCGGGTCATGGGTCAGCTCTGAGATTCTCAGTATATAGGCCAAAACAAGGACCATATGTGGACGGAAACACATTTGAAACAAAAATAAGTCAGGATTTTCCAGCCGTTTTTTCTTCGCCTCTCCTCCCGCCCCGAACATGTCGACCCACCGCAGACTCTCTGCCCTAATTCAATAAAGTCGTAAATACCACCGTAACAGCAAATTGACATAATGTTGGCCGCATGCCCTTTAAATTGTCAGTGACAGAAGTTTTCCCAGAGGTGAAATATTAATACAAACACAGGATTTCTTTTCCAAAATACCCAGCTCCCAAATTCTCCCATGTTTACTTTTCTCCTTGCTCCTAATTTCTGTTAGTGTGAAATGTTATACTTACTGTTGCATTCACTGACAGGGGAGGAATGGAAACCGGGGCGCTGGGAGAGTAATCCTTCTGGGGCATCGCTCAGCCAAATAAGTGAGTCTCTGTCCTTTCAGCTTCACTTCATATGACCAGGAAAGCTGCTTTCACCATCTGGGGAGTAAATCACTGATTAATCACCATTCAAACAGTTAATAAACCCATCATTAATAACTTCTCACTATTTGCTTTGTGCTGCAGTTTCTTTCACTGCTGCATCAAATACTAATGAAGTTTGATTTCCCCCAAAAATATATAAATATATATATATAATATCACATTATCTGCGAAAACAAAACCAACCTGTTCAATGTGTCAGGCTGCGCGTGAGAAAATGTGAGCACAAGAATGAGGTTGTGACAATTAATGCTGTGATTTTTGTAATCTGTTAAAAACTTTAAGTCACATCACACTTCATTCAAGCAGATTTGTTGTTTTATATAAATGAAAAATATGGAGGACGATAAACTAAATTCATAACATGCTCTTTTCTGCTAAATGTATAATTGTTGTTTGTCACTTTATATTATTCATATGTATATTGACAGATAAGATGAGACTTTATTGATCCCTGGGGGATCAGCAACACAGAGGTCTGACCAAGAGACAATACATAATAAAAATAAAATAAGAAAGTAAAGGAATTACAGAGACAACGTTAAAAAAACATTGCAAAAATAAGTGAATTGTGCAAATATTTGTGCAAAAGAAGTCCAGTAATTCAGTTGCTGCAGCCACAGTGAGTAGACTATATAATTTAAGCACCGGCATATAGATATGAATATATTATATATATACATAGTATGGTAATGATATTGTGTTATTAAAGTGACATCAGTAATATCATGTAATGTAAAGTAACTTTTAGACTCCCATAGCAATAATAAGATCTGATTATATATACTGAGGGACGCGGTGCAGGTGTATTGTTGTAAAGTGCTTGTGGTCTACAGTGAATATATATATTTACTGCTGTTTGTCTGGAACAAATTATTTTAGTTTCTGAAGGAGGGATAGAGGAGAGTTTGGTCTAATATGGAAGAAATAATTGTTCCATTTATTACGTTATACTTTATGTTCGCAAAAAAATAAAAGCTGGATCAAAAATGTTAAAGTTACATTTTACTTCAGATTTATGGATTCATCCCTGAAATGTCCCTCCAAGAAACATTCCTGTCGGTCTGAATTATTAAATTCAAATGTAATTGTATCTTTGGGCAGGAGAACAAATTTGATGATGAATATAATTTCCATAAATTAACAACACATCTCACTGCATTTTGCTTTCAGTTTTTAACACTCTTAGTTATTGATGCCACTAATTTGGTCACCATTGTGTTTTAGTGACTTGACGCTCAGTATAATCTGAATAAAAATGTAACTGAGTAGGTTTATATAACATTTTCAAAGTAATGGAACAGACATCATCAGAAGAGTCGAAACCCTGAAACAACAGAAACATTTACATAGATGCAAATAATAAAGCAGCTGAATAGTTTAAGCCCAAAGAGAGAGTTACAAATTTTAGGAGCCACAAACTTTAGTAAAGTGAACTTGTGTGACATCCCAGTTTTTCCATTTGCTTTTGTTGCTTTTTAATTTTTTTTTTGCCTTGTGCACTTTGCGGCTTGGATACGATAAAAATAATTCCTCTGTAGCTCTTTGGTTTTATTTTTCATGTTCAACCCTGAAAGTTCACTGTGCGATACAAACATATTTTTGACGCACGAGAACTTTCTCTGAAATCTACTATAAAATATCCCACATTTAAAGCCTTACGCTTGTTAAAGTAATATCGCTCTCATGAGAACTGAAGCCCCTTATCATATACAAAATGAAATGAAATGTCTCAGAAGTCTTTTTCCACACGTCCTGCGGTGTGACAAAGCACTGACCCTTACAGAGGACACATGTAATTGCACTCAGAACACAGTTAAATCCACTGTGGTTGCCCTCATAACACATACAGTATATGGTTATTTCCAATAACGCAGCAGATGAAGCTGACCTCGCTGTGCTCTGCGTGAATGAGCTGAACACCTGCTCCCTGAGGTGAGCTGGGGAGGGAGTTCGGCCATAAAAACGTGTGAGGGGAAAGTTATTAGAGAGGGGAAGAGGGAGGGAGATGACTTTATCATGGCTGCACGCAGTCTTCTGGCTCCCAGTCAATAACATGAAGAAAAATGAGTTGATTGTTGCTGATAGTTTTGCCACATTAGCTCTGGAAAACAGGGGCAGTCGTCTCAGCTTCTATCTGAAAAAAAGTGTGTGTGTGAGTGTTTTCCAGGCATGTTAGTGGAGATTTGCATATGTAAGCGTGTCTCCAAGTAACTGCACGTACCTGTGGAGTTTGCTTGTGCATATGGTGTGTATTAGAGGGAAGTGGATGTGTGCTTTTCCATGTGTGTGTGTGTGTGTGTGTGTGTGTGTGTGTGTGTGTGCAGCCCTGCTCCATACAAGGATGAGTATGTAAATGGGTTATTATGCTGAGAAGGTCTGCAAATCATTTCCTGTGGACTATTTATCAGATCCCCTTGAGGTTTAGATGCTCCTTTCACAAACTTGTCTGATTTGTGTGTGTGTGTGTGTGTGTGTGTGTGTGTGTGTGTGTGTGTGTGTGTGAAGCTAGCAGAAGTGAGACCAAAAAACAAAACAAGATTAAACCGTTTGTTTTCCCGGCATCTTAAGGACAAAAGCAGCTGATAATTTGCATTTTTCACCACCTTGACCACCAAAAGAAGCACCATAAAAAGCGTCAGGACTTTAATCTGAACGTGACAAACCAACGCAATCAATTTCATCGTCTAGTCCGCGCAAAACAGTGGACGCATGTGTGCAGTGTGAGCCTCTGGGTGCATGTGAGTTCACTGCCTACCTTTCATGCACAGACCTGCTCGCTGGGTGGTGACACTGCTGGCGAGCGAACTGAAAACTGCAAACGACAAAAGCTGGAACAACAGGAAGATAATTCAGATTTGATTGGTTTCACGTGTTCTTCATAAACAACAAAGTTTTCCTGTGCCTCCAGCGTGTTTTCCTGCAAACATGGAATCCATTTGTCCCCCTGTCTTCATGCCCTGTAGTTGCGCAGGCTTTTACGCAGCAACACACACACAGTGAAATGAAAGCAGGCGCACACAGAGCGCGCCCACCGCTGTGGCACTGGGATCTTTTGATATACGGTCAGGGACTTATTTTGAAAACAGCCACTTTCAGCTGCTAAAAATAATCACGAGGGACTCGGAGAGGAATATGTGAATGAGGCTCGCCAGATCTGCCTCTCCCGTCAAAATAATGTCCTGACAAAAGCTTGTGTCCTTTAATTCCACACATGCGAGTGACATTTAAAGGGTCGGTACACTGAAATGCAAGAAAACACATGCCATGAGAAAAGTTTGGGTTTTATTTGCCCAGGATTCAGTATCTGTCTCTGAGATTTCTGTACAGTAAAAGAAAATGACGCTTTGCTTGTGATAGTCACATAATGAAAAAAATAATTTAAAAAAAAAACAGATTTTTATCCAGAAAGTGTGTTTGGATAGGGTCAGTTTAAAAAAGGCCACAAGGTGACCATGTCACATGCAATTTTTTAAAAATACATACAGTACATTCTTTACTTCTTTTTTGTGTGAAAACTACAGTTTTACTCCTTTAAGCCTCTTTAAATGCAACAATCTGAGAGGAGATGATCACTCTTTGACAGATCGGCTCACAACGTATAAACATGCAACCTGTGACCAAAGGTCACAACACTTTGTGTTATGGGGTCAAAAGCAAAAACAGGTTTGGAACCGCTGTCTGGGCAAGTACAGGGAAGTATCAAGATGTATTTTTTACTCACAAGATCTGTCTTTCTCATCAAATTAATGTCCCAGCAGAATATTATGTCCTTTAATGTCATTTTAATGAAAATTTTGCCAGCCATTTCCACACAGGCATGTGACATTTAAAGAGTCAGTCCACTGAAATACAAAAAAACCCCATAATTTCCCCTTTTACCTCTGGTGTGAAGCCACGAGGAAAGTTTGAGTTTTATTTGTCCAAGATTTAGATACAATGAAAGTAAATGGAGCTTTGTTTGTGTTACACAAATTAATGACACATTTCATTAAAAATAAATAATTAAGAACCTGTTCCTGGGGTCAAAACCAAAAAAAGGTTGGGAAGCACTGCCTGCATGAGTAGAGGTAAGAACAAAGACGTATTTTCAACTCAAGTTTGCCAACTCCACACAAGCGTGAGACATTTAAAGGGTCAGTTCACTAAAATAAAAAGAAAACAGATTTTCTCTTTTTACCTCTGCTGTCAAGCCATGAAGAAAGTTTGGGTTTTGTTTGTCCAAGATTTAAAATGAAAGTAAATGGAGCCTCAGAAGCATAAAAACACGGCCTGGGACCACTGCCTGCGTGAGTAGAGGTAAGTATAAAGATGTATTTTTGACTCACCAGATCTGCCGCTCCCATCAAATTAATGTCCTGACAGAAACTCGTGTCCTTTAATGTCATTTTAGTGAAAGGTTTGCCAACTCCGCACAAGCATCATCACTGAAATACAAAAAAAAACATATTTTCCCTTTTTACCTCTGGTGTGAAACCATGAGGAAAGTTTGAGTTTTATTTGTCCAGGATTACTATGCAGTAAAAGCAAATGGAGCTCTGTTTGTGGTACTCACATTAATGAAATATTACATTAAAAAATAAATTATTAACAACCAGACCCTTATGAAGGGTCACAAGAAGATCATACCATGTACCAAGTAATAGTAATATAAATTCAGCTCTACAAAACCATGTTTATTCCTCACACTTTTACTCAAATCTTTGCTTCTTTTTGGGGTGAAAACTACAGTTTTACCTCTTTAAAGCTCTTCAGATGAAACAATGTGAGAGGAGATGATCACTCTGGCAGAACAGCTCACAACATATAAACCTGTAACAAGAGGTCACAAGCACTTTGTGTTATGGGGTCAAAAGCAAAAAAAGGTTGGGAACCGCTGTCTGGGTGAGTAGAGGGAAGTTAAAAGATAGATTTTGTAATTTAGGAAAACTAAACCTTTAACAGAAGCTTAGTTACGTAATGCAAATAATAATCACATTGTGCACAATTCACTTAATAGGTTTTTAGATTGTATTTGTGTACACATATTAAAAACATGCACAAATCAATAAAACAACAACAAATGTGATAGAGGTGCAGAAAACCCAGAAAGAGGCTTGATCAGTGCATTCTCCTGTGCATATCTTAATAGACATATATCATATAAAAAGGGTGGAGAGAGAGAGAAAAATAGAAAGACAAGATCAGACAGACACTTATTATATCATCAATAAAAACCTGATTATTAGTAAGATATTTACAGGATAATCCACAGGGAAAACAAGCCAGTTAGCAATTAAATAAGAAACCCCTTAACAAGCAGAAGCCTAAAAACTAATCAGCCAAACAAGGTACAAACTTTACATTAAATTCAAAGTTTCCAAAGATAGCAAATATGTCCAACTACATTTTGGGGAAATAAAATATTGCATATGATATTTGTCTTTTAAGGAATAGTTACGGCTTTAAAAACATGGAGCATTTGAAGTCTGACATTGTAAAAGAAGAAGATTTAAAGCTGCTTGTTAAAAGGTTAAATGACTGTCTGTGTATGTTCACTGCAAGGTGAAACAAAAGTGACTCGAAACTTTCCTTTTCTGAGTTTTTCTTGTAGGTCATTGTCAGTCAAAACAAAGCTCCTTGTTGAGCGCACTGCTGAAACACAATGAGCTCAGGTTACAGTGTAAACTCTGACTTCAGCTGTTGGTGAGTTTCTCGGTCTTATTAGCAGGAGTCCAGTGGTGGAACAATGCAAACACAAAGGCTCGGTCCGCTCGCTGCCAGCGCGCAGAGCGAGGTCGCTGCTAATTACTCTACAGTCTAATGGCGATTTCCAGGGATTATCTGACCCTTTGGTATTTTTGATTTCAAAAGGAAAATGCCATCTCAGATGTAGTTTCCAAATCCGTCCACAAATGTTTAGCTGGGAGCACATGTGGTTTAGTGAGAGGGCCTCCGGCTCGGGCCCTCCTGCACAATCAAACCACTTTAGTGGCCTCAATGCACGCTCATCCTGGAAAACACGTGACAAAAAAACACACACAGAGACCGAGGGAGAGCTGGTCCAGTCCAGCAGGGATGCGGAGGGACGGAGCAGCACCTGTTGCCTTCAGAAAGACGCTAAACTCATCAACTCTGCGCGTTTTTTTTAGTATTTTAAAGAGTTTATCCACATATCATCATGTATTAGGACAAACTGTGGCAGCCAAATATTTTTTGTACATAATTGTTGATGCTAAAGATGTGCAGCTGGGAATAATAAAGTGGTTTCCCTTATTATTAACCGCAAAATGACTGCTAATAACCTATTCATAACCCTAATATCAGGACTCACGTTGTCGTGGGACTTTGCGGGCGACTAGTTCCACTTTTCCACCTCTCCCTTTTATTTCGGAGTTGTTATCGTTCAACATGTTCCGTAATACTTTCATAAATCGTCTGAATGGTGAAATAATGGGCCCGGTCGGCCACCCGCATTTTACTGTGCTGTAAAAATAATGAAAGTCATATTGCGCTGCGGTTTCAGATCTGCAGGCAAACGGCACAAGGAGGTCCTGAGATGTTTGCTAAATTGCTATGAATCTGACTTTTTTTTTTTTTGGATAGTTGTTTGGAGTGTGCGCGCTTTTTTTGGAGCAAAGCCGCGTAGTTAATTTAGGGGAGACCTGAGCAAGTGTCGGAGAGGACAAATATATTTGTAGTTATGGAGTCAATATTTACTGTCATCTTCTCTCCTCTACATAAAACGCAGATCAGCTGAGTACAAACATTTATGTCCTGCTGCCTCGTGATTCATGAAGCAACAGTAATAAGACAGAACACACCGATCAGCTCTTTATACAAGACACAGTCCCGATGCCAAACTGGAAATAATTGATTTTTAATCTGCATTTTTGTCATTTTGAGAGCAGAATTTTAACTGGCATCGCGAGAAAAATGTTTTACACATGAATAAATAAACTTAAACTAAACTTTTCCCACCAAAAGCTCCCAATTCAATCACAATTAAATGACAAAATCATGTGTTTAATAATAATCAATAAATTCATAACCATAGATAATTATTGTTTTTTTATATATGTGTTTTAAGAAATATGTTCATCAACATGATCCGGTGTTTAACACTGGCTGCAGCTGTATGCAGAGGTGTTTCTGAGCTCCATCGTTACACAAATTATTAATGAATTAATGTATTTATTAATCTAAATTCATTACTGATTTTATTTCATCTTCAGAAAAAAGGTACAAAACGGAGGTTAATTAATGAATTAACTGGTTCATTAATCATTAACAGAACAAAGATTACTGCAGACAATGCGACTTCATTTGTACAGCACATTTTAATTTAAAAAAATGTAAAGGGCTGTATGCCGTTAGATATGAAAAGGGCAAAATATTCATATAGGCCTGTATATAAAAAGAAGATAAAAAAATTTAAAAAATGAAAACATGAATAAAACAAGTGTTAGTTGCCGTGCAAGATATGAATCTAATAAAGGGCAGAGATGAACAGGAAAGTTAAAAGAACAAATGCTGTTTGATTTATTGTCAGCGACTTTTTTTTTTTTTTTTAGATTTTTCAAATAGATTTTATTATTATTGACATTCATGTTATGCATTATACTGTAGGCTTCCCTAATCCCGGTAAAACCACCTGACCTGACCTGGTGCGTAAAGGTGTATTGATTTCCTCAGTGTTTCTGCCCCCGTGTGGTGCAGTGACATTGGGTTTATCCTGCAAACTCAACAGGCAGTAAACGCATCAGTAAACTACTTGAGTGACACTACAGGAAACAAACAGGACACTTAATCTGAGGCGAATAGTGGCTTTATTATTATATATTATTTTAATAATAGTAGTTCACTCTAAACAGGCATTTTGAGATTTAGTCGTGAGGTGATCCTCCTTTGACTTTCACAGTCACTTTACACGCCACACACAAATATGAGAAAAGCTGCAAATATGTGAACAATTACAACTAAATGGTGAATGACCATTATGACTCTTTCCTCGTTTGATGTTAATTTTTCTCCCAGCATAAAAAAAAAATCCTTTTTTAAAGTAAATTGTCCCCATGTTTGTTTCATGCGATAGTGGTTGTCCACATTCCCTCTGCCAACATTTAATGGGCATGTACTGTACAGTGGTTTCTGCAGCTATTGGGAGACAACAAGCACTGCATAAATGTGTTTTTTTATGCTGAATTTAAATTTAGTATCTCTAAGTTTCCAGAGCCTTAGAGCCCTCAGATGTCCATAAATTTAAATTTTGATGGGGTTTTCTCACAGGGAGCCTCATTTCTGTGGATTTTATGACTTCATACATAATTATGATAATAGTACATGATAACAGCTGTGGGAGGAATGTGAGACTTAAGATAAGTTACTCTTGTGTTGCTGTGGAATGAAATACTGGGGACGCCGAAGTTTTGGACATTTTATGTCAGCTAAGAAAGGCAATTATGTCTGGTTGTGTTTGTTAAAGGAGGGTAGATGTCTTCATATGCAGGTGGAGATGAACAGGTAACGCCACCACGTCCTCTTTCATTCTCTGTCTTCTCAGTCCTACGAGGAATCAAACATGAGGCAGGTTGAGAGCTGGCTAATATCCAGGTTTATTGGTTATGCTTAAAGCTCACGTTGGGAAGCTGGTTGCCCTTTAAAAGAAAACACTGAGGTTGAGCAATCTCTCCCTTGATCATTCCTCTATTTGGCATTAACCAGTGGAAACAGAGAGAAACAGGTCAGAAGTTGTGACAACATAAGTGAGAACTGGTGAGCAGAGCATGTGTTCACATGAGCAGGGCAGCAGTTTACAGTTATCCTAGGTTAACTGTATTATTCCTGCTGTCTGCTTTTATTAAAGTGAATTACTTTCCTGGAAACCTGCTGGGAATAATCGTCTAAAAACAATAAAAAAAATTGTTAAAAAAAAGTGAAAACTTGTAACTTTCCGCTAATGCAGCGCAGCTTTGGGTTTAGCAGAGCATCTGTCCAAAAGGTTATTTGATTGGATTTCAAATAATCCTGTAATTAGTGGAAAGTAACTTTGTTTTATGACAATACACAATGTGATGTTTTCCTCTGCACTTGGTTCAGGAACAGGTGGGAAAATATGAACTAAAAATGAGCTTATCCTTTACAAAGACAATATACACTGTAAAATGTCTTTAATATGACGTTATACTGCGGATTCATCACAGTGTTGGACACATTTGGATGATATTATGAGCTATTTTGGTCTCATTTCACTGACACAACGCTTATTTGATTTTATGAAAAGCCTGAGAGAATGTTACACTGATTATCTCTTTTCAACTTTTAGCCAAACAGTTTAATTTCACAGAGTGACCAGAACTTAATGTGACACATTGCAAAGTAGAGTAATTTACATAAATCACTATCAGTGTGTTATAGGGAAATTAACTGCACCATAATGGGCTGAGAGAGTACTGACGGCCAAAAACACTTTGGGCCAAGAGGAAAGTGATCTAGTGGTTAAAAAGAAATGAACTCTGGCACACTTTGTTTTAATGAGCACCGTGAGGAGCTGGGACTTGTAAATGCACTCAGATCTGACTGACGATTGAAGATTAACTCTCTACCTCTGCTCCAGTGTCAACATGTTGCATGTTGGATCATCTGTGTGTTTGGAAAAAGAGATGCATGATGTGCCTGTAAAGGCATGTTTAAGCAAGTGGAGGACCCCGGCCCGACCTGTTTAAAGCAGTAGTTCTCAAACTGGGGTTCGAGGACCCCCAGGGGTGCATTGCACTCTGCCAGAGAGTCCATGAATTAATTAGCCATAAATTATAAAATTGTGCTGTATCATTGAAAAGGCCATATCTACAGATGGGGACCATTTGCACCAATAAAACAAGCATATTGTATTCATTACTACCATCCATGTTAGCTTTGGGCCAATAGAAACTGATATGATTGTGACACGTCATCAATCGTCACTTCACTCAGGGCACAACAGTCCATTCCTGCTGCTGTTTAGCCTAGCTGGTGAGCATGGAGAGATATGTGTGTCAGGCCACATCAACAAGTGATGTGAAGCCCAAACTAGCTAAACTGGGAAAATATAACGACAGTTATATCAAGCGACAGCGACGGGAGACCAAAATGAGTCATGTGTCCTCAGGTGCTAGCCTAGAGATCGAAGTAACGAAGCCGGCCAAGATGAAGCGAAATCTGATTACAAAACGCCCAGAATATCATTTAGAATACAAATAGTTCCAGTAGCATTAAGAGTATTAAAGATAGTAAACATTATGATTAAAGGTACTGTATGTAACAATTTGCATGTATTAATGGTTTTGTATTGCCAATGTGTGAATAGATTGTAATGTGCGGTAACTTAAAAACGGAGATCGTCCCTGACTTTCTCGGTTGCCTATAGCAGCCTGTGGACTGATTCCTATGAAAAGGCCTCGGGACAGTTTTGTCTCGTAACATTAGCTGATGAAGTAATTTGCAAATGCAAAACTATTTAGTACCACAGAGACTGGACATTACTGACAGTAATGGTGATAAACTGTATAACTGTAATGTAATGTCATGTGCAATGCTGACTAAAGGTTCCTTAATGGTCACCAGTGTCATTAATAACAAGGATTTTCTGAAAGTTATAGTACGTTTAATTGGTGTTATGATTAGAAGTGGGTCCTTTGCACATTTTCTCCTCTTTAAGGGGTCCATGTCCCCAAGAGGTTTGAGAACCCCATCTAAAAAGTTGGAGCAATGTCTGTCATGTAAGAACTGTTTCCTACCTGCTTCTTCGGTGGTCTGTTTCAGTGCAGTGAGCTGAGAGGTCTTCTGCTGCTGTGAAAGCTGCATTATCCACACAGCACACAGCGTCATAGGGAGGGCAGGATGCATGGACGCCATTCACAGACCCACCAGGCTGGAACTCAGCAGCCTGGTGTACTCCCTGGGTAATAAAGTTACACTGAGGTGGAATACATAGCATTGCTGTGGCATTATGCACCACGATTGGTTGATTTGTGCCACTTAATGTAAAAGAATGTCCCTCTGAGGTTTGCGCCATCACAGGAATTACAGGCTGTTCTTTGTCCCACCGTGTGCAGGGCCAGCAGGAGATGACCCGAAACTTGCAGACACTGGTGAGCATGAAAGTGCCTCCGACGGAGATCAGGATGGGGCCCAGCAGTTGGGTCCACTCAAAGTCCGGGGTGGCTTGGTAGTGATGCCAGCCCATGGCGGTGAAAGAGACACCCACGAGGGTGAGGAACATTCCTGAGAAGAGCAGGACGGCTCCAGTCTTCTCACCGTCCAGCAAACTGTGTGGCTGACGAGGGCGAGGAGCCGGGTCATCAGATGGCCCATGGAGGACTGTTGTAAGGTTTCTGGCTCTGTTGGTCTCCATTACAGGCCTTTGCACCACGATATTAGTCCAGGAAACTTGGTCCATGAGTCGCCTGGGTGTCACAATCAAACACTGCCTCTCACAATGAAGTCAAACTGAATAAACACTGAGTAACTCTAAAGATGAGCCAAGAGGACAAGTTATAGGTTAACCTGACTGTATTTGAATTCTGTTGACCATGAGAACATGGTGTACCGGTATCAGTCACCATGTCCAAATGGCAGCCTATGTGAATGAACTCCTGTGGGCAGCAAGATTACTATAAAATGATGGCTGCATGCACAAAATCGTCCTGGGCTGGTGAATTAGGGCAGATAATGGCAGAAATGTCTGTTTTATGGAAATATTTTAATGTAGTAAATATATGGCTTCACAATAAAACATAAGCATGCAATCAAATGATGGAACTAGATTTACAATAAACCCTTAATATTTTAGTCAGGTATGAGACATGCCACCAGCCCCCAGAGAGCATAACGTGAGGTATTAGGACCATGAGAGCAGATTTGGTGCGTTTAAGGTCTGTCTGAGACACAGGAAAATAAGAAGAAAAGGAGATTCCTGCACGCACAGAACGTGATCCGAAATCCACCTTGTCACATGTCATTTCACACAGACACGTCTCCCATCTGCGCCGCTATGCATAACTTATCAGCGACAGCTCATGCTGCAATAGTTGAACAATCAGTCTAGCATGTTAAGTGGAGGGGCTTAAAAACACATCACGCTATACGTGTTACAGTCGGAGGCTAAATGAGCTGCACACAAAGTGAAACCCACACATAACACGCAGGATCCCTCTGAAAGAGCCTCAGCACTTCAGAGGATGTCTGCCTGTTCTCTCAATGTATGGCAAGCCTTACTCTCAGGCTGTTAAATAGGCATTATCAGTCGCTGTAAGCACCATAGATCTGGGTCAATAGGGCCCTACTACACACACTAATAGGTTTTATCATCTAGTCACATGGTAGCTCACTAAAAGAAAGTATAAAAGACGACAACACCGACCTCTAGCGGCAGTAGTAAATATGATAGAAGCAGAATCGGAAGTCAGGCACTGTAGTATAGACCGCTTGAAACTCCATATGAGGTGGAGGTCAGGGCCAATGGACCTAAAGAAGTAGTAGAATTGTTGCCTAAACCTAAAGTAGTACTTTTGTTGCCAAAACCCAACTACATGTTTTGTTGCCTTTTGTTAACTGAACTCAGCTATGTGTCTTTGTTGCCTAAACTCAATTAAGTGTTTTTGTTAACTAATCCTAACAAAGCTGCAGTTTTGTTGTCTAAACCCAACTGAGTTTTTTGTTGCCTAGACCCAACAAAGTGTTTTTGTTTCCTACAAACCTAACCAAGTGTTTTTGTTGCCTAAACCTAACAAAGTGTTTTTGTTGCCTAAACCCAATGAAGTGTTTTGTTGCCTAAACCCAACCAAGTGTTTTTGTTGCCGAAACCTAATTAAGGTTTTGTCGCCTAAACCTAATTAAGTGTTTTTGTTGCGTAAACCCAATAAGTATTTTTGTTTCCCAAGTCGAAGTGGTTTTGTTGCCTAAACCAAAGGAAATTTTTTGTTGCCTAAACCCAACCAAGTGTTTTTGTTGCCTAAACCTAATTAAGTTTTTGTCACCTAAACGTAATTAAGTGTTTTTGTTGCGCAAACTTATACTTATTGCGTAAACCCAATAAGTATTTTTGTTGCTTAAGTCGAAGTGTCTTTGTTGCCCAAACCCAACTGTTTTTGTAGCCTAAACCTAAAGAAGTTGTAGTTTTGTTGCCTAAACCTAGAGAAGTCTTTTGCATGTGTTCAAAATGTGATGTTTCATTCAGTTTTACATGTTAATTTTAATTTTCACTTTTACGGTGTAGTAGGCGAAGTAGGCCCCTATAATGACCCACATATATGGTTTTGATAGTGACTGAAAACGCTGACTAATGGCCTGATAACAGTAGAATCAGGTGGATCTATTAGTTTAATTCTGCTTTCATGTTGTGTGACTAAACTGACTTTCTATTGGCTTGCTAATCTCATCTTCCACTATAGTCACATTTACTAGCACTCAGTGTCTCTCGTCCATTGGCTGCAGCAGAACAGTACAGCTTCAGACATGTGTGTGCGCTAAAAAAACACCTATGTTCATGAATTTTTAATTCTGAATGCAAACACACTGACATGCAAACATGTTTTTCAGTTGAATTTCATAGCAGTCTGCTCTTCTCCCAGTGGACAGCTTGCATTTGCCTACATAAGAGCACATCCGCACTGTATCGCGTGTAACTAGCCCGCCGGAGAGCAAAACAAAAGACTATCAAACACACAGTGCCAGTGGCTGATCAAACCTAACCTGTGTGTGTTCGTGTCCTTGAGTGTGTGTGTCGCAGTGTTTACCATAGCTTCAGCTCATTTCACTTGGCACTAATGAACAAAGGGACAGATAACTATACAAAGGATCCATATGAGCGCAGTGTTTAAAGAACCCCCCAGAATCGAAGCTGCACAGATTCTTTCAATTAGTAAACCCCAAATATTTATGGACTGAACATTTCCTCTCTGGAAGGAAGGAGAGTTGTGTGTGTGTGTCCTGTTGACTCACACTGGGGTGTATTGATCCCTTGGGCTTATGCTTCATTTCACTTGAGCTCCGCCACCATCCTTTCAAATCACATCTGTCCAACATCTATACTGTGTACTGTCTCTTTAATCAGAAAGAGTCACGGAGCAGACGCATGTCAAATACAAGTTCAGGTAAGTGGACCATTGTTCAGCTTTAAATAATGATACCACGTCATAGATGTTGCAGTATTCTAACCTAACACATCCCTCCATTTTCCTCATTCACTAAAGCATCAGAGCTGCACATTCAGATTCACCCCTCTCTTCACCTGGTGGAGCTTTTAGGTGTGTAGAAACGAGACCAAACCTCACCTTTCGTCTCTTCTCCCTTTGTGTGAACGCTGTCCTTGTCTCTTCTGTGTTACAGCCACAAACGTAGGACACGGTCCTCTGTAGGTGGTGGTCTGCTGGTCAAAAGGAGTCTTTACTGTAAAAGGGGTGAGGATGCAGGGCCGACGGTGGTAGTGGTTGCGCTGGAGTGTGGCTGGCCTGATCAGGTACGTTGAAACAGAGCATGCTAATCTGGCTGGAGGGTGAGGATCCTGAACACAGAAAGGTGTGTACGATGAAGCCAGGAGGGATCCACGACGACACCAACACAGACACGAGACAAAAACACAGAAAAACACAGGGAAAGGGAAAATACAGGGAAGCAATAGGGATCTACGGGGGCGACAGCTACTGTCCTTGTCTAGTTTCCTTCTGTGTGAATGGTCAACATGATCCCAACTTACTGCCACTTTGTCACGCCTCTTGGCATCGCTTTAGAAACTTTAAAACTGTACGTTGTGAATTTGGGACACAAACGAATGGCTGATTGTAACTTAACGATTGTAACCATTAGTGTGTTTTTTCACCACCGTCACTCCCCGGTGCACTTTCTCTGAGCATTTACTGTTGCTGTGGATGGGTTTACACCGTAGTATAAAGGTGCGTCTCATACAGGCGCTATAGGGTGTCGTTTGCAGTGGTATCGAATGACAACGGCTGTGACGAAGCTCCAGTATTTGCCGCCTTGGAAATGAGAATGGGCTGGAATGGTGCACTTGTCCTTCTCCCTGTGTGTGAACGGTGTCCATCTCTTCACCCTCTTTCAATGATGCCCTTGTCTCTCCATCCTACCTGTTTTCAGGATGCATACTCTTCTTATATGATTACATCCATCCATCGTCAACCGCTTATCCCGTTAGGGGTCGCGGGGGGGCTGGAGTCGATCCCAGCTGGCATTGGGCGAAGGCGGGGTTCACCCTGGACAGGTCGCCAGTCCATCACAGGGCACATAGAGACAGACAACATATAGACAGACAACCATTCACGCTCACACCCACACCTACGGGCAATTTAGAGTCACCAATTAACCTAAACAGCATGTCTTTGGACTGTAGGAGGAAGCCGGAGTACCCGGAGAAAACCCACGCTTACATGGGGAGAACATGCAAACTCCACGCAGAAGAGCCCCAAGCCGGAATCAAACCTCTATTGCATGTCTCTTAGTCCTGATGAGGGATCCCTCCTCTGCTGCTCTGCCATTTCACAAAATTAAAGGGTTTTTGAGAGTTCTTTCTTGCCTGAATCAAGGGTCCAAGGATAGAGGATGTCATACGATGCAGATTGTAAAGCCTTTTCAATCAAATGTGTGATTTGTGATGTTGGGTTATATACAGTAAATGACTTTACTAGAAAACTACCAACAAGCAATACAGTTTCAAAGGCAGATTCTGCCGGGCCAATGAGAAAGGATCACAAACAGATCACTGTAGGAAGGAAGATGTGACCATTTCTCAGTGATTCCCTCCCCCAAAACACACTCACCCACCCACCACACACACACACACACACACACACACACACACTCACCCACCCATCCACACACACACTTACCATGACAAATAGCCTGTGACATGCCTCTGTGAACATAGCACGGAAGGGTCCACTCCCTCTCCCCAGGGCTGATAAGACAGTGGAGTCTGCCAGTGGACAGGACTCCGAGTGTCTCCTCCTCACGTCCACTGATTCATTTCAGCTTCCTAGCTGTGGTCAGGAAATATCTACAGGGAAATCACAACAGTAGTATTTCTGACTCTGCAGTTGCAGGTGACAGCAAAATAATCATCTACCTATAACGCTAGGTTTTACATATCACCTGACTCCGTGTCTTGAATGTGCAGAAGAAGCAGCGGGGAGAATAGACATACTGCTGGATAATAAATAAAAATAAAATAAGACACCCTCTGTTTAAATGACAGCATTCCCATAGAGACAATGCTTTAAGTGTGAAAATCTTATTTCAAAGGTCAAGTCATTTCTCTCTCCAGGAACACTTTTTAAACCTGTAATGTACTACTTTCTGGTTTAGGTCAGTGTTTTTAAATGTAATCACATACTGTATTAGTCCTTCAGACATGTTCAGGACATATTCATAGCAGTCTGTTCTCATTCTTAGGGCGTCAAATGACAACGCTTTGTCACAGCCGTCGGTGTTTGACAGACGCAAAAACACCCTTTTGCAGGGATCCACCGTTTACATGATATATTTTAAATTTCGCTTTCACTTTACAACCAGCTGTCCTGTGTTCACAACGTCAAGTCACATTTGCACTGTAAAAACATAGTAATTATAAGCCCAACCATGCTGTTTTTTCCTAAACCTAACTAAGTGGTTTTGTTGCCTAAACCTAAGCAAGTATATTTGTTTAATTCACAACTTTAAGCATGTTTTTACTGTGACTGAAAAGTGATACTGAAGCGTCAGTATGTGACTAGTTGGGATAAGTTGTTCAAAGATACACGCCAAGGTTTTGACCACAAAGGTGAGGCTGGACAGCTGCATAAAGACAAGCTGTGACGATGGAAAGTAAATATATATATATCGCACTAATGTCTTTTCCTGACTACTTTTCCTTGACCTTGATGAAAGACATCATGAGGTCAAGGAAAGGTGTGAAGAATTCAGAAAGACAACCACTAATTATCCACTAACTACCAGTAATTATGATGCGACGGCGGTGGGTGTTAAAGAGGCGGGTCGGCCGTGATGAAACTACAATGTTCTGAAGATGGACTACAAAAGGCTCAGTTTGCTATGTGGTTACTGTTCATTATATTTGCTATTTGTGTTTTTTTTAAGTGGTTATGTGCTCGAAATAAATAAATTGAAATAAAGTTAACCAAATGCTTCTCTACTCATATTCATCAACGTATATGACTTGTAAAATGATATGTATGATAAGCATATCATACATTATTAAGCATTATTAAGCATATCATACATTACTATCGGCATTGTCTCCTTTCCTTTGGTAAAGGATAGACCAGTGTATCCTTTGCTAAAGGAGACAATAAGGAAGCATTAAAGCACCTTTCTTTAACATTTAGAGGATTCAAATATCTCTAATCAAACTGCACCCTCAGCCCTTTTCACAGCAGCCATTTTGACATGTCATCGCAGGGTAAACTCAGGTGTAATTAATAACATATATTATGTTCCAATTAGATGTGCCAGGGCACTGCAATTGTAGATGCCACACTAAATGGAACGGGGCCATAATTGATTTTATCATTTACACCTGTTTACCCTGCTATGGCATGTCAACATGGCTGCTGCGAAAAGGCCATATTGGAAATGAGATAACAGTGTGCAGGTATTTTTGTTACCCAGCAGCACATACATGTTTTAGTAGGCTTATATGATTGATTAATTTGATTGATTGATTGATTGTAAAGCTGGTGATCCGCAGGTGTCAGCCAGATGAAAGTAATTTGTCTAAGTCCTTTTGGAGTGATAAATTCGCTGTCAGTTTTGTTGACAGTAAATTGTGTTCATGCTTTTATTGCCAGAAGGAAACCGTTGACAGAGTTCTGCTAGCCGAGTGGAAAATGTGACAGATGCCTTTGGATGCGAGTCTGACATGTTCAGGGTTTGAGTTATTCTAAAGGGGTCGTCTGGGTTTTGGAGTGAGCAGGAGTAGCAGTAGAAGAATTTGTATTAATACAATGAACTTACACCATCCATGTTTGTTCAGATGGTTTTCCTCGTGGTGAAGAGGGAGATCAAATGTGCACATCAATTCTAAATTGTCCATAAATGTTACTGATGTGGGGCTCGCTCTCTGGATTGTAGAATAACTCAAGTCTATGGCTCCAGAGGGCCTTTGGACAAACATAACTGTGATGGTGGACAACAAAGACTAAATGCTCCCACAGCTCTGGCTGTTTCACGGAGCTGATTTTGACGTTCAGACTCTCTCAATCGATGCCAGATACAGGCCATCCCAGAACCCAGAAGTCCCTGTTTTAAAGGAATAATTCCACATTTCACAAAATGCTCTTATTCGCTTTCTTGACAGGAATTAGAGGAAAACATTGATCAGTGGTATCGATCTTCTCATCTAATGAGGAACTAGGAAAATCTGGGTTCTAGGAGTTTTACAGGGGATTACTGTATGTGCAGGACTGCTTCTTGGCTGGGGGCAGTGACTTTGTGGAGTCTTGTCATCACTCTTAAGTTGCCAACCTACCAGTGGAGATTCACGGCACCCGGTTAAGAAATAGTCCACCATAACCCTGTAAGCTGATTTGATCTTAACCTACCTTTGGAAAGAGCCAAGCAAGCTGTTTCAGAAGAAGAAGAAGAAGATAGTCCTTTATTAGTCCCACGAGGGGAAATTCAATTTTTTCACTCTGTTGCTAACTTATACACGGTACATGCAGACCCGAACACACACATGCACAAACATGCAACAATGGAGAGATGTCAGAGTGATGGGGCTGCTCCTGACAAGCGCCCCGAGCAGTTGGGGGTTTGGGGGTTTCGGCAGTGCCCAAGAGGTAAACTGGCACCTCTCCAGCTACCAGTTCACACTCAGTTCTTGGTCCATGGCGGGACTTGAACCGGTGACCCTCCAGTTCCCAAGCCAACTCCCTACAGACTGAGCTACTGCCGCCCCCGTTTCCCCCCGTTTCCAGTCTTTATGCTAAGCTAAGCTAAACAAAATTTGGCGTGCAATAAGAATGACCTTTCTTGCTTTTGCTGTTTGTACACCATGTGGTCTGGACTGTCCTTCAATTTAAGAGCATCTGCGTAAATATGCTACGATCAGAGCTAGTGATGTAGAATAAAAAGCGAGAGAAGACCAGTTATGGTGGTGGTTCATGGTTTCCACCATGAATTTCCTGGTGTTTTTAGTACTGGGATTACTTCCAAGGGTACTATGAAGTTCCTTCAGCCCATTGTTTTCTGCATTTGCATATTGGTCTAAGACCAGCAAAGATTAAGCGAATTAGTCCGCTGATGTATGAAAAAGCAACGTGACATGGGACGCCAAAGCCTAACTTTAGTTTTAATGTTTTCAGATAAAGTGAAATGGCGTCCCCTTGTCCTGAATCAATACAAGAGTACTGCCTTGTTTTATGAATGAAACAGGAGGTAATCTTAACCCTGCTGCTTGCGGTTAAAACGCAATGAGTTCCTCAAAAGGTTCCTAATTTCCGGAGAAAAGTTCCTGTGGTCGTAAGGGGGCTTTTGTGCTAAGTTTAGGTAACTGGCTGTTGCTTCCTATTTAGCACACAAATATGAGAGAAGTGTCAATCTAAGTCTTGGCAAGAAAGCAAATAATGTCAAAGATCCTCTCAAGTTGTATAAAAAATGCCTGGCCATGCACAAGAGTCTACATATGGACCAGCACAGTTTGTTGGATATGACTTCAGCTCACATATCTCACTTTGGCCTGTCATGGAATAACATCATACACAAGAGAGCCTAAGATCTCTTCCCCTTGGTCTGAGTGAGGCGGACAGGGAAAAGTAGAGTCAACACTGATGGCTCCCACATGTGGCTGTGAAAAGGCAGCTCAGACGGTGCATTTCAAACAGCAAGGAGGAGGTCTTCAGGCCGAGGGACACAAGGCATGACTGAGTGTGTAAATATGCACAAGGTGTTGATGTAGTGCTGAGCGTGTACGCACGGTCATGCATACATCCACCTAAGCAAAGCACTGCATGCGGTTCTCGCAGTGCAAACAGTATATTAGTAACACATGTGCGGTGGTGTTTCCATGCCCTATCATCCTGCATGTATGGATTATGGTCATTTCAAAAAACTGACTATAGATTTACTGCTTTTCTTTTGCAATATTGCAACTACTGACTTTTTAGCTTACATTTCACCAGTAAAATCTGGTGAGCCTTAAAGGGCCAGTTCATGCCTTTATCCCAGAGTGCTATCTGTCAATCTTTCCACTGAGCATACATTTCTTCCAAAATACACCAGCCACACAAAAGGAAGAAAGTGTTCACATAAGCTTTGTAGATTAATGTGTGGGGTCGTTTTTCCATTGCTTTCAGATACACTGTACTGAAGTGAACTCTACAATTACCTCTAAAGCGCAAATAGTCACACAGAAACTGTCTAAACAAAGAAAGTGTAGCTCTTTTAGAGAGAAATGCAGTGTTTGTCTGTGCTTTAAAGAGAACTGTCAACGTCATCATGACTTATTGCTGCTCTCCTATTTTCAGATTCATGCTTCGCAGCTCAATCGTATACAGTATATTTGCTGATTTTGCTGAACAGCTTTCATTTTGTAGTGTTGAAATAAAGATGGCATATCAATAATCTTCAATGCATGTTACTTAAAACATGCTCCAGCAGTATCCATAACTGCTAGATACAGGCCTAGTTTGGTCCTGTGTTAACAAGGCCATAGGTCCACACCAAAGACAGGACAGAAGTGATAGAAGGATAGAAGTGAACGGAGTCATCATAACGTCACCCACTGGTATGTGGCCTGCTGTTGTGAAGTGTCAAGTTTGGCATTTGGCCATCGGCATCTTATTTTTTTGCAATGAGAAGTGGCGTGAGAGGGTGGAGCTAAGTACCACCAAATGGCGACCAAAAATGTTTTAATTAACTTTCAAAATGCACTGTGAAAGGATTAAAGCTTTAAGACAAAAACAGACAATGCCGTGGTAGCAACCTGCCAATCACAAGGTGACCAAACCCTAAAGCATTACTGACTCTAAATGGGACCATAATTAACTAAATGACCATCATGCTGTATTGAAAAAGACTTGAAACTAGCGATTGAGACCATAAACTCATGTTTACATTGTTTACTGAGATAATAAATCAAGTGAGAAGTAGACTCATTTTCTCATAGACTTCTATACAATCAGACTTGGCTGTTAGAAAGAATGCAAGTTTAAGGCACTTCAGCATTGGCTATTCGTCCATGAAGTCTGAAGCATTTTTAAATGGTGAGGTTTTAACAAAGATGCATGTGTCTGAGAAGCAGCATTACAACTGGATAAATGACACTTGGACTATACAGCACAAGTTGTGTGAGAGTTTGAAAATGAAGGTTTTGATATAGTTTTGTTAAACATGGACCCCATTTACTTCAGTTCATTTTCTGTTTTTTGATTCCGTTCACTGTGGAGACATGCAAGATGTTTTCTTCAAGAACTCAAGTTAGGACGGGTTGAGTGATCGACAAATGATCATGTTTTGGGTGACGTATTCCTTTAAGAGGAGGTCCAACTGAGGCTGATGGGAATGTCATTAGTTTTTAAATATTATTGGTCATAAACCAAAGTATTGGACATTGGCCTGATGGTGTTCAGGGATCACCAAATGCATTATGGTACCCTGACTTGGAACCATTAATGTTTGTACAAAAAAAGTGTGCTAATCCAAGATGTTGAGATAGACGTTGAGATACTTCACTGGGCTCCATCTCTGGGGACCATTAAAACTCCAACAACAAAATGGCATGATTGAAGCTCTTACTATATCTTCATGATGAGGCTGAAAGAAATCACACAGAACACGCTTAGTCATTTTAATATATTTGTATATATTCATATATTACACATTTAATACAAGCACAATGAGAAATCATAGAGACAAAAAGTGGCTGAGATATTGGTAAAAATGTACAATTTATGAGAATCATTTACACAGTTTTGCTCTCTTTAAACTCTGTTCAATACAACATATAAAGAAAGAAAGGATGTGAAAGTGACAAAAAAGGAGCCTTGTGTTTATTTTGTAGGTTTTGTCGGGACAGCAAGAACCAGCTTGCTAATACTGAACACAATTACTGAATCGGTATGCTCTTTTTTCTTTTTAATGCATTCGGCTCATCTGACCAAAACCACTGATATCATTATTAAGAGAAAACACGGAGCGACGTGTTGATTTCTAACTGTATAAATGTCTGGTGCTACAATTTTAGGATGTTATGTAAACTCATTTGTTTCAATATACCTTCAAACATTTGGCTGATTAACGTCAGATATAAAGATTTAAGTTCAACAGACACAACTTAAATGGATATTTCCATCATCCATTTAATATTAATGTCTGCCTCTGGATTATTATCAAAGGCTTGAGTCTTGAACCAGAATCATACAAAACATTAACAGCATTACAAACTGGTGATAATTATCAGATGTGATGAACAAAAATCAAGCAACTGATCAAGTGAGACATCGGAAGAATCAAGTATGCACGAGTTTCACCTGCAAACCAGTCAGTTAAAACCACAACGAGCCATTTTCTACAGCACAGCGGACAGTAAAAAACAAGCCTGATGTGAAAAGTTACTGTATCTTATCTGAGAGGTCAGTTGGCCACATGACGCACAGTGTATGAAACTCCTGCCTGAAAAAAAGTTTCATCAATTTTCAATCACAGCTTCAAAGTAATTAATCGCATCTCTAGACACGTCACATACCAGCACATTTACCGATTTAAAGGCGCTAAATGCGAGACTGGGAGCATTTCTATTGCCTCCACACAGTGACAGCTGAGCCGGTGGCTAGTAGCTAACGGTGCTAACAGCAAAACAACAGCCACAGTGATGACGGAGCAAACAATTAGCATGTTTCCATTCAACTGTCGAGCTAATTTTGTGATGTCGCAAAAAAAAAAAATGCGAATTAGGCGCATTTCCATCAACTGGTTCGGAGCAAATAAATTCAGCTACAGCTTAGTTTGGTCAGAAGACAGCACTATAGGCTACACATGGCTGTAATCTGCTAGTAAACAGAGTAGAAGAAGTAGCAGAGGTTGCGAAATGGAAACAAAACAAGTCGACTTGGCCATCGAACCATCTCCGAGAGAAAAATGGCTTCAGGAATTCGTTTCAGTTGCTGAAGTGTGAATTGTTCTTTCATGTCAGCTAGCATTGGCCATATTTCATGCTGTCTGAAGACAGAGTCAAAACGAATATGTACCCGAGAAGACGCCATCAGCGGAAACAGCTGATTGCTACTATGTTACATGTTTGCTGTATTAAATTTATTTGGTGAAGGTGTTTCCATAATTTGTCTAGCGCATCAGCTCTTTTTTGATAAAGGCAAATAACCACCTGGTAAAATATGTAATGTGCAATTTTAGGACGTTTTATACAAATCTGCTGTTTCCATACAGCTTTTCTAATGCCATACTTCAAATGTGCAGAAAAATACATGAATGGAAACATGGCCAGTGTCAACCTGAGGGTGAACCAGAGGGTAGGTGCTACAGTTTGGCATCAACCAGCGTTATCGGCTGTAACCGGCGATGCCAACAAAGCACTGAGAAGCTCAGATTACAACAGGTAGACATTATTCCTCAATATCTTTACATAGCAAATAGTTGTTTGCAGCTATATTAATGCTGTGGAAATCATATAGAGCACCTTTAAGGATCATTACATGCTTGAGGTCAACGGAAAAAAATCATAACAAATACTTCATTAAGAAGTACAACAGCCTCTACAGCAGCAGCAAGAATTAAGCACCGAGAGTCAATCCATCCATTTTCCTTACCCGCTTGTGCTGTTTATAGTCGCAAGAGGCTTATCCCAGCATGCACTGGGTGACAGGCAGGACAAGCCAGTATTGTATCACAGGGAAATGGCAGTAATGTGTCACAAAATCCAAACACAGTCAACAACACTGGATTACTCAGTGTCGAGTAGCTGTGATAAGGCATTTCCATCATTAATCTGGCCTCGTTGTGCTACGGCTCACTCACATCGTCTACTGCACAGTGAGCCTCTGAGAGGTTAAGGTCAACTGACGAGCGTTGAATAGAAAAAGACAAAAAAAAAAAAAAAAAAAAAAAAAACAATCGTAGAAGGCTAACATGATTTCTGGAAGACAGTCGGGTTGTAAAAAGAGGAGACATTTTCCCTTCAACATCCAAATAAAAAGGAGTAAAAAACAACTGGCACATTGTTGGTGCTATTCTCATTGACTGCTGCGGTATACAAAAAAAGACGAGAGAAAGGTTAGATTCAGGCACATTTCTCTGTTAATAGGGCACAAAAGTGTGATTAAAAAGTTTTTAAAAAAAGTTAAATTTGGGGTAATGTCCCTTAGTTCTTTTTTCAGTCGATTGCTGAGAATTTTATCATAAAGTATAAAAACGAAGGGCTTAAAAATACAAGTCATGACCGAAAGGGGAATTTACAAGTTCAATGCTAAAAAAGACCACGCCGATCTCTGAGCCCGTTAGGGGTGATTGTTTAAAAAACTCCAAGCATTTGACCACAGAGAGAAATGTAGCTTAAATCTGGAAACCCACATCTGGGTAAAACATCAGCACACTCTGGTTGCCTATTGATCCACAGTATAAGAGGAGGCACTGAGGTCAGATTTTTTTGCATTTGTTTGAAAGCACTTCAATGTTATTTTGAGAGATCACGCTTGTGTCGTAAGTGTGTGAGTACTGTTTAAGACAGATTCTACCTTCATCGCTTCATTGCACATGATGAGAAAAGATAAGAAAAGAGAAAGATCAGTAAAGGAAACTGATTTGAGTCAGAGCTGGTTGAGCAGAATAATCAGTGTTAATATTTACAGTTCAGAGGGAGAAACCTTTTCTTCTCTTCCACGCTGTTTTGTTTTATATTCCTTATAGGCTCTTGAAAGATGAATATAAGAGGAAGAAGAGCATCTGAAAGATTGTTAGTGCACTTTTTTATGATTTCAAATACAATATAGATTTATGTCTAATCCATAAATTGTTTCTGACTATACAAAAGTGAATTGATCAGAAAGCATTATTAGACTTCATATCTACACATTTCCTGAAAGCTCATCTTCTTTTATTCTCTTTTTTTTTTAAACAGTGTTCAATACTCAGTGCTGTTTTATTGTAGTGAGATTCTTGCCTCCCGGGCAAAAGCTCAGATGGATCCAGAGGTTCAGGAAGCCTCGCAAAGTCACCAACTTTTGGGTCGAACAAGATTTTTTTCATTTCTTGAGAAGCAGAGTGGTGGGTCACCTCAGCAATCTGCCATATAACGGCCTAAAGAACAAACCAAAGATGTGCAGTTTGAGTTGTTGATGCATTAAATACACTACAGGCCTGTACTACGAAGCAGGATTTAGGGTTAACGAGGTAACTTCAGGGTTTTCAGTCCCACGATGGTGGTTCACTTCTTACAGGGGTAGATCGCCGTGGTAACTGATGCCGAACAGCTTATGTTCATATAAAAGCACCGCCTACTGACCATCAGAGCTTGGTGCGTGGATCGAAACATAATATTACACAAATATGAAGTTACAGTCATAATTCAGGCTAAGAACAACACAGTTTAAACTGCTAAGTGCAGGATGTACCGCTGGCGAAAAACCCTGTGAATGCATAAATTAATAGGTTTATAATATCACTAATCATCTAGGGCACCATAGATCTGAATAAATAATCATATGTGTGTATTCTGACAAATTAATGTGTTACTTTGGTGCATTCTTATAGTGTGTATGACACTATTTAGCCTAGATGAGAAAGCAAATAAGAAATAAATATAAAAACAAACCGGTAAGCAGGCTTACTTTCATAAAGCTTGTCATACATGCCATAATTATCTTCTAATTATCAAATATTCTGTAAGCAGCGACATTAATTTAATGGAATACACAAAGCCGTTATAGTCAGCTCTATGGTGCTTTAGATGGGGCAGTGATATTATACTAATAATAATTAACGTATTCATACAGTCGGTGATTTTTTGACAGCTATCCTTCCTGCACTTGGCAGCTTCTACTGTGTTACTTTTAGTCCAGATGCGTGTTTCACTTCTTTGTATTTGTCTGATATTATATTTGCTTTTGGTTGGTAAAATGTGCTGCTCTGTTTACAGCAGTGCATGGCTGTGATTGGCCACATGCTGTAAACCCTGCCCCTTTCATGTGAGTGTGCTCATAGACAGACTGAGAAACCCAGGGCTGATTTACTGAGTTTATAACCACCGTCGTAGGACTGCTTAGCGGGATCGCGGTTGTTGGGGTTGGTAAAACTAGGTAACCAGAAGATACCCTGGGTATGTTGAGCTCGCTTCATAGTACAGGCTTCAGTATGAGGTACGTATGAAGGATCCAGCGTTCTACATACCTGTGGCAAATCTCTTCTTGTTGAGAGAGAGTCTGTATCCAGCCCCCTGCAGCTCCATGTCCACTCCTGACAGGGTGCTCCCCTCACTCATAAACTGCACCGCTAGAGTGGAGGGGTTCGATGGACCGTCTGACAGTTCAAACTTGGCCCTCAGGGACCCGGCGCCTGGAGGTCAATCACAAACAAACACTGATCCAGCTCTCTTCCTCACCGCGCGCATTCTCTACAGGTATGGCTTTGAGCGAGCTGTCTCTCATTGCCAGTGGTGGAAGAAGTAGTCAGATCATTCACTTTTGTAAAAGTAGAAATACTACAGTCTAAAAATACTCTGTTAGAAGGAAAAGCCCTGCATTCAACATATTACTTCAGTAAAAGTATTATTAGTAGTGCTACAACGCGATAATGCGTTAACATCATCGGTCTCTCAGAGGTTGCAGAGGGTTCAGGGTTGAATGAAGATACTGGTATCATATGAAACTAGAGGACCTAAGGAATCCACTGGTACCAACCACGTCATACTAGCTCACTTACACTAAACTTTGGCACGGAAAAACTGGCATGTCCATTTTCAAAGGGGTCCCTTGACGTCGGGCCTCAAGATATGTGACTGTAAATGGGTTCTATGGGTACCCACGAGTCTCCCCTTTACAGACATGCTCAC
Organism: Pterois miles; assembly: GCA_947000775.1. Lineage (NCBI taxonomy): Eukaryota > Metazoa > Chordata > Actinopteri > Perciformes > Scorpaenidae > Pterois > Pterois miles. The sequence goes on along the minus strand of CAMQGK010000514.1, from coordinate 6,361,422 downwards.
TTCATGATAATCACATGCAGCTTTGGGGCAAGTCATAGTCAAATCAGTGCACTGGCAGCTGTTACACTTTGAGCACATTTCTTTACGCTAAATGCAGTCCCTGCTAAGGTTTCTGGACAATAGTTGTTTTGTGTCCATTAATTATTATATAAATACATTTGCATAAAGCAGCATATTAACCCTCTCCCATGTTGAGCACAGTATTTAAGGACATGACAAATCTCCTTTTAAGGTTCATTTTGAACCGATACAAAATGTGTAATTAAATATTTGAATCAATTGACAGCCCTAATTATTAGCAAAGCATACTTCAAGTATTAACAGTAAAAGTACTCATTATGCAGAATGGCTGCTTTATTACAGAATCATTTTATTTTATTCTGTTTTCATCACTAACTTTAATGTAGTTCATCAATGTGGAGCCAGTTTTACATACTTTGTATACTACTGTGGATTAGCTGTAAATTACTGCATCATCATATCATGTCAAGTGTCAAATAAATGTAGTGGATTAAAAATACTCATTATTGTATTATTGCATTATAATTACTGATCCATCAATGTGTTCATTTAATGTTGCAGCAAGAAAAGATGGAGCTCATTTTATTGACTTTAAATACAGCTGGATAGGTTAACTTATAATAATACATCATCATTTATTAGTTGAGTATATTTTGTATTAATAGCATAAAACTGAAATACTCAAGTACAGTACAAGTACCTTAAACTTGTACTAGAGTAAATGTAGTCAGTTACATTCCAACAAAGAAGAGAAAGATGATTTACCTTCATTTTCAGACTTTTCTGAGATGTCACTCAGCTTCCACAGACACTTATTCTGCTCCGCATTCCTGAAATAAGAGACAGGATCTTCTGTTTAACTAAAAATGTTTTCAGCGCTTCACACTTTTCGGTGCTCCTGCTGATGCAGCACATCTTACCAGATGGAGCTGGGCAGAGACTGCATGCTGGTGACTCCTCCGTCAACAGGCACTAAGATCTGTACGTTGGAGAGCGGACCAGGGGAGGCCATGGAGTCCGGGTTGTAGCGGTAGTCCACCCGCAGGTCTGATGTACTCGGCGTACACTTCCAGTATACGGCCAGGTTGAGAGGAGTGGAATGGATCCCATCAGACTGCACCTGAAGGCAGCACGCAACAAGCTTGAGTTTAAGCAATCAGAGTGATGTTCCCGATATCCTCAGCTGCAATGAGACTATATGAGACCATGTCAATACGCAAAGTAAGTTGACCAGTATTACAGGAAATAGGTTTACATCACAATAATAAACAGTAATTTTACACAAAGTAGTCTTTAAAAGGTGGATGTATGGTGCTGACAACTTTGATTTTACAGGTTAAGCTTTCACAACACAATTTTTATGCACAAGAACATAAAATATATAATAATGTAAATAAGCCAGTTTGAAGCTAAAAAACAAACTTCTTGGGGTTTGTTTTAAAGATGATGTCATCCAGCTGTGGCATTTTGCATGAGGCTACAGGATTTTAGGACCAGACGTATGGTATATAGCTGAGGTTTGAACCAGACTATAACACAGTATTACAGTAGTAAATTCAATTATATAGCCAGTTAGTGGCCACAAATTAATTCAATTCCTAACTGGTCCAGAAAGTGGCAGGATGCCTGTGTGACAGGCACAGACAACAAGGTCAAAACTATTTGAGAAGATTATTATAGACTAAAGCCGCTCAGAGCTGGAGGATTAAATAGATTTCTGACAGAAACAGCACTATGAAAATATTGCGATATCATTTCTCTTTAACTCTGGACCATGGGCTACCAAAAGTAGCATATTTCACATTAATAAAATGCAGTCTGCACTACCTACTGCTTTCTCAGACTTGCTTGGTGTGTTATGTAAGGATGTCACAATGCCAGAAATTTAGCAGTCCAAAACCAGAGAAATTACAAGATTCTCAATACACAATTTCATGCCATAGTAAAAAAACAAAACATAACAATACATCCCAGATACTTCAACATACACTTCTTTATTAACATTTGCATATTTTTTGTGAATTTATTAATAATACCTGATGAGCCACCTCAAGTTTCTCACCAACAACTACATTTTATAATGCATCATGATAACATTATAATTTACCTTTGCCCAATTATCTTTTTAACTGAATGTGCATCATAATGTAACTTAATGCAACCTCCATACGTTAGCTGTTAGCTCTGTTATTTAGCCAAGCAGGACAATGACGCCCACTGACTGTTAACAGCTAAATGATGATTGGCCGTCAGACAGTTTCGGGCTCTTCTCATTTTTCATTTTCATCCCAACGGATCATTCCAGTACATAGATATTTTCACAACAACATGACCATCTGGAATGAAGCGTGAGCGAGAGCGGTGTAAACGATCGGTAAACATCATGTACGTATCATAGCAACAGCTTGTATCTTAGTCCTCGGTCTTCTGGTTTCCCTTTTTGAATGATGAATACAGACTACCGCCACCTGCTGGTGTGGAGTTATTCATCTCACGCAGGCGCAGAACATACAGTACGTGCTAACTGGACATTGGCTGTATTGTTTGCAGTGTGTTCTAATGCAGCTTGTCGGCAAAGACAAAGGTGAGATGAGGTGACGCAACAGTCGGCCTTCATCGCCGTTAGTTCTTCGATGTCGACTTGGTGTGTCTGGCCCTGAACGCTAACTAGCTCTGCTCCTGCCAATGTCAACATGAATTTGTAGTTCACAATGTAGCATCATTAGGGAAATTTGATTTCTATCATCCCCAGCATGCCAGTACTCTCGAGTACTGATCCCAGATACCTACAGTAATGTAGAAAAACGAGCACCATCATGTTTTCAGTAGTGACTTGGTACCGAAGTATTGGTTGTGAAGCACTTGGGGAAACATGCTTCTAGAAAGCATTCTTTGCTAACAGTCATTTCATCTGGCTGATACTCTACAGTAGATTCGGTTTTGGCTGACTGACCTGGTATTTTAGGATGTCCACATTATAATAGGAAGCTGTAGGATTCTGATCTGAAGCTTTTCTGAGGTAGGACGTCAGTGCTTGCATGTTGAACCAGAAGTCCTTGGAATTTGAGTCACTTTGGGAAGGATCGCTAGATAGAAAGACAAACAGTCAGAAAGATACACACACACACACACACACACACACACACACACACACACACACACACACACCTCTCACACGCGCACACACACACACACACACACACACACACACACACACACACACACACACACACACACACACACACACACACACACACACACGCACAGGGAATAATCAGAGGCTCAATTATTCATTGCTCTTCTTGGCTTTGTGTGCAAAGCTCCAATAGCTTGGAAAAAATGACCCTGTTATATCCTGTTATAGCTACTAAAGCATGAATTGTATTTGATTCAATTAGTCCAACCATGTGGTCTTGAGGAAGAAGAAGAGCAAGAAACATTAAAAACATGTCATTTTTCTTTACTTTTTACTTGTCACATTAAATTTGTTTTAAAAAGTCACAGTTTTAAAATAGAACCAAAAAAACATTGTGGCATATTGTAACTTGCACTGCATGTGAGGTAAAATATATATTAAAGTCCTTTGACTGAAGAGGTGAGAGGTAACATAATGTATGTTAAATGAAGCAGCTGTTATATGAGGTTTGCTGTTCTTTGCTATTTCAGGGCGTTAAGTATTTCAGAAGAGACATGGGCTGTTGAGAACTTGGCTGTCTGGTGGAAAATACTTCCCTGACAGCTTAATGATAGGTTTATGTCAGATTACTAATTGAATTTCCTCTCGCTGACGCAGACTACATTTCCTCTATTCTCACTTGAATTGTCCAAATCCCTCTTTCACTTAACCACAATGACTCTGACAAGTTATCAACTCATCGGCTCTGTAAAGCTCCTCATTTGCCAACCAGTCTGTTTGTATTTGAGCTGTTTTGTGATGAACGGCTCACCTGTATAGTAGCTGCTGGTTGGGTAGGATCTGCTCCAACCTGCTGGTGTTCTTCAGTTTGAAGGTGAGCACGGTCGGGGAGGGGTTGGTTGTGAACACCTTGATGATGCCCATGGGGAACGACAAGGTCATGTCTCCTGTGATCTTCACAATGCACCTGAGGAACGTAGCCGTGTGAATATGAATTATATTTTAGATAGTATCTGTTAATCATTGTATGGTATGGTAGGTATGGTAGGTATGGTATGGTATAATACCGTATGGTATTTTTGCTTGAAAAAGATCAAAATTATTGTTATTTTTTGTTTGCTTTTCTAATCTTTTTACCTCTATAACTGAGTAAAAAGCTACACTGGACACATTTGGTCTAATTATGGATCATATGTTAACCTATTAATCCACTTTTATACATAAAGATCTAATCAAGGCCTGTTAAAGTGGATATTGAAAACATTGACTTTAGGTCCCAGGTGTATTTTCTTAATCCACACATCTGTATGCTTCTGTAGTCTCATATAAACCCAGTTCCTGCCTTCAGTTGGGGGTTGGTCTAGGCTGTGGTGGTAACGGCCCACAGCGGGTCTCAACCTCGCTGCATTGCTTATGAAATGTTCCATTTACTAATCTCTGCAAAAATAAGCCTTTTGCACAGCAGCAATTTAACAGCAGTTAACCAATAAACGGCTGTATGTTTTCCCTGCCCCAGACTATAATCTGCCCCGTGTAGGTTATCCACTCTGAAAGAATGGTGTCAGACTAAGGCAAAAACATTCCACACATGCAAAGCGAGTGGGAGATACTCACACAACTATAGGTCTGAGTGTAGTGCACATTGGTCTAGGGACCATTCGGCACAACACCATGAACTGTCATAACATCATAGTGTTGTAGTTTAAGTTCAAATATGGACAAAAATGTGTATGCGTGCAGGTCCATGTGGGGGCCTTTGAGCAGCAGGAGGTCATGTGAGACTCACTTAGTGGGATCAGCTCCTTTGAAGTAGGCATTAACCGATTCTGTGAAGGCCACGGCAATAGGCAAAGCATCTTGGGATGCCAGGGTCACAGGGCTGGGACCGCGAGACGTCCCTGAGAATGAGAAAGGCACAGAGTTTCAGGTCTGTTGACTCAGCTGCAGATCAGACTTTTACAACAGCAGGATCCAAAGCTCACATCAGAATTAGGGAGGCTCGATCATGCAAAGATGCATTATATAATTCAGAACTTTGTATTATTGCATGTCACAAAGTCAGTCACTCATACGGTGCCTTCAAATGAAACTCGTGAGCTCGTTTTCACAACATAGGAAGTTGTGTACATAATATGCTTGGCGTTTAAGTGGTTAAGTTGTGAGATCATCGCTGCTAAGCAACAGCAATATCAATGTTACTGTCTCATCTAGAAGCCACAGAGGCTAACGATTTAACAAGCTAGCGAGTGGGTAACATAATGCAGGAAATGCAAAGACATAATGACAGGAAGAAGATTAGGCTGTTGGGACACAATAAAAAATTCCAACAAATTACAATATATGACTAAAATTACAATATATTCACTCATTATGCACCAAAAATGGCCTCCACCATTTCTGACAACGTCAACAAACACGTCACAAGTTGTGAACTCTGAGCTTTGAGAAAGTTTCTGCTTACAAGGTTGTGAATACGACATTGGGGGGCGGCGTTCATATGGACGCATCTTGTGAACACAGTAAACACAACCCCATTTGAAGGCACCAATACTTTATTTTTCACATAAAGGAAAACAAGTACGTTTTTGTGAAGATCGTGCAACAGTTGCTTTAGTTCAAATTAAGTAATATTAGACAGCATTTTAAAACTAAAGTCGACAAAAGATGCATCAGTCAAATCATTCATTACTTCATTATTTTAAGATCTTTAACAATGTTAGGAGGTGATGCTGTTGACAGTAAGACAAATGTGAGAAACGGGCTGAAAAGGAGAATATGGAGAGCACACAAGATGGAGAAATGCAGTCAATGCACAGCAAGGTACCCAGTTGTCCATCAAACAGACTGGTGTTAGTTCTAGTTAAATACAGAGGGGAGTCCTCTTGTATGAACTTCAACCATACCTGCTGGTGTTTCACACCGCTTCTCAAAGGTAGGCAGCTTCACTATGAACACATCATCCTCTTTACGCCAAATTAAAAGGCATAAAGAAGACAGGAGGAGATAAACAAACCCAGAGTGTGAGGAGAGATGATGCTGAGCACAGTTGTAAGTCCTAAACGTGTGTTTGGGGGCAGGTGAGGTCTGAGCTGACGAGGCTGATAAGACAGAGACGAGCGGAGAGCTAACAGGCCCTAATGAGGACAGTCGGAGCATCAGTGAAATGTATGCAGAGCTGATGTGATGACCACGGAGAGGAAATGAGAGTTTGGAAAGGCAGACTCACTTTGGCTTAGCAGAAAGAAGGGAGAGAGGGAGAGCAGCTCTGGCTCTGGGGAGGAGAGGGGGAGAGCAAAGGTGTGCTCAGCTCCTGTAAGGAGAGGAGTCAAGGAAGGAAGGAGTGAGAGAGGAGGAACACAGCACATTGTGTCGCAGAAACAAAAAGGTATGCGGAAAGTCGGTGAGGAGCTGAAGAAACGGCGAAGTAGTAGTTCCAAGAAAGCACTTAGGAGGAGGCTTACCAACGGTGGGGGTGTTGGCGGCGCTGAGTGAGGCATTCGAGGACAAGGAGGAGGAGCTCTCTGCCCGGGCGAGTGGTGCAGCGGGAGGAGGGCTGGCGTTGGATGTCTTGGGCGGGCTGAACGGTCGTACCTGAGTAAAGGGAGTCATAATTAGCATGGTATTACAATGTCAGAATTATTATAGTACATATTATCTTTATTTTGTTGAGCTGCACATACACCATAGGGATGTTGAGAGGGTTACTATATTACACTAAAACAAAAGATAAGCAGTGAAATAAAAACTATACTGCCTGGGAAAAAAACTACTGAAAATAATAACAAATTAATTTCATTTTTTTTAATCTATATCACTGCTGAAAAAGGAAACAGCATGAATTGCCATCAGCTCTTGTGACGTTGAACCACAGAAACTGAATGGACTTGACATCCCAGGAGACGGCGCCATACCAAATACCACAAATGTTAACAAAAACTGATACTACAGTAAAACTAAATATATATAAAATCTAAACCTATCTGAAAAGTCAAAAGTATAATAAAATAAAAATTAATTCAAAACCTTGGACGCTGTGATTACTCACAATCTCATTGATCCCTGTTAGTTTTCCTGTGGGGAGTTTGGGCCTGGAGGAGGGTCGTGGTGGGGGCACCAGGGCTCCTGCTGTCAGCGGGGTTGATGGTCGGTTTGGTACTGGCACTACGCAGAGGAACATGAGTGAGTTTTACTGGTTAGTGGCTGTAAACAGCATGGGCATCAGGTTCAAACAATGTGCTTCATTCATGTAGATGCAAAACTATCATGCATTAAAACCAAAACATGTTTACAAATCAAACAAACAGGTAACGGAAGTAAATCACATCCCAAAATGAAGTTCACAAAAGAAACTCAAGGACAAACATGTTGCACACCAGGCAGTGAGTTGGATAAGCATACATAAGTCAAAATAAAAAACAACAGAAAAGAAAATTGTCAACTTAAAATATGAAACAATATGAGAAAACAAAATATAAAAGTAAAAGTCCAACCTCAGGCATAAGATACTGTACATCTTTAGCATCAGTGATAATGTTACCAGTGAATATTTTAGTTGATGGAGCTGCTGCCATCGCCCTATCTGTAATCCCAGAGAAGACATCAGAGAAACAGGTGTTGCCGTCTTCTCTGCTGCCCGCCGGTTTGCAGTAGGCATCAGCAGAGTCGTCAGACAGGAAGCGACTTGACCTGCCAGAGCCGGACGGAGGCCTCTGGGGCTCCTTCACAGACGACCCTGAGCCCTGACGGCGAGCTGGAGCAAAATTATCACTGAAGGCGATCCACTGGCTCTGAGACCAGGACACGGAGGAGAAGGCGTCGACGCTCTTTGGAGGGCTGGCAGCAGCCGGGCTTTTGATGGGGTCAATTGGCTCGGTCGGCAGGGTGATGGGGGCGCTCTGGGCCCTCGCTGGTACGGGCTTGAGTGCTTGGAAAGGGTTTTCCGGTGAGTCCCAGGGAGAGGATGTGGACGAGGAGAAAGAGGAGACATCTTTGGATTGCTGGCTCTCTGCCAGGGGAGGGGAGTGCTCCCGTTGTCTCACCGCCTCGGCTGGAGGGGGCGATGTGATTGACAGAAGCCATAAACAGGACCATGAGGTAAAATAACAAACACAATTAAATAGCCACAAAGACAAGCATTGGTGGGGGATTTTAATATATATATATATATATATATATATATAAAAACAGACACATTATGTTCATCATTTTTTGTTGGTTTGTTTTAATTTGTGACTTTAATTTGTGTTCATGTTGATCAGTTCACATTTTGTCATGATTGTGCAGACAAAACAAATAATTCTGCAGATTTCTTTTTAAAACCAATGGAGCATTAATAATTTGAACTCAGTTGTTTTGGCCTTTTTGGATCTCTTATAAGTGCATCATGTTGACTTCAAATACATATATACATACGGACTAGCATTCAATCAAATATGAAGCATTTCTGTGTTACTGCATTATAGTTGTGTTTATGTATTTTCTAGATGTGTGTAATGTAAACATTACGTTGTTTAGCCCCTTTAATTGTTTAACACAGTATACATGGACTCTGGACTACCTACATATACATTATTAAATCTTTAGATAGTGACTGATCAATTTTCTGCAATTACTACCCGTTTTTCTTGTAACATGAAAAGGAACTCATAAAGCATGTGAATCTAGTATAATTCATGAGCCTAACCACAGTAACCATAGTTTTGGTCTTTATCTTTACAGAAATATGATGCATATTTTTAAACTAAAATCCACCCTCTTATCATCAATAAATAAAAGTGATGACACTTGTTTTAGACACATCCTGATAATTAAAGCAGAAGTCTAAAACATGTTCACATGCATTTGAACTAAAATAGCAATGTAAATACCATGCAAAACAGTAGTTGATGAATGTTTCAAGTTCTTCAAACAAGTTTTTCGGGGCGCACACATTTTACCTGATGCCTCTGGCAGAAAGACGTCTGAGTCATTCATCAGAAAAGATGGAGATGGAGGGATTGAAAGGAAGACAGAGGCAAGGTCTAACAAGAAAAGTTCAAATAAACCAATAAAACATCAAGTGATTTTAACTCAGTGACAGTGTAATAAAACAAAAAGCAAAGTAAAAAAAACAAGATGAAAATGTACAAAACAAATCAATAAATACATGATAAATGAAAGAAATCTGCATATTTATACAGCCTTTGCTTCATTCAGTGAGGGTTTAATTGTTTTAATATGTCAGACTTGTTTAATGTGTCATGTGTGCTCTGGAAGCTGGTAACACAGCGACACTGTACACAGAGAGATTTAACAGGCTGTTAATTCCCATCACCGTATCTTAATCGGGGCACTCTACGATGCTCTTTTGACTTTTAAGCCGAGACCTTTGACAGTAACAAGACAGTGTTTGACAACATACGTGCCAGAGGGCTTTATAGCCAACCCTCTGACCTCAACTAGGTGCCAATTAACTGTGGATTACGCTTAGCCTAGGCAATGGGTCAGCGCTAATGTCACTCTGTTTAAACACTGGTGTCATGCACGTAAAGCCACGAGAATCACTCCGTCAACACTCAAAAGTAAAACAAACCTTCAGATGTCTCCCAGAGAAGTTTGAGATTTATATGAAACAGGAGGAAGGAAAGATCGGAAAATGACAAACTGCAAACTGGGACAGAAAAAGCTGCCATTTTGATTCCCTAAGGCTGAATATTCTGGTGACCTCAGGGGTCAGTTCCTCCATGTGGGACGACCCGGAGACGAGAGGCTTCAGAAACAGAGAGAGAGGGAAGGGAGACCACCGGTACGTAACGCACAGAGAGAAGATGAGATGAAGGAACAGAAAGAGCAGAAAGGACCGGCTCACTGGCTCAGATGTGAGTAAAAACCAGAATGCTTTTTGCTCCTTTGAGTTACAATCCCTCACATTACCTCACATCAAACCCCACTTTTAGTAGGAGTGGGGAGAAAAAAAACTGATTCACTCATGTATCGCAAATTATTAATTTTTTTTTTTACAATTTTGTAATGGATTTTTTTAATGCCAGAATCAATATTTCTGCTTCACTTGAGTCTAAGTTTAAGTATAAAACTTGTCTCTTATAAATTAAAAATAAAATAAAACTAATTTGCGAGGGAAATGTCTTTGTTCTTTAATATTTGGGTTGCTGGAAAAAATCTAATAAATAATGCCTGACGATTACTGATAATTTGACTTCTCTGACTACATACATGCTGAAAATCAAACATTTTTGCTGTATTATTTTAGATATTTTCCAAACTAAAAGTGAACAAAAATCACAATAAATCAGAATATTGAATTACAAGACTTGAATTGACCCACATATCGTGATAGTATTGAATCGGGAGATATGTCTAACAGCTCTAACTTTCTAAGTTCTACATCTTTCCTGTAATAACCATTCAACGTATTTGCATTCTGTAATTACCTCTCTACATAGCAGTTTTTATTGGTAGTGGCACAGTCCGCCATTCCAGCGCTCATTTCAGATTGCATACCTAAACACCAGGAATTAACCGGAAGTGTGCACGTACTTTATCTGATATCAGCCTCACTGTTTACTGTTCACTTTTTTTATATTGTGTCAGAGCTGTATTAAGTTACTGAAAATGCAAAGCCAACACTTCCTGCTGCTGCTTCACATTAAAAGCATTCAACTGGTGAAACACTGTTATTACTGACTTCTTACGAACAATACGAGTTGGTTTGGCTGCACAGTAACCAGATACACCTATAGACTGTACATTAGAGGTGAACACTGTCACCGTGACGTCACCCACTGCTTTGTGGACTGCTGTTCTGTTTTTGGCCATCACCATCTTGGTTTTTGGCCATTGACATCTTGGTTTTATGAAACCAGACGTGACATGAGAGGGTGGAGCTAAGTACAAAATGCTGAATAAGACATTTTTAGGTGACCAAATAGGTTACAATTAACTTCCATGGACTGAAAACAGACTGTGAAAGGGTTAAAGCGACATTGTCAATCACAAGGTAGCCACGCTCTAAAGCATCCCCTGCTTTATGGTCTATTTGACTCTATATGGGACCATAAATGAACATTACGCTGTATTGAAGAAGACTTGAAACTAGCGATTGAGACCATAAACTCATGTTGACAACATTTACTGTGGTAATAAATCAAGTGAGAAGTTGGCTCATTTTCTCATAGACTGATACAATCAGACTTTCTTTTTGCAACCAGAAGGGTCGCCCCCTGCTGGATACTAGATAGCACACAAGTTTAACGCACTACAGCATTGGCTTCACTTTTTCACCACCTTTAACCACAGGTGTTGCCAAATCAACCGGGACTGAAATCTTGAAGATTAGAAGTTTAAAGGAATTACACTTTGTTGAGGGATACTGTAGGATAAAAAGATAAAATGTGACGTGGAGGGATACACATGCACAGCGATCGAGATGGGCTGAGGCTTTAGTGATTACCTGTTGATGAAGACACGGAGGAAGAGGAGCCTGCTGCGAGAGTCGGGCCGAACGGGTCCAGAGACAGAAGGTCGTTGTTGGTCAGTCTGAGGGAGGAGAGAGCGAGAGAGTCTCATTTCAAGCACAAAGTAGCACAGTTTGCCTCGGAGAAAAACATACATGTACAAAACAGACAATTTAAAAAGCATAGATACTGTAAACATGAAAATGGTAGTCGTGAGCACATACTCGTATGGTGTTGGCACTCTGGGTTTTGCCAGCTCATCACCTGCAGAGAGAGAAAAACAAACAGAAAATGAAGACCCGCCGACCTGCGCAGAGCGATGACAGCGAATTCACTTTCACAGCAACTAGAAAATAAAAACCCAACACAAGAGGCTTTCACCGGCCGCTGCTATTCAAAGACATTTGCCAAAAGTCATGTTTAAACTACATCACACCTTAAACCAGACATATAAACTGAGATTCTGACCGAACAAATGGGAATATTTGCAGTAAGATTTAGGTTGAATACAGTATTTTACAGTAAAACCTTAAAATCTTACCCAAATATGACAATTTCAAATGTGTTTTTAGATTTGATGGTAACACTTCACAACAGGGGGATGGAGTCATTTTGCAACTGAAAATAAAATCAGGCATCGCTTTGTTATTTTGTGCCCCTTTCTAAAGTGTTACAATGCATTGCAAAGATCCTTATAAGCAACCTGAAGCAGCACCAGAGGTAAGAGGAGACAACTGAAAGGACCCGGATATAAAACATACTTATAAGATCTTAAAAATGAACTGAGTTTGCAGTGAGAAAATGCAGTGTCAGTGGTGTTAGCTTGTGTCAGCTGGCTGCAGGGGACAGGGATATTTTGAGGGGAGGGGGAGGCAGGGCTGTAGACTTACTGCTGTAGTGAAAACATACTCACCAGGACCCTTAGCCTTAGAGCTTAATGTAGATACTCCTCTGATCCCTAAGCGTATGTAGAGTATACATCTATCAATGCAATGCCTTGCGTGAATTGATCTCTATCAGTGTTTCAGAATACCAGTACTATTACCATTTTGAAGTGTAAACACCATTTCCGAAAGCAACTTTTGAAAAAACTTTTAACTCATTCAGAGCTTTTTGAAACCTCCATGGAGCATGATACACGACCTGTAGGTATCTTAGAGCATTTCTCGAGCACTTTGGGAAGAAATCAAACAACTTCCACAGTTTGCAGACTGGAAAAGATAATTTCTGACATGTTGAAACATAAACAGCTAATTAAGCAATTAATCTTACTTGTACCACGGGAGGGAAATATCCCTCAAGCTCACATTTAGAGAAGAGAACAGTTATTTACTTTTTCTCAGGATATGTAGGCTTTGGCTAACTTTCTGGATTTTCCTTTTTTTTTTTTTTTTTTTTTTTTAAGACGGCCTCTTTAAAAACAACTTGTGCCAAGAAAAATGTAGCTGAGAAGTCATACAGATGACCACGCTCACAGTCATCCAGCAACATGCAGATACAGAGAGGTCAGATAGAGAAAATACTCACTGGACTGGTTCCTCCGCATCTGTCCCTGAAAACAAAAACAGACATTAATTCATCAAAGACGCATGCGACCCACCACGAATATTCAACTGTTACTTGGCCAGAAGTTTGCTCAGTTTGTTAGAAAGAAAGACAAAACTGACATGAGAGAAATGAGCATGACATAAAACAGATCAACATGCTTTTTACAGAGTGAAGTATTTTAAGGGTCATTGTGTTTTTCTCTACTTCGTTCAACTTTTGGAAGCTCAAACTTCTGCAGTCATTTTTACATGTCAGATAGTTTGAAACATTCAGCCTTTGATAGTATTTATGTAACTATATAATATATAAGATTTCAAAATAAAACACAATGAAAATAGGGGGGAAAAAAAGTTTTTAAGTTTTGAAAATATATTAATTATTCCCAGTGGCAAAGGGAATTTTCCACTTCAGAGTTAAAGACGGTAAATCACAGGGCTACGCTCAACTCGCACATACCAGACGTTAAACCTAGGGTGAAATATTCAGCAGCGCAAAACGGTGCATCTAAGCCCGTACAACGATCAGTCAGGGACAACGGAGAGCGTGCCCCCAACACTTCACCAACTTCCTTTACAGAGACTTTCTCTTCTGGACATAAATCTGCCGTGTCATGGTGCGTAACACAAGATATGCAAGATTCGCTCTTTAGGGTCACCAACCCGATGGAAACTTAGAGCATCAATTTCAATAAAGAATTTATTCGCACAAGGAGAAATGTGATGGTGATGGTGGTGGTGGTGGTGGTGGGATTGTCAAGGGAGGAGAGGAGAAAAAGAAACAAAATAGGTTTAAGGAACATAGCAAAAGCATTTAACCACCGTAGAGCTGTGAGGCCAGGGTTTAGTCCCACAGGCGCTAAGCGGCAAATGGGTTCAATTACGGCTCTTGCTGGCCACACACACACGACTTCCATTGCTATTTCAATAAAGGGAACACCGCAGAGGGGGAACCGAACAGGAGGAGAAATGAAAAAGACAGAAAAATGAGCACTGAGGAGAAAAAAAAAGAGAGGAGAAAATCTCTCAATAATTCACACCAGATGATGCAACGTTCGTCATCACTTTGGATGTATGTTTTAACTTTAATGCAGAACTGTTCGGTAAATATGAAACAGGAAAAAGGTGCAAAACAGAAATCTAAACAGACAGAGAGGAAAGTAAATACAATCTAATGGCTGTTCTGGTATTTAAATGCAAATCAGAGGCAACATTCACAAACAGCGGTCTGTGTTTTTTGTACTTTTAAGATGAGAAAGTAACTGTGGGTTTTAGTCGCGACAACAACCGAAACCAAACTGCAGTCGAGTCAAAAGGTTTAAAAGGGAACATCTCTCCGACTGGATCTTGCTACAAAAAACACCCAAGAAAAAACTTCCTCTATAAACTTGGAATTTATCTTTATCATTAATTCCTAGGGTGGAAAAAAAAGAAACATTTGTAAAAACAAGGCAACTAACCCCATAAAGTATTCATAAATAACCACAACAGAGTCCTGTCTAGAGCAAGTGGGCTCCAATAAAACCCGAAGAGTGAAAGCAAACAAAAAGAGGAGGAAAAAAGAATGAGGTACAACACAAACAGGGAGGAGAGGCAGCGGTCGGGGCAGAGGGAGAGGCTGAGGGAGGGAGAGCCGGAGCCGTGAAGAAGATGCCGTGACATCCGTTTAATGTGCAGCGGGTGAAACCCACTAGACCTCCTCCGCGACACTGAGCGTGCCCTTTCAGCCGCTCCACAACAACATTAACAACAACAACAGCTCAGTGCACACACGGTGCATGTTTGCACACAAGCAGTAGTGGTTTTAAAGTTTAATGGCAGCGGCTATTTTCAGAGAGCTGCGGAGAGAGATTCAGAGATTGAGTGATGGTGAGGGACGAAGGAGCTGAATGGAGGGCTGAATGGAGGGCTCCATGACTGAGGTCATGGATCAGACTGGGCTCTGTGTGTGTGTGTGTGTGTGTGTGTGTGTGTGTGTGTGTGTGTGTGTGTGTGTGTAGCCTGCCGAATAGCATTCCCTTAAGTGCCTACAAGGAGGCCAGTGTGCATGTGTGAGTCTGCAGAAGTTGAGTCTTGATTCTTAAAAGAAAAAGACTCAAAAATGTTGTTCGACATGAAACTGAATTTATAGACAAACCATGAAATGTGTGCAAACAGGAACCTCAAAATAGATATAATAAATGTGCCTTTCCAATGTAAATACAACAAGCTCCAAGAAAGAGTGACTATCAGCATCTACGAGATGGACAGGACGGTTAAACGGCGTTCCTGTACACCCTCACAGAGGTTACATATTCCCCTGTTGCCCTCTAGTGTTGCAGATGCAGAGCCGACTCCTGCTGCTTCAGAGCAGCACTGCAACAGGTTTTTTAGTATTTGGTGTGTTTGTAGTGTTTGTTGAAGCCATACCGAGGTGGAGGGCGACAGGATGATGTTTCCGATGGAGGCTTTCAGCTCGTCGATGGTGGCTCGGTTCTGATGCGTGCCATTGTTTGCCTGAACGGGCTTGATCTCTACGTGGAACTTCCGGGGTTCGTCTTCATCTTCTGAGTCGCTGGACGAATAGAAGGAATTCTCTTTGGCATGTGAGCAAAATAAGAGTTAAGGAGACGGCGACAGACAGAAGAGAAAATGAGGAGAGACATCATCTACAGCTCTGTTTTATTTATCCCTCAGCAGGCTGCGGACGGGTGTGAACAAAAACAGTAACAGACCCGTGATGTCTTATAGTCTGGACTGAGCGTGAACAGCGTCGAGACGCATGAAAAGGATATCGTTTTCATTCGCTTCCGGTCTGATACAAAAGCCCTCTGCATCAACTTGGGGAACGTTCTGCAAAATACAAACAGAAAAAACATTGAAAATGAAAGTTTGCTACACTATTCAATTAGCACAAAGTTAAAATAAATGTATTTATCGTTTATAAAAACATTTTAAAGCAGCTTTGTGAACATCTTATTGAGCTTGAATATTTTATTTTCAAATTAATTTAAATTGACATTTTCAATCAAATAGGCAATTAACTCTTTAAATTAGTAAATACATATAATTATAGCTGCAATGATTAATCAGTTAGTTGTCAACTATTAAATTAATAACCAAATATTTTAATTATTGATTAATCGGTGTGATTGTCATTTTTAAGAAAAATAAGTCAGAATTCTGATTCCAGCTTCTTAAATGTCAATATTTTCTGTTTTTTTCACTTGTCTATGACATTTGAAGATGTCATCGTGAGATTTAGGAAAAACTGATTGATGTATTCCCCATTTTCTGATATTTTATAGACCAAACAAGTAATTGGTGTTTTGAGAAAATAATCAACAGGTCAATCGACAATGAAAATAATAATTTTAATTGCAGCCCTACATGTAATATTATACAAAATAGGACAAATAATAAACTGTTGACTAGTTCCTGTTTAATGGGTTATCTTTGCATATTAATCTTCCTCTACACTTTGTAGAGACTTTGTATTTTTTCTAAATTTCAATCTAAATTTCTGTTATTGTCATCAAAGCATCATGCAGTTTATCTTTCATTTATTATATTCTCTTTCTACGGTTTTACATAGAAAGGAAATAATCCCTTCCTCAGCTGTATATACAGAATCTGCAATTATATTATAAATAAAAATTAGTGCACAGTAGAAACACTGAAAACATTTGCAACAACTCATTTAATCATTTAGTCTCTCCTCCAGCAACCCCAACGCGAGAGCACTGGAGATTGTTCCTTCACACATTGTCCTTTCACACATTTGGCTGAAACACATCAGAGAAAACATTTTCATCATGTGCCCTGAGAGCTGAGGGGTGCTGGCTCACATTTTAACAACTTGGATTATTACATTAAGCATCGCTGCTATACAGTAGGCTTCTCAGAACCCAGAACAAGGTCCACATCCAGCGTGAACGGCGAGTCAATCCGGACCCAGCCCATTGCTTGAGTTTAGGGACCGAAGCCCCACATTAAATGAGCACCGGTGCTAAATTATCTAAAAAATGCTGTAACCATTACTGCCGCTGCTCGAGAAACAACACCGTTATATTTTAATATTTATAAAATATCTTCTAAATTTATTCCTTTTTAGATAATATTTTAAAAAAGCAATTATGTAGAAATAAAAACAACCAATAATAGTATTGATAAAGAACAAAACGAGTACTATACAATATAACTGAGAAAATCGTAATGATACCCATACATTAATACATATACATTCTGACATTATTGTGTTATTTCCAATCGTAACGGACCTCTGACCTTGAATAAAAATCAGATGCAGACCTTTGAGTAATGAGGTGAGAACCGCTGCTTTAGAGGACAAATTAATATAGACAACAAAAAGTACGCAATACGTGTATGAAATGTATTTGCTGATGGTGTTTTACAGATTGAGATGGTCAATTATTAATATGTATTTGTGTGTGTGTTTCTGGGTATTAGTCCTTACAGCATTCTGGATGTCTATGGCGCCGTAGTATCCAGGGGGAGCGCCATTGGCAGTGTTCTACAAGCACAAATAGAGAAATGAATGAATGAATGAGCAAATCTACAACACAAACAGGAGGGCGAGAATAGAGAGAGAGAATGAAATAAGCATGGCTCTTTTCCACCTCCTCCTGTTTGAAATCAAAATAACATGCTGTACAAAGCTGAAATATCAACTGAAGTATCGGCTTAAAGTTAAAGAGCTGTTTTGGTGAAAATTATACTCACAGCAGCTTCGACTTCCGTCGACTCTCTAGCAGACAAAATAATCACATCATGATGAGAACATTTTTACAGGAGGGAGAGAATAAAACAAGCTGGTTGAATTGGTGTTGGTGGATTTAAGATGCATAAAGCATAAATCTTCACTCACGTGGAGTCTGTGTCCTTGTCTTTCCTCCGACCTGGGATGCCAAATGGTTTTCTCTTTCTGGGTTTGGCACCTTAATACAAAAACAAAGCATTTTTCAACCATAGATTACAAATGACATCAAATCTGCACTTGATCCCAGTAACTAAATATTAGTTTTAATTTCCGATGCCTTAGTGAAATGCAACTTGCAGTGTATTTGTTAAAACATTTTGTTGCATACCAATTTTAGCTTATATACTACTATATCTTAGCTCTTATATGTACATTACTTACTTTACATTTACGTATGTTAATATTAAGCCTTACATTTTAAGTTGCACTACATTATGTCATTACTTCTCCATTTTGCTTTTCCTTTATTTGTGTACTTGTCTATAGTTTATCACGATCAATATAATCACATATTTTATCTGTTCAAAATGTACCTTAAAAGGCAGATTTTAAGTTTTTAATACTCTTATAAACACGGGAGTGTGCAAATATGCTGCTTTCTGCGAATGTCTGTATTTATTTATTATTAGAACTCAGGTTATTTAGAACACAGAACTATGACAAATATTGTCCAGAAACCCTCACAGGTTCTGCATTTAGCATAAAAATATGCTCAAATCATAAAATAGCAAATTCAAGCCCAACAGGTAACAACAGCTGTCAGTGCGTCAGTGTGCTGACTTGACTATAACTTGTCCCAAACTGCATGTAATTATCATAAAGTGGGCATGTCTGTAAAGGAGAGACTCATGGGTACCCATAGAACCCATTTACATTCACATATCTAGAGGTCAGAGGTTGAAAATGGTCATGACAGTTTTTCCTTGCCAAAATTTAGTGTAAGTTTGAAGCGTTATTTAGCCTCCAAACGTACATACAAATGAATTCCTCAGGTTTTCTAGTTTCATATGATGCCAGTATTTTCACTCTAGCTTTAAAACTGAGCCCAGTACAACACTCATTCTGTTTACACACACACACACACACACACACACACACACACACACACACACACACACACACACACACACACACACACACACACACACACACACACACACACACACAGTAAAAAGATGTACCTTCAGTGGCAATAGCTGCATTGCACTCCTCAAACTCAATGGGTCCTAATGAGACAAAAAAAAAAAACTTTTGGGGTCATTTGGCACAGAAAGGGTCAATGAGCCACTGCTGTGAACGCTGTGAATGTACATCACGCAATAATCACACACACACATACACACAGCACACAGATACACAACATGCAGCCTGGCGTACCATACAGTGTGTATACAAACAGGGCTGGGCCGGTCCCAGAGGGCAGACAGGGTCAATAGCCGA
Organism: Pterois miles; assembly: GCA_947000775.1. Classification (NCBI taxonomy): domain Eukaryota; kingdom Metazoa; phylum Chordata; class Actinopteri; order Perciformes; family Scorpaenidae; genus Pterois; species Pterois miles. Next base: position 6,342,069 of record CAMQGK010000514.1, on the reverse strand, counting down.
GTCAACTGTGTGTCTGGTGGCCCTCACAGAGATGTGACACTCCCTCCTGGGGACGTGGAGCACTACTCTATCAGCACAGAGTCTCCACATACTAAACCCCGCCTGGGACATGAGAACCACCACAACCAGAAACCAGTTCTACATACCACAGGGGGCCCCCGGTGCTCCCTGCAAACAGCAGGTATGAAGACGAGATGAAACTAAACCTCCCACACGGGACACGCAAAGTCACTAACCCTATTACAATAAGACAAACAAGTCCCAGATTACACGCAGTGAAGTGTTTAAAGCCACACGGACAAATCTGCTCTCTGGCTTCGAGAGATGCCCTTCTCTCTCTGGCATGCAAGAAATGCCCAGAAATCAACAGAACAGACCATATACGAAACAAACACATGAACTAAGGCTGCATGATTATGGCCAAAATGATAATATGTTTATTTTGATCAATACTGATACCATGATTATTTATCAAGATTATTCACTGATTTTAGCAGCAACAAATTTTATTGCACTTTCACAGTAAAATTAACAGAGCACTGTTTTTACTTCCATGCTGCGCTACATACCTGTTTACACACAAACTGGGGCTACACGACGTTGGAAAAAACTGACATTGCAATATTTTTTTCTGCTATACATATAAATACAGGGATATTCACTCTGCCCCTTTGTTAGATACATTTTGAAGTTAAATGCTTAAATGTGATGCACTTTGAGAGTAAAATTAGCAACATTCAGAGCTAGATAAGCTATACCCAATATCTGTACCCAAAAAAGAAGCTAAAACATCTTGATAACTGTTATATAAGGAAGATTTAATTTGTTTTCTGTGACCAGATCCCTCATTTTAAACATCAATATCTCAGGCGATCATGTTCATTTAACTATGGGAAATCAAAATTGTTATTAATATTCAATTAATTGTGCAGCCCCAACATGGACATACAACGCTCCTGAAATAATCATAGCAACCTTGATTAATAGATTGAACTAACACAGTCATATCTATCCCAGCCAGCAGCTATAATATCGCTTGGAGCACAACCAGCCGTGGATTCATCTTAACAGAAAAACAACATTCAGATCCATCATTCAGATGATGAGGGGAGAAAAAACAGCGAAAAACAACAGAGTTCACACTTAATTTAATGCTCATCAATTATACACATTTACCTCCAAGGCCCTGCACTCGGACTGTCACGCTTCAAATGTGCCTCCGGAAACATTTATGGAGGTTTTTTCAAAAGGGGATGGTGCTTTAACATACACACACAAACACACTCTGGAAGCTGCAGGAGAAACCAGAGGCAGGGCGTGAAATCAGTGTGCCTGTCAATCACAGGACTCTGGGAGGTTGGGCTGTTCTGTTGTGTAATGTTATTCTCTATTAGAAAGCTAAACAACTCGTAATATCTGTGCTAGTCCTATGAAATGAAACACTACAGTGTATTGTTTCTTCTTAAAATGCATGACCTGGAAGACATGCAGGCTGTGCTTGCTATCAGACCAGATAGACGCAGATATAACTAGAAAGCTTAATAGCTTGCAAGACGAGTAGCAGATAGAGAGAGACCCTCTGGCAATATTTCCGATACACTAACATGCCTTGACCTGAAAACAACAAAGCTAATGATATTTTAACTCAAAATGTATACAGCAGCAGCAGTCCAACGCGCTCTCCCCAGAGGATGCCAGTTGCGAGCAGAATTGACGCATTGTTTGGCGTGTGCAGCGCCGAGTGAAGCGCAGGGAAGCGGCGAGTCACGAGAGGCATGCATCACGCCAAGTGAAGTGGATAAAGTACACCAATGACCGATCTACTCTACTGTGCAATATCAGGCCTCTTCACCGCCGGCGAATACACAATGACGGCACGAACGACTGTTTGTGAATGTGAGTGTGTGTGTGTGTGTGTGTGTGTGTGTGTGTGTGTGTGTAGAAGGAGTTTCATGCCAAACGAAACAAAATTGGCATGCTCATTCAGGAACTTTCTCTCATGGGGAGGAAGTGAGTAATTTCGTCGTCCCATACAGACATAGAGCAGGTGAGAATATTTTGAGGTGCATCTTGCCCTGAAAAGGAAGCTCATGATCATTATCATCTTTAATTAAATGCATCACTTGGAGATATTGTCAAACAAAAGTAATGAAAAAGAACCCAGAAAGGGGGAAAATTACTGGAAAATTACACAGTGTTCCTTATTCATGCTCTGGGATGTTTAACAAATGCTGTGGGTCGGCGTAAAGGCCCAGGCAGAGCAGGAACTCTTTGCTGCTGGCATCCTGCGATTGCATCTGACAATATTTATGCACACCAACTGCAGAAAAAGTCCAAACACCAGACACATGAATATTACCTAAATCTGGGCAGACATTAGGAACTGTTTAAACATCTCCTAAACAGACAGACGACTTTGTTTATACAGGGGAAGATGTTTCTTTTCTCTCTACTCTCTGTGAGTGAAGCATGCAGTCACGCATGAGCGGAGAATGGTTTTTTAAATTGCATATGCTTCACATGGCACTGGGAGTGGGAGAGGGGTGTAGGGGGTTTGCGTGTCTGGCCCGCCGCCAGTTGACAGCTCAGCTGGATATCGTTGAACACTCCGAACCCCCCTGCCTCGCAGCGTGTCACTTTGGGATTGTTTCCGCAATAGAAAGTTTATTCAACCTCTCTCTCTCTAAAGGCACTGGACCGGCCATCCGTTCAGCTATTTAATCAGGGGACAGACAGGTTATTTTTCTGACAGGGCCGGGGCTGCTGCGCAATCCCTAATGAACAGCTTGATACAAGAGGAATTTTCTGACCGTTTTTTTAGCCTCAATTAATTCTGCTGTCCAAACAAATGAGGGCCACCACTCCTTGGACGCAGCGTCTGGATACAGGGGTCACCATTTGTGTACACACAAACACAGCAGAGGTGAACCCTTTGTGCCCGTGACCTCCTGACGTAATGTAGTACAAGTACAGGGACTAGTGAAGTAAATAGATATTTACGACACATGCGGTAGATTTTACACACTGATTGATATCAGTAAAGTAGTTTAAAAAATGAAGCTTCAGAGCTACTACAATAACTGCAGGAGTAACTATCAATGAATGAGCTGTGAGTGTGAGGGATGTGAAGGGAGTCTGAGGAGTATTCCCTTGATTATTGTGGCATGGCAAAGTTTACACAAGAGTCATTGTTGAGCTCTGACCTCCTGAAAAAGGTGGTTCTGCCTGCTTAGTCTGCGCACAGCAAAGCCCCCAGTGTGTCACATGCTTACTGGAATGCCAAGCCTGCCTACCTTTACAGCAGATTACTGTGATTGACTCTGATGGCCCTCTCTTACTTCTAATTGCCCCTCTCTATACACCCCTACCCTCCCCGGCAGGCCGGAGCAGGCAGTAGGCTCGCTCCCTGGACCTCTCATTTATTTACGCACAACACAAACACTCATTATTACAACAGAAGACTTACCTGGTCTCTCCTTGCCCGTTCCTTTGCTCTCTGCCAGTTTGTGTATTAAGCTCTCCACCGAGGTGTTCTCAATGTTCCTCACAAATTCATGGTGGACCTACAAACCAAAATAATAAATCATATTTCCTGACAGTTGCCTTCACTTGGAGACTGGTTGGAGAACGCACATGCAATCAATTATTTTCATTTTCTATATATCAATTATTGTTTGGTCTATATAATGTCAGAAAAATGGTGAAAAACATCAGTGATCACTGTCCTCAAATGTCTCGTTTTGTCCACAACTCAAAAACATTCAGTTTACTGTCATAGAGGAAACCAGAAAATATTCACATTTATGAGGCTGAAATCAATTGTCAAAAATAGCTGCCTAATAATTTAATACTAATTAATCATTGCAGCTCTCGTCACAGGTATTGACTAATTTAATTAACTTTTTCATTGAAAGAATTTATTGCCTATTTGATTGAAAATGTCAATTTAAATTAATTTGAAAATAAAATAATCAAAAGCAATAAGATGTGCACAAATCTAAGCGTTGATAATTATATTTTGGGTATCATTTAGCTGCTTTAAAATGTATTGATTAAGTATACACACAGAAAACATTTATTTTAATCATCTCTAGCTGTAGAAGTTGGGTGTCACTACAACTGCACCATTAGCAGGGCTGCAAGTAAAGATTATTTACATTGTCGATTAACCTGACGATTATTTTCTTGATTCATTGATTAGTTGTTTGGTTTATAAAATGTCAGGAAATGTTGAAAAATGTCAGTGATCAATGTTTCCCAAAGTCTAGGATGTCTTGTTTTGCCCATAACTCAAAGATGTTCAGTTTACTGTCATAAAGGAGTAAAGACACCAGAAAATAATCACATTTAAGAAGCTGGAATCATAAAATTTGGACTTTTTAATGGTTGACGATTTTGGTTTCCAATGATTAGGAAATCAACGTAAAACAATTATTGTGCAGCACTGCGATCTGCAAAGGAGCACCCTCTTTTCTGCCGCACTGTCACCATTCATCTAGCCTATTAACTGTTATCAAAGTTCACCAGGCTGATGCAATTAATGTAGGCTACAAAATATTAATTCTAAATGCATGATGTTTCCAAAGTCAGTGATTAATCATGTTAAATAATTGTGATCTCAATATTGACCACAATAATCATGATTAGGGTTTTTACCATGATTGAACAGCCCTAATATACTACACACATTATATGCTGGAATTTTACTTCATGATAGAGTTTTTTTCAAAGGCTCACACTTGAATTGTTAATTTTGAATATTTTAAGCTGCTGGTGTTTGTTTCATTATTCTAATATATAACAATTCAAATTGTATATGTATGTATTTATTTCTTATGTTTTGTTTTACAAAGTTAGGAAAGAAACTCAGGTCAGATGTTTTCTTACACATAAAAGAATAATTACATAATAACAGCTTATTAATGAAACGCTGGTATCAGATCGGTGCTCCGTATCGGTCCAGGTGCATCCCTGGAATCTGGTGAATTTTTGATCCATTTAGTGTTGGGATTAAGAATTTACACGTCATTTATATTCAATGCAATAAATGAATGAAAACGTTTATTTTGGGCCATTTACTGTGGTCAAATTCTCTTACAGGAAATGAAACGACTGCCAGAACTCAACACTTGACAGAGGTGTTTAACCAAGTGAGATTAACTCCACATCCCAGCACTGGCGGCACAGCCACTTTCAGACCCACCAGCAGAGATGGAACAACACATAGTAAATATTGTATTGCGGCTTGTCATGCTCTGAGCTTGACTACAAGAATCAAACCTTTTTCATTTGCTGTTGAGGTTAAAGTAAACTAAAAAGTTTTGCAACATTGATAAAATGTTTATTATTACATGCACGGACTGTATCCTGTCAGCTACATACATTATATAATATGTTAAAGATGCACTGAGCGAAACCCTTTGAGCTGGAGGAGACGTGTAAATACTAAATATAAAAATAGTTTTGCTACGTAAACATCGCAAAGTACCGGTAGATCTTTTCCTGATGCTAACAAAGTAGTTATTGTAACGTAACTTCCGTTCTTAAGTTCTCACACTTACAGTTATTTTAGCCCAAACCAAGATCTTTTCAAAAGCTAAATAGTTTTTGACACGCAACTTATGAATATCAGTTACAGCACTTTCAGAGTTATTTTAACCCAAACCCTGATTTTCCCACATGGAGGAGAAATTAATACGTGCATCACTAGTTGCTGGTTGCTGAATGTTGTGCTGTGCGTTACCAAAAAAAAAAAAAAAAGGAAATTCATGTCTATGGACACAAACAGATTAAATTTTGTGACTATTTCACTCTGTGAGACTGTCGCTGGCCATGTGCTGTAGTCGGAAGTGTTTCTCCATGTGTTAGTCTTTCCTGGAAACATCAATACGTTCACTTTTTTGGTGCACCACTGAATATTTTATCATTGTAACTGATGCAGCTAAATATACAGAATGTTCATCCCTATTTAGGGGAATTGCACAGCGTTCAGTTATTGTTATGTTTTCAGTTATGTCAAACCGTACGAGCAGGATTAGTGTCAACGTTGGGTACGAGTCTTTTTATGATATGCAGAATGGGAGACAAACAAACTAACAGTCTGTTGCTGTTAGTTCTCCCTGTAACTCACGCTACTTCATATTTATAACATTTCTTTAGTAATTGGCCTGTGGAGACATACTGTACACATACTGTCTTTACTGTGAGTGATTCTATTGTGTCAGGTTAAATCATTGTTGTTGGCACCGTGGTCTGCTGATGCCCTTTGGGCAGTATCAGAGGAAGGATAGTGTTTGTTTGCTTGTTTGTTTTGGATGTGCATGTGTGCTTGTGTGTTCACTGAGGGGGAAGTGAATGTGATGTATAGGCATGGGGATAAAGAACAGCGGCTGACTGTGCCATCTCACCAAACCATTTAGATGTGCGTGATACTGTAAGCGCAGAGTGGCTCCGCCATCATACAAACACACACGCAAACACACAATATGTGTCTGCCCCCCAGGCCCCTGTGGCGAGGTGGAGTGCATTAGCCTTCTGTGCCCTGGCAGGAGAGGATGTGGGGGGGGGGGGGGGGGGGGGGGCGAGGAAGTATGCTCAGAGCAGCACACGCGATCTGTCAGGTGCTGCTGCCATGACGGAGGGCAGTAATGTCATCAACCTGCGTGCCCCGCTCGCCTCTCTAACGCACACACCTTGTCCCATGGAGGCTTTCCACCACATGCTCGAAACATGCATCCGCCTTCAAGGGATCCTCACGCACACTCGCGCTCGCTTACAAAAACAAACACAGCACGCAAACCTAACAGACACACCTGCCCTTCTGTGGGTTACAGCTCTTCTTCCTGCTCATATTTGAACTTAAAGCTGCAGTGGGTAGAAATGGAGCAAATATGATTTTAAAAAGTTATTCTTATGAAACATCATTAGTTTGTCAATAGCTGATAGTGCATGAGACGGGTAATCTGAAAACAATCATATGCTGCTGCATCCTCCGGTGTCCTCCGGTGCTCCTGACGAGTATCTGCAAGATTTCACAGACTGGAGGAAAATGTCAGAGCTGATCTGGAGTCTATGAGAGCTACGAGTCAATCACTCATGAACTCCGAGTAAATGATCAAACTAGGCAGCGCTGATCAAATATGAATCAATATTCTGTTGCTGTAATGCCTATTTATCGCCTCAAATGTTTTCAGATGTTCATGTTTAGCTGTGAAATTAGAAAGTTTGTGACTCGGCAGCCATGTTGAGATCTCGAGGAAATACCAAACACCGCCCACCAGCCAGAGCACAGCCAATAGGAATGCTCTCTCTCTCTGAAATGACCTGTGATTGGTCAGTCTTCAATCAAGAGGAGGTGCAGAAGTCTAGTTTTCTGTCACAACACTTGAATTAGAAAATGCTGAAAGATTATAATGGAATTTTTGCCCAATGATGCCAAAAAACTGCTGCCTACTGAAGAGCTTTAATATATCTATATAAGGTGTTTTCCCTTCCCTTACTTGCTCCCTCTCATTGTCTGTAACCCTCTTATCCTTCATGCCCACTGAGCTGATACTGGCTCAGCCTCGTCTGAAAATACCTGCGAGGTTGACATGATTGCTTCTTGATTTTAGTGACACCCTCAGTAACAGGTCCCCTTTGCTTCAGTTTCATTCACCGCACTTCACTGCAATCACTTGCCTCTGATAGTTTAACACTCCTGGACTGACAGCAGCTACAACACGGGACTCTAGTACTGGGAAAGCAATTCCCTCAAACACCAGTCAGAGTCACGAATAACTCCACTGTTGACCTGGTGGGAGCAGAGTTGTCTCCTCTCATAAAGAGATATATGAGAGGGAGAGTCCTCAGCTGTTCCTGTTCACCTGCCAGTGACAGGCCTCCCTGGGAGTGTAACACACAACAGCTTTGACCGTCCGTTAGAAGATGCTAAGCCCTCACCAGCGTCCCACCGACGAACGCTGCCAGTTGTGTTCAGTGAGGACCAGCCTGATTGGAAGCACCACTGCTGTTGACTTTCTATTAGGGCTGCACGATTATGGTCATAATGCTAATCATGATTATTCTGATCAATATTGATATCACAATTATTCAGTGATTTTAGTGACAACATATTTGTATCGTGCTTTCACAGTGAAATAAACAGAGCACTGATTTCACTTCCATGCTGTCCTACGTCCCTATTAATGTACAAATTAGGACTGCACAAAGTTGGGAAACATTTTTTTTTCCTGCTATACAGTATATACTGCAATATGAAAAAATAAAGGAAAACTCACCCTTTCGCTTTGTTAGCTCATTTTAAACTTAAATGCTTCAATCTGGTGCACTTCAAGAGCAAAATTAGCAACATCAAGAGCTAGTTTTTTATTTTATGCTCTCAATTTAATCATGAACAACACATAGATAATATCTATAGCCAAAAATAAAGCTAGAACATCTCGCTCACTGGCTGGTGGCTAACTGTTAGTTTACGAAGTGCTTGATTTGATATGCTGCAGAGTTTTCTATGAGCAGACCGCCCACTTTAAACATCAATATCTCAGGCGATCATGTTCATGTAATTGTGGGAAGCCAAAACTGTGAATGCGATTAATATTCAATTGATTGTGCAGCCCTATAGTTTTTCCCATATAACAGCTATATAACGGTTGATGTCTATGAGGTAGTAATATCTTATTACTTATTATTACTTAGTAAGTAATGTTACTAATACTATGACTGACATTTCTACCTACATTGCTTTAACAGTCCTGTTTTCAGTATAATTAACTTTATGAGCATCTTTGGTTGTCTTAAAAACAAAAAGTACTCCACCAATTTTGCATTGCCCTCCCATAACATTGTCAGATTCATGATACAACCCGGTCTCACAGGACGGCGTACAAATAACATTATAATATTATGTCATGAGGACACATTTTAGCCTTTTCACGTGTCATAAGTACACCACGCAACAAAACTATGGCAAAATCCACAATTAGTTTGAGGCAACAAAAACACTGTTAGGTTTAGGAAAAATGTCATGGTTGGGCTTAAAATATGTACGTAAACTAAGCAAAATATGTATGGAAACAACATAACATACGGAAAACAATCTAAACAAACTAACGTAACTTGCCAAACAAAACACCGGTCTGGTAAAAAGTTGTGAGTTTGTTGGACCCATCCACTTCCCAAACATCCACCCGCCCGACATAAACCGTCCCTCAGTTTTTATTCTACACCAACAGCTCTGATCGTAGCATGTTTTCGGGACTGCGTTTACATTGGACTCAGTACAGACCACATAGCATATAAATGACACATCAAATGCAGAGAAAGGTGTTCTTATTGCACACTACATGCCTTGTGGCATTTCATGCAAAGCTGTATGATCGACAGGTGGAAAGCAGCAGAACCAGAGATGTCATACTTTCTATTCCACACATTCTTCTTCCTCGTATAACCTGGCGCCTACATTACCCATAATTCAACTTAACCTCAGACAGTTTATTCAGTGATTTGAGTGTTTTATGCTTTTAGTGGTTAATTAAGCCTTGAGCAGCCAGCTACGAGCTAAGGTGGTCTGCTCACTTCTTTTTAATGTCACACTGTCTGATGTTTTTCCATTTTCAACTTTGCTGTTTTCAGCCCCTGCTGACGTTGCCTCACGTGACATCCCTTGAGGCAATTCGTCAGATTTCCCTCTTGAGCCACAACTTTTTCACATATGCAGCGGTCCTACACAAGACCTGTAAACAGGAGTTCCCCTTTAAGTGCTACAAGGCTGCATGTTATATTTCCAGGAGCTTACAGAAAGTCATAAATAGCAAGAATAAATCATAAATAGTGTTGCAACTAATGATTATTTTCATTGTTGATTAATCTGTTGATTATTTTCTTGATTAATCAATTAGTTGTTTGGTCTATAAAATGTCAGAAAATCAAGAATAATGTCAGTATTTCCCAAAGTTCAAGCTGGCATCGTTTAATATCTTGTTTTGTCCACAATTCAAATATATTCAGTGTACTGTCATAGAAGAGGAAAGAAACCAGAAAACATTCACAAAATATGACTTTTCCTTCTTAAAAACTTGCAACTAATCAATTAATTGTTGCAGCTCTAACAATATATCCAACATACTATATAATCATTTTGTGAATTTGTTGGAACTTGAGATTAAGCTTAAATTGTTCAAATAAGTCATTAAAGCTTAACAACCTTTTCTAATATACACTACAAAAAGAAATTTAGGCTCTTTAAGAGAGACAGTAAATGATTTTTGAGCCAGTACATATTGTAACGCTACAGTGGGATAATAGTTTAGTGATCTCCTTTGATAACTGTAATATCGTTGTTGACCTCCAGCTTAGCTGCCCTCCCTTAGCACACATATCATGTTCACCCACTGAAAGCCATGGAAGGGTAGGTTTTATTTACTTTCCTTTTTTTCTACTTTTGTAAATTTACTTTATTGTGAATCCAAGTAATTCTCATTAAAAGATGAATTTTGGTACAAAAATATGAGAAGAAAGAAACGCAGTACATCAGTTGGACAAAATGCAGGAATAATTACAATAATAACTGTTCCCTGCTCAAAGAAAATAAAGGCTTACAGAAATGGTTGCACAAACCATTGTGTGGGCATCAAGTTCAGTGTGTGCATGCATGTCTAACTAAAACAGCAGTCACAATACTCTAAATTTTAAATGCAACTGTATGCAAATGTATGATTTTGTCTTTGCGTTGCATGAATGCCTGCCGGCGCAGTGACTAAGCACAATGTTTCAGAGATAAAACCGGTCTCAGCTCCTCCCTCCCTCCTTCTTCCTCTCCCCTCACGCTTATATGATAATAAAATCTCTCACAAACTCTTCTGAAGAGTATTTACCACCAAATCACTATTTCTTGCAAGTTCTTCTGGACTGGGAAGGGTGTCTACTTCAGGCTCAGCAACAGGCAGCAGCACTACTCATCTGCTCAGGAGCAGGAACTGTGGGGCTGAATAACCTGCGGTAGCCTGTCGCTCCACATTCTTTCAAAATTGCCACATGAGCTGCAGGCTGGACTGAGATGCTATTGGTGGAGCTGTGTCGCCCTCTATGGGCACCGAGGGAACTACAGCAGCAGCTTCAGATGAATGAGAACAGGCAGCAGATTGTAGTTACAGTTAGTCTGTGTGGCGCTGGTAAGTATGATTGCTGAATAAATAAATGAGAAGAAATCTCTGGTTAATGTTAAATACTGATTAATATAGTGTGAAGGATGTTTGAAAGTCTTCACAATTGGACTTGATGCCATTTTCCAGAAGCAAACAAGACCGCGCAGCACTTTTTTAACTATCAGACACAGTTATTTGGCAAGTGTTTGGACTTGTGGAGGTGTTTTAGATAGGCTGAGAGGGAGTTTTGATCAGTTTTTAATTGCCTGGCATAAAAGGCTGAATGGACCATTTCCTGGTTCTCAGTTAAACGATTAGCGAGATCAAAGACGACACTAATTGATATGACACACAGTGAACCCAATGAGCAGAGCCTCAGGTCAACAAGACACCTACTCCACCCACAGGAATGTTTCAGAGTATGTATGTGTGTGTGTGTGTGTGTGTGTGTGTGTGTGTGTGTGTGTGTGTACACACTCACCTCTCCTATCTGAATGTGTGTTTCATCGACGGACTGCGAGTACGACTGAATGATCTCCTTCATGTGGAGAATGTGGTTTTCTTCGATGTCTTGGAATTTCTGTAACACAAGGCGAGGCAAAGTTATGGCACAAATCACTTGAAATTATCTGCATGCAAACAAATGTGCATGGTGCTGTCAGTGCCATGAAATAGGCATGAAAACAGAATAAGTTCAGGACAAAATGCAGCCTAGGAAAGTTCACTTCCTTATTTTGTCCCAGCCACTTCCTGTGTGTCTGTTTGGGTGGTCTGTGGCGCTCACTCACACACATATAGTTGCTTTCACAAGATGTCAACATTGACGGGGGTTAATTTTGGCTTTGAGCAGCAGTATGGTGTAGATCACAACTTTAAATGCTCGCATTTACTTCCGTTTAAGTCTTTGGGCATCTGGGGTTAACCAAAAACAATGAGTAGAAATAATCACAAAGGAGAAAATCAAAGTGAGGATGCAGAGGAAGATCTAACGACAAACGCACAGATAAAGAGCCACTTACTCCTGAATCTACACTACAGAGACTTACACACAAATAAAACTACTTTTGTCACGATAACAGCTATCGTACGCTCACACTCCCAGACAAAGAGAACACACATGTAGGAGCCCCAGTGATGTCAGAGAGCACATGTGTTCAGTGTTTATAACTCATGTCCACATGTGCTGCGTTTGAGATGAGCTGTAGACTGTGATCCCGGGGAAGCAAAGCTGCTGCAACTCCGCTTTCTCTGGGGGAAAACACAAAAAAAAGGCTAACTGGAACCAGTTCTGGTGGCGGAGCTGCTGCGGTGCGGGAGGATATGGAGGCCAAAGTCTGTTGATCTGATTTTAATTTGGAGTTTATCTAATCAGTCCGTCAGATGGATCCAATCAGGGCTTTCCACAACGATTCCGTTACAGAGGAAAAAACACAATCTGGAGATGATACAGGGCACAAAACGTGGAGCACACACACAAAGGGGACTGACAGAATACACAATGAAAGTGTTGCATACCACAGAGACTAGACAGTTTGTGAGCACATATTTCATTAAAGCACATCTGCGCAGAGGAGAGAAAAATCACAATACCTGTGCAGTTTCTGCCATCTTCTGCTCAAACTCGGACTTGGCTGCGGCATATTTCTCCACATATGACTTATAGGTCTCTGTGGCTTTTTTGGCTTTCACTCCAGCCTGCAAAACATAAACACACAGATAAATGGCTATCATCAGTTTATGTACGATACACACAAGGGCCCTCGGTTTTCCCAGATCAACTGACAAATCAGCAAGAAAACCGAGCTCCGCTTCACATCCGAGGGCTTTTGGGGTTAAAGTTTCTGTACAGACTGGAGTGTTAAGGCACTTCATCATGCCTCATTACCATACCATGACTATGTGGGTGTGTGTGCGCGAATGTGACCTCCCACCTTGTCCACATCTCTCTGGGTGGCCCCCTCTTTGCGGAGGCGCTCCTGCTCCACGGTTTTGGCATTGTAGATCTCCTTGGACTTGTGCAGAGCCTGAGAGGTGGTCTGGATGTTCTGCACGGCTTCCAGGGTGGACGCCACCTCTTCTTTTGTCTGACAACACATAAATGCCCCATACAGTAACTCCGTTAACAACAGGGAGAATAATACGTGTCACAGACTGCTCGACTATGGAGTTGATTTTTGAATAGTTAAACATAAGGTAACACTTTATAATAGATCATTTATGCAGTAAGTGGTAAACTGATATTGAATTGAAAACACTTATTTTAGTGTTAACAAACTAGGAAATTATAATTAATAATGTTTACTACGGTAATTATTAGTAATGCTATAATGTATAGTATTCTAACAGTTTATTTTAATTATTATATTTTATATATTTGTTAATGATTACAAAATTATTTGTGAACCTTTAAAGGTCCCATATGGTGCCCATTTTCAGGTTCATACTAGTATTTTGTGTTACTACTAGAACATGTTTACATGCTGTAATGTTTAAAAAAAACAACCTTTATTTTCCTCAAGCTGTCTGCCTGAATGTACCTGAATTTACCGTAACTGTTTTAGCACATTTCAGTGGAACTGTGTTGTTAGGCAACAGTTTGGGTCCATTTTTACTTCCTGTCAGCTGATGTCATTCACATACACTGCAACTAGATATAAACTGAGGCAATTTTAAAATATTTAAAACCATGACAAGCTTTAAATATTGTACATTTGTGATATACGATATACGTATAAATACGAGCCGTGTGTATTTCTGTGGACGGAGCATTTCAATATTTTCAAGGTATTTATACAGGACTTCAACCTGCTTTGTAATATAAAAGATATGAACATCTCACTTTTTACAATATGGGGCCTTTAAGAAATTACTTGTCAAACATCTATAAACATTAAATAGATAGATATTTATAACAATTTGTTAATGATTAATAATTGGTATGTAAATTGTCTATAAACATTATTTAGATGCTATTATGAAGTTGCAACTGATGATTATAATACCTTGTTAAATGGTTAATAAATACTTTACAAAGCATCTATAAACATTATTAAATAGTTTTTCAGTGGTTCATAACTGGTTTCTGGTCCATTCATCTATGTAATGATTTTTGCTGTTTTACAAACAATTTTGTAAAAATTTACAAATCATTTGGTAATCACTAACATATACTTGTGTAACAAATAACATGTGCAACAATTGATAGATAATAATAGTATAATAATACTAGTTAATAGATAGTTTATTAATATAATTAATTATCATCTCTTATCAGCTATGATACAGTATATATTTCATAAATATACTTTATCATATTACACAAACGAATGATAAAATAACACAGCATTGCTGATCATTAGTATTCGATATTAACTATCATTTCATTGTTTATTAGCAGTAAAATAATTTTTAACTAAGTTTAATTAACTATCAATTTACCATTTATAAACAATGGTTATTATAAAGTGTTGCCTGACAGAATACACAGTCACCACTTGTCCTGCAGTCCCCTTGTTTGTTATGACTTAATGATGAAATAACAGAAACTATTTCAGTGTAGACAGAGCTCCTTTATTGTTCTAATAAAACGCTATTGCAGTCCCTCGGTTTCATGTGACACGGTGCAGCAGGAAGCGGTTAAAGCTATACAGTCGCTGTTAAAAAACGCTATAAGACTGTTCTTAATAGACCACATTTGCTCCATCTGTATAGCTCTTCACACCGACTTCCTTTAAGGACATAAAAACAGAAATATAATCAAGGGGAAATGATACACAGTACGCTTGGCCGTTTGCTTTACTCATCATCATCTCTGAACTCTCTTTGTTACTCGTTCTGACACTTTTCTGGTTTAATGTAAACATCAGTGGTGTAAGCAAAAATAAATTATGTACACAATCTGAGCAGCCACACTCCAGGATGGGTGTTTATTTTGTGTTATTCACACCGCTTGACTACAGGCTGCACTGCATCAGGTAGTTGGCCAAGAAAAACAAGGTGGAGAGGAGCAGGGAGTGTGGGGAGGTGACGGAGAGACACTGTGACAGCCTTTTTGTCGAGCTGGAAGCACAGACGTAACTCAGCTGAATCCAAAGTCCTATTTTCCTTTGTGTTCTGTGGCTTCATGCATGAGAGATGAGCTGCTGGTGTGTCTCAGCAGAGAGGAGACACAGTGAGAGGTGTAAAAAAAAAAAAAAACACACTACAGACTAACACTGCATGCTACGGTTTCTCAGCAAGTTATCAACTATTAAACTAAACTCTTACACTGCCATGTATATAGGTTTAAATTGCATGTTTTCCAGCCATTGTAGTTTTTTTCTGTCTCCGTATACAATCATTACTTTTTCCTCCAAATACTATTATTAATCAACTTTGGACAAGCATTATAAAGTCACACTGTTGAGCCACACACTGTTTATACCACTGGTTATTTATTATTTATTTATTATTTTATTATTATTTCCTTTTCTTGTGGAGTGCTGACTTTTAATCTGTACTGTCAACTTTCACTCTGGAAAATAACAAAAATGTAAAACTAAAAAGATAAGTTGAATGGGTAAGATAATAATAATAATAATAATAATAATAATAATAATAATAATAAAAGTTGTGGTAACAGTGGAAGATATTTGATATTATTATATATTATATTGATATTTGCTGTAGCACCGAGTATCAAAAATTGTCAAATACCAACATCTGGTGTAAATCCTTGTTTCTGATTTAAAGGTGCAGTGTGTAGGATTTGGTGGCATCTTAGTGGCAGATTGCAACCAGCTGAGCAGCCCTCCGCTCACTCCTCCATTTTCAAGACTGAGGTAACCTGAGCCATCAAGTGCAAAACTGTGGAAACGGCGTTCACCTCGCTCAGAGGCCATCGTTACCATAACAACACTAGTTCAGGAGCAACAGAAGTCAGACGATGGCCGGCGGTACCGCGGTTCTGACCTCTGCAGCTCACATAAGCGCAGCTTCACAAGCGTGTCTGAGCGCTACGGTGGCCTTCAGGTATGTGAAAATGTCAAAGGCTCTCGTGAAAGGTGATTATATACCAATGAAAACATAGTTATGATTATTTTATTCCATTTCTGCTAATATATTCCCCAAAATGCTACACATTGTTCCTTTAAATATATACATATATATAGATATAGATATAGATATCCTGGTCAAAACCAGACAAATTTCAGCTGATTGATCATCATCATATTTTAAATCTGCTCCTGTAACTTGGTGCAGCTTTGGAGAAAATGTAAGTTACTTTAACAGTCAATATTTTATTATACAGCACAGAACTGAATTTCAGTTTTCTAGTGCTGCCCCCTCTAAGTTGATTAGTGGTCGTTTTGGTCTTAATCGACTAACATTTCTTAAGTCAACTAGGTTTTTTTATGCTTTTTTCATACTGAATGACTTATTTCTGAGAAAGTATGAGCACATCTCTGCTAAACACAAGATTTAAAGTGGTGTCTTTGTGTGATTCTGTGTGGAGTTTTACAGATCTGTCGATTAAATCAACTAGTTGACAAAATTGTTAGCCGATTAAGAATTTCTTTGGTTGCGACCAAAATGCTGCCAGTTTTAGTTCTTAGAAAGAAACAAAAAAATGACAATAGCCAAAACAACTGGCAACGGTGTATGTCTGGTTTTTGTGCAGTTGCTTATATGTGACATCAGCTTCCTTATCCTCCATCTCCTCACCTTTTTGTGTGCTTTGGCCTGCTCCTCCACGTACTTCTGAACCTCTTTTATAAGTTCCTGTAGTTTCCTTACTAGCTCCATGTGACAGGTGGCCAGCTTCTCTGTTGAGGTCTTGAATACATCCCAAACCGGAGCAAAAGTCCTGGGATAAAAGACGACACATCAGAGGCTAGCACATGATAAGACCCTCTTACATGCATTCAAACTGGCTTTTACTTCAGACACTCACCCAAGCTGAGAAAAGTTGCCAGCTGACTTGGCCAGTTTGGTCATCGACCTGGCATAGGCCTCTTCAATAGTACTCCTAGGACAGAGTAAAAGAGATTCAGTCATTACAAATGATCAACTTGCAGCAGTTTGATTAACCCCAAGATACGACTTCGACCTTTACAACTCTTTCATAGTATGACAAAGTTTTTCCAAAGTATTTGCAACTAGATTATGGCTCAAATAGGGCATGTCACTAAACAAGTGATGCTCCCAGCCAAAAACACCCACTTAGAAACTTGCAACATAAATGTTTGACCACATGCACCGTGTGTGGGCAAATAAATGTGGCTTGGCTTGTGATTTGTTCATAAACCTCATGTCGAAGCCGACAGAGTATGAAAGCTGGTGTTTGAATCCCCTGCTTCCCTCAATTTCCCCCTTTTATCCCTTCAGTCTGCAGCAAAGTGACAGGAGTAAAAAAGGAAAAAAGAAAAGAAAAGCTGCAGCAGTGTTATAGTGAAAGCCTGAATTATGCATGTCTCATTTAGCCAGCCTCTCTCTGCAGTCACGTCACAGGAGCAAGGTCAGCCAGGGGGAACCAGGACAAACGTGCACAAACACTCACACAGGTACACACAGGAATAAAACCACCAGAGCACAACAACACAGAGGATGGGACGAGCTAGAAAAGGCTATATACATTCCCACTTCTTCATCTTTGTGTGAGCCCAGAACGGCAGTTTATTTTTATACATTAGCATGTTGTAAATACTAAAAAAGAGCCACGGGAAGCCTCTGTCTTTCAATAAAACCATTAACAAACTTCTACGTATTTCTATTTCTGGACCAGACTTCAGAAAGTAGAGGTTTAAAGTGTATGTAGAGATTATCGTTCTTCAGAGCCCTTCTTCCATGTTAGCTACACAAAGATTTTGACCTCACATTCACTCGTGCACGTGGTCAGACCACTTGTCAACGTGAACTTTGGCTTGTTTCTTGTTTCCTGTATCGTGTGTTGTATGTTGGACGTTGCGTTTTATGTTCGTTACCACATACTGTTTGGGCCTGAACTCTGTAACCTTAATGTTACGGCTGTGTATTGGCAAGAATCTGGCAATACGATATGGATCATGACACAGGGGTTACAATTCAATATATTTTGCGATATATTTTGTAACCACAAGGCGATATATTGCGATCTTTAGATCTAATTTTAGGAAAACTGTCGTAGTATAAAGAACACACTGTAATAGGCATAAAATCCTTTTTATGCAATCTGATCAGTGGGATCTGCATTTGCATTGGCTTTAGGCATGTTTGCTTTTCGCTTCACCACCAAATCCTCCGCCATCTCTCGGTCTGTCAGATATCTTGTCCCGTGCGAGAAACCTGACTCCTGCTACTCTGAGCTGAGACTCCATATAAGCAGACACTTTCACTTTCAGTTTGTAGCGTCCGTTGCCCAACTATCTATTGATAACACGCCGCTGATACGCCACAATGAGCTAAATGGGTTTTATTTCTGTAAAAAAGGAGAAATGATGGTGGAAGGTGTGTTAGTAATGTAATCAGTGTGTGCTCCACCACAGTGTAACACCGGTATCACCGACTACCATGACAAGCCCGGGCTAAAATATGTTTTCTGTTGCCTCTGTCCACAGCAGCA
The DNA here is from genome assembly GCA_947000775.1 of Pterois miles. NCBI lineage: Eukaryota > Metazoa > Chordata > Actinopteri > Perciformes > Scorpaenidae > Pterois > Pterois miles. Next base: position 6,323,346 of record CAMQGK010000514.1, on the reverse strand, counting down.
CATTGCTTTTCTTCCATGCGTTAACTCCTGTCTGATTTTTCTCCAAACTGAGTTTGTGCCGCCTGCCATCTACTGTAGGTAATACACTGACTATGGATAAATACCTCATACAACCCCCTTCAACCCCACTTGAACTATCCCTTTAAGGCAGAGAGGATCTTAGTCTGATTGTAATTCTATGAGCTAAGCTCTTATCAGTTACCTCTTTTATTCTTTGAGGATATGACGACTATATATGGTTTTGACCTGAAGTAGACCGTCTGTGGTCTAAACAATGTTAATCAAAATGCTTTAACCACACAAGGCCTTGACGGTGAAGGTTCATTCTTGACCATGGAAACAGTACTTTGACCAAGTTATGAATCTTTAAAGACTTAAAGTTCATACTTAGGTCACAATACTGCCAACTGAACAAACTCCATTCACTGAGGAAGACTGTAGTTGTTTCCTAAATCCATAACACAAGCAGATAAGATAAGATAAGATAAGATAAGATGAACCTTTATTAATCCCCGGAGGGAAATTCAGGATTCTAAGCCGGTTGTATGTAGTGTGATCACATGGACAAAATAAGGAATAATAAGGAATATTTTTTAATAATATATAAGGAGCAAAGTTATTATAGTAAATCAAAACTGCAACTAAAATAAAAAAACAGTAAAAAAAATACTGTTAGTTAACTGAAACTGAATCAACACTATATCGTTTTAGAAAGAGAAAAACTAAACTGAAGATATTGTCTGGTTGAAAAAGAGTGTAAATTAATTTCATTTTTTTAAGACAAAAACGAATACTGAACCTTTTTGAAAAAATAAAACTAGCGAACGCACTCTGAAAGCTAATTAAATTAAAATGAAATTGAAAATTCAAACTACTATAATCTGAAAGCTGAAACAGCTCAAGAAAGATCTTTGACAGCAAAACAAATAACTACATTTAATTTAATAAAGATATTGTGAGGTATGTTGGTTTTTGTATACTCTGCTACAACGGTATACTTGCGGTTTGGTGTACAGTCTGTATAGGGTTGGTATGGTGTGTGGATGTGGGACACGCTGTGTAAGATGCAGTTAAAAGATCTGAGTGTGCAAGTATGTGAACCTCTAGTTAGGATTATTTTTAGTCTTCTTAGGGTCACTTCTTCAACTGGAGAAGGTCATATGTGGTCCGAACATTGTCAGTCGTTTACACCTAAAGAAGAAGTGAGAATCAGACAGCAGCATGCTGGTATTTCTACATCTTTCAGGGCAAAAAACTCCAACAGACCACATATTAGAGGTCTGATGGATGTGTGTGTGCCTGAAGAGGTGATGGTTGACAGAGTACAGTAGTACAGATATTGGGAACATATTAACACAGGGCACAGAGCTGCTTTCTCCACCAGAGGGAGCCATAGTGCAGCTTTTCAGAAAGAAAAACACATAAACCATCAGTGTGTGCGCTGAAAAACCAAAGCCAGCCCGGAAACGTGCACCATGTGAAATGTGAACTCTGTCTCTGTCATGAATAATGTATTGATTCATTTGTATAATATAAACAACATTTCAGCAGACTGCAAAGCGTGTTAATATTTAAGCAAAGTGAAAAGCTAAAAGGTGACTCATTACAACAAAATGAGCCTGAAATGTTTAAACAGTGATGGTAAGCTGTACAAGTAGCAGTGCATTGGCAATCATAGTGTTATTCAGCTATCAGAAAGCACACAGTTTTCCTCTGAGCCCCCTGCCATCGTAGGAATTACTGCAGAAGTGCTTAAGAAGCTGATTTTCCTTTGGATTTAGCCGTAACGTTCTCATAAAAATCCCAAACATGTTTCAATAAACAGGGTTGATGGATCAAATCCTACACCAAGTGTTATATTAAAGTGTCTGAGTGGCTCCACGGCTCCAGTGGTAAACCATCTAACATGTGGCAGGTCATAAACATACACCTCTCACACAGTGAAGCTGAATCTTCATGGAGGCGGGAAGAAGCTGAAAAGAAGGTGTTATTATGGTATTATCAAGCTGCAGACACTGAAGGTGTGCAGCATAATGCCAGGTTACAGGTGGGTTTAAGCTTCTTTCACAAGCAGGTTAAGTTTGTATAACATTCACACGCCACTACATCTACCATCTCGCCACTTTAACTCGACTTGTATAATAGCTGTATATACTGTGTATTTACTTTATTCTTATGTTATTCTACTTTATTTTATTTTTCTACCTATTCTTACTTTTTATACTGACCTTTACAGACATGCCCACTCTATGATAATCACATGCAGTTTGGATCAAGTCATAGTCAAGTCCGCACTCTGACAGCTGTTGTCTGTTGGGCTGCAGTTTGCCATGTTATGATATTTTTTATGCTAAATGCTGTACCTGTTCTGGACAATATATGTCACTGAAGATACATTTTGAACAAAAAAAAATTGTGATTAACTTTGGACAATCTTGCGATACTTGACGTCCATTTATCAATACTGCCACGCAAAATATGGTGGTACTCTGCTGAGTTTTTCCCCTAGTTAGCACATCATGGTTGGAGATGTACGTCTGTAGCAACCAGACACATTCAGAGTGGATCTCTGTTGTGATCTCCGCTAAGTATTTGGGTGTTACTTAACTGAAGGCACAACACAAAGAACTGGAACTGCATGTGCCGACTTGGAAGTACATTTATACAACATGAAAACCACAAACAGGTAAGACGTGTATTGACGAACCAGAAACAGGTAAATGAGTAACATGTTGTATGCACTAATAAACATGTTATTAACATGCGGACTAAGTGACGTGTATCCGACTAACATGTCTTACCTTTCTCTGATGAAGTCTGTCAGCTCCTTGGAGGAAATTTGGCCATGCTTCATGTTGTGGTAGAGCACGTCGAAGCCATTGTTTTTATCACCCTGCATTTCAGAGACAAAGAAGGAAATGCAGACAGATGAGTCACCGAAACAAACACAAAGAATAACAATACCTCAGGAATTGACGTGATGTTACCGTGAAGGCTTTTTCTACCAGCAGTATTCTCATTGTCTGCGTAGCCTCCAAATGCATGTGCAGCAGCCTCTGGTCAACCATACTCATCTTTGACATGTTCCAGAGCAATGGGGGTTAAAAAATGTTTAAAACTGTGGTACACGGGTCTAAAGCTCGAACATATAAGGTAAGAAACAGCAGACCGTCTGTCTGTGTTGCTGTAACCATGCCACTAGGTAACTGGTGTCCTGTTGCACTGATGTTTTAAAGAATGCAAGGACCTCTGCATAATTAATATGTATTTAAAATGTTGGGTTTACATTTGAGAAAATACAGCATATCTTTAATGTTTTTAATAGAGGTACTAAATCATGGCTAAAAGAGGGCCAACATTGCTCCACCCTGTAGACCCACTTGTATTTTGTGTATGCTTTTATGGATATATCTTTCTAGATGCATATGTCCTAAGTCCTAAGGATTGGTGTTGTAAATTAGCGTTTTGCTGTAAGTACATTGCTATAAGTACATAACACAGTGCCTAGCCCTTGAATATTACAGATTGAATGCCACTGTAAGTCCATATCAAATAAAATAAACTATAACATTAAATATTTGATAATCATAAATGACAATACCCTTATAGTTAGAGCTGCAGCGAGTACTTGATTAACTGTCAACATTTAAATTAATAACCAACTATTTTGATAATGAGTTTGAGTAATTAAAAAAAAGAAGACTAAAGACTGATTCCAGCTGCTTAAATATGAATATTTTACAGTTTCTTTACTCCTGTGTGACAGTAAACTGCATATCTTCTTTTCAAAACAAGACATTTGAGGACATCATCTTGGTCTTGATCTACAGTTTTCACCATTTCCTAACAAAGAAAATAATCAACAGACAAACTGAGAACGAAAATAGTTAACTTGCAGACCTACTTATAGTTGTTATAGTGACATCCTAATACTTCTACTACTAATAATGATTTTTAAACTGCTTATTTAAATACTAGACGATGATTTACATGGTAAACAGCATCTGCAAAAACATAAATAAATGAGACAATGAATAAAACATGAATTGAATTGCAAGTTACGTCAAGCAAAAAGAAAAATAATGAAAATGCGCTTAGAGGAACTCTCTGACTATCACTAAGCTCCCTCCTGTATTAGAGCTAAACCAATCGATCAGCCGGGCTGACATGTCAATATTAGCTTATTGCAGGCTGTTATGTGTGTTTTGTGTTTTCTTCCTGCTCTCTCTCTCTCATGTGACTCTCCGGGTATCGCCTCGTTTGATTGAACAAACTGGTGTATTTAGGTATGTGTGTGTAGATACTAATAAGTAACAATAGACTGCACACTAGAAAACTGGTTTTGAGGCTACGTTATAGCTATTAGTTTTGAATTTATTTATTTTTTATAGTGATAAGGCTAAAAAATAAAACTGAAATGATCTTTTTATATTTTATCAATATATCAATATCATTTCAGTTCAGCTTTAGTTCACTAAATATTTTACACTGCATATTTTCATTTTAGTTTCACTTTTAGTTTATAATAACCTTAGTTTGAGTGTCACCATCAAATAGTTTGTCCACCAGAAAACACTAAATACGCAAAAACAACAAAAAAGACAAAACTATGGGATCTGAATCAAGATTGCATGTTCATGTTATGCGTTTGTGTTATGTTTATATTTATCTTATCCAAAATATGCATATAAGTATCTGCTTCAAATGTCTAGTATCAGTCAGGCTATATCCACTACAAGAACTGGTAGGACTGATGTAAAGTCAGCCCATGTAGACGGTTTGAATCAATCAATCAATCAGACGCCTGCTGCAGAATCAGATAATAAACTTCATTTATGAACTATGATGATATAGATAGACTCCAGGTGGCCTTTACTATTAGGGCATTGATGGTGCTGGGTCTGTATTAAAGATAAAGAGCTAACCTGGTTTGTTTAACCGTTGTGGTCCTCCTGACCCTCCCTCTAGCTGTCTGTCTAGTACAACTGACAGGTCAGGTCAGGCATGTTGGTCATCAGAGCAGTAACAAGAGGCCTACACACCTTTATAACACATTATTCTTGACACACCTTCAACTCAAATGCTTTCTTGTCACTTCTGAGAAGATGAATCACTTTACTTCCTCTTGGTCCTCAAAGGGGCTGTTTCTTCAGTGAGGGAGGAAACATGCAAATCATGGCTTCAAGCTCGGAGGAAGCTTTTTTAAATAGTTTCTGACATCTTATATGGTACAGTCTAGACCTGCTCTATGTGAAAAGTGTCTCGAGATAACTATGGTTATGATTTGACGCTATATAAAAATAAATTGAATCTTGTTAGGCAAATCAGCATGTAGAGGGCTGAAGCACCCGCTCTACCCAGAATAAGGAAACTCGTACTTTCACTAAAATGTCAACATGATTGCTGTTCACATTCTTGTCTAACTTTGCAGGTCGACTTTGTTTCAACTCAACCCGAGACGGTCGCAGACGCTTCCTGGTTCCTGGAGCAATCTGCTGTCAGCAGTTTGGCCACAGCACCAGTACAGCTTTAACAAATCCCTTTTTTTCCACATTGACAGACAGATGAAAGGTCAGGAAGTTTGTGTCAAAATGAAGCTCAGAGGTAACTCTTTATTTGCAGAGCAAATAGACATTAAAAGGAAAGCATCCCTCTGTAAGCTACTACTCGCTGGCCTACATTCTGCCCCAGTGTGCAGACCACTGCTTCCTGTTGTCATAAGATAACTATAAGTTAAGCTTAGTAGTTAGTTACTGCAGCAAACTACTGCACGCTTTACAGCTCAAGACAGGAAGGTGAGACACAATTAACCTTACATAACACCTACACTGCACTGCCTGAACTATGACAAACACAAAGTGAGACACACATTTTGGACAATTGACCAATCGGTCGACAAAACGGGGAAGTGACGAAAGTGAGCGAAAACACACGGCTCCAAACAGAGCAGAACAGGAAGAGAGTCCATTCTGTGCAACAACTGCGCAGCTCGTGTGGAATGTGATATTAATGAATACAAAAGAAAAATAAAAACAAACAGGGGAAACAGCTCAGGGCGTTTTTCAGCAGGTTACAATAATGATTCTTCCAAAAAAAAAAAAAAAATAATCCTACAAAGCAGTGGGTGACAATATAAAGACATCGCCTTGAACAAATATGAAATATCTGAGATTGACAAGTTAACTACCAATGAGGGCCGAGTTAAATAACGCAAATTTGTTTTAAAGACACTAACTTGTGATTTTTAGGTTGTAGTTTTATAGCTAGAGTGAAGATTCTGGTACCATATGAAACTGGAAAACCTAAAGAATCCACTGGTACCAACCATGTTATATTAGCTTGTCAGGAAAGAGGTGAAATAATGCTGCAAATTTACACTAAATTTTGGCGAGGAAAAACAATCATGGTCATTTTGTGGTGGTCTCTTGACCTCTGACCTCAAGATTGGATCAAGTCATAGTCAGGTCAGCACACGGACACACTGACAGCTGTTGTTTCCTGTTCAGTTTGCCATGTGATGACGTGAGCATATTTTTACCTGTGAGGGTTTCTGGATGGTATGTGTCACCGTTTTTGGTTCACAACTGGTTTCAGTAACAAATATATACATACATTTGCATAAAGCAAGCATATTTTCCCACTCCCTTTTGAGTACATTTCAAACAGATGTGATTAATGTGATTAATCCTCTTAGGAGAGATTTAAACCTCTGATTGATCTACTTTGGGCTACATGAGCAGCGGTGGGGAGGAGTGATACTGGCGTGCCGCACAGTTTCTCAATGTCCTCCTCTGGACACTCATTGATGAAAGCCTTCGTGCTGCTAGCTGTTTAATATTCCAACCACACATTGTGAAATTCAGAAGTCCTCATTATGCTTGGATTTAGATGGAGAGGTTTTTAAACTCCCTGCCCCACCCCAACGGGAGGGTAACATGCTGAGGGGTTAGCACACGTCAGTCACGGTTCAAAAAAAAAAAAAAGAAATTAAAGGAAGCGAGTGAACAGTGTCAGCTGTCCAATATTCAGTCTGTGCCAATATTATCACTGGCAAAAACAGATCCCAACATGAACTTAGATCCCGGCTGTGACACACTGTGTCTACAGACTACAGGGGACTCTGTGTGCTTTATAGGTGGACAAAAAAATGTAGGTAATAGCCCGGCAACGAGACGGCTTACGTCATGGTTGAACGAGCACTAATGCTTTTGCTCGGAAGAGCGGTTTCACTCATAAGCACAGAAGAGGCGAGCTTTTATGGAAAAAGCAGCAAGCTCTGTTGTAATGAGAATTTAATGTACTGCAATATACTATAACTTCAGGTTATACACAGTCAGTGGTATTTAGGCTGTCTGTTCTTTTCCTGGAGAGACAGCTACTACGTCCGGACTCAGGTCGCCGACTGAGGGAACTGCTTTATAATTATTAAGCAAACAAAAGCTGAGCATTAGTGAAATAGCCTTGACTTGGACATTTTAACCCTTAAATCCCAATAATTCCTGTTCAAATTAAAACTGTATCGTGGCAGACTTTGTGATATCAGCAAATATAGTATTGTTGTCAAAGAATCTATATAATATCGTATCATAATGAAACGTGATTTACGCCCCTACTAAGACGCTACAGGCTAGGGATGCTTAGTCGATGAGTCGACTAATCATTTGTTTTGGTAGCCATTTTTAAATGCTTTTTTCATGATGAATGACTAAGCGCATCTCTAGTAAACACAAGATTTCATGTTAATGCCATTTTGTGTGATTCTTTGTGAAGAAATTCAGTTTTACAGATATGTTGATTAAATCAACTAATCGCTTAGTCGACAAAGAATTTCTTTGGTTGTGGACGGTGTATTACAGGCACACACTACTGGAAGATTGGCATTTAAAGAGCAATGATTAGTTAATTCATCACTTAGTTGATCAAAAAAAAAAACAATGTTAATCGATTAAACCTTTAAGTCATTTTCTTAGCAAAAGCACCAAACTTTCCCTTGTTCTGGCTTCCCAGATGTGAGGATTTGTAGCTTTTCTTTGTCTTATGTGTTAGTAAACCTGAATGTCTTTGGGTTTTACTTTACTATATGCCTCACTTTACTTTTTTCACTATTATTCACATTATTTGACAAAGAAAATGATCATAACTGTAAGCCCTATTTGTCATGTTAATCTTCTGTCTTGTCTTTGCCTCTATAAATACAAAACATATGCCACAATAAACATGATCAAAATAACCAAAATGCCAAAGGACACTCCATCTCGTCTCATATTAAGATATTAGCTATATTGATATAATGCCCAGCTTTCTCATCAGTATACAGCCTCTGAAGTCAATGAGTTATTTTAAAGACCAAAGTATGAGACGCAGGAAGTATAATCAAATGGCTCGGTTCAAATCTGTGAACCATGAAGCCAGAAAACACACCACAGACTGCTTTTAAAATACACACTGTATTGTGTTTTTTCACTCACAAAAATAACATGAGTGTAATTACAGAGTAAATCATATAGAAAGAGAAACAGTTACAGTACACGACCGACATCTTTAATCTGAAAAACCACCTTAAAGGTCAGATAAACAAAACCGCAGAGCTGCGGTTTATCATGTAACATCTGCCGGGCAGAGAGGACAGGAATTCAGCCTCCATCTGTCCGTCACAGAGTATAATGTACCAGTTTCAACATCCTGTGTGTGGAGAATCAAGTGTTTATTGCCTGACAGGCAGTAATGCAACCCAGGACACCGAGAGAGTCCTGGTTATATTTCAATACTATACTGCCTTCTGCTTCAGCAATACAACAATAAAAGATGACCTAAGACTGAAAGTCTCTCAACACTTCCACTCCTTTCAGTATGCTGCTATATTGTCTGATTCAGAAGACCTGTAACTAACGAGTACTTTTATTATCACAATTATTCAGTTTCTTAAGTCCACGGTGACGTCTTCAAATGGCTTCTTTTGTCTGCAAACAGTCAAACACTTAATAATGAGTTCACTAAGATAATGATAAATAAGACAGAGCAAAATAACCAACAATTAACCAGCTATCAAAACAGTTGCTGATTATTTTGTCAGTTAACTATCATTTCAACTCTACCTGTGTCCATAAAAAAACAGATTGTCAAGTAACCTACTTCCTTTAGATAGATAGATGAACTTTTATTAATCCCCGAAGGGAAATTATCTAAGCAGCTGTCATTCATGCTATGATTACATACAAAAAAACAGGTTTAGGCAACAAAACCACAGCTTCTTTAGGCTCATCCATCCGTCATATTACAGCTCCTGACTTCCTCTTCTGCTCCTGTTGCTGGAGGCTGCTGTCTTGTTCTTTTATACCATCTTTCAGTGATCAAGCATGTGAATAGTGATAAAACCTACTAGTGGGTGTAGTAGGTCTCTACTGAACCACATCTCTGGGGCTTATAGCAACTGATAAGGCCTATTTAATACACTGACAACAGTCTAATCAGCTGCATAAGTGTGCTTTGGGAAATCTTGATCATATAATCCAGTATAGCAACTCTGTAAACAGGAAACAATCAGGTAAGATCAAGAGCGTCCCAGCTGACGCGAGGCCCTCAGGTAAAAGCAGTGGAAGGAACGACTGCACACTGAGCAGCTGAACGAGACTCGGTCTCTGCAGACGGACGGTAAACGGCGGCCTGGTGCAGCCTGCAGACCCCAGAGCCCTGAGTGCAGAGCGGGCAGACAGCAGGGTGACATCAGAGTGTCTGCCCTCGGTCATGTGACCAGAGAGGTCTGGGAGCGGTGCACTGAGCTGTCACATCACCAGACTAACACAGGCCGGGCTTCTGTTAGTGGTATAAACAGAAAAGCAGTGGGACTTCACCATTACGTACTTAGGTGTATGGCTACCGGATAAATCCAACAACGGGTTAGTTTATCACAGCTTATGACCCATTTGAAGCTGCAGTGGGTAGACGTGGAGCAAATATGCTAAAATAAAAATGTTATTTTTATAAAAAGGTCACTATATCCTGACAGTAATGCATGAGATGGGCAAACTGAAAATAATCATGTGCCTCTGCATCCTCCAGTACCCTCCAGTGCCCTTAATGGCATCTGCAAGATTTCACAGACTGGAGGAAAACAACCCATCAGAGCTGATCTGGACTCTGCCGTCCAGCTGCCGTCTATGAGAGCCACAAGTCAATCACTCGCAAACGCCAAACAAAGGGTCAAACCAGGCAACGCTGATCAAATATAAATCAATATCCTGTTACTCTAATTCCTATTTGTCACCTCAAATATTTTCAGAAACATCTTGTTGTGTATTGTTTAGCTGTAAAATGAGAAAGTTTGTGACCATGGATGTATTAAGAGAACTAGATACAGCGTTGGAGGCCGTTGAAAGTTACCCATTGGTGCATGACTTGACTTCTGTCTGGAAAAGTACGTGGCTCTTATGGAGTCCCTACTGCACGTGTCCGATACGCGCAGTAGCGTCCACTCGGTCACATGACTCGATCATGGCGAGTCTTTCTCAATGTAAGTCTATGGGACAAATGTTTTTGGGCCCAATGACGCCACGGGACGGACACAGAAGTTGTAATACCGCCGTTTGGCCACTACGAACATTAGGATCAACGAGCAGCGCTCTTCCTGGGAGCTTGTTTGTGACCTGGCGGCCATGCTGAGATCAAATTGAGGACATACCAAGCACCGCCCACCAGCTGGAGCACAGCCAATAAGAACGCTCTCTCTCCGAAATGACCTGTGATCAGTCAAAGTCTCCCATCAGGGGCTAGATTTTTTAAAGCCTGAAAACAGAGCCATGAGGAGCTGCAGAAGTCTAGTTTGCCCAATAATGCCAAAAAATGGTTGCCCACTGAAGCTTTAACCGCCTCTAAACCCACACACAGCAGTAAAATCAAGACAACAACAACAAAAATCAATGTTGACCAAAACCTTTTCACCCTGGGGGACTGAAACCTCACAACTCAATCCTGCTGCAAAAAAAGAAAAAAAAAATCAGTAAGACCTTCCTCTAAAGACAAACACAGAGTAATATGGTAGCTTGCGTAAGCTGAAAGGAAATACATCTCTGTTGTCCATCTCTTCTTACTTCAGTCTTAGCTTTGTGATATTGTGACACTTTACTGTGCAACTTGCAAACAGTGTGAGAACCACACAGACCACACACACAATACAGACAGCAGGGAGAAGAAGCAGGCCATCCTGGGGCTGTTGGCTGTATCAACACTGTTTGCTTATTATCACACTGCCATCTAATTTTCCCATGACACGCTGGAGGCTAACACGCTCCACATTAAACATAAGCTCATCATACAGTATATGGCTAAAGAGTAGCTCGACATACTAAGCCACTGCCTCCTTTCAGCACATGTGGAGACGGTCACACATTCAAACTTTTCATCCGCAGTGAAATAGCTTACTCAGGCACATTTCACACACAGTTAAAAGGGAAATGGACATTGGAGACTTGGAAATATATCAAGTGAGCGGAAATGTTGCAGCCAGCCTGTGACCGAACAAGTGCTGCAGCTTAAATGAGACAGAGAGACGACATGGCGGTACTTTGTCTGGCACTTAATTCCTAAAGAACTTGTTTATTCAGCTGAGGGAAGATGTTGTCTACATCACAGATTCATGCTAAGATTACATACAAGAAAAACAGCAGAAATGTCTTTACAAAGACCAGAGTGAGAGAGCACAGAGCGGAGACAGGTGTACGTGTGAAGTCTGATGTGCGTCTGCTTGCTTGTGATGATTCGTAGTCAAGTCAAAGGGAAATGGATGCATCCTCTTTTGCCGTGTGTGTATTTGAGTGTGTGTGTGTGTGTGTGTGTGTGTGTGTGTGTGTCCTGCATGTTAAACACACAGCTGATCTTTGCCATCACTGGGTTCACTTGTGTCCCACTGCAGGGCACAAAGGGCAGATTGAAAAATCAAGAGCGTCTCGGCTCTCCTCTTTTCCATTTAGTTAATGATGAAGTCTCCTTCAGAAAAAAAGGTTTTGGAGGTTGACAGCAACTGTACTCTCCAAATTACTTCGCTTCATGTAATTTTCAGTAACAAAGTTAGTTTTATCAGTTTTGTAAGCAAAGGAGACTCTTTACAGCACCTGAAACTGATGTCAACTGAGGCTATAAACCAGAGCTGTATATCACTTTAGGGAAGAACTTTTCATTCAACACAGCAGCACTAAAACCACACTATATGTAAAAGACATATGATTTGTAATCCATTGTAAAGCACTGCTTTTACAAGAGCTGCAAGTCCACCTGATCATAGATACACAACAGAGAAAAGCAATAGCATGTGTATTAGCATAAAACGGCCACATTCAGACATCACATTTACTTAAAATGATTGTCCAAGACCCCTTGGAGTGGTCAACCATAGACAACATGACATTTATACCAGTTTGGAAAGCCTCAATATAAGACTAAACTATCCAAAACATGAACAATATCTGCAGGAGTAGCAAAATAACTTAAAGCAGTAACACTAATAATGCTAGAGTTGTTTTCACTTTTAATAAATCTTTATGGTTTTGTGTTTTTTTAAAACAATAATATAAAAAAGAGAGGCAGACACAACAGCACTAAACCACTTTATGTAAAAGATATATGTTTAGCAACAACAAATGTAATCTAAGCACTACATTTAAGAGCTGTCAGTCCACCTGATTATAGATTATTAACAAAGCAAAGCAATAATACGTGCATTAGCATAGATCTCCCATGTTCACACACCACATTTACCTGTAGTTATTATCCAAAACCCCCTGGGGTGGTTAACCAAAGAGACAACAGCATTTACACCAGTTTTACACCAAAATATCCAAAACATGACCCATGTTTGCAGGAGTAGTAATAGTGAAAGAGCTTAGAGCAGAAGCCCGAATGAAACTAGAGTTGTGTTCATTTTCACAAGACAGGGATTCAATATGTCCCGGCTCATTGACAATAAAAAAAACACTATTGCAACAGTCTACAGCATACACATGTGACTTTTTATTATTCAACATAGCAGCATTAAACCACACTATATGCAAGAGATATATGTTTTAGCAACAAGAAATGTAATCTAAGCACTACATTTCAGGGCTGTAAGTCCACCTGATCATAGATAAACAACAGAGCAAAGCAATAACACATGTTTTAGCATAGATGTCCCATATTCAGGTAGCACATGTACATAGAGTTATTATCCAAAACCCCTTGGGGTGGTTGACCACTCTCTATGGCTTTCCTGTTTAAAAAATAAACACAATGATATAAAGAAAAGGAAAGACAGACAGGTTGCTGAATGCAGCACTGAAAGGCAGGATGAAATTAATATCAGTAACCCTATAAAGACGGGCTTTTACTGTTCAACCTGCTATAATATACCGTAGCCACGTCAAATCGGAAGAGAAATGACCTTTCGGAAGTAAACAGACAACACTGTACACAGCGTAATAATAATATCCACGCTACAGAACTGCCTATATGCAAATATTAGCTAAATGTCCAGCTCATTACGAGGGAGATTTCGTGTTTTTAAAGCTGATCTCTAACTTACTAAACATCTGGCCTCTCACTGAAACTTTGTTACGGAAGAAAATGACGCGTAAGGCCAAGGGGCTGTGACTGACAGCCGAGGCGACCAATAGCATTCAAGGAACTGACCATAAACATTCCAAGCAAGTCTGAGAGAGCCAATTAGCTGGAGCAAGGGTGGACTCTCTCAAGGTTTCATGTTAGATGGGTTAACAGAGGCCCAAACCCCGGGGTGGCAAAATAATAGTCGCCGAGGAAAATTAACGATGGCCGGTGGGCTGCTGACCAATAAGTCTGGCAGCACCGGACACCGCCGGTTCAAGCCTATAAACCATGACGACTAGCTTCCGCGACGTGACTCGATTCCTGGCTGACATGAACATGATAGGGAGGGAACACAGCAAGAGAATAATAAGCAATAGCACCGGTGTAAACACCGAGAATAAAAAGCGCCACCTACCCAGAAATTCTCCAAGAAGTAGGGCGTTATCATCTTGTTTTATTCCTCTTCGCCGCAACTCTTAGATTTGTTGTAACGCAACTTTTAAAGCGTAAATCATCCGCCGTCCTCCTCCCGCTTCTGTTGTATCAGCCTTTCCCCGTTTTCCTCCTCTCCCCTTTCTTCTCCCTCCCCACCTACAGACTCCACCTCCACTCGGCTGTACTGCGTCTGGTCTGGTCTCTCCCGTTTCTTCCCGTAGAGATTTAAGACTTTAGGAGGACGAAACAGCGCTACTAATGGCGGATAACAGCACTTGTTCGCCACGGCCTTCACTGGGTGAAATGCTGCCTTCAGGTGCACCGCGTAAACTCCTGTACTCATGTAAGCTGAAAATGTTGCACAATGAGCTGGTTAAATTTAACAATCTTTTTAATTTAATAATAAAAAAATAAACATGCCAGATAACATAAATATACACAATACCAATAAATTTTTATTTAATTAAATTATTTTGATTAATCATATAATATTATATTCCAACCCAGCTGTGAACACAAGGTAGGAAAACTTTATTTTCTTTTTTTAAATAAATTTCTAAAGTTATTATTATCAAAACAGATGTGACAAAGTTCACACAAAACAATTAAAACAGTAAAATAAAGTAAAAGACACATCAGTAATAATTAAGTATTTATTTATGCATCTTTATATTAGACAAATAGGGTCAGGGGCACACAAAAAGGGAAAAACAAATAATAAAAATATGTAAACAGACAGAAAACATGACTACAATTTAAGGGCTTTTAAAAAAAATCATATTCTTCAAATATGCTATAATGGTTTAATTGCATTCATTTTTCATTACTTTAAGGGCTTTCAAATAGGAACGAAAGTTATTATTTATGAAATACAGTAAACCAACACTTTCATATACTTGGAGTTGTGTAGATAAAATTTCCCAAGAACTTGAGTATTATTAACCACAAAGTCATCTTTGTTATTGTCTATGATGAGTCCATAAACAGTGTCCTTCTGAGAGATGGTACAGACTCATATTTAGAAGTCAAACAATAAGAGCAACTTCAGCGTGCTGTGTTACATTTGTAATGCTGTAGTCGTAGCTGCACAGCCTCCATTAAATTAGTGTATTGCATCTGTGTCTGCACACCTTTAATGGGCCCATCCTTAAAAATATATATCAGTGTTTGTGTGTGATGGCCAGAGACTGAAATGCTACCATGGCTTCATGCATTTATCACACCTATGGTGAAATTATGTAGCTCTGTTGTTTGTAGGGCTGTCCTGAATGCCACTTTTTGGGTTTCAGAGCTTTGTGAGAAATATTTGAGGCTTCACAGCAGAAATACACATAAAACAGTCATCTCCATCTGAGAACAATAATGTTAAATTTGAATATGGGATTGTTCTTTATTGCATAGGCTATTTTGGGATTTATACATTATTATTTCATACTTGCATATAAAAACAGTACTGATTTGACAGTTGATTACCATGGTAACGGTCGAAGCTTCAAAGCATTCAGGTCAGCCCTGGTTGTTTGACTACACTTAAGTGTAGGAAATGCCAGCATAATGGTGTTGTTTGCCTAACTGATAACTGTCATTTATCTCAAGAAGTAAGAGAAAAGCACATTTTTAAAAATGACCTTTATCCTGCTAAAACATCTTATGTAGGGGAGTGCTGTCTGATACAAGCTTATAAAGACCGATCATGGGACATTTTATTATAATCACACACTACACCCACATTGTGAAACCCAACTTGCATGCAAAATGAAATGCAGCACTAAACTCTAAAGCTGGGATCTGAACTGATAAAAGACAGGACGGGCCACTGAGACAGCGGTTTACCAGGAAGACTTAGCAGATGTGCCACTCAAGACTTTGCTTATTAATATTGTGCAGCTGCAGCAGGAAAAATGCTCTAAAACATTTGAGAACATACAAGACAAATGCACATAAATAATGTAAACAATTTATTGGAACAATGTACAGATTCAAGCAATGGTAACCAGTCACATCCACTATATCATCTTACAAATATTACAAAATTACTACAGTACAATATAGATTCTTTGCATGATCCAAAATATTTGGTGGCCCCAAAAGTATTACTTTTTTTTTTAAAATTCAGCAGCTTATTAAAAAAAAAAATAAAATCAAACCATGTCTATCAAAATGATGTTTTTGCTTTTATTAGCAAAAAGGATGAAGGCAGGTCATCTAATCAAGTTTAAAGGCTAAATGAGAATTCAGGAGTTTCTTTGACTAGACATTGCTTAATATTGGTGGGAGCTTTATAAAATACAAATTTTCAGTAAAGCTTCATAGAAAGTCAAACTTATATTTGCAATGTATGTTGATAACATCTTTGAGTTGTCAATCTATTTCTTTGCTTTTAAATGACCTGTTTCTTTAGATACAGTATATCTATTGCAAAATACCAACAAAACCTCAAAGTATTTGCTCTCAAGGCATTCACATTACACTAAATGTTTACCGCAGTCGGATAACAATCACTTTTGACAAATAGTACTAGAAGTATGTGCAAGTTACCATTTTATTCTCCCCCCCTGCCTTGCAGTTGCAATCACATTTGACAGCTAGCAGTGTTGCACACATATAACATTAACGTCAATTAACACCCATGGTTACCCACTTTTAATATGAAGGGCGAGAGTTTTACTAATCATTAGATGTTGAGAGGAGATGCATAAAGGTGTACACGGTGGGAAAATGATAACAAATAACACTGAACACAGACAACCTGAGGTTAACACATAGAAAACACGTATTCAAGTAGTGAAACACAACTACGATGTATAGCAGCAGTCAAGTCAGAAATACAGCACAGTAACGGTGTGGATTGTTTTGCATGTGTTTTATAGACCTACACTCTTTCCATGAAAGAATAACAGGACTGCACGCGCGCGCGCACACACACACACACACACACACACACACACACACACACACACACACACACACACACACACACACACACACACACACACAAACACACACACACACACACACACACAAGCTGTGATTACTCCATTTTTTGCATGCCAAACAGCTGGAATGTGACAGACAAAACCACTTCAAAACACAAAATGATGTGGCACATACAAGTATTTGCCTCAGTATTCCATGATGCATCATATCACTGTTTACCTCATTACTGTTAAATCTAAGAGATAAGTTACGGTATATATTTTTATATTGTGAGAATTAATCTAAGATACTAAAGTATTTTCACAATCTAATAACCCCGTTGCATCAAGATACTTATTGCATTAGGAAAATACATTTTAGCAGCAATACTTAATTAGTGATCTGTTAACACTAAGGTCATATTTGGAAGGGTTTGGCTACATCATTAATTTCAAGCACTTGTCTTTTAAATTTTAAGTGCATTGCAAAGGGTTAAAATACTGCAGCTATTACTCTGGCCAGCAGAGGAAAAATGACTGGCAGGGCATAAAAAAACAAAATAAAAAGTTCCTATCTCTCCAACCCATCATGGAATACATTCAGGCTATCTGTAACTTAAACACACACTTTATAAAATATAACAGCACAAAAACAAACAGAGACAATAACTTTGTAGTTTCACAGTATTTAAAAACTATACATACAGCTATGGGGTCAAAGTTTAGGGAGAACACTCCAGCAAGATTTATGTGAAGTTATTAAAGACCCAGTGCTGCGATACATAAATGGTTACGATGTACTTTAAACCTTTAATTGAAGCTCCCCTCCCTCCCGTAATCTCACTATATGTTGGGCTGTGAGGGGCCACCAACATGCAAGAGATGAAAGTACCCCACAAAACACAACCACCCAAAAACGTTAAACAGTCATCCTCAAGATCATGCTTTTAGCACAAGAAGCCAAACAACCAAGAAGAAAACTTCAGTACATTGAGAAATAAACATTCATTCGATGGACTGCATGGTTCCGACAGCCAAAGTCACGAAAATCACTACGACAGGTTTTGCGTCATGGTGGGGTCTCCTAGGTGTTTCTCCTTCATGAGGCCCAGACAATATAAAGGATTGTAAGCATCTAAAGCTTCGCTATGCTTGCCAATGAATGTCCACGTCACATTCACGCCACAAGACCAAACCGAGAGATTTACCCGGACGTTACATCACAGCCAAGATTTTACACATTTCCTAAATCCCGCGTGTAAACCCAGTCATGCTACACTACAGCCGACTGCTGTAATTCTCTGGTAGAGGAAACAAAAGTACTGTAAATAGATAAATTACAAGGTCAAAGAAGAACCTTATCACAGGGCAATGACTGCTGTCAAACGCAACACACACCACTAATGTTCCACAGCTTTTCACAATGATACAAGCATGCTACTTATTCCCAGAAAAGCTGCTCCTAAAAGAAATCCTGTGCTCTCCAGTGACAGCATTTGCCCTGATAAAGAATAAAAACACTGAAAACGACATAGGTGATAACTATCCTGGTGATGTGCAGCATTATAAAATGATATTCTCCAGAGTTGGATCCAATATGATGCTTTTTAGCATCAGCTGCTTTTTCTTAGATTTAAGCTAATGAACCTTCAACTTAACTCCATTTTTAACAACAGTCTTCTACTCTACTGGTAGTCAGTCGAGTTGAGAGCTACCACACGCCATTTATCTGGCTGACGTGATAATAAATCTGCTCTGAAGACCATTTTCTGCACCTTTCAATGTGCGATCTCTTCAGCAAACCGAAATTAAAGAGCAAATGCTTTGCAGAGTTTTGCAGAGTTTTCTGTTTTGCTTACATTTCTTTTCAGTTGTTCGGGTAACAGAAATTAAGATGTTTGGTGGATAAATGGAGTGAAAAAGGTGATAGGTTTCATTATTTCTGATTGCGATGTGATAACATGAATTTTCCTCCCATGATAAGGTTGTTCTGGCAGTCCCTTTCCCCCCTTGCCTGTGCATGGGGGCACTGAGCACTGCAGCTACCACCTCCCTCCCACCCCGTCCTTCAGGTCGGGGAGGGATCCGCACCCCTTCCCTCCCCTCAGCAGGCAGACCCTTCCCCCCAGTAAAGGGTAACATGTTCCCTGGGTAAAAGAGGTTCCCTATGTTGTCTCCCATAGTGAATTACCTGTGCAGGGAAAGAGAGGCTTCATTAGAACAGTAATATTTCTTTTTCGACCAAATCCACACTAATATGTTATCGTTTAATACTTAACTTTTACTATGTTTATGCGAAACGTTCACACTACTCTGGTGTTTCTGAGCTTGTAAAACTGAGTCATTTGAAAACGCTGCAGGCCGCGTTTTAGTTTTAAAACTTCAGGGTTGAGTTTTTTTTTTTTTTTTTTTTTAAATCATTTTTTATCGTGACTGATCACCATTGGATGCTTGATGGGGTGCCACTAGACACAAGACCTTCAACGCCTGACTGGACAAACGCATTGCTGCTCCAAGCTTTCAAACCGAAAACAATATGGTGGCTTGTTTTGAAAACTGAACTGAAATGGGTTCAAAACATGTTATATGAGAAATGAGCCATGCAGTTGCTAAAACTGTCTCCATTTTGGATCGACAGCAGCTAGTTTAAAAGCTCTTGTGAGCTGTGCCGGAAGGCCCTGATTTGTATGAAGTAGCCTGGACCTCAACTTTATGCAAACGCAAAGAGGAGTGGCCAGCGTGACACCCTGTCTCTCAAACTCTGCCGCCACGCAACCAGAATGCAATGCACAGCTGTTTTCGTAGACAATTAGGCTCATCCGAGATGAACTGCGCTTCGCAAGGAAAGTAGATGAGGCCAGGCGGCAGCGGCAGCGGGCGGTGACGGAGAGATGCGGTCAAGTTCGACAGTTTCCAGCAGCCTTCAAAGAATTTACAGGAAGTCGAAGGAAAAGTTACATCCTGTTAGAGCCAATCTATAGACTACTTGTAATTTGCAGAACACGTTGTGATTTATTTATATTTGTTTGCAAATACGGGATCAAGTCGGACACAAATCTAACCGGCATTCATTGTGCAGCGATCGCCGGTGATCGATTCTGCACAGACACCCGTGTTTGTGTCTTCATTGGGTCGTACCGGTCATGACGTGTCCTGCCCTAATTCATCACGCCCCACCAAATGAACCTTTTCGTAAGAAAACAAAAAACATCAGCCCCAACCTCCAGTGGTTAATTTCAACATAACGACTTACAGGCGTTGCTGACCTTGTTGTCTCTGCTAACATTTTGTAATACTACTACTGCCCACATGCACAGGAGCCAAGCAGTTATTCAAGCACTTTACATTAATTTCCGTGTCCAGCGCTGCTTCCTGTTTACATGAGCATGCACATGCCCAGTTTATGTGAATGGCCATGTGATATGCATTTTCAGGCGTGGTAGTATGGATGGAGATTAATTCTGAAACAGCCCTAAAAGGCTCGTCTGGACAGAGATACGAAAACATGTCAGTGCGGATGTAGCCTTATATTAAATACCGACATTAGCATGTCAATGTTAAATTTATTTTCTACGACAGCAAATGAAATGAGAGAGAGGAAACTGACCCCAGCGATGAGGCACACTGCTGTGGAAACAGTTACACCCCGTAAAAGGTCGCCAGTCGTTCCTTCAGTGGCATGGGGAACTGATCTGAGAAGCGTCTCCAGTTGTCCTCTCCCACCTGGTTCTTAAAGCCATGAAGGATCTGAAATTAAACACCAGGGGAAGTTCATACCAAGTTGTAATGGAGTGCTGCCTTTCAAAATAGATCTTGACATGGTTATTAACAGTGGGTCAACTGTTAGACATCGCCATTCCTCCATTTGGCCACTGGGGGGCAGACAAAGTGAGCAAATGATCACAAATATACGAGTGAATCTTTTCTCAGATCAGTAATTTGAATTTAATCCTGTAAATTACAGCACGTTGTGTTTGAGCTTTTACCTTGTAGAACATGTCTCTGAGATCATCCTTTGGATTTACCCAGGAGGCCACAGCGTCACAGAAGAATATAAAATCCTGTTCCAGAGACGAGAGGTGAGGTAACGTTTCAACTTGCAGAGCAACTTACAACTTTATTACCACGCTAGCTTTGTGTTGCTAGACCTCACCTGCACTACACCTCCTGGATTTACACTGATCATAGTGCAAATTCCTCTGAACGCAGAGTCTTTCTCCTCATTGTCTCTTATATTTCGTAGAGAGGTGCACCTGACAACAGGGACGACCAAATTTAACATCAAGCAGATCAAAAAAATTGCAAAATTGCAAGATGCAATTTATTAAAAACTTGTATAAATCTACCAATAACTGCTAACACTGACATTATATATGTGAGAAATAAACACTATTTCAATCCTTAATACAAATGTAATGTTTAGGTGTTTTCTTATCAGCAATACTTGTCCTTATGTAAAAACATATTAGACTCTCTGTATACATCCACATGAGGAGAACATTGTGTCTATCATGGCCTGAGAGTTAAACACAACAGGTCAAGCATGCACACAAAACAGATTAAAATAAAACAGAATTTTTACTTTTAACAAAACTACTTTGAGCTCTTATAATGTCACTTTTGTCTATGAGCAGTGTGTTCAGTAAAACCCTCATCTATCGCACCTTAAAAATTACATTACAGTTTGGAAAGATTGACTAAAGAAGGTTTGGGGTCTTTTTTTTGGGACAGGCACATGCAGCTGGGTGACTACTATATGAGAAAGGGATTTAGGAATGCTCTTTAGCAGCATCCTTTCTCTGCTGTTGAACCAGCAAGCATGTGACAAATCTGATCCCATGCATCTTTTAGGTTAGCGACAGTTAACAATGACAAAAAACTAGAAATTAAACAAATTAATGTATAATACATGAAGGTACTACTGAGGCAAAAACAAATCACAAGTAGGACCTAAAAGAGGACAGGGTTAGTCACATGGTTGGCAATGATTACAAACTGATAAGAAGAAAAAAAAACAAACTGAAAAGACTTCTTTTGAGAAGGAAAGTGAGGAGAGGAGAGGAACAGGGGAGAAGAGGGAGCAACAGGAGACAGAAGGGAAGAGAGGAAGAAAGCAGAGAGGAGATGAATTAAATAAAGATTGAATAATACACACCAGGGTCTTATAAACTGCTGTAGCATGGGTGCCACCTCTTGAGGACAAACGTAACCAAGACGACCAATTGTTATTGCTAAGGTAACGCAATCACGGTTACACACCACCAAACGCCAACCAAGACATGAGCAATGAGGAGGGGAGGAGAAAAATAAAGAAAAAACAAACAACTCAGAGACATAAATCAACAGAATCTGTGTATGATAATAAACAGAAGATTTCACTAGTGTTGATTATTACTGCCCCTTCAGTCATGGGGAGGAATGTAAAATATGACACTCTAAAAAAAACATACAACACGTTTAAGGGAGAACACATTGACAACTTTGACAGGACATTCATAGAAAAAGGCAAACAATGGCATCTGCTTTCAAAAATCATATGGATTGAAAAGCTATCAGGAAAGCGATTGAAATCCATTAGCTTGATTTAAAATGTAGGTCTCAATGTAAAGACACAGGCTAGCTCAAGTGTAGCATGTGTATGTGACTGGCCTAAACAAGAGATTTCTCCCTTAAACTCACAAATGTTAATTTTCCATAACAAACAGAAATGTTTTTTTTTTTTTTGTTCTTTTGAAAAGAAAAAAAAATGACAGATTACTCCAAGCCAACTACATGGAGGGAGACTAGTATCCAGCACAGCAGGTTCTTATGAGGCAGAGAGGAGGGAGGACCTAAGTTTAAGAGACACAAAACTATGCAACATTCTCATTAACAAACAGGCATTTATGAACAGTCCAATGACACATGCAGAAAGCAGATGGTATGCTCATTAGAATAAAGTTCAGTGCAGGATAAGCTGATCAGAGACAAACTCTCACTGCCACATCCACTTTAACTGACTGTGGCGTTACATGGCTGTGATTCCAGGGATAAACTGGCAGATATAAGACAAAACACTGTATTTCCTTAAAGTCCTGGTAAAGCAAAAATTAATGAGTTCGTTACACCACAGGAAAATGTGTTAATAACAACCCAGCCAAATTTGAATAAAAATATATAAAATCAGGTTTCAAAATCGTAAAATAAAATATTCTGTGCAGTGAAACGCTGGGGGCGTGTCCTCTGCAGGCTCTGAAACAATGCCCAATCATGGGTGAGGGTTGATTGCATATGTACTGTTAGTTAGAGTACATACAACATGTGGGTCAACTCACTGTTGCGCTACGTTTGCGAACGTGTATGCTCTACAGGCAGAGCATGCACACCAGTGACTTCTTCCAACTGAACAGGGATAAAATAATCTAATCGTAGGGCTCCTCTAGACTTTCCAAAGGTTAACGGACCAAATTCTGATAGTGAAGCGAGTCATAGGGGTTGGCATGCTCAAAACAATTTACCCACCTTTTTACAACCGTAAGAGTAGCGACAGAGTAGGCTACAGCGGACAAAAAGCCAAGTTTAACTAACCAGTGAGCCCAGTCCTGCAATACACATACAGCACGCTCTAGTCGTGTCTAGACGGTAACCTACAAATTGTGAAACCAGAACAAATCTTGCTATCCTGGCTTGCTAGCTATCCCATCTTTGACAATTTGAGGTTAATGAAAGTTCCCTAATGCGTGGGTTACCTCCTAGACACAACCGCATACCCATGTGCACGCTGAATGACAGGCACACAGAGGGGGTCGGAGACAGACAGGGCCAGACAGTACAAACTTAACAGATTTTTTGACAGTCCACCGGCCCACTGGGATTTGTCTCGGTATGCCAGACGGCCAGTAAACCACTGGCTGGTGTAAGTGATAGAGCGGGAGAATCACTGATGCTACGTGGTTCTTAGTGTCAGGGGAGGGGTTATGCTAAGGATGGCTCCGCTGTGTCATTGAGCCATGATTTCAGGCCCACCCAAAAAATGCTGAAATATGGTTTAATTCCACAATTCAGTGCCATATAGTTTTCAGCACTTCTAACTTTCAACGTGTATAATGTGTCAAGAAACAAATCTCTGATTTTACTTTACCAGGACTTTATGTAATTTTGTATCCCTTGATTCACTGTTGTGTTTTCAATTAACACATTGAAAACTTGAAAGGAATGGTGAAAAAGTTCACTGGTCAGATACAAACATTAATAAACTTTTATGAAACTCGACTGGCATGACAGTTCTAATTATCATGTATCCTGCATCAAACATTGGCCATTCTTAACAACATTTAACATCTATTGGCAGATATGCATCCACATTTAAAGAACAGTAAATTAAAGCAACAAATAAACTGACAGCAAACAAACAGGAACACATCTACAGAGTCCCTAGCTTTTCTTTCATTTAGGCAAGTTACACTCCACCCTTGAATGCATCTTTTCCATAATTTTCAATTTAACTGGCAATAACAAGAGCACAGTGTAACCTTTTTTAAAACAAATACTGTAGTCTAGGTGCCCTACCTGTAGTCAGATTAGGTGTTCTCTCAATCGTCTATGACTAGTTATTGTTTCAGTGTTCAGGTGTCTGTCTTACGCTAACAGTTAGCTATGTGAGGCTGTGAACTCGCCTATCTATCTCACACGCTGTCTGTGCTTTGCATTTTGTTCTGCGTCAGTATTCTACTTCACCTGAAGGTGCACAGTCAGTTCACATTAGTTTTTTCCAAGACTGGGCACTTACATGGCTCGCTCCATTAAAGAGTGTCAAGAATTTCACACCAGGGCTTGCCCACGGTTTCATTTTCTTTTATCTCCATTTACAGGCCACACTGCCAAGTTGCAAATCATTAACTGAAATATTTTGCATACTTTGGGTGAAACCAGCCAAACCTGTAAGGCCCGTAGCTTGGGAGGGGATTTTTTTGTATAGAGATTAAAGGGCAGGACAGGCTTCCTAGTGAGTGTGCTGAAACCCTGACTGAATGGACCTGAGTGTGTGAGCACCTCCCTGTGTGTGGCGACCTGGCTGGCTGGCTCAGCACTGCCACCGAGTGGTACCTGTATTCTCCAGTAGGGTCTTTGGGGTATTGGGCCTGTTAATGATCTCCACCAGCTGGTGCAGCACCATGGCAATGTACGGCTGCATTTCAGACCCTAAGGTTGTAGGAACAGTGAGAAACGATGGAAAGAAATCTGTTTACTTTACTCAACTGCATTTTAATAACAAAATCCGCAGTGTAAATGGTGACATATTGTGGCGATTTATTAAAATTGAGGCACTCACCCATTTGGATAGATATCTCTCCAATTGCCCATGTTGCATTGTTGCACACTGATATTAATTCTGGGTTTAAATTAGTACCCAGTATGGGCATAAAATCAGCTGGAAGAAGGAAAGCGAGTCAACTTAGCAACTGACCAACAACTTACTGCCAAACAATGTTTAACTGTGAACTGCTCAGAACATACCAATGCATGGTTTGACGTGTTGGAAACAAGCCTTGGTTAAATCCCCCAGCAGAGCAAAAGAACTCTGACGCACCTCTGGCATTTTGTCCTGAATAGTTGACGAGAACAAGAAAAGGTGAACAATGCAAGTGACTTTATCAGTTTATCAGACAAGTGGCATGTAATTCACTTTGTTCACCTGCATGCACTGGTACATGAGGGTAAGGATGTTGCTACGGGCAACCAGCTCCTCAATGGTGCCTCCCAAACCCTCAGCCAGTCCGCTAAGAAGATCCAAAGCCACGATCATGAAGTCTTTGTCAGGGGCCTCATACTGGTCTGGCTGTGACTGATAAAGCTAGAAGAGAGAAGGATGGCAGAAATGAGGATAAGAGTTTATTTAAATTAATATAAATAACTACTAGTTAATCAAAATTCTAATAACCTGAGTTATCACTTAAAGTTACTACGAGGTAAGTTACTAGAAGTAGGGCTATGCTCGATAAAGTGAAAAGCTACACAGCATTGGAAACAATGGGTTTTGGAGGGCAATGGTGCGTTTGTTGGGTTGTGTCTGAAAGGGCCTTAGTGACTGAGACGAAGAGAGAAACGGAGAGTATTATAAAAGAAAATTAATTAATAAATGAATATAATAGTTTATGCCAGAGATCCACATAAGTTCACATCAGGTGGGTGAATTATTCTGTAGTCTTTCTTTAGAAATAAAAGTAAAGTTAAAAGTATTTAAGATTACAATGCTGTTGCAGTGTAGTTATTGTTTTGCTATCTTATTTTGCTTTCTTTAAAAGTCACCAGAATGCAGGAAACAAAGTTTCTGAAACTCAGTTTCTTTCTGGGGCAGGACTCCCAAATCCCCTGCTTTGATTTCAAAATCCTCCATATTTTTGAGGTCACAAGGTTGGCAAGTATGGCTGGCAGGCACGGCGCTCTCCACCTCCAGTCCGAGCTCTGACGGCAGGTTGAAGCCTGCAGCAAAGCCACATCTGGGTCTGTCTGCAGCTGGTCACTGCTGGAGTCTGAGCTGAGCTACATGTCCCATCCACTGTGTTAATGATTAAAGGTATAGTTAACCAGTTAATGTACCTGTACATTAACCTGCATTGATTTATTTTATTTGGCCACTTGGGGGCAGTGCAACAAGCTGTAAACAACATGAACATACTGTATTATCACCATATAAAGTTTAATGAGTTGGGTGATAATCCTCTGTGGCTTTGTCACTACGAGCAAATCCAAGCAGCCAAGCAGCTTAAGTTTAGCCTGGCTGTACAGGTAGTAGGGTCGAGAACGTAGAGGTTCAGCAGCTTAAATGTGCACCTTTTGTATAAAGGAAAACAGTAAAAATGTAGTGAGAAAGAGAGAGTGTATGTGTGTGTACACAGTTGAGGAGCTTACACACTCACCATGGCCTGAGCAAGAGTCTTCTGGACCAAGTTGACACAGCGTTGGTACACAGGCTCACAGTAGGGCAGGAAGCCACTCTGCAGGGCAGTGGCTACAGACGACAGACACTGAGGAAGGCAGACGGAGTAGATACAGTCAGTGGCCTGTTCATACACTTTTATCATCACAAAACTGACTCACTGTCAACTGCATGATTTGTGCAGGCAGTAACTTCACATCAGAGACTCACTTCTAATAAAGGGAAGAGATCTTTGTCTTCATCTTTCAGCTGGTTCCATTTCTGGATCAGCGGCGGCATCAACATCTGGATGTACTCCTAACAAATAACACGGATCACAGGAGTCTTTACACAAACACAGTGTGTTTGCAACTAATGAGTGGGTATGATAATTACAGACGTTACTGCATTCACTCATACATTTAAACGAATCTAGGAAGCATGGAGGATTTGTAAAACTTGTTTACTGAACAAGAGGTCTATACTAAAACATCAGAAAGTACACTTACCACGACTAGCACTACAGAAGTGAAATGAGGACAGAAGAGTAAATGATGTGTGCTAAGTTTGTATTCACATATAAGTCTTTCCTCTTTTCTGCATACCGGTTTATTGAGATGATGTCCCACTGAGTCTGCAAGTGTTCCGATGGCGTCGTAAAGAATGAGCAGGTTTTTGTGCTGGTACTTGCTGAAAGCGAACACCAGTGTGTCCAGGATGAACGCCAGGTAGGGAACCAGCTCTGTACAAGCCTCCTCCTCCAAAGTGGCAAAGGCACTAACAAGAAGACAGAGAAGAACACATCATACAGCAAGCAATGTGTGGCTATTACCTCTTTAACATAGTTTTCCCTCAAAAAAGTAAAAAAAAAAAAAAAAAAAGGAGCTAGAGGCACATCTACTCCTTCTTCCTCATTAAGAAATTGGGCTGACTGGTACGCATCAAGATGGCAAGTAGCAGACGTATCAGAAAGGTAAGTGTAGTTAGCATCTTCTATATATTTATGTTGTCTGTTAGCTTGTAACTGGCAGAGGCTGAGCAATGGTGGTTGTGAAACAAACAATAATATCTAGTGGAATTTTAGGAAGGGTCCAGTTTACATCCAAAATCCATATTTACTATGAAAATTTTCACTATGCTAAAGCAAACTCTCAGTCTGCACCGAAAAGTCAGCTCATTGCTGGAGGTTTCAGGTTTCTTTGACGGTGCTCTGTTGAAGGCTGTTTCCCTGTCGAAATGTGTTGGCATTTGCACATCAGACAAAAAAGACTTTCAAATTTGTGACGTGCCAAATCTAGCTTGCCTGGGGTTTGTTTGAATCTCAGATTTTACAGAAGTACACAGACATCCCCCCCCTTCAGTGGAGGAATGTGACAAACTTGTGACAAACTTTTACAGATACAAGTCAGTATAGTCACAGTCAGACATTTTAGGGCAAGGGTTCTCAACATTTTATAAATTGAGGCCTGTTTCTGACTGTTTTCTGAGGACCACCTTCCCAAATAAATGACAAACTGGGTTATAAATATGTGTTATGCCACTGTCAGCTGTAATGACCCACAAAAATATTCAGCTTACCCTCAACCTTCCCTGCCTGCCGTGACATGGTTTCATACGGACTTCTTGCTCACCTGCAAGCTGCCTCCTGCACACGCTTGTTGCTATCTAGAATACGTTTGAGCAGCTCCGTCATTAGAGGTTTCAGGTAAATATCTGGGGGCTGGCTGACAACCCAGTGGGCATAGCGGCTCAGTGTCCAGCAGGTGATGGAGCGCACCAGGGCCTTCTTGTCAGACAAACACTGGACGAGATGAGGAATGAGCTCAGGCAGGTATGGGATCATGCCCTGCATACAGCCTGGAGACAGGGATAACAACTGGGTCATTTCTTCTTATCATTAGTGTTTTGTCTTCACTTCTTCCTGTTTCCCTGCTTACCTTCAGCTATGGCCCCCAGCACTAGGATGCCAGACTCTTTAACAACCCACTCTGGGTGGAAGAGCAGCTCTTTGAGTAGGGGCAGAATGTGCAGCAGCAGATCGTCCCTGAACACATTGGCCAAGACGTCCAACGCTGCAGCTGAACACTTGCCTAACGTTTGGTGAAAAGTAGGGAGACACACATACAAACATAGAAGTGTGCAGACAAACATCATACAGACATCACAGGTACAGTAGACACGAAGAAAAGACAAGTGATCAATACACTGCACATTTCTTAGCTTTAAGTAAAGAGAACAGGGAAAGAATAATTTATAATCATATGGAGGCAAATGTTGGGAGGGAGGTCTTGACAGCTCCATTTACACAGGCACTGAACTCACGCAGGTTCCAGTCAGAGATGGTATCATCGTCATCATCCAGTTCATCATCCTCATCTTCGTCTTCCTCGATGCCATCGCCTTCATGCTGCTGAGCAACTGTGCGGGAGCGATGGAAGCGCGGCCTGATGTCTTGCTCGTTGTCCGGAATGGCCTCGTCTTCCTCGATGTCCCCCTGATGACGAATATACCAGATAAAAGAAAGTCATGTTTGTTGTAGAGTTGCAACAATTAGTCTAAAATTCAATATTGATAATCATTAAAATAATTTTTCATGGAAAAATGGCTAAAAATGCCAGTCATGCCTGTCAAATCATATTAAAGTGAATATCTTTGGACTTTGGACTGACAAAACAAGACATTTAGAGACATCACCTAGGACTTAAAGAAACTGGAATGGACATTTTTCACTATTTTATATACCAAACAATTAATAGATTAAGTTAGTACTAACGACAGTAATCATTAGTTGCAGCCCTCGTACACTGCTGCTATAATTTCAACAAACAAAAACCAAAATCGCCATCATCTGTACGCCACACAGTCATAAAACCACCTAATTGAACTGTATGTCACCCTGAGTCATGGGGCAATTCATCCTCTCACCTATAGGTGCAAATATTAGGCTATACAAACTGACCTTGAGCAGGATTATGTCAATCTCAGAGTACTTCATCCCGTTGACAAGAACCGGAGTGAGCCTGGAGCAGAGGCCAAAGGAAAAATTATGAGAACAAAGGGCAAGGATAGGTCGCAGCCCACAAGCAATCACTTACATGTGATTCCTGCTGCGAGTGCAGTTAAATGTGACAGAGTGGTGACAGATGAGTTACAGCTGAGGTCAACAGTCACGGTTCTTAATCAGCCAACTTGATGCGAAGAAGAAGAATATCATCTTAGTGCAAGGTCTTCACCAACTTACTGTCAAGGTTGCTATGAATCAACAGCTTTCAATATTGTCAGTCTGTGTGTTGTATGTATGTAATCTTACTGGGAGAGGTGGCCACACAGCACTTCCTTGCACACAGGCTGCTCCGCCAGAGTGAGCCAGAACTCGCAGGCTTCCAAGGCAACATTTTCATCTTGGTCCTGAGTCCTCAGTAACATGTACTGAGATGAAAGTAAGGGACATTTCATATTACATATTTTATATTTACAAAACCTATTATTTCATTCTAAAAAACACAAATGCAACTACATCTGCAGCCTAACACAAGCACATCCGCCCACAGGGTGGGATCATATATCATTAAAGAATACGAGTGGTAATATTCTATTTTTGTTATTATTGACACGTCCCATGAAAAGCCAAAACTAACATTTAGCCGAGTTTACGAAAAGAAGTTCCTGGTCATTTTAATCCTGGAAGTACTTTTCAAGGAATTAAAAGGTTCCTTCAGTCCATTATCGCCGATCGACGTGTAAAGATTAGGTAAATTACTCTGCTGACGTATGAAAAATCAACATGACATGGGACGAGGGCGGCTGGTGGTTGCAGCGGTAAACACACTATTTCTCTCTCTCTCTCTTTTTCTCTCTGTCTTTCAAATGAGTCATGAAGCTGACAGCAGAGCCTAACTTTACTTTTAATGTTATCAAATAAAGATAAATGCTCCCACTTCCTTCTAAAAATCAATACTAGAGTACCATCCATCCATCCATCCATCCTCAACCGCCTATCCTGTTTGGGGTTGCGGGGGAGCTGGAGCCGGTCCCAGCTGGCGTTGGGTGAAGGCGGAGTTCACCCTGGACAGGTCGCCAGCCCATCGCAGGGCACATAGAGACAGACAACCATTCACGCTCACATCCACACCTACGGGCAATTTAGAGATATAAATTAACCTAAACTGCATGTCTTTGGACTGTGGGAGGAAGTCAGAGTACCCGGAGAAAATCCATGTGAACACGGGAAGAACATGCAAACTCCACACAGAAGAGCCCCAAGCCGGATTCAAACCTCTGACCCTCTTGCTGTGAGGCGAAGGTGCTAATCACTGCACCACCGTGCAGCCCAATACTAGAGCACTTCCATGTTTATGAATGAAGCGGTACACAAGTTGAAGCAGTTGAAGAAGCGCCGTTGTGTGTGTTTTTGACCCATCAGCGATGGTTATCCCTGCCCCCGAACGTTCTGGTACTTTCAGAACATACTACCCCCGACTAGGGCCTGTTGTAGGGGTAAAACATCTCCGGAAAATGGCCCAGGAACTTAATTTAGACCCTGGTTGTCTCTGTGGTTGACATGGTTCTTGGTTCTAGGGGAAAGTTCCTCAAAATGGTCAAAACAAGGCTTTAGTCTCTCAATAATTATTTATTTTAAGATTTCTGTGTGGAGTTTGCATGTTACCCCCATGTTAGTGTGGGTTTTCTCCAGGTTCTCCAGCTTCCTCCCACAGTCCAAAGACATGCAGGTTGATTGTTGACTCTAAATTGCCCGTAGGTGTGAATGTGAGCGTGAACGGTTGTCTGTCTCTATGTGTCCTGTGATGGACTGGCGACCTGTCCATGGTGTACCCCACCTTCACCCAATGGCGGCTGGGATCGGCTCCAGCGGCCCCCATGACCCCTAATGGGATAAGCTGTTGCAGATGGATTGATGGACTTATTACTTTTACAGCCCTTCATGGCCTGGCTACAGAATATACAGTATATCTGAGCTGTTACATATATAATGAAAATAAAATGTATTATTATATTGAACACATACATTTAGAAAAAAATGCTAAATAATTTCCTAAAACAGCTGGGCATTGCAGTTTTTAGCAAAACTTCACTCTAACAGGAGTAAATAGTGTTTTGTTGGGGGACTATTTTCAGCTGTGGATTTGGTGCGCAAGCAAGTATTTATGGCACCCTGGTGTTTATGGGATGGACTCGAATTAAACTACTGTGCCTATGTTTATCTCAAGGAACATAACACCTAGCGCAACGGTGTGGCTCACTGATGGGTGTCAACTTTAAAACACATCAGTGAGCATTACTGTTTTTTGTGTGAAAAATCATTTTCATTATTCTGAAAATATATATGTTCATTCTTCCTCTCTCTTTTTCTCTATAGCCCCCCTAACTCGCTTACCTCTATGATGTTATGCATGTGTGGCAGGAGACGGTCCAGGCGAACTTCCAGCAGCATGACGAGAGCTCTGCACACATTCTTCCTCACTTCAGGCTCTTCATCCGTCGCCAGGGCAAACAGGTTCTACAGACAACAGAAAGACGCCAAGGTCATGTGTCTTCTTTGCACAGTGTGAAAAAACAACTGCTATTACACACAGTAATAATAACGATTGTATAGCGTCTAAATTACAGCGCAATCTGGGATGAATTTGAATGAGGTAGGGCAAAGTCAATACAGCGATATATCACATATCATTCTCTTGCTATAAATGCACTGGTACAAAACCTGAGCTAACACTTTAAGTGTATTCTGCTATCTGTTTTGTAGTAATTTAACATAGATCCAAGGTTCCATTTCCAGCATTACTGCTGACATCCTATCTCTGTAACTGTAACCATTATGTATTTCAGCCTCGTGCAATTTTATTACTGCTTGACATTTTTAAGGATGGTACATATTGCTATTAAAAGCACCAAAACGCTAAGTATTTTCTTACAACATCATAAACAAATGTTACCCTTGGAAAAATAGTAAGCTAGCATTTCATTTTAAGTTCTGTATCTCTTCTTCCAAGCCCTAAATATGAACAGCACATAAGCACAATAAAATCAATGCATAAAGAAAGAAATTTATAAGGCCATGAAAAGTCAGAAGTAAAACCTAATCATGACTTAAAACAAAGGCTGCACAAAGCGAGAACCTGAGAGATAAATGCAGACAAACTGTCAGTGAGCAGTCAGTGCAGTAGCCAGGGCCCTGAGGGAGGGAGGTCTCATTCTCATTAAGGATAGACATGATATGTTTATGTATGCATATTTGTGTCTATGCACAGACACAAAAATGTGTTGCATTACAGTCATACTTGCCTCAATGAAAGGATCGATGTGCAGCATAAGAGCCTGAGTCCTGCTGATGATGAACTGATTGACGCAGGCTATGGCATGAGATCTGCAACACAACAAGCGCCACTTGAAAACCGCACAAACACGTTTTCCTCATGTGTCGCACGCTATGAATGCAACCCCTGTCTTCTCCGTCACCACCCATTTAACCTCCAGATATGAGGAAATGTTTTCTTCTGTCAACAAGCCTGTTGCATCACAACAGACTGTACGATTACATAGACCTTTAGTATGTCTTGTAAATACACTGCACATGTATGAAGAAATGTATTTGCTTCCTAAAATATACTCACTAGTAGATGATTAATTTAGGTTAAGTTATGGTTCATTGTAACTGTAATTGTGATTCATATCATTAGACAGCAGCAATCAGAAGATCTGTACAATAAACTGATGACCATGTATCAGAGGTGGGACCAAGTCATTGTTTTGAAAGTCTCAAGTCTTTGCGCTCAAGTCTAAAGTCAAGACTAACAAATCCCAAGTCCTAAACTTTGAGTTTGGGACTTGTCCTAAACATGTCATAATGCGCTCTTCACCAAGTGGCCATTTTAATGTAGCGGTTTTCTCCTACAACTTGATTGGATGCTGTCGGATTGGTTCAAACAAAGTGGATCTGGGGAATCAATTAAGGGATATCGGAAAAGCAAGTCGGTCACTGTTGTGAAGTAAGGGGTTTATTTCACAACAGTAACCCACAAGCTGTACATTTCCCTGCTTATTACACGGCTACTTACTTAATTTCACACAAAAATGGTCCACCGGAGTCCAACATCAGAACTGTGCCCATAGCAACGGTCTGTCATATAGAAACAGTCTGCTATAAAGAAATAACAGACTGCAGAACGGCGTGATTGACCAATCAGGATCATGTACTCAACAAAGCCGTGTAATAAGTGTAGGATAACCAAATACAAGGCCCAATAATATTGACTAAAAATATAGAGTCCAGAGTTCAACAGCAAAAAAACACCACTTTTTGGGGATTCAATAAACAAAAGATAGAAAGCCAGTTTGTTCCATTCAGTCCAGTTATTTCCCTGCAATTAAATCCCCATTCAAAACAAAGAATCTCTCAAAAAGTAAATAAACCCAACATCTCCGACGCTGTCGGAGTTACCTCTGGTACCGGCAGTTGATCGTCTTTGTGCACACACTTTTTAAACAAAATGCTTTTCAATGCTATTAAGTCAAAAGGCTCAAGTCCAAGTGAATCATAAGTTACTGGTGTTTAAATACAAGTTGAGTAGTCAGTCCTGTGTAATGTCATCAAATTTGTGACTTGAGTCTGAAGTAATATAGTGAACGCAACTCATGAACACTTTTAATTGTAATGCATCAGATCTTCCAGACCAATGATGTGGCAATTACAGATTTAATCATTAACCTAATTGGAGAGAGAAATGCCTGATGGAGGTATGATTGAAATTAAACTTTATAGTAAAAAAAAAAAAAATAGAAAGTTTACGAAGGGTACTAGATACCTAATCTTCGGACTGCTGTGCTTAAAAAACTGCAAGAACTTGGGGATCATGATGTTCAGAGGACGATCCAGTATGTCGCTGTCCAGGATCTCAGCAGAGTCCTCGCAGATCTTCTGCAGGGCTCCGAACGCTCCCTGAGGGATAAAACAAAAAGGGAAAAAACACAGAGAATGTGATGATCATAACTACGTAATTCTGCCAGGCAGTTAGAGGTTATACCCCAAACTACTACTGATTCCAGAGAGGACTTTCTCTGGCAATCTAATTGAAGGTTTGATTGCAGCTACAGACAAGGGATAAAAATGGATTTTGATTTCTGTTTAACTTCTTTGACATCACATTTTTGCAATATACTTTCTACAAATTGTTAATATATGTTCATATTCTGTTGTGTTTAATAGGGTAGTTATGCAAATTATTTTTAACACCACTAATATATTTCATGCATTTAAGGCTGTAATGGGTTCAGTTTTAAAGCTAGAGTTAAGATACTGGTATCATATAAAACTAGGAAACCTAATGAAGCCATTGGTACCAACCATGTCATACTAGCTGGCGGGAAGAAGGCTAGCTAACGCTACAAATTTAGGCGCGAAAAAACTGGCAAGGCCATTTTCAAAGAAGTCCCTTAACCTCTGACCTCAAGATATGTGAATGTAAATGGGTTCTATGGGTACCCACGAGTCTGCCCTTTACAGACATGCCCACTTTATGATAATCACATGCAGCTGTGCCAGCACACGGACACACTGACAGCTGTTAGTATATATATATAATGTACAGTATATATACATTTGTATAAAGAACGCATATTTGCCTTCTCCATGTTGATGAGAGTATTAAATACTTAGCAAATCTCCCTTTTACGGTAGATTTTGAACATATACAAAAAATGTGCAATTAATTTGCAATTTATCGCGATTAACTAAGGCCAATCATGTGATTAATTGTGCTTAAATATTTTAATTGATTGACAGCCCTCGTTAATATGGTGTTCACGGTGTATTAGCTCTGCAGTGAATACATGTAATATGAATTTGCATAAGGGTAGGTCATATAGAGGATCTTGTTCCAGTTTTCATGCAGTGTGAGTGCTCAAAAATGTGTTCAGCCTCCTCCCTCATCCACGATCTTCAATAGGATTCATCCCCTTCTGCTCTAATAACCTTCAAACAACTAGTTGGCAAGCAGTCACACACACACACACACACACACACACACACACACACACACACACACACACACACACACCTATCTCTCTCTTTATACTAGCTGCTTGACTGATGGTTAGTATGCATGTTCATAATATACTGCAGACTTCAGTGTCTCTCACAAAAATGCAGCCTGAGAAGCAAATACAAAAAACAGCACGGCGCTGACAAGACACTGACGGTGTCTGAAATGGGTCTCCGTGGCAACCGTTCCCATGTCAGCATTCCTTTCAGATGACAGATAAAGAATACGGTCTCAAAAAAAAAAATAAAGTGTGGAGGATCTAAAGGGATGAAACGAGATGAGGGTATGAGGAGGAGACAGAGTCAAAGCCACAAACTGACAAATGTAACCAAGGTGAACGCAGTCATTTCCCTCATTAACAAGATCACTCACTTTCATTCTGCACAGTAGTGTAAAATGAATGGGACATAAAAATACTATGCAGAGTACCAGTTTTCTATTTCAGGTACTCATGAAAATGAATGATGCTAGATTTAGCTGATTGACAGCATACTGTATGTTGCTGAAATTGAGATGAAATGATTAATCCGAGTAATTGAGTAAATTTTCAAGAAGAAATGCCCCTAAAAACAGCTTGTTCCAGCTACTAAAATGTGAACATTTTTGCTGAAGAGGATAAGCTGTTGACGATGGATGGATGATAGCAGCTCCACATATATTAGGCCCAACATTGTCCACTTCCTACATTATAAAACAAGCTCAACTTCACTAAATATCTGTCTGATGTGCCAATAACTGATATTTATTGCCCCTTTAAATCTAAAATCTTATCTCTTGTAAAAGTTAAATCATTTTGTAAGTCTCATTAGTGCCATTAACATTACTTGGAACATTCATCACAGCCATTACCCCAGCATATAGCTATACCAGTGGCTCTGTCGGGCTGTAAAAAACAGAGATGAAACAGTATGAAAAAGACCAACGGCAGTGAAGCTACTAAAATGTGAACATTTGCTGAAGTTGTCACAATGCTTTCTGGGAAATTATGAAATGCATTTTCACTATCCTCTCACAGGCTGTCCTCAACCAAAGAAATTCTTAGTTGACAAAATCTTGTTTGTCGACTAATTGATTAGTTGATTCCACAAAGAATCACACAAAAGCACCACTTTAAATTGTGTGTTTACCAGAGACGTTTCTTAGAAAATAAGTCATTCAGCATTATTAATGTCTTGTTGACATGACTTTCAAACTCATCAGATCACTGTATAGTTCACACTACACAATGTGTTGTCTTGTATTTAGGAGTCTTGGGAGTCATTGTGGTTTTCACACTAAATGACTAACCGGTGACAGGAGGTCACACACTACAAGATCTTTCAGGAGGAATCCCCGATAAGGTCTCATAAACTGTGTTTTGTCACGAAAATACAGAGGAGAAACACTCTGTAAATGATACCATACGCGAGACACGTTGCTGATGTTGTCGTATGCACGTGTTCACAAAACAGAGTGTTTCCACCAAGTCTTTTTTACTATACTGTATATTCCTCCAGGTGCAACAACAGCTTTACTTCATGTTGCCAATTCAACACATACAGTAAGTTCCTCTTGATACAGGCGACCGCTTCTCTCTCATGTGTCTGCTCAACCCGGATCTTATATTCTCACTGGCTGTAGCTCGTTGCCATAGTCCTCGAATGTGTCTGTGATGCATCGGCGAGCTTCTCGGCATGAGCATTTCAAAAATGACGCTCAAGCGCTGATGTACGAGCGGTGAGCAAATGCTGATTTGCTTCTGATCTGGTGCTTTTGTCTGGGATCTCCAAAAACTGGGGAGCAGAAAATCTGGGCGTAAGTTGTGTCAAAACGACCAGTTCTAAGACCAAAATGACCAATTAGTCAACTAATCGAATAGGAGGGATAAGAGGGGGCGGCCCTAATTTTCCCACATTGTATAGATACATTTGAGAAAAATAATAATCAGATTAATCAATAATGCAGTGGAAGTAAAAAGTTATGTAGCATCTTTTAATTTTCCAGTCTATACAAAAAAGCAGAATGCTATAATACTTATGTTTTGTTAAATTAATGAATGAATGAATCATGCAGCATCAGATTTGGACTCTGGAAACATAATATACTGAAATGTAGCTCCATTCCATCTAATCCCATTTTAAAATATATGTAACCAGACACACAGCCGCTCTCACCGAAGTCAAAACGTAATGTAGGTTTTTTGAGCACCCGTGTGTCAACAGAGAAGGGCAAAGAAATGGGAGTGGCCTTCAAGCATTGCAGTGACGCTGAAGCATCTAAAATGTAATCCTCCCTTCAAGTCCTGCTGCGGAAGGTCATTAAACGCGAGAGTGTAAGTCATGCAGATGGCAGCGAGCCAGGGAAAAGAGAGGTCTGCATTTACTCAACTGAAGAGTTCCTTCAGACTGCTGCTCTGGAAATCTGAATGTCACGGTACAAACAAGCACTGAGGCAACAAAGCATTTTCATATATGATTGTTTGCTCTCTGAGGCGACAACTTGATCCTCACAACACTGTCGCAGCTACCTTCCACCAGCCATTAATCACAACAGTAAAACTGCTCTCAGGCAAAACCTATATAAAGCACCACCGACGTTACACTCGGCATCCAGCACACCTGCTCCTGTCTTTTTATAGCGCATGCAGATAGGGGTACAGTGTGGTGGCACAGGGTTCAAGGCACTTCCTTCAACTGCTGCTCTGACACCATCAACCAGACAGGACCTATGGTACAGCTGCAACTGTTGGTGTTACCAAGGCGATGAGCTGGTGTTTCGTTTTTAGAAATAAAATAGGATTAGATGGGTTTGCTGTGGTCTTTGACTAGTAAAAAAGAAAATTAGTTGTTAGTTGTTAAGATGACAACATAATACATGTCAGTAGGGGCGTAATGTGTCTGGTTGTAGCTTGCCGGAAGACAGCTGGCTGGTTAGTTAGCTAGGTAGCTTGTCCCATGGATGCATTAAGACAACTGAATATAGCGGTGGAGGCGGGGCCCCATTCATTCCTATGAAAGTTGCTCAGTGGCACATGAAGCCAAAATGGCTCGAATTTTGACTGGAATAGTATGCAGATCTTCCAGCGATCTTCTGCATGCATTTGGCCCATGGAGCAGGCGCCGTAGTGTCCGTTTGGTCACATGACTCGGTCAAGGGTCACAACTGTCACTCTGTCGTCACGGCTTGCTAACTCCACCTCCCAGCCCTCTCTCCAGCCTCAGTCTGG
Organism: Pterois miles; assembly: GCA_947000775.1. NCBI lineage: Eukaryota > Metazoa > Chordata > Actinopteri > Perciformes > Scorpaenidae > Pterois > Pterois miles. Next base: position 6,284,259 of record CAMQGK010000514.1, on the reverse strand, counting down.
GTCTCATTCACATGAACGGAGGAAGGGAAATAATGCTGGATTTGTCTATTAGTGCATTTTACATCTTTTAGGACCTCAGGATTTAAATAAGGGCTATTACAGTGTTCATATGGGGAAGTTGATTCACCTCAAAAAAAAAAAAAAAAAAATTCCACTGATTATCTCTTTCCCAAAGTAAGTCGAGGGGAAAAAGTCTTCTGGCGCCCAATGGCATCATGTGATGGACTGGGACCATGAGCCTGTCCCCAGCCAGAGGGACTGTTTAGACCTGGTGCTACTGTTGGCCACCAGCCCATTGTTCTGCTCATTTACTGCCATCCATGCAGCACCAAAGACTGGCAAAAACAGCCAAGAGCTAACCAGCCAGCTGTTAGCTAGCTAATTCCTTTCAACACCACAATGGTTACAGAAAACGAGCCGCACAGCTCAACTCTGTAACTCGTCTGGCAATAGCAATGCACTTTCCTCTGCTGTGGCGAGTGTGTGGATGTTGTGTAATCTGTTAAATTTTGCTGATTTACATTGTCTCTGTGCTTCACAATGTACTACTCCACTGCTCCTTTAGTCATCACTGCAAAACCTCACCTCACGGTTTAGTTTATACAGAAGTCAGCCCACTACCACGCCCACTCTGACCATCCTGCTACACTGATTTGAATGGTCTGTCTCAACCGCCCCATTTCAATCCCCCAGTCGCACTACTACTACTACTACAAACACACACACCCGCACACACACGCATGCACACGCACACACGCACACCTCTGCACACAGCAAACAGTGATATCCATCTGAAGGAATAATAAATAATGAATGTTGAATATGAATAATGATTAATAGTGTGGGATTATTCCTTATTTCATGGGCAGTTTTGTGATTTATATATTATCATTACATACTTATATAAAAACAAACAAAAAAAAAAGGAAGTACTCGAATACTGATTTGCAGGCTGATTACCATGGCAACGGTCGTAGCTTTGAAGCATTCAGGTTAGACAATGAAATCCCCCAACTTAAGATAACACATTATACGCTACACCCTCCAATTATACCACATATACAACCCACTGTATCCGCCCAACACCGGCAGACACTGTGATGATTGGCATGAGTGATGAGGATCATCTGGCGTACAAATAGTGTAAATGCACAACACAGAGGACATGTGACCAATTGATCAAACGGACCAAGGCCAACGTGCATTCACACGTTTCTCGTTGCTCAGATTACAAAGCGCACACTGCTCCGAAACCGTACACTGGAAGTCATCAAACGTATTCCCAAAATAGACATAAAAGTGCGGGTGGCAGTAATGGTGTGGATTATTTAGGGGTCTCTATGGCAACAGTGAACACCTTAAAAAAAATGTTTGGCACGCCATGGGTATTTGCTATCTCTAGTGTCCATCCTGGTTTTTGCACATCTGCAGTCTCTGACATACGCTTTAACTTTTTTGAATAAAATGTTTACGCAAGAACAACAAACTATTACTAATTTTTCCACGATTTGTCCAAAGCAACATACAAATAAGGTACAGTACAAGCCCCAGTAGATCAAAAATAAACCTTTGTGAGTAAATGTCTCAACACTACACCTGACACAAATGCCACAAGGCTGCAGGTGCAGTTTACTGAAATACATATGAAAGAGCTTTCCTTATATAAATGTATAAAATTACCTTAAGCGAAATAATAGCAGCTCCATATATTTTAGATCCAATATTGTCCACTTCCTACATTGCTCAGCTTCACATAATGCTTATCTGGTGTGCCAATAGCTTGTATTTGCCCCTTTAAATCTAAAACTTCACCTCTTGTACAGTTTTTTCTTCATTACTGCCATTAACATTTACCACAGCCATTACCACAGGATATAGCTACACCAGTGGCTCTGTCAGGTAGTAAATAACACTTGATATAAACAGCATAAAAAGAGCAATGGCAGTGCAAAATACCTTTGCTTGCCTACCATGATGACATTGGATATAAAGTGCAGAACAGACACTTTTTTTCATCCAGCACCAACTTTACCATCTTCAACATCAGGCACTAAGAAGCTTTCCAGCCTCCAAGCTGCTTTTCAAAATCATAGTGAGCCTTATGAGGAGTTGCAACATTTGGTCGCTGTTCAGTGTTAAGCCTTGTGCACACATACACTTCAAGATCCTCTGCAGTAAATAGCTGACCTAAATCTCAGCTTCTGAATGAGCTTTATAAAGAGAGGCCGGCTGTGGTGCTACATGGAGAGCCATTTTTCTGTCACACCTCTTCCTTAAATTCCTTCCTTAAACAGCTGCAAAGGGGTGATGAGTAATAGTACACGTCCTGCCATTCAACACAGCTGCATTTACATGACAGTTTAACATGTGCGTGTTCTCTAATGTGATGTATCCACCATCCCTATAGTGGCTGATGTCATAGGCACATGCAGCTGACAGCACATTAACAACCAGGGGGTTTATGCGAGTATGGGTACGGCACCACTACACAGATCAGATGACCCAACATCCACTACAAGCTACTGCATTGTAATTTTTGCTGCAAAAATCCACCATTTCAATGTGGTAACTGCAGCTGATATGATCAAGAAGTCAAGACATTCAAGCACTTCTTCTTGATGCAACCAAGAACTGTTAAGTATAACACTGTAGACGCCGAGATTGGCCGTGCTTGCAGTTCTTTTTAAATGCTGTTACAAATATGTGACTTTTGTTTTGGAATATCTTTAAATAAAAGTAAAAATGTTTGATTTTGTGTCTGTATGTAGTCAGAGATGACTTCAACTCTGTAAGGAAATATTCATTTAATTTCTTACAGCAACCAAAAATCAAAGAATAGTAACTTCACAATTTAGTGGTAAGTTATGTGGTTATAGTCTTAATTTATCAGGGACACAGGTATGTTTTAGGACACTTTCACACACCATAGTCAGAGTTAAATTGATGCTTTTGGTTTGTTTTCTATTTAGTCTGGTTCGGTTTCACAGTGCGCAAATCAAAGCAGACCAAATTTAAAAAAAAAAAAAAAATAAATGGCGTGTACAAAGGAGCAAATCTATCTTTTTCTTCACAAGAGCTGCGACTTCCATGCAGGGGATCACAGACTTTGATGCTGTCTAAGGTTTTTTTACTCACCTACTACGCAAGAGTCCCTTCTCCTCCAGTTTATCTAGAATGACGTTATAAACATCACTGTTTTTGTGGACTTTATTTAGCATATCTCTATGTTCTCTTCAGGCCAGATGTCAGCAAACATCAGCAGACTTCTGCAGCTAACCTGTCGTTTACCTGCGTCCATCGAACAAATGCCACACCAGAAGTGAGCTAAATGTAGGTTTGTGAAAGCGCACTTAGACTTCTTCTAAATATAATCCATTTAATCTTATTTCCATATTTGTATTTTGTACCCTTGTTAACTCCTTATTTTGAAAAATGGACATAGTCACGTATGTATCCTAACTAACTTCACCATGCATTCACTGTCAGCTGTTTTGACCCATACATTAAGTAATAAGAGGAAACTCCTTTTGTCTTCTCGTGATAATGACTGATCATCTATAACAAAGCTTGTTTTCTTGAGAAAACGTCAGAATTATCTTGTGATCTTGAGATAATGGTATTTTTAAAAAAAATGCATGCATGGCTGTTCTCGGCTTCCACAGTAAAGTAATCAGAGGAGTTTAAGATAATTTTCCAAAGAATTGGATAATGACTTGAGATCAATGCTACTTTTGCTGACATTATAAAAGCTGTTCTGAGCAATGATGTGCATCAAGTCAGGAAATGAGGTCACACTGGTTTTCTGGTTAAAAGGATAGAAAGAGAATAAATGATTCCATGTTGAATAATCTGCAGTTGTGGCTGCAGCTCCAGCTGTGAGGCTGCCTTTAGCTCATCTGGCCAGCAGGATGTTGTCCAGATGCTGCTTTATTATAGCTGACCCAGCACTCTTCCCTTCCACAATAAATAAATAAACAAATACGCAGACAGGCAGCGCTGTGTGCCCAGACAGGCCTACTTATTGCACAAGTACTTACTGCTATAATGACCACATGTGCAATCCCACACACATACAGCTATGACAAAAAGAAGCTTCATATTTAAGAAACCAAATGCACCGCCACCTCCCTATAATATAACAATTATATTATCATCATATCCATATAAAGCCAAGCGTAATCTCTAAAATATATTGCCATATGGATACTGTACAAATCCTGGCATTTCTCTGTTCAGTGAAAGGGGATAAATAACTGTGGCAGCATTTAAAATAAATAAATCAATAAATAAATGTCAGTAAATGTAGCAAAAATATAAAAAGTAGTTATTAATTAATTGATAAAGTGACATAAAATGACATGTCTGTTTCAATTTGCTTTTTTATTTATCTAACTTTGTATTAATACTAGGGCTGTCAGTTTAACGCGTTAATTAGATTAATTAATTACGCTGCAAATTAACGCGCTATAAAAATTAACGCAATTAATCATGAGTGGCAAGTCAATGCGCAAGCATTTTAAATTTGGCCCATTGAGTGACCCGTAGGCTGCAGTGGCGTCACTTCGTACCTGCGCCACTAGTCAAAAGCAGGGTGACTGACAACAGAGATGGACGCGACACAGGAGAGCGAGGCAAGCCCACTCGGACCTTTCACTCGGACTCTGACTCGGACAAGGAGCAGCAGGGGCCTCTAGCCCGCTACAAAGCTGAGCCGTGCATTGGAATGCATGAGTGTCCACTGGAGTGGTGGGCAGCTCACGCAGGAGCTGATGAACAGCTGTCCTCTCCTCCTACCTGGCTACCGCTGCCACGTCTGGGCCAGGTGAGAGACTCTTTTCACTGCAGGTAACATCATTGAAAAGAAGAGGGCAGCCTCACACTCACACAATGTAAACAAGCTTGTTTGTCTGAGCAACTGGCTCAAGGACACATAGAGTTGTCTGTTGTCAGTTCCTGTAACGTTAGCTGACCCTTTTAAAGGAAATGCCTGCTGGCATCTTGCTATTGATGTTGCCTTATTTAGAGGCATGTTATACTATTCATTTTGAATTGCTGTATTGAGTCAGCTTTAGTATTCATTCAGTCTGCTTATGTGCCTATTTGAGACTCAGCCTTATTTTATTTCTGAATTTTATTGATTTTATTTAACTGTATTTGTATTGCATTTTTGAGAAATGCACCTGGCCTAATTGGTTTGCTGATGTGCTTGACCTTTTTTCTTTTGAATTTCATTTATAAAGCACACTTAACCAATAAAAATGTGGATTTCAAATCTTCTCTTTTTGGTGTATTCTATTGATTAGTCATGCACTACAATTTTGTAATGTCATAGAATTCAAATTCTTTATTTGGGGGCCTTTAGCAGGTATGAGATTAAAATGTGATTAATTAGATTAATTAATTACAAATCCTGTAATTAATTAGATTAATTTTCTTAATTGCCTGACAGCACTAATTAATACCATTATTTATTTACGCAAGTTTTCAACGCATTTATTTATTTTTGCATTTATTTGTTATTTATTTTTGTATTTATTTATTTTTTTATTAATTTTTAAGTGTATGTATGTATGTTTGTATTTATTTATTTATTTCCTTTGCATTTCACCCCTTATTTATTTCCCCAAACTTATTTATTTCTTTTCTGTGTACATTTCTGTCTCGTTATGCAACTATCACTCACATGTTTTTTCCTAAAATAAAGAAAAAATAATGCAAAATTAAATAAATATATTTTAAAAAGTAATTTAAAAAACGAATTAACTGATGAATCAAATTTAATCAAAGAAATTAAGAGGAGAATTAAACAGGGAATTAATACAAAGAAAAATAAATTAAAAAAACATGAAACAGAAATATCCATTTTTGTCATATTATCCATTAATTAATGGCTACATTTACTTTAATATTATTTTTTACTACATTTCAAGACATATTAATTGATTTATCAAGTCACTTATTGATTTATTTTGTAATTTCTTGTCTTATTTTGACAGGTTCTGTCCTGCATATATTTAATACTGGGTTGGCAACTAACATCTCGGATTTACGCATTTGTTTTTACTCATTTTCATTGTGCCGTCATGACAGAAATGTAGATTTTTAGATGCTGCAGCATTTATCAGATCCAGTAATTTTTTCCTGATATTTCATGCTCTTTTCATGTTAACTTGTAAAAACATTTGTAAGGTCTTCCATGGCTTGGAACAGAACTAATAAGTAATAACTAAGACACAGATTAAGTCATATACAGTACACCCGACTGATGATCAGAAAGTCAGATCCCATCTTTATCCTCACCTCACATGTGTTGTAGTCCTCAGAATCCAACAGCAGGCAGAGTTTAGGTAAAAGCTCCGGCCAGTTTTGCAGCTCTCCCTTGGAGGCGATGGTGGTGATGAGGATACCTGTTACGGGAAGGATTTACCATCAGTGACACCAGTGTGACTAAACTACTAAGAATGACACTGCTTTCCTAGTGATTAAAACAAATCAAGAATATAGAAATAATCACTCAAATGCAGACTTTCAACATCACAATATGCATTTATGATAAGTTTGTAGGGATATGTTCGATGTAATTACTGTATGTATTCAGTTAGTATTGTCACAAAAACAAAATACAATATGGCTAAATAGCTTTAGGCTGCATTCACACCCAGACCCGGCTGCAGAAATATATTAATGAGGGGGCATTACATTTTTAGTGTGGTGCTGTGTCCATTTATTCAACTCAAATGTTAAGCATAAGCATAAACATAAGCACTGATAAACATAAGCACTGATGTCAAGCTGAGCACTGGCGTAAACATTCATACTAGGAGAGTTCACTACAGCAGCTAGCTGTACTCCAGTACTTACAGAAAGGAATGGTGCGGCTGCTTCCTGCTCGCTGTCTTCACTTCTTGTCCTCCTATATTTTCGGAAATAATTCCCAGTATCCATGCTACTCTAACGACGGTGACCATAGCACGAATGTATGACTCAGTGACTCGGCCCTCTCTATCTGTAATTGGCTAGTAGTTACCTCATTCGCTGGTTGGATTGGTTGAATTGTACGATTGACAAGTAGAAATGGGAATAACAGAGTGACGGCCACTCCGAGGTGAAAAACAAAACCCAAATAAAATAAACAGCAGACTCGGCGGGCGGGCACGGCCTCCCAATGCCCGCCCATGCCGCCGGGGCTGTTCACACCAGATCAGGCGGTGTGAAAAAAAATGGGGTTAGTGCGTTTGCACTGTGGCGGACGCAGCGGGCATCACAAAAAAAGCAGAAACAGAACGTACAACCCAGCCTTAAGAGAACAAAAGATGTTAATCGCCCCAGTTAATGGACCATTAAAGTGACTCGCCCAGACGTCTGCACAACCTTGTGGCAAATCATTCCAACGCCCGATCTGGTGTGAATGCAGCACAGGCCCTGATCAGACAGAGTGCGTTTCAGCGGCTTTATGTAAATTGTTAATAATCAGATTGAAGCGTTTTGTGCACTGCTTTTGCGTTACGGAGTGCCTCGCATTTATCCTCTCTGCGCGCCTGAAGGCCTCGAACTGAAAGAAATTCAACTTAGAGCAGACAAGCGTCCAACATCATTAGCGTTTTTGTCATTGTGCTGACTTTTGCTGGATCACCAGATCTATACAACTTTACCAACCGTAATTACCATGATCTGAACAGCAAACAGATGGAAGCAAATTAGTGCGGTTCTTGAGATATCGGTTAAGTTGTTTAGATTAATTTAAACTGTACTATCAACGATTCAGGTCACGTACAGTTCATGGTTTGTAATTAAGTAAACTTAGCACTCATTTAGTGGTTGCTTAGCAGCATGTAGCATATAAAAGATGCAACAAAATGCTCTGCCTGATGAGGCAACACAAAGGCAGTGCAGTGTGCCTCACAGGCCTTAGGTTGGATGGCTGTGTGGCTACTAGTTATGTATGTGTAGCTATCAGCATGTTTCTGTATTGTTAATCACACTTAAACTGAATGTAGCAATAACAATACAGAGTAATACAGAGCAGAATGACAAAAATAATGATTTATCTGTAAATGTGTTGTATTTGACTGAGAGTTCAGATGTCAAAAGCTGAATTTAAACATGCTAATGAGGCTATTTACATGCATATCTTGTGAGGTGCTGTGTTCAGTGCCATGATCTAATAGGGAAGGGCACAATGAAAAAAGTCCTACTCCAGTCCTTATATAATTACACCTAATATATCGATAGGAAACTGCATCCTAAGATACAAGAACGTCATGATATGTAATCAGTATTCAATGTTCAATGCAAGCCAATTCAATATTCAACAAATTTCTATCATCAGAGAACTACGAGGGACAAATAATGCAATGTACAACCCCAGAAACTGCTTTTCACAGTCTTACACTACAGTACTAGGGTGGATATTTTTCTGGTGTACACATGAACACGCCAGTTATGATGAGTGGTCATTATTTAACGTAGCATCGTAAAAAGCAAAGCCATCATACTCAGTGGACCCAGAGGATGTAACTTACCCACAGTGGCCCGGATGAGGGGAGAGGAGTCTCCGATGTTCTGGAGGCACTCGCTCTTGATGAAATCAGACACTCCATTAGGGAAGTTCTGATAGTGAGCTTTCACATTGTTCTTCAGTATCAACCCACTCAGGGACCGCGTTGGTTCATCTTGGGGGGGGTAGTGGAGAAAAGACAGATAAATGAACTGTAAGATAACATTTTAGTTGATCACAGGTTCTTATTGTATTCACATTCTTTTCCATTCAACCCAGCATGCAAGCAGCAGAACATAAAACTTGTTCTAACTGGGCCTATTCGTATGAAATACTAATTATTTTTACTTATTATTTTATCACAATCACAAATCTTATAGTAATTATTCATTAAATTAATCATACATTTTATCTGCTCAAAATGTACCTGAAATGGAGATTTGTCAAGTATTAAATACTCTTATCAACGTGGGAGTGGGCAAATATGTTGCTTTATACAAATGTGTATCATTAGAAATCAATTATCAACACAAAACTGTCACAGGTACTGCATTTAGCATAAAAAATATGCTCAAATCATTACAAATTCAAGCCCAACAGGCAACATCAGCTGTCAGTGTGCTGACTTGACTATGACTTGCCCCAAACTACATATGATTATCATAAAGTGGGCATGTCTGTAAAGGGGAGACTCGTTTTCACACACATCTCTTGAGGTCAGAGGTCAAGGGACAGTTTTCCTTGCTAAAATTTTGCATAAGTTTGGAGCGTTATTTAGCCTCCTTCACAACAAGCTGGAAAGACATGGTTGGTAACAATGGCTTCATTAGGTTTTCTACTTTCATATGATGCCAGTATTTTAATTACAGGCATTAAAACAAACTTATTATTATCATATCAACTTTGACAGCCCTATTATTTACACAATGTATTTTCTTTGTAGATTGGTAACTAACCAATAGCCGGACTGGTTTTTAAATATTTGTGGCTTGTTGCATCTGAATTGAGAGCAAAAGTGCAACAGCATCCTAAAAAGTCTTAACACCACTTAACATTTCGGTCATCTACTGTGCCGACAGTCAAGCCAAGAGTTGAGTGGTGCCAGGAATTAGGTTTAAAATTAGAGTGACCCATATTCAGAGTGCCACATCATCCGCGGCAAAGATGCCATCGGGTCACCTGAGTCACGGCCAAACAGACCCGTTACTCGGCAGTTACATAAAAATGACATGTCTGTCGTACACACTGTCCAGTACCGTCGGATGATCTAGGAACACGATACAGATACGCCAAAGGAACACAGTAAAACAGACAGCTTACCTTCTGACTTTAACTTGGTCAAAACAAATATCAAATAGTTGTTAAAGTCTGGATACTGGTTCAGCTGCTCAAGTCTCTGGGAAAAGTGGTTGAGGAAGACATGGTGCTGTATGGCATGTTACAAGGTTAGGAGCATATTAGCACTGCAATCTGTTACATGGTATTAATATCATCTGAAGGTATGTAGAAAGAGGAAAAGTTTATGTGGTCAAATGGTGGTGTAATGTAACAGTATAGCACTGTGCGTGTGTGTGTGTGTGTGTGTGTGTGGTTGATGGGAGTCATAAATATGTCATTTGATGGGACTGAATACTGTATGTACCCAGACAGATGGCATATGTAGGGCTGTAACTGCAACTCGTCTATGAGTTAATGATGCAGCGCACATGAAACATTACATAAGCAGCATCATTTAGGATCAGCGTGCAACCAGACAAAAGACATAAGGGCCAGCAGCATGGAGCAGTGGATAATAATCGCTCTCTAGGACAAAAGTATGTGGTGACAACAGTGCCGATTTATTATGTACTTTAGATGTTACACAGCTGGAATTACAAACCACAGCCACACATCTTCCAGACAGCTCTCATGCCTGGTTTTTGTGAGCTCCTGCTGCATTTCATATCTAGGTTTAATGCTTGTTGATTGGTAAGTCTAACATGTTTGACTTTTAGGTTTGAGCGTGGACAAATGATCCAAACACAACAGGGGAGTGTGAGGGAGTAAATGTGACATTAAAAGCTGGAATAAATGTAGCAGCATCCAGGTTTTAATTTTTCATAAGTTATAAGTTAATTTCTCAGAGGATTTACAATTTATTATTCAACATCTCTGATTAGGTTTGAATAGATTTATATCCAGATGTCTTTTTTTCGGTATCCTGTGTCTCGAAAATTACATTTTTTTTGTGTGAAAACAAGTAATTTTTATGCATTATGCTGTCTGCACTTAAGTTTAGTGTAGAAATGTTAGTGTAACAAGACTGATGTTATGTTTACGCACATTTCTTCTCTTTTGTTGATATATTTATTGTTATTATATACATCTTATTTGTCATCACTATTAAGTAGTCATATTATTTCTGTCTATTAATCTTGTTTTCTCCATAATATATTGGCATTTTAACACTTTAGATGGAAGCTTCAAATAAGCACAGTGGGTTTACTGCCTTTTCCTTCACTGTACATTATGTATTTTTATTGTTATGACTGTTTAGTCTTAAGTTGTGCAAAGTAAACAACCATCAATAACAAAAGCATCATTACAGAGTCATTAAAATGCACTGGATGTTGTCAGTTTGAAACATAATTTCTGATATTGCACATGTAAATCTAATAATTATAAAATGAACATCGTGTTATAAAGTGAACAGCTCTGTTATAAGATTAGGTGGTGGGTGATAAACACGAGTGTTGGCTGTTAATTTGAGTCTGAAACTTAACGCAAAGTGAGGGTTTACGTGGAAGCGACTAACTGCTGGATCAAGCGACGTTTGCTTTTAGAGTAGCAAGCTGTTATATTAACTTGGTATAAAACACCAATGTGTGATTAAATGGAGTATTTCAGCACGGCACGGCCTGCTTTGCTAGCATGTTGAGCTTATCAGAGACAAAAAGCACCGACCGGTCAGCACCTGCGTACCTGCTTGTAACGGTAACCACCCAGGCGGCTAAGCTATCGCTAGCCTGTTGAGTCTACCTGACATTTATTAAGCAGTAACAACTAACAAAACATGCGTCGTGACCCACGTCCGGCTTAAGAAAGGATACTTGCTGGACGGATCTCTGCGTGGACGTATCTGGCGACTGAGACTCTTTCAGCAGCTGTAAAATTTGTTGAAGTCCTTGCTCGTCTGGCTTCCACTCACACTCCATCTTGCTCTGCTGCGGATAAAGACACAACATTACAGAGGATTCGTCTTCAAACGACTCACCTCGATGGGACTGGAACACGTTAACTCCGCGTCGTCTTGACACATGAGCTAATTTTAGATACACAAATGACTTTACCTGTCTTGACTAAGCCGACGTCCTCGAGTGAAGCTGACTTTCTGTTGAAATGTGACCGTCTGTCTTGGTTTTCAGACATAGGCCTGTTACAGCAGGCACATCCGTTTTCGCAACAAGCTGTAAAAGCTGCGGGCAACACAGACTCGCTCGAGACGCATATATCTGGCTGCCTCATCAGCTGACGCACGGCTGCGTGGTCCTAAAGCTAGACTAGTTCTTAAGCCAAACATGCTCAAAAATAAGTACTGTTTTCATTATTTAACACATCTACAGGGTTCTCACCAGCACGTTGTCGACACTTTTCTGTCCGAGAGAGGAGAAAAGAAAGGGGAAAGTGTGAAGGATCGGAAAGGTCTGGAACGCTCCTTAAAATTACTACACATTTCAGACAGCCCTGAAGGTAGCACGGCTTGCCTGAACCCTCGTGATGTCGCTGTTGCGTTCAGGACTTTCAGGAAAACACTGCCATCCTGCGGTTGCTCGTATTATACTAGAGAAAATACCAGACAAGTGTTACGTTGAACTTTGTTCCCTCGTCAAGTAGTGCTTCCCTCCAGATAGAATGATATGGTGTCTTCATATTGGATCGTGTTAGTCGTGCTTACGAGAAGGGTCCATGTGAACGCCCCCCTCTTGCGGTATTCACGACCTCATAAGTGGAAAGTTTTGAAAGTTCCGAGTTGTGACGTGTTTGTTTACGTTGTCAGAAATGGAGGAGGCCATGGAGGTTAATTTTTGGTGCATAATAAGTTAAAATATTGAAATTTTAGATGTATATGTATTTTTATAGTATCTGAGAAAAAATGTTGATATTCCCACGTGCCTAATTTTCATGTCTTCATTTAATTTCATTTAATTGTCATTATACCTTCACATTCACAGCATTATGTTACTTACTTTCTTGTTTGCTAAATTGTCCTTTGTGGCCTCTAGACGCAGACAGTAATGTTAAATTGCTGTTGTTCAGCAGCGCCGACTTTTAATCACTTGAATGGCAAACATATAAAGACTTTCCATGTTGTAAACACAAGCTCAGTTTCATTTAAACACCAATAGCCCGCCTCCAAGAACAATCCCTTGACAAAATAGAGTTCTGTTTTTTTAAAGCGTATCTCTATTTCTGCTTTAGTTATTGAAATTATTAATCCTCAGCGATAGAGTAGCTGTTTTTTCATATAAACAACTTTTTTTTCAAATATGTTTCTGCTTGTTCACAGCCCCACAGTCGATTACAGTTTTATGAAACTTGCATTTAATAAACAAATCAGGCAAATTCCAGGGAGTACTATACCGCAAACCAATCAAAAACTTGTTATAGCGTCACCTGACTGAAGTCTGCCAATCATGTTCTTTCAAATAGGAAGTAAACAAAGCGATTGAAGCCAACTGAAGCCAGCATAGCATGCAAACAGTGCTTGTTTGTGGAAGTTAGGGGTTGTGGAATCATTTCAATATTATACTGGCACACAAATAGAAATCAGTTTCAGAGAATATATGATTAGAAATACAATTCCATATTTGCACTTTTGTAACATTACAAATACAGTCAAATTGAGTGCTTTGGGGATGACATATTTGTGTAGGCGAACCAGGAAGTTAGCATCACCCTGGTTCCCTGGACAAAAAGCCAATGGGATTTTCCCATTGAGTTTTGGATTATTGCAGAAAATAATCTCTGTGGAAAACACACATCTATGATACTTGCACGTTTTGTTCAGCAAGATAATCTTCACAAATGAACACCATCTTTATTATTTTTGACTTGTGAATGCAATCACCAGAAGTAAAAAGCTAACATTAAATTATAAACAAACTACACCAGGGTTGCATGACAGGAGAGGCTTTAAAGATGACGTTTAGTATTTTCCGCTTGTTAGCAGCTACCTTTTAAAAGACATGCAGAACCTTCAAAATTCACTTGTGAGATATTTACTGATTTTATTCAGTAGAACAAAATATTTAAATCACTTAAGGTTAACCACAGACTTTATTTCAGGCATCTAACTAAAAACCCATTAAAAAACATTAACTTCCAGACAAGGGAACCAGAAGTGCTAATCCATTTCTGGGTTTAATGGCTCATTCTTGAAGCACTTTCTACATACATGTTTTATACAGTTGGGGGAAGTGGAGACGCGTCGTCCATCTTTATATACAATCAATACGTTGGACCAAAAGTGTAATATTGTATTAAATATCTCCAACTGAAATGGAGGAGCAGTAGCGTTGACCGTTTTCTCCCACTGGATGGCAGCACACTACATAAATCCGTCTGATCTGCCGTGAACGTCACATGAAGAAGCTGACATTAGATTCAGTACGCTGCTGCCTCTCAGCGTACAGAGCAGCATACAGTGGACCAGCTTGTCTGTAAAATTTATGTATTTTCTTTCATACGAACGTGTAGATACTGTTAGTTTGTCACAGTAATAGTTGTTTCGGATTGTTCACAAGGACCGCACAAGGAAGCCCGAGAAGAGCCGAGGACGTGTGAGACTTGAGAGTTTTAACAAACAATCCCTTTGGTTTGCCTCCACTCTGCTTGTTAGCTATTTGCCAAGAGACTGATTTTTCCACGGTCCAAGGAAACATGAGCTTTTTTTTGTAAGTAATATTTATGTCATAAATGCGTATCTTGCCTTGCCATGTAACGTTAGCTTTTTATCCGGGAAATATCCGTGGAGTTGGTGTTACACAGCTAGCAAGCTAGCGATAGCATTGTACGGGCTAAGACTACTTGCTGGACTGACCTCCGAATGTCTGATGTTATTGACTTAGCTTTCTTTAGATTGTTATGATAATTAATATAGGCATCGATAGTAGATTATTTGTACAGGTATGATGATCTGCCTTAAAACTTTAATTTACACTGTACCAACCCCAGAGCATATTTTAACTCAGGGGTTCTTAGCCTGGCCTGGATATTTGCTGGTGTGAACATTTAGTTGCCACGGGCTAATCCAGCCCCGATGTGACAGAACTCACCAATCAATATCTGATTTGATTAAAGGGACAAGATTGTGTCGTTGACATACAGCTAACAACACAAAAGGCCTTTTTGTGGATGAAATCAGGGTGGAGGAGTGACTTCTAATGTGCCCTCTGGTGAGGATGGGAGTGTTTTTAGGTAACGTCAAATGGAAGATATGTCGAGGCAAAAAAAACAACACTCAACCCCCAAAACATTATCAAATAGGGCACCAAGTTTCACTATTATGATATGCTACCTAATTTATGTAACACTGTTTTGAACTTGATTCAAACTTCTGGCATTTCCTTTACACTTTATAACATAAGTACCACTACAAAAGCCTTCTATCATTTCCATTAGGCAAGAGAGTGCAGAGATACATTTGATTATAATCCTAATAATTTAATGCTAACTTGATCATAAATACATGTCAGATCTGGGTATTTGGTTCAACCACTGTTCTGTAACAAAGTACTCATTTTTTTCTTGCCTTATTAAAATAGGAGTGATTTTATATTTTCATAAAATGATCAAGGATTTAGTACAGATTGGTTTTAATAGATGCTAGTACTCCAATTAAAGTAAAAACTGTGTCTAGTGTGTGTGACCTACCGTGTGGTGATGACTCAAATTCTTGTTTAATGGGGCAATGAGAGGGATTGAATACAGTAGCTCACCAAATGGCCTCATTACACTCAGAGAGACATACTGTTCTGGTCTGTACTGTGTTTCTGCCAAACACAGCAACTCAACAAGAGCTCAACTCTTCTGTTAGCTTTTTGGGAAGATCCTGACTTTGTGTTAGCAAAAATCTCTCTCCTAGGGGCTCTGTGAATGCATGATTTGTCATCATATTAGACTACCTCCTTATTTAACACACTATTTGTCTTCCCCTTTGAAATGTGACTCACAGTGTAAACCGTTCATCCAAGACGTTCAAGCCCAAGAAGAACATCCCGGAGGGTTCTCATCAGTATGAACTGTTGAAACATGCAGAGGCTACACTGGGAAGTGGAAACCTGCGCATGGCAGTCATGTTGCCCGAGGGTGAAGATTTAAATGAGTGGGTCGCAGTCAACAGTAAGCACAGTTTTACTTTTTTCCCTAGTTCTTGATACACCCTTTTTAGATTCAGGTTCCTGACAGAGTGACTTCACCTTCACACACCTTTTTTATTTCTATATGTCCACTTAGTTTTTACACTTGCATTCTTCTCAGTAGTCTTGCTCTTGAAAACGCAATTAGTCCACATCAAGAATCAGTTGAGAGTGAACTATCAGGGTGTAAGATCTTGGCATTCCCTCTAAAGACCATGTGCATTCATGCTGGAAAAACCACTGTGAATGTTAAATAGACTTTATTGTCTGTGCTGTGAGAGCCGTGTTTACTTTTCTCTAAACTGAGACGAATGGCTGGTCAGTAGAAGCTTAATTTCCTCTCGCGCCAGAGTGCCTTTAGGGTTTAAGATGTTCAGTGTCTCAGCATGTTAGCTGTTGAATTGAGCTTTTATTTAAAGTCATGTTACTGCATTAATAATATAAAGTGATCAGGATTTGGATTTTGATCAAGTTTTTACATGTGTTTAATGCAGATCACAAAATATGGGAGTGAATGTATCATTAGCATAAATATATATTTTATATTTGACTGCTATGCTGTCATTTGAGTCTCTTTAAGTCAATTGCAGTTGATTTTGAGTTTGGACTGGTTCTTCAAAAATTTTGATGCACTATGGAAAGCTTTGTAGTACAAGAAAACATTAAAGCTACTTTAACGTTTGTTAAAGCATAAATTTGCTATTTTTCAACCTGGACCCCATTTTCCCATTTTTTGTGTGTCTAAGTGACTAATGAGGACAGCACTTTTTGAAACTGGTCCAGTATCAAGGGATAACACTGCAGCTTTCAGACATTAAATAAGATGTACTGTCATTTCACAGCCACTAAAAGTGCCTGTTTTTGCCACCGACAGGTTCAGATTGTTAACATGTCTGACAACACTATGTAAAGGACCCTACAAAGAAATGAAATGGTATTCTTACTGTTCGCTTCCTGTTTATTTTGTCATGTGACTTGTAGCAGGTAGAGACATTGATGGAAATGTGAGTGAAAGTGAGGAGAGGACACCGATGTTGTCAGAGTTTGTTGTGTTGGAGTACAGAAAGCGCAACTTAGCGTTATCTAAAATGTCTTCAATGTCTTGGCTGAATATTTATGTGAATGCAATGCAAGATTTAAGAGTGAGGCTTCACAACACACTAACAAACTACAGAAAACGCAGAGAAACCCTTTCCTTTTTAAAATCTGAGCCTGTCCGTTTTAAAAACAAGCACCTTTATTGGACGTAAACTGACGGTGCCAGGTTGCATCAAATGATTACATTACAGCCTGTTTAGCGACTGGCAACAGCAGCATTTCTCCCTCAATACTGGACCAGTTTCACAAAGTGTTGTCCTCATTAGACACTTAGATACAAAAATATGGGAAAATAGGCTGAAAAATACTCAAATAATCCTTTAAAGGTGCCAGTGAGTTGGCTTGGCTACATCACTGCAATACTTGTAGTCGTCTAGTTTCATTAAAGGTTAGCGGAAATGGATGGATTTTTGTCAGTGCTACACGAGATGTTTTATCTTGCGCAATAAAAGGAAGTTAGAAGTGTTTTTCACTTTATTTTGACTGAACAATGCCAATAGATTGTTCTGTGTCACTGGAGCATCTCTGATGTTCTGCAGCTGCTCTCTTTGCATACAGCTGCTCCACTGTACACCAGTCTAATCTAGGCCCACAGGAAATCTGTCATGGTGACGATGACTTTGGCACCTGTCAGGGCAAAGCGAACGTGTTGATCAGTTGAGAGCATGGCAGAAGCGACAGACCTGATTAATGTATGTCCTTCCCAGTGGTTCTCTGTGTCGTTTTATGAAGCATCTGAATAATACGACATGGACCAACAATAAAAAGTTTAATATTTTAGGTTTTCTGTTGATTGAGAGTACCTCTAATTCTGTTCTCCAAGCATCACATCTGATAATGATACATAAACAGTAGTGAGGGCTTTCAGGTCTTGAACCATGATGAAGGCACGAAAACCAACAGTGTCAAATATGTATTTACGCAAGTTATTAAGTTATTATCAAGCCTTGACCTGGCTATGAATACAAATGCTTTGGACTAAAATATCTTTATTGGAGACTGAGTAAACATAATGAAACATAAAAGAGAACTGGTGTCTCCTTGAATAGGACCGCACATATCAGCTGTTCAATATGTAGTTTTCCTGCAAGATTAGCAAATAGAGCACCAACACCAACGCTGCCAACACTTAAAATGGATCTCTCCAACTGATGGAAAGCCAAAGTTGGCGCTATGCCTTTGGGAATGAGCGATAACACAATTTGTTCCAGATAACTGGAGTGTGCACTGGTTTACAGTTCGGTCTGGGGCAGTGAAGTGGGGTGGGTAAAGGGCGGTGGGGGAAACTTGATGCCAGCTGTTTGTGTTGGCACAAAAGGTGTTTGGTCTCATATACACTTGATTTAAATATGTTCTTTTTGCTTTTTTTTCCCAGCTGTGGATTTCTTCAACCAGATCAACATGCTGTATGGTACCATAACAGATTTTTGCACAGAGGAAAGCTGTCCAGTCATGTCTGCTGGTCCAAAGTAAGTTTGTTGTCTCGTAAAACCAACCCATAAGCTTTACAGGGCGTGGGGAAGAGGTGTTGCCAGTGGGACAAAATAACATGGATCAATTGACATCAATCATGACAGTAATTTTAATTCAGAATGCAGCACACTTGTTATCATGTCATGTTAAATGCCTACCGTAGACCCCTTAGCCAGTAGCTTGTGTCAGTAGATTCTCAGCGTTTTACATGCTGGTATCTCAGAAACTGAGCTCACAAGAGTTTAAGTTTCCAATGCAGGAACTTTCCCACCGGAGCTAAGAACCTTTTGAGGAACTCATTGCGTTTCAATTACAGGGACCAGAGTCTAGTTATTTTCAGGGGACTTTTTACCTCCCAGAAAAGGCCCTGGTTGGGGGGGTAGTACTTTCTGAAAGTACAGGAACTTTCGGGGTTCAGTTTGCAGAGATGACTATCGGCCAGCACTGACGCAGCACTGATGTTCTGCTTCATTCATAAACAAGGAAGTACTCTAGTATTGATTTAAGAGCATTTTAGGAAGAGGGGAGAGCATTTCCCTTTGTTTGATAACATTAAAAGTAAAGTTAGGCTCTACTGTCAGCTTCCTGACTCATTTAAAAAAGAGAGAGACTGTGCGATAGGGCGAGCGGTAGACGACAGACAGCATGGCAGTGCTGTGAATAAGAGAACTGCCTGATTGTTTCACAGCGGTTATGTTGTAAAGCACAAATAAATAACCCTCAAACACTTATCAGAGGATTTACTGTGGACAGACGGACGCTCTTAATTTACTTTTCCTCTGCTGCATTTCATTTATTGCATTCGATGTGCATCAGTAGACATATGTAGCAGTAAATATTGTTACAGTGAGACAAGCCTGTATGTTTTTTAGATGAAACAGTCGGGCACACCGAACTGCAGGCTGCAGTTTGTTTACCGCTGTGACCACCAGCACCCCTCATCCCATGTCATGTTGCTTTTTCATGCATCAGCGGACTAATTCAGCTAATCTTCACAGGTCTTTAGACCATGATGGAAATGCAGTAAATGAGTGTGAACCTAGATGTTTTTGTAATCTAATGTTTGTCATCTACATTTCCTGTAGGTATGAGTACCACTGGGCAGATGGGACCAACATCAAGAAGCCCATCAAATGCTCTGCTCCCAAGTATATTGATTTCCTCATGACCTGGGTGCAGGACCAGCTTGATGATGAGACACTTTTCCCTTCAAAGATCGGTATGCTTCGTCTTTTTTCTCCATCCTATCAAAGCCATCTTTTCTGTGTGTGTGTGTTTGATGTGTTACTCTCTGGTTTCTATTAGTGCTCTGCTCTAAATAAGACATATCTCATATTTAATGGTAGTAATATCTAATACCTTCATACACCTGCTGAATGTCTAGTCCAGGGGGTGGGCAATTATTCTTCCTGGGGGGCCACATGAGAAACCCAGATTGTTTCCAGAGGCCAAACAAACACTGTCAGACGTAACCTCTATTTTATCACTATAGAAAACATACTGGGTACTTATTTTTCAGCATTTATTATACTGAAAATCACTCCAAACAGCATATTAAGAAAATAACTAAATTATATGCAGGACTCTTTGAACCATACAGGACTGAATGTTTAGGGTAGTAATGTTTCCATCAACAAAACTTAACATTAACACTTACATTTAACTTAACATTAACACTTACATTTTCTTTTTTCATTGCATGAAGTTTTTTTTTAAAAAGTCCTTTCTCCTTGTGTATCTTAGCTAGCAGCCCCTCAGCTGTCCTCTCCTCCTCATCTCCAGATAGTTTTATGTATTTTTCTGCATGTTTTGTCTCAAAGTGCCAATTCAAGGTGTGTTCTTTGAGTACAGCCACATGTTTGTTGCAAACTAAGCTCACAGCTTTACCACCAACCTCCATGAAAAAATAATTATCAGTCCATGACTTATTATAGTGCCGCCTCAGCAGGTTACGCTACTTCAATCATCTCTCACGTCAATTTACATCAATGTCAAGTGTGACAGGAAGAGGCACACTGTTAATACACAAGCATTTCAAAACAAAAGTTTTTTTTTTTTTTTTTACGTTTTTTAGCTTCGTCAGTTAGATTGTGTGGTTCGTCTGAGACCTCCCGGGCCGGGCAGAACCATCACAAGGACTGGTTCTCCATTATCGAAAAGAGTGCCAGCTTTTAATGGTGTATTATTACTATTATTTACCAATTAGCACACATTTGCTAAACTTTTCTTGTGTAAAATAAATATAATTGTCATTTAGAATAAAATGAAATAGCCATTATGAAAGGAAGGCTCAATGTAGAAAGAAAGGGCTTGCAGCAGCATCACAGTGTCGAGGGCAATAGAAAAGTTTTCAACCTCCCTGCTAGCAGAGACATGTGCTGTCAAGGGTGGAGCCTTAATAGAGTTGGGTGGCAGCCAGCACAAATATGTCTCATCTATCCCTTAGTACGTCTAGGTGGAAGGAGCCAATGGCTGAAGGTGTGAAGGGTTTTCTACGATGACTAGATCTATTATTACTGGTAGACATTTTGTACCAGGAGGACCTTAAAGCCTCTCACTATCTCAGTTAAAACACACCCAAATCCAAACACAAGTTATCAAAAACTCCACAGGGCACCTTTTAATATTTTTGACCTCAACCTCTCTACCTATAAATGATAAATATTCCTGGAGTAGTCAAGTTTGGTGTCCAAATGAAAAAGTTAAGTACTTATAAGAGTAGGTCATGAGCATATCCAGCACTAGGTGGTAGCTTTTAATCAAGAACTCCTTGTCCTGTCAGTCACCAGCTCCTTTTGAATAACTGATGTGAAGCTGTGCGGTAGCTCTGTGTACACTGTGGGAAGAAGCTCTCCACCAGGCTTCTGTGCTCCCCACACCTGAGGTGTAGTGAGCAAAATGTCCTAACTACACGTGAACATGCTGTTTCCATGAGGCGGTTCTGTGTTGCACTCCTGATTGTTTGCACTTCCCTTAAATCGTGCCGTGGCCTGCCTGTGAAGACATTTGCAATCCAGAGAAGGACTTGTAGCTGCATCACCTTCCTCACTCTGACCTTTTGGGGATTATTGAGCTTTGTAGCAGTAGCTCATTGAAAAAATAAGTCATGCACAGTTTGAGTGACTGATTGATCCCCACAATGCATTCTTTATATTTAAGATATGCCTGATGAAACTAAGCACAGTTTGTAAAATATATACAATATTTGGCCATTTTGAGACTTATTGTTGTCTTATCTATGTCTTAAGACCCAGACACACCAAGCCAACATAAAAGAGCTAGCAGCAATGAAGGCTGACTGTTGCCTTGCCTTTGTTTTTACTGACAAGTTGCATTGAATACACTGTAAATACAACAGCTGACGGCCGGTTAGCACGTACATTCTGCACCTTTCACACCAGCAGGCAGCAGTAGTCTATAATCTTCATTCAAAAAGGGAAACCAGAAGACCGAGGACGGCGGTCTTTTCACTCTACCCTCACTCACTTCTTAGCTTCATTCCAGATGGCCACGTTGTTGTGAAGATATCTGTGTATTTGAATGATCAGATGAGATGAAGATGAAACCTTTCTGTGTGTTTCCTCTTGATTTTACTCATTTGCTTGCTTTCCTTACTCCCGTTTCACTTCTTGTGCACTGGTTTGCTTAAGCTGAACAGTCAATCAGGGGGATTTCTCTCATCGACGAGCTCCGCCGCTGATTCAACATACTGAATTGGCCAGAAAGCCTCTAACACGGGGAGACTGGAGAGCCGACACACCGGAAAAAAACAGGCGGGCAGACGCTCACCAGCAGCCCTGTGTCTGGGCCTTTTGATTTTGTGTCTGAATATTTTTTTTTTCTTCTTGCCCTCTTGTTCCCAAGGTGTCCCCTTTAAGCGAAACTTTATGTCTGTGGCGAAGACCATTCTGAAGCGCCTGTTCAGGGTCTACGCTCATATCTACCACCAGCACTTTGACTCCGTGATGCAGCTGCAGGAGGAGGCCCACCTCAACACGTCGTTCAAACACTTCATCTTTTTTGTTCAGGTAAACAAACTCTGCCATTTGAATACTGACTTTAATGCGTTTTTCACTTGAGTTATGCTGCACATTAACAAAGAGAATGGAGCACACAGCAGATAATCAGATTATGTTTGCTCCCTTCCCTTTTGTCTTTTTCAGGAGTTCAACCTTATTGACAGGAAAGAGCTGGTCCCACTTCAGGAGCTGATTGAAAAACTGACAACCAAGGATAGATAAACAGCAATGTACTCCTTATTTTATTGGTCTTCTAGTTTTTGCACAGATACCCACCCCACCCTGGCTGTATGTATGCAGTATATAATATATTTCCATTTGGGGAAAAGTTTTTAATAAGGCCAGGAAGAAGGAAGGGTCATGATAGGTTTAAGGCACCAGGACTAATGCTATCAGGGATTACACACTTAATTGAACAAACACAGATTAGCATATTGGAGAAAATGGTTTTAGGTGTATCAAAAGATCCCCAGTATTCAGTCATGGCTTACATTTAGGATATATAGACATATGTTCATGAGTTTTCTATTATACTGCACAGACTTTTTTTTTTTTCTTGGTTTGTCAGTTGGATTTATGTCAACACAAGGCATTTCCATGCTCTTAGATTCCCATTTCTAACTCACCTGCAGGGAAGAATAGTGTATAAGCAAATGTGCTGTCTTATGATAGGAGGGCTTTGTTGGTGTTATGGCAAGAATTGAAGCCAGCCTTTATAAGCCAGTTTCACAGCAGTAGCTTGTTATTTCATTCATTAATCTATGTAGGATCTGGGTTGCGGTCTGCTACTTTTAACATCTGTAAGAGCCCACATCTGTCAATACAAAATAATCCTAAGTGCCTCGCATGGCTCATAATTGCCCTATATCAACAGCGAGAGCTGTAAAAAGATAAAGGCCATATACCACTGACTTGATTGACACAACATTAAATTTTCCACGCCACCTCCCTTTAAGTTTCTGTGGTTCTTAATTCCCTGACGTGCCCGTTGATACATATTTTCCCTTTTTTAAACCACACTCCTCATCAACCTTATTTAGTTAGAAAGTGTCTTTACCAAGTGTTCTGTGCAGGTTATGATAAATGAATGTGTTGAAAGAAATAGAAGTGAGGCTAGAATATTGTCATGTTGTAGCAGGGAATAAAAATTAACAAAACCTTTAGCGTTTTCCTGTGTACTAGTTGTTTCTCTCAAAAGCTTGAAGTAGAGACAGATTTTAGGAAAAGTCTTCAAGGGATCTAAAACCAGAAATAATTGTATATAAAATAGAAGTAGAAACCTGTTTTGAAAGTCACAACCTCCACTGTTAAAACTACAAGCCTTTTTCAATTGGATTATGCTGCATCCCTTGTTATCTCACTAGCCATAAAGCACTTTCAAAAATTTTCCTGACCTCTTTTGCCTGAATGTTTATTCTGCATAGACTGTGCTTTGTGGGAAGCTGTATCATGTGACTGATCATAATTTATTTCCTCCGTCATATTTCCCCAAATGAATGTTGAATTGCTTAACCTCCTCTAAAATTGGCTCTGAGGCGGAAGTGAGATTTCTTCTGCTTTTGTATGGTGTGAGCTGTTTGTTGCTGTGCTTCAAACAGCAGATGCATGTATCCTTCCCAATCTCAAAGTGTAGTTTACTATGCAATAATTGACACAACACTAAAAGGGTTACCGGTTGGCTCATTTATACTTTATCTAATATTCATTTTCCTTTCTTGGTGTTTGATAGAAATAGAATTCGCTTTCAAGTTTGGTTTAAAACAACAGCGAGATGAACATTTTATATACCTTTATATATAATTTGTCAGAGAGGTGTAATGCTTCAATGCACACATGTAAATACTGAGGGTTAGACCTGTCTTAAAGATCATTTTTCAGCGAGCATGGAGTGGTAGCTTTTGGTTTAAAGAATGCATTTGAGTCTTTTTAGAGGCTGCTTCCTCCCTCCCCCATTTTGAATATTAAAATCTTGTTTGTTTTAATTGTTGAGTATCTTTTTCCACTTCCTTAGCTAACTATTATGAATGTTACTGCTCACCAGATATCTGAAAATGTAATGGAAAATCAGTCATCCTGAAAGCATCTCATCCTTATGACATGCCCATAACATAGCCTATTGCCTACAGTTTTTTCCTCCTTGACTGTAATAATTGACATGTTTGTAAATAATGGCTTGGTAGGGGTTTTCAATGCTACTGAATTGATTTATGCTGTTTACAAGGCAAATAAAAGTGGTCTTGACTCTTTGAAGGAATTGTTTGTTTGCTATGTAGTGTGACACACCTTAAGATTTTACATATGGCACATATAGTTTAAAAAATTACGTATTTTCATAGATTCATAGATTAGATCCACTTCAACCAACTATATATTAAAGGGCTTTAATCAATTATTACCCAATAATATAACTCATTCTGAATAATGACTACTGTTACTTTTGTTTTTACTTGTGGCATAGTATTAATAACTTGATGGATATGTGATTTTGACTTGTAGTGGTGGAATGTAACTTAATACATTTACTCAAATAATGTATGACTTTGAGGTACTTCAGGACACTATTTCCATGTTATGCTTCTTTGTACTGTCCACTACATTTCAGAGGGAAATACTGTATTTGTTACTTCACTACATTTATTAAACAGCTGTACGAGTTTCATTTCGGATTGCATACAAAATATATGATGCAATATCATAACCATAGAATGTAATAATACAACACTGGCAGTGACCATTGTACAGTAATAGATAGGAGAGAGGTAGTATAGAGTATATAATGGCAAACTGCACAGAGACATACCATATATTAGATAGTAAATTGTACTTTTAGTGTTGCTAATGCTAGCATATCTTTACTTCTACTTTTAAACACAGGGCTTTAATTTACAGTTGAATGATTTTACAGGATGGTATTAGTGAAATACTTTTTTGCACCACTGGGAGCGACAAGACAAAAACAACACAGCGTGGAGCGGTAGTGTCTAGAAGGTAACCCGCAAATTGGGAAATCTGAGCCGAAATCTGTACAAAAACTCTCGCGAGATTCACTACCCCCATTCTAAGTTTAATACATCTCGCGAGAGTTTTTCAACTCGTGGGTTACCTACTTGGGGATCATGCTCAGGAGGCACGTGAGGGGCTGCTGCCGCCGCTTCCGGGGCGGAGACACAGCTGTGCTGACCGCGTTTTCTTGACTTCTGTTGCCGCCGAGTTTTAAACAGCACCCCTCTGAATCAGCTGGAGCACCCGCTTTATCTAACAAGGAACGCTTTATTTGCTGAAAATGTCTTTAATCTCAAAGAGGCCGTGCCCCGATCCAATTGACGACTCAATGAACGACTCGATGGAGAAACGGATACGTCGGATAGCGGTAGAGGGGAACATTGGTGAGTGCGGCGCTTGTTATGGCAAAACATTCATATAAATAACAAGCTAGCTTCAAACCTTAACAACAAGCTATCGTAGTTGGCAGGTGGTACATAAGTTAACTAACGTTAAGAAGTGGTTTCAGACAGTGATACCGCTTTATGTATCGTTTGTTTATTGTTAAACGTTTGCCGCCATTTGCCAAATTACCTCTTCTACCAAGCTAGCTGTATGCTAACGTGCTCATTAGCTAACATAGCGTTAGCACCATAATGTGCTGATACGTTTCGTATCATGTATAACTGAACTTTAATTTACTCATCATTTGTGTGTTCAGCGGCGGGAAAATCCATGTTTTTGCGGCAACTGGAGCAGGAGAGCGACTGGGACGTGGTACCAGAGCCAATCGCCAGATGGTGCAATGTCCAAACAAACGCTAGTGACTTTGAGGTATTGTCATATTGAACACAGCATTCCCGCATTTTGAAATTAATAATAATTCAGCGCAATCAGCAGACATCCATAACATAGACATGTTAAAGAACGCTGTGTAATGGCTTAACATCGTCTTAACATCTGCTTGTTGGAGGCAAAAACTGTTTTATGCAGTGCATCTTTGCAAACACTATAAATCAGGGATGGATTTCATCATGCACTATCCTGCAAATCTCACACAACCACTGATTCAACATGCACTGTAAAGATAGCTGGGGGAGTCTTCAGCTGTATTTAGAGTGCAGCTGCCATCTGTCCACATATCTGCACTGGTCATCAGGACCTCCACACACACCCAGAGGAACAGATGGTCCCACTCTGGACAGATGAACATGCCATCATCAGGGCATCTAACCTCCCATACAACTGCAGGTCCAGACTCATGTTAAGTGGTTCAACAACCAGTATATCCACCACAGCTACTGTAGGTCTGGCAATAAGCAGTATATTCAGTTTATTTGAGCAAGTATTTGAAGCCTATTATACCATATAATACATTAGGAATATCTTTCTAAAAAAAAAAAAAAAAAAAAAAAAAAAAAAAAAATAGTCCGTCTCATGTAGGGCTGCACAGTTAATCAAATATTAATCACGATCACAATTTTGGCTTCCTATAATTTAAATGAACATGATTGCCTACGATACTGATGTTTTAAAATTTGTGTTTTGCTCATAGAAAACTCAGCAGCATATCAAATCAAACGCTTCCTAAACTAACAGCCACCAGCCGGTGATCGAGATGTTTTGGCTTCACTTTTGAGTATAGCTATGATCTACACAATCAATGTGTTGTTTATCTAGCTCTTATTGTTCGATCGATTTTTGCTCTTGAAGTGCACCAGATTGATGCATTTAACTATAAAAATAGCTAATAAAAGGGTAGGGCAAGTTCTTTTTTTTTTTTTTTTTTAAAATTTTTTAAAAAAAAAAAATCTTACAATGTCAGTCTTTTTGAACATTTTTCCAGGTTATTTTAATGTGAAAGTACAATAAAAATATGTTGTTGCTAAAATCAATGACTAACTGTGACCTCAATATCGATCAAAATAATTGTGATTATCATTTTGGCCATAATCGTGCAGCCCTAGTCTCATGATATCCAAATATACTTAAACTGCTTAATGTCATATGGAAATGTATATTCAGTATGAGGTGAATGCGGAGTGCATTATGTTGCATAGACTGTTTTATGAATTGCTAATACTAACTATTATTGTCTTAAGTAATTATTTCATCAATTTAATTGTTCAGTTTACTATCATACAAAACAAAGAAAAGCAGCACATATTCACATTTTTGAGAGGCTGAAACCAGAGGATCTTTAGTAGGGGTGTAAATCACAACTGTCATCATGTGACAATTATTCTATAGATTCTTTGGACAACAATACGATATTTGCTGATATCCCAGAGTCTGCCACGATATTTGATTCAATTCGGTCAATATCATATGCCCATTTATTACACAGCTTTGTTAAATCGATTCTGAGTGGTCAGTCATGGTGTTCTTTGGCCTTAGTGTTATTTCATCATAGTAGACCATTGCTATGCTTTTGCAGATCATTTTTGTGCCAAATTATTGATTTATTAAGCATTTTAATATGTAGAGTTTTTCTTTTACACGAAAGCTATAAATCTTAAAAACTTTGTAAAATTAAATATATTTTTGTTGTACCTACAGTTGTAAACTGTGCACACGGGACTGAACTGTGCACCACACTGTGTAGTTGAGTGTAAAATGATATTACAGGAGTATCATCAGTATGTACAACTGTTGAGGAGTCCTCTGAAGGCTCCTCTGCTGCCACAACTGTGTCACTGTAAATACTGTATCACCATGCACAGCGACAGTAGTTTGGTCCTGCGCCCTCTGCTGATCATGAGACAGACTGAGTTGTGCAGAGCTGTTTAACGCGTTCGCTCATGTAGCTCATCATATTGGGGCAACTGTAAACAATTATTGAGAAATTATCAGCAGATAATGAAAATAATCCTTAGTAGCAGCCTCAGAAACAGTTACTTTAATTGTCAGCTAAGCGTTTGATATGTTATGAATTAGAGCTGCAACAACTAATCAATTAGTTGTCAACTATTAAGTTAATTAAATTGCCAACTACTTTGATAATCGATTAATTGGTTTTGTGAATATTTTCTGGTTTCTTTACTCTTCTATGACAGTAAACTGAATATTTTTGAGGATGATGTGGATAAAACAAGACATTTGAGGATGTCATCTTGGGCTTTGGGCAACACTGATAAACATTTCTCACCATTTTTGAGAAAATCAACTGATTAATCAACAATAAAAATAATCGTTAGTTGCAGCCCCTATTGTAACTTTTAAAGTGAGCAGTTTCTACCAATGCAGTGATGGTACACTTGTTTGTTTACTAAGCCATAACTGCAGGAGACTTATTGATCCAAATAGGGAAGTGTTCACTTTATGCTCACTTTTAAATTCACCCTATCTTTTATGTATGTCCCAGGAGCTGACCACATCTCAGAAGAGTGGAGGGAATGTGTTACAGATGATGTACGAGAAACCGGAGAGGTGGGCTTACACCTTCCAGAGCTACGCCTGTATCAGCCAATTGCGTGCTCAGATGAAGATGGTCAGTGAGAAGCTCCGAGAGGCTGAGAACCCCGTCGTGTTCTTCGAGCGATCCATCTACAGTTTCAGGTACCAGTGACAGAACTGAAGAATATTTACACATAATGAAACAAATTAAATATGTCCTTAATTAAAAGAGCCGGGCCAGTAAATTCTGTTTAAGACTATTAAAAACAAATCATACAGACGCACAAGTATAAAAATCTATTTGTGCGGATTTAAAACTTGATTGATAGTGGTAATCCATCACTGACTACATTTACATGCACAAAATACTCAAACTCAAACACAGCCTCCCTTTTTTCTTTCCTTCAACTATCCATGCATCCATTTTCTTCCACTTATCTGGGACCAGGTTGTGGGGTCAGCACGCTTAGCAGGTAAATTCAGGTGTCCCTCTTCCCAGCAACGTTTTCCAGCTCTTCCTGGGGGTCCCTGAGGAGTTCCCAGGCCAGATAAGATATATAATCTCTCCAGTGTGTTCTGGGTCTTCTCCTGGGTCTCTTACCAGTTGAACATGCTCAGAAAACTTCCAAAGGGAGGCGTCAAGGAGGCATCCTGATCAGATGCCCAAACCACCTCAACTGGTCCCTTTTGATGCGAAGGAACAGCGGATATACTCCGAGCTCCCCCCAGATATCTGAGCTCCTCACCCTATCTTATAGGTGAGGGTTAGAACGTAGATGGAGCGGTAAATCGAGAGCTTTATTTTCCAGCTCAGCTCCCTTTGCACCATAATGGCATGGTACAGCTTGTGAACAATACCCCAAGATATTTCAACTCCCACACTTGGGGCAGTGACTCACTCCCAACACAGAGGGCGCAATCCACCTTTTTTCCAACAGAGAACCATGACCTCAGACTTGGAGGTACCGACTCTCATTCCAACCGCTTCACACTCGGCTGCAAACCTCCTCACCACCTTCTTGAAAACCTGTTGATAACCAAGTCTTTCATAATGTTTAAAAGTAGTTGTGTTTCTCCCTCTGACCAGAAATATTGGCTTTTCCTTTGGGCATGCATCTCTGCAAACTGTTGGCTAGTTGATTTGTGTGCATTGCAGAAAAACTGAATTAAAAACCCCAATTCAGACTCATTTTCTGAATGCACTGTATACACGAATGCCCTTAATACCTGAATAATATCTGCATATCCCTCATGTCTTAACTGGAAAATGCATTTGGAATAAGGCCTAATTCAGATTATCCAAACAGAATATGCTTCTCATATGAACGGTAATAAATTCGTAATATTGTCATATTCAGAATAATAGTGGAAAATTAGTGTGCATGTTAACATAGTCACTGTGAGCCATGAATGGTAATCGCAGTGTACAATGTCACTTTACCCTTCGTCTTTTGAGAGGAGCTCTATGATGTCATGGCTCATGAATGCTGTCAGTCTTCTTCATTTAAAACTTCATTTGTTTTGAAAGATAAAAGCAGTAATGACAACATGCAGCTTGACTAAACACTCCTATGGGTCATTTTTTAAAGTTGAAAATCTGTTGTCTACACTGTCTTAGGTACATCTTTTCAGCCAACCTCTATGAGAGTGAGTGCATGAATGAGACAGAGTGGGCTGTCTACCAGGACTGGCACAGCTGGCTGCACAGCCAGTTTGGCAAGCACATCGAGCTGGATGGTATCATCTACCTCAGAGCTACGCCCAAGGTACCCTCCTCCTTTTGCTGTGTTGTTATTCACTTTAGAATCAAATGACTTTTCACTTTTGAACATTCGAAAAGAATGACATGACCGTACAAAAAGATGTCAATAATTTCCTTTTGTTGTGTGTGCAGACATGTTTAGAGCGGTTGCACCGGAGGGGGAGAGAAGAAGAGCAAGACGTCCCTTTGGAGTATCTGGAGAAGCTCCACTTTAAGCATGAGAGCTGGCTGCAGCACAAGACTATGACGTGAGCTCACACACACTTTTATGGCACGCTTGCATCCAAAACTATGCATTTCTGTTCAGAAAAACGGGAATTACGACAGATAGTGGCCATTAGACACAGACCCCATTAACGCAATAACTTGTGATGTGTGATATGATCTGCATCGGCATCAGCTGCTTCCCATTAATTTACCTCCAAGAGAAGACGGTAAAGAAGAGAGAGAGGGACAGAGATGGTGTGTTGTGCTAATTCTGCCAGTGGGATTTTGTGTAATCCACTGCGGTGATTGCATCTATTCACCACACACACAAATATCATTGTGAAAATAAACACACTAAACTACGATGGAGGAAACTAAAAATACAATGAAAACCCTCGGTTAGCTAACTCAGTCACCTCAGTAGCTAACTAACTAGAAAGACAAAAAAATGCGACTTAGGAAATGACTCAAATAAATGTGAAATATTATATAAATGGCAAAAAAATACACTGCAGGGGGCTTTGAGTATCAGTAACCATGTGTCCCATGTCACCTCTGGTCCACAGCACAGAATACGACTACCTCAAGGATGTGCCAGTCTTGACCTTAGATGTCAATGAAGAATTTAAGGGGAGTGAAAGTAAGAGAGCTGACATGATTGAGAAGGTGAGTGACGGCTGAAGAACGGCGTAAAGATGTGAAATAGTCGATTAATGCTTTCAGATTTGTTTCCATCCAAATATTCTACTTTACAGGAGTAAACATCCTGTTGTTTATCCTATAAATCCCACACAGGGGGTTTATATTAGTATATTATCTATATTATATAACCCACCACCTGGATTACTTGTACTTTACGTGAGTATTTCCATATCAGGGTACTACTTCACTAGATTCCAGAGGGGAATATTGGATGTCTTACCTCACTACATGTATTGGACACATGCAGGCACTAGTTAGTTCACTAATACAGGTGTAAATCAAAAGTTTCACCACAATACAATATTCTATTGATTCTCTGGGTAATAATACAATATTAATATCACAAAGTCTGCCATGATACAATTTTGATCCAATTCAAGGGAAACAATATCTTTAACACAATTACATTTATATTAACTCACAAAAGCAACTAAATCATGATTTGATTATTTTATTTCTCCTGGTTCCTCCAGATATTTAATTGATAAGTTAAATTCAAATGAAAAAAATCTATTCTTTTTAATAAAACATAAAACTAGACCTCATGTTTTTCACTATAAAATGCCACATTTCTTATGTTTAAGTGCAAATGTTTTAATTTTAGCAGTTCTGAATTTAAAAATGTTGCATCTTGAAGATGATGATCAATGTTTTCACTTTGCATCAATGATACTGGACCGATATATCGTTCCACCCCTTTCTACTAACTTAATATTTTATATGAAACATAAAAGGTGATATTAGAAATATAATGTGTTGCTTTACATAACACTACCCGACTTTAGAGTAGTTAAAATTAGCTCCAGCTGCAACGTTGAAACGCTACCCGAATTTCCCTCTGGGGATTAATAAAGGTTCATCTTATCTTATCTTATCTTATCTTGTCTTACCTTCATGTTTATGCATGAGTAATAATAATGTTATGATATAAAACAGAACAATGATGGCATCACACAAAAAGTCTCCAGTTTGAGAAGCTTTTGTCTGTTATTGAGCCCTAAAATTTGTGAATTTCCCCACTGTGGCACTAATAAAGGAATATCTTATCTTATCTTAAAAGTCTTGTTTTCTTATAGCAATCTGAAACACGTTCGTGAAGTTGTTTGTGGAATTATAAATGTGTGTTTTTGTATTTTGAAAGAAGACAGAAAATGGCATCATGCTGCTCTGGAACCAAGAAAATGACTTTATTTTAAAAGAATTCTAGAAACCAGTTCATTTCTATTGGAAACGTTAATGTTTGCCAGTTTTCACTTGAAAATGCGATTTTTAGGATTCCTTAAAGGACAGAAAGTACTTGTTTTACTTTTGAAACTTGAAGTGTGGTATTTTTATGTTGTGACATTGGTACTTTTACTCAAGTAAAAAATCTGAATACTTGATCGCTGCGTTATCTGTACAGTTTGCAGCTGATATTTTTGCACAAGCTGTCTGTTGAATCTTTTAAAATATATGTTGAAGTCAAGCATTGAAAATGAGTTGGGGGGGGGGGGGTGTTCAGTGTGATCTCTCTGATACTGACCCACACACCCGGGTTTCACCTGTGGAGATGAAGCCTGAAGAGCTGCTTCTGGAGCAGTTTCATGTTGATGTTAAACACCAGCAAATGGGAAATGGTCCCAGTTCCACACAATGCTTTGCACAAATGACACAAAGCAACTGGTTTTTCAGATAGTGTGAAGTTGGAACTAAAAGCAAAGTTCTGATTGTCGCTGATGTTCAGGTTGACTAATGCTAACAGCTTCGCTCCTGTGCTTCGTTTTCAGGTGAAAGAGTTCCTGAGCACGCTGTGATGGAAGAAATCATGAAGCTCAAAGGAGGAGTCGGTGGATGGAGTGTTAATTGTATGAGCACAAAATGCCTCAGAAATGACATTTATTTTTTATACAGCACAATCATCACAAATGGTTTGACCTGTTGCGTTTTTAAAGAACTTTTATCTGCATTTTCTTACGAGGGCTGTCAACATTAATGAGATAATAACGTCTTAATGCAGTTAATGCTCCCATGTTGTTAAGAGTATTAAATACTTGACAGTCTTTGTTTTTAAGGTGCATTCTGAACAGGTTAAAAAATGTGGAATTAATTTGTGATTAAGTGTGATTAACTATGGACAATTATGTGATTAATCGCAGTAAAATATTTTAACAGCCCTACTGATAATACTTCTGTACTCGTATTTAAAAATCATTTTGAATGCAGGACTTTTACTTGTAACAGAGTATTTGTACATTGGTATTTCTACTTTTTCTCAAGTAAAAGGTGTGAGCACTTCTGCCATCTCAGCTTCAGATCTTCAGTCTTGTCATAACTTGGCAGACACATTTCTTACATCTGTTGTGTATTTATGAATGTTTACAAGAAACTCACAAAGACAATAAACTTGAAATGCTTTTATAATTGTGAGTGTTTTAGTTGACAATAATTTCCTCGCTCAGGATCATTAAATTGCATGTCTGTCTATTCAGCAGTAAGTCCTGGACTGAAGGTATCTCAGATAAAAATAGGTCTAGTTAAATGTTGGAGATTATTGATTTCCTCATAGTCTCCTAGTGTTCCAGCTCTCCCAGAAGATGTCGCCAGTTCCTCTAACAGCTGTCCAGCTGCCTGCTGAGCTTGTGATCACTGACATCTTCTAATATACAGTATTATACTTAATATTTGTGTGTGACTAAGATACAACAAGAATTCACTATTTATTCATAATAAATGATGTATAGATAAACTGGTCCAAGTTGGGATTATATGGAATTCACATCCAAACATTAAAAAGTGTTTCAAACTTGTTTTATATGCATTTATAATAACCTACACTGAGTGTAATACTCGCTGATGATTTGTTTAATTTCCCATTATTTGATGGATCCGGTGAAAAATAGTTCAAGGTCTTCCTTTTCCTTCAATAATACTCAGAAAATAGGTATATACTGTATAAAAGGTGAAATCACACAATTAGATGCAAAGGCAAAAATGCTAATCTAAGGCATAAAATAGTGCAGTCATAAACATAAGTAGATATAAAATAGCAATTAAATGTAAATTTGTAATTTAGTTTGACTTTTAGAAATTTAAAAATGTTCCTATTTTTTCTCCTATTTATATATACATATATTTATATATGCACTTAAACAGAGCTGTAAAAGTTTGTATCACAGTCTGTAAAGTAAATAAAGGTAATTCACCTATTTTGGATGCAAAGTGGACAATAGAGAAACCATTAGTAAAGTTAAAGTGTTCAGTGCGCCTCCCAGGAGCAATATGGTGACCTCCACCCCCCGGTGGCGTCACGCAGGAGGAGGGATGGCACTTTAAATATGGAAAAAGACACGCAGCGCTCTTAGAAGAGTCTGTCCACAGCAGCACGCTGCCTGCGAGACACAAAGAGAAGTCTTTACCCCACGATGTCACCTGAACACGACCTGAACCAGCCCGGCGCGATATGAGGATTGTTTGTTACGAGTTTAACTTGATTTGTAGCGTCGGAAGAAATCATTCCAGCGATATATAGCACCCGGCTCCTCGACTTGTTTCTGACTTTTATCCACTTGAGAAGCGCGACAGCAGCGAAGAGTTGGTGAAGATTTTCCAACATCGACCACAAGAGCAGCTACGCCAGACTGATCAGCTCTAAAGGAGAAGTTTGTCACCATGAGTTCCGATAAAAAGTAAGTTTGTGATCTTTCTCTGCTGTTGAACCGTGTTGGGATGTCAGGGGCATTTCCTGTCCAGGTGTAAAAGTGTAAATGAGGCTTCAGGTGAGTATCAGTCGCCAACTGTAACACACAATGTCTTATCCGGTGTCACTGGAGGGGTTTCTGTGCGTAAATGTGGTCTTTCAGTGGGTCATCTGGCTTTAATTTGCCACTGTTGCCATAACGTTAGTAAAACTATTGATTAGGCGACTTAGCAAGTTAAATGTTTTCATTCATGCTACACCTTTGGCTGGATAAGCCACTGTTCCCCGCACCGCTGTGGCTATGAACGTCCGGTAATCTTCCAAGAACCTGTCATTGTTAATTAGAAAGACGCAGGGACCGCAGGCCAAGTGGTGGAGAGTTCCCTCCAGTGCAACTTGGTGAATAAAGCTGTGTGTGTGTGCGCCTTGCAGACCATGTGGTCTATGAGCTGGCACCCCAAAAATCCACGATCGGCGCGGGCCAGCCCGTGCGTCCACGTTGCGCAATGACGCAAGAGCCAGAGCTGCAGCGAATCAGACTTGACGGTTGCTGTCAAACACGGAAACACTTTTCTGACATGCAGCTGGGGTTCATCAAGTGTTTGGTGAAGCTCATCTGCAGCCAGTGTGAATGAGTTAAGATGAACAGTATCACCCTCTGCTCAGACTATGTGGGTCACAGTCCCTCAAGTGTTGCTAAAACCCCCTCCGAGTGGCAGAGAGTGAAACCAAGAGGAGCATGGGTGGGTGCAGAAACCATAAAAACACAAGTAGATTCCTCATTCTTCTGATTGTGAAATCAGGGAAATGTTATTTTTCCATCCATTGACTTCCGTGACTCTTCCTCCTGACTCTACCAGGGTTGAATGCTCTTTTGTGCTCTGCTGAGTGACAGTCTGAACAGTTAGATATCCATCCATTTCCTCGTCTGTTCAAGTGTTGCTAGAGGAAATTCCAAAAGTCAAGGCGGACCTGAGCAGCGGGGAGTTTACTGCAATTAAATGACTGCATGAAAGGCGCATAATCACTTGAGTACACATGGCAGACACGTGTCCTCTGTCACCTCTACTTACTGGGACATTGGCCACGGTGATTTGTAAGCCTATAGACTGCTGCCACAACATTTATTTATTCCATGTAAGTATTTTAGCAAAAACCTGCCAACATACTCTCATCCCAGCGTCTCCAATGTGGGAACTTGCTGCTTTTCTCGTCTTTCTTTTTTTTGTTTTGTTTTTAAAAATCTTTCAATTTTGGATCGTTGGTCACACAAAACCAGACTGAAGATCTGAAGCTGAGATGGAAGGACTCATATCCTTTACTTAAGTAAAAGTAGAAATACCACAGTGTAGAAATACTGTGTGACAATTAAAAGTCCTGCATTCACAATACTATTTAAGTACAGGTACAGAAGTATTATCAGTAAGGCTGTCAATCGATTAAAATATTTAACTTTAATTAATCACATAATTGTCCTTAGTTAAACATTATTAATCGCAAATTAATTCCACATTTTGTATCTGTTCAAAATGTACCTTAAAGTGAGATTTATCAAGTATTTAATGCTCTCATCAACATGTGAGTGGACCAATATGCTGCTTTATGCAAATGGTTGTATATATTTATTGTTGGAAATCAATTAACAACACAACAATGACGGTTATTATCCAGAAACCCTCACAGGTACTGACATTAGCATAAATATGCTCAAATCATAACAAACGGCAGCAACAGCTGTCAGTGTGTCAGTGTGCTGACTTGACTATGATTTCCCCCAAACTGACTGTGATTGTCATAAAGTGGGCATGTCTGTAAAGGAGAGACTGGTGGGTACCAGAGAACCCATTTACATTCACATATCTGGAGGTCAGAGGTCAAGGGACCCCTATGAAAATGTTCATGCCAGTTTTAACTCACCAAAATTTAGCTAAATTTTGAGTGTTATTTAGAACCTCCTTAGATTTAAAAGTGAACCCACTACAACCTAGAAGACTGTAAGTTGCATTAATGCATTAAATAAATTATTGGCGTTAAGAATTTGCATTATTGCATAACTTTGAGAGCCGTAACTATCAGTAAAATGTGTTGAAAGTATGAAAAGTAAAAGTACTCATTATGCAGAAAGGCACCTTACTATCACATACATGTAAAAGCATTTTAATGTTGTAGTTTTTCAATTTTCCATAATTTCTTCGGCGTAATGTCAGGTGTACAGAAACATACAAACAGAGCACAAATTTAAACGATTCTCTCCATATTTTGATATTTTTTTCCCCACATAGCCTCCTCCCACCCAACCATCACCCACTGCTGACGCAAAAAGGATAAAGAACAAAAAACAATTACATTCAATTTTTAAATAAAAGAAGAAAAAGAAAATAAAATAAGCTAAAGTTAATAAAGTACACACTGACAGAAAATTAATTATAGGATAAATCCCAAACTACAGATAAAATACTGCTAAACTTTACCATGTAAAAATGGACAAATTAACTGTCAGTGGTCATTTCCGAATCAAACTTCACGATTTCATACAATTTAGCCGATCGTGGAGCCAGTTTTCATTGCTTCGTATACTACTGGATAGATTGGTAGATTAATACTGGATCAGGTCATATAACCATATTGTGTTTTTCTGTAAATAGTAACTATAAATGTAGTATAATAACCATGAGTAGAAGTATAAAATGAAAACACTAAAGTACAGTACCTCCAACGTAAGTACAGTACTGCAGTAAATGTACTTTCCACCGCTGATCTGAAGATATAACTGTGGACTGTAATAGACTTTTTCCCGCCTCTATTTTTCATAGATGCTAAATATTTGATAATGGAAATTGTTAGTGGCAGTCAAAATAAGTGATCTCTCGTCAGTATCCCTCACCTATTGGCTATAAAAAGTTTGTACCTTCCTCAAAAGTGGATTACACAGTACGAGTGTTCACGCTGCCACTTTTAAGGCTCCTAAATCATCTCTGTGTTGCTGGTTTCGCTGGCCCTGCTGGGGGCACCCACCTACCCTCGTGGTGAACCTGGCTGGTGGGATTGGGTGCGTCATGTTGTAAAGAGATGGGGATGATCCCTGATCCCGAGCAGCTGATCCCGGCTCCTCACGCACCGACAGGTTTATCCAGCCTGAGGTCACCGAGAACAGAAGCACAGTGAGAAGTTGGGAGATGAATGCAGCTGGTTGCTCTGACCCTCACCCAGCTTTTGATTTATTAATCAGGCAGAGGAAGTTACAGCAGGAAATGAAAAGAGGATCAAGAAGATTTCCCGTTTATGACGTGAATGAGGAGACATAGGATCTTATGTTTTCATACGCAAGATATGAATTTAGCCTCCGTTTAGCTTTGTAATTTTAACTTGATATTAAGTTATTTAGACTTTGCTGAAGAGTACATTTAAGTTTCTTCACCGTGAAGCAAGATCAGCTCATTCTTTTTTCTACATGACAATTTCATTTCAGCACATTGTATTTCAAGTGTCCTGAGAGAAAACTAGTCTCTGTTTTCAGGCTTTAGAAAATCCAGCCTGTGACGGAAGAATTAGGCCAATCACAGGTCATTTCAGAGAGAGCGCATTCCTATTGGCTGTTCATTCAGCGGAGGTAGCTGTCAATCACTGTTGAGCTCCAATCAACCTGGGCAGCGCTCTTCAAATATGAATCAATATTCTGTTACTGTGATGCCTATTTCTCTCCTAAAATGATTTCATAATGAGAGAGTTTGCTCCGACTGGTGGGCGGTGCTTAGTATTTCATCAACTGATCTCAACATGGCTGCCGGGTCACAAACTTTCTCATTTTACAGCTAAACAGTACCTACAAAATGTTTGAAAACATTTGAGGAGAGAAATAGGCATTACAGTAACAGAATATTGATTCATATTTGATCAGCGCTGCCTAGTTTGACCGTTTGATCGGGAGTGACTGACAGCTGCTCAGAGACTGCAGACTCCAGCACGGCTCTGATTGGTTGTTTTCTTCCGGTCTGTGAAATCTTGCAGATGCCATTAGGAGCACCAGAGGACAGACGACCTGTCTCATGCACTACTATCAGGGTATAGGGGCTGTTTTATAAAGATAACTTTTTCTAAAATCAAAAATTTGCTCCAATCTGCCTACTCCACTTTTAAGTCTTTTTGATTTGGCGCTCCATTCATACCGTAATCTTCTCCTGCATCCTGTGTGTGTGTGTGTGTGTGTGTGTGTGTGTGTGTGTGTGTGTGTGTGTGTGTGTGTGTGTGTGTGTGTGTGTGTGTGTGTGTGTGTGTGTGTGTGTGTGTGTGTGTGTGTGTGTGTGTGTGTGTGTTTCTCATCATGGTCTCCCTGTCGGCTGCCTCCGTGTGGAGGGATTAACGTGGCTCCGTAGGCTGCCTATAGCTCGCAGTAAACCTGCAACATGAGCTTCCTTTGCTCTCCTGTGTGGTTTGCACTATGATACATGACCTCCCTCCATGCAGGCACACGCTAACACACCATCACTAACTACCTGTTGCAGAAGTAAATGCTGCTAAACGGAGCTGTGCTCCCGGAGCGATCCTGTATAAGTGCAGTGTTTGTGCAAGAATTGATTAAAATAGCTCCACCTGTTTGTTCTTATAGTTTTGAATCCTCCCCTTGAATCCTCTCTGTTCACTGAGCCAGTTTCTCAGAGATAGTTAATAAGGCTGGATTATGATAACTAGTCAAGTACAATTTCTTCATACAAGAAAACAGAGTGACCAAAGTAACACCCTGTAGCTGTTGGTATTTTCGGTACGCTCTGTCCTGGAGGGAATGAAGTGAGCAGAACATGCCGAGAAATCTGGGGCCAAACGATATGATGGTGCCGTGTGGGAACTTGACCACTCTTTTTTTTTTTTTTTTTTTTTTTTTTTTTTGTAAGCAACAATGGGCAACAACAGGAGGGTACAGAGGCTAATCACTGTATTAGTATTACTTGTAAACTTGGCACCAAGCCCGGCCCCTCCTCCTCCTCCTCCTCCTCATCGCTTGTTTTATCTCGGAGCTGGTAGATCAACATCACGTCTGCTATCAGCGCTGAGCTTCCATCTCTCAAGAACAGATACCATATCCACAGGGGAAATTCAGATGAGCTCGCAGTGCAAGTGGAGGAACAAGTTGTGTCCTTCCGGACTTTGTTTATTTAGTGGTTTATGTGCACTGCTCCCATCCCCTCATTTTTTTTTTTTATTTGTGTCATCCCCAGTTGGGGATTGTCCAGTGGAAACTCTTCCAAGTTTATTGACGTTCTTGATGCACATCTGAATCAAATATTTATATTTTTTGTTGTTTAAACTATTCTCACAGAGCAGTTGATCAGATTAGCCATGGCAGATGAATTCCTGATTTGATACTGACACGCTTATGTAGTCCCAGACCAGTTTCAATGTGTCTTGAGATTGATAGAAATGAGACAAATATTCCTAGTGTAATGAAATATTAGCCTCCATTGTTTGCCTAAACCATTGCCTGCATTAGTCCACACTTTGCTGGACCAGAGGAACCACATTCCTCCCAAACTAGGGGAGGGACACTTGATGATCAAAGAAAGGTCAAGGTCACATAGCTTAAGTATCTGACATATGACCTGTGTGCATTACAATGTCAAAAATGACTGATTATGCAAATCTTACTGTAATAAAAGTGCTGTGCAATTTAAATTCATACATCCACTTACTGAGGAAAATGAGCTATTAAAAAATGTGCAGGATTGTGGGTGGAAGGTGACATTTTGGTCATGTGGGTGATTGCATCATAGAGAACTCAGAAATGCTAATGCACTTAAAAGCTGGCCAGGTTAACTGCCTTTGAAGCCTTGTATTGTGATTCTGCATGTTTCTAAATGACAGTGAGTGAGGTGATGATCTTGATGTCTCTCTCACGCTATAATGTTGGTCTTCTTGTGTTGAGCCACAGTTACAGATTGATGGATGCAAAGAGAGAAGTTGCAGCTGAATAAGACATTGCAGACATCGCAGTCTCGTGGCAGCTCATGAAATAGTCACAAAATGTAATGTGTTTGATTTGTGTACAGAGACACCAATATCCCCTTTTTTATGATGCTTAGCACAAACAACATATTTTTTTGTGTGTTTTTTTACGAATGTCCAGCAACACATGATGTATCAATTTTTGCTCCATTCTTTTCAAAATAAACTTACTTACTTAGGTTTAGGAATAGATTGACTTGGTTAGGCTTAGGCAGCAAAACTACTTAGGTTTGTGGAAAGATCAATGTTTGGGTTTAAATAACTCTGGAAGTGCTGTACTTAAGTATGGAAGTTGCATAACAAATGAAGGTCTTGGGGGATAATTGGCCAGTAACCTATTTGAAATTTCTTTGTAATTACTGCCAAATTACCCCAATATTTACCTAAAAAATGATCAAAAATTTCTTTATTATAAACATTTAATATATGGCATATGCTAAAAGAGCATGTAATGGTTAAAATAGGGCCCTTAGGCTTGAGAGGAGGCTGTGTGCTGCTCTTCATTGGAGGTGGAAAACCAAAACTAATAAACA
The DNA here is from genome assembly GCA_947000775.1 of Pterois miles. NCBI lineage: Eukaryota > Metazoa > Chordata > Actinopteri > Perciformes > Scorpaenidae > Pterois > Pterois miles. The sequence goes on along the minus strand of CAMQGK010000514.1, from coordinate 6,242,520 downwards.
CTTCAGAGGCACGAATCTCACCATTGTGACTTATTGTCTACACAAATGTAACCTGGTAGCTAATGTAATGATTCAGGGAGTTTTTTTTTTTTTTTTAAAGAATCTGAAGAAAGACACGGCAACCAACAGATTTTTGGCCTGAAAGTTGACAATGATGCTGCTTCAACAGTTTTTGTTTTGAATTAATTTAAAGATTTGGTCGTCATTTGTTCATTGTTTTTAGTAGTTGCAGGTATACTCCATGCTGCTCTGTGTGGTGATCCATACTGACATATTCTTGTCTTTGTCCTTGTAGAGTGGAGGATGAGGCAGTCTTGGACAGAGGAGCGTCCTTTGTCAAACATGTCTGCGATGAAGAGGAAGTTGAAGGTAAGATCAGCGATAATATCTAGCTGACAGACGGCTCACTGTGCAGGCGAAAACCGTAGTCGTCACCTCAAGTACTCGGCTCAGAATTTGACATTATATAAGATGAAAAATGTCCACTTTAGCGTGACATTTCTGAACAGGAAAATGTTAAGTGCTGTGTTCCTGTCCATTGCTGGCTGTCGGCTAAAGCCACGTAATGTATCTTGAGACTCCCACATGCCTTTTATTGAGACGTACTGAAAGTCAAGACGTTTCATAAACCACACACAGAGAAGCACGTCAGAGTTGTTGGCAATATCTGTGCGAGTGTTCTCCCTCCCTCTCTGAGTGTCTGTCTAATGACTTCCTGGAGACATTCAGTCATCATGAGCTGCTATGTAGGAAGTAGTTGGCATTTATTTGATTTCACAATTTGACTGACTGACTTTATCTCTTCCTGATTGTGAAATAAGCAACAAACTACCAATATCACTGAACTGTTTAAACCTAAAAAAAAAAACAGAATACGTCAAAGTGGCCACATGATAAGCAAACATTTCATACCATTGTGATTTCCTTGTAATTATGAGCGTAATCTGACCTGCATTCCCTCTATTGTATCGTTTGCTGCAGGTCACCACACTGTGTACATTGGTGTGCACGTTCCCAAGAGCTACCACCGGAGGAGACGCCACAGACGCAAGTCTAGCCACAAGGAGAAGCGGGAACGAGCTGAACACAGCACGGAAGGATACAAGTCGGATGGGGACTACGCAGACGAGTCCACCACAAACATCCTCAAACCGCTCAGTGAGTTCTGATATAAGCATCCAGTGTGCAGGATATAGTTCACAGGAGTCCTCTTAGTAATGGCTTTATCACTCTGGAGACGTTGGGTGAAGTCCAGCAGCCTACAGGATATCAGTTCTGTATAAGGAGGAGGGATGGGGTGGGGTGGCAGCCAAGGAAGCAAAAGTATAAAATCTCAACAGAATTAGTGGAGCGAGGGAACAGGAACACGTTGAATACTAATCTGAAAATGACGCCGCATTGGCTTTGAGTGTGTAAAGTAAATACAAGAGGGGTATTATCTGTCACCTTGATGATTAACATCGTACTTTGTGGGATTTGTGAGAGAGGATTTTCAGAAGATAAAAAAACTGTTAGATGAGGAAGTAGAAGACGAAACACAAACGGTAAAATATCAAACTATTTCACAAGGTAAATGAGGATATTGCTGCAACAAGTGGACCTAATGGAGAGCCTAAGTCCCGCCCCATCTGGTGGACGCAACGGAGGAACGTTAGTCAGCGGAAAGAGATAAATATTTTTTAATCTATCTAATTTACATCTAATCACACATACTATTGGAGTATCACACTGTGAAAATACATAATCAGAAAGACGACACACCTAAAGGTCGCCTAGTGTTGTCTCTGATGCCTGTTTGTTCATACCATTAATGGGTCTGGTCGTTCTTTCTCTTCCCAGCTGATTAAAAGCCCAGGAGTCGCTGGATAAAACACATCAGGTCAGATAACATTTCATCTGTGCCTGGTCATAGCTAATTAGCTAGCTAGCAAGTGTTGGTGACGTATATTGTCCGAGACGAGAGACGTCGTTCACTGAGCGGTTTCACCCAAATACGGCAATATTAACGTTACTGTCTGAGTCTTGAAGCCACAGAGTTCAAACAATTTATCAAGCTAGCAAGTGGGTAACATAATGCAGGAAATGTAAATGCATAATGACAGAGGAGAAAGATGAGGTTGTTGAGAATATCAGCATTTTCCTCACATATTATAAAATTACCAAGAAAAACAATATGAGTAAAATTACAATATACTGTACGATATTAACTTATTGTGCACCGAGAAATGAACTTCCATGGGCTCCAACATTTCTGTCAATGTCACAAGTTGTGATCTCTGAGCTTTCGGAAACTTTCCACTTATGAGGTCGTGAAAACGACATGAGGGCGGCGTTCATATGGGCACAGCTCATAAACGCGACCCCACTTGAAGGCACCATTAGATGCTCTATTGAGTGCTGCAGGGATGACGTATTTCTGTAGGCCATCCAGGAAGTCAGCATCACCCTGGGTTCCCTAGACTAAAAGCCAATGGCATTTTTCCAATGCAGGTATACAAAGAGTGAGTATACACAACGAGGCTGTAAAGGCGGACGAGTCGGTGTGATGACATTTTAGTTGCCTCACGTAGCCACAAAGACATATAAAAGCTTAAAAATACAGAAGTGGGGTATTTATTACTGTATTTTCTATAGTAGAACCCTTATCCAGGCATCTGAGTAAAAACCCATTCAACAAAGCCATAGCTGACTTTCAGACGAGGGGACCGCAAACACTAAAGTGCGAACTCACTTCCTGGCTTTTGGACTCATTCCTGCAGCACTCAGTACCGACCCACCAACAGCACTAAATGAATGATAGTCCACGACACGCATAGAGATGCAAAATGCACATTAAGGACGTTGTCCGTCTCTTCCTGCTGTAGGAGAACACACCAGATGTCTCTCCTTGATCTCCATATAGAAGCTTAGGAAAGTGGCATAACCATTAATCCCAAGATCGGTTTCTAGAACAGAAGGAATTATAATACCAAAAGGGTCTTTAGATAAGGTCAGGTTCAACCCGTATGTCTCCTCAGTGTACAAGAAGAGACTTTTTTATTTACATGGTTACACAGGTGGGAAAGCACTGAACAAGTGTCAGTAAATGAGCCATATAATTGTATGTGGATTGGATTAAGGCTTTTCTTGGGTGGGTAATTAAAAGAGTAGTAAACATTACGGGTTAAAATCTATTTGCAAGACTTATAATTATCACAATAGTGGAATTCACCTTGAAATAGCACAGCCTGGAAACTTGCATAATGGAAGAGTGTTTACTCTGCTTTAGTGCTGGTGGAGGTAACCATTAAGGTCTCTCAAAAAAATGTGTTGAAGATGGGAAAAGGGTGGGATTTACCTCCCAGCCCACCCGGGCATGTGTGGGCAATGACAGCAACACCACATACCTGAAGGTAAACAAATGCAAATCAAGAATTATAAGCTATCACTGAGCTGATAATTACAGTGACACCTGAAATAGACAATCACACGTCAAATATGTAGTAAGATGGTGACGCAACCAAAGCGGATGATTCACATGTGATACCATAAGGGAGCTATAGGTTTCCTAGCAAGTTGTGCAAACAAGTGTGCGTTATGCAATAATCCTGAGGTGATTTTGCAGTGGGAGCATAGTTTTGTGCAACACCCATAGAGAAAGTGGTAGCAGATGCACGAGGGATCATCCATGCCAAAATTTTTTTTTTTTTAAGGCAAAACGGGGACAGCGTTTGAGCAGAGGAGCCACAGAATGTATTGAAAAACGACAGATGCAATCATTTCCAAAACTCATAACATGTTTTTATCCAACAGAATATTCAGATTCGACCCATATTAGTTTTTTCTTTCAAAAACAGCGTTTTTACTGCATTCATAAAACTGTTTGCGCTCCGGTTTCCTGCACACAGACGGATTGAGAGGGTTCACTTCAAGACATGCAAATAATCAGGAGATGTAACGTATGCTGCCAGAGGAAGCAGATACATTTCTTTACAAATCATTTTTATTCATTTATTTATGCAGACAAGGCAAATGTCTTCTTATCAAGTGTAGAACGTAACTCGGTGTCAGAAAAAGGACCACAGCTTCCCCACCCCATTTTCGTCTTGATCACAAAAAGGGGAGAAAAAACAACTAAATAAATACAAATATAAAATAAAAAATAATTTTAAAAAAGTAAATAAATAGAAAATTTAAGGTAGAAAAATAAAAGGGTCGAGATCTCTCTGTCCCTGCCCCACAAGCTCCGCTCAGGAAACACCATCAGTATCAGCAGATCAGCAGTTATAGTAAAGTCGTTGATGTAGACCAGAAGAGCAAATATATAATAAAATATGACATTTCTGCAAATAACTGCGGAAGTTTGAAGCTGCAGGTTGTAAGAATACCAACTCAACATTTATTTAGCTGTTATTAGTACTCTACTAGGTACTAGTAGTAGGTTTTATTATGTAAATTTAAGTGTTTGTATTTATTCCTATTTATGTGTTGAAGTAGCTGCCTACTTTTTCTATACTGTAGTGTTAATATCTTCAATTTCAAGTCCAAATTTATAATAAAAAGACGATCTTTAAAGAGGATCTATTATGCAGCCAGTAGGTATTATACAGTTGTTACTTTGTGACATCATCACATTACAGAAGAAATGTAGGACTTCAAGCAAGATGTTTCAGGCGGTTCAGGAGCCGTGTTTCTGGTGGGGGGGTAAAGCTTCGTTTATCTGGTGGGAGACACCGTGGCGCAGGCTTCCGTACATGGCGTGCACTATAAGCATGCGCAGAGGCGTTTATGCTCAGCATGTTGCAGTATGCTCAGAAACACCAGGAGGTATACAAACCAAATATTCTGTGGATAAGCAAGAAGTCAGCGAGTGGCAGCGGAAATGCAATTAGGCTGCTACTTAACAGTAGTGAACCCTCAACACTGACATACTGCCAATTATTGCATTTGGGTACTATAATTATTATTGTTGCATACCGCTAAGTTTAAATGACTTTCCATCTCTCGTGCTTCCCCTTGGGTTGCCGCTCTTTACATGAGTCCTTTTTTTAGCATTTACAAAACAATCCCTCATTCTTTCACAGCCTGCAGCAGAAAGCCTCTTCTTTCCCCAGCGTGTTGCCTATTTCTTTTCAAGTATTAGATATCATGTGATTGTCCTTGTGGTCTCTCAGTGAACAGCTGTACAGATGTCTGAACAGGCGAAACTGCTCGGCCAGTCTTCCCTCGAAGGCATTCATGCTGTGCCATGCGAAAGCCGTGATGACGTAATTTTCTTTTTTACGCTGTTTTCAGTATGGCGAGCATAAATCTAGCTTGACTCCCTATGGAATGGACTTTGGGATTTGTAACTTTGCAGACCTTTTGCGCAAAAAAAGTATATAACATAGTAAAGGAAAGGAGGGGAAAAGCAAAAAAAGCATATTGGGTCACCTTTAATGTTTCTGACTGTACTTTTTTAGCATCGGTATCAGAAAAACCTAGTAATTGCTTGGCTGCACTAATTGTGGGAGAAAATCAGCAAAAATCAAACCTCAGGGAGAACTGGATGCTTCTAACTGGATTTGGGGGATTAGACTGTACACTGCACTGTGTGGTATGGATCAGGGTGGGACCGCAGGCATCAGGGGAATCATAAGGAATTCACAGCTGTTTGTTCATCTGATGTTTGTTTTTTTAAATATACGCAGCAGCTGTTACAGTCTGGGGTTGTGACATGTTTCACTCAACATTTATTCACTTGCACACAGGTCCGTCTTCACAAATAGGATGCGGATCAGTAGAGAGTGTTGAGGCATCTACGTAGATCTTATCAGTTTTGTATTAAGAACATCATCCCTCTCGTTCGCCTGCGGTCACGCCTTTTCTCCATCATGCTGGCATCACATTAAGCTGTCAGTTAACGAACACTGCGCAGCAGACAAGCACTGAGTAATCCTCTCACGCTGCCTGCTAGCTGCTCTGATGCTGTAATCCTCCCCGTTACACCTCATGTTCAGGTGTGCTCCAGCCTGTGTGCTTAGTCATCTGAAGGTGCCATGATATGATAAGAGTTTTGCAATGGTACTTTTTCACCAATCAGACTTGTACATTATTACAAATCTTTGCTGTTTGGCTTGGCAATAAGATTATATCTATATCTATATCTTGTCAAAATGCTATAAAAATAACAAATATATATAAATAATATATTTGTCTATATATTGTGTCTATTGCGATACAGGCAACAATACATTTTGAATTGACACATTTGTGCATTTACAGAGGTAGATGTGTATAATAATTTGTTGTCTGTGGTTGCAGTCTTTGAGGATGGAGGTGTGTGTGATATGAAATGATCTCTGTCGTGACAGATTTTGTCCATATCGCCCAGCCCTACTCTTCTATATAAGGTGATGGAGAACCTAGGCAGACCATCATATCTGTTAAAGTCATTTAGATCACATGTTTTTGATATCAACTTAGCCACTATTCACTGCTCCAGTAAACAGTATCTGTGTTGCAAAAATCCCAGCTGTGAAAAGTGTCATAGATTGCGACCTAAATGTCTGTAACAGCCAGCGTTACAGATACAGCCTGTTCTTTGAAGACCAAATCTTAAATGTCCTTTATGTCTTATGTGTATGGTCCAAACATGGTGACATTTGTTTAAATGCAAACAGTGTAAATGGCTCATCCATAGAATCAGACTGTAAATCATCAGACGGGTGGGTGGCGACAGAAGTGGAGCCAAACACAACAACAGGTTTGAAACTGAAGTGTGGTACACTTAAGTGCCCGACACAAACAGACACTTCTTTCTCATCTGACAGTATCTCTGCTGAAGATCTAGACTGTAAACAGTCTTGTATGGTTGAGTGAGAGGACAGACCCTACTGCGTGATGAGGCTACAGCCACTGTTGGGATAAACATTTGTCTCCTGTTGAGCCGTTAACCACTTCAGTGACCCCTGCAAAGATTTTCATATTAGATTTTTGCCCTTTTTATTTAGTGAGAGGGCATGTCGCCTCTCGCTAACCTGCCTTTATTCTTCTGTTGTCCCTTACCAGTCTGACTAGAGTGAAGATATGGTATCATATGAAACTAGAAACCCTAAGGAACCCATTGGTACCAACCACGTCATTGTCGCCAAAATTGCTAAATGATGCTACGAAGTTACGCTAAATTTCGGTGAGGCAAAATTAAGGGGTCCCTTGACCTTTGACCTCAAGATATGTGGATGAAAGTTATTTATTTGGGTACCCACAAGTCTCCCCTTTACAGAGATACCCACTTTATGCTAATCCTTGCATTAGAAATTTGTCAGTTTCTCCTATTCGAAATTGGTGTATTTGGAATATTTTTTGCATACTTGGGTCCATAAACAGTCCTGAATTACATATATTGGGTATCACTGTAAAGCTGATATTTGTGGATTCAATGAGCTCAGCTGTATTCATGTATGATGACATCCAATCGCAGAAAAATGCAGTTCCAGTAGAAATCTCCAAATGGTTTTTGATCCCAAATCACAGCATGGCTTTTTCTGTGGTGTCCCTCAAGGTCTTGGTGGCTTAATGTGGTATATTGGAGGGATTATTTATTATTTTTATCAATTCTCCAGTGGTTAAAAATGGTTAAATTTACCACCAAATCTGTGTAACAAATCATATCAACCCAAAAGTTCCCACAACTTGTGAGACATAATCGAGCATGACCATCATATACTTATGTTCTAAACCCTTATACACTTTTACAGTTCATTTTAATTCATTAATTCATGTTTATTTCTGATTTCATGACAAACAGGGTTGAGCTGCATCTTAAGTTAAACTTTTGGTTCCCTTTCATATCAGCTTTCAGATAATGTACACAACTTATATCTGACATCTACTGTCAATCTACCACTATCTAAACCTAACTCTCTCTCTAAAAAAAGGGAATGTACTGGTAAGGGGTTAACTGCTCCCACCAGCATGAGCTCACTGTGAGTACCTGGCATGTGTGCATAGATTTCAAATGAGTTGCCTAAAAGCAGCATGTGTAGAAATGTCGAGATAATGGTGAGGGTGTGTCAGAGTTTGATGTGTGCGTGACATGTGCCCGACAACAAAAGCCCCAATTCAAAACACACACACACTAGACAAGAGCCGTTCACTTGTTGGATTTTCCGCTGTTTTGCCCTCTATCTAAATCCACATAAATCCTGTTGACTCTGGCAAACCCCGTGGAGCCGTTCACTTAAAAGTTGTGTGCAACCACAACAAAAGCCTGGTTTTCATTGATAACACCAGTTGTGAGACATGAGAGGTGAGCGGTGTTGTGTACACCGTGTGCCGTCGATACGTGATGCGTTTAAAAGTCAGCTTTCAGTAAGTGGGCCAGACAGCAGAAAGGCCCCGTGGCCGTGAGGACATCTGAAAGATCTCTTGTGTTTGTGTTTTGGACGGCTGGTGGATGACGTTGGTTCGTGTGCGTCACACAATAATGCTGATACACCAGTTGGGGAGACACTGTTTCCAGTGTTTCCAAGCCATTGATCTTGACCTTCATGTGGCTTAACATTTAGATTCCCTTGCTACAGTTGAAGCAACCGTACTATTTTAAAAACAACCATCCTAAATTAAGCTTGGGTGTGCTGTGCTGGGATTAGAAGGTTACGTTGTCGAGGTATCCACCTGTGGAGTGCTGACCGGTACAGCGTATCAAGAGAAAGCTCTTGTGATTTACCACTTAACCTCCACTTTGCCTCAGCACAGCACAGTTGCACAACTTTCTTAGAAGTGTTAACAAGAACAAATCGTACAATAGACAGCCCGTTATATACAATTACTCTTTCTTTATTGTTGTATAATTGGGATTTTATCAGGGAATTTGGAGGTCATAGCTACACTATAAATCCAAAAGTATTGGCTCACCTGCTTTGTCTCGCATATGAACTCAAGTGACATCCCATTCTTAATCCATAGGGTTTAATATGACGTTGGTCCATCCTTAGCAGCTATAACAGCTTCAACTCTTCTGGGAAGGCTTTCCACAAGGTTTAGGAGTGTGTTTATGGGAGTTTTTGACCGTTCCTCCAGAAGCACATTTGTGAGGTTACACACTGATGTTGGACTAGAAGGCCTGGCTCTCAGTCTCCACTTTAATTCATCCCAAAGGTGTTCTGTCAGGACTCTGTGCAGGCCAGTCAAGTTCATCCACAGCACACTCTCTCATCCATGTCTTTGTGGACCTTGCTTTGTGCACTGGTGCGCAGTCATGTTGGAACAGGAAGGGGCCATCCCCAAACTGTTACCACAAAGTTGGGAGCATGCAGTTGCCCAAAATCTCTTGGTATGCTGAAGCATTCGTCACTCCAGAGAAGGTGTCTCCACTGCTCTAGAGTCCAGTAGCGGTTGCAGAAAGTTGGCAACCTCGATGTGCACGATGTGCTTCAGCATCTGCTGACCCCGCTCCATCATTTTATGTGGCCTAACACTTTGTGGCTTAGTTGCTGTCGTTCCCAATCGCTTCTACTTTGTTATAATACTACTGACTGGAGTATTTAGGAGTGAGGAAATTTCACTACTGGACTTGTTGCACAGGTGGCATCCTATCACAAAACCACGCTGGAATTCACCGAGCTCCTGAGAGCGACCCACTCTTGTTTGTTGAAACAGTCTGCATGCCTTGGTGCTTGATTTGATACACCTGTGACCATGGAAGTGATTGGAACAACTGATTTCAGTTATTTGGATGGGTAGTGAATACTTTTGACAACATAGTGTACCTCTTTATGTTTATAAGTCCTGTGTTGGAGGAGGAGCATTTCCTGCAAGTGACTAATCCATCAAGTCAGTTTTGTTTTGATTCATATCTTAGCGCACCTTTCTCAGAAGGAAGTGCGGAAAGGAAAATTTCCTCATGAGGGTTTGTTGTCAAAGTATTTCCCTCCAGCTTAAACAGCTTTGCTTTCTTTCATGGGTTCAAGTGTGTCATGCTGTACAGAGAGGCTGTTTGTTTTTTACCTTCCCTGCAGATCAATATGGCCAGAAGCAGACATGGATGAAAAGACGCCTGAATTTCCTTTTGCACATCTACATCCTTGTTTGTTTGATTTGATCATTGATCGTATCTTTCCTGGAGACTATACCATTCACTGCTATTACTCTGCCAGTCAAATGCACTGTGAGTGTTTGACTTCAAAGTTTGCAGAGGAGATGAAACCAAAATTTATGAAACTATAGTAGCGTGAAGCCCGACTATATCTCGTACGTTTGTGGAAAACACCTTGTGATCACCTTTCGTGTTTCATTCTGACAGATATGTCATTGGATAAACACTCCCTGATTATCTAACTGCTCTGAAAGAGGACTTCATAAACAGCTATTTAAAAGATGTGTTATGTAACTGCGTGTTACAGGCAATGTGATGTTGCATAATATTTGCTGCATCATCAAACACAAATCACCTTTATCAACCCCAATACAGTAAATCTGACCTGTGCTTTAGTATAAAATCCAGACGGCCGAGATCAAATAAAGTTGGGCAGGATTGATTTGTTGCTTACTAACTTGGTTGTTTCTCCTCACAGTTTCTCCAGCTGAGAGGATCCGCTTTATCCTGGGAGAGGAGGACGATGGTCCACCACCTCCTCAGCTCTTCACCGAGCTGGACGAACTACTGTCTGTGGACGGGCAGGAGATGGAGTGGAAGGAGACGGCCAGGTTAGCCTTAAGCCAGGCATGCAATCTGTCAACCACCCACCCTTTTTATATTAAGAGCCATGGGCAGTAGTCAATAGATTTCCTGTTTCACAGTCAGCTTAACACAGTCATTTATGAATAATCGTGTTTTGTATGTGTAGGGAAATAGGCCGCACTCCAGTGAACTCCCAGTCTGCTGTTATCTAATAGAGATCTGTAGTACCTGCCTCTGTGAAAGCAGGAAAAGGCACTCCCACACGAACAGAACAAGACTGAATGTTACAGTTCGGTCTGGAGCGCATTACATTTAGACATTAAAATGTGGATATCATTAAAGAGAACCTAGTTTCCCCTTTCCTTTAGGGTGTTGTATGTGTTTTTTTGTGCTCGTAAAAAGTCTGCAAAGCCTAAAGTTACTCTCCCCACAAAAACCCAGCTCCTGATTTGCCTTAAATACCTCGCATTAAGTCCCGCGTTTTCTCTTGTAATGTGTTGGTGTCACCAAGTATGTGTCCTAGCAGCTAGTTTGGCACGCCGTCAAACAAAGCTAGTTAGAGTGGAGCTGGAGCGGAGTCTGAAGAGTTTGGTTCGGTTGACCAATCATAATAGAGTGGACCAATCAGAGAACTGGGCTTTTCAGGGGAGGGGTATTAGAAAAGTAAAGTGCTTTTTGAACTTTGAGCACATAAACATGTTCTATTAGAAACTCAAAATACAAGTATGTACCTGAAAATAAGCTTAATAGGTCCTCTTTAAACTGTTTAACGGTTTGTGATGCATTCATTATAGTTCTGTAAAGTCCATATTATCTTGTGATATTGTGATAGAGGAAGCTGTAATCAAACTGAGATACTTTTAGTATTGCACTTAAAAAAGTAAGTCAGTGAATGGCTCATTATGCCACAGATAGGTCTGTAGGCAGTCTTTCTGGGAAGGGAAAGCAGGGTTTTCATGAAAGGGAAGACAAATGAACTCCTCTGGGTCAACGGTGTCTCCGTGGCCAGGCTCTTTTCCTAGTAAGACGTGTGGACCAAAGCCAGAGGGACACTCTATCCCCAGAGGAAACCCCATCCTCAGGCCTCAGGAGAATGGCTCTTTTGTAGTGCAGACATGTGAGGCATTATTATTAAAACAAATCCTTGTCCTGAGTCTTACCTTCGAGGCTGAGCTCATCCATGGTAGAAACATTTAGCCATGATGTGTGGCACAGTAGACTGTCGCCACTCCAGCATGCCATGTAGTTTTCTCAAGTCTAGTGATTTATTTTTTTTTTTCTACGCTGTCCTGCATCCCCTATTCCTCCCTTGTGAACCGTGACCAATTCACAACACCGTGAGGCTGTTGTGTAAAGAAAAGAGAACCCATCTTGTCTCCTTTTGTTTGTTGCCTGTATTTGTTCATCAACTTATAAAGTCACTGTTATGTACATTTATATATTATGTGTAGTGAACATTACCTTCGGGAACCTGGTTGTGTTTTATCATTTCTTTGTTCGCACTTTTCAGAAAGTTTACTGGCAAAGTCAAACGCAGCAGTACAAGTAAATCAACACTACATATGTGTGTTTTTGTCCTCTCCTTTCTAGGTGGATTAAGTTCGAGGAGAAGGTGGAGAAAGGTGGCGAGCGCTGGAGCAAGCCTCATGTGGCCACGCTGTCCTTACACAGCCTGATGGAGCTCAAAACATGCATCGAGAAGGGCACCATCATGCTGGACCTGGAGGCCACCACGCTGCCGCAAGTTGTCGGTAAGCCACCAGAATACTGGCACACTCTTAAATGTTTTGAAGAGTCTGAGTGTGACACGATGTTACTCTTCAATCTAACAGAGACGATCATTGACAACCAGATTGAGACGGGTCAGCTGAAGGCGGACCTGAAGGAGAAGGTCATGTACACGCTGCTACGGAAACATCGCCACCAGACCAAAAAGTCCAACCTGCGCTCTCTTGCCGACATTGGCAAGAGTGTTTCCAGTGCAAGCAGGCTTTTTACCAACCAGGAGAATGGTAATGCCAAACCAGCATTTTTTTTATCCCTCTTAACCCAAACCATTCCACTTTCATTCTTTCTGATTTCTCGCTTCTGATGTGAACACTAACCACTGTTGTAGATTTTTCTTTTCCTAATCTTTTCCTTCTTGTCTTTTCCTTCCCAACCTTGTTTTCCTTGTCTTTTCACCTTCTCTTTGGGTGCTTTACTGTCTCTGACCTCCTACATCTGGGGTGTGTTATAGCACGCAACCCTCTCGAGCACCCTGTGCCTTGTTTAAGCCCACAACCCCCAGAGGAGCCATGTGAGGTCACGAGGAGCTCCAGCATGGGATACCTCTGTAAGTGAGGTCGCAGCACTTCTACTGAACGCAGCACAGTTGGAACATGCTCCCATGTAGCAGCACTGAGATTCCCAGTTAAGCTCTCCCTTCAGTCCATTATGGTAAAAAAAGCTCGATGTGTGTTTATTCAGCTAGAAACTTAGAATAGCTTCACTCATTAACTCCCCAATGTATTTAACTAAATATTTATATTGTAACAGAAAGCTAAAACGTAGACTCTGTTCTCTGGTATGGTCAATAAATGGACGGTATCAAACTTTTCTAAAGTTTATGCTCACTCATTTGCCAGTAGTTGCCTAAGTGAGTTTCTGCTGACTTGTAGAAGCAGATAGCTCTCCAGTCTCTGGAGCGTCTGAATGAATGACCATCTGGCATTAGTCCCTAAAGCTTAAGCCTTGCCACATTTAGCTGTGTGTCCTGAGTTTTCTGGCTCTCTCTATGTACTTTCCTGGTGCCTTTCTTTTCTGGGACTCGTCTTTGTCCTCTGCCCAACATGTCTCATTTGAAGCTCTGCTGTCTCACCTGGCCTCGTTTGATCCCAGCGTTGTGTCACTTCTCTGCAGGTAGCCCGACTACCGCCCACAGAAACCTCACCTCCAACAGCCTGAGTGACTTCTCTGACAAACCAGAGAAGGATCAGGTAATCCGTCTTGTGTGGAGATATGCAACCATTATGCAACCTCATAATGGATGATACTTAAAGAGATAGTTTTGAAATGTGGTTGTATGAGGTACTTATCCATTGTGGGTGTATTACTTACAGTAGATGACAGTCGGTGAGACCCCAGGAGCACCAACACCGGAGTAAAGCCACGTACTGCTGTGGAAGGGGTCACCAGAAAACTTATTTTAGCCACCTAAAAGAATCAATATCAATTTAAGTGTTCGCTGTATGTTGAATATTTTCACCACTTTATCTCGCTGTCTGACTGCTCTATTTCTCTCGAAAGCCAGCAGGCTCAGATGACCAAAAACAGTACAGATACATTTCACTTTCAATGCAGTTCATCATCCGAATATATTCTAAATATAGGGTACACTTAAATGTTTATCAGATTTTTGCTCAAGGGCGAACTGGCACCTCTCCAGCTACCAGTCCACGCTCCGTACTTGGTACATGCGGAGACTTGAATCGGCGACCCCACGGACTGAGCTACTAAGTAATACACCTTCTAAGGATGAATGCCTCATTCAACCCTGCTCCAAAACACCCCAACCATCCCTTTAAGGTCTCCATTCACAAAGCAGCACTATGCAGGGTCATGTGTTGGACTGTGTGTGTGCATGATAAATAAGACCCTTGGCGCTCTCTCTGCTCACAACAAAAGCTCACTGTCTCCTGTCATTGTGCCGGGAGTTTCTATTATCCGCACATGCAGCTTCTCTCAGTCATGACTCATGATGGAGTGGCAATTTAGCTGTGAGGTCTACAGATATGATGCACATAGATAAAAGCTCACAGTTAAGCTGTAACAGCTGGAATTATGCTCAGCAGCAGTTGATGAAAGTGTAGAGTTGTCAGAAATTTGACATGACGCCAAGGCCTTAGTTAATCATCTCCCTGCAACTGAGTTTTTTCTTTCATCCACAACATATTATTTGTGTACTTTGCATATCAGTTTAGTGTAATACTAGTATTGCATAAGCTAGTAAAATGTGTTTATTAGGTGGCATAAAGTCAAGTACTTAATTCTGGGAAAGGGCGGGGACCACCTGTACCAATAAAACACCACATCAGTCCCGTCAGGCTTGTTGCAACCACATTTTTATCACACTTTATCACCACATTTCTTTAAAGTGTCACATATATCTATTTGATCGTACTGCGTGTGATGGCGAAAGGGAGTGAGTGTGCCCGTGTGTTGCAACAAATAACTTTAATTCATTGTTACAATGCCGCCTGACATTTTAATTCGCTGACTTTTCGTTCCTTGTCGTCACAGCTGAAGAATAAGTTCATGAAGAAATTGCCCCGTGATGCTGAGGCGTCAAACGTGCTGGTTGGAGAGGTGGACTTCCTGGAAACTCCCTTTGTGGCGTTTGTTCGCCTGCAGCAGGCCGTCATGCTGGGGGCTCTGACCGAGGTCCCCGTGCCCACAAGGTAGAGCCGGTCATGACATCAGTAAATCTGCCACTTGAGATCCCGACTTAGTGAAATGTGCCCTAACAACTCATTTTCTTGTTCCTTAGATTTCTCTTTGTCCTGCTGGGCCCCAAAGGTAAAGCAAAGTCCTACCATGAAATTGGAAGAGCCATTGCCACCCTGATGTCAGATGAGGTACTTTGCTACGATGCTAATTTGATATTTCACTGCTGTTAACATTCACTCTTGAGACTGTGCAGGGGGATTACTTTGGTTTTAATGTGAGGTAGCTGTACTTGTATTAAGGGATTATCTTGAGTGCCATGTGTTGCTAAAATTCATGTTTTGCGCTCCAAGTTTTACTGAAATTATGACTTTTGTCTGTTTAATTGCTTTTGTTTGAAACTGTAACGGCTACAGAACACTAAACTGATCCGCACTGCTCTAATGCAATAGATATCATCCTCTTTAAAGTCTGATTGGATTATTTAAGCCCTGATTGGTTGTGAACCTGAGATAATGGCATTTTGAGATCCCTTTCTACCAGATAATGAAATAGAAGAAGAAGAAGAAGATATTCCTTTATTAGTCCCATGAGGGGAAATTCAATTTTTTTCACTCTGTTGTTAACTTATACACGGTACATGCAGACCCGAACACACACATGCACAAACATGCAACAATGGAGAGATGTCAGAGTGATGGGGCTGCTCCTGACAAGCGCCCCGAGCAGTTGGGGGTTTGGTGCCTTGCTCAGGGGCACCTCGGCAGTGCCCAAGAGGTAAACTGGCACCTCTCCAGCTACCAGTTCACACTCAGTTCTTGGTCCGGGACTTGAACCGGTGACCCTCCGGTTCCCAAGCCAACTCCCTACAGACTGAGCTACTGCCGCCCCCAAATACCCATTAAGGTTTTAGAAGTTGCAAGCCTGGATTCCTATCTATCCTCTCAGTCTGCAGACAGTCAATGAATGACTTCTGACAAAGCATTACAATCACTTAAAATTAATACTGTACTAAGAAATGTGTCACTAGAGAAAAACAAAGTGTCAATAAACAAGACTAGAGTCTAGCATAGACTCTAGCGTATATAAGAAGTGACATAGCCACTGTGGCAGCACCCATTGGTTTGTGGACTGCTATTTTGAAGCCTTGAATTTAACAATTTGGCCATTGCCGTTTTGTTTTCTTTGCAACCAGAAGTGACACAACAGGGTGAAGCTAAGTACAACTGACCAAGGTTGTAATTAACTTTCATGAACTGAAAACACACTGTGAAAGGGTTAAAGTTGTAATACGCAAAACATGGACAACTCCAAGACTGGACAACGCTGCGGCTGTCGATCACAAGGTAGCCAAGCTCTATAGTATACTCTGCTTTATGGTCTATTTGACTCTAAACAGGACCACAGTTTACTAAATGAACATCATGCCGTATTGAAGAAGACTTGAAACTAGAGACTGAGACCATGATCTCATGTTTACACTGTTTACTGAGGTAATAATCTGAATCAGAATTACTTTATTAAGTAAATCACTTTTCTTTTTTTCTAAATTAAGGGGAAATTACTTTCCGTTGCAACAGCTCCTACTCAAAGTGTAAAAAAGTGTTAAAAATAATGAATGAAGTGGGTGATTTCCCCATAGACATTTTCCCATACACTTCTATACAATCAAACTTCTTTTCTTGTTTTTGCATCCAGAGGAGTCGCCCCCTGCTGGCCATATTTATTGATTTTCAAAAGGGTACAATAATCAAGGATTAATGAGCATAATGCAAATATGTGCCCTCTCTTTCCCACTCACCCTCAACACAGAACACATTCACCACACAAGAGAGCCAAAAAACGAAATAAAATAACCGATAAACAATAATAAATAAAATAAAAATATATGTATGCTCATATATATATATATATACATATACACAATTACATTATAAAAACATGAACAGAAGCTTTATACAAATATGTATATAACAAGGGTCATCAGGCATAATGGTGGGATAAGACCTACATAGAAATTGACCTTAAGATCTCAGTCACTCATTGAAAAGTTAATGGGTCACTAGAGTTGGAACCTGTGGAGAACAAGAATTTCTGTACCGAACTTCAACCAATAGTTTTCAAGACACTTTACTCAAAACCACAAACCTCACAGCGGTGGCACTCGAGGAAAAGAAGTATTACACCTTCTACAGTCCTCTTGCCTCTCTGGATATTGCTGTATCAATCATCACAGCAGTTTGCCTGGCCGGTCCTGCTGACAGTCAACAACTTATAGCTTTATAGTTTAGTGGTGTTGAAGTTGCGGGAGACAAATTTTGTTTTGGTATCGGCAGCCTAAATGCAATAGAATAATCCAAACAGGCTTCTCCAACACAGCTCTGTCTGCCTTGTGTCACCTGACAACCCCTCTGTGTTGTCAGGAATGCTAAAAGACCGCTCATGGCGTTCTTAAACATGAGAGCACCATGCCCGCAAATTCCCACAGGCCTCGAGCTCTACCCAGTATATCTCACATGTCAACATGACAGGATAGGAAGTGTTTTTCCAGGATTTCCTCAAGTTAAACTTTACCCTCTGATCTCTCCCGTGACAGCGGTCACAGGTTTATCAGATGTTTGTGTTTAGGAGTCATCAGGCCTCTAGTATTCTGCCTGTTTTCCCTGTGGCCTTGGGGTGCACACTGATAATGACGTATTCGTTGTGTACATTGTGAAAGAGTTTAGTAATTCTTAGTTGTTGTCAGTATTATTAATGGTGATGTTGGTTGCATTTCAGTGACTACACTGCTGCACTCTGTGTCCCATTAATCAAAAACAAATAGCTGGTTCTTCAGTGAGCCGTTGTTGTTGCACACTTTGTGTTTTTCCTCTCAAGCCCTGTTTAAATAATTGAAGGACATGTTATATCATCGATTGGCTGATTACTAATGTTTGTTCGCTGCCAGGTGTTCCACGATATTGCCTATAAAGCGAAGGACAGGCAGGACCTGCTGGCTGGTATCGAGGAGTTCCTGGATGAGGTCATCGTCCTGCCCCCTGGAGAGTGGGACCCCAACATCAGAATAGAGCCGCCCAAGTCTCTGCCCTCTTCAGACAAGAGGTCTGCTCTAATCCAGCAACCTCATCCAAATTAATGAAGTCACTGCATATAAATCTATTCTAACGTGTAACATGATATCATGAAAACATCCTCCCCACATCACCTTTTTCTCTTTTTCCTAAACTGAAATTATATATTTTTGCTGCTGGCTGCACATAATTATTGGAAATTAAATGCAAAACTGCTGTTTAGCATTTAGCCAAAATGCTAAGCTATTGTAAGAGTTGCAGTCTTAAAGTCAGAGAAGAAGAAGAAGATAATTTTCCTTTATTCGTCCCACTAGGGGAAATTCAATTTTTACACTCTGTTGTTTTTACTTATACACGGTACATGCAGACCCGAGACACACACATGCACAAACAGGACCCATATACATGCATCAAATGGAGAGATGTCAGAGTGAGGGGGCTGCTCCTGACAAGCACCCCGAGCAGTTGGGGGTTTGGTGCCTTGCTCAGGGGCACCTCGGCAGTGCCCAAGAGGTAAACTGGCACCTCTCCAGCTACTAGTTCACACTCAGTTCTTGGTCCATGTCGGGACTGGACTCATTTTCAGCAATATTCACCTAAAGTAATACGGTAGCAGCAAAATACCTGAGTATGTTGAATTGAGCAAGGGTGCATTTTATTTCTTATGTATTTAATGAGTAGTTTTCATCTATATGTACTGTAGACGTAACAGCCACACAGGACCTGCATTTTCATAAAATAGTGTTGTTAAATGTCTTTTAAAAAATGTATTTGCAAAAATAATACGATTTTTGTGGTTTTAAGACTCGTGGAATGTGACTGTTTGTCTTTTTGTTTTTGAAGGAAGAACATGTATGCCGGAATAGACCCACCTCAGATGAATGGCGACACCCCTCATGATGCGGGAAATGGAGGGGGAGGAGGACACGAGGTTGGAGAGGAGCTCCAGTTCACCAGGAAGTAAGCAGGAGTTCACTTTCTTAAATGAAATGAGTGTGTGTGTGTGTGTGTGTGTGTGTGTGTGTGTGTGTGTGTGTGTGTGTGTGTGTGTGTGTGTGTGTGTGTGTGTGTGTGTGTGTGTGTGTGTGTGTGTGTGTGTGTGTGTGTGTGTGTGATAGTGAAGTAAAGAAGAACCATCTGAATCACAGGGTACAGTTGCCATGATGTTCGTGCTATTGGGTGGATACGTGTAGATGAAGGCGTTATCATCCTGATAATAATCTTGATGGCATGTGATATGTTGTCAGTCAGGATATGCATCATTAAGTAAAAGTCATAACATAAAAATAAGGAAACATTCTACATGACTAAAAACAAGTAAAGCGCTTCCTATTGCAAAAAAAAAAATTGATTTTCCTTCATTTGTGTGATTTACTGTGTATTGCTCAAGTGAGGCAAGTTGCACCTGCATGTTGCACCTGCTAACTGAAATGCTTCTTCTTTAAGGTTTTGTGGAGGTCTGATCCTGGATATCAAGCGGAAGCTGCCGTTTTTTGCCAGCGACTTCTACGATGCGCTACATATTCAGTCCCTGTCGGCCATCTTGTTCATCTATTTGGGCACGGTCACCAATGCGATCACGTTTGGAGGCTTGCTTGGTGATGCAACAGAAAATATGCAGGTATGGTTTGTTGTGGTTTTATTATATATCGAGTCAGGTTTGCGTCTGCAGAGATATTGTGCTGCACATTCAAAGGGGAGCTCCACACTGCAGACCAAACAAGTCTCCTCTTAACCTTGAAACAGCTTAACTTCCAAGGTGTGTTATGACTGCTGACAAAGTTTAACTGGGTGTCTAAAAGATGAACTCTGACCTAATGACCACTCCAGTTTGGCTTCAGATGGCACAGTCCTAAATCACACAGTCGTTTAACTGGATGACACCTTTTTTAATTTTAATTTAACGAATGCCAGAGATATGTTTCTATATTCTTATTGCATGTAAATGTCAGATAGAAAAGGAATTCAGGGGAAGTCCAGCAGTTAATATTACAAGCTGGGAGACTCACAAGAGACAGTTTTAAAAAGAATGGCCAAAATCGATGCAGCAGATCCCAAGATATAAAATAAAATAGGTTGAGATAAAGCTTTATAAATCCTAAAGGAAATCTGTCAGAGCTACAACGATTAATCATTTAGTCGTCAGCTATTAAATTAATTGCTAACAATTTTGATAATTGATTAATTGATTTGAGTAAATATTTAAGAACAAAGTCTAAATTCTCTGATTCCAGCTTTTTAAATGTGAATATTTTCTGCTGTCTTTACTCCTAAACTGAATATGTTTGAGTCATGGACAAAACAAGACATTTGAGGGCGTCGTCTTGGGCTTTGGATAACACTGAGCGACATTTTTCACCATTTTCTGACATTTTATAGACCAAAAAACTAATTGAGAAAATCAACTAGCTGCTTGCTGCTTGCTCAAAAATTACAACATCATAAGAATGAAGATATTAGAATAATAAATATAGTGAATAAGAAGTAATACTAACACCGGTGCCTGTTGGAATAACAAAAGTAGAAGAAGATAAAAGCAGAGACTGACTTTTTGTCCTAGTATAGGTCAAGCTTTATCCTACATATCCCATAATACACCTAGACAGTGTCTTTCGTCAGACCCTAGATGCTCTTTTACTATAATCCCCATGCCCTCAGGTTGTTACAGACTTTCTGGTAAAAGTTTTCAGTCTTAAGCTCAAGCCAAGACAATCGTGATGACTGAAAACTCCCTCCAGAAGACATACGGAAGACATTACATAACAGGCACTTCCCCTTTGCAACAAAAGATTAGGTACTAAGTTAAAATGAAGCAGCCTTGGTAGGACGTTGTTTCATCATTTCATTATTGCGCTTCTGCAAAATCCAGCCTACTTTAGCATTAAAGTAGAATATAGCCCACATTAGCTGGGCACTCTGTGTATCTTATGTACATGATGTTGGAGCTGTGTAAATATCACAGGGCTCCATGTTAAGCCACAAACTAATGAACAACAAAAAGAGTTCACTTCAGCTGATAAGCCATGCTAATTTGGAGCTCAAAGGCTCATACTGCATCCATCTGTTGGACCTGCTGTTGACAGGGTTGCATATGGAAGAGTTGTTTAATAGACTGCTGCGTCCATCGCGGTGTCCCTGCATGGTAGCTGAGTGCACAAGGTTGTCCCTGGCTTTGATCGCTCTCCTGGCATGGAGCAGAGTAACAGCCTCACGGATTTACCCAGGCTGTAAATAACCATAGATCCAGATTACTCAGCCACTGTAGCTTCGTCATGGCTGCATCATCCCCCCCCCCCCCCCCACCACCTCCACCTCCTCAGTCCTCCTCCACTTCCCCCTTGTTCACTCTGAGCAAAGCAGAGGGAATCCCTGCCCTCAGCTGACCTTCCTCAGCACTGGTCTCAGAAATACAGCCAAGTTGTCAATTACTCCTTCATATACAGCGTCTATATAGCGTTAAGCTTGTGAAATGCACCACATCTGAACAACTGACAGCAGTGGAAGTTAAACAGGTCGGTCCTGATGGGCCAGTGATGTGTATAGGGAAAACAAAGCTTCCAGCTGAGTAAGCACTTATTATGGTGTTGACAGAAAGAGTTTCAGGAAACACAGGAAAATGTGATTTAAAAATGTCTGAACTTTCCACAATAGTTAATATGGAGTCATGCTCAACGCATGAATGCCTGGTCTCATCTCCTCTGTATACTTTCTAGGCCTGACATGTTCCATGAGCTGTGTATGTGTTTTTCCATGTGTGCAGGGAGTGTTGGAAAGTTTCCTGGGTACGGCACTGACGGGAGCAGTGTTCTGCATGCTGTCCGGTCAGCCCCTGACCATTCTCAGCAGCACAGGCCCCGTGCTTGTCTTTGAACGACTCCTTTTCAGCTTCAGCAAGTGAGTACTCATTCAAGCACTTTGAAATCACAGAATATGAGCGAGGGGGTGAATTACAGGCAGGTATTTAGAGATATTTGTCTATGCCCAAAGCACAGATGCTGTTTGTTTGTTGCCCCCTATAAATATATTTACAACATAAGGAATACAAACAGATGATTCACATTAAGAGTAGGATGGCAACTTTGCTTTCATGTTCTCACTGGAACGTAAATCTGCTGGCAGTTACAGTTGCCAGCTGATTGTTAATTTTCCAAGTGTTTTTGCAGTCAGCTTCCTGTCCTGATTGACAGCAACCACACACACCCTTGTGTAGAGCCAGATGTAGGAGAAAGTGTAATAAAATGCATTCAACAATAGGCTTTTACCTCCTGTAGCGGCACTATATATGGTGGGTGAAAACGGAAAATGTATTCTGTGACATATGTGCTAACTTTATATTTTTAATAGGCCGTCAAAGATAATGTGAAAGTTTGTTTTAACAGCAAAAGTGTGTTTAATGCATTTAGCTTGCGATTTTTAGATCGTTCTGGGCTCAGTTTTAGAGCTAGAGTGAGGATACTGGCATCATATGAAACTAGAGTATAAATAAATAAGATAAATAATACTCCAAAGCTGGGCTAAATTTTGGCAAGGACAAACTAGCATGGCCAGTTTCAAAGGGTCCTGACCTCCAGATATGTGAATGTAAATGGGTTCTATGGGTCCCCACCAGTCTCCCCTTTACAGACATGCCCACTTTATGATAATCACATGCAGTTTTGGGCAAGTCATAGTCAAGTCAGCTCACTGACACACTGACAGCTGTTGTTGCCTGTTAGGGTGCAGTTTGCTATGTTATTATTTGAGCATACTTTTTATGCTAAATACAGTACCTGTGAGGATTTCTGGAAAATGATTGTCATTGTTTTATGTGTTAATTGATTTCTAGTAATGAATATATACATACATTTGCAGCATATTGCCCACACCCATGTTGATAAGAGTATTAAATACTTGCCATTTTGAACAGATGAAAAAAGTGCTTAATTGCAATTAAATATTTTAATCAATTGACAGCCCTAATTTATATAATCCATCTATTTGACCTCTGGGAAACAGTAATTGTGCAGATTTTACATGTAATTTCAAGTCCTCCTCCTTCCACTGTACTCCATTCCTCTCCCCAGAGAGAGTCTCCTAGCATTACCAAACACCATGCTGACTATGTTCCACTATTAATAATTCACTCTCATTTAATTTTACACTGTGAGTTAAGAATGTTGTGCCGTCTGTCTGCCAAATGTTTCCATGCCTCTATAGTCAGTGTTTGCTGAGTCAGTGGCAGCTGTTAGCCTTCTACAGCTGTTAGATACGTACAGCACAGGCTGACAACTTCAAAATCAGCGTTTTATTTTGAAAGGCTCCAGAGCATAACTTTCAGGTTAGACAGGTGATTGAAAGTACAGTGAATTCTTGGAGGGATTAAAATGCTCGGAAATAAAATACGATGATGTAGCTTATGCAATTAATCGCTCCCTCTCTGCCGTCCTCCTCCTCAGAGACAACCAGCTGGACTACCTGGAGTTTCGGCTGTGGATCGGCCTGTGGTCGGGTATATTCTGTCTGGTGCTGGTCGCCACAGATGCCAGCTTCCTGGTGCAGTACTTCACCAGATTCACGGAGGAAGGCTTCTCTGCGCTCATCAGTTTCATCTTCATCTATGACGCTTTCAAGAAGATGATAAAGCTGGCCCACCACAACCCGATCAACTCCGACTACGATCCTGAACTCGTCACTCACTACAACTGCCGCTGCTTGCCTGGTACATATGTAGTCTTAACTTTTTCTGCAGTAAAGACAATCAGCTTCATAATTTCACTGTATCTAGTAGCATAAGCAGTGTCTGAACCACCCTTTGCTTAAAACTCCTCACTGACGCCATCAGAATCTCAGCATCACCAATGATCCAGACAGTAAAAGCTGTCATATTTTACCCATTTGGCAGTGAAGTTACTATTGTATGTTAAGCAAATTTTTTGCCGTGTTTACAGTGGAGATAACTAATGATACTAGTACGAGTCGGCCTGTAGATACCAATGTTTACTTTCTCAACAGCCCTATCAATTTCTGTGTCGCCAGTGACTCGGCTGGATTGTTTGGGAGAAAGATGTTGACACTGATACGACAAGTAATAGAAGTATTTACATTTTGCTGATTATTCTTTCTCTGTACTAGGCAACTCATCAGACCTCTCTGATGACTCGACATGGACAAACAGTACTGATCTGGTATGTGGGGTTCTTGTTTTTGCGACATATAGCAGCTTCAGAATTTAAAAACTGTATCTCCAAATACTGCTGCTTGTTGCTTAAAGGGAACCCCTTTGTCCTCGTCTCTCCAGCCAGTGAATGCCACCTGGGCGACCCTGACCAAGCATCAGTGTGTGGAGTATGGAGGGCAGCTGGTCGGAGAGTCCTGTGGCTACGTGCCTGACATCACCCTGATGTCCCTCATCTTGTTCTTTGGGACCTACACTTGCTCCATGGGTCTGAAGAAGTTCAAGACCAGTCGCTTCTTCCCCACCACAGTGAGTGACGGCGCCCATCAATGAATGTGTAGCAGTTTGGCCCTGCACATAATGCCAGAAACAATGAATATCGAGTGAAACAGTGATCGCACAGATGTTTCTAGTGTTCGGTTAACTGTTAATTCTCAGTTTAGTCAACAAGCTCAAGACTACGTGCTAAATCACATTTTCTTTTTACTTTTAGTACATACTGCAGCTGACCTCACAAAGTACGTGCTGTTGCATGCAGTATGCATACAAGTGGGACATAGTACTTCATCATAACATTGCATCTTGCTCATATATCCACTGCGCAGAGGATTGTGGGTCAGAATAGACAGAAAAGCATGCTGACTTGCATACTACAAAATGCAACCATCCTGGTATTTTGGCATATTGCATTTGACATACTATGTATTGGGATATATTAAATCTTTTTCTGGCATACTAAGTAAAGGATCATGTACAGTGAGCTGGATATTGTTGTGAAATAAACCCAGACGAGGCGAGGCGGCAACCCGACACAAAGCAGAGAGGTCTTGTATCATCCTGAAGGGGTTTATTTCACTATAATGACCCGCTAGCTGTACATTATCTTGCTTATTACACAGCTACTTAATTAATAAATCAATAATTAGACACAAGAATGGTCCTCCAGAGTCCAAGATCAGAAATGTGCCCTAGCAACAGGCAGTTATAAAGAAATAACAGACCGTAGAACGCTGTGATTGACTGAGCAGAGTATTCAACAAAGCTGTGTAATAATACTACTTATTTATTATATTTTTATTTTATTATAACAGAATTTGTCTGGTAAATCACCAAAATAAATGAGGATTAACAAATGGTTTATCTTTGCTCAACTACATTGAGAGTCTAAAGCCATGTAGCGGCGCGAGCCTGTGCAGTACTTCAGTACAGTGGTGCTTCGAGCTAAATGCTAACATCAACATGTTAACACACTCACAATGATGCTAAACATGCTGATAAAATAATTGTCAAGGTAGTTAAGCCTGGGCCAAAGTTGTAGGCTAACATAGCCATCCCTACAGCCATGCCACTAGTATGGCTAATAAAACCTAGCATTTTATGGATGTTGCAATATTGACATAACCATTTGCATAACTTAAAAACTTCCTTTCTTTTTCTTGCAAAATGAGTCCCTGGCTCTTCATCAGCCTCTGGTCTGGTTTAAAATACTGCTAACAATCATTGGGCAGTTTAATCGAAGTGACAAATATAATTACACTTGCTGCATTTGCAGAACCAAAAGCACACACTCAGCAAGGTAATATGTTTATCTAAAAACAAGCAGTTAAACAGGGCGCAGTTCTTTGTCAGACAATGTCATTTGAGCCAGTTTATATTTGCCACAAGCAAAAACAAACACCGTCAAACCTGTTGTAAATGTTAACCCCCTCCAGGTGAGGAAGCTCATCAGTGACTTCGCAATCATCTTGACCATTTTGGTCTTCTGCGGCGTGGACGCCTTTGTCGGTGTGGAAACTCCAAAGCTCATAGTGCCAAGTGAATTCAAGGTACATACCACACACTGGAAGAAATGCTTGTAATAGAAATGTGATGTACATTCACAAAAAATAGTTTCATTTTGTTTGAAATCATTGCACTGAATTGTTTTAACTGAATGATAATGGCCAGCCAGGTGCACTTTCCTCTGATTACATTGGTCCATGTTTCTTCTAGGAAGCCTCTGAAATGCTTTAAAATCCCAGTATAATGCTTTCTTTGTAGTTTTTCCTAGTAAGCGATACATGATGAAACTAAGGCACAGTCAGTGTTGGATCACTAAGCTCAAATGTTCCTCAGCTGGCATTAAGACCACCCCGCCTTAGTATAGAGGAAGGGAATGATGGGGTAGAGGAGTGGCTAGCTGCATCAAATAACAACTTGATTAGAGGTGATGTGAGAACACAGACGATCTTATATTTGCAAGGACAAAGCCAGCTTTGTTTGACCACAGAGTCTTAATTCACAGATTTCTGTCAGGTAACAATACACCAGTAACTTCAAACTCTCTGGAAGTGTAATGGAGTAATCACTTTGAATTAGGTATTATTTTTGTTCTGTCTGAGATGCTATCCATGTGTGCATGCAGATAGAAGATGATACATCAGTCAGGTGTCTCTGTGTAGTGGAGTCCAGGTCACTTTAACATTTTTTTCTTCTTCTTCTCGTCTAGCCCACGAGTCCACTGAGGGGCTGGTTTGTTCCTCCGTTTGGAGGGAACCCTTGGTGGGTGTACCTGGCAGCTGCGCTCCCTGCTCTGCTGGTCACCATTCTGATATTTATGGACCAGCAGATCACTGCTGTGATTGTCAACAGGAAAGAGCACAAACTCAAGGTTGGTTGTTGCGCCAAGTTTTATTCATTTTGTAAATTCTAGCATAAAATGCATGAATGAACTTCCAGGGATAAAATGACTGTAAATAAAGGGTTGTATCCTGGATTTTAGAAGTGTAAGAACTGATGATAGCCACCAAAAAAGTTGCTGTTACAGCAGAAAATACATTTTATCTCCCCCCACGATTGTATAATTGTGGAGAACTCGGAAAAATGCAAACTCCCTCCTTTCATTAAAGAAATGGTGCGTAGCATTTCAGGGGCTCTAATACCAGAAATGGATTATTCATAACTATGTTTTCAGTAGTGTATAATCACCTGAAATTAACTTGTTTTTTTTTTTTTTTTTTGCTTAGAACGAGCCCTTCATACAGTTCACAATCTTCATGATTTGGGCTCTGCATGCCACCACATTGGATTTGAAATCAAACAACTAAGACGCAATTGTGAAGTGCAGATTTCCAGGTTTAATTCAAGGGGTTGAACAAAAATATCCTATGAAGCATTTAGGAATTGGAAGCATTTTTATACAAAGTCTCCTCATTTCAGGGGCTCAAAATTAATTGGACAAATTAACGTTACCATAAGTAAAATGTTCATTTTTAATTCTTTGTTGAGAATCCTTTGCAAGCAACGACTGCCTGAAGTCTGGAACCCATGGACATCACCAAACACTGGGTTTCCTCCTTTGTGATGCTTTGCCAGGCTTTTACTGCAGCTGTCTTCAGTTGATGCTTGTTTGTGGGTCTTTCTGCCTTAAGTGCATGTGAAATATATGCTCGATCGGGTTGAGATCTGGTGATCGACTCGGTCATTGCAGAACATTTCACTTCTTTGCCTTAAAAAAACTCCTGGGTTGTTTTAGGTTGTTTTGGATCATTGTCCATCTGTGAAGCGCCGTCCTATCAACTTTGCTGCATTTGGTTGAATCTGAGCAGAAAGTATATCCCTGTTCACCTCAGAATCCATCTAGCTGCTTCTGTCATCTGTCACGTCATCAACAAACACTAGTGACCCAGTGCCATTTGAAGCCATGCGTGTCCATGCCATCGCTCTGCCTCCACCCTGTTTTACAGAAGATGCGCTTTTGGCAAAGTCTAATCTGGCCTTTCTATTTTTGAGGCTGATTAGTGGTTTGCACCTTGTGGTAAACCCTCTGTTTTACTCTCATTAAGTCTTCTCTAGATACTGATACACTTACTTCCTGGAGAGCGTTCTTCACTTGGGTGGATGTTGTGAAGGGGTTTTTCTTTACAATGAAAAGGATCCTGTGATCATCCACCACTGTTTTTTTTCCATGGACGTTCAGGTGTTTTTGAGTTCCCAAGCTCACCAATTTGCACATACCAAACTGTTGAGTTGGCCAATCCTAACATTTCTGCTATCTCTCTGATGGGCTTCTTCTTTTTTTTTTTTCAGTCTAAGGATGGTCTGTTTCACTGCCATTGAGAGCTCCTTTGACGCATGTTGTGGGTTCACAGCAACAGCTCCACACGTGGAGTTAACTCCAGACCTTTTCACTGCTAAATTAACGAAAGGTTAATGAGAGCTCATGCAGCCTTCTGAGTCAATTGTCCAATTACTTTTGGTCCCTTGAAAAAGAGGTTGCTACATATTAAAGAGCTGCAGTTCCTAAACCATTCGTCCAATTTGGATGTGAATACTCTGAAATTACAGCTGAGGGGCAGCACTTTAAGCCTGTGTTGATTATATAACTGTAGCCTGAATATGTTTTTGTAAACAGCTAAAATAACACAACTTGTGTCACCGTCCAAATATTCCTGGGCCTGACTGTATCTACACAGGGAACAGGTCCTCTTCATGGAGTCCACCATATTGCTTTCCCATGTTTCTATAGTAGCCCAGAATGTATGAACCAATCACTGGCTTGAGAGACAGCCTTTCACATTTTTACATTACCTGAAGGCCACTGTAGTTCCCAGACACGTTTGCAAAACCGAAGTAACATGAGCTGCAGAGTGCAAAACCGTGGTGCCGCCAGCCGCCGTCTCACTTCCACTGCTGCTAAAATCGTACTCAGGGTAGGAAGGGTACTCAGTTGGTTTCAATCTGCAACCACGCGACAAGATGGCACCAGATACTTAACATTGTCCCTTTTAAGATAGTCAAATGAGGTAATTGATGCTGCATTTTATTTGTAGTAGGTGTCATTGTTCTACAAACACTCGTACAGTTCAATCTGTCAATTTAATTTGTCCTTTTTTATTGCTCCTCTGCTACCTAACCTAGGTGCTCTGAAGGAACAGTTTCTCAAATAATACAAGTACAATTATCTTCAGCTCGTAGCACATAAAGAGAGTGTAATTAGCCAACTAATAATACCTAACACAGTTCCCACAGGCAACTGCCACACCTCACTAGCACGATACTGCAGAATGAAAACACTTTCTCATTAAGTTCATTAAAACCACCTGAAACA
This sequence comes from Pterois miles, assembly GCA_947000775.1. NCBI lineage: Eukaryota > Metazoa > Chordata > Actinopteri > Perciformes > Scorpaenidae > Pterois > Pterois miles. The sequence goes on along the minus strand of CAMQGK010000514.1, from coordinate 6,213,139 downwards.
ATACTGAGCTCATGACGGAGCTGTGGCCCTGCTTCCTATTGGGATACATTTGTGCGCACCACATGACTGTCTGGAGAAATCCTCTTGCTGCATACTTCATCTGTATACTGTAGTTCAATGTGAGAATCTCATTCTTCTGCTCTCTTTCCTCCCATCTCCTCTCAGAAAGGAGCAGGCTATCACTTGGATCTGTTCTGGGTGGCCATCCTGATGATTATCTGCTCTTTCATGGGCCTGCCGTGGTACGTGGCTGCCACCGTCATCTCCATCGCCCACATTGACTCTCTGAAAATGGAGACCCAGACATCGGCCCCCGGGGAACAGCCCAAATTCCTGGGTGTCAGGTGAGATAACGCAGCTCCTGGACACCGTGTTGACGTCATTTTAGAATTAAATGGTTTCTAACACGATGCTCCAGAGCAAAGGTTTCTGCTCTTTGCTCTATTTTCCCAGAGTACTGTCAGCTTTCGACAGTGCCAGGTAGTTAATTACATTTATTTTGGATTCCCAGGTTGAAATAAATCTCTTAGCAGGTGGCTGGAAGGCAGATTTGAGGACAATGGCTAGTAATGCTGTGCGTAAAATCCATACCAAAAATGTACATACAGACAAAAGGGAAAATTGCATACGTCTTGTAAAGTTTTCCCTAATAAATTTGAAAATGTGAACAAGTGGACAAGCCTTGTTTCCTCCTGCTATACTCCCATAATTAACCCAAAAAATGAAGACTGTGAATCTTCAGTGTGTTTGTTAATGTCGTTGCAGTATTATCTCTAGTAAATTTGGTTCTATGGATTAATTTGAGATCATGGAAACATGATATGAACTGTTTTTCAGTGATTCAGATCTATTGCCTTTCATGCTTGTGATTATTGATTTAATTTTTCCTCTTTTTCCACCAATCCAGGGAGCAAAGAGTCACCGGTACCTTTGTTTTCCTCCTCACGGGACTCTCTGTCTTCATGGCTCCGATCCTCAAGGTAGTGCTCCAACTTTTTTAATTCTTCCTCCACTGAAATATGGATTACTGTCCGCCTCTTTTAGGACAAACTCCTGTCACTCCTCCTAAATTTAAAATAATTTCAAACCTTGTGTTCATCCGATTAGGAACTCCCATAGTTGCAGTAATTCAATGTGAAATAGGCATGTTCATCGGGGCTTAAGCTCCGATTGCAGCTGAGTGCCTTCTCGAGTTTCCATTCCCACATTAAGCTGCCAAACAAAAACTGTGCCTTAGTGAGAGGAGATTGTTGGAGCTGCTACTCCCCCTTGTGGACATTTTAATTGTTGTGCTTCTGGGCCTGTGAATATATTTTCCTTTTCCAGACTTTGGGAAAGATGCAAAATGTTAAGTAAAAATGATGATTAATTCTGTTTCAAATGTCTTTTCATTTATTTATGGTTTAAATATTGACTATATATTAAAATGTCTGTACTAGCTTGCCTGATTAGTGTGTCCCCCCCCCCCCACCTGCCTTAAAGACTGCCTAATACTGACAAGTAGTTGCCAAACCTGAACTAATGGTAGCCAAGTGACTTGTCACACTGTGGTTTTGTTTACAAAAAGAGCATTCTTAGAAAAGCTGCTTGAGGACTATTTTTAAACTAAGCAGTTATACTAAAAATAAACACAAATTAAGCCAGCTCTAACATTTTTAGCATGTCTTGAACCTAAACGGCCTTTACTAGCTGGTTACATATCCCATTAATGACTTCATTGTGCTCTGTGCCCTTCAGTTCATTCCCATGCCTGTGCTCTACGGTGTGTTCCTCTACATGGGAGTGGCCTCACTCAATGGTGTTCAGGTGAGTCTTACCTGTTCAGTTCCTGCTAACCAGTGTTGGGAAAGTTACTTAAATGACAGGCAGTGAGCCTACGGTTAGGAAGTATTTATATAGTCAACCAGCACTCCTGTTCACATGCTCTCCACCTCTGAACAAAACCTACCTGAATGTAGGCTTACCAACCAAATGCAAGCCAAGCTAACGGTGGCTTGCTAGGTACTAAAACACAACATTTAGGCAAATGTACCAGTGTCGAACTAGCAGCTAGGACACAACACTTAAGCTAAGCTACTGGTGGCGGGTTAGTCACTAAGACACAACATGTAAATAATCAAACTTTTAAGTTAGCTGGAGGTGTATTTGTCCTCTTGTACTGTAGGCTACTGTAATTATTGAATTCAAATTGTAATCTGGTTACTGGAAAAAGTAATACTACTGTTTAGAGTCACTAAAATGTTAGTAGCAGCAATGCTGCTAATAAATCAAAGTGAAATGCACCCTTAAAACAGTCTGAAGAAGCACCTCACTCACTTACAGTAACTACTATACTATGCAAAATGTTAAATGTTGGACTGCAGCATGTCCATTCGCATGACCCGGCTGACCTTTTAATCTGTTTGCTTGTGTTAGTTCATGGACCGCCTGCAGCTGCTCCTGATGCCGGCCAAGCACCAGCCGGACCTGATTTACCTGCGGCACGTCCCCCAGAGACGCATCCACCTCTTCACCTTCATCCAATGCCTGTGTTTGGCCCTCCTCTGGATCCTCAAGTCTACTGTGGCCGCCATCATCTTCCCTGTCATGGTGAGGAATGGCTGCAATCACCCAAGTAGATGAACACAATCATACAGGGCATGAGAGCTAATCACACTATTTCTGTGTCTGCAGATCTTGGCATTGGTTGCCGTCCGTAAGGCGATGGACTACGTGTTCTCCCAGCATGACCTCAGTTACCTGGACGATGTCATCCCAGAGAAAGACAAGAAGAAGAAAGAGGATGAGAAGAAAAAGAAAAGCAAGAAGAAGGGAAGCATAGACAGTGAAATGGAGTTTGTAAGTTCATCTTTCAACCTAAATATTTAATATGCATGTAAAATATACCAAAATCCAGTGCTGTCATGTGATTGTCTACACCCTTGTGTGAATCCTCACCTTTACAGTCCATTAATGTTCTCCCTCCCTCCATCCCACAGTCTGACTACCCCTACCATGAAAATATACCCAGTATAAAAATCTCTATGGATATGATGGAGCAGGAGCCCATGTTGGGTGATAAATCTATGGATAGTGAGTACAAACCAGGGCCTGCTTTGCCGAAGCTCCAAGTGTGGCTTAATCTTTGCTTCTATGCACATTTTCTCCAGCCTGCACTCATAAATTTAACACTGTAATAGATCAATGTGCTTTTCTTTAACTCTGCTTTAACCTGCCAGTTTGAATGCTTTTTCTTTCACTGAGCTTTTAATATTATAACCCCAAAAGCAGCTTTGCGGCATTTACCTTCTTTTTCTTTCTCATCTTTTCTGCTGATCCATTTGTAAAATATATATTTAAAGTTCTTTTCTTCCCCCCAGGAGATCAATCGCAGACTTTCCTTAAACCGCATTCGTCATGCTGAGCACTACTGTGTGTCTACCACCGTGGCCGAGTGAGTGAGTACCATCACATATTTTTTGCTGAAAGGAAAAGTAATTCATATGATTTTTGAGTCCATACAGCACCATATTTATATTGCTCTTTATCTCGTCCTCTTTCAGTCTTGACAGAGGTGCATACACTAAAGGTTCGCCTCGGATTCGAATAGACAGGGATACTGAGGACAACGCTTTCTTCTGGAGGAAGGGCTCTGAAACTGATCTGTGAACGAATAATCCAAAGATACAGCAGAACCATCACATAGCAAACATCCTCTTTTGTACTATAGTACTGCTTTGTAACAGGTTTTTTTTTTTATATTCCCTGCGTGAGGATTTAAATCAAAATGGCTGGAAGTTTTTGTCTTAAAATTGAAACATTTCGCTGGTACTGAATTTTTAAATGAGCGCTGACACAAGATACTTTTGCGCATTCTTCATCCGCATGTGTTCTTGCAGAAAACAAAAGGGCTACTCAAGGTCATGCAGTTTTTATGGGACATTAATATCTTATGAATGTGTACGCTAATAATTTATAATAAGCACCCAGCTGAAAATGTTTTATCATAAAAGATGTCTCAGATATAGCAAGTCTGTAGTATACAGATGCATCAGGGGAAGCTTCCAATATTTTTTTTTAATAATAGATTTCTTCCAAATAACACCAAACAAAACCAGCCTCTCTTTCTGTTTTTATAAAGTAGTTATTTTTTTAATCAGTGGAATCTGAAGAGTAAAACTCAGTGAAGGTACTGCATTTGGAGGCGAGCACACACGTGACGAATCCTCCTTTACTTGTAGTGAACAAAAGGGCTACAAAAAGTGCACAGTCACGAGCAGACATTAATTCTGTATTTATGGGCATATAAATTATTTATCGAGCATCCGTCTAAGGCTGTATATTCAATAAACACATCCAGAGGATCATGTAAGAATACCATGTTTGTTTCAGTATGGTAAGAAGTAAATGGTTTAACACCATACAGACTGGAACTTCTGTTTTTGTCCTTTTTCTCTCTTTTTCCATATTTATTATATTTAAACTCTCTGCAAATGAATTTGCTGTTAAGTATGGCTTTACCATTTAACTTCCCCATTTGTGCAAATTTGAAGATATTCTTTCTGTGGTCTGTATCCACTCGGCCGTCTTTTCCCTGTTTTAGGGAGATCTAGATGTATTATACCTGTATGTAGCTCTACCTCTTCTATCTCTGTAGGTGCCAGGCATTATATATGAAACACATCTGTTGTGCAATTATTTGTGATCAGACACTGATTTTATTTTTTTCAACTGGCACTGCATAGGATCTCTGAATCTTTATTTGAGTTCCTTTTTGCTCTGTGACACTATTGTGTTTCTTTGTTTTTTTTTCTGTTTGTCACTATGAAACAATTATGTATGATTTTTGCTGTGATTTTAAAGGGTAATTCCACCAAAATTACATTTTTTCATCCCAAAAAGCAAAAAAAATTCAAGATTGATTGATTTTTTTTAATTGCTATTATTATTATTGTTATTATTATTAATGATTCACATACCGAAGTTGGGGAAGAAGTGATGGCCTGCAAGGTTCTCACATGCTGACTGTGAACTCGACCCTAAAAGCCTATTTGAGTTTTCCTTTTTAAAATGTGATGTGATCATGTTTAAAATCTGTTAATGTGATACATTTTCAATCTTTTGAGTACATATTTGTTTTTAAATTATGTAATGTGTGTGTGTTTTTTTTTTTTTTTTTTTTTTTTTTAAATGCAAATCAACAAACAATCACTGTGAGGCAATGTAGTGACTTCCAGTCCAGGAAGAACTACTGCTTTATAGCATACAGGGTAAAACGTGTTTGTGCAACAGCTTGACTTTAAAATCAACATTTTGCTGAGACGTATCATTAACATTTAGTGACAGTTTAATGTCTTAAATTTTCTTATTTGAATTACTTGATCATTCTTCTGTTGCTGATCGAAGTACACATAGTATAACTTCAACTAATTTAGGATATTAATGCATATCTGAATGTAATACATCTCAATCATTTGAAATACATATATTCCTTGAAGAAAACGACGTGCACAATCAGCACTGCTTCTGATTTGTAGTGCAAATAAGGGCTTTAATTTTCACAATCAATATAATTTTCACATGAATATGTCTAGATGTGAAGCACAAGACTGTTACAGTTGCTTTGAACCAAAAAAAAAAAAAATCAAAACCCACATTGTCTTCCACTTTGTTCTGTGATCTGTATATCTTGACTTTCTGGTTCTGATTCCACAATTACTGTAATATTTTTGAGGTTTTATATAAACATCTTATGTGCTCAATAACCATAGGTTAATCAGAAGGAAGCAGATGTCTGTTTTTTTTTTTATGGAGTAGTGTTTTGAATGATCGCAATAAAACAGTCCAATGATTCTTAAATATGTAGTTGTGTTTTTATTTTGTAAGCGTTTGACTGTGCACCTCCCAAAGATGGGTTTTCAAATGACTAAGAGAGCTGCGTGAAGTCTGACATGCTCAGTATGAGCAGCATTATGCAGAGAGATTACATGTCAGTTAAGGTCACAAAAGGTTTTTAGATTTCCAGACTATTGACTGTTTTGTTTGAGAGATATGGGCACATGGAGCGCATGTGTTTTTTAAAAGGATGACTTTGGGTTGAATTCAAGCTCCGAGCTAAGCCGTGCTCAGTCCCACGGCGAAGATAAGACAGGATGGCTGCATAGTTTCCGCGATCACAGGACTTGGGTTGGCTGTAATGAAACTAATTGGCTCATCATATGAGTCGCTGTGTTCCTGTCATATGCCAAGAGAAGAAAAAAAAATGAGTGCAATAATTAACTTCCTCTGGTGTAGGAGAGAACATCAATGGTTTTCCCCTGACAGTCGCTCAGGTTAATGTCATTGGATGTTACGTGTGTTGTGATGCTGAGCGACTGGATGTGAATGATGAAGCTCAGGAGGGGATTACCTCACTGGCTTGTCCTGAAAAACATCCTGAACCACTGCGTCCGTCCACGGTGACCTCACATTCTGTAGAAAACTGCCAATGTCATGTAGACGCTTAAAAGTAAATACAACAAATGCTGGTTCTCAACCTGGGGGTCCTGACCCCTGCTAGGGGTCACCAAAGCGTCACAGGGGGTCGCGAGGCCTTCTTGATTTTAAGAGACAAAAAGAAAAAAAAAAATCTGCCTACAGTGTATCACAATATTCATTTCTGAAAATTAAATGGAATTATTTTGTAAGTTTTGATTATTATTTAAGATATAAACAGGATAACGGCACCGTGAAGACCTGAACACAAGCTCTATTCACAGAACCTTCCCTCTCTGCTTAACAGCCTCGAACATAAAACAAGAGCTAATGGAATAATGGCTGAGTGTCAGGGGGAAGAAAACAAAAAAAGAGCTCTATTAAGTTTGAATGATTAACAAATCAATAAATACATAATACGGAGAATGCATTAAAAGTTCCTAAAATAACAAGGAAACATCTCTGATGCCAAATTTCCAGGAAATAATCTGCTCAAAATTCATCCAATTTGCCTTTTACACAAACTTCCTGTTGTTATTATGTTCACTATTTGGGTTAATTGTTCAGCTTATCAGCTCTTATTGTTATGCACTGAATATCATATGAAATATCCATAAAATATGTCACTTAGGGATCCTTTACATGGTGTTTAATAGGTGCAAGCTGCACTATATTTTGGCTCAAGGGGGCAGTAGTGGCACTCTTCAAAAAGGCACATCCACGTTCATGCAGGAAATAAACATGAAGCCATAACGACCATTTCTGCTCACAACAGTTGCCACGACAGTTGTGCTACAAAGTGCCTGACAGAAACACCTGAACAGGGTGATGCAGTCCAACACAATAGGCCCATCTTTGTAAAACTCAGATCTTATGTCAGAGGGATGTTGGTATCCTTTGAGACTGTACTTTTTAGTGGCGTTGAATTAAATTGCAAGGTGTTTTAATCTTCTCTACAATATTTCAAATTCATCACTTTGTAGTGCAATAGTCTTGCAATATCTTCTACTTTTGTTTTGAAGATTCAGTACAAAACAACAAAACGCTCAATAAAACTATTATTCTTGATACTAAAAATGCTGCAGGCTGCTTGCTATGAAAATTTCTGTGCAGGAAATGAGAGGCAGTCTTTGGATAAAAGCATCATTCATAAAATAAACTTGAATCTCTTTCTCTCTCTAATGACATAATTTATTATATCTTCAACTGTGTAATACTGACTCAACAAGACAATAATTTAGTGGATGAATTCAGCTGTGCAACAATCTGGTTTACTCCGGCATTAACACTGCATTTATTTATACACAACATTTAAACTAATGTATTTTTATAAATGCATACATTTGTATTATTTGCTTAGATCCTATTTTTCAGCATTATTATTTGCATTGTTTTATATATAATTATTTATACTATACTTATATGGGTGCTTCGTTGAGCTGTGAGTGTGACTAACCATGGAGGTCAGATTGAAACTGGGCCCATGGGCCATAATTAGTGTTATTGTTGCTGTGAAAAGGGCCTCGTGGCTCCAGCCCACCTTTAGCCTGAGCAGAGGTCTGATCAGCCAGAATAAGTGAAAACACCTGTGCGGGTGGTCAACATGGCTGCGGTCAAAAGAAAGCACTTGAATACTGTAGCCTGTTGTTAGGGTGACGTGATTGCACCTGAGGGGGGACGCTTCAGTTCATTCTCTTGGTGAGGACAATATACAGTTTACAGTATATGATATTATGCATGTTCCCTGAGTCGAGAGCACATCAGTGTAACTCATGATGGTATATACAGAAAAGGTTGGCTTTTAGTGGGATGTCTTTACCATCATGTCCATTATGGAACAATCTTTTGTTCACTGCCGGTGGAAAACCCCTTAAAAACTGTGTATGGAAGCGGCACAACATAAAAAAGGTAGGGCAAGTGATTAGATATTAAAATATGGTCCCTTATAATGAACTGAAAATACAGTTTGGACTGAAATATTCATTTTTTAAAATCTTATTTACAACTACATTCCATCTTGAAATCATTACTTGCCAAGTAATGGAAGCTGTTAGCAGAAGAGGTCCAATCTCAGCTTCACAACTAAACTTCGGTGGGAAAGTGACATGCATACCCATAACTACGACACAACAGAATGAAGCACTTAAAAATAAATCATCAAATTGTAGATTTTAGTGAAATAGAAGGCACAGTAATGCATTTGTTATGGTACTGTCCTCTTGTTAAGCAGTGCTGGTTGGAGACGACTGAAAACTTGTCATGTTTTCTTCTTGCAGATGTAAAACCTTAACTTGCAGACTAGGTGTGAAAATGAACAACCAGAAATTGTACACAGTATTATAGCCCTAGCATTCTTAACAGCCAAGCGGATTATTTAAATCAACTGGAAACGACTATGAACTTCTGATTGTCCAAGATGACGATTCACCTGATGGATTTGATGAGAACTTTACTATTTTGTTTAACTTTACTACTTTACTGAAAGAGCTTGAACAGATTCTGTATTATTAAATCTTTGTGGTAATAATCTGCTGCTGTACATCGCCTCCCATGACATCACCTGTTTCATATGTATCCAGTAATTGTCTGTCCAGCCTCTCCACACTGTCATATCTCAGTCGCAGGGAGCCATTAGTGTGACTCCCTCTGGGTGTTCGACAAGAACACGCTGTCAGTTTTTTCTAAATAAATGTCTTTCTCTTCACCAGCCAAGGCAGTCATGGATTAGTTATTAGCAGTGACACAGCTGTAAAAAAACAGTCTATATTCATGAGTTAATCTGGTTGCTGTCTGACACTTATTCATGGTGTCTGTTAATTAATAATTCTATGCAAGCCACGCAGCGTCAAGTGAAAAGTGTTGTACTGCAGATGTGATGTTTGAGGACATCGTAATAGAGGGATATAATTTGTGTCCCTGGCAAGAATACTATGTAATTTTATTATCATTGCAATGTGTGAAAGAAAACAAAAGCATTGTCATGTGTGCATGTGCAATCCAAACAAAGCAAAGTGTGAAAAATGTGTTACAATTAGATCTCAGGGGGGCTGATAAGACCAGGAATGGGTCTTTTGGCGACAGTTAAATAATGAGGTAAATGGAGCAAAAAATCACACTGCAACAAATTCGCTTTTTGACTCATAAAGCCTGTAATTATTGTTCTTTTTAAAGTCTGAAGTCATGGTGTTAACCCAGAGATTCATAGTGATTTTAGTTCATGTGTAGAGATCCACCTCCTTATTTCAGCCTCTTTTCCTCTGGAAAACAAAATGAGATCATTACTTTATTTTACTATGATTGTAACACACTTTATGTTCAGAGATCATATTAGCAGATACAGCAAAGGTGTTTAATTGTTTACAGTTTTACTCTATATTCAAGTACGACATGCCTTTTTCACAGCAGTCATTTAACACTGCAGGGTAACCACAGGTGTGATTAATAGCGTTAATTGTGGCCCTGTTACATTTAGGCGGGACTGGGCCATAGTATTGTGCATCCTGCATGGCTCACTGGAATAGCTGTGACAAATAAATCATGATCATAATTCATCATTTATTCTACTTTATCAATTACACCCATGTTTACCCTGCAATTACATGACACCGGCAGTGGCGTAACTTAAGTATGTAAGTTACGTGATGAAATCTACTTAGCTTTAAAGAAAAGATGGTGGTTTGGCTTAAAATAAGTCTGGAAGTGACAAATAAAATGTTGATTTCTGGCTACACACAGCATACAAATACTGGTCTGCTGAGCAAAAGACCTGTGGTTTTTGACCCATCTGTCTACCCTGATCTATTGATTATACCTCCCAGTTCACAATTATGTGGATTACAAGAATTGATTTTGAGTTGACCATCACAAAAATCAAAGAGAAATTCATGTCTATGTACACAAATTAATGCATTAAATTTTGTGACTATTTCACAAACTGCTGTGTGACTGGGCTGGAAATTTAGCTTTGGCTCAACGTTCATGCCAATAAAGCATATTTGAATTGGGAAAAAAAAGATCTGCACGTCTGAAAGAGCTTTAGCAGTCTAAGTAATAAGTCAAAATGTTGACTTACGTCTTATGACTCTTATGTACACCTAACTTCATATGTCTTTTTCATTTTCTGGCTGAAATGGGACTCTAGAAAAAAAGGTGTCCCTCACAATGGGCATTAATTAAAGATTAATTTGTTGTGGCTGATGAAGCAGCAGAGGCAGGAAAGACAACCTATAGACTCAGAGACAGGCTGATAAAATTAAGATACTTTAATCAAGAAAAACAGCCAAACTTTAAGGACAGACATGACAACCAACCCTAACCAACATAACTGGGTCGGTGCACGTAGTGACTGACTGATTGGGGAAGTGAGGACAGGTGACCAGGAGGTGGGTGAATGCAGGGCTAACGAGGGACAGGTGAGACTGATCAGGACGGGGCAGACATCCCAACCTGGTGGGAAAACACACAAAGGCAGGAGGTGAGGTGATCTGGAACGACAGGAGAGGTAACAAATGGAGCCTTTAAATGTGGTTGTGTTTAACATGTTCACGAGAAGAGTCCATGTGAACGTCCCCCTCATGTTGTATTCACGACCTCGTAGTGGAAAGTTTCTGAAAGCTCAGAGTTCACGACTTGTGACGTGTTAGTTGACGTCAGACATGGCAGAGGCCATGGAAATAAATTTTTCAGTGCATGATAATTTAAAATATTATAATTGTAGTTGTATATTGTTTTGTAATTTTATAATATGATTGAGAAAAATGTTGATATTCTCAACGACCTCATCTTTCTCCTCATTATATCTTCGCATTTCTTGCATTATGTTACTCACTTACTAGCTTTCTAAATTATTAAAACTCTGTGGCTTCAAGACACCAACAATTATGATAATATTGCCATTGCTTAGCAGTGGTATTCTCACAACTTAATCGCTTGAACGCCAAACACATTGTGCACGCGACTTACCACGCTGTATGGTGCTTTCAACTGGAACTTGTAAACTCATGTTCATGACATGGGAGGTTGTGAACACAACATGCGTTCAAGTGGTTAAGTCGTCAAGAAGCAATGGGAATATTAACGTTACTGTCAGAGTCTAGAAGCCACAGAGGCTTACAATTTAGCAAGCTAGCTAGTGGGGAACATAACGCAGGAAATGCAAAGACATAATGACAGAGGAGACAGATGAGGTGATTGAGAATATTAACATTTTCCTCAGACATGTTATAAAATTACCAAAAAAATATAATATATAAAATTATATATATATATATAAAATTACAATATATTATACAATATTGAGTTATTATGCACAGATAAATGAACTTCCCTGGGCTCCCCCATTTCTCACAACGTCACACATCACAAGTTGTGAACTCCGAGCTTTCAGAAACTTTGCACTTACAAGGTGGTGAATAGGACATGAAGGAGGCGTTCACATGGGCCTGACTCGTAAACACGACCCCATCTGAAGACACCAGTAAACACGAGCTGGCAAGTTTCATTTGAAGGCACCAAAAACAAAACAGGAAACTCTGAATACATGACAAGAAACAAAGAAAACAATCTTAGAGACAGGGTAGATAATGACGTTATTATGTCAATGGCAAATATATTTGTTTATAACAGCCTATATTACTGACTCAGCACGGGACAAAACAAAAATCACTCTTCTGTGATTTAATTTCACAGCGACACTGCTCCCTCCCCTGCACCTGGCTAAGGATCATTTCCATAAAATATACATATGTCTCTAACAGCTTGATATGTAATCAAAGTCTGAAAAGGGTAAACAAACAGTTGAGGGCAATATACAGTAGAGTTTCCCGTTTTCTGTCTGTGGACTGAGGCAATCCCCCATAGATACGACGAGCACATGTAACCTCCAGAGAGAAACACCCCAGCTGGATGGCAGCTTCAGACTAATGACTTTCCTGCTGTGAGGCAACGCTGCTGGTGTCAATGTAGTTAATTAGGCCATGCGGTTTGTCCAAACACATCCATTTGCCAACATATTTTTGCTGTTGACTGTGTCAGAGACGTAATGTGTTTTCTGTTTCAAGAACATTAGTTGGGCCTTGTGCTAGACTACAGCTTTTCAAGCTATGATACAAGGAAATGTGTTTTACAATACAAAAAAAGGTTATTCTCATTCCTCCTGCTAATAGGCAGGAAATGGCTGTCGGTGTATGGTTCAGGGTTTTGACTTCCACATTCATTTAAACACAAAAAAAAGCCCATTACAAGTGGAGCAACGCTGCTGTCTTTCACCCCGGCAAGATAGAAAGGAGTGTATATTTTCCTTGCCAGATGACACTAAAACGCTAATACATGTTTTTTTCATCAGCAGAGTGATGAACCCCTCTACCTTTTTAACAGGAACCAGAGGAACAGAATACTAAATACGAATGTTTTGAAATCCCTGATATGAGTTTTGCAATTTACTCAGCTTCTGTTCCTCTCGTCCTCTGCTTTTTTTTGTGGATTTACATCCAAGGACAGACACAACATGCCCTCTGGTGACTGAATGAAAAGCAGGCTGACATGATTTATGTAGATTATAGTTGTTTGGTGTAACACAAAGCAAAATGTTGTCTGTTTGCTGTGAAAAAGGACGGGAACAATGGCATTCAACAGCGTTAATTATTTGATCCGCAGGGCATGGCTAACGTCACACTTGACTGAAAATCCGGTTATCATCATATATGCCTAACGTGAACTCCTGAAGAGGTCAGTCAGGTGAAATGTGATAATGGAGTGCAAATGACACCATTTTTTACCCAAATGGACAGTTAATTTAGGACATGGAGCAGAAATGTTGCCTGGAGGGATGAGTGCAGGCAGCCATGGAAGAAAATGAGTTACAAATTGTGAATAGCCAATAGCCTTGAAGAAAGAAAGGAGCAGTGGGATTTTCTAATCCCTTAACATTTTTATTGGGGACACGCCAAGCTGACATCAGTAGTGACAACCAAGGCCACCAGTTGAGTCGCCTCATGTCGCCTTTGTCTTGGCCAAAAAGTTGCACTCGAACACACGACGACAGCCAACAGCCAGCTACCGCGTACATTCTGCGATGACATAAAATAACTTTTCACACCAGCAGGTCACGATAGTCTGTATTCATCATTCAAGATAGGAAACCGGAAGTCAATCTGGTGGATCAGACCTGTGCTCAGGACCGTGTGGGTGTGAAAAGGACTAATTGGGTGACATCTTCCTGAGCCTCCTGTTAGCAATGTTGAACCTGTTAGAGCAGGACAAATCACACCTTTAAAGTACCAGTGTGTAATAATTAGTATGGAATATATTATAAAAAAGTATGTTTTCTTTCGTATATTATCACCTAAAAATAAGAATCATTGTGTTTTTCGTACCAAAATGAGCTCGCTCACCCTCGCTCCCGCCTCACTCTGGGTCTCATTCACATGAACGGAGGAAGCGAAATAACTGTGGATTTGGCTTTTAGTGCATTATACAAAATCTAAAAAAAAAAAAAAAAAAAAATGAATGAAATGAAAATTTGCATCAAAGCCTGGAGCTCTTCCTGGGGGTTCGGTGTCAATAGGCCTTGGTGTTCTCCACGGTATCCGCCATATTGCACCACCATGTTTCTACAGTAGCTCAGAATCGACAGTCCAAGTTGAGTTGATAACATTAAGCGATAATGCCAAGAAGTGAAAGTCAGTTGTTTGTTTCATTGCAACATCAGCGCCCAGTTGCAAATCTACGCTTCTGCCATTTCGGACTCAAAGCAACTACCGAACATCAGTAAAATATCTGCACCAAAAGTGAAACAAAATTATTAATATTCTATTGTCATATTCTAACAAAATGGACTGTGTTAAAAAATAAAATATTATAAATATACAGCGCATTTCCAAAATGGCGACAGCGGCTTACTTCACCGCTCAATTCCCACATACACACACTTTATTGTGTACGCTATAACTGGCTCTAGAGGGCCATTCGTGTTTTCGCGTCAGCCACCGTAGCTCTCCAACATGCTTGGCAGACAGGAGAGGCTTCAGTTGGTTGCAGCTGCCTCAGCTCACTGCTAAATACCACCAGATCCTGCATGCTATTCCTTTAAAATCTGCAGTCTAATGAATTCCTGTCAAAGCTCCGGCCTGCCTTCGACCTGTGCAGAGGGCTAATCAGCCAGAATAACTGAGGCTCTAAATGAACGACAGTATACTGCAATTAGAAAATAACTTGCTGTGCTTGCTTGAAATTGATGACTTTATTTAGACAAACAATGAGAGCTTCCTATTATATTTCCATAGTTGACACAAAACACACACATTAGTCTCTGCCTTCACAACTTGCCAGCTGCTTTCTGTATGTTGCTTTCAACAACATTATCATCACTTAATGAGGTAGCCATTCATAAATGAATGAACACCCTGAAAGCTCCATTTCTAAAGTCTATACCAAACTTTTTATGAACTCTAGCTGACTGTATGTTTCCTCCCTCTCACTTCTCTCTAAGGTGAGAATCCCCACAGTTTTGACAGGATTAGTGCTATAGGCTTTTCAACGTGTTAATTAAGCGTTATGCACGAACTGCACTTCTAGTAGCTTAAAGGGTTTTCTCTGAGAGCGTTGACAGTGATGAACTGTTTGTGTGGCAAACACATAAGTAGCCCTGCTGCTTCTTCTATATCATTTCCCCTCGAGTCAAGTATCATCCATCCACTTATGAAGCACCTACCCTCCTCCTCATTGGTCAGGAATCATCCTCTTCCTCTCACCTATCGCTCCTGCCTCAATCATGTTGACCCTTCATTAAATCTCTCACCCCTCATCTCTCTGCTTTTACCATCTATAGTAAGACAATTTCCTCTCATGCATGCCATTAATTATTAATCATGAATAATGTTTGCAATATTGTGTGTCATTTTTTTTGCAGGTCTCCACACTGATTTTTGGGACATGCTGCAGCCTGTGTCGGTGAAAATACTTGAGCCAACATGTACAATATAAATGAGGGCTGTCAAAGTTAACTATAATAATAATGTGTTAACGTAAATTTGTTTTAACATCACTAATTTCTTTAATGCATTAATGCAAATGGGATTTTTAGGTGGTAGTGGGCTCAGTTTTAAAGCTAGAAAACCCAAGGAATCCACCGGTACCAACCATGTCATGCTAGCTAGTCGGAAAGGAGGCTAAATAACACTCCAAACTTACGCTAAATGTTGGCGAGGAAAAACTGTCATGGCCACTTTCAAAGGGGTCCCTTGACCTCTGACCTTAAGATATATGAATGTAAATGGGTTCTATGGGTACCCACGAGTCTCCCCTTTACAGACATGCCCACTTTATGATAATCACATGCAGTGTGGGGGAAGTCACAGTCAAGTCAGCACACTGACACACTGACAGCTGTTGTTGCCTGTTGGCCATGTTATGATTTGAGCATATTTTTTTATGTTAAATGCAGTACCTGTGACGGTTTCTGGACAATATTTGTTATTGCTTTGTGTTGTTGACTGATTTCCAATCATAAATATACACATACATTTGAATAAAGCAGCATATTTGCCCACTCCAGTGTTGATAAGAGTATTAAACCTTTAAGGTATATTTTGGACAGATAAAACAATGTGTGATTAATTTGCTATTAATAACAATTAAATGTAATTGATTGACAGCCCTAATATGAACCCAACTAAAACACTGTGATTAAGTTTGATTCAGCTGCAGGGAGATGTGCACCACTTAGACTTCATATTTTCTCCTCATAAGCAGTTCAGGTGTGAGGGTTGATCCGAGTTGAGCAATGACATGCCTCAACACTCATTTTTTTGGGGGTGGTTGGTTCCCCCCTTTTTTTTTTTTTGGTTCCCCTTCCCCCCCTAACTACTCTCCCCCCCAAAATTTGCCCTATCTCAAAGAAAAATGTCTGAGTCACTTCCCAATCTCTGTCCCTCACTGACAAAGAGTTAGCATAGTGTATATGCTGTACAGTATATGACAGCAATATAGTATATATTACATTAAATTCACACAGCACCTCCAGACACCAGTTGCTCCCAACACCTGCACCGCCCAGCACATCCCTCTGGAGTGAATCTCATCTCCTCCCTGTGACCTATAAGCACCAGAGCAGTCTGTGCATGGCAGGCGGACTGAGCTGACGTCTCACATATACTATAGGGATGAGAGCGTGCAGCCTCATGCTCTGAATGAGTGGAATATCTGGATATATAGCACCCAGACAGAGGAGAGGAATACAACTCAGTTTCCTGTAAGGTAAGAAAATAAGTTTAGATAATCTACCTCTGCAAGACATTTTCACTTTCCAGCCTTAAATGACTGCATGACCTACTCTTGTTAGTTAGTAACTGTGATAGTATGACGATATTAAGGCTGTATGACTGCACATTTAAAATAGACTTTTTCCATCAGTTATCACTGTAAAGACTGATATGAATAAAATACCCACCAGGCATGAATTTTGCAAACATATTAAGTGAAATAACTTAGTTATAGAACTGTCAGATTATCTAATAGGCATATTGATTCTCATTTAAAGTATGGATCACCAGGAATTGATTTCTGGTCCCAGATGTCTTTGTAGTATTTTGGAATTGAGAACATCTTCTCAGTCATCCACGTAATTGCTACAAGTAGAGCTACGAATTTCAAGGAAAACGGTTTATAATTTCCTCTAACGCGCTGCTGATCAGACTGATCTGATCTCATCCACACAGCTTGAACTCCAGGTGTTTGTAGATGATTATATTCAGTTCTTAATGAGCCGCACAATGAACGATGATTGTATGAGCTAGGAGCTCTAACTAGCAGTGCAGGTAATCAAATATTCTCCTTTACTGAGTTTATCTTTTTGAAGACTGAACGTGAAGGTTGTGGAGTGAATCTGAGTTGAACTCTGACAATGGCGCAGTCTGGATTTTGATCTGAAAGCTAATTAGAGAGGTTTAGAACACAATAAGTAGCCCAGCAGCTATTCTTTAAGGCACAAATAAAATAATATCTAATTGGTTACACTTTACAATACTGTACACAACAGTGTGAGCAGGGAACAAATGAGCAACTAAGTAATAATTAGTTCATGAATATATGTGAATCAATCATAATGACCACACGATGTTCATGAAATGATTAACTAATGATTCATAAATAGTGTATCTCCCAGTCTGTTCTCTTGTAACTCATCATTATCTACTATAGACCTAATTATTAAACAAGTATTCATTAATAATTCATCATTTATCAAGTTGTTCCTCAGTTAACTTATCATTAGCTACTCTATACAGTTTGATTAGAAGTTACTTATGAACTAATAGTTCACGAGCAGTTTGTTCCTCATTTGTTCCCTGGTAACTACTCATATATTGTATGGTGTTACCATCTATGTCATCCTTCCATTGAAGGCGAAAGTTTTCCAAATCCATCAAAATGTGTAAAATGAGTATCTTGAGTCAATGATAACCTGATTCCATCACAGGGTGCTGGATGCGGATGATTGATGGAACAAATCAGCCACCGCCTCCCGCTGCTCTCAGAACAGATTGGTCATTTTGGTCAGCACGGTGTTATCAGAGAGCGTGAGAGAGCATACGCTCGACTGAATCAACCCTTTCACAGTGATAAAAAACACAAGAATTGGATTATTGATTTCTGGATAGGTTCTATTGTTTTATGTAATTACCAATTGATTCCTTCAGTCCCACTGGGAGGACGTGTGTAACAGTGTTAACTGTTTTATAATTAGCTAACGGAGGAGGAGGATATTAATAATAATAGCTTATCCATATATTAGAACTTATTCTCTATTTCTGTGTTGCTCTAACACCCCAGATATCACCATGACCCACAATCTCGTTCTCAACAACACCTGGGAGGGTTTGCGGGAGAACCCTTTGACCCACCAGAACGTCACCTATGTTGACTTCTACCTCCACAAGCCCTCTGTGGCTGCAGTCTTCACCGTCTCCTACCTGCTCATCTTCCTGGTGTGCATGGTGGGCAACGGGGTGGTGTGTTTCATCGTGGTGCGCAGCAAGAACATGCGAACAGTCACCAACCTGTTTATACTCAACCTCGCCATCAGTGACCTGCTGGTTGGCATCTTTTGCATGCCAACCACGCTGGTGGACAACATCATAACAGGTCAGATTTATCAATTTATACTCTATCTACCTATCTACCTCCTTATTGGCTTTGATTTCAATTATTCATGCAGTCTGGTTTTATTTATTTTTTAACACTTTTTTCCTCTCTTCTGCAGGATGGCCATTTGGTAGTGTAGTGTGTAAGCTAAGCGGTATGGTCCAAGGCATATCCGTGTCAGCATCTGTGTTCACTCTAGTAGCAATAGCTGTTGACAGGTGAGGATTATTCTGGTCTCATACATCATTCGTAGCTAAATCTATGAACCATTAATGCGCTGTAATTTGTATAATATATGGGAAATAAATTTGTATGTAATCCATAACTGTGAAGCAGGAGGTATAAAGAGCAATAAATACTAGTAGTTTGTTGCCTAAACCTAACCATGTTGATTGTTTCCTAAATCTAACTAAGTAGTTGTGTTGCCTAAACTTGACCAAGTTGATTTTTTCTTAAACCTAACCATGTCAATATTTTCCTAAACCTAACTAAGTAGTTTTGTTGCCTTAACCCAACCATGCTGATCTTTTTCTAGCCAAAGTAGATTTTTGCTTAAACTTAACCAAGTTGATATTTTCCTAAACCACACTAAGTAGTTCTGTTGCCTAAGTCTAACCATGCTAATCTTTTCCTATGCCTAAGTAGTTTTGTTGCCTAAACCTAACCAAGTCGATATTTTCCTAGTTAACCAAGTAGCTTTGTTGCCTGAACCGAAGTTGATTTTTTCCAAAACCTAACTACGTTTTTTGTTGCCTAAATCAAACCACCCTGATCTTTTCCTAGCCTAAGTAGTTTTTTTTTGCGTAAATCTAACCAAGTCGATCTTTTGTTAAATCTAACTACGTAGTTTTGTTGTCTAAACCTAAGCTGATTGTTTCCTTAACCCAACTTAGCAGTTTTATTGCCTAAACCTAACCAAGTCAGTCTTTTACTAAACCTAAGTAGTTTAGTTGCCTAAAGCTAAGCAGGTTGAGCGTTTCCTAAACCTAATTGAACAGTTTTATTGCCTAAACCTAAGTAGCTTTGCTGCCTAAACCTAATTAAGTAGTTTTGTTGCCTAAACCTGACCCAGTTTCTGCAAAGATGGAAGTTTATTTTGAAAACACTGTATGTATGTAATGAGTGGAAACTGACACATGTGACATGTTGCTGGATTTTCGAAGGAAAATGTACAAAGAATGAAGAAGAACTTTTCATAAGATACCATACCAACCATTGTATCAGAATATGTTGTGTAGTAATATTATGGTATTGCTGGTTAATATGTGCTTATAAAGACTTATAATCCCCTTATGCAACTCTTCCAATCCCTTTTGTGTCAGGTTCCGCTGCATTGTCTACCCTTTCAAGCAGAAGCTGACCATCGCCACCTCAAAGCTGATTATCGTCATCATATGGGTCCTCGCTGTGTCCATCATGTGTCCCTCTGGGGTCATGCTCCAGGTCACTAAGGAACAGAGGGTGCGAATAGTTCTTGGCAGCAACAATGACACCCGCCCCTTCTACTGGTGCCGGGAAAATTGGCCCAATCAGGAGATGCGGAAAATCTACACCACTATCCTCTTTGCTAACATTTACCTCGCTCCTCTCAGCCTCATCGTCATAATGTACGCCCGCATCGGCATCACCCTCTCCAAGACCGCTATTCCTCAGATGAGGCGCAGTAGAAGCACGTCTGAGGAGGGTGGTGGCAACAGCAAATCTAGCATGGAGGGTCGTCATACCATTTCCAAGAAGAAGAATCGGGTGATAATGATGCTGCTAGTTGTGGCTCTGCTCTTCATCTTATCCTGGCTTCCTCTGTGGACGCTGATGATGCTGAGTGACTATGCCAGCCTGACGGAGCACCAGTATCGGGTCATTAATATCTACGTGTATCCCTTAGCTCACTGGTTGGCCTTCTTCAACAGCAGCGTCAACCCCATCATCTATGGGTTCTTCAACGAGAACTTTCGCAGAGGCTTTCAGGCTGCTTTCAAATTCCAGCTTTGCTCCGAGGGCATCTGGCGCCAGAGGACCTTCTCTAATCGGATCCGAGGGAACGCTGTACTACCAGTCCAGCCTGCTGTCCTCAGTAGATCAAGCTCAGCAAACAGATCAGTGTTAGTGGGGAATGGGAAGTGCTCACATCAGGAAGGAGGAAGTCATATCAAAGAACAGGACCTGATCATGGAGGACCTGGAAAAGGTATCCCAGATTTAGACAGACCGAGACTGTATAGTGACACTGTCAAAGGATCTGAGGCTTCTGGTGCATCATGTATTGCATTTCAAGGACAATGAAAAACAGGGTTCAGACATACTATACATACTAAATATAATTAAACTAAATGTACATCTGTTACAAGTGAATGTACTTGCAACAATTGTCATCATGAATCATTCTGAACATCAACTGTGAACGTTTAGCATGGTGTATATAGCATAATGTATATACTATATATAGCAACACAAAAAGAGTTTAAAGGCTCCTAAATCTTGGTTTTAAAGGGGACTTTTTCGGTCCTTGTGCTCATATTTAGGTATCTAGAGTGCCTACCAACCCACAAACTGTGAAATAAGAAAACCCAGTTAGCTGTTCGTGGGCTGCCTTGATCAGAAAATATGTGATTCAACCAGCCATTCAGATTTGTCTCCCCTTCCTATGTCACATGCAGGCTTATTAGAATATACCGCCCACAGCTTGAGAACTACCTTTGCAAAAGGTGCACCATATTTTTCTCGCAAGCCAATTGCAGCAGACTGGGACAAAGTTTTTTGAACATTAAAGTATGTAAACATGTAGTAGAAACCCAATAATACAAGTATTAACCTAAAAATGAGCATGATATGTACCCTTTAAAAATCCATTGCTAAATATGCAACAAGCAAATTTCAAGTTGAGGAAAAAAACCCCTAATCTTTAAGATACAGTTTAAGATTACAGTGCAGCCAAACAAATTCACAGTTTTTTTGCAACTGCAATCTGACTCCCGTGCCATCCCGTGTTTAACCACTTGGATGCTTTTAATATGAAGCTCCAGCAGTAGGTGGCATGACATTTTTGCGATTGCATAAATTGTGTTTTTTTTTTCACCACATAATTTAAACTGTCAGCTCCTATAAAAAAAATTCTTTGGAGGTGATGTAATAACACTATTCCTGGAAGTTTTTAATGTTTCATGAATAATGAAGGCCTTTAGGCATCTCTGACAATTGAAGATACCGTGATTAGGATAGCACTCCTCTCAAGGGTGAAGCGTTAAGGCAGTGTGATGACAATTGCGTCAGCTTCCTCCAGTCAAAGAAGTGCATGTTTTAGTGCCTCGAGGTGATCGCGCTGAACCGACGGCTGTGACAAGCATCGGCAGGGGAAGACAATCATTTGGAAAGTGTCCCTGTGCCCTCCTGTTCTCTGCTACTTCGCAGGACACTATGAAATTTTAACACTTAACACACTGTCAAAGTGAAGAAAGTTACTTTTACTGGCATACTGGCCTCTAATTTATTAGTATTTACGGTGTGCAAAGTAGAGCCTCACTGGAAAGATAAGGTGTTTAAATCACCTGTCAGGAAATCTTCAGGTCTCAACCAACACTATATATCAAACATACAGCACAGCATGTTACTGCTGTTGTACAGTAGCTACAGTGGCTGTGAGCAGAATGACAGCGTTATTTTGCTATGGCTAAAGGTAATAGCTATGTCAAGAATGTACAGCATTGTCATAAAAGTTAAGTCATTTTCTGGACTATAGGATTTGTACACTATTTACCAACCCGGTATCACCAAATGGCGAATGACACGGTAATAAAAAGCATTTGTTGCTTGGCAATGTGTAAAATGCAAATGCATCTGTGTGAATATGCTAAACTCAGAGCTGATGTAGACCAGAAAGTCAGAGACCTGTGGTAACACTTCATTTATGATAATTAGCAAGTAACCTATTTGAAATTTTTTTGGAATTACTGTGAAATTACCAAAAATGACAAAAAATGACTTTATTATAAGCATTATTAAATAATCATATTCCGCTATTTCCCAATAGAAGTTAATTGATATGCTTTATTTCCATATCTGCTGATAAATACATAATAATTTGCTAATAACGTATTTGAAATTTATTAAAAACTCCCTGAATCATTACATTAGCTACCAGGTTACATAAGTTTCAGAGATTTGTACCTGATCAGAAGTGTTTCCTATTAGTTTTGGTTTTCCATCTCTGGTTAAGAGCAATGCACAGCTGCTTCTCAAGTCTAACAGCCCTGTTTTAACAATTGTATGCTATTTTAACACATAATTATTAAATAATGTTTATAATAATGTAATTGTATACAATTTTAGGTAAATATCAAAGTAATTTGGCAGTAATTCCAAAGACATTTAAAATAGGTTACTTACTAATTGTCACCTAATTACCTTGAAATGTATGGACCTGTAAAATGAGGTGTTGGACTGATCCAACAAACCAGCCCATTCTCGTTCCCAGCGCTCGGTACCGTTCCGCAAGGCACCCTGTAGCACCAGTATGAACTTTCTGTTAACAGTAATGTAAATCCATCTGAGGCAGTAGTAACGAGTGAAAAGACATACAGCAGGAAGCGGGACTGGAGGTGGATGGGTCCAACAAACACTAGGCTTTCACCAAGGAGGCCACTGTTCGCGTCTCCTGCATCATGATACAATCCGCCGTTCAATCGTGTCACATGTTCACAACGTTCAGTGTCATTTTCACTGTACAAATGTAGTAGTTTTAAGCCCAACCATGTTTTCTTTCCTGAACTAACCATAGTGGTTTTGATGTTGAATATAAAGTGATGCCAAGGGGTGTGAAAAAGCTGTGGTATGTGATGAATGTGTGTGTCGTTGGGTTATTTTGAGGCATTTGTGACATGTTACGTTATTTACGTGTGTGTTTAACTTACTTTAAGTACTTATCTTGAGCCCAACAGTGATGTTTTCCATAACCTAACTGTGACTATGTCACACTAACAGCCTGAAATGCTTCCTCATGATATGAGGAATGTCTTTAATATTTTGGGCTATTTATACAGCTATTTATATAGGTTGCTTTTTCCACATGCAATTACATTTTGAACCTCATAGTTAGCTCACCGTGTTCTTGAACAGGGCTGATGTTGATCTGGATCCGGATATTATGTACAGTTAAGAGTGCAAATATTTTATGCATATAGATATTCATTATGATTGTTGATGGAAATCCTTGTAATAACTTGTAATCAGCTGAAGTCCCTCTTTTTCCAGCAGACCACCATGGGGCCTTTTTTAATAAAACAATTAATTTTGATTTTAATCCTGTTTGAATTGCGCCATAAATTACACTTTTGGTGTTTGTCAATCTAAAACCTAGTTTTTCAAGTCAAGAAAGTCGCAGTTCATCGTAGTATGGTTTAGTTTTGCGTGAAACTGCTCAGTGAACTACATCAACTTAGCTATGACCAGGCACAAATGTAACGTTATCTGACCTGATGTGTGCTATCCAGCGACTCCTAGTCTTTCTATGAAGAGAAAGAACGAGTCAGATTCGTTGCTGCTGTTCATCCCAGTAGGAGACACACAGGTATCGTAGCTTCAGAGAAAGACGTCACTATGATTTTTGGGTGTGTTGTCTTTCTAATTACATATTTTCACAGTCTGATACTTCAGCTGTTTAACAACAAACTGAGACTTTATTGACTTGCAAATTTAAATTGATAAACGTGGGATTCATGAAATAATTCAAAAGGAATTCAAAAATTGGCAAATTGTACCAAAATAAAGTCCCATGCTGGTCCACTGGAAGGGGTGGGACTTAGCCTCTATTATAGGATCCTGTCATTTTTTGTGTATTACTATTTGTTATTGTCTACTATTATTCCTAAAATAATTGGCATTTGTTTTTCGTGGTCAGTATTTGGCAAGCTACCGTACATGTGTTTGTGCTAAAATCTCAAAGGTATGCTGTGGAGTTTTTGACCACCAGTGGCGCTATGGGGCAATGTTTTCAAGAGTGGGTCCCTCTTTCGTTTGTATAAACCAACAAGGACACACATTCCTGCTGTTGCTTTCAAAGCGTTTATTAGACCTCAAGGAATACACACAGGGCATCTTGTTGAGAGACACTGGACAAAACCCTCTTAAGGCTTTTAATGATTTGACAGATCACAGTCCTGATAATGCCCTTGCACTCTCCAACAACCTGCTGCTATACAAGTATTATGTTTGAAGTACGTGAGTCATGTTTCTAGTAGTCTCTGTTTTGTGTGCGCTGCTACTTGTGCATGCTTTTCTTTATTACTTTGTGTTAGTGAAGATCCTTCTCCATATTTCTCACAGCAACTCATTTTTTAAACAGCAGCTGCAATTTTTATGTGTTGGTTATGATAGCACTCAGTGAGGCTATTAAGAGCAGCACAATAAGCAGCCTCAGGGATAGAAGGGAAAGGAAAATACCTCACCGATAGAGCCATGAAGTATACGCAGTGTATCAAGTGTACGCTGGTTTTATTTTTCAGATTATTTTAACGATATTGGATCGTATTGGCTGGATTGCACTGGACAGGAAAGAAAAATTAAGGAAATAAAGGAAATGTTCACCAGAAAATAAAACTCTTTAGAATAGGTAATATATATTTTAAACCCCCTTTTTGGATGATGACATACTACAAGTATTTGCATTTGAAATAATATGGATAAATATACTGCCAATGTTCTTTGCTGCTTGTTTGCAAAATGGTAAAAGTGATTTTCTGACAGTTTGCTAATTAAGAATAAAAATGAGCAGTTCCAAGACATAATGTTGAGGCAGTCTGTTCTTCATTACTATTTTTACATCGCTGTATCTAAGGCTGCAGAGAGCATGAGAGTGAAAGTTTTGTATTGGAAAAAGTGTTAATATGTCATTTCAGGTCCTCAACAGAAAGGCAGACCACACACACACACACACACACACACACACACACACACACACACACACACACACAATCTGTAGGCGATGGGCCAAGGACGTCTTGATATCAAAAGCGTTCGAGTTTCAGTTTCTAGTATTGACTGGTCACGTCTGAGCAGGCTTTGGTTGAATGTAGGTAAACTGTCTGTCTGGAGAGTAAAAGAGGCAGAACGCATTGGTCGAAACACAATCCCTGAACCGGCTGGCTATTGTCTGACCACAATTATGCTTTTTATTAACTAAAAAATAAACTATTAAAGGTGCGATTGACAACATTGTTAACATTCAGCCACTTGATGTCTCATTCTTCCTCCCCTGTTCTATTGCATTTCCTTCACAACAAGTCGACACTTACCATCAGTCTCAGCTATGAGGGTCTCATTCACATGAACAGAGGAAGGGAAATAAGTCTGGATTTGGCTATTAGAACATTTTACAACTTTTAGGACCTAATGATTTAAACAGGGGCTATTCAAATAAGTTGATTCTATCTAAAAAAATTTAAATAAAAAAATATCCGCTTACAGTTCCAGTTGCAGATGTGTCTTTCCCAATGTAAGTCTATGGGGAAAAAAGTCATTTTGGGCCCAATGGCATCACATGACAGAGTTGTAATTCCACCATTTGGCCACTTTGAAAATTTGCTTCAAGCCCGGCGTACTTCCTGGGGGCTTTTTTCCACCGGCTGCTAACAGCTAACTAGCTCCCCCCACCAACATTAGAAGACGCTCTGTTGCAGTCAGCGCTAAGTTCAGTTTGTCATTTGATAAACGCTACTTTAACATACATATAGCCTACATGTATATATACATGCAATTGTCTTACCAAGGCAATAAAATATGCAACCATGAGAGGTCTTTGAGCTTTCAGTCATAAACTGGCACAAAACTATATCAGACTGGAGGCATCAGGCTGATACTGACTATCCAGCAGTATGCAAGATTAGCCATGGACAGACTCGGTCACGCATGCACAACTGATACATAATCTCCTGGCGGAGATAGTATTAATGGTGGACCTTCGCTTTTCAAAAGAGATAAATCATTTTACTTATCTTGAATTACACTACCTTGGTGCTGAGTGTCACATCCCAATATAATTTTAGAGGATATGTAAATTTTGATTATACATTTAAATTGCCTCAAAATGCCAGACTGAGCTTTCAGACTGGGACACAGTTCTCATATAATTCACATTTTTAATGAATTCAAATGAATTGTCTGTGTTTCTGTTTACATGCTCACTTGCCTTGAACCCCTTGAGGGACAATTAAAGTATTTTGAATTGAACTGAATGTTGACTGAACAATGACAATAAATACAGTATATTATCAGTATACAGGAGTAAATAGTACTGCAAAATAGCAGTTAAATCTGTTGGTGAGAGACTGTGATTTTAAATTTATAACTGTTTAGATTTTGTGTGCTTATACTTGTTCAAAACGACAAGAAAAAAGTGCAGTATTTAAATAAATGAATCAGATTAGATGCACAGGGAAGTTAGTTGATTGACTTGACTCCTGCATTTAATTCCTCCTCAGAATTGGCTTGAAATTAATTATTGACAACTCCATAAGAGGCTAAAATATGCAGCAGTTTCTGCAGCACACCTCATCGGGTCAATAGCACCTGCCTATATAATTAAATCAGACGGTTACCACTGCAGACTTCAACGAGATCAGTTGTCACCAACATTAGGAAGTTTATGTGTGCACTGTATGTAGTCAGTGAAGCAGAGAACTGCAACACCAGCAGAGGAAATACAATAATTAAATTATTGACTTTTACATTCAGGGATTATTCCTCAATCTGCTGTATCCAGTAATACTGGACTCTAATACTAACTAACTAACTCTAATACTTTTTTCTTGACACAGTAGTTCTGTCTAACAAATTGTATGTGCACTGTGACAGAAGACAGCTGATGTGTTTTAATGTATAAACCAACTTGTCAACACTCTGACTGTCTGGGTTAGTGAGTTAGAAACTTGGCGTTCAATAGTTGGGTCCCCTACGCCAGTGGTTCCAACCTGGAGTCCGGGGCTCCTCATAGGGGGGCGCCAAAGATCACAGGATCACCAGGATTTGTCTGCTCTGAGGTTATCAAAATTAGATTTACACAACTAAAATCATAACATCACACCTAGTGAATAATTTATACAAATGTCTGTAGTAGGCCACATTCAGTTTGACACAGTGTTTTTGCACAGTTGCTTATAAAGATCAGGCTACATTAATATTATTAGTATTACTACTTATTGTGTATACTACTTAGTAGGTTTATTTGTGACTCTATTTTTCCAAACATTTCCAATAACCCCAGAGTACTGTAAAGCCCAAAAGTAAAAACTCAATGAAAACAGATGAACTAACTGACATAATATTCTGCTTCAATCCATATTTGTTGGTGTTTAGCCTTTGAAAAACAAGATTTTCACTTTGCTTAAAAGGCTATTTGCTCTACCACTTGCCGCACACAAAGGCGGTGTATTAACGTGGCAGTCTAGCAGCAATGTAACATGACATTTATTTAGCTACAATAACACAAAATCTATTTTGGCTGTGACACTATTCAAAATAATATGTATCTGTATTCACCTCTGAATTCATTAAAGAAAGTTGACTCATTTAATACACTGAATCACTTCATTCACTGTGGATTTTGGTTGAGGATTCATAATTGTTTATAAGTGATGTCGGCTTTTCTCAGATACAAGTAGGGGTCAGCTCAAAGACAAAAAGGTTCAGAACCGCTGTCGTACGCTACAACTGAGAAAATACGTATATCACCAACTCTGTGTAGGTTTTTCAAAAACAGTTGGCAGTCATCCCCAGGGACGGACTACTTGAATTTGAACATTTTAAACAAATGAGGACAAAATGACCCACCTTGTCTGGCAAATGAAGCATAAAATCCAAGACAATTGTTGGTGTTGACATTTTCCTACCAAGACTGACAGTTAAAGAGCAATCTGGTTAAATGTGATATTACAGATGATTAGCAAAGGCCATGATGAACTATCTATTAAATCTGTGTCCTGTGGGTAAAAAGAAAATGGACTGTCTTCTCAACAGATTAAACTCACCTTCTGGGGACTGTAATCTCCAAAAGCCATTAGTGCATCTACCTTCAGCAATATCTCTATCCCTGCCCTCCATTAGTGTTACGTGTTATTTCATGTGCGATCTTCATCAAGAAGACATGTGTGCCATTTTGTTTCCCAGAGCTATTTACTGTAAGAGCTCACGCATTTTAGCTGCTCCACACTGAGGATGCTGTTAATCTCTAAACATCTGTGTGGAGCTTTACACTTCTGATACTCTTCATTTCATTAAATGTTAAGGAGCATATCTCAAAACTGTGAATTCATTTATTTCATTACCTTATTCCACGTGGGGAATATTGCAGGAAATGTAGGCTACTTCAACTAACAAGATGATAGACACTTTATATTAGATTAGGAAAACTGAGGCATGCTGATGAGTGATATTCTCATGAGCTTTCATGTGAGTGATGTGGGATTTGAATATAGATATACAGCAAACAATAGGGTAGCAATTCAGATATGACTAGAAAATTACACTCAGTAGAGTGCAGATCTCCGCCAGGCATGTCTGCAACGACTACTGCTGTGATGTTTGATTGAATGGATACAACCCAACCCCCATCTAGACGACAAGAGTATTGGATGTGCTTTTCACTTGCTCGTCTCACACAAGAGATACATCGATGCTGCAAAGAAAGTGCTTAGTTATTTAGCTTATTTATTTTATTTTCATTTGCTTCATATAACCTTTTTTAAATTATATTCCTATGGCAGACAGTTCCACTGAGATATGGCTCTTTACATGACTGTTTTTTCATTGCATTAATCTTTGGTCACCTCCCATTCACTTCTATACTATGCGAGCAAAGAGTTGAAAACACATTTGTTTTGAAGTGTGGTTTTATGAAGTACTTCTTTCATAGTAGGTGTATTACTACAGTAGATGACGGTTCATGCTCCCCCAGTTTGGAGCACCGGCATCAGAGCAAAGCAATGTGCTGCTGTGGACGGGGTCGGTGGAAAAACATCTTTTAGCCACCTAAAAGAAAGGCTAACCTAAAATTTTTGAAATCCATTTAAGGCTAAAATAGATTTTTCTAACTTCCCCGTTCATATTGCTTTTCTCCGGTGTCTGTACTCCTGTATGCTTCTCAATCCTTGTGGCTGTGTAAGGTTATAGTGTTTGCATATGTGACATCATATGTGTATCATCATAAAACGGTATGCATGATTTTCTTGTTTTTCCCATGTTTTTCTACGAATGTCCAGCAGCGATTAGTGCATCTGCAGTCTTTAGGGAACAAAACTACTTGGTTGGGTTTGGGAAGATCATGTTTTGGGTTAAAATAAGTTTGTTGGAAATACTTGGTTAACTTTCTTATCTTATCTTATCTTATCTTAACTTTATGGAAAAAAAACTTAGGTTTAGCAAAAGTTTCATATGTAAGGAAAGAAGTTACGTGACAAATAAGTGATTGTTAACGTCTGGTTTCCAACAGGACATGAACAGCAGTCTCCTGGGTGAAAGTCCAGCCCATTTTCATTCCCAGGGCATCTATTACCAAGGCTTTGTCGAGGCCACTGGCGTTCACTACCCCTGCACAAGGCACCCTTTAGTGTATGATATGCACCAGGCGGTCCATTAACTTCAAAGTAAACCCATCAATGGCAACAGTACAGTCTCAGAGAAAGTGTGCCAGGAGTATAGTAACGTAGTTTAAAGAGCTAAAAAGACACACCGGGTGATCCAACAAACACAAGGCTTTCATCCAGGAAACAGCCGTTCATGTCCTCTGCATCATATTACAATCAGTTTGGTCATGTCCTCTGTTCACAACATTCAGTGTCATTTTCACTGCACAAATTGTAGCTTAAAGCACAACCATGTATCTCTTTCCTAAACCTAACTAAAGTGGTTTTGATGCTTAAACCTAAACTCCAAAGGGTGTGGCAAAGCAGCGGTATGTGACTAGTTGGGATGAAAATGTGTTGGAAAATCTGATGTTTTCGATCCACCCAGGCCTCCTGCCTTACACAGACTTAGTTGTGCTTCAAACCACGTCACCTTTACCTGCATTACATACAAACTGATTATGTGGGTGATATATGAATTATAGGGCTTTACTTTTCATAGGTATGGCTATGAACAGTGTAGCCTGGTGATGTTCAGAGTGACAGTCATGCCTTTATATAAAGAAATATCCTTTTTAATATTTTAATATGCTGCGGTATATTACTGTCTGCTTGTGTTTGCAGCTGTGATGTCTTATGATTCAATCATATCAATGACAGGAATTCATGTACTAGAGATGGCCTTGAATTTTAATGCAAGTACACCATGGTACTCGTGCCTGCTCATAGGTGCCCTCAGTTGTGTCTCTGCATACTGATATTTGACTGCATTGTACGTTCAGACATTTTCTGAACCCTGTCATAACTGAAGCTCCAGTCAGTCACATTAGTTAGGTTTGCATTAACGGAGAATCCCACAGAGAATTTTCAGTTCGTATCGTTTAATCCAAATGCCTCTCTTGTTCATTTAAAACTGCGGGAAGCTGTTCTCGAACAAAAGTTAATTGTGTGCTACGTTTCAGTGAGAAGCAACGGCGAATCAAAGTACAGTGAGTGAAGTGAGTTGGATCTCCTAGCAACGAGAAGAGATCCATATGTTTTTCTCAGAAACTCGCTAACCAAGCCAAGAGCTCTGAATGGATAAGATAAGTTTTCCCTTATTTGGTCAACATTTAATACTCCATAATAACAAAGCAAAAACTGGATTTTAGAAAGTTTTGCAAATATTTTAAAAATACCCATTGCTATGACAGAGTTTAGCTGAGCTGCCTGTCATTTCTCCTGATTATCTCTGTGATGTTTCAACACCCTGATCGGCGTCCACCTGTGGTTAATTCAACTGATTGGACTTGATTGGGAAGGGCACACACTCGTCTATATAAGGTGCTGAGCTCAGCTGACGCTGCATGTCAGAGTACAAAGCCATGCCATGAGGTCGAAGGAGCTGCCCGCCGAGCTCAGAGACGGGGTTGTGTTGAGGGGAGGGTTACAAATGAAAACTCTTCACAAGAGCAGTAACCACAATAATTCTTAAATGGAGGAAGAAACGACCAGGACTCTTTCTAGATTTATTGCAC
Organism: Pterois miles; assembly: GCA_947000775.1. Lineage (NCBI taxonomy): Eukaryota > Metazoa > Chordata > Actinopteri > Perciformes > Scorpaenidae > Pterois > Pterois miles. Next base: position 6,181,423 of record CAMQGK010000514.1, on the reverse strand, counting down.
AATTGTTTGGATATCAACTACATGCAATAAGAGAAAACAGTCATTTCAGTGCAGGAGAGAAAAGAGACCTGCACGGTGAATTCAGAGTCCTACATACACAAAACTCCCAAGCATGTATAAATGGTAGTAAAAGAGTAAGTAACAGAAACATCTAGCTATGAGGTTCAAGGTGAAATGAGAAATTAATTTAATTGTGACCTAAAAGCTGGCAAAGAAGCTATTCAGTTAAAGATATTCAGTGGCTTCAGACTGGGTCAAACTTTCACCTTCTGACAGGACAATGAACCTCAAAGCACAGAGACAACACAGAGGTAGCTTAGGGACAACAACTATCATCTGTCCTTGAGTGGCTCAGCCAGAGTCCAGACTTGAACCCAATCAAACACCTCTGAAGAAACCGGAAAGTGTCTGCCCACTGGTGACCCCATCTAACCTGACGGCTTGAAAGTCTGCAGAGAGTGGCAGGAAACTGAATGGCAAGTGTACAAAGCTTAAAGATGTAATCACTGTGAAAGCAACGGCCCTTCAAGTCCTGAATCTATGGTCTGAATTCTTGTGTCAATGTAATACTTAAGCTTTTTCTTTTTAATAAATTTGCAAACAAACGAAAAAAAATCTTAAATCATGCTTTTGCTTCGTCATGGAGCGATGACATTATTCAAATGGTTTTAGCATAAGGCTGCAACATAAAATGTGAAGGCGTCTGAATGATTACAAGGTTTTTCAGTGTTAGTGCTCATACATTTGGGTATCTGGAGTGCTTACCAAGCCACAAACTGAAAATGAGACAACCCAGTCAGTTTTTGTGGGCTGCCTGGATCAGAAAACATGTGATTCAACCATAGACCATTTAAGAAGTGGATGTAGTCAACACGACATCACCCTTTGGTTTGTGGACTGCTGTTTTTAAGCCTTGAGTTTAGCAATTTGATCGTCGTCATGTTGACTTTTGCAACCAGAAGTGGCATGTGAGAGTGGAGCTAAGTACAACCGAACGCTGAATACCAGAAATGTTATATTAACTTTCATGAACTGAAAACACACTGTGAAAGGGTTAAAGTTGTAAGATGAAAACACGGACAATTCCCAGACCGAACAATGCTGTAGTAGCGACCTGTCAATCACAAGGTAGCCCCACCCTAAAGCATGCCCTGCTTTATGGTCTATTTGACTCTCAGTGGGACCATAATTTACCAAATGAACATCATGCTCATGCTTGAAACAAACAACTGAGACCCTAAATCAAGTGAGAAGTGGATCCATCAAGCCATTCTGCTATGGCTCCCCATCCTATATCAAACTTAAGCTTATTAGATCATGTCGGCAGCATGTGGATGGGTGTAGGCTTCCATGTTACTCATATGTCACTTAGGATGTGTCACTTGCAATGCGATTTGTGCCTCATGGCCTCTCTGACGTAAAGTCAAGGTGTGGGCAGGTAGGCGGGTGGGTACAGATGGAGACATGTGTCACATGTGAATTTATGGATGCTCATGTCTTTCACGGACCCACAAGTCCACGTCAGGGTTTGTTGCGAAGGAAACTCCTCCTCTCATTGCAGTAACACAAGTGTGCTTTAACTAGTGTGGTGTGACCTTTCTTCTGCAATTGCTGAACAAAACAGGTTCATATTCTTGTAAACTGCTGCATTTAACGCAGAGAGACTAAAGTACAGAAATGCTGCTAAGAACTGGGTCAAGTCATACATAATAGTTGACACTGTTACATAAGCATGTGCTTAAAGAAAACAGAAATACAGAAACAAACAGTTCTCTTGCACCACCTATTGGCACATTGTCAAAAATACATATTACATATAATATTTAATACTGGTCCTGATAGTACCATCTGCTTTAATGTTGAGGCTGTATTGATTATTAAAACTTAAACCTGCCCAGCCAGGTTTTTTTTATCCATTGATGACCCCTTGCCTGCGCTACAGTGGTTATACTGTTCAGAACTACAACAATAACTACGACTACTAACAGTAATGATAATAATCACCAACCAGAGAGACTTTTGGTAAAATTTATTTTGCAAGTGTTTAAGTGATACATGTTTCCAGGGATTGTCTTAACAATTATGTCTTCCACCCTCCCCCGAAAACCAGGAGAGTAAAGGAAAAGATTTTTTTTTTATTTTTAAACTTAATTTCACACAAACTGTACAATATGTGGATATACTGTAAATGTTGAACTTGATAAGACCCAAACTTATTCCATCAAGAGTCAGAAACAGACAAAATTATAACTAGATTTTCAAATATCTTTGACTTCATACTTACACGTTTTATTTTTTTTTTTTTTATCAAAGATCTCTAAAATCACATTTAGAGATATTACAGTGTTCATTTGTTGTTTTTTTTAAAAACACGTTCTCCCCGTGTGCTTCTCAAGCCCTGAACACATCAACATCGCCATCATCGTGCTACTCTGGAGGAGCCAGCTTCAGGAGACATACTGTATACACATCATGCTCCAAGACGTATGAAGGCATTTCATACAATCAAATATATTGATTAAAAACAGTCAGAGAAAACTGGTGTTTTACATAATATTTGCAGAAGCGATCACAGAGACTAAGGCAGATAACAAGGAAATCAGAATAAAAGACCAGCTAAATGAGAAGAACAGCACTATGTGCAGCAAGACGTGTCTGAATGGCATCTAAAAGAAAACGCATCGTTCCATAAGTGATTCTCTTTGACTGGTCCTTCCCGTCTTATTTTCCTTTCTTTTGATTAGAAAATGAAGAAACAAATGAAAAGTGGTGTAGAGAATAGACATGAGCCAGAATACAAAAAACGAGGGTCACTCAGTTCAACCTTCATCTTTTGTGGTGTTATCCTCTAGATCTTCATCACTGTCTAAATCACTGTGCAGCCTCTTGGCCATGGTGTTTCTGCTTCTTCCCTCCTTATTCCCCTTCTTTAGCTGGACTGGCAATGGTTTCACTACAAGAACAAGAGAACAGAGTGAGTGTAATTTCAACTGTTGTAATTTGAAAGTCAAGATGTTAAAGGTAAGCCCAACTAGCCAACAATCGTTTTTGAGATGACCAGATTTAACCAGAGAGTGTGTCCTCATCTTTTCTCAGCTTTGGTTTGACTGCTTGTAAAAACATGCTGTATATTGCCAGGAATCTCTCATCTCATCTCATCTCATCGTCAACCTCTTATCTGGGGTCGAGTAGCGGGGGCAACAGCTCCAGCAGGAGACCCCAAACTTCCCTTTCCCGGTCCACATTATCCAGCTCTGACTGGGGGATCCCGAGGCGTTCCCAGTCCAGTCTGGAGATTTAATCTCTCTACCTAGTCCTGGGTCTTTCCTCCCACCTGGTTGTGCCTGGAACACCTCCCTAGGTAGGCACCCAGGGGGCATCCTTACCAGATGCCCGAAACCACCTCAACTGGCTCCATCTTGGCCATTTTGACCCATTTTGTCAGCTTTTACCTGTGATTTAGTTCTTTCGGTCATGACCCATGCCAGGTAGTGAAAGTCAATTGTTCGTTCCATTGCAACATCAGTGCTTCTGCCATTTTGGACTGAAAGTGACTACTGGACGCCAATGAAATGTCTGCCTACAAAGTGCCGTACAAAAGTAAAACAAATAACCAGGTGTGGCTGCTCAGGTGATTAAGAAGCAATAAAGAGGGGGTGGAGACATGTGCTCACTCTCTTTCACTCTGGCCTGGCAGCAGCAGCAGAAGCATCAGTGGTAATGTGGCCACTTGTAGTTGGTTGTGTTAATGTTCTTTATCTTTTCTGGGTAGTCTGGTAGTCTAGTTTTGTCTAGTTTTCGCGGTTTGTTTCTGTTTGTTAGGGTTTAGTTGGGGAATATGTTGTGTAGGGGTAGAGGGACGCATCCAGCTCCGCCGGCCCTGTAAGGGCTGGGCTGAGGTGGCTTCCCCTCTTTTTCTTTCTTTTTTTGCCAGCTCACCAGGTTGGTTAATATTGGGATCATTTTTGAGTGATAGCTTATTTTATTTAATTCATTTTTTGTGATAACTTTGGTCACATTCCACTTGGTCTTGTTGAAAATAAAACCTTGTCTTTTCTGCAAACTCTTGAGTCTTGTGATTATGTTAAAGCCAGGGTCACAATTCTTGTTTTATTTTGTTAAAGTCAAAAGTTTTTACAGAGGGGGTTTTGGATATCTTTTTTTATCACTCCATATATCAGAAAATACTCTCAACAGCCATAGAAAATCCATTTTCGCTCTGTTTTTCAAGACAAAATGTTTTGTAAATCACATCGATACATTTTGAAAGACACTACAGGGGAATAGGGTAAAATCTTTAACTAACTAATATCATCATGAAACTTCCCCAGTTGATGAATTGCATTAAGGCAAATACCTTTTATACTAACAGTATTACTACAAGTCTGAAATTGCAAGTTTAAATATACAAAATGAGGCATTATTTAATGCCAACTTTTGGTAGATTTAGGAGAAATCTACAGATGCAAACAGACAAAAGATAAACACCTGAACTGCTGTGTACTTTGGATGTTTTCTTTCCACTAGTCTGACAGACGGCGTGTTATGGAAGCGAAATAGCCCTGAATCACAAAATTGACCAGTGCATGAAACAGTGTTTTTCCTGGAGAGTCACGGCTTAACTCTCACCTGCTGATGGAACAAACTGGTCTTCAGCTCTGCCGCCATTATCGCTGTGACTGGCGCTGACCGTCTCCTTCTGTTCCTCGTCTGTAACGATTCGCTGTCTCGCGCTCTCGAAAACCGACTTGATGACAATTGAATCCTCGTAGATCTGCGGTGGTAGACAGAGACACACATAAGCAGTGTGGGTTGTTCTCCACCACATTTACAGTAAATACAAACCCATTCACAACAACAATGGAGGCTGATAATTGTGTTTCCTTGTGGTTCACCTGAGATCCCTCCAGGTTATAGGTCTGAGCGTTGTGACACAGGAGGAAAATATCCTTCTCCAAATCCCCCACACTCCTGTACTTGTGATTACGTACACGTTCCTGTGAAGCAGAGGGTCAGTAACAAAACTTCAGTGTGACCACTGGGACTGGGTGGTCTTATTTCACAGTTTGTGGGTTGACAGGCACTCTAGATACCCAAATGTATGAGCACAAACACTGAAAAAGTGAGTTTTTATGACACATCTCCTTCAAGTCACATTAAATAAGACAAGTTGCTCTTCAGATCATCAGAGAAGTCAGATCATCTTAATGATCTGATCATCAATTCCACTTCTAATTTCATTCTTAATGTGAAATATGACACGTTCAGTCTCAAATCTTGATACTTTGGGCTAATTAGTACACAGTGAGTGTAATAATGATAATCTGGAGAAGCACACTGACTGTATTTTATATTTTTCTTATTGTCAACAGCCAAAAAATCAAAACCAACAATTTTGAGTCAGTCCTACATACACTGTCATCCTGTTGTAAATACCAGTACTCACTAGACTCTTGCTCCTTAGGTTTTGGGGTGGGGGGTGAGGAACCCGAGTCCAACACCCCCCCCCACCAACAACAACCTGTTGTTGGGAGAAAGACATTTTTCTCCCTCGCCCCCCCCCCCCTCCCCCCTGAGCAACACCCCACCCCCCCCCCCCCTCTGCGCTCTTGACGGACCCCCCCCCCCCCCCCTCCTCCCCCCCTTTATATTTTTTTTTTTTTTTTATAATTTTTTTTGTAAAAAAAAAAGTGTAAAAATAAATTTCCCCACTGTGGGACTAATAAAGGAATATCTTTCTTTCTTTTCTTTCTTCTTTAGAACATCCAATTTTTATTAATCCACCACTGAAAATAGTTCCCAACAATTACACTATTTCCTCCTCATTAAATAATGTTTGCTAAAAACTACAGATTTAAGACAGCTTGTACTCTGCTGTAAGTATTATTTAGATTGACTCTAATTTATGCAACTTTAAAGAACACAATTTTTCTTAAAGTTTTGAGGAGGAAACTGCTTCAGTGTTATGTTGATTATTTCAGGTAACATGAGAGTGAGTGGATGGTTTGATGACTTTTCCATTTTGTCTATTCTTTAAACCCTTGGATGTGCTAGTGAATCCTTACAGCTCATGTTTTCTGTAGCTAAGCTTGTTAAATGAAGCCTTGACAAGTGTTAAGTCATCTCATTGGTGGTGTCACTCAAACATGTCGGCCAGTTAGCTGTTGTTGATATCTATTTTTGCTTTGTGTGTGGCACACGTCGTTTTTTACCGACTCTTCTTTAGCAGCCATGCTTACGATGTGGTGCCATGGATGGTAATGTTGGTACATTGGTTGGTCCTCCACTTTGGTCCAGACTAAAATTTCTCAACAACTGCTAAATGAATTGACATGGAATATGGTGCATTCATGGTCCCCAGGGGATGAATCCCAACAACTTTATCTGTCCTCTGACTTTTCTTCTAGCACTACCATGAAGTTGACATTTGTTGTTTTGACTGTCTTGGATGATGCATTGACATGAACTTTGGTGCAGACGTTCACATCCCCTCAGGATGAGCTAAATAATATATATTCAAAATGCAATGTTATTGTTTATATTTAACTCTGTATTTAAATGAATATGTAATAAATGAAAAATACATCAAAGTTTCACTGCTAACTATATTTACTTTGTAGTTCTCATCAACATCATATATTTGGCACCACACTGTACTTAAGGACTATTTATAGCATTTTCTCAATCAGTATTTACTAAAATAAATAACTAAATATTCAGTACAGACGCTGTCTTTTGATGTACTAGAGTTTCATTTATTTGAGTTTCTCTCAGCAGCAGATAAGACGATGTGGTGATATCTGTATGTGAGCTGCGAGGATGTTCAGTGACACGTACCCTGATCCTTCTGAAGTCGACAGGCTTTCGGATCAGCTCGTAGTACTCCGGTACTTCCTTCTTAGAGGGAAGCTGCACAAAGCCTTTGCTGATCTGTCGACCCAACCTGGAAGCACAATGCCATAGTTCACGTCCTCTCATTTTTATCAAGTCACCGATCAGTATGTCAGTATTTCATTGACATTTATGGAATTGGAAGATGTTGGCACGCTAACATGCTGCGGTTAGCATTTAGCCCAAAGCACCACTATACCTAAAGGGGACATATCATGCTCATTTTCAGGACCTTACTTTTATTTCAGCCCAGTCACACAGCAGTTCATGAAATATTGTGTTGATTCACGTACATAGACATGAATTTCACATTTTTTGGTCAGCACAAAATCAATTTTCATATGTAATCCACATATTAAAGTATATATATATATATTAAAGTATAAAGAGCGGCAAACATTTGTGTGTGCAACCAGACATCAAAATTGATTTATTTATCATGAAATTTCCTTATTTAAGTTATGGCACTTCCACAGTTATTTTAACCTAAACTGCAATCTTTTCCTAAACTTAACTAAGTAGTTTTGTTGCCTAAACCCAACCAAGCTGAACCATTCATAAAGCTAAGTAACACATTTTTAATTGAAAAGACTATAGTGAAAATTGACACCTAGGTCACATGTTGCTGGACTTTTGTAGGAAAACTCAAAAATCCATCGTTGAAAGACGTGCTGAGCATCTTGGGTAAAAAAAAGGGAAATTCATCTCTATGTGCACAAATCAAATGGATTAAATTTCATGGCTATTTCACAAACTGTGTTATTTATTTTGGGTTTCCATTAGAATATGATTACATGCTTTAATGTTCAAAAAACACCTTATTTTTCTAGTACTGTCTGTCTGAATATACCTGTATTCACCGACAGTCAGAAATGCTCCTAACTCTTTAAAAAGCCCAGTCTGCTCTGATTGACATGGTGCACCTTCGCAAAGGTAACTCTCAAGCCATGGGTGGCATTTAATGAGCCTGTATGTGAAATAGGAATCTGAATGGCTTGTTGAAGCATAAGTTTTCTGATCTAGACAACCCACAAAAAACTGACGTTTGTGAGTTGGTAGGTACTCCAGATACACAACTGTATGTGCACAAGGACCGAAAAAGTGAGTTTTCCATAATATGTCCTCGTTAGAGTTGCTAGCATGACTGTGCACTCATATTCCACCACACAGACTATTTGCCTAAAAAATATATAAAAATATTAATTTGTTTTATGGCTTGAAAAATTATTATAAGCATGAAAGAAGTGAAGCTTTACTTCAGTATTTTGGGATAATGAAACAACGATTTCATGTTCATGAGGAGCAGTTTGATATCTTTATATAATGATAATTACATTGTGATTTTGTGTTAATAACTGGCCTAAACAATTAGGAACAACCCAACAGCTGCATTTGCTCTAACAATAAATATAGTTGCACAGCATCATGACATAGTCCACAAACAACTGAGTGCCCTCACCCGTCCTTGTAGTTGATAACCATATCTACCAGTGTGCTCAGTGTTCTGGTGAGTTCAGGTGGGTTTGGAGGCAGTTTCTCAGCAGGTGGGCGTCCGCGCTTCCTTTTGACCTTTTCGCCAGTTTCCTGCCCGGCCTGCAGTTCTTTCTCCCCATGATGATCACCTTTACGCTTCTTCAGACTGATGTCCTCTTCCATCTCCTCCAGGGAACCGTTCTCTCCGGCCTCAGGCTGCAGGAAAACGAAGCAACATCTGACAAACTCAGTCAAACTTACTGTGGTAGAGGAAGGTGATTGAAACCTTCTGGTATAAAAATATGCATATGTATTGTGTCACATAACGCCTATTACATGCTCCCTTCGTTGTCCAGTTTATACCTCAGCTTTACAAGAACAGGGGAAAGGAGAACTGATCGATTTCCATGCAAAACTCTTCCATTCCCATTCATTTGAACTCTTCCTCATCTGACAATTTTTAAAATTATGTTTTTGTATTCAAATAAAAGCACAGTCATTTATTTATTACAATAGCATATGAATTTACATGGACTGAAGTGACTCAGCGGCTGTGCTGTCTCTGCAAATTTAGGACAGATTATTTTTTTCTGGAGGCTTTGATGTCAGATGATTATGGAGGGGAGGCATCTTTTTTTAAATGCACAATGTGACTACATTTAAAGAAGATATGTTATATCAAAGCACCATCTAAAAATGCCAATAATGCAATAAAAAAATTAAGCCATACTTCCTGGTTTTGCACAAAAATGAGATAGGAACACGATTTTAGATGTGTGGTGTTGGAGATGGGTGCCTGCCTGCTGCATCCTGAGTTATTTTCAACCATTTCATCGCTCGTTTTTGAATATGTGCTGCAACCACTGTATTTTCCACAAAGGCAATTAGAGGCCAGAAACATGAGTATGCATGCAGCAGGAGCAGCTCTAACAGCAGCAGCAGCAGCAGGCTGGCTGGAGAGGAGAGGGAGGAAATAGAGAAGGCATGCTGTCCAATCCGAACATAATATTGATGCATTAATCACACAGGCTCATCCAGTACACACACCAGCATCCAAATCGTATAATAAAGCATGCACTTGTGAGCATATTCCTCAAGGACAAAGATGAAAGCATGCTGAAATGTTGTATTTTGCACACACTGGTTAGAGGAACAGCATGCAGAATTACAATATTTATCCAAGTCTAAAAAAAATAACACTGATGGTGACAAAAAAACCCGCATGCCTGCACATCCGAACCAAAAATACATGGCAGAGAATTGAGTTAGAGACAACAGCACTACAGAGGCAACAATAGAAATCCTGCTCATCATCGCTCGGCTCAAATGAAAGCTTTAAAAGCCCCGCTGCTCTCTCTAAGGGGCTGCAATCATTCCAGCGGAATACTGGAGGAATACTGTATGGAGGGTAATCCTCGGAGATGTATAACACAGCTGAGAGCTGCCTGATTGACTGTACATGTGCGAGCGGACGGGTGTCAGTGTGCGTGTGTGCATGTGATGCTCCATGCCTGTGCCATCTCCTAACAAGCCTGCCTCTTTCCTGACTAATCTGCCAAAGATTCCCTCTCATCTGTTACAACACACACCTACACACCCCCTCTCTCCCCTTGCTCTCACTCACACACACACACACACACACACACACACACACACACACTTACAGACACGGAGACACTCGCTCTCTTTCCCTGGCGCGCGCGCACACATTCACACACACACACACACACACACACACACACACACACACACACACACACAGACACACATTTTATCCATCTCTTCCTCTCTTCCCATGCGATGTAGCCTGGCTGAATCCTGCGCCTGAGAAGAAAGACATGGAGGAGGATATTTACCTGAGTGCAATCTGCAGGCTGGCTATCGGGATCGGCTGCAGCTGTGGGGGAGAGAATTAGCAAACCAGCATAGCGGCGAGCTGCTAGTCTCTTCATCAGCTGATCACTCAGAAGCAGAGCCCAGAAGGGGGGAGAATAAAAGCGCTATGTTTTCATATACAAATCAATGGGCTGGGGGAAAATAGAAATGCCATACCCATCTCCTGTCTGCAGCTCTCCGAAGTCTTTTTCCTGACTCTGGAAGGCCCCGAGCTTGTCTCCCTCTGCATGTTTTTAATATCGACTGCTGCCAGACGTTTTTTTTTTCTCTTCCTACCCTGCTGTTAAAGTTATCGGGTCCATTTTTATTTTTTTTATTTTTCAAATTTTGCATTGCATTTGAGAGGGAACGTGCTGTCAACTGTAGCCTTCTGCATGCAGGACATGAGACCAGCCTGCATGCACTGCAGCAACACAGGACATTCATAGTTCATACAGTGCGTGAACGTTTGTGCAAGCGCGTAATCGCCACGGGGCACTCGGGGTAACGTCCCCTCCAATATGTGAAATATGGACCACCCCATGATCACACACGTCATCGGAAAACATGTATTTGTTCCCTCAGTATTCAGTGTTAAACTGAAGTTTCAGTTGCCTTAAAGCTGGAGTTGCTGTAGCTGTGAACCGACCAGGTTGTCATGTGTGGTTCATAACGCACACACTCTTGCAGGTGGCAACTCCACGCCTGTGCGTCTAGACGCGCATTATCTCTGGCGCATGGTCCTACTTGCTCCATGTTTTTTCCTGTTTTACTGGACATCCAACATGTGGCTGCATTAAAGAGAAAAACACAGTGTTTGATTGTTTTTACACAAGCTCTTATATGGACTTTGTGCCAGATGTGTGCGCATACGGAGACATTAGCTAAATTCAGATTGCCAGATTTTCTAAATATGGAGCCAAGCCAAACTGCTGATTCTGGTGTGGCACAATACATTAGATCGTATGAGCATAATCAAAACAGCAATATAGACCATTAATGATATGTGTGTATAGTACCCCTCTCCCACTTGGTCCCCCCAGTGTGGAACTGAAGATTTTTCCCTTGTTTGTGTGCAGCCGCAGAATTCCAGCAGGGTGATTAATGCATTAACATTGACTCATATTACACTCCATTTATGTGCCAAGACAGCAAGGAAAAATATTTCCCCAACACTGAGCTGTAACAATTGCAGCAATAACAATGGAGTTTTTCTAGTTTGGGCTGATATTCAAACACATCTGGTTTCTGTGAATCAATTAGGGCTTTTTTGCCCCAGCATGCACAAAATGCTGCTGGAAAACAGCAAACAATGTCAAAAGTCACACCACAGGAACACAGGATAGAAATACAAGATCTTGTTGCATACTCTTCAAATACGGTCAAACTCATAATGACAGAGCGCTGCCCTTTTGTATAATGCAGAGACTTGTGTGGCTGTGAGCTGAACGGGCCATCCACAGCAGTGCTGCCATACCACACAGTTAAGCTGATGTCCCAGCAGCTGGCCAAACCCATTTGTCTTTTGCAGGGTGCATTTCTTACTCTTATAGCCAGACTGTAAGGCCTGTATACTAAAATAAAATGCTTTTAGCAAACAGTACAAATAAAACTGTATTGGACTCACAAAACTTTCTATAATAAATCCCCTGAGAAGTCATTAATATCAGGACTGAAAGTCTAAATCAAAGTTTGGAGAAAGGAATCCTTGGTTATTATTTATTAAGCAGTAACATCATCAAACAACCCCACTACTATAATCACATCTTGACTCAGATGTTGCTAAATCCTGATTGGTGCACAGAAATATGTGACATCACCTTTTTCCAACTAAGCCCCACCCACTTTAATCCAGTGGGAGGAGCACCGACAGAAACAGAAATCTCACATGTGAAATAGCCAAAACTGTTTCCACCTTGGTGGAAAATATCCTACATGTTCATGTTCACGTGGGACAACATCACTCACAGCAAGATGCTGCATGGAAAATAAAGTGTTTTCAGGGCCTTGAAGTGATTTGTGCATCTTATGGTGACCACTGGCTACAGTTAAAGTTTATAAAGCCTTTTCTACACTTGAACAAAAGACACAATAATAACCGTCTCTCACATTCTGAATGACAAAACTTCATTTTCCCGTCAATAACACCAGATCAACAAACCATCCATTAAAATGTTGAACATATCAATATGTAACTTACTGTACAGTTTTTTTCAGCATGTTTACAAGAGAAAATCTCAGCTCTATGATGTGGCATATTCAGAAATATGCAATAAAAATTTTTGATTGGTTGGATTTCCTTCACTCACCATGATAAACATTTTATCACTAGACTGTATTTTAGGCTGCACGGTGGTGCAGTGGTTAGCGCTGTTGCCTCACAGCAAGAGGGTCTCAGGTTCGAATCCGGCTTGGGGCTCTTCTGTGTGGAGTTTGCATGTTCTCCCCGTGTAAGCGTGGGTTTTCTCCGGGTACTCCGGCTTCCTCCCACCGTCCAAAGACATGCAGTTTAGGTTAATTGATGACTCTAAATTGCCCGTAGTGTGTGTGAATGGTTGTCTGCCTATATGTTGTCTGTCTCTATGTGCCCTGCGATGGACTGGAGACCTGTCCAGGGTGAACCCCGCCTTCGCCCAATGCCAGCTGGGATCAGCTCCAGCCCCCCCGCGACCCCTAACGGGATAAGCGGTTGACGATGGATGGATGGATGGATGTTCTGTATTTTATTTGTGTACTATGCAAGATGACTTAAAGGCCAGTTGATATACTGTAGTTGTCCCTTTTTTGAAGTAAAAAATAATGTCTTTAAAAAATAGAAATATCAGAAGTTTCCTTTCAGCTGCTGGAGGGGCGTGTCACCGTTTGATTGACAGCAGCTGGCAGGCTGAGCCCCAGCAGGTAGCGCTGTAGCTAACAAGCCATGCACATATAAAGTGCGCCGTTGGCAGTGGTACTGAAGAGTAAGGACCAGCATCTGAAGGGACCAAAGTGACGTTTGCATGTGACTTTATATGCTGTGCAGTGTGCTGCAACTGACAAGAAAATTAGCTGTCTAGCCTGAAAACTGACGTTAGCGGTCCACTTCCATCTGAATTAATGCAGAAATTGGGGGCATGACATGTACATATCTCCCTTTTGGTTTGTGATTTTATCTTAAAGCAGAACACACAGCATGTGGTTTACAGGGAAGTTATGTATGCTGTTGCACAAAAGATGCAGTTTAATATTTGTGGGACTATAGGCTGAGCTAATGGGATATTAGGACACACTGTTCCATCTTAAAGAGGCACATGTTGTGGAGCAGATTTAACTGCAGGGACTCTAACATATACACAAAGACAGGGAGCACCACTTGCAGCAAATGAATCATTAGCCAGCAGATGTCAAAACATGCAACATACACAAGTACTGTGCACTCTGAAACAACACTATATGTTGTTCTTCTTGGCTCAGGGTACAGGGGGATTTTCCATGCTTGCCCCTTTCATATAAGTATTATTGTAAAAATGAAAAAAGAGAGCCCTTATTATTATTATTATTATTTTGCTTTTGAAGATTGTTTACTTTAAAATATATTCTAATTAGTAATACAGTGTAAAGAGTATGCTGATGTAAAGTGACTGGGTTAGCTAACCCAGATGAAATAGAGATATCATTTCAGTATTATGTTCCCACTTGCTGAAAACCGCTGATTGTTACCATGGCAACAGAAAATTTTGATGGTGGACCTTGTATATCATTGTATTTTATTGCTGTTGCTGGGAAGTGACTCAGAGTGCTCTCAGTCACACGCTCAAGCTCTCAGTAATGGGATACAGTAACGCTCTGGTGGGGGGTGGCGGCAGGCCACCGTTAGTATTGACATCATAATTTCATACGTCGACCCCATCCTCTATTTCCATCTCCTGCACTCAGACAACACTTTCTAGACCTTTGCAAATAGGCAAAACCCATTATGTTGCTGCACGTCTCTAACATCAAAAACATCTTTATGATTGACATTCTTGCAAATACCTTAGAAAAAATATGAATAAAATTAAAACTTCAGAAACTGGGCTTTTATGAATCCTTATAATTTATACTGTCCCTGTGATGGACTGGCGACCTGTCCAGGGTGTACCCCGCCTTCGCTCAATGCCAGCTGGGATCGACTCCAGCCCCCCTGCGACCCCAACGGGATAAGCGTTTGAAGATGGATGGATGGATGGATAATTTATAATGTTTCACATATTCCTTCACTTTCAGTTTTTTATGTCAAATTAACAGTGATGAGGACTGATGCAGAATTGAATTATTTCCCCCCGTTTATTTCCAACATTGCCCCACAAACTCTCTTTTCTCTAACTATATGGAATATTCACTCAAACAGCCCCGACTGCACCAGAGCGCAGGTTACTCTGAATGTTTGATTAATTCTTTATAACTTGTTCAAAGCTGAAATGCAGTTTTAATTTGCAGTGGTGCGAACATGGATGGAGCCAATCGTACTTTGATGGCAGTGATATGCGCAAAGCCGACTAACAATGAGCCGGCCGTTTATATGAGCCTTCTGAAAAGATTTAGTTTAAGATTTAAAGCATCTGGCTGGCTTTTTCTGCATGAAACAGTCAATAAAGGCTCTCTGAAAAAAGCAAGTGGGGACAGAATAGACAGAGGACAATACCACAAAAACACAAAGGGAGTTTCCGAAAGGATGTTAATCTAAGTAAGTGAGGTGAAAGCAAAAGAGCGGTGACAAGTTTCCGTGTTAGAGGACGAACAGAGAGCTGGGTGCTCAGGGGATGAATCAAACTGCTGTGTGCCAGACATGAAGGAAAGAGGTGTTGATGACCCACTGAAGGCATTTCTTTCCAGCTAGCTGAGTCACTGAGCAAGAGAAATGTGAGAAAATTCATCCACTGAAACCTGCTGAAATTGAAACCTGAATGTAGAACAAAAAAAAAAACCTTTTTTGAAGGTGTCTTTGCATCATTTATATAGAAAAGGACATGGTGCAAAAATAAACTGGAGAAAACTATTTTGAGGTAACCTTGCCCAGTGTAGCACATACGAATAAGAGCTTGTTTTTTTTTTTTTTTAACAAGTTTAATTCACTTCCTTTCTATATTTGTACATGTACTGTGTGAACAACAGAGTGTAAAACTGAATTTCCCCACTGTGGGACTAATAAAGGAATATCTTTCTTTCTTTCTTTCTTTCTTTCATGAAATGACATAACACACCATAAAATGTGTATTAAAGGTAGGTGTTTTAGAAATATTTGTTATATTTGTTGAAATTCTCATTACATCCTAACAGCTATCAATACTTCAAGCGCTCCGACCAAAAAAGTGAAGAACTCTGGTACCTGTGGCTGTTGCTGGACTGTATTAAATCTGGGCCTACCTGCCTGTCTACCTGTGCATGCACTCATTGTGCATCTCCACAAGCTGCTAGCTCGACAGCTCTGAGTACTAACAACAGCCATGTTCACTGTTTACGCTCATATTGATAATTTAGGGGGAGTGGCTTTGGAGGGAAGCCAACTCATTGCATACGCAAGTCACAGGATGCTTTGTCAGACACCTCGGTGTCACTTTTCAGTGGCAGTAAACACATGCTTAATGTTGGATTAGGCAATAAAAAACACTTAGGTTTCTCCAGGCGCCTCTTTCACTCTTTATAATACATCACCAGAGCACTTTCCCCGTGCGTTTCCTGTTGCCGCAGATGGATTTACATTGTAGTTAATGGAACCTCCTTGTGTGGCGGTATTGAACGCCGACAGCTGCGACAAAGTGTCGGCGGGCTGGTTAGTCTGCTACATTTAGGGACATTTAGGGATTGTTCTTTTGGTTGGATTATTTTTAAAATCTTGCGTACTCTTTCATATTTTGTATATGTATAACACAATAACTGCTATACTTGTGGGATTTAAAGTTTGCAGATAAAGGTTGTTTCAAATTCAGCTGAAAGGAATATTTAACAGTCATGATGACAAGAGGGCGCTGCAGTCGATGAGATATCCCTTTATTCACAGAAGAGCAAACATTCGGCCGTCCAGCCTTCATCTGTGTCAAAACTATCCAACACTTAAAGGAGTAGTTTGACATTTTGGGACTTTCATGCAGAGAGTTAGATAAGATTGATACCAGCAGCCGATTAGCTTAGCTTAGCATAAAGACTGGAAATGGGGAAACAGCTAACCTGGCTCTAGCCTGGTCAAAAGGTTAAAAGAAATTGTTTGATCTGTTCAAAAACCAAGCTAGCTTCTTGTGAATGGTATATATATTTATCTGAGAATGATATAAATCTTCTCATCTGAGCAAGAAAGCAAAGATACGTATGTCCCAAAATGTTGAAATATTCCTTTACAGTACATGTCATCATCAACACATCCCATGAATCTTGCAAACAAAAGTTTCTGTAGTTGCATTTAGTTGTAGTTCTGATGTTTGGTAAAATGACAAAATTAATCATGTTAAATCTTATTATATATCTTAATATATATCATGCTTCATGATTATTCTAGAGAAGCAGTACAGATACAGAAAAAGTATCAACCTATAAATAGAAATAAATCCTTTTTTACAATAAAATATGGATGTACAAAGTTCATCTAGTTTTATTTTTTCAGAAAAATGGACAAAATCAAGACTATTTTGTTTTATCTATTTCTTATTAATTTACATATTTACTCACACATCTTTCCAACCTTTCTATCATATTGTCTTTTGCACTTACAAAATACTGCAATTAAATATTATTTACAAAAAAAAGAGTATTAAAGCATTTAAAGAAACTTTGAAGTGACAGTATATAATAGATGGCTGCAGGATATAACATTAACTTTAATCTCTTATGAACATAGAATAATAATAATATTCTGCCATGCATATATTACCTGCTGAGTTATAATACATACTATACAATATAATGCAAATACTACACTAGAGAATAACTAGCATTCTGTCACTATAAACAATAAATCCCCCCTTCTTTATGGTGACTTTGGTAATGAATCATCTCATAAATAAGATTTGAGAAGCATCCATTCAGTCTTCGGTGCATCACCTCATTCAAAGAGGTTTCTGCCACCAGACGAGGGGAGAGACTTGCCACCCTGACGAGCAGCTGCCTGTTAAGACACAAAAACTTTGTTTGAGAAAACTACCCACATATACAGTACATATATACTTAGTTTAAATGTTAGTGTTAAACTGTTGAACCACATACCGCTGTCTGTCCTTTGGAGAAGTTTGCATGTGCGTAAAGGAGCACTGCGATGTCATTATGTCCTGCCTCCAAGGCAATGGACAGGGCCGTGCTTTCATCCTGTAAACACACAAACTCAAATACATTATGAGAGTTTTTTGCTGTTTATTGATCTTTATT
This sequence comes from Pterois miles, assembly GCA_947000775.1. Classification (NCBI taxonomy): domain Eukaryota; kingdom Metazoa; phylum Chordata; class Actinopteri; order Perciformes; family Scorpaenidae; genus Pterois; species Pterois miles. The sequence continues at coordinate 6,163,810 of CAMQGK010000514.1, read as the reverse complement.
TCCCTGACATTGAATGGAAATTCTTGTTCACTCTGCTTTCATAATATGTGAGACAAAGTTGGAATGGTTCACATTTACAGAAGCTGCACAATGTGGCAGCAATGACTCACATACACTATCAGTCAGGGTGGCATCACAGTCTGGCTGTGCCAGCAGTAGTCTCACAATGTCGGCATGGCCGTGCTCGCTGGAACACATCAGCGCCGTGGAGCCCTCGTCGTCCTGCAGATTGACCTCCGCCCCCTGTGCCAGCAGTGCCTGCACCATGTCCATCCTGCCGTGGCTCACGGCCAGCATCAGAGCTGTCTGACCGGCCTGGACGGCAGAAGGCACGGGCCAGACACAGGAAGTAGGGTTAATGTTGCTTAGTCCATCTCCAACATTTCAAATATAGAATCACAGCTTGATTGTGGAATCAGACAGATCACACTTTCTCCACTTTCAATTCCTTGAATATCTTACCTTATCTTATCTTATATGCACACTAAAAATACAGTAACATTTGATATTATGGTTCAGCTATTTCTTTATACACTGTAGACTATGTCATTTGGTATTAATCATGGATAAAATAGACAGAGTTCAATTTTATTTATATCTATGCTGTCAATTCTAATGAATTTCCCACATCCTGTTATGTATATTTCACTTTTGTTTTACTTTTATTTTGTATTTTCATCGCTGCAAATTCTTTTTAACATCACTGATTTCTTTTGTGATTTTTAGGTTGGCAGGCTCTGTTTTAAAGCTAAGGTGGCTTGTAGTAAAGGAGATTAAATAATGCTACAAACTTTAGCTAAATCCTGGCAAGGAACAACAAGGGTCAAGGCTCCCTTGACCTCTGACCTCAAGGTATGTGACTGTAAATGGGTTCTCTGGGTCTCTGAGTCTCCCCTTTACAGACAAGTCATAGTCAAGTCAGCACACTGACACACTGACAGCTGTTGTTGTCTGTTGGGCTACAGTTTGCCATGTTATGATTGGAGCCTATTTTTAATGCTAAATGCAGTACCTGTGAGGGTTTCTAGACAATATTTGTCATTGTTTTGTGTTGTTAATTGACTTCCTATAATAAATATACACATATATTTGCATAAAGCAGCACATTTGCCACTCCATTGTTGATAAGAGTAATAAATACATGACAAATCTCCCTTTAAGATAAAATGTGTGATCAATTTGTGGTTAATTGCAATTAAATATTGAATCAATCACAAATATGCACATAGAAAAAAAATTAAAACATTTGATTTGAACTACAAAGTAAGCCAAAATGAATAAAACACATCCACTTATATAGTGTTAAAGAATCAACAACGAGCACTTTTTAACACCACCCACAGCAACAGATGTACACAGTTTAGAGAAAGAGCAGGACATCACACCTAGTACCGTTATCTGAGAACACACTGACCTGGCTGGCCTTGGCATTGACATCTCCTTTTGTGAAGAGCCGCTCCACAACTCTCATGTCCTCTGGACTCTCCACAGCTGCGAGTGCAGCCAGCATGATGGGCGTGTAGCCTGCTTTGTTCTGCTGATTGATGTTACACACCTCTGTAAAGATCGGGGTCCATTGACCAGAACAGTAAACACAAAGGGGAGGGAAACAGAAAGATATAAGGAAGAAAGAGGTTTATACCTTCATTTATTTATGTTGAACTCTTTCCACCTGAACTGACTGTACCAAGTTTTATCTTGAAATACCACAATATTCTATATAAAAATGTTAATAAAACAAACCAAGGCTTATCCACTAGACGTGGAAAAATGTTAGCACTCTCAAAAGTCATGCTTTAATTACACAGCAGAACAAACAGCCTTGCTCAGAGAGTCCTCAAATAACTGTGGCTTCATTACTGCCGTGCACTTAGAAGTTATCAAAAGCATGTATTTTGTGAACGTTATAATAAGACATAGTTTATATTCAAGCTTGACTCAATAAGAGCCTAAAACATTCTGCTACCTTCACTCACTCTTTCAAACAGGGTTCAATTATTTCATAATTAACTATTTTCTAATTCTCAGACACAGAGTGCACAGACGTCTTGGTTGTAGTTAAATCTTTAGGTGATATTTTATATTAGTCCTCATTTTGAGCAACATATGGATGACACTGTGGATCATTTTACTGATTGTATGCTTCCATTCCAGATGGCCTTAGACCAGACACAGCGAGGTCAAATCTATTGACAGCTATAGCAACGCATTTAGATAAAAATAAGAAAGAAGACTTTACTATATCTCCTCCATTATAGTCACTATTTGCATGTTCACTGTATACTGATTAAAGCTTCTGAATGGCATGGCCCTGAACTTTGGATTCCCTTTACACCTGTGCACCGATGGAGAAACAGTTCATGATGACCGTAAAAGTGTATCGCTAAAACTTAATTTCTGCTGTTATCGTCACCACTCATACCACCTGCATTAGATATGTGGAACTTTTGAAGATCAATAACATACGTTAAGAACTACTTTTACTAGCTAAGATGAAGCAAATGCACTTTAGGAGTATGGTTTTGTATAACCGCTTAGACAGTGAAAAAACCTTTCATTTTGGCTGGTTATGCAGCTGTCGACAAAATGTATTTTATTCATGCTGTTAAGCCGCTGCCCTTATTATCCTTCAGAGTATAAAATGAGTGCTCTTAGGTGAGGCAGCAGCATTAAGATATAAGAAAAAAGACCTTCTTTTTAGTCGGTAGTGTGGAAATGTCTGTACATTATACGTATTATTTTAGATAAAAATGGACCTCATGATCCAGAAAGTATCTCACTCAGTCACTCAGTGTAGCCTATTTGCCCTCTAGTGGCTATTAGGGAGCACAGTAACATCTACAGACAAGCACTGTCAGAAACCAATACATCCAGTAATAACACTGTAGTTCCCCTGTGAGAGTTACTGTACCTGCATCAAGCAATTTCTTGACAATGCCAAAGTTGGAGTGCGACACACTGTAGTGCAGAGCTGTGTTTCCGTTCCCATCAGCCATATTAACAACGTGTTGCAACACTGCAGGTGAAATGACCCGAAATGTAGACAAGTAATCCCCCATAGTGTCAGGAGCAGCTGACTTGTGGCTGGACACGGAGAACCACTCCTGCTGGATTGTTTGTAGACAGTCATGCTGCAGGGGACAAAAGACATCAGTGTGTTTCCATAAATGCCTCGTGAGCTGCCATAATTCAGTTCGCAGAGCAATTTCGACTTTGAATAGAAAGGAGAATGTAGTTATTGCAAGGATTAGACTGAAAGAGCTCAGACAAAGAGCGTAACAAAGCAACAACTCACAACTCAAAATGTCCAAAAGACATGAAGGGAGAGGGAATCATACTGTATAATCCATCAAAAATTTGTGTTGAGGGTTTTGTTTGTCAGCTTTTGTCATTATGAAATCTGTTTTGATGTTCCTTTTCTGTACACGTCTTGAACTTCTCTCTATTTGTCAACCAAATCATGGTGAAAGTGAGGAGTGCCTTTTACTTACAGTATCATTGTTTTTGAAATGCAATCACAGAAAATTGCAGAGCTGACACATTCCTGCGCTTCTTCCATCCACTGCCAAAGCCATTTCTTTTTAAATAGCATACTTGAACAGACCCTGCCTTCGGGTCTCTCCACACCCATCCAGTGACATACTACATACATACATATAAACGTGCACATACACACGTATGTAAGTATGTAAATTGTATTTATATAACACTTTTCCAGTCTTCTGACCACTCAAAGAGCTTTACACTACATGTCAGCACACACATTCATACACTGATGGCAGAGGCTGCCATGCATCAGGATCTAATCTAAATACTCATTCACACACCGACGCCACAGCCTCTGGGGCAGTTTGGGGTTAAGCGTCTTGCTCAAGGACATATCGACATGTGACTGCACATGCAGTGAACTTTAAGAGCTCTCATGCTGAACAAAACATACCAGTTCCCTGCTGGATAAAGCCGTGTTATCACTCAGGTGCATCTTTAAGGCTTGACAAGCAGCAAACATCGTTTCACTTATTTTACACCTGAAAGGAACAAAATGCTACAGGTTAGACTCTCCAACTCTCCACAGTTCGAATCATATCAAAACTAAAGGGTAAGGCTTTTTAATGCAGCTGACTGAGATGTTTTGGCTTTAAAACCTCCTGGACTACATTACCTCTGTGTGTTTGATCGTCCAGACCCTTTCGACCCCTTATTGGAGCCACCTTTGCCCTTTCTTCCATGCGCTCCATCTTGAGAGGCTTCCTTTGATTTTTTGTGTCCCCTCTTTTCCACTTCCTCAGAGTTCGGCTTCTCGCCGGCAGAGAGCTCGTAAGACGACACCGGGTCCAATCTGAGGACAAAACACAGGAGGTAATGCATAAAATATGTTCAGATGGTGAGTCTTAAAGGAAAAAAAATATGACGAGACGATTACCCTGCGGTCACCCTCATAAACTTCATGCTCTTCCTGTTGCTGCTACAGCCTTGGTCACCATTTTGTTTCTTCATTACTGAACGCAGCACACCGGCATGAGTTGACCTGTCTGTAAACAACAAGGCAGCACATGCATACATGTATAATAATATTCTTAATTGTATTATTCTTACATTTTAACACACTTTTCAGCATTATTATTACGTACACTGTGATTATATAGTATATTGCAGTATAAATAATAATAATAATGCTAAAATATGGGATCTGCTTTAACACAGTAATAGGTCTGATTTTTTTCTGCATTATTATTTTTTACGTGTATATATTACAGTACATGTGTTTACATATTTCTTATATCTATTTTTCCATATCTATAGTTGTTATATATTGTACATATTTGTACAAACTAGAGATGAAACTAATGATGATTTTCTTCGTTGATTAATCAGTTGATAGTTTTCTTGATTAATTGATTAGTTGCTTGGTCTATAAAATGTCAGAAACTGGTGAAAAATGTTGATGATGTCCTCAAACGTCTTGTTTTATTCACAACTCAAAGATATTCTGTTGTCAGAGAGGAATAAAAATAAAATGAAATAAAAAATAAAACAGAAAATATTCACATTTAAGAAGCTGGAATGAGAACATTTAGAAAACACAGAAACCCACACGGTCAATCTATGCAGGACGTAGTGAGGGTGCATTCATGCAGCATCATACTGTATATACTTTGACAAATCTGAAGGTCTCATTTTAAAGAGAGAAAGCTCTCTGTGACACCAGCTCCTCCTACGAAGTCGTTCAATTTTAGACCTTTTAGGCCACAAACTGGTCTGTGGTATGAGACACCCTCCAGAACCAGATATCATTCCAAACATTACAAGTGTATCCCTAAAAATGTCAACATGCCGAGCCAAAAGCAGCCACTTCCTCTCAGCCTAACGCCAGTTTAATCTGGGCCTGGGAGCGGTCTGGAAGTCAAATATTTTTAAACCAGACTACTTTCGCACAGACAGAATTCTTCTTACCAAACTATTTTATTTACGATCTCCACAATGCGTGTTTACCTCGCAGAGCTGAGGATGCCTGTTGTTCCAGCATCTGTATCATTCTTTTCACCTCTGAATTATTGTCACCCTGTTGGCACATTCCTGGGTTTTCTTTGTCACATTTTGGAGAGTCAAGTAAAAGCTGAGATGGGGGCTGAAACCCTTTGCTGCCTGCAACAAAAAGGAGAATTTTTTTTTTTAATAGTACCAGCGTGACATTACAAATATTGCATACATTATATTACATAAATCCAACATTAAAGGTGCCCAAAGGAGTTTTTGACCAGTAGTGGCACTATGGAGCAATGTTTTGATCAGTGGATCCCCATTTTGTTTTCAAGCACATGGATGCTGTGTGCATAAAATAAAGGTGCAAAACAACTGTACAATTAAGCCAAATAGTGAACACAATAACTGCAGGCAGTTTGTGTAAAACAAGCAATCTGGATGAATTTTGAGCAGATTATTTCCTGTGAATGTTGAATAGCGATATTATTTTCAAGGACTTTTAATATAATTCTCTGTATTGTGTATTTTTATTTTGATTATTTTTTTTTATTATTATTTTTAACAATAATTCATATTAATGCACTTTTTTGTCATAATTCAGAGTCTCTTTATGACGCTTGGCCATAGCTCTATCAGCTCTTTGTTTTTTGTTGTAACTGCATACTTTTCTACAGCAGTACGAAGGTGTTTATCAGAGATGGAAAGCTCTTTGAGATTTGGAGATTTGTTTATATTTTAAATAATAATCCAAACTTTAAAAATAACACTTTCATTCAGTTTTCATCACAGAAATGATTGAAATCCTGAAGCCAACTGAAAAAAAGTTGGCTTCAAAATCAGTAAGGCCTCACAATCCTGAGGTTGGGAACCAGTGCAAGACACAAAAACACCACAGGGCACCTTTAATGCTAACTAAATCTACTGTGTTACCTGTTGGCTGAGAATCTAAAGGATGGACTTGTGTTCCTTCTTGCTCTGCAGCTTTGTTATTGCAGGACAGCTTGGAGCTGCCACTTCCTCTGCCACGGTGCTGCTGGACGAACCCTTCCCTCTGCTGAGCGTGGTCGTCTGTGAGCAGGTCGCCATGCTCCCTGAGTAGCCAATGCATCTTCTCTATGTAATGGTTCAGCTCGGGGTCCCACTGGGACTGTGAAGATTGCTGGACGGTCTGGCCAGGTGTACTGGATGAAACTGACAGATCCCGTATCCTCCCCTCCCCGACACCGATGCTCCTTGTCTTGATGGGGTCAGGTAGATGGGAGGGTCCAGAGGCCATATTTCGGGTTTTCAGTCCAACCAGGAAATTCTCATTAATGTTCGCGAATCCAACACCAGTGTCTCGGGTTACCTTGGCGAAAGTCCCTGGTGTTTGTTTAAAGGGACTTTCTGGCAGATTTGTGGTTCCTACTCCTATCGTACGAGTCTCTGGGGTGCATTTGATTTCTTTGACCCTGTTGCCTACTGCCACTGTCCTAGTAGCAGTCTGAGTGGTGTTGGTGTGCTTGTCTTGGGTACTTAGGACAGTATTAGTGCTGGAGTCTGTGTTGAAGGCATGTCTGGTGTTGGTAAAGCGAGACACTGAACTGGATACAGTGTTGGTACGCTGAGAAGCTGTCTGTGGTGATGCCATGATTCCCAGATCCACTCCTTTGACTTGATCTGTGGCAATACCTTGAGAAACCACTTCTTTAGCCTCATAGATGATCACATCAACAGAACAGTCTCCACAACCCACTGAACGATACTTAATCTTTTTCTTCTTAGAGCCCAGATTCTCCACTGGTACCTCTGTGTTGGTTTCTGCATCACAAAACTTTATCTCCATCCCAACTCCTTGTGTGTTCGTAAAGACTTGGATCCCCACGCCCTTTTCCATGGTCTCCACTCGCTCCCTGACCTCCCACTGGCTCAGCGGTACATCGGATCCTGTGCAAACACTCTTCAGCTCAGGCCTGCAACACGATCCCACAGTCTTCACCTCTACTGCCTCCCCTGTGCTGGCATCTCGGAGCTCAGTGTGGTTGCCCACTCCCTGGCTTGTGGTGTGAGGCCTTGCCTCGGTGCCTGTGCTCACAGTGGATGGTCTAGCAAAGGAGGCTTTATCAACTCGGTTCCGAGCTCCTGCAGCCTGAAGCTCTAGTTTCAGACGGCTCATCTCTGTCTGGAGAGCAGATTCTTTCAACTCTGCTTCTAAGTGACAAATTCTCTCCTTCAAGGCACCAATTATTAGTTGCTGAGCATCAATCTCTGCTTCACGTTCTGTGTATATCCCAAGATTAACTTCGGACACTTCTGATGCAATGGACCTTGTCTCTACCTGATCGGTGAGCACATATTTGTTTTCTTTTGTGGGTATAAACAAGGTGATATCTTCATCTTTATCAGTTCCAACTGTGACTGACTTGACAGCCTTTTCATGTAGAAGGCTTTGACCTTTTTTATGCCATGCGTGCAAATGTCCACCCTTGATGGTTTTTTCCAGTGCCTGCATCTCTTCAGTAAGTTGCCTGAACTCCCTGAGGTCATCTTCAAGTCCTTCCTCCATATTCACCTTGTTCTCAATGTCAGATGTTTCCATGCTACATGCTCTCTTCCAGATCACATCACTCACATCCTCGTTGTCACTCTGGTTCTTGAGCTGAGAGACCAGTTGCCTCTTTTCCTCCTGAAGGACTGAGATTTTTACCTGGAGGACAGGGATGATCGTCACCTGCTCTTCCAGCTCCTTCAGTCTCTGCAGAGCAACCACCATCTGGTCACGGACATGCTGCAGGTGCGTGGGGGCGAGGCTTGTAACTGAGGCGCTTCTACCAGAGCTCTGTGGGCTCAGCCTAAGGCATCCTGTGCTGCCTCTACCGCCCAGGGATGAGCTCAGGTGGATATCACCTCCTGTGCCAGTAGGCTTGTTCCCATTGTTGTTATGATTATACGCACCCAGGCCAGTGAAGGGGGAGAGGGACCCATGGGAGCTTACGCCTCCGAAGCTGGCCAGTCGACGACGGGGATGGGGCTGAGGTGGAGGCTGGCTTGTCACTTCCTCATCCAAGTGATTGAGGGTCTCCATTAAGGTCTTTTCCACCACAGGGCTTTGTCTTTGTAAAGCAAGAGATCTCGCAGCAGGCTGAGGCTTTGACTCATTAAATATCTGAGGGGTTGCCGGCCCTTCATTCCTGGAGGGTTTGTTATCCGATGTAGAACCGTGTGGTGGAGGAAGAGGAGGTCGACCTCTGGTTGCAGAGGACATGCCCAGAAGTCTTGTATCATCACTGCTTGGTGATGACAAGGATTCTGCAGAATGCCACTGACTGGATGAAATGCCGATCTGTGTTTTTTCCACATTGTTGATGGCCACTCTGGGCCTCCTCTTAAGGCTTAGCCGCTTAATGGTGGCGCTGTTTGGGAAACTGTCCACACACTTGAGGTAGTCCACGTCTGACCAGTAGTCAGTCCCTAGGTAGTTAGAAACACATTCTTCAGTGCCTTGACCTGTTAAACCAAGAGTGGAATGACCACAGTTTATTACTCTTGCTTGAGTAAAAAATGTCACTGATTGCATGAGATAACAAATTCCTGCATTGTGAATTTAGTTTAAAACTAACTACAAAACTAGACATTAAATTTACAACAGCAAGCCATTCACATTGAATATAGCTCTTCATTAGAAAATGATATCACCAGCAAAAAACAGAATATGCTGCCCTAGTTTCTTTACTTACCTCAGTATTAAACGCTCATCATCGACTGTTTCAATTCGAATCTAGAGCCTTCCTCCTATCACCTCGAAATGTTTTGGACTTTAAAGAGACTGAGACTGTCCCACAAGAAGAGGAGGGACAGAGGAGGATTTACCAATTGTGTAGAGTAGACACTCTGTTTTCAGTAGTCACTTCTCTCCAAATGGTATGCCTCTCTACATAGACTTAGCCCACTCTATAATTACAATGAAACTCCCTCAAAATGCCTCACCATACTCTTGGCAGGTCTTGTCGACCACAGACATGTTCCGAGCATTTCAGCCAGTGAGTGAACACACAAAAAACAGAAATCTTTTTTTTTCATTTATCAAATATTTGAAAACAAATACTATAATTGTTTTTACTTTTTAGTTGAGACTGTTTAAGATGATGGAGATATTACAGCCTTTGTTATATTCAAATGCCATTATAACCCCTATAAACAAAAGGCTGGACATATTTTGTGCATTACACATAGCACACAAGTTATGAAACCCACATCAACTAGCATTTAAGCTATTTGGAAAGTAATAGTAATAGTTACCTGACACATTTTTCAAGATGTAACTGCCTTGAGCCATGAATATATTCACAAAACATCAGTAATAGAGTGATCCTTTATATCCAGGAATGTAGAATAAGTCTGTAAATAAAAGAAAAACATAGCAAGTTAATCATACTTCCCCTCTTCATAATTAGCTTTTACTGGACATGTATTGTTCTACTGCATCACCCGTTCAGTCTCTCTCTCTTTCTCTCCCAGCCCAGGTCCAAGTAGTCAATAACAGCTTACCTTACAGTGCTTACATACAGGAAATGCAATACCAGGCAATGGCATATTATCGTTAATTCTGCAAAATGTACAGTTTGCAGAAGGCTAAGCCTCAGTGCACAACAGTGACTCACCGCATTACAATGCCGTATCACTTTCTCATCAGTAAGCAGCAGCTTGTGTTCTCGACACATGGAGGTTTTAAGGAGAACAAAGAGCACATACAGTAGGATTTAGTTCTGTCAGCGTCTTTCATATTTCTGTTCCTTCACAGAGAGTCGGCTGTATTTGTAAGTGAATAGTTGGGTAGTGTTTTAAGCATAAATTAGGATTACATAAGGAGAAATTAGGTGTTTCCAGCAGCAAAAGAACATTTAATATGCACACAAGGAAAATACAAGAAACAATAAAACCAGAAAGTCACAGAATATAAAGAATTAAATGGCTTCTTGAAACTCATTTTTAGAAGATGGCCTACACTACAATGTCACATCACTTCATGTTTCCCATTTATATTGCTATTTTATGGTGCTTTATTTTAACTTTATTGTCATAACTTATTTAAATTGTGCTTGTTTTAGTATTTCTTTATGGACTTCTATACATATTTTGCACTTTAATCTGTTTTGAATTCAAGAATCTGTTCTTTTATTGGCACTTTATCTGCTTTATTTAAGATCACTTCTGATATTTGCATCTTAATTTTTATGTACTTAAATTGCACCTGCTTTTAATGAGCTGATTTCTCTTATCCATACCTTACTTACCCACATCAGCTAGTTCTTTTATTCTGTATTTGCACTTATTTTTTTTGTATGTCATACAGGAGGGGCTTACATGGGTTTCTGATTTTTTAAGTTTTATTCTGTAAATATTTTAATCTGGAAAGCACTTGGTCATGCTTGAAAAGTGCTATATAAATACAAAATTATTATTATTATTGAATGCAGAATCCAGCTGTTACACCCAGGTGTTACTATCAGTCTCTTTCACTGCACATACATTACATTTAACATGTGTCAGTAAATATCTGATGAATGTATATATAAAAAAACTCACTCCACATCATATTCAGGCTGCCTCCATACTGACATTTCCATCTGAAGCCTGAGTGAACACATAACATTGAGCCTCAAGCAATAAAGGCAGCCACAGTGACCAAAAGTACTATTTCTGCTGCTCTCAGATGAATGTGACAGAGTGATTGTAGGGAAGCAGAGGCAAGTCTGCAGTTAAAGAGACAGAAGAAAATCTGTAAAAACAAAACAAAAAAAAAACAGACAACAGGAACAGAGAGATTAAGCATGAATGGGTTAGAGAGATAAGGAAAGAAAGAAGTAAATGGATGTATGCCATTTCTGTTTATCCACATCCTCATTTAATCAGTCATTCACAGAGTCTGACCAGAAAGTCTGATTCCTACGGGGTACTAGGATGTCTCTCTCTCAAGTGCTCAGTGTTATTTGTTTTATATCTTACTGATTTATCTTATTTCTTGTTTCCCACCAAAATGGTTTGCTTTAGTGACCATCATTGTTGACATTCAAGGTCATTGTGGTTTTGTAGACTTTTTTTGTGAGTTTTAAAACACCTGGGTAACTATCAGTGCTATGTTGTGGTTATATATTGTATGACTCATTTGCACATTTGCACATACTTCTTATATTTCTAATTTCTTATTTATAGTCTTTACATATAATGTGTTATATCTTGCAGCATCACGTACATAATCTACATATTGCACACTCCTTTATTTCTATTTCCTTACATTTCTTTATGCTTTTTTATAAGAACAACTGTAAAATCCCAATTTTCCAACCAGAAATCAATGAAGTGTTTCTGATTCTGATTATATGTTACAGTCAGTCTACAAAAGGTTTCAGCATACAGGTACATTTTTTCAGACTTTTTTTTCTTGTGAATTAAGTCTACAAGATAATTAAAACTTTTAATTATTATCATTTTCTTTTATATAAAAAATAATTAAAAATTGAAATAAGAGAGAGAGAAAAGAAAATCACTCTTTAACTCTATCAATCACTCTACAACTGGTCATACACTAATTGGTGTGCATTATAATATAATAATAAGAAACTTTATCGATAAAGCAGTTTAAAACAATTGAAAAGAGATGTAAATATAGCCAACTTCCGGTAATAGGCCGGAAGTCCGAAGGGGTCACAACCCAGAATGGTTTGGTCCAGTCTGGGTGTTTTCCGGTTTTATGGAATAGTCCAAAAGTTTTCCCCCCTTATCTATTTTACAGGTGTCCTCATCATCCTCATTAACATTTAGCTGGAAAGATGCAATTCACCAAAGGAGCTGCTCAACTTTTGACACACACGGAACCTGCAGCAACAGGTAAGTTTTCCTGAAAAACAATTATTCTGTAGTTAAAGATGATATAAATGGCAAAATGGCTCCTAAAAAGGGGACAGAAATTGACCCTCGACCACCCAAAACACCAAGTTAGTTAGCAAGGCTGGATGTTGCTCAAACCTGACGCCCTGTGGTCAAGATGAGAGATGATAAACTTAAACTCTGACATGAAGCTGGTGCAAAACTATTACTTGACCATCCATATAGTGAAGTATTTAAATAGTTGAATTTAAGCTCAAAGTGCATGTTACGTTAGGTAGCTAGCAAGCTAGCTAGCAGGGTGATGGGATGCCACTCACCTGTACAGCAGAAGGTAACAACAGGTTGTGGTGATGTGACGTAAAGTCAAAACATAATGCCATAAACTATCCGTTTGTAAAGGTTGAATAGCATTTTTTTGATACTAATGCGGAAACGAGTTGATTTATCCTCCTTTGTTTCACATTTGTCTGAAACAAAATAAGTTTGCCTCTGCAGCAGTGAGACAGCTACTGCGCATGTGCGGAGAGCTGTCAACAAGCCCAGCAGCCAGGTGCTCCTGGGAGTCAGTCAGGTGATGGAGAGTCGTCTGTGAAATATTAATGATGCCTTTTCTTCTGTTGAATCGATTACTCAGCATATAGTCTACATGTATATTTATCTCTCTTGTATCTGAGGCGTATGCCTGACAACTTTCTGCAGGCTTCCCACCAAGAGACGGCCTGGTTAAGTAATATGTTTGACCAATAATAATCTAAATCAACAATTTAACAATTAGGCTATATCTGTTTAGGACATATTTTATTCTTGACTTGAACTCAGAGTAGGCAATATTAAAGAAAAGATCAATCAAACAATTTTATAGTAATTTTTCCATCTAGTGGCATAATTGGCATAATCTATTTTCTAAAACCAAATAAAACTACATTTGTTTAAATATTATGCACGGATTTAACTATAATATTCCTCTGACTGGATTGTAACAGATGGTATAAATAAGTCGACCACTCTTCCGTCCTGTAGTGAGTGTTGTACCTTACCAGAGCTGTTTTGATGGTGCTGAAAGTTTAAGCGAATAAATAAATGTCTGCTTTTATATACAGAGAAATACAAAAGTGAAACAGATTCAAGGCACAGCAGAGTTACCAGTAGGAAATGGCCTTCATTTACTTCATTTACTGTATATTCAACAGCTTTTAAGCTGCACAGCGACATCATGTGGACACAGTGATGTATTACAACCCACATTATGTTCAAGGTTATTTATTTGTCATTTGTCAGTTCCAGTAAAGCAGTCATTGGCAATGAAACTCTTTGGTCTCAGGTTCCTTCAACAATGTTCATAAAATATGTATATATGCATAAGTATATATATATATATATATATATATATATATATATATATATATATATATATATATATATATATATATATATATATATATATATATATATAAAAGGGGAAATCACACAAAAGTAAAAGCTAAATGATAATCTTGGGCATAAAATAGTGCAGTTAAAATATAGGGTTTAAATGTAAACATGAGTAAATATAAAATAGTAATTAAATCTAAATTTGTAATTTAGTTTGACAGTATTTCAGATGGAAAACTGAATATAAACAGTATAGAGTATGTAATAATGAGAAGTAATGAAAATATATATGCATGTGTAGACAGGAATGAAGTATGTATAGAGAGTGCTGTATAAGAGAAAGAAAGTATATAAAGATGAAGTAACCACTAATACCAAATTTGTTATTGTGACGTTTGACTGAAATAACCAGGAAAAATTATCACATTTTAGTGTAACTTCTGAACTATTTTGGATGTGTATATGTACTGGTCGTGTACTTTTTGTAGCTCTCACATGCTGGTCTGCGCTTGCCCCTATTTTGTTATCATTAACCTGAAAAAGATGTGAATGGTGTGTGATTAACCATCATACATTACCTCATGGTGGTGGCTACTATCATGTCTGCTATCTTGTTAAGTTCAAAGTTCAAGTTGAGCTTTCTGTTGTGAAACATGTTTTCATGTACGCTTATGTTCAAGTAACTCCATGGATCATGATAAGTCCTTTCCATGTTTGTGTCACAGACAGAGAGAGCTGTAAACTAATTACATGTATGCAAAGACACAGACACAACACTCTGAATGTGGCTGGCTATTAACTTGCACACACTGTTTTATCAGCATATGTTATATTAAGGTGAGACATCTCAGGTAAAAATATTGTTTTTCATGCACTGGTCAGTTTTGAGATGTTGGGCTATTTTGCTTCCATAACATGTCTTCTTATTTTACTACTATGTCTATTTGTGTGTACATTTCTTAGTTAAACATTTTTGCATTTACATTTTTATTTTATTCACGTTTAGCAAAATGTATGGCGTTTTACAATACATGTCTTTAAAAGGCTTTTTTCTCCGACTCTGAGACAGAAATCTCCACCTCAGCAGCACGTACATCCACCAAACTTTCCAGTTTCATTCCCATCTGTATTCTGAAGGTTTTAACTGAGGAGTTTGTCCATATATTATTCATAGCCTGATTTATAGAACATTTTATTCGTACAGACAGTATTTTGTGATTTATGGAGTGATAAAAAGAAATATAGAAAATTCCCTCTGTAAAAACCTTTGACTCTAATATGTCAACAAAATGGTACAAGGATTTTGAACCTGACTTTATCCAGTGTTCAGATTTCTGTGCTGAAATGTAGGTAAATTAGCACATATCTAATAAGATAATGCGTCATTTGCATATTTAAACATATATTTTCAGAAATCTTGTCATACAAAATAAAAGAAGCTTATTCACCTGCAGCGTCTCCACTTAAAAGTGTTACATAAAATCAGGTAGGGTTGGCAAGGACAATGAGTCCCATGATTTGACCTTTACACCTCTTCAGGATCAGGGAACTAATGTTTAAGCAGTTATAGTAGTTTAGCCAGAGAAGTGCTGAATTAGTCGTATCTAGCACAGGCTGTGCACCATTGTTTTCTAAAAGGGGGTTATTGCAAGGAAAATGTATTAGTGTTGATTTTGTCCTAAAGTATGGGCTAAATCAATCTCATAAATTGCTCGACGCGTGTTAAACTCAACCAGCATAGAGCATTTGTTGATGTACTTTAAGGAAATAGGAGTTAGTCTCAGTGATTAATGAATATGCTGTATGAGTAGAGTTTCTGTTAAAAGCTTTTTCTGCACCATGAATACGATGAATTGTGTTGAGACTAAGTGCTGTTTCAAGTGTTTTCAGTTTTGACTTGATAAAGTGTTGTTGTTGCTCACTCAAGTGCAGACTGGAAAAAAAAATTCGAATCAAAGTGAACAGGGGATTGAATCAGGCAAACCATTGTTACTTTAAAACAAACCACTATCTTTGAACCTTGCTCTTTTAAAGCCACAGTTAAAGAAGTGATCAACCCCCTAACTGTGAGAAGGGACACTTGTGATTGGTTGGATGAGTTGCACACCCCCGTCTCTTCCCCTATCTCAGTTCTAGAGTCCACTTTTTTAAACTTTGGGTCTACGCTCACCTGCTTCACTCGAGGCGCATTAGGTCCAGGTCCCACACCTGACAGCAACATGTCTGACAAAGGAGCCTTCGATACCAACGTGCTGACCCTCACCAGGTTTGTTCTGGAGGAGGGCAGGAAGGCCCACGGAACAGGTGAGCTGACCAACTTGATCAACTCCATCTGCACCGCCGTCAAAGCCATTTCAACTGCTGTCAGGAAGGCTGGGATCGCTAACCTGTGAGTATTTCTTTTATTTTAATCGAAAGAAACGTGCATGCGTCAGAAAATGGAGATGAATATGAGGCTGTCCAATCCTCGTTGGACAGATTAATGAGCAGGGGAACTGTAGTTTGCACCCTATTAGACATTTATTAATCAAGCAAGGTTATTATTATTCAGTGACCTTCATTTTCTTTTACTTTAATATCACTCTTAAGTTTGCAGGTTTCTATTCTAGTGCATTAGTTTTCTGTTTGTGTTTGAAATAGGGACTGATATCTGGGTTTAGTGTTAGTTTTAGGTTCACGTAGTATGACGTAGAGCTGCAATGATTAATCGATTAGTTATAAACTATTCCAGCTTCTTAAATGTGACTTTTTTTCTGGTTTCTTTACTCCCCTGACAGTAAACTGAATATCTTAAAGATATCTGGATATCTGAATAATCTTTATCTCTAATCTGGACAAAACAAGACATTTGAGGACATCATCTTGGGATTTTGGAAACACTGATTGACATATTTGGTCATTTGGTGACATTTTATAGACTAAACAACGAAATGATTAATTGAGAAAATAATCATTTGATTAATCGATAATGAAAATAATGGTTAGTTGCAGCTCTAGTATGACATAGGAATCAGTAAGCAGTTTTAACTTCGGCTCTGGCCAAAGGTAAACTCTGCACACACACTTGTGTACATTCCCACAGGGCAGAGGTCAACTAGATAATGGGCTTTTCAGACCTTTCTCACAGGTTTTAACAATAATAATGAACACATAGTTTTCCATTGTGTTTTTAAAATGTCATCAGAATAGCTTTTATTTTAGTCTACTCCTCTTTCCTCTCTTGGAAGATATGGCATTGCTGGAAGCACCAACGTGACAGGAGACCAGGTGAAGAAACTGGACATCCTGTCCAATGACCTGGTCATCAACATGATCAAGTCCTCCTTCACCTCCTGTGTGATGGTGTCTGAGGAAGATGAGAGGGCCATCATTGTGGAACCAGATAAGCGGGTATTTACATCTGTGCAAAGTCTTTTTCCATGTTTTTTTCTGGTATTATTGTGACATTCATAACATTATTTGTTCTCATCTGACAGGGAAAATACATTGTGTGCTTTGACCCGCTGGATGGTTCCTCAAACATTGACTGTCTCGTCTCGATTGGAACAATTTTCGGCATCTACAAAAAGGTTAGCAAAGACGATACTATGTGCTGATTCAGTACACTGAAGTTCTTATCAGCCACCTGTTTCATATGGCATCCAGATATATTTTATATATGTATTTTCAAGGACTCCTGGTTAAACAATGGAGTGCCACACAATGCTCTGACATAAAGTTAACAAGTCCACAATCTATTGTTGATGATTATAATAGTTGATTTAATTTATATAGCACACTTTAAAATTCAATCATCAATCATAAAAAAGCATTAAAACAATCAACAAAAAGTGATTAAAAACATTCAAATAGGATGTATAAAATCATATACACAATATTTTGAGACCCAAGTCAAAAATGAATAAAATTTCTTTAAAATTATAGTAATTATGAAAATCCTCAGCTAAAGCTGAGAGGAACAGGTGGGGTGAGATATTGATTTTGTATTTAATCTTTTTAATATAAGTCAAAGGGTACCCAGGCCCTGAAACCATAAAGAAGGTCATACGACTACTATGTCCCCCAGTACTGTATCCTCCTCCATGTGGTCTTGTTAACTGTCAAAATGCCTCCCCATGTTTTTGTGACATTTTTTCTTGTATTGTTCCACAGACCACAGATGATGAGCCATCTGAAAAGGATGCTCTGCAGCCGGGAAGAAACCTGGTGGCAGCTGGTTATGCTTTATATGGCAGTGCCACCATGATGGTCCTGTCCACTGGCCAAGGAGTCAACTGCTTCATGCTCGACCCCGTATGACCAACATCTCACTGTCACATTTGGCATCAAAACCAGACCGAGTACATATATTGTTTTTAAATCTGTCTTCAGTCTGATATTTTCTCATTATCTCCTTGTGTTTTTCTTTCAGGCAATTGGCGAATTCATCTTGGTGGATCGAGATGTGAAGATCAAGAAAAAGGGAAAAATCTACAGTTTGAATGAAGGATATGCACAGCATTTTTATCCAGATGTGACAGAGTACCTACAAAAGAAGAAATACCCAGAGGTAACGGCAATGAGTGTACAGTCACTGTTGTTTTTAATCATTATTACACTGCAACGACCTAATGTAGAAGTGGTCATTATTAATCATACTGTCTAAATTAATACAAAACATTTTGGATTCTGAATATGAATTTGTGTCTCTAGGATGGTTCTGCTCCATATGGCAGTCGATATGTTGGTTCAATGGTAGCTGATGTTCATCGTACTTTGGTGTATGGCGGGATCTTTTTATATCCTGCTAACGTCAAGAGTCCTAAGGGCAAGGTGAGAAGTGGAGCTTATATATGAATGGACAACAAATAATGTTTCATTATGGAATAAGTTCAGATCATCTATGCCAAGTTGCAGTAAAAAAAACACAGTGATTTGCTTCTTGCCTCTCAGCTGAGGCTGTTGTACGAATGCAACCCCATGGCCTTCATCATGGAGCAGGCAGGAGGCATGGCCACCACAGGATCCATGAATGTTCTGGACGTCCAGCCCACCAGCATCCACGAGCGAGTTCCCGTGGTCCTGGGATCCCCCGATGATGTGCAGGAGTATCTGTCCATCTGTAAGAAGCATAAGAAATGAGGTATTACACTCTGGTATGTCTCAACCTTACACAGCATATACCGTATAATGCCAACGATTTGCTGTTTGGGATAATCAATAATTTATACATTTTTTTTTTTTTCTCTTTGCAGGACTAACTGCACAGTCAAGAGGCTCAATCAGGACATTCATTAAGTGCTTTCTACTCGACTGCACTGATGAAGGAACCAATAACCTCACTACTAAGTCTGCCTCACACTATGCTAATTCCATCTTGCTGCTGGAAGTGTTATTTGTAGAGACTTCTGTATTTTTTAAATAAATGCAAATGAAAAGATGCTCATGTTCTTCATTGAGTTGCAGAAAGTCCTGTATGCATGTATGAGTTGATGTCTACTGTATGTCTCTATGTAAGGACATAGGTGAAAAGAAGCCATACTGTATTTTGCTTTGTGTTAAAACTATTTGGACGATACATGGGATGCAGTAGAAGTTTGTTTATAGATATTGTCCATTTTTTGTCATCTCCCGCATAAAATTTCAGCCTCTTTCAAAGGCTGAAAAATACGGTGTAATTTCATCAGCCATCTGCTGAAATTGCTTTTGGGAGCAACAAGCTTAAATACAGTTAACAGAACACTGCGACCTGAGGTATGACAGGATGTTATTCACACCTGGAAGCTGCCGAGTACATCACACAGTCTTATCCGCTGGCCACAGAGCAGCTGATGGCCATGTGTTATTAACTTTTGACAGACCCAGACTGACTGTTTCCCCGTTTCCAGTCTTTATGTTAAGCTAAGCTAACTGCCTGCTACGTCTAGCTTCATATTTAACGTACAAATAAGACTGATATCAGTGCTGTAGTGGTGCCACAGGCCATATTTTCTTGTATGATTTGAGGTAAATCAACACAGCAAGTAGGAGAGGGAGGATATGAAGGAAAGTATGGTTGGATGACCAACCAATCAGACATTTCGCCTACTGTTTATATGAAGATAATCTCTTTATTGGGTGTTTTTGCATGTATTTACATGTGACTGGCTTAGCTACTTGTGCTGGATTGTCTCCCATGGTTTGGCTAAAAATAAGTACAGTATGTTGAACTTTTTTTTTTGGAAACAAGTCAGAAGCAGTAGGCAATCTCTGTGAAGTGAAGCCAATGCTGAAGTGCCTTAAACATGCATTCTTTCTAATAGCCCGCAGGGGGCAAATCCACAGGCACAGTTTACATTGGTTAAGGGGAAACTCCTAGAAATTCATCTATATTTTTATATGCAGAACTAATTTTTTGTAGTGACGAATAGACCTTGTTGTGTCTAATGATAGAATCAGAAACCAGTAAGATAAGAAGATAGATTAGTTGTCTTTTTATTTGTTAATAATAACATTGGATGCTCTCAGTCCACACTGAATCTGCTAAATATGCACTCATCAGCTATGCACTCGAAGTCAGACTGGAGACAGGCTAACCACTTAAAATGATGGATGAGAAGGCTTGTACTTGCTGTCTCCTGATGTTTGGACTTTTTTACCAGAAAACATGTTTTATATTGTGATATTTACTGGAAATGACAATGACGATATAACCAACATCATGTAGGAAACTTTCAGATGATCTCCCTCCAGCCTGCTGCCACCTTATTTAGGTTTATGTTGTGAACTGAGGAGGTATCATATAGATTGTTCCTTGTCCATTGCAGAGCTTTCAAGTAGAAACAGGGCATCCAACAATAGTTCAGTTCAAGACGTTGTCGTACTGCTTGGTGCTGCATCAATCATGGCCAGTTTGGACTTTCCAGTAGAAAACAATGCAATCAAACTGATTTCATCACTGATGCTCACTTGTGTTGTATTGTTTAGAGGCTGTAGGCTAATATGTAGGCGACACACAGCATCCTAATAGCCTACATTAAGCCTCTCTGTGTTGTGTTAGATTTTGTTTTTCGAATCCACAACCTTAAAGTTCAATCTGCACCTATGGGTGACGCCTCTGATTGTATAGAAGTCTATGAGAAAATGAACCTACTTCTCACTTGATTTATTACCTCAGGAAACATTGTAAACATGAGTTCATGGTCTCAATCACTAGTTTCAAGTCTTGTTCAATACAGCGTGATGTTCATTTAGTAAATTATGGTCCCATTTAGAGTCAAATAGACCATAAAGCAGGGTATACTTTAGGATAAGATAAGATAAGATAAGATATTCCTTTATTAGTCCCACAGTGGGGAAATTTACACATTACAGCAGCAAAATACAAATAAAATAAATTAGTATATACATAATAGAAAATAGAAAAGAGTAAAGCCAGAAAAAATGTGTCCATCATATCAATGATATAATTGTACATAAAGTCCTTATTGCACTTGTGTTTCCGGTGAGTTTGTTGTGAATGTGACTGTGATTGTGGTCTACTGGGATGGATGGATGGGCTACGTTGTGACTGACAGGTTGCTACCACGTAGTTGGTGGTGTTATAGCTGAACGTAACTGTAGCAGACAGTGTGTGTACAATTTTTTAAATTATCAATATTTTTTAACCTTTAGCGTTAATTGGTTAAAATGCTTAATGTCAGTTATTGATTAAACAGTTAATTATTAACATCCCTACTTGTGACTGACAGGTCACTACCTCGGTGTTGTCCGGTCCTGGAGTTGTCCGTATTATCGTCTTGCAGCTTTAACCTTTTCACAGTGTGTTTTCAGTTCATAAAAGTTATTATATTATATATGTAATTTTAACCTTTTTGGTCACCTAAGAATGTCTTATTTAGCATTATACTTAGCTCGACCCTCTCCTGTCACTTCTGGTTGCAAAAAAAACAAGATGGCAACGGCCAAATTGCCAAACTCGAGGCTTCTTTTAACCTTTTAGTCCTAGTTCATTATTATTTTTCATTTCTCTCAGACTGTTTCCTTGTTAGCCTCTGATGATTTCTTGCGTCAGCAGCACACCCTGACCGGCCTCAGTAGAGCCAGAAATGTTTCAGCTTTGCCACTTCACTAATGAGCCATAAAGACTCACTGAGACAAACAAAGCGATCCAACAGTAAGCTCACACAAAAATCTCATTCAATCAATCAAGTTGATTTAGGAAAGTGGCCTTTATGGTCCGCAGAACAACGAGGCTTTCAAAGTCAGCATACGCAGTCTGTGTTTTTCTGACACTGTACCGTCGTGTCAAGCTAAAGGAAAAAAATATAGATTGAAAGTCTGATATGAAACATGATGAGCTTTTAATAACAATAATAACACAGTTGTGTGGATCTGATGTCACTTGGAAACCTGGCACTGAAGTGAAAACCTCCTCTGAGAGCATAATGGAAATTTTTTTACTTACATCTTGGCAATCTAAAGCCTCTTGAATACAGCATGTGAGTCATACGTACGTTAAATTATGTGAATTGATAGCAGATGTCTGATCAGACAGAAGGCTCAGCGCTTTCAAAAGAGCCTTGTTGTATATACTGAGAATATGAAGTAATTTATGTAGCTCCAGCGTGTTGGATGGAATCCATATCGTCTGGTATTCACTAAAAACTGAACCACTTCCTCTTTTTTTATGTGTTTGTCAGTGTCAGCATTCAGGGGCCTCACAGCCCACAAGATGCACAAACACTCACACATTACAGGCACACTTGTTTATTTCGATTTTGTTCAGACTGTGTATGATTATAGGTTACTGAGTCAATATTTAGATTTTGCAGGAAAAGCAAAA
The DNA here is from genome assembly GCA_947000775.1 of Pterois miles. Taxonomy (NCBI): domain Eukaryota; kingdom Metazoa; phylum Chordata; class Actinopteri; order Perciformes; family Scorpaenidae; genus Pterois; species Pterois miles. The sequence goes on along the minus strand of CAMQGK010000514.1, from coordinate 6,141,285 downwards.
CCCAGCATGTTTATTTTACCCTTGCTACTGTGTGTGTGGTGTGTGTATGTGCGCTTATGTATAAAAGGACAAGATGAGATGACATATCTTGGTTTGGTATAGGTGGTAAACATTAAGGATTATTGCTGACTTTAGTCTGCAGAAAAACACTTCCCATTTCCCCCTACGGAGTAACGTGTTACATCTAGCTGCATCTCCGTCTGACTATTCATTTTTCTCAGACAAAAGCAGAGCAATATTAAAATCACATAACTTGAAACCACCGCATTTTTGTTGTCATAGCTACTTCTAACAATGATTTATTGTTAAGTTAAATGAACAATTATATAAAACAATATGTCAGGTTGTTGCAACACTGATTAGTCCTTTTCCGTCTGTCTAACCGTGACAGGTCAGTACCTGCTGTTCTCTGTTGTAGCCCTTCCTTGTCTGTCAGATATCCAGCCCGAGTCCAGACAGGCTCTGTTTACTTTCCACTCAGATGAAGAGCGTTATAGCGGTGCGTCTGTGGTGTCTATGCAGCTCACAGCTTACTCAACAACCTCCCCCCTCCCTCCTCTCTGCTGCCCATCTCAGCTTAGCTGCTGCTGGAGGGGAAGGAAGATCACAAAGACAGTCGATCCTCCAGTTTATGTTTATGCAGAAATAAAAGAAGGAAAAACGTTATTAATGAAAAATAGTATCTAACAAGCATGCTCTTTTTAGCCATGGTAGCGCCGTGGCTCTGTTGGTTCACCACTTTGGTCCAGACTGAAATATCTCAGCAACAGTTGGATGGATTGCAATTTAGCTCAGACTCTTGTGGTCTCCTCTGACTTTTCCTCTACTGCCACCATGAGGTTGACACTTTTGGTTTTTAGTGAAATATCTCAACAGCAACAACCATGAAAGCAAACAATATCATTGCTGACATGATTTGGTTTATGACCAAATACTTGTGTTAGTGTTAGCATGCTAACATGCTAAAGTAAGATGGTGAACATGGTTGCTAAACATCAGCATTAGTTATGTCAAACTTAATGTGATCATAACGTGTTAACACTAATCAGTTAATGCCACATATATCTTTAACCCATTAATGTAACTTGCAAATTTTATGGCTTGTAGCTGGCTCATATGATACTGGTATCAGATGAAACTAGAAAACCTAAGGAATCCATTGGTACCAACTAGGTCATGCTATCTTGTTGCAGTGAGGTTAAACAGCTCTCCAAACTTACGCTAAATTTTGTCAAGAAAAAACTGACATGGTGATTTTCAAAGGGGTCCCGTGACCTCTGACCTCAAGATATGTGAATGTAAATGGGTTCTCTGGGTACCCATCAGTCTCCTCTTTACAGACATGCCCACTTTATGATAGTCACATGCAGTTTGGGGCAAGTCATAGTCAAGTCAGCACACTGACACACTGACAGCTGTTGTTCTGTTTGGTTTGAGTTTGCCATATTACAATTTGAGCATATTTTTTATGCTAAATGCAGAACCTGTGAGGGTTTATGGACAATATTTGTCATTGTTTAGTGTTGTTAATTGTTAACCAATAATAAATATATACATACATTTGCATAAAACAAGCATATTTGGCCACTTCCATGTTAATATTAAATACTTGACAAATCTTCTATTAAGTTACATTTTGAACAGATGAAAAATGTGTGATTAATTTGCGTAAATGCAATCAGATGTTTTAATCGACTGACAACCCTAAAAAGCATGTTAGCTTTCTCATTGTCATGTTTGCATGTTGATGGTAGCATTTAGCTCTATGCCGATAAGTACGGTCTTGTCTGCTGTTAGCCAGATTGGGCTGCTTTCCACCCAGTATTACTTTTGATTAAGTTGGGCTGGTAGATGAAATTTGATCTGATCTTTTTTCAACATTTGGTGGGATTTTGAAAATACTGTCAACACAATATTACCAAACAAGCTGTCATTTTATGGTCAAAAACACATTACAGTAAGATTAATTGTGTTCAGTCACTCATATTGATTCATTTAGTTTGAAAAATATTTAATTTACATCACTCGGAGTCAATCGTCGTTACTTAGGTTACCTTGACATCGTCATCATCGACACTGAAATTTGTGTATTTGGTTGTCTGCACTCTTTGTGGGTTGCGATAGCCTATCTAACATTTTATAATCAGTTATTTCACGCAGAAATGAAGCTTTGTATGCTTGTGATGTGTTTTCTATTGCACATGAAATATTTTTATGGTTTTACAAAGCTTTCCAGCAAGGTTTTGACTTGGGCTGGTTTTTGTTGAATTAAATTTTAAGTTGTGACTGAGCTGGAAACCACCAATCTGATCTGGCACCACTGCTGCTAGCATGAGTGTAGCCTCTTTGTCTAGTTTAACTATTTTGGAGTCACTTTTTATTCCTTTAGCAGACGGTAGAGAGGTGACAAGCAATGAGAGGAGACGGAGATGGGAAATGACATGCCATGAAAGTCCCCAGCTGCAACAGTAGCTCATAAGCAAAAGATGAATCTCTCTATATATCTGTTCAGCCAGAGTCTTCCACTATGAACAAGATTCTGTCGGCCAGGTTGTGTACCATAAAAAGGTTTAATAACTTCAATCCCCAGACCTACCATCTTATATCTTGTTTAACCCATCAGCATGGCTTTTCTCAGCACAGTGACAGTAGGCAGACTCAGAGAGCCTATGTTTAAAATTAAAACATAAACTCTGTTTCCCAGACCACCCTGACTAATCCAAATACTGCCTCAACCTTCAACCAGAAAGGACCCATATTTGTACCTGATACTTCATGCATCCACAATCCTGTCCACCCCACCCCCTGACCAATGAAATGCTTTTATTTTGTAGGTAACAGTCCAAGTTTCCTTGGTAGATCCACATCACATGAGTGCATTTCATATTTCCACATCCAAAATCTCTAATTCAAATTGACATCTGTGTGAGTCAATCCAGTCAAAGATTTTTTCTCACTCGACACTTGGCTTCAGTTTAATCAGTTTTGGTTCCAAGTTGGATGGGAGAAACCATTACTACAGTTTATAGGACGAAGATGTTTTATCCAAAGTTATGTTACTAGGCAACTTCAATGCTTGCAGTGCACTGAGCTGGCCCAGTAACTTCTCTCAGCTTTACTTTTGGTATTAAAATCTCTCGATCTTCTCTCCTGTTTCATTTGTGGTGCATCAAATACAGTAGTAACCATGATATTTTGTGGTATTTGTCTATGGAAGTGGGAAAAAGTCCACTCAGATTATGTTGATTTATTCTATGGTGTCATGGATCAGGACAGTTGGAACCAGACCACCGCTGGTGCTGTGCTTTACAAAGGCTGGTTTGTTTGGATTAGAAGCATGTGGTTACTGTCACTGAAGACAGCCTCATCTGCTCTCTGACTGCTAAACCTAGAGTCAGTCTCTTCCACTTGTAGGATGTGTGTGTATTCAAGTTTAGGAACAATAACTGCAATATATGTGGAAGGAATCCAACCACCAAACTGCAGGCCTCTCCATCGAAAATATATGGTATCAAAGGAAGCGCTTGGATATGTGTGCATGAGGGATGTGTCACTGTTTCCATGCACTAGTTATTCTGTATATCAGGCTGCTTTTACAGTCAGCTGTTATGATATACGCCTTTGTCAACTGCATCAGCAATTGTTCACCAAAATGCCATAAATCAGCCCACACACTTCCTGTGTCTAGGCTGCAGTTCTAAGAATACTCCTGAGGCAGGCAGAGAGATAATGTCGCACCAATGGCCCATGCTATTCAAACAGCGTCTTCAGCTCAGCTCAAACATTGTGATTACTCAGACAAAACGTCAGGGAAGCCCTGGGTCACATCTCATTTTCCGTCTCCAGCTACGCCTCAAAGACTGGGCTCAAAATGTGCCCCCACGCTGGCAGGATGCCAGACGGACTGAGGTACAGAATCCTGCTTCTCCAGCTCTGTCGAAGGACTGTACTGTGCGTATGTATGTGCATGTAGAGTAACAATCCCACAATGATCCCTTCTAGTATCTGATATCTTTTAAGAAAACATGACTTATTTCTATGTTGTCTTATTTGAAGACTTAAAGGGATAGTACAACATTTTGGGAAATCAAGTGAGGGTTATTTTCAGACACATACCCCCCCCCCCATATGTTAGATTTCATTTTAACAGGCTTTAATGTTCAAAAAATGCTTTACTTTTCTCATACTGGCTGTGCTACTCCTTTTTTTCTCTCTCTCTGTCACACTTTCTCCCCCCCCCCCCATAGGTCAGCTGACTCACTGTTATGATTGGACAAATGAACCGAACTCTTTGTACTCTGCTCCAGCTCTGCTCTGCTCTAACTAGCTTTGTCTGAGGGCGTGCCAAACTAGCCGTTATGCAAATATGTTACTTGATGACATCACCATGTTACGAAAGAAAAGGCAGGTGTTTCAGGCTGTTCAGGAGTAGTGTTCCTTTGAGCGAGAATAACTCCCTTTGGCATGGACTTTGGGCTTTGAAACTATGCAGACATTGTTACATGATAACAAACTATATAACACACTTAAGGAAAGGGAAAAGGCACAAAAGCATTATAGGTCACCTTTAAATAAGTAGATTTTTACTATATTTGTCTGTTAAATACTGTAATAGGTGACACTGACAGCCTGCAGACACTACTTACGTAATGTAGCACAAAGACTGGAAATGGGCGGAGAACTGCCAGCCTGTCTGAAAGAAACAAAAATCCCCCTATAAGTACAACTAAAGCTCACTATTTCTATTTCTTGGCCGCCACCAGTAATTTCCTGGAGTGTCTGCTGGTTTCCTGGCAACTGCTCAGAGCCACGAAATAGATGAGCACATAATCGGCACTTTGCTTTTTGAACATAATAAAGCTACAGTTGGTATAATAAAAATAACTTTTTGTCATATTTGCTCAAACTATCACTATATCCTGACCATCCTGACAGTACATGAAACAGATAATCTGTGGTTCCTCTGTGACTCCTCCTACTGCTCCTAGTGACTCCTAATGAAACGTATGGAAACAGCTACGTCACAAATGTCAATAAATGACTAATGTCTTTAATGTAACTTAAAAAACACTGGTCAACGACGGGACTTCTCGTTAAAAGTCCAGTGTTTGTTGAGCCCATCTACCTACACACCCGCCCACCTGAAGTGATCTTTGTTGCTTCTTATACTACGTCACTAACTGTTACCGAAGCATTTATACATGGATGTGTACAACAGATATGCCGAAATAAAGGAAGGCATACTGGATTTTGTACGATAACACATTGTGCATTATTGTGGGATTTATACACCTTTTTGTGCGAATAGGGTGGAAAGTTTGCTCCGGTCAGGGTCGGTGTTTGGTTTTAAGTCAACTGTTTTCAGCATGGTGGCCGGGTCACAAAGCAAATATGACAAAAAATAATTTTTATTAAAGTTATCGATTGTAGCTTCAAGCGAAGTGTTCATGGACTCTAGAGGGGCTGTTATTATGTGTGCCTCTGGGCACCTATGGGGTACTACCGGTATTTTGTACCATTTGACAGAGCCAGTCTTTGTGCTAAGCTTAGCTAAATGGTTGCTAGCTGTAGCCTAATATTTTACAGATATGAGAGTGTCATCAATCTTCTCATCAGTCCCCAACACTTTACAACTTAAAAATTGTGGTTGGCACATTACACTGTCACACATAGAGATCAATTGGGCCACAGCAAAAATGAAACTGTATTCATGCTCATCAACACAGCGTAGCGCTTATTAAAACATATTCACAGGAAGGAGCCTCACGAGTTTAGGATTTACATCACTAGATCTCGTTCTCTGTGACCAAGAGATCTGCACTTACTTTATTTTATCTCTTCAGCTCTCTTAATGTGGATGCTCTGTAGTGACTTTCTTCCTGTCAGGTTCCTTGTTAAGGCCTTGATCTCTAGTGAACAATGACGTCTCTGTTTTGAGGTCGTGATGGCATATCTGTCTCCGAGGAGTCATTTCCTCTTGAAGAGAAACTTGATCAGAGTTTTGGAAAGAGAGGTCACATTTCAAACAAACTCTCTTTTCCTTCTGTAAGAGCTACACCCGTCCTTTTTTTTTACAGATACCCTCAATGCCTCTGGGGAAATTTATTATCTCCCCCTCTTTGAAGAGAAGTGGGTCTGCTATCTTATCACTACCTGACCACTGTCACTAAGTATCTCTCTACTGCAGGGCTGAGCAACCCTGGAGAGTTCCCATTGTTCCTTATAAAACAGATCTGGCTGCACTATCAGTTACCATCCTTTGTGATGGCTAAACCAGCGCCCACCTCTCTGTCTGGACTCTGTTCCAATCTATTTAACAGCCCCGTCTGCTTTCCTGCAAAATCCTTAAGTGAGGCAATAACAACCAGAACATGAAGCTTTTGTAACTTTATCCAGCTTTACTGCCTGTCATGGCGTTAATCTGCTCTGTGAAACAAGCCAAAGGAATCTGAAAGCCTCGCTGATGGGAAACCAACAAAACAATTTGTCTGTCTGTTCGTCCTCACATCTTACCACATAACAAACATTTGGCTTCTGTGATTATAACTTTTTTTCTTGGGTACTTTACAGCCAGAGTGACCCATGCTTGAACTTGTGGCTCTGATCGCTTCTGTGAGTTCAAAGTCAAATGTTTTTCCTGCCGTGGTGCGTGGCTTCCCCCAGAGGGATGCTCTCTCTGAACATGTGGTACCATCCCAAAACATCCTAGTGTGATAACAGTGCGGAGAGCGCTGGAGTCTGGAGAGACCATAGGGAGAGGAAATTATGCTTTGAACTGTTGGTGGCGCTAGATGTAAAAACAAGGGATTGCCAAAGACAGTAGGGTTCATCCCATAGACTGCATATATAGATGGATGACACGTCTCCACTTCCTCCTACTGTACAGAAGTGGAGCCAAAATATCTCAGATACTGGAACTTCCATCTTGCACTTTTGACGTCATTTGGAGAGTCTACACAGTAGTGATTGAGAGATGGCGCAGTGGTATCGAGGTGCTGCTCACACACCGGCCTGAAACCAATTTCGAGCCCAGTGTGACCGCAGTTTGATAGCGAGAGAGAATCACAGCTGTCAACCATGACGTTTCACCCACATTTTATAGCATCAAATAACTAATTAAAACCACATTTAACAGAAAAATGAACACTTGAACATGCATCAGCATGAGAACCTCACATGTATCATTTATTTTGGCTATATCTCGACCTCTAACATGGAGGGGGTCGGATTTAAGACCTATACTGTAGCCAGCCACCAGGGGGCAATCAAGATGTTTAGGCATCACTTTTCAGGGGGGCTGTCATTTCGTCCAACTGAGGTACCGGATTTTGGTACTTTTTTTGTGCCTTGGGACCTTTGTTAGATGCCATTCTCCTAAAAAATATCAACAAAGGTGAAAATGGCAAAAGGTCTCATAATTTTCCAAAAACTAGAGAAAACTTCACAGCATCACCAAAATCATCAGGATTTATCCTGTGGGGATCATGAATGTTAACTTGGCAAACCATTCAGACGACGTTGACCGCCAGACCGACATTATGCATTTGTGGCTAAAATCACTTTGATCCATGTGATTCGATCCCTCCGTCTAACCTTTCAGGCGCATACCAGAAAACAGAATTACTGCAGTGCTGCGTTGTTAACTTGATTCAAGATGACACTTACTGCATATTCATGTCATGTCAATGCATGCAAGTGAATTTCTTGTTTTTACCAAACACATAGAAATTCCTCTCTTTCATGTGAAAAGAATGAAGGCAAAATATCAGCATGTCTAAGACGGAAATCTGAGAAGTCTCCATGAGCCACAGAAAAATAAAAAATGCAGGCAGAAAAACACTTGGCAGCTTTTTAATATTGACTCCTTTTCCTCCCTCTCGCTCCCCTCTCCCTCTCTCTCTCTGGGCTTGGAAGCACTTGAATACAAAGTTCAGTGAATTGTTCTGGCATAGCAGCTTGTGTGTAATGACTTCTGACAGCAGTGGAGACAAACTGAAGAGCATGTCTGTCTCTGCATGAGTATTTACAAATCTACTCTCGGGAACCGCATTCCAATTCTGGAAACACTATTATATGCAAGTCGCCATGAACAACCGCATGTAGGCCTACAGGATGCATATCCGGAGGTGCTCGGTTGAAACAAACGAAGGGCAAGACTGCAAAAGGACACTGGGCTCATATTTCCCTCGGAACAATCTGAGAGGTTTGCTGTAAAAGTATAAAAGTATCTCGCTGATGTATTGGAGTAATTTAAGAGGTACAGTTTGGGGGAGAGCAGCTGCCGGCTCCATCATACAGACGGAGCCACTGGCTCCACTCAATCTGGCCGTTGTTCTCGTCTGGCTGCCGTCCAACACTGATGGGATTTTGGTTCTGCTATGCATTATGAGCTTCTTCTTAAAAGTGAAATGCAACTGTGGTCGGGGTGTTCTTTAGTTTGTTGTTGAAATGAAGGTTCTGTGCAGGCCTTGTGCATCGAGTGTGTGGCTCTACAAGGGCCAAAAGTTAGAGGTAGCCGAACTGTGCACAAAAGTAAAAAAAAAGTTCCCATCCTCAGCACCCATATCTGTCTAAAATGAGCAGTCGCAGGAATGTTTTTGGCATCATTGCGTAAAAATTAGACAACCCGTCAGTCTATTGTTATTCAAGTGCTCGGAGAGAAAACTAGATTTCTGCATCTCTTCATGGCTGTTTTCAAACTTTTAAAAATTTAGCCCGTGACGGGAGACTTTGGCCAATCACAGGTCATTTCAGTGAGAGTTTCTAGTGGGCGTTCCTATTGGCTGTGCTCCAGCTGGTGGGCGGTGCTTAGCACTTCCTCAACTGTTCTCAACATGGCTGCCGGGTCACAAACTTTCATTTTACAGCTAAGTGTGAATGAACAGTGATTGACTCATGCTTCTCATAGACGGCAGCTGGACGGCACACTCCAGATCTGCTCTGATTGGTTGTTTTCCTCTGGTGCGTGAAATTTTGTTGATGTCATTAGGAGCACCGGACGACACTGAGGCATTTTTTTCAGATTACCTGTCTCAAGCACTACTGTGAGGATGTAGTGGCCGTGTTATAAGAAATAACCTTTTTTAAAATCATATTTGTTCCATTTCTACCCACTGCTGCTTTAAGAGCCATCCTTGGCCTGAGTGGTCTGGGCTGATGTCAGGCTCTTTGTAGTTAATGCAGACCCTTGAGCAGTTCACCATTTGGGCTTTCTCTAACCTCCACTTTGATGTCGCTCTAAATTGAGTCTGCAGTCGTCCTGTTGCTCTGGTATGCCAGCTGGAGGAGGTGGAGGGGGGCTGTTGGGGGTTGTTTGGCTCTTCTGCACTTGTCTTGACTCCTCTCTAATCTCTCTAATTGGAATCGTGGGGGTCTGAGGGTCCCCCGAGAGCTGCCAGATCTTTGTGGCCATAGTGTGGTGATGTGACAGGGTCAGAAGAACAGTCTTGTCCCAGGGACTGAGGGGTTTTCTTTCCTACACTTTGTTGTGTTGGCCTCGCTTCCAAGTTGGTGGTGTTGTTATTCACACCTTTTCACACTCTCCTTGTGTTATTGTTAGGAAATAGGAAATACCCCTTACCACAAGGTAGAGTACTGGGTCATTAGGATTTCACACCACTGCTTACATTTGCACAGAAAGGGCAATAAAAAACAGTGTTACTCTTCTCATGTGAGGGCATCTGGTACTTCCCCAGCTCCGTATCTAGAAACCGTAGTCATAACCCTCGAAGCTGTCATGTCTTTATTGGTGTGTGCAACTATGCTGTGTCATAGCTTCGCAATCAAGGCTTGTTATGTTTTATGGTGGAAAGTGTAAGACAGGAGCTCTGCATGTGTTATTACAGCTGTCGTCGTCTCTCCCTGTGGGGAGGCAACACAGCCCCAGTGTTTTTCAGAGAAGCTGCGCCTCATTACATACGATGGGTTTCAATGGGCGGACAAGTAATTATTCACGAATGAATCTGCTTTTACCACAGTGAAAAAGCAGTAGTGGAGAGTAACAAAGTACATTTATAGAGGTACTGTATAAGTTAGGGCTGCAGAAGTGTGACACAATACAAATTTGTGTTAACACCACTAATTATCATGTTAACACAACCAATTTGGACAATATAGTGGACTCAGTTTTAGAGATAGAATGATGATAATGGTATCATATGAAACTGGAAAACCTAAGGAATCCATTGGCATCAACCATGTCATGCTAGCTTGTCCTGAAGGACGATACGTGACGCTCCAAACTTGCACTAAATTCTGTCAAGGCAAAACTGTCATGGCCATTTTCAAAGGGGTCTCTTGACCTCTGACCTCAAGGTATGTGAATGTAAATGGGTTCTCTGGGTACCCACCCGTCTCCCCTTTACAGACATGCCCACTTTATAATCACATGCAGTTGTGTCAGCACACTGACAGCTGTTGTTGTTTGTTGGGCTGCAGTTTTCCACGTTATGATCTGAGCATGTTCTTTATGCTAAATGCAGAACCTGTGATGGTTTCTAGACAAGGTTTGTCACAGTTTTGTGTTGTTAATTGATTTCCAATCATAAATGTGTACACACATTTGCATAAAGCCACATTATTTGTCATGTTGATTAGAGTGTTAAATACTTAACAGATCCACCTTTAAGGTGCATTTTGAACAGACTAAAAATGCACAAATGATCGCAGTTAACTATGGACAAATATTAATCGATTGACAGCCCCAGTATAAGTACATCTTGTAGGTACTTCCATCTTTATTTTTCTACTCTACTACAATTCAGACTCATTGTACTTTTTACTCCGCTATATTTATTTAACAACTTGAGTTGGCAGTTACTTTGCATAATTACAGTACAAAATATCAAGATTAGACTCTTTTGAGAGGCGTGAAGGTATTGAAATTAGCCCCACCCTTACCAGCTGCAAACTTAAACTTATGACATGAATGAATCAATATTTCAATAATATACTACTATTCTGCAAAATGACTACTTTTGCTTTTGCCACTTTATGTATATTTGCATACTTATTCTTATATATACTATTTTTTTACTCTAATTTTACTTTAAAAAAAGAATTAAAGTAAAATTTTGGATGCATGACTTTTACCTGAGTAGTATTTCTACACTGTGCTACTTTTAACCAACTTAAAACAGTGGCGGGTAGAAATGAATCAAATATGATTAAAAAAGGTTATTTATATAAAACAGTCACTATATCCTGACAGTAGTGCATGAGACAGGTAATTTGTATATTTTCTGTTACTGTAATGCTTATTTTGTGGCTCAAGTGTTTTCAGAAACATGAGAAAGTTTGTGAACTGGCAGCCATGTTGAGATCAGTTCAGGAAATACCAAGCACCGCCCACCAGTCGCAGCACAGCTAATAGGAATGTTCTCTCTGAAATGACCTGTGATTGGCCATGTCTCCCATCACAGGTTACATTTTTATAGCCTGAAAACAGAGCGATGAGGAGGTGTAGAAGTCTAGTTTTCTCTCAGAACACTTGAATTACAACATGCAGAAAGATTATTATTGCATTTTTGCCCAGTGATGCCAAAAATATATTACCTACTGCCACTTTAAGTAAAAGATCAAACTCCTAGATATAAAAACATAATAATAGTAACTGTAATGTGTAATCTCATAAAACACAAACGGGTAAAAACATCTTTTCATAATAAAAAGTTAAACTGCAAGAAGTCTCTTTTCACTTCAGTTTGAAAACAGTAGTTGCGTCACTGCCCGCGTGTGACGACATAATCACAACAGCTTATCGGACCAATCAGAGGGCGTCGCTGCAGTAACCTAATCAGCCCATCAGCGCACAGCCTTCATCACAAAGCTGCTGCAGCTCCACTGGATGCGGGCTGGACGTGCAGGCGGATGAGAGCGTCCAGGAACAAGGATACGCCGCGGTACTTTTGGAAAAGTTTGGGAAATAAGTTTAGCAAACTTTTTTTCTTGTCTGCGTGGGTGCTGAACGTGGATCCTCCTGAACCGGACTGGGACTGGCGAGAACTTTTTCTCAACTCTGAAACTTTATAGATCTTATCATGATCGGGTTGTTGTGGGCATTCAGGGGGAGCTGTGGCTTATTCTTCGTGGCGCCTCATTGACTTCAAGTCCCCAACTGTGATGATATGAAACCATCCAGGAGTAAGCTTGTTTTGACGCAGCGTGATGGAACTACAGAAGCCCATATGAAGTCTAACTTTTTAAAGATTCATTCTTCCTGGAAATGGCAAGTCGTGCCATATTGATGGAGCGGACAGCGGTTTTGATATGCAGTGTATTGATCGTAATCATCGGTGTTTGTGTCGCATCTCCTAACCACAGCCGCCGGCTGGTCTGCTGGAAAGCCATCCTGAAGTGCCACGGAGAGCCGGAGTGCCATTACGCGTATGATCAGTACCTTTATGCGTGCGCGTCTGTCATCAATGGGGACCGTAAGAAGTGTCCCAGCCACTGCATCTCCTCTCTCATCCAGCTCAATCTAACCCAAAGCGGCCCGGCTCTGGAGGACTGCGACTGCGCCCTGGACCCGGTTTGCAGGAGCACCAAGCAAGCCATCGAGCCGTGCCTGCCGCGGACCAGCACCATGGGCTGCACCGAGGCCCGGCGCCAGTGCGAAGCGGACCAGTCGTGTAGCTCTGCCATGAGGGATTATTTATTTCACTGCCGAAAACTGTTCGGAGGCGAGAGGTGCTCGGACGGGTGTCGCAGGGTGATCGCCAATATGCGCTCCATACCGAAAGCGCAGCAGCTGGACACTTGTGTGTGCGACGGCACGGAGAGGAACATATGCGAGTATATCAAAGTCAGCATGAAGACCTTCTGCTCTGATTCCCCTGACAGGTTCGCGGGGAGCGGATTTTCAGACTCTGAGGACGATTCTGAGGACGATTATATCGACCAGGATGATTATCAATATGTGGAAAACTCCAGTGATTCCCAACCTGGTCAGACTGCTCTAAATGTTCTGACCACCATTTTGGTTTTAGCCAAATTAATCTGAAAAGCTGCTGCCATTAAGGGTCAGCGGTCTGACTCACGGTGGAAACAGACATCTACTCACTACAATCTACTTTGTTGTATTTTTGTCATTAAACTAACATCTGGGGCTTTTAAATCTTCTACAAATCTGCACAACTTCATTCAATCCAGGACTGTTTGTTAATCACTCAATAACATGTTATGTTTCATCATCATAATGCTGAAGGAGCCTGTATTTTTGTATGTCAGCTATGTAAAGATAGATTGTACAGTATATTGTATAAAATTATTTTTGTCAAAGTATTTGTTTATGAGTGACAAGAGATTTGCACTGTATGAGTAGATGACTCTTTTACTGCATTATGACCACAGAGGAATAATTTTAAAGTGCCTGAAAGTCTTTCTACTGGTTTTATTCACCATGATGTGACCATATCAGAGGCGTGCTGTGAAAGCAGAGTGATTTTCTTTCACCAGCTGTACAGAGATTTTCTCCACAACCCCCTCATTACAGACCAAAGTTGATGTAAGCCACTGAAATGTGTCTAAATCCTGAGAGTGATACCCTTGGCCTTGTAAACACGGATGTTTGTGTAACGTATAAAGTGTTAATTCTCGAGAGCTGTTCAAACAGGCGAGAGGAAGGTAAACTCCTCCTCTTGGGGGATTTGCAGCACAAATGGAGCCAAGAAGCTGTTGGGTCAGTTTGTTTATCCTCAGCCAGTGTGTTTAATACAAAGACACACTGAGAAAGAGAAAAGGATGTCTGTGTTTGGGTGAGTGGAGATATTAAGTGCCCATTAAGAACACACTCCTCTGAATGTACATGCACATTAAATAAAGAGTTTTTAAACCATCCATTTGGAAGCTGTGTGACTCTGTCTTTAACTTTTAATCTTTAGTCTTGCTTATTCAATTTCAGGCTTCTTGATTGATTGATTGAAGGAGTGCAAGGCAATGTTGGTAGATTTTATTTCATTTCATGTTACATTTTTTGATTAATTATATGCTTATTACTAGGGCTGTCAATTGATTAAAATATTTACGTGATTATCCATAATAAATCTCAATTAATCACAATTTAATCACACATTTTTTACCTGTTCAAAATGTACCTTAAAGGTGAGATTTATATAATATAAATAATAATAATATAATATAATAAATATTTAATACTAGAGATAGGGTGAGAAGTTCAGTCATCCGTGAGGGACTCGGAGTAGAGCCGCTGCTCCTTTGCGTTGAAAGGAGCCAGCTGAGGTGGTTTCGGGCATCTGGTAAGGATGCCCCCCTGGGTGCCTCCCTAGGAGGGTGTTCCAGGCACAACCAGCTGGGAGGAGATCCCGGGGAAGACCCAGGAACAGGTGGAGAGATTATATCTCCACACTGACTTGGGAAAGCCTCAGGATCCCCCAGTCTGAGCTGGTTGCTGTGGCCCGGAAAAGGGAAGTTTGGGATGTGCTGCTGGAGCTGTTTCCCCTACGACCCACTCCCAGATAAGAGGTTGACATGAGTGAGTGTGTGTAAATCAATTGATACAAAACAATGACAAATATTGTCTACAAACCCTCTCAGGTACTGCATTTAGCATGAAAAATATGCTCAAATCATAACATGGCAAACTCAAACCAAACAGAACAACAGCTGTCAGTGTGTCAATGTGCTGACTTGACTAAGACTTGATCCAGACTGACTGGGACTATCATAAAGTGGGCATGTCTGTAAAGGGGAGACTTGTGGGTACCCAGAGAACCCATTTTCATTCACATACCTTGAGGTCAGAGGTCAACGGGCTCCTTTCGTAATGACCATGCCATTTTTTTTGTCGGCAAAATTTAATGTAAGTTTTTTTTAGCCTCCTTTGCAACAAGCTAGTATAACGTGGCTGGTAACAATAGATTTCTCAGGGTTTCTAGGTTCATATGTTATCTTCACTCTAGCTTTAAAACTGAACTCAAGCCACTGAGCTGCAGCCGCCCCACATTTACTCACCAGGTGTCACTGAAAGTACAGTTATTTTAGAAACTGTGGTTGTAACACCTATGCACTTAGAGGCCTCAGCCATAATGAGTCCTCTCCCATCACCTTTTTCTGGTATTTACCTAAACCATGAGCATATTATTTAAGTATTATGAGTCAGTATTACTCAGAATAGCCTTAAAGAGGCCATCTTGATGAGTTTCATTTAAATAAATGTCCGTTAAGTCCCTATCTGTAGCTTAAGGAGGTAACTCAATGGTAACTGACCCTATGGCCCATTAATGAAAGTATTGTAGTATTTCTATATTTCCTGTATTGTGAACTGTGTGTCTGTGGTCTCATTTCTGGGCGAAAAATGCTGTATCACAGTTTATCTCCATTGTATACAAAAAAACTGAACTATGCACACAATTCTGATAACTTCATGTATCGACAAAAGATTTCATTGCTTTCACTCAAATAGAAAACCATTGCTTGAAAACCATTGCACCACCTGGGTGGGGAGCGAGTCTTTGCCTCAAGCGGGGGAGTTTCAGTATTTCGGGGTCTTGTTTATGAGTGAGGGTAAAAGGGAGGAGGAGATGGACAGGCAGATTGGTGTGGCGTCAGCAGTTATGTGGCTGTTGTACTGGACCGTTGTGATGGAAAGGGAGTTGGGATTAGCTCTCGATTTACCAGTCCATCTACGTTTCAACCCTCACCTATGGTCATGAATGAGATTATGGATACAAGCGGCAGAAATGAGCTTCCTTCGTAGGTTGGCTGGGCTCAGCCTTAGAGACAGGGTGAGGAGCTTAAACATCTGGAGGGAGCTCGAGTAGAGCCATTGCTCCTTCGCGTTGAAAGGGGCCAGCTGAGGTGGTTTGGGCATCAGATCAGGATGCCTCCTGGACCCCTCCCTTTGAAAGATTTCCAGGCAAGTCCAGCTGGTAAGAGACCCCGGGAAAGACCCTGAACACGCTGGAGAGATTATATCTCGTCTAGACTGGGAGCACCTCAGGGTCCCCCAGGAAGAGCTGGAAAACGTTGGCGGGGAGAGGAAGTCTGGTATTCCCTACTTAACCAGCTGCCCTGTGACCTGGTCCTGGATATGTGGAAGAAAATGGATGGATGAAAAAAATTCAAAATCAACCAGGGCTGAAATCTTACGGGTTGTCACTTTAAACTAATTAAAAAAAATTTTTTTTATCCTAAACGACAGTGGTTGTTTAGGAAAAATAACTTGTACATCATTAATGTGCTCACAGTTTATTGGATGATTCTGAAGACAACATGTCACAGACAATTTGGTTTTAAGGTTTCTTTAATGCAGCTTTGGATCAGTGCATTGGTGTTGCTGGATACATGTGTCAGTCGTTTACATGCTTGTAACTCATGTTATGAGTCAGTCAGCTCCCTATACATATAAAAACACCAGTGTCCCCTCCTTCACTTGTGATAATGGCTCTTGAAACTATTGATGGCAGCCATGTTGCTTTTCAAGGAGAAGAGATAGGCCCTCCAGCTCATTGATTGGAGAAGTCGAGTGGCACCTCTATTATGGAGATGCAAAATACACAATGGTGCAGCGGCACAATGTGGGGGCACTTCATTCACTCTTTCCCTCTGTCACCCCTTTCAGGGAGTGGGGGAGCATGAGGAGACAGCTATCCCAGAGGAGGACAGAGGAGTTATGTGAGAAAGTTCAGCTTTATTGCTCCGTCTAACTCCTGCTGATGCATTCATTTGTCCAACGCTTAGTTCTCTTACAATTAAATGTTGTTTCCTCAAACTTTTCTCTGAAGCTATGAGGATAACATCATCATATGGGACTCTTTAAGATACAATATGACTTTACTTAGAGAACGACATAAGCTATCATTAGGCTTTAAACAGTCTTAGACCCAAATAATAAATCCTACAGTGGCAGTGATTGTTAAAAAATACCAACAGTGATGTGGTGAAAGCATTTCAGGGCCTTTGTTATGAGAAGCAAAAGCCTGCCGTTGTCACTTTGAGACAGAAGGCCTCTGCTCCAACCATTAATAATTGTAATGCCTTCTTTATCATTGTCGAGTATAATGAAGGGATGAGAATCATACGGGGGCCCCAGATCATACTTTGCCCTGAAATGTTTTCAATTAACTTTTGGCACCAGTGGAAAATAGGAATGTTGTGTTTTTTTCCCATGCTGAAACAGAAAAGCGTCAAGCGGGGCTTTTGGTGCAGGGAGCAGAACATCATTAAAATTGCCTCATCATAACTCAAACTGTTGCTTGGCCAGCCTCCCCTCGGCCCCGCCCTGAACCCTTCGTCCTCTAGCTTACACTAAGGAAACGCTAGATGTTGTAGACAATATATTCTCTTTATTGGCCACTGGTGTAATGTGTATTACTCATGATCTCCCCCCAGTACGTCACTGAATGAGCATCTAAATTGCAACAGTAGTTCTTGGAAGGAGACATTTTTTGGGTTTATTTTGAAAAACATGTTGATGTCAGTCACTGTTCATCAGTTTTGTTTTTGCATTGCATTGTATTTTTGCACTCATTTTTAGCTTTTAGCTAAACAAGTTGGACATATAATTTGATTTTTGCATTTTGTTTTATTTTTGTAAAGGCCGTCAATCCAATGCCGGTAAGCCTCATTAAAGAGAACGGTGCTGTATTTCTGTTATGTTTTTCGATGCTATCATGTTAAACAAATCGGCATGATGTGCTCGTATATCAGACTTACAATTACGGCAAATTGCGAATCGTCAAAGAGAGACAGGAGCAAGCCCAAATAACCAACTACACTTTAGAAACAAGCCCAAAAAAAAACACAACCCATGACTACCAATATTTGTAAGCGACTTTTCAGAAAAGCAAACCCAAAGTCGCTTATAATAAACAGACTTGGCAACTCTGACTCCTTCCCTCTTAAAGTTTCCGTGGAACATTGCAAAATGTTTTTAAACTGCTCAGCCCCCAGACTGACCTTTTCTTTTTGAGCTTATTTTGAACCTACCAGTCATGGCATAAGGAGAGCTGCCTGTAATTCACTTGTGCTCACATCTGATGCATGTGAACCCAAAGTGGGATAAAAACAGAGAAAGAGGGTACGATTTAAAGGAACAGTGTGTAGCATTTAGGGGGATTTACTGGCAGAAATGGAATATATTAATAAGTATGTTTTCATACATAATCACCTGAAAATAAGAATCTTGTGTTTTCGTTACCTCAGAATGAGCCGTTTATATTTACATAGGAAGCGGTTCCTCTCACCGCCATGTTTCTACTGTCCAAAACCAAGCTTTGTTAACTTTTCGTGCTTGGGCCGAAGTCAATAATATTGCTCACTCCCATTGCCACCACTCTCTCTTGCTTCACCACTCACTCTCCACGTACAAACACACTCTATGTACTGGCTCTGCTCCACATGGCTCTATAGAGGGTCATTAGTGTTTTTGTGTCGGCCACCTTAACCCTACAAAACTCTTGGGACTCGGGCAGGCTTCAGTTGGTTGTGATACTAAAGGTCCAGTGTGTAGTGTTTTTAGGGCTATAATGGCAGAACCAGAAAATAATATCCATAACTTTGTTTTCATTAATGTATAATTGCCTGAAACTAAGAATCGTTGTGTTTTCATTAGCTTAGGATTAGCTGTTTATCTACTTAAAGGAGTGGGTCCTCTTCATGGAGTCCGGCATGTTGCTCCACCATATTTGTACAGTAGCCTAGAACAGAAAAAAACCCACCACTGCCACTAGAGAGAGCCTTTCACATTTTTACTTTACCTGAAGTTCACTGTAGTTCTCTGACACACTTGTGAAACTGCGGAAACGTGAGCCGCCATCTGAAATTCAATGATCCAAAAGTAGGCGAGGCAAATGTCCTGAAAGATAACATGGAGTTACCATGTTTTAGCATGTGGTGGCACCATGTTACCATCTTAGAAAGGGAGGAGCGAGCCGAGGGGTTCTTTGTTGGTTGCAATCTGCAACCACACCACTAGATGCCAGTAAATCCTGCACACTGTACCTTTAAGATTTGAAAGTGATAGATAGTTTTCTGCAAAGCTAACAAGTAGCCGAATCATAAATTGGAATCCTTATATATGGGATTCAAAGTTCATTCTTGACCTTGAGTTGAGTTTGTTTTCTCAACTAAAAACTGCAGCTCTCCTCCCTCTTTTGACCCACTAAAAGTGAGGCATCAGATACAGAGTCGATACAACATTTGCTTTCATGCAGATAGCAGAGTAATAATCTAATAGATATTGTAGAAATATTATGATATATGATGTAAGCTTTGGATTTATTTTGCTGCGCTATAACAAGTTGCTGAAATAATTATTCCTTGAGGAAAACATATCCCAACCTCTCTGTTTTACATCATTATTAATTTAATATTGTTGGTTGTATGACTGATGGCCAGATGAAGTTAACAGTTTGAATCTCACCAAACTTGTCATAAGCATTTTCCACCTTTTATTTTTGTATTTTATAGAAATGATTATTCTAATAATTTAAGAAATAAAAATTTCTCGTCTGTTTGATAATGAGAAAATCATTTGTTACAGCTCTACGAGATCTTAACTTAGAAAACACACCCTGCTGTAAAAGAAAAACAAATGTGCCACTGTGATACCCCTTAATACTAAATGTCTGCTGAATAGCGACCGCTGTGGCTGTCATTTTCCAAAGGAGCCATTGAAATGTCTGTTTCTGCTTTATCTGTGAGATGTGATGAACATAAAATTAGCTAACATTAGCCACCATATGCTACTGGTCATACCAGACCATGTCAGGCTGTAATAGCCAAACTTCTGAGTACACTGAATTTAGCCAAGCTGGGTATTATCGCTGGTTAATCCAACTTTTATTTCCTAAAAGACGGATTGTGCTATTACATACTCTCATTTTAAACTTCTGCTAGACTGCAGTTCTGTTTTGACCAAAAATAAACAAACTTAGCAAAAGCAAAGCAAAGTGAAAAACCCCCAGTGACCCACAATAATTGGAGGTTGGGGGGTGGACTTGAGGAAGGCAGCACCCTGAGCTTTAGAGAGGTGGGAAAGGTGGAGGAGGGGTTGATTTATGATTGAGGCTTAATGGGGGAAGGGAATGCTATGGGCGAGGGGCTGCGCTGGGTTGAATGTCAGGGATTTCGAGCCTCTCTGAATAATGATGCAAAGAGGGAATATTTAATCGACCAATCAGGTTTTCTCTGTCTGCCATGGCTGGATAGGAATTGTCCTTTAGTTACCTCCCCTGAGTCCCTCCTGCAACCACAGAGCAGTGGTGCAACGTTTTAGGGAAGAACAGGAGGAGGGGGAACACAAAACATAGCTGACAAGGGGCATAACTTCATTTCCACGGTGCTGGGACAGCTGTGTGGAGTAATCTGCCGTAGCAGCCCTCTAAAACTTCAATGCCTTTAGTGACCCAGGGAAGTGGGAAGGGGGCACCTCCAACTGTGTCCAGGCGTTTAGGAGTGTGAGGGGGCTCCTTTCACACCCTTCTAAGGGCTTTTGTTCAAGAAATATCCCTTACCTCTCCTTCACTGAAAGCCAGGACTATGTGTTTATGAGATGAGACAACAATAGTTTGCATTTTGAAAGCAAACCTTGAATTAATTTTGTAGCTTGTGAGAAACACATTGCAAAGAACTGAAGTTTTTTTTTTATGAAGTAAAATGAACCTCTCTGTTTGCCAACATTTTTCTCTTTACTCTCTTTGAAAAGTATCTAGAATATATTTTCATATTATAAGTTTTGCATTTGGCTTGGAAGATGTTTCTACCCAGCACAAATGCAAAATACATTTTTGAGATTGAAGTTTTTTTTCCCATTAAATAGCTTAAAACACAGTATAATGGGAATATGACATTATATGCCAGTGTCATAAGTTTCTGAAACAGGTTATGGAAGTCCTCATTTAATGTATAAATGTTCTCTTGTCCTCAGTTTTAAGCACAAGTAAATATTAGTAAAAGGAGAATTGGGCAGTCTATCGATGAAGAGGGGTTCATTATTCAGTGCTAACTGCTCTGTTGAAGGCTGAAGAAAGAACAAAACATTTTAAACTAAGATAATGGCTTGAGGCTGGCTCGCTGTCCGGAGTGAATGGGGTCTCCCTGGAGCTCAATAAGGTCCCAAACTTTTACTCCATTATGCTGACATCCTAAAGGCCAGGGGGTACCACCCCCAGTGGTTACCTCTCAAGTATGCATTCATCACCCCCACTACACACACACACACACACACACACACACACACACACACACACACACACACACACACACACACACACACACACACACACTGGACTTTAACTCCTCTCTATTTAGGTGATGACATGAGGCCATATTCACAGAAAGCTTATCGAGAGAGGAAGAAGTCCCATACTCTAATATAAGACTAATATATCTAATATTTCATTCAGGAGTCTTTTATTACAATCTGTAAAGGTATTTGCTTTGTCCACGTTTAGTCAGGACCAATTTATTTCAGAAAAAGTCTCCTCTAAGATAGGCTGAAAAGAAATACTTAACGTAAGCA
Organism: Pterois miles; assembly: GCA_947000775.1. Lineage (NCBI taxonomy): Eukaryota > Metazoa > Chordata > Actinopteri > Perciformes > Scorpaenidae > Pterois > Pterois miles. Next base: position 6,119,804 of record CAMQGK010000514.1, on the reverse strand, counting down.
AATTTCTCTTTTTACAGATCTGTGCACATTCCTAAATCCTAAATTGCGCAAGCCTGTAGCAGTACTACACTCAGTGCTGTTTGCTTAACAAGGCCTCCTCTGGCACCAGGATCTCCAGTCATGCCTGCAGTTTTGGCACTAAATGACTAAATCCATGAGCAAACATGGAAATCAAAGGCAGTTAAGCTAAGCAAATATGACAGTCATCCTTTTTGTCCATTGTCGGAGCAAATCCACAAGCATGAAAGCAATAACCCAGTGGTAATGATTTTAAAACCCTTTCCTTAGACACAACACCCATGATTTCTCAAAAGACCCTGTTATTCGGTATTTGTCTCTCCATGTAAATCTAACAGTCTCACAGAAATAATAATTGAAATGATGAATGATTATTATTTTAATCTATTTGATTCTTTTTATTTTCGGGATGCTTTGCACAGCTTTCAACAACTTATGTTTTGTGCATTTTCCTATGAATGTCCAGCAACACATCGCACGTGTCAATTTCTGACTCCATCTTTTCAAAATAAAACTATTTAAGTTTAGGAAAAGATCGACTTGCTTAGGCTTCGGCAACAAACTCCTCACTTAGGCTTAAAAAACTGGGTCTTTAGAAACTCTGGCAATGGCATAACTTAAGTACGAAAGTTACGTGACAAAAAATAGTTTAATTTCGTTAAAGATCCCAGTCTGAGTTAAAATAATCGGTGTCAACAAGAGACACAAACATTGGTCTCCTGTGGTTTTTGATTTATTAGTTCACAATACATGGTTACATATGAACTGATTTTGTGTTGACCATCATGAAGAAAAATGTGAAGTGTGTGTATTATGTACATGGATCAATACATTAAATTTCATCACTATTTCACAAACTTCTGTTCGACTGGGCTGGTAAATCACAAAATACATCACATTTATGAGTTCATGTGAAAGCAGTTCCAGAAGCTGTAAGTAAATATACGTGTAATGTCTCCCTTAATGTTGTGTTTACTGTATGTCCAACACCTAAAACTGGAGTTGTCCTATATGTCAGCTCTCTGCTTCTACTCATCTGGTTCTCATTTGCACAGAACAGCCAGCTGGAATGTGTTCATGCTTTTAAAGATGAGTTATTAGCCCATTAATACATACTTCAGTCAGCACTATTTTAACTCAGACATTGTGCTGTTTGTAGTCAAAGATCTAATTAAATTTAATTACATCTTTTAAATCTAAATTTAAGACCGATTAAAGGTACAATGTGTACGATATGGCTAGAGTTTAACATTATCAACAGAATGTGACAAGATGTGAAAGTGTTGGCATTATGTGAAAGACGTCTATGTATTGTGTTATGAGTATGCTAACCTGCTAGCCCCGGCCCACCCCGTCTTGTACCTCGAAAGGCGATAGTGAGTCACTGTAGTGTCCAGTGTGTCCTCGTGAGAACACAAAGAAATAGAGCTGCACCGAAGGCTTGTCAATCACGTTGAAGGTACAGGGTCAGTGTGTTTGTTTATTGGATTAAATCCAAAGAGGCAGAAACGAGATAAAGTCAGGAGAGCATACTTGCCAACTCTCACGATTTTTCCATAAGTCTTTCGTTGCCCTCTCCCGCTTTCCTGCAGGGGTCACACTTCTCTCATATTTCTCCGCCTTTTTGACATTTTAAACCTTTTTCCCCTTTTTGTTAACCTGTTTCTGGCGCTCTACGCCATGTATAAGCCCTGCTGTTTCAACCAGGACGACAACACAGCTACACCTACAGCATGTTGTTTCCTGGTAGAGAAAATGCTCGATATAAAAGGACCGTACAGTCCAGGTTCGTGGCACAGTTAGCACACAGATGCTAACGTAAACTACATAGAAGACTGTAAGATAGCAGTGTTAATTTTGACCGCCTCTCTGAGTTTCAGCAATTTGGTTGCATTTTGCATATTGTTGCCTTGCTGTTAGTTAGTTAGTTGTTAGCTTTTTTTTTTTTTTTTTATAACTGATGTGACTGTAAATTTCGATTGTATGGACCCAGTATGGAGGTGAAATGCCCCATGTTTCTTTGCATATTGTACCTTTAAATAGGCTGTGCCCTTTTTTTTGTCCAGGGAGTTGTGGTGCTGTAAAAGACAGGACAGACTTTTGAATGAAAAAGTTTTTGAGAAACTGACTTTAATTGGATTTATTGTACCAAAATGGAGCAATATTACAGGTATTAATGACAACATTCAGCCACTAGATGTCACATTCTCCCTCCCTCGTTCCCTTGCATTTACTTGACAACAAGTCATGGCCAGGCACTTACCATCAATCTACATTTATTTGTTTTTTTTTTTTCACCACTAACTGACAACACAGATAAACATAAAAATCTTGTCAATATAACATTTTTGTTGTGACAAATGAAAAGAACTTAAATAATGATGCTGATTTACTTCAAACCTCCAACTGTGCAGTATACAGTGGAGGACTATGGCTCTTTACTAAAAACACACATGTTATACTTGATTCTTGTTTTGCAACTTTTAATGTTCATTAAAGTTGTTTCACTTGGAACAAAACATTTGCTGATGGATCCTTTAAGTTTCACAAAGCATTTTCTACTAAATCCATTTCAATTTACAGTTGATCTCAAACTCCATACATTTAAATGACAAAAATAACAACAAAAATCTATCACACATAAACAATCATTTTATTAAGTGCATTATCTATTACCAACCTCAAGATGACTCTGTTCTCCTGGCTAAGCTTGTAAAGACAAAAATATCTTTAGATTTCAATATTTTAGACATAGAGAGAAAGTGTGTGTGTGTGTGTGTGTGTGTGTGTGTGTGTGTGTCAAAGAGAGGGGGAGATTGATAGGTGGTGACGTATCTGCTTAGCAGTGTTCTTCACTGCTGGTGTTTCCTCTGCATATAGCTCCAAGGAGTCCATCTGTGTTACAGCTGCGTGTCCTGGTGTGTTTCCCGCCTCTACAGCTGGACCAGCTAGACCAGCATGACCAGTTACCTTCCTGATTAACAGCAGGTCTTGTACCTGCAAACCGTTGTCAAAATTAACCCAAAAGAAAAATGAGCTAAAGTGATATGAATGACCTTGTTAGTATGTTGGGGTGCTGTGTGTTTCGATGTAGTCTTACCTGCGTATTTAGCTTTATCACCCTTGAAATTCTGGCAGGCAATGCCTTCATACAGGTGAGGGCACAGGCACATACACTTCCCATCCAGCAGAGCGAGAGTGCCTCCATTGTGACAAGGCTTACACTTGCACACGTTGTACTCTGCGATGTAGTCCGCAGTGGCCTGCTTCAGGTTGGCTATCCTGGCGTTAGCGTCTGGCATAGTCAATGGAATTAACATATAGATGGGCTCTGGCTGTCAGAAAAAAAAAACGAACATGAGGACCATTTCACCTGCCTTAATATGATGACAGAAAAATGATATAACTTCTATTTGCCTCATGTCTCCAGTTTGGTTTTTGCAGCCGGAAGCAATACGAGAGGGTGGAGCAAAGTACAACCAAATGCTGAACAAGATTTTTTTTTAGGTGACCAAAATGTTATAATTAAATTTGATGAGCTGGTACTGACTGATAATACTGTGAAAGGGTTAAAGTTCTAAGATGAAAACATGGACAACACCCAGCCCGGATGCCGTATCAGCAACGTGTCAATCATGAGGTAGCCTCGCTCTAAAGCATCCCCTGCTTTAGGGTCCATTTGACTCTAAATAGGACCATAATTTATGTATTGAAGAACACTTGAAGAAGCTCAACATCTGATAATTAGCACAGCAGTAAACAAAGTACAGCTGAGGGTGATATGAATATTTTCAGTTTTGCAGGTATTTTGTTATACACCAAAGTATTGGACAAATTAAAATTTTCTCCATAATGATCCTCCCCATCCATCGCTCTGTATCAAATTTCATGGCAATCCATCTGATGGATTTCAAGAAAAACATTAAATGTCAACCTCATGGTGGCGCTAGACAAAAAGTCAGAGGATCACTAAAGGATTTACCCTCTGGACACCATGAATGTCGGTACAAATTTCATGGTAAACTATCTAATAGTTGTTGTGATATTTACGTCTGCACTATTATTGCCAAATGTACGATAATTAGCGGTTTTGTGCAATAATTTGGCTCTCTGAACGATGTACGGTCAGTATTGCCCAAAAGTGCAATAATGAATGATAATTTAACCATTTTGTACAATTAGTAGCTGCATTGTCTCATTTTGATTACATTCCAGATGGATCCTACATATATGTTTACACTTCTCACTAGACCTCCTTCCAGCTAATCTTGCTTGGCGTAGGCTAGGATGTGGCAGGAGAGATAGCTTTGAATGCACCAGTAAGCCCATTTACTTATTTAATTAGCTTAGTTTACGGCCTTAACTGTTTTCATGCAGAATATAGACAGACTACCGGTTGTGCTGTCTTGTAATTTAATTTTCTAGCAGTAGGCTATTACAAATATTGTTAGACTGATGGACTTATGGTCACCCTTTGTCAACTTGTTTTTTAAAATAAAGCAATGTGGGTAGATTTGTGGGTGTGTCAAAATGTTGTTTAAATACGTGTTTTGAGAAATTACACACTAACACCTACTTGTTCTTGTGGTTATGACTCATTTTCCTTAAAATATGATAATTTTAAGCCTCTGGCACAATAGTGCAACATTTCCCATCTGGCAACACCAAAGTGGTAGACTGACATTGCATTGCTAAAAACGTTGTCATCAGAGTATGACACCTATTAAGATATGGTATACCAATCTGCCATAGCTACCTCACTGTTGAGGAGTGCGGGGACCTCGGCGATGGTCCGGGCCCAGTTCTGGTACGTAGCGATGTCCATCACTCCTTCCTTATTCAGTTTAGCTCGCATAGTGACGGCACTTTCTAGAGTGCCTCCTTTCACTGATGTCATCACCTTGTCCACCGTTGCTTTTCCGTGAATATCAACTGCGAAGCAACAGGGGGAAACATTACATTACTGTAAACCATACTCATACACATCACAGTATCTGTGCATTATATACTCATAAGAAAGGAGAGAGGTTTAGAGGTTAGGTTGTGATATTTGCAAGTCTGTCTTAATACAGTCTCTCAGTTAGTTCTTTTCCACGCTGAGCTGCAGTGAAGGGATATGTATTGGTAGTTGCATATCAGCTTTATCTGAACTTCCGAATGAAATGTTGCATGAAAAACGGCCCAGGATTATGTCCCCAGTGTATTACAGTGTAGTTGTACCAGTATGGTCAGGAGGAATGATTTGGGCAATGAATATTGTATTAACATAGACTTGAAAAACTGCACCAAAATTGACTTAATAAGCTTTACTCAGTCCCAGTGCGATCAGGTAAAACAGGGAGAGCCCACCTTGGTTTTTGTTTGTTACATCATCACAGTCGTCACGTTTCAGGTGTCCCCCTGACAAATCGGCGCTTCCAAAGTCTGCTGTGATGCCTAATTTGATGCATTCTTGAATCTTTCTCTCTGTCAGATCTGCAAGAATCAGGATGTATAGCAGATGAGTGCTTATCACTTTTCAATTCAGTCCACATTGTGACTGGAGAACGTTACCTTCAGAGCGAAAAGTTTGAAAAGAAACTAGGGTACACATACTTTTTGCCTTGATGGTGTCCTGGTTGAGAACATAGATCAACTCGTATTCACCGCCAGTCTTCCCGTTTTTGGTGTAGTGAGTGCCGTAGTCCTCCAAGAAAGCAAAATAAATCCCCTTCTCATACTGCACAGGCAAGGATTTGACATGCTCCAAGAAGTCATCGGCGGTTTGGAGTTCATGGGAGCGCAGCCTGTAGGTGCTCAGCTGCACTCGGCCCTTCACCCTCATAAAGCTCTTGTTCTGAGTGTGCAGGAGAGAAGCATTGGTAACTACAGGTGGATGCTGTCTTAGTTAATGAAGCACGTCTAAATTGTAACGTGACTTCTTGTCCCGAGCTAACATTTACCTTAATGGTGGAGTACTCTGAGACCTCCTTGATCATGGTTTTCTTCTCGTATTGATAATCTAAATCCACCTTTGAAGCAGACTTGGACATGGACTCCTCACTTGGGCTGAATTTGAAGGAAAGTCCAGCATCAACTTTAATACTCATCTCTCTCAGCATTTCCTTCAGGAGGCTGTGTGTGTCTTCATAGATTTCCCTAGAGGTGGTTTCTTCCACTAAAGTCTAGAAAGACAGGGAGCGTTAAGGGAGGACAGAATCCTCGCTGACGAACTGCATTCATTCATCATCAAATTCACGTATACATAGTGAACGCATCATAGGAGAAATGGTTTTGGCTAACCTCATAGTTGAGAATACCAACATTCCAGGGAAGCCTGTCATACTTCCCAGAGTTTGGATTCTTCACTCGCTCACACCTCCCGTTGAAGTAGTCATTGTTGAAGGGGTTCATTCGAGGATCTGCTCCCAAGATGTTGATTCTGGTGCAGGGACACAGTGGCCACTTTTAAAGCATTATGCTTACTTATATCTCTTATTCTGATGTTTGAAGAGTACTTGAGTATAATACTAATGTAAAGGTTATATTAAGTGTACTTAAAAGAATAATTAGACATTTTGAGAGACATGTTTTACCCTTGGACAGAGTCCAACTAGTGTTTTCTCCCTGCTTCCTTTTAGTAATATGGTTACCAAGTTTCATGAATTTCAGAGCAACTGTGTTTCAAATAGGGGTTTCCACACATTAGAGGGTGCTATGGAGCCCGCTTAACACGCATAAACCCAATCACTGTATATTTTAACAATGCTCACAGGTTTGTTAAAGTCTTTGAGTATACCTAGGGCGTCAAAAATGCGTTCAAAGGCTAAAATTAATTAAGGGGTGCTATAGAGCCCATGTGCCACACTGAAGCCCAAATTCACTCAAAATTATGACTAGTTCGAACATGGCTGCAAAGTGTCATGAAATCCTTAAACTTGGGTTCATGAAATGAAAACACCCAAAATCCAAAATGGCTGACTTCCTGTCAGGTGAGAACAATGAGCCCATCACATCATCTGAACTTTTTTGCAACTCTGGCTTGTGTTTGGGGGCGCTATGGAGCCTGCTGGCCATGCGCGAGCTCAGTCACTGCAGAGCTATGTAATTTTTGCCTATTCTGAAGCATGTGCCAATTTTTGTGATTTTGGTGCATCCCAAGCCCTTCAAAATGTGATTCTGCCACAGAATAATAATAATAATAATAATCTTTACAAAACAATAGGTTTCCTTGCACTTTGTGCCAGGGACACCATTGGGCCCCTGGCACTTTCATCCTTGGGCGCTAATAATTATGTCAGTGCTCTCCACTGTGACAAAACTTTGATTTAATATTCATATACTGACTGTTTGATTCCAACAGAATTGGATCTTTAATAACACCGTCTTACCCGTATCCTGCTGTCCTGCCTTGTTCATTGTTATCCAGGACTTGCGTACCGCAGGGTTTACGCTGAGGATCACAGTCCTCATCTGAACCATCCTCGCAGTCATAGTCCCCGTTGCACTGTAATCTCTTCTTGATGCAAGAACCTGCGTAAAAGATGGGAGTTAAGCTGATGAGGCTTTAATAAAGAGAAAGATACTGTAGGTGACGTAAAAGAAGCTGAAGTACCTGACTCGCACTGGAACTCTGTGCTGGAGCACTGAGGTGGAGGCGGTAGCTCACATGTAGCATCCGTTACACAGGCCTCCCTGTCGCCCAGTGATCCCTGGCAGGACTCACCACCAAACTGGCCAAACACTTCCACGCTCCGAGAACGCCTCTGTGACCACAAATTATATCACATTGAATCATATTGAGCATCTATGTTTCTTTTAAACAAAGACAGCAAGCAGAGAAACAAGTTGAGAAAAAAGGGTTTGAAGTTTAAGGCTCTTTGCCAAACTATGCAATAGATAATGATTATTTTGTGCCTTTTAACGCTGATTGTCACAGACCTTACATAAAACCTTAAAAGAACATACATACAGTATATACTACATACTTAATGTACAATCTGAGGGTCACAGAGACAGACTTTCTGGACAAGATTTGTCATTGTTTTATGTTAAGTGATTTCCAATAATAAATACATACATTTGCATAAAGCAGCATATTTGTTCATTCCCATGTTGATAAGACGATTAAATACTTGACAAATCCCCTCTTTAAGGTGCATTTTGATAATGCACAAAATATGAGATTAATTTGTGATTAATTACGATTAATCATTGTTAAATATTTTAATCAATCGACAGCCCTGGAAATAATAAGTTTTAGTAAAACAGAAGTCAGATTCTGGTCACAACTCTGACCAAATGCGTAGTTACTGTGTTTTGGCTCTGTGGGCAGCACAGTTTGTCACATACTGTACTGTGATTAGCCTACGATGAAAACTGAGTTTGTAGTTACTGACTAGTTTTAATGGACTCACTCTGATTTTCGTGCATGGATCACAAGAACTCCACTCGGACCAGCGGCTCCAAGCACAGTTTACTGCTGGTGGATCAGGAAGCTCCACTGCCCTGAAATACACATATTGATTGATGCAACTTTTTGTTGAATAATAAATCATTAATAAAAACAAGATCCTTACTGCTGGGTAAATGAAGTAAGAAATATACATACATTCCTTCTCCATGAAGCACCAGGGTTAGACACAGGCTGTAGAAGCCCAGCTGGAGAGCAACCTCAATCCTCATGATGAACCTTTGAAGAGACAAATTGAGTTGTGTGTCTGTCTCTGTTATGTCTTTTAAGCTGCCTCTCTGTCAATGATTACTCAACTGCAAAAGGACAGCGCTGTTGTCGTCAAAGTCAATAGTTCAATAGTTTGGATTTCAGGTGCAGCAATATTGAGTCAGTGCTTGGAAACTCCAAAAAGCAGAGTTTAAAGTGTTTGTTTGAACTTAAAGATCTAAGTCATCCAGTCAGTATATCTTGTTCTTCACAGTGTGAGCAAAGCCTCCCCAAAAACATAATAATCAGTAAAAGTGATGATTCATTTCTTCTCTCCATCTCTGCAAAACTCTATACTTCTAATACTTATGGTCAAAATATATTTTGATGCTGATGTTTTTAGTCGGCTGCAATTGTGATTTATATTTTACTTCCAAATTCCCAGCACTTACTGCAAAAAATATGACGTGAAACTCATCAAGTAACTCAAAAAAACAATTAACTGATGCCATGAAAGTGAAGTTGTGGAACATTATAAATATAAATTACTTTATTATTTATGATTACATCTAGTTTGATTAATTTATGATGGATTTCAGAATTAAACAATTAATGAAATGCATGGTTTAAATTATTTGAATTAGTGATTAAGGGTCCAAGAATCGCCATGTAAATAAATAAATAGATACATGAATTAATATACTGTATATTTAACCTTTATTTAACCAGGCAAGTCAATTAAGAAACAATTTCTTACTTGCCAATGGCAGCCTGGCAAAAGACATATATGACAAGTATTACATATGACAGCAGACAGCAGACAAGCAGTATCAGGCAGTACAACAACAGAACAAGAGAAATATAAGACTTTAATGTGCAATACAAATAGTGAAGCCCGGTCATTGCAGTTCTTGGCAGTACATACAGTATTACTGTAAAAAGCTGGAAACTATCCCAGCATGCACTGGGTGAAAGGCAGAGGGACGCTTGGGACAAGAGAGCTATAACAAACATTCATAATACTGCTGTGTCGAGTCTGGCCTTTCTTTTCATACACAAGGCCAAAGGTCTTTTACTGTGTTTTTATTTTTAAGAATGCTTTTACTAATTAGAGACCATTTGTAAAGTTGTGTGTGTCCATAATTGCACAATCATTCAGGAAGGTTTCCTGCAAGGCAAATATTTGAACAGGCAGTTTTTGACTGACATCCATGGTACATTCAGGTCACCGTCTGAGATTGAGAAACTGAACAGCAAAGGTACCTCACTCCCTGTAGCTGCCAGTCAAAGATATCTGGGAAAACTCTTAGGGATAGGGATTCTTCCCACACACTTTCTGAAGTGCAACTCTTTGTCCACAAGATGGCAACATCGAACAGATAACAACAAGTATTAGTAGTAGTAGTAGTAGTGGTAGTATTTAGTGTCCATGTTTTACATTCACACACTGTTTAAGTACAGAGCAAAGAAACACACCAATATAGAGACTATAACAATTTACAACAACTCGTTTCTTTCTCTGACAGCTCAAACACAGTTTTCTTTAATAGATGTATTAAAACAAGTCTTGCACAATCCACAGGAAGTTTTAAACTGGTGCACCTAATGATCTGTCATGTGATCTGAGTGGCTTCTGCTGAGTCTGCACTACTTTGTTCTTCAAATGGAGGGAGAGCAGTCGGTGTGTATAAATGACAAACAAAAGGGAAGGCTGAACACTTTTTAGTGTAGACAGATGAGAGTAAATTTAAAAGTAGACGTGTTAGGATCATGATCAAATCATTCATGTCCAGGTGAATCAATATTCACATTCACAGAGGTTTGGCAGTGACAGATCACCTGCTCTTATCCGTCTGAGAGAGTAAAACTGGCGGTAAATTCTGTAGTATTCAGCACGCTGATGCATTTTCTGCTGACTTAAATAAACACAGTCATACTATTCCCTGACGTCTCCGAAGGCAATCTGGGTGCTGCCCTGTCCCGGCTCTTTCCGTGTATCTGCAGGCAGAGTTGGGGTAGTCTGGGGGCTATGTGGTCACGGCCCGCTGGAGAGGCACAAATATGTGCTGAGGTCACCACTTTTACGACGTTCGGCAGTTTCCTCCCAGCTTTCTCAGGAAACCAGAGGGTAGGTGAGGTGCTTGGCCAATATTTCTCCTGACTAGAAAGACTTCCTGTTTTTAGGAGGGGGAGGCTGGAGCTGCGTGGAAACACTCCTGGATCAGCCTGTTGCCTTGTTTTACTGTAATTTACACACTACATAGAGTCATCATGTGTGACAGAATTTGATGACGTTGCTTCCTGTGTTGCCACTTGCTTTATGTTGTATTTTTAGCCTGAAATGGTCAAGAGTAGTGACAGGGTTAAAAGAAGAGAGGATAAAATATAAGACTACCTCAATTATGGACTGGAGATAAGTGGCTATCTTCGGTTCTGGCTGTGGTGGCAGCCGGTTCCAGGATTCACGCCCTAAATGCTGGATGTTTGGATTGTGGCCTTCCTGTAATAAACCGAGGAAAGGACACTTCCCATTAGATCGTCTCTGTCAGCATATATCATAAAAATAAACCCTCTAATGTGCATGTGCTGACTTGTGCCATCTGTAGCCTGTTTCTGGAAAAGGATCCCCCATACTTTTCCTTTTCCCACCAGAGAGTTTTACATGAAGTAGCATCCAACATGTCCTCCTGTCCTGTTTGTGGTTGCACTGGGTGTGCCTCTGATCTACACAGACAATGAATCACATTCAGATGAACAAGGAACATTATTTTAACCCCACGTCATCCAACAGGGATGCTGGACCGGAGAGACACGTCATCGAAGAGGAAAGGTTAACAGCCTCAAAATCTTATACGAGAATTTGAAATCCCTGATTTTATTATGTACAGTACATGGTGGAATGTTATTAAGTATATTTTAGTACATTTTACTAACATACAATTAGGACTGCTGTCAAGTCAAGTTAATCATGACTAATCGGAAATTAATCACATTTTTTAATCTGTTCAAAATGTACCTTTAAAGAGAGATATTTAATACTGCATCTATATATTTATTATTGGAAATCAATTAACAGCACAAAATAATGACAAATATCGTGCAGAAACCCTCACAGGTACTGCATTTAGCTTAAAAAATATGCTTAAATCATAACGTGGCAAACTCAAGATCAACAGGCAACAACAGATGTCAGCTGATTTGACTATGATTTGCCCCAAACATTTGCCCCAATGCATGTGATTATCATAAAGTGGGCATGTCTGTAAAGGGGAGACTGGTGGGTACCCAGAGAACCCATTTACATTCACATATCTGGAGGTCAGAGGTCAAGCGACACCTTTGAAAATGGCCATACCAGTTTTTCCTTGCGAAAATTTAGCTTAAGTTTGGAGAGTCATTTAACCTCCTTCAAAACAAGCTAGATGATGATGACATTGGTTGGTACTAATGGATTCCTCTGGTTTTCTAATTTCATATGATACCAGTATCTCACATTAGCTTTAAAACTGAGCCCACTACAACCTCTGAAAGATTAGTTGGGTTAATGTGTTACAGAAATTAGTAGCGATAAAAGAAATGTGCACGAACACATTATTATCGCATTAACTTTGACAGCCCTCCTTGTTACTTTGCATATTCAGATTATTAATAATAATCAGGTTAAGTTACCCAGCAGTATAAAAAGTACTTAAAGCTCGATCTTTACCAGCTACAACATTAAAGTGATAAACGCATTAATGCATCACAAATTTGAATTCAGGATATATATATTATTCTGCATAATGAGTACTTTCATTTTGATAGTTTAAGTATCTTTTGATGCTAATGCTTTTGTATTTTTACTTAAGCAAGACAAGTATTTTTAAGATAAGAGAGATATTCCTTTATTAGTCCCACAGTGGGGAAATTCAGTTTTACACTCTGTTGTTCACACAGTACATATATGTCAATGGAGAGATGTCAGAGTGAGGGGGCTGCTCCTGACAAGCGCCCAGAGCAGTTGGGGGTTCGGTGCCTTGCTCAGGGGCACCTCGGCAGTGCCCAAGAGGTAAACTGGCACCTCTCCAGCAACCAGTTGGTCTTGGTCCATGGGGGTCTTGAACCGGCGTCCTCCGCGTCCTAACCCAAGTCCTTACGGACTGAGCTACTGCCGCCCCCACTGAGGACGGGAGTGGAAACATGTACATGTACATTATGTACATTATTATACATGTACATTACACTGTAGTATTGCTACTTTTGCTTAAGTTCCTCCACCACTAAGTCTATGAATATTGTTGCATTAATATATGAAAGCACAACATACATTGCACACATTATATAGCCTCCCAGATGTGATGTAGCAACATCTGTACAGATTTCGTTCTGGTGTTCTGCAATCCTAAACAACAGGCTGATGGTAATAAATGTTTAATAAGAGGTTATGAAAAAGATGATTCCAGTGGTCGGTGACTGGAGGGGAAAACAGGCTCTCAGCTCATCGGTTATCTGGCTTCTGAGGAGCTCATCTCCTAAAAACCAGCCTCTGTCAGCAGAACACCGGATACAGAGGCAGGAAGGACGTCCTTCCTCTGTCCCTTTCTCTGTCATTTCTCAGCTCGCAATACAGCTTAATTTTTTTTGTTGCAGTTTTTGGGGTGTAAGAACTGTATATGTGTAAAGTATACATATAAATCTGTGTTGAAGTAATCAGTCCAGATGTGATTGGTACATCTGGCTATTCTCATGTGGGTGTTGAGTTTATAAATTGTATTCAAAAATGCATGCTCATGTGGTCAATGTTATTCTTTAGATAGTGAAATCTCCAACAGCCTGTTGCCCCCTCCCTCCTCCATCACAGCAGTTACACTGAAGTCAGATGTGTAATCTTCCACTTAAAGGACCAGTGTGTAACAATTAGGGAGATCCATCTGCAGTAATGGAATATACTGTAATATTAAAAACGTATGCCTTAGTTAGTGTATAATCACCTGGAAATAAGAATTGTGTTTTTGTTTGCTTAGAGTGAGCCGTTCATGGTCCTCGCCATGTTGCACCGCCAAGCAAACTCTATTAACTTCTCCTGCTTGATTCGAAGTTCATAGCGTTACTCACTGATGCCGTTGCCGCCGTTCTCTCTCTCTTGCTTTATCACTCACTTCCCACCTCTGCTCCAATTGACCTACTTGACTCTTAGAAAAATAGCTCTGGAGAGGACCATTCACATTTTCACATCAGCTCTCCTGTATGCTTGGCACACTGGAGAGGCTTCAGCTGGTTGCAATCTGCAACCTCAGCGCTAAAAACTGCCAGATCATACGCACTGTTCCTTTAAGAGATGTAAAGCTGGGCAGTAAGATAACTTAGTTTTACTAATAAAATATCTGATTTTATTAATTACTTTGACTTTGCTTGGGTTGAAGCGAGAACTTCAGATGTTTCCACTCTTGTTTGTGTGCAACTTGGCACAATGGACCATTTTTATATAGAAAGTCCCAAACACCAAATTTCACCCCTAGTTGTGTCTGACCATGCTAATCATTTTTATGATTTGGGATTTTTAAGTTACCGTCAGTCATTTAGAAGTCGTCTGACATTCATTGCTAGCTGATGGTTCTCTATAGTCATACAATCGCACAGATTTACAGAAGTGAAACCTACCCGTCCACAGGAAAAAGCCGCATTGACATCACTACTTGTGTTGGTGTGTTTTGTAGCCATACAGATGCTTGTTAATTGTGGCTATGGCTGCTTATACTAACAACCCGCTTCTTCTCTTAATTATCCCAAGCAAACATCTATTAATGCTTCTGCAAACATGGGACAAAACGCTTCCTGTGTGACTGAGGATTTTCTTCCTGGGAATATCATAACTGGCACTCAGTGCTTAGAACAGCAAATATAAAAACTGTCATTACACGACTGAATCACTATGGTATCAAAAAGAATAATAGACGTTTATATACTGAGGAAGTTGATGACCCATTTTCTGCCATCGGTTGACTGTAATTGCAGTAACACCAGTGCATGGCAGAGGAAATGTAGTGTCTGCTGGTCTTCAAAAAATGTGCTGTGTTAGCAGTAATGGAGCTTTCCTCTCTGGTACGGACTCTTCTTTCCCCTCACTCCTTCTACACTTTATAATGTTCAGTGTACATAACGTTTAGATGATATAAATGTGCTTTTGAATTTGAAAGTCATGCAGTGCTGTGGACCCAGTGTTGAGGAATGTGGGTGTATTTTAACGGTTACCCGTGTTAAGAGGCAACTTCTGACACAAATGTTGAGCAACACAGAATTCTTGCTTCATCTCAGCCTCTGCCATTTTTTGTGCATTCGGCCCTCTTACACAATAGAAACAAAAGCAAATCACAGTGATGTTTCAAATCACACGTTTCACATTTCATTTAAATCAAGAGTTAAACTGCAAGATATGCTGTTTTGAATGAAAATAATGAAAATGCTAACTATGCCTATTATTAGATACTACTCAAAGTGCCAGTAGGCAGTAGATTTTTGGCATCATTGGGCAAAAAATCCATAATAACCTTTCAGTTTATTGTAATTCAAGTTTTCTGAGACTTCTGCACCACCTCATGGCTCTGTTTTCAGGCTTTAAAAACTCTGGCCTGTGACGGGAGATTTTGACCAATCACAGGTCATTTCAGAGAGAGAGCGTTCCTATTGGCTCTCATTTTACATCTAAACCGTGCATAAGAGGATTGTGAAAATATCTGAGGTGAGAAATAATATAATTACAGTAACAGAATATTGATTCATATTTATTCAGCACTGCCTAGTTTGGCTGTTTGGTTGAAGTTTGCGAGTGATTGACGGCTGGCTGGAGGCTGGATGGCAGACTCCAGATCAGTTCTGATTGGTTGTTTTCCTCCAGTCTGTGAAATCTTGCAGATGCCATTAGGAGCACCGGAGGACGGGGAACATAATTTTATTCAGATTACCTGTCTCATGCACTACTGTCAGGATATATTGACCGTTTTAAAAATTGAAAAATATATTTTTTAACCGTATTTACTCCATTTCTATCCACTGCAGCTTTCAAGGAACAATGGCAGCTTTGAAGGACAAACTAACCACTGGCTCTAGAGAGAGCCATTTGTTGTTTTCGCATTGGCCACCATAGTTTTCATACATGTTTGGCACAGGGAAGAGTTTCAGTTGGCTGCAATCTGCAATCTCACTGCTCGATGCCGCCAAATCTGACACACTGCACCTTTAAAGGCTGACTTGGGAGCAGTTGGAAGGTCATTATTTTGGAAAATTAAAGCTGCAATGTAATTATTTTTTGGCCACTTGGGGGAAGCAGATACACGCTAACATTGACATATTGTCACCTTTTAAGTTTATAAGCTGCACTTGTTAGCAAAGAGTTGCTTTTTTCCATATTCGTATGGAGTCTTTATTCTGGCTGCCTATTTCTGACAAACACACAGTAAGTCCACCCTCCATTTAGCTGAAATACTGTTACTGGTGCTTTAATGTTGTGGTGTCAAGTCTCTTACACGTCTTTTTGACATAAATAGACCATACTGATGTATGAAACCTAATGTTTTAAAAAGTGTGTAAGGCCAGACAGGACATCATTGTTTAATAGCAGGTTAGGGTGAAATAGCGTAATGTGGGACATTTTTTGCGTTTCAGGAATATATTATGTAAGGACTTGGGTTAGGACGCGGAGGTCACCGGTTCAAGTCCCCCATGGACCAAGACCAACTGGTTGCTGGAGAGGTGCCAGTTTACCTCTTGGGCACTGCCGAGGTGCCCCTGAGCAAGGCACCAAACCCCCAACTGCTCTGGGCGCTTGTTAGGAGCAGCCCCCTCACTCTGACATCTCTCCATTGACATGTATATGTACTGTGTGAACAACAGAGTGTAAAACTGAATTTCCCCACTGTGGGACTGATAAAGGAATATCTTTCTTTTCTTTCTTTCTTTCTTATTGTAATATGAGGCCAAAATATTGAATCCTAATCCAGTGCTTCTCCGAAATCCACAGGATGTGTCCTAATCAAACAAAAGAAATGTTAGAAATATCAATAAACTAATGCCAAGTTTTCTCAGACAAATCTCAGACAAAGGCCTAAAAATCCATCCATCCATCTGCACCCACTTGTCCTGTTCGGGGTCGATCCAAGCTGACGTTGGGAGAAGAGGGATTCATCCTGGACAGGTCTCCAGTCCATCACAGGGCTGATACATAGAGACAGACAACCATTCACGCTCACATTCACACCTACGGGCAATTTAGAGTTAACAGTTAACCTGCATGTCTTTGGACTGTGGGAGGAAACCGGAGCCTCCGGAGAAAACCCACGCTAACACGGGGAGAACATGCAAACTCCACACAGAAGAGGAAACTGGATTCGAACCTCGACACTGTTGCTGTGAGGCGACAGCACCACTGGCCTAAAAATCACCGTAATTAATGGAGGAAACACTCAAGATGTGCAATCCCATGTTCAATAATTCTACCATTTACAAAGTTATTGCTTATGTGACCAAAATGTCGTCATGACCGAAAGAACTAGATCGCGGATACAAGCGGCCGAAATGGGTTTTCTCAGGAGGGTGGCTGGTGTCTCCCTTAGAGATAGGGTGAGAAGCTCAGCCATCCATGAGGAACTTGGAGTAGAGCCACTGCTCCTTTGCATTGAAAGGAGCCAGTTGAGGTGGTTCGGGCATCTGGTAAGGATGCCCCCTGGGCGCCTCCCTAGGGACGTGTTCCAGGCACGACCAGCTGGGAGGAGACCACACGGAAGACCCAGGACTAGGTGGAGAGATTATATCTCCACACTGGACTGGGAACGCCTCAGGATCCCCCAGTCAGAGCTGGTTAATGTGGCCCTGGAAAGAGAAGTTTGGGGTCCCCTGCTGGAGCTGTTGCCCCTGCGACCCGACCCCGGATAAGAGGTTGACGATGAATGAGTGAATCGAGCAGCATCAAACAAACAATAAAACTATAATAAATAAAGAACAAAGACTATGATAATTTTGAAGCATTTAAAGAATATCAATAGTCTGATTGACTTTTTTTGTTTGAGGAACCTGGAGCTGAGGTGTCCCACTTTAGGCAGTGTCCCATTTTACTGCAACTCATCCTACGTTGTATAAAACAATGAAATCAGATCTATTTTCTTATGACACAACATTATGGACAGACATTTTCCTGACCCACTTACTGTGTATAATATGACGGCTGAGATAGTGTGGTCCACGTGAAGAGCCCGCCCCTCTCCCAGTAGAAACGAGCAGAGAGTCGGTCTGTCAGTCAGCGTGTGAAGGGTTAAACTGGGAGTTTGCAGCAGTCTCTCCTTTCTGTCCACGGCATTTAGCGGAAAACATCTGACTCCTGCTCGCTTTCCGAAAGCTCTGTTTGGTTTTTAGTCATTTTTGTTGTTGTTGTTGTAGTTGCGCTGGAGCCGCGGAACAAAAATCAGCGTTTCGACCGCAGGATTCAACATCTTACTGCGCGCTTTCTAACAGGTAGGTCCCTGTGTTGGGAACATTTTCCATCCATGCATTAATTAGGGATCCACCAAAGGGTTACAGGTAGTCGTGTCAAAGTAGCTACAAACATGTTGAGTTCACCTATAAAAGCCACAATAATAAGTAGCTGTAGGTTTGTGAGAGCTGGTCTTCAGCCTAAAACACAAAGTAGGTTTTCCATTAGCTGTTCTTTCCTACGCATCACTGTGGGAGGTAAAACTGCATGTTTTCATTTCCTTTCCTGTGTTGGGATAACAAACAATATAAATCACTTTCTCCCTCTTAACTTTCCTTCCCAGAACTCTTTTTATCTGCAGCCATGTCAAACATCTTTTTAATCTTGAGCCAAAATGTTTAATATGTTTATAAGTTCATATCCTACCCATACACCTATGGTTTTAGTGTAAAACAGTTTTAGTATGAATGTGTTTGCATGGCCTTTGTGTCCACAGTGGGCCTGTGGTATTTCACCATCTCATTCACTTGCAGACTGAGTCATTCCCTGATTTCCTCCAGATGTGCAGTAGTTTACGTTTCCTGATGGCCCAGGATTGTGACATTTCTGCCCTTGCGCTGCAGTTATTCTGCTGACAAATCTGAATTTTTCTCTTGTGTTTTGTGGCTGTGGAGCGTTATTTGTGTTGTGACACTGGTGGATGCTGTAAAAAGCTCCTCTTCTCATCCTCCATCTGGTAGTAAGTGGCTCCCTTTTGTTGTTAAAATGTAACTGCGGTGAAGTGCTGACATTTCAGTCTGTTTTTATTAGCCCTTTCCTCCAGCTATAGTGGGCCTCTGGCACCGCTGTTTACTCGACAAGTGCAATCATGTGTCACACTCCTGTAAATGAAGCATCAACAAGTGTTTAGGCTCATATTTTGTTTTTCTTAACTTCCTCGCACGGCAACGAAAAACAGTGTCTCAGTGAAGATGCAGGAATTTTAAATGTCACCATGACAAACTAAACATAGGAGGCCGTACTACTTACCCTGCTTGTTACCTTGACTTCATCACTGGTCCTGGTGGATGAAATGGAGATTTTATTGCTTTACAGCTGCACAGAATATGTAGCTCAACCCTCATTCGAACAGCAGTTGAAATTATTTCTTGAAGAAGCAAACATTAGGGCGGCAACTAACAATTATTTTCATTGTCAAATGTTTACTTGATCAATCGATTATTTGTTTGGTCTATAAAATGTCAGAAAAAGGCCCATCAGTGTTCCCCAAAGCCCAAGACGACGTCCTCAGATGTTTTGTTTTGTCCACAACTTAGCAGTTTATTGTCATAGAGGAGTAAAGACATGAGAAAATATTCACATTTAAGAAGCTGGAATCAGAGAATTGGGACTTTTTATCTCCTTAAAGCATAACCAATGAATTGAACATGAAAATAGTTATCGACATGCTCATTTGAAAACTCAACTTCACACTATTTTGAATGTCTGTATGCTTGTGTCAGTGTCTGACATGGCCAGATGTGATTCTTAGAGGCACTCAATGACCTGAAAGTCCCATCTGTTATCTCATCCTGTATGGCCCTCATTTCCTTTATGGATCAAACTAATCGATTGATTATTTCATCATAAATAGTATCTCCGAACTGTCTTCAGATGAACACATTCTAAATTTACACACCGGTGCATTTGGATTGATCATTTCACCCTGATTCCACATCATCAGTATATTAAGTGTAGGTTTTATAGACAACTTGTGGGTAAATGATCGTTCTAAAGGCTCCAATTTCCATTTATAATTGCTTAGCTGGGTATCACGAGGTCTTTTGCTCTGCTAGCGTAACATTAACTTCAGGTAATAGCTCAACCTTTGCCCACTTTCAACCTTTGGTCCATCCTACAGCAGTCACAGCCTCTCTGCATTGTTAGTGTAGGCAGTGTTGCCTCCGGTGCTGCTCCTAAAGGTGCGTATGTCTCACCCACAGTGCCGTGTTTGAGTTGGTTGTGCAGAGTATCTGGCTGAACGCATGCAGTTGTTTCCATTTTGTTGTGGTTGTTTGTTTCATTAAGTTGTGATAAAAGCAGTTTGTTTTATAGTGGAGGAGATATAGGTCAATACCAGCTGCTGTGGCGTCCGCTGTAATCCACTGGGAGGTTGTTTTTGCCTCATGTGACATTGCCTTGTGTTTGCAGAGGTACAAGTGTGTTGGCAGACAAATCGATGATGTTATGCTCACATACATTATAGCATGTTGTTTCTGAGCTACAGTTAGCACAGCAGGCTGATTTTTGATGGCATTTTTATGGGTCTGACCAATCACATGATGTGGCAGTATGGTGACAAATGTGTCTCTCTTTGTCCATCTGTGTAGTTATAGTGGTATCTAGTTATTTATCCTTTTAAACCTCCCTAAATAGATATCACAATTGATCGAGAACAATATTTTTACCTTTTTTATCTTCAGGATAACTCACTCATTTACAGGGCTGAAGGACTGACGCAGCTTGCATAAAGCAGCAGGGTTAAAGCGTTTTTCTGTGTTCTCGTCCTCATGAGACCGTGATGTTTTATGGGTCATATATCCTGCTCTGCTTCTCTGTCAGAAGGCTGTTTCTGGGGTTGTAAATCTTTACTGTTGATTGTTAACATGTTTGATTGTTTATGATGTGCAAAGCATCTTTTCTACGCACAAAACAGCGGTAACAAAGACGTTCAGTTGTATCTCGATATTTTGCTGGCAGTTTCACCAAGAGTTTCAACCTTTTATCTCCTTCTCCTTTTTTGTCTCTCTGACCACACGCACTTCGCCTTTTCTGCTCCAGACAAATAACAAGAAAAGCATGTGTGGGTGTTGAGAGTCATCTGTTCAGTTGACCTCGCTGCCCCTGAACACGGAGCCGCCGCCTGCTTTACCTCCCGACTGTCCACTCGTCCAGTGAGGCTCACTCCACACCATGTCTGCAGAGGTGGAGAGCAACGCGTCCGTCCCCGCCGATCCCAGCGCCGCGTCCACATCTACACCCTCGACCAACACCCCTCCCGCCTCCCCTGCAACAGCCGCCTCTAAGGTCCCGTTCAAGAAAGAGAAGAAGAAAGGTGAGTGATGGAAGACGCAATGACATGATTATGACAGTTTTCATGTCTGATCTCATATTTTTTTTTTTTTTTTTTTTTTTACACAGTCCTAGAGAAGACAGATGAGTACCTGCTGGGAAGGTTTCATGGGGATGGCGTGAGGTACAAGGCCAAGCTGATTGGCATTGATGATGTCCCCGAGGCCAGAGGAGACAAGATGTGCCAGGACTCCATGATGAAACTTAAGGTAGCAGCATAGGACCTTGGACCCTGCTCTCTTTATAATGCATGAAAAACATTAAAGCTGCAGTGTTAGAAATGGAGCAAATGTGATTAAAAAAGGTTATTTCTATGAAACAATCACAGGCAGTAGTGCATGAGACAGGTAATCTGAAAAAAAATCATGAGCCTCTGTGTCCTCTGGTGCTCCTAATGGCATCTGCAAGATTTCACAAACTGGAGGAAAACAACCAATCGGAGCTGATCTGGACAGAGCTACCAACACCCATTTGCATGATCTGCATCTCACTGCAACAGTGTGCACAGATTTTCTGGATATTAGCTTTAAATCAGTCATGTTTTGTTTACTTCTAAATAAACAGAAAATTAATAATAGCATGTATGCTTTATTTGACACCAGGGTATGGCAGTAGCTGCTCGGTCCCAAGGCAAACACAAACAGAGGATCTGGGTCAACATTTCTATGTCGGGGATCAAGATCATTGATGAGAGATCGGGAGTGAGTTCAGCTTTTTGCTTCCATTACTGTCACGTCACACTGTGGAGTTTGTTAGATGTCGTTGCTAATGAAGCCTTTGTCCTTTATGACTCAGGTGATTGAACATGAGCATGTGGTGAATAAGATCTCCTTCATCGCCAGAGATGTAACGGATAACAGGGCGTTTGGATATGTGTGCGGAGCAGAGGGGCAGCATCAGTTCTTCGCCATAAAGACCGCACAACAGGTAACACTCACAGATAAACAGACACACAAACTCACACGACTGACTGTCAAAGGCAGACCCCAGGCCTATTCACCTGGAGGCCTGTGGGCTGAAACCAGCCCTTTAACAACGGAAAACCATCCCTTTGATCATCTATAAATACAAATATATAAAAGTATTTTAAAAAATAATAATAATTAAAGTTGCAAGCAGCGATGGGCCCTCGCCCCTTCGTCGGCCGTACTGGTGGGACACTGGTTGATGCGGCTGTGCATTTCTGTGTGAGATGATATTTCTTGTGTGGAGGCGCTCATAGTGACGTATTGCAAAGTTGTACTTCCTGTGTCCGCTATGTGAAGAGCACACGCGCTAAGTAAAGGCTATGTTGATCACACCATGTAAACTGGATGATCTTTGTCCCAAAAGGCTGACTTCCTAGTAGGTTGCGCTATGACTATAATAATAACTTTTTCCAGTAAGAGAGTTTATTCCTGTTCATCAGCGTTACCACTCGTGCTATTGACGCACTATTAAAAGCAATGTTATTGTGTTTTTATTTAAATAACCTGCCAACATAACACCAGGTTTATGGCTATTTTAATGAGTTCATTGTTTGATTATTAGATCATCATTTTATTAGTAGGCTAATCTTTAGTTCTGTCTTGTTAAGCACAGACTTATTTAGTTAAAAAGCTTTAATGGAGGCTGTGTAAGCAGAGGAGATTTAGGAGACTCCAACTGAATACAAATAATATTAAATGCAACATTGTGTTTATTAAAGCAATACTAATAATAATAATAAATCTGATATTAAAACACATTTCTTCTCTTTGGTTTTTCACTTAGTTTGAGAGGCTGGTTTTTAATTGTCTGTTTTATTTGTTTTATTTTACCTTTATATGTTTTAATTTTATTTTAAATGTGTACAGCGCTTTGGTCAACAATGTTGTTTTAAAGCGCTTTATAAATATGGTTGTATTGTATAATCTGCTAAGATTATTAAGGTGTATTGTTTTCACAATTAAATCTCTAGCTTTACAGATCAGAAATCAGGAACATAAATGTCCAGGCCAAACCCCAGGAAGAGCGCTGGGCTCTGAAGCCAGTTTTCTTAGTGGCCGAACGGTGGAATTACAACTTCCCTGTCCGTCATGTGATGCCATTGGGCCCAAAAAGACTTGTTTCCATGGACTTACACTGGAAAAGAGATGCTTTAAATCAGCAAAAAACAGTTGAATAGTCCTTAAATCATGAGATCCTAATTGTTGTGAAATGCACTAATAGCTGAATCCAGAGTTGTTTTCATTCCTCCATTCATGTGAATGACACCCGGACCGAGACTGGACCGAGGGCGGGGAGGTGGAGTCAAAGGAAACGCTACTGCGCCTGCTCCATGGGCCCGATGGATGCAGAAGATCACCAGATTATCTGGATACTTTATCACTTGGCAGCTGAGCCATTTTGGTGTTGTGTGGCACTGAGCAGCTATCATAGGAGTGAATAGGAGCCGGGCTCCAATACAGTTCCAGTTCTCTTTGGTCCATGCCCTTGGCACTTTCAAATCTAGCCCCTCTAAAAAAAGTTACTGAATATGTCTGTCATACAAAACAAAAACTGCATAAACAACAAATGAGACAAATGGGCAACACTGACGGTGTGTTTCTGTCACCACACAGGCAGAGCCCCTGGTCATTGATCTGAAAGATCTCTTCCAGGTCATCTTCAACCAGAGGAAGAAAGACGCAGAGGCCTCACAGAAGGTAACTGGTTCAGAAGCGGTTTCAACTGGAAAAAGTTTTCAAAAGTTGGACCGTGAGAACATTTTCTTTCTGAAAGAAAAGCATTTTGGTGTGGTCACCTGGGAGGGCTGACAGGGTATACACTGTGAGCACCTCCTGAATATCAACACTGCCTCTCTGTGCTCTTTCAATGAATCACATCTTCAGACATTCCATTGAAATGATGTGAAATGACACATGCCTCGGCGAATTAGGAAAATAAGTAGTCATTAACAGTCTGCCTCTTTTTACAGGGTGAAAATGGCAGTGCTGTGGTTGAGGTAAGCTCTTGGAAGCGCTTGTTTTCCTCACACAGCGTCTCCAACACCGTCCCTAACTTTCTGGTCTTGTTTTCAGAATGGAAGTGATGCCTCGCTAGGTGTGGATGGTGAAGGAAAAACTGCTCAAGTAAGTATTTCTGCTCGGCTTAACATTACATGACATGATTTATAATCGCTGGATAAATACAGTATGTTTCTTTTTCTTCTTGACTTCCAGCCAGTGGAGCAGCTTGACCTTTTTGGAGCCATGTCGACCCCTCCAGACATTCAGGCTGCAAATGTAAGTGTGGTAAAATGTTCCCTTTATCTGGGCAACATAGTGGATTTATACGTTGTCAGTGGAGTTTAGCTGGGTATTTACAACATATACTTACTTTTTATGCATCTTAATAAGTACAGTAGGCTGTAGAAAACTTTTTTTTAATAGTTTGATTTTTTTTGAAAACCAGAAAATAGCTACGATAAATTAATGTAGTGTGTTACATGCCGCCTCTTGTCATAAATGTTTCTAAGATCTGATATGAATAACCTCAACATTTCCCAATTCATTCCATGTGTGCAAACTCAATTCTAAAAAGGCCACCATTTTGCGTTATTGGTTGTGAATCTATCAGCTTTTTTTAATATAAATTGTAGATTTTAGGCTTTAAAAGATCTTTTAAGAATTGAGTTTATGTGTCTTGTATACGAATCTCATTGTTGTCCATCAAACCTGTTAAAGCTGCTACAAGTAGAATCCATGAAAGAGACATTTTTGTTGGCTTTGGTGACACCTGGAGTCGTATACCGGTAGTGTTGCTGGGCCGGTTCACGAGCTGGGCTTCGGGTCAACGAGCTAGAGCTGATTTCATCGTATTTATAAACCTTGTGAAGTAAGAATTTAGTACCAGCTTCTTTTTCGAGTTATGGACTAAATGTGATATTTGTGGTAAATATTCTACAGGTAGCAGCTTTAAATTGTCTTCTCACACCATGTGATCCATTTTGTTAACACATGTTTTTCTCCTTCTGCAGAACTGATTCATAAATCTTTTTGTTCTCTCTCATGTTAACCAGGACTCTAATGATATTCTCTTGCTGGACTTTTCCGCTGAAGTTGACAGCAATCAGAATTGCATAAAGGGAAACTCCTTTGTAACTTCCTGTGCCCCCGACCGTCGGACGTCTCCCCAGACAGAGAATCCCTTTTCCTCAACATTTGGCTACTTTCCAACCCCAGACAGTGACCCTTTCAGAGATGACCCCCTTTCTAAATCACCCACTTGGTCTGAACCCGATAGTTCCCAGATCCCCCTCGCCACCACTAATCACCTACACAGCACTGCTGGCAACACTTGTAAGACAATTATTAACGGTGGTTTGAATGGAGACTCCGAACACCTCAGTCAGCAGATTAATGGGTTATCCAGTAAGACCATGATCCTCGCTCTCAGTAACGGACAGTGGCCACTAGGGGGCAAAATAACTCAGGGCAACACAATTACTATGATGGATGGGAATGAATCTGGAACAGTTCTCTCAACCAAAAACCCATTTTTTGACTCACCTTTGAAAACTGCCCCCATCTCAAATGGCGTGACCCATCACCCACAACCCCCCGTGACTCATAGCAAGGACTCAGTTGTCATAAGCCCACCTCCACAGAGCTCTAAGGCTGGACGAGGTCGAAGGAGCGCAAAGGTGAAACTCCATAGCTAGATGACTCATAGTAGAGTTGCATGTGTGATGCCTATAAATGGGTTTAATGCACATTTCCCGGAGCATAATTAGGTTGCTAACATCTCCCTTTCTTAGCGTTTGGGCTATGCATCGGTGTCTGACAGGATATGCTGGTGGATGCATTTGGTTAAGATGCAAAACCTGTAATTTAGAATTGCAGTTTGCAGAATCCAATCTGTCTTCTCGCATGCACTGGTGGTCACATGCTTCTCTGACTGGCTTGAATAAACAACACTGAGCGTGCTGCTGAACAATCGACTGTACCTTTTCTCATCTCTGCTTTAAATCTATTTTCTAACATTCATGCTTCAGTGATAAAAGTACGGGTAAGTGGCAAAGCATGCATAATATGATAATATTTATTTCTGATTTCTAGGGCTGTCAATTGATTCAAATATTTAATTGCGATAAACTGCATCATTGGATTAATTGCAAATTGATCGCACATTTTTTATCTGTTCAAAATGGGAGTGGACAAATATGCTTTTTAATGCAAATGTATATCTATATTTATTATTGGAAATCAATTAACCGCACAAAACAATGACAAATATTGTCCAGAATCCCTCATAGGTACTGGATTTACCATAAAAAATATGCTCAGATCATAACATGGCAAACTGCAACCTACTTTCAACCACATATCTAGAGGTCGGAGGTCAAGGGACCCCTATGAAAACGGCTATGCCAGTTTTTCCTCGCCAAAATTTTGTGTACATATTGGAGCTTTATTTAATGTCCTTCATGACAAGCTAGTATTACATGGTTGGTACCAATGGATTCTTTGAGGTTTTGAGCTTGCAACAAACTAAAAACTGCAAGTTGCGTTAATGCGTTAAAGAAATTAGTGGAGTTGAAACAAATTTGCCTTTTTATGGCGATAACTTTGACAGCCCTACTGATTACATAATTATAGTAAATCATTTCTAAGTACTGCCCAGTTTATGAGTTATGAATAAAATGAGGTG
The DNA here is from genome assembly GCA_947000775.1 of Pterois miles. NCBI lineage: Eukaryota > Metazoa > Chordata > Actinopteri > Perciformes > Scorpaenidae > Pterois > Pterois miles. The sequence continues at coordinate 6,092,940 of CAMQGK010000514.1, read as the reverse complement.
CAATGACAGTATATATTGTGTATATATAATATTTTTGTTTTATTTTCTGTGAATAGTCCACATCAGATGACCTGTTTGGAGCAGACCTATTTGCTGCTCCTGGTCCTTCTGAAGGGTCATCTGCTTCAGTGGACCTTTTCAACAGCATACCTGCCAGCTCCACTCCCTCCTCCATAGCAGCTCTGGGTAATACACAAGAGGGGAACTTTGCATCTTATCAAGATATTACAATGTTGTTTAGGCTTTACATCCCCTTCCCTTTTCATATTCCTTTCTCTTTCTATTCAGGGAATCTTCAGTTAGGTCCTCCAGCTACCACAAGCATCCCTGCTGCAGGCATGTGGGGAGCCCCCATGGCTGCACCTTCCATGTACCCCATGCCAGGAGTGACTGCTCCAGCCCCCAGGCCTGCCTACCCACAGCCATCTGCCTTTGGTTGCCCACCTGTACCACCCACAGCCTGGGGCCAGATGCCACCTCAGTTTGGTCCTGCACCCTTATCCCCACCCCACCTCAACTGGGGCCAGCCTCCACCAGCTGCACCACTCAGTGCTCCAGGTTGGGGTCAGCCCGTCATGACCAATCCTTTCCAGCCTGGTGCGTTCCCTGCGATGGGTGACCAGCAAGGTCCATCACGCCCCCCTCCTAGGCCACCTGTTAAGGAGGCCCCTCCAAGGGTAGAGAACAGTGCCTTCACAGCATTGGATCCCCTTGGAGACAAAGAGAAGAAGACTGGAAAGGACATGTTCAAGGACTTCCAGCTTGCCAAACCGCCTGCCATCCCAGCGAGGAAAGGGGAGCTAGTGTCCAACTCTGCTCCAGCCCCCAGCAGCAACGAAACCGGGGCATTCGATCAGTACTTTTCCAGTAAAGTTGGCCTGGCTCAGGATAACGCAGATCATGATGACTTTGATATCAATCAAATGTCAGCAGTAAACGGTAAACCAACCCACATTTTGCAGCTTGATGTGTACATGAGTGTGAGATCTGTCACTGACTGTGTCCTCTGTCGTAATGTGCCAGCTCCTGCTTCAGCTGCAGCACCAGCTCTGGGCCTCCTCAATGCCGCCTTCTCTTCTGCTCCTGTTGCAAACAATTCAGCACCGGCCCAGGGAGCCAATCAGGACAAGTTTGATAAAGCATTCGGGGCCCCAGATTCCAGTCCTTTTGGAGTGCCGCCTGTAGCCATGGTACGCAGATTAACACAGACACACCTACACCATATCTAGTTCCACAGTAATCAACTTTAATTTGTGAATGAATGAATGTTCGATCTTTATTGTCATTATACTCAATTTGTGGCCTTTTTTTTTTCAAATTAATCTTACAGCAGACTGCTGGTCAGACTTCTGCTTCAACAGCTGCTTTTGGGGAACCTTTTGGAAACCCGTTTGCTTGACCAGAAAAATCCAAAAGTAAGTATGTGTTCATATTTGTTTAAACTTCATCTGTATAGGATAATCACTATTTTCACTTTTGTCTCTCTGCCCTCACAGTTGAAATGGAAGAAATGGAGATCTTCACGTCAAATAACATCTTTGGGACAAGCTGCTATAACATGCGCAAGACAATCCAGATGACGAACTTTTCCAACTCTTGTCCCTGACCCACCCTTCTTTTACAATTACACCTGTAATGTTGTTTTTTTTTTCTATCCAATCAGTAGTTCTCTTATTTCTAAAGACCACTGATCTGAGAAGTATATGTTATGTCCTGATCTGCTGAAGAAAGAAATGTGGTATGTGTGTGAGAGAAGGCGCGTCCAAAGAGGTTCACTTCTGATGCTGTCTGTGTTAAAGAAATAAAATAATTCAATCAAAACGCTGCGAGGTGTCGACATGTCCAGTGACTTCGTCAGTTTGTAAATCGGTCAACAGTTTGTATGTTCCACAGTCAAACACATATAGATGATAGATGCTTCAATAGGCTAGCTCTCAAATCACAGGGCTATATATTCTTATCAGAATAATAAATACAGAACAGAGCATATAAACTTAAAAAAAAAGTATTAAAGTAGTAAAAAGTATTTAGATCTTGAAATGCAATACAAAACATGCACTGTTACAAGTAAAAGTCTGAGCCTAAGTAGGTAAGTAAGTAGGATTGCTACTTAATTTTGTTGTACTCTACAACCCCTTGGCCCCTCAGTATATTATTATTAATAGTAGTAGTAGTAGTAGTAGTTGCAGTAGTATATTGCATTAAATACTACTGAATAATATCACTTGTAGCTTGTTGTTTGAGCTACTTTTACAGTTATACTGTGTGTAATATAATAATTGACTTTAACTTGGGTAGTTTAATTTGTAACATTGCATCATATTTAATAAGCTCATCACTGAATTGAAAAAAACAAAAGAACAATCTCTAAAACTGGTGGAGCAAAAAGTACAATATTTGCCCCTGAAACATAATGAAGTAGTAATGAAGCATGGCCTAAATATATATTGGCATAAAGTGGAAAAACTTAAGTAAAACAAAAGTATCTCAAACTTGCTGAAGCCTACTTTAATAGTAACCTAGCTTACTGGATTAACATGCAAAACGTGTGAGTGTGTTAAAAAAAGGAAAAGAAAGGACAACAGTCTTTGAATTTATGAATCAATGAAGGAAAGGAAAAAATGCAGGATTTAATGAACTAAAAAAGTAATTTAAATGAATTACCAGTGGTGGAAAGTAACTATAGTAAACTATACTGCTTTTCAGAGAGAGAAATAATGTGGCTTTTACTGCATTACATTACAATATGACTTTGGACCTACTGTACTTTATTTTACAAAACATGTGAGCATGGCATATAAAACTGCTTACATGTTGATACACCAGTATTTATAATTAGTAAGTAATTAATTAGTAATAAAAAAATGTACATTTTATTGATAATACCTCTGAATGCTTTTACCTTTTTCTGAGAGTTTTTGGTTGGTGTATTCTTACATTTAGGCCTACTTAAAATAAAAACATTAATTAATGCATTCATTAAAAGATATTTAAATACCTCTTACACCACTAAGTACTATATACAATATTATTTAAAGTCTGTTGCAATATAATGTTTACATTTATTGAGACAAATCCTTACCCATAGGCAGTATGATGTTGCCTCATCCGCCTCCTTTCAGCGACCCGACTCCATTTCCCACAACCCCTTTCTCTCAAGAAAGTAACGCGTCATGAAAAACATGGCGGATTAGTGTGTGCATGGGGTCCGCTATTTGGCACTCGTCGTCGATAAACGAAAGCTTATTTCTCCCAGCAAACGACATATTCTTGAGCAGGTACGCTGTTTCAAGTTTAATAATATATATAGTTGTAATAAAATGATAAATGTCGTTGTCTCAGCTTCACAACAGTAACAAAAAACGATCCAAGTCGGGAAGACTCGTATACTAGAAGTGTTGTCAGGCGAGTTTGAGCCCAGCTTTGTGCACTTTTCGACTTGTTTTGTCCATTATTCTCTCGTTTTTCTGCGACTTGAGTGAGTTTTATGTGTGTTATGGTGTGTTATGATGTTAAACATCTGGTGGTATTTCTTTTTGGTTTATTTTTACGACCAAACTTTACGGCTTGTCAACCACAGCGGCGTCTTTAACATTAGCCCTGTCAGTTGAAGGGATAGCCTAACGTTAGCTGAGGTTTGCACAACAAAATAAATTGCACAAAATACGCTATTCTTCCTGTGGTTTGGCGCATTGCTAATATTAAGCACTATGTCTCAGTACGTAGCCTTGCACTTAAATGGTCATTGTCAAATAAACAGTAACTTACTCATCAAAACAGGAGTCTGTGGTCGCCATTCCCTCAAGATTATACGAATGGTAGCCAGAAAAAAAGCATATTTATGCAGAAATCAGTATTTCAGATGATAAATATAAATATAGATGATGTAGTTTTTACACTACATAAAATCTTCTGCAATCTATACAAGGCAAAATGATGATTGCACTTCAGGACACCAGTTTACTTTTTCTCTCTAAGTATTAAAGTGTGTTTTTAGTCAAGACACCAAACCTTATACTGTATGTTTTACAGTTAAGTATCTAAAATACAGGTTTACAGATCTGTCAATTAAATGAACTAATCAATTAGTTGACATCGTATGAGTTTTAGTCGACTAAGAATTTCTTTGGGACAACAAGAAGTTGAAATGTATGTAAGTGATAAGCAATGGAGATACACCGATTGCAAAATTATGGACCGATACCAATGTTCAAATAAAAATTTGGCTGATACAGATGTTTTGGTGTTACTTCATCCCCCTTTGCTGCCAGGGAAATAAAAACTTCTTCATTATAAAAATAACTAATAGCCCTTCATTCATATCTTGAATCACCACAAATTAAATCATGCAAATTTATAAAACAAGCTTTAATATGAACTATAACTGCGTCAAAAGCCCGTTTAGCCTGTATACAACTACCTACTCAATGAGAGGAATTTATATTTCATTAGTTAGCCTTAGCCATTACTTAACAAAAACATAAGTCGTTGCATCCATAATAAACATGTTGTGCACATGTTGCATCGATTCACTGATCTGAATGCTTAGTAATGATTGATGATAATGATCAGTGATACTGATGTGATGAGGACTGAGCATGATGACTGAATGTTTTGTGCTCTTTGTGTAACAGACATTATTTGTTGTTTGAAGGTAAGGATTTAGCAGGTCAGTTTGGTTATTTTGTAGAGTTTTGCACGTTGAACGTCTGTTGTGAAACTGAGCCAATGTCTAAATGACTTTGTAATATTCTGCAAATATCTGAATTGAAGAAAAAAAAATTATTGATACAGTCAAATCTGTCAATATGTGTCAGTTGTTCTATGTAAAGCACATAGCTTTACCCCCCTGTTGTTTTTTTTAATAGCACCTCAGGTTCTGCAATTTTCTAAAGTAATATTTGCTAACACTGCATTTCACAGGTCTCCAAATTTCATGGTTATTAGATGATAATTAGCAAGTAACCTGTTTGAAATTTCCTTGGAATTAGTGCCAAATTATCCCAATATGTACCTCAAAATTTATCAAAAATTACATTATTATAAACATTACCTTATAGTTGTATTCTGCTATTTTGCAATAGCTGCTAATATATTTAATACATTTCCAGGAAAAGATCACAAATTTAATTAATATGCTTTGTTTCTATGTTTGCTGATAAATAGATAATAATTAACAAACAAGTTATTTGAAATGTTTTCATCATCATTATATCATTATTATATTATTATAATCATTATATTGGCTACCAGGTTACATTTGTGTGGACAATAATTAAATAATGTTCATAGTAAAGTAATTTTCAGTCCATTTTGAGGTAAATATTGGGGTAATTTGGCAATAATTCCAATGAAATTTCAAATAGATTACTTGCTAATTATCACTTAATTATCATGAAATTTGCGGACCTGTAAAATGAAGTGTTTTACAGGTCCACAAATTACTTAATATTTCAGTTTCAGCTGGTTTTCAGGGTTTGACTTCCTCTGTATTTTCAGGTCAAAATGTTTCGTCGGTCAAGATTTAGTGTTCGGCCCAATGTGGGTACGGCAGGGAGAACGGCAGCACCACCTCAGGAAGCCCCTTCAGCAACTCAGGAGGCCAGTGAGACCCCCAAAGACCTCACAGAGAGCAGCACTGCTACCACTGCGACAGAGAATAAGTCTGTTGTGACCCCATCAGAAAAAACAACTGCCCCAGGGTGAGTGACAAGCATTAAATGGCATGAGTCCTACTTGTGTTATGTATAAGAAAAATAACTACCGTATTCTTACCTGTTTAGAGATGGTAATGAGCAAAGTGGGGACGGTACCAGCTCCTCAGCAGCTGTCCAGAGAAGGAAGAGGTTTTCTATCAAGCCCAAAGTGGCCCCAGGCCGCCCCTCCACACTTGCTCGGACGCCAAAATCTCCTGTCAAGGCAGTCTCTGAAACTCCTACCGAAGTCACGGTCTCAGACCTTGAAAAGCCAACTACGTCCAGCCAAACTGGGACTACAGCAGCCCCGCAGAGACTCCAGTCCCCAAGGCGACGGAGGCTTTCAGAAGAGAGCAAGCAGCCCAAAAGGCAACTTAAACCCACTCTCATCTCTTCTGACAGTTCAGAACCTTCAGCTGTTCCTACAGCTGAGGACTCTCCAAAACAAACCAGTGTTTGTTTCTCCAGCAAAAATCTGCCTGTGGACAGTGGCAAAGAATCAGAAAGCGTATCAGGCAGTCAAGTTGAAGAAGTTCCTTCCAGACCACCAGATAAAGTGCCCCCCTCTCTACCAGACAAAGAAGCTATCGAGATATCAGAAAAAGCCAAGACTCTGGTGTCATCTAAGAGTGGGCTTTCACTGTCACCACCAGCGTTCTCCCTGAGTAGACTCCTGAATGACCCATCAGACCTAAAGAGGCTTGCAAAAGCCCGAAAGCTCAGAGAGCTGCTCAAACAGGAGATGCACAAAGAAAAGGTAAGCTCAAGCGTAATTCTCCTCATTCTCTTCACTTTCTTTGTTATATTAATTAGATGCTGTATATATTGTTAGATATATCTTGATTCTTTATGTTAAAAGAGTGCTATCATTTGGTGTTGCAGAAAATCAAGAAAGTAAACGCACGTGCAAAGGAATATACCTTAGATCCTACCAAAATGACCATGAGGGACCTTATCCGTTATCTACCACTGTCTAACCCCATGACGTAAGTGTCTCCTCTGCAGCTTTAGTCAAGCTTGTGTAACACTAAATCCTTATCTCCATCGAAGATATTTTCTATTGATTATCCTTATTTGACATTAAGGGTTTGTGCTTCCCTCCTTGTCTTATGTGACTATAATTTGTATTTCTTTCCAGATCTACTTTCGAAGACTCAGCTCAAGAAAATGAGACCGTGGTCCCACCTTCTCCAGTAAGAGAAGCGTAAGTTTATTCCACCATCTCTTTCTTTATAGCTGTATTGATGAGCTGCAGCAATGTATCAATTGAACAAGTAGCTGTCAAATATTAATTTAATCGGCAATATTATTTTAGTTAGTATGTACTATTTTAGTTAGTATGTACTATTTTAATTGTCCGTTAATCGTTTGAGTGTTTTATTTTAATTAAAAGAAAACTCCTCTATTCCAGCATTAAATGAATATTTTCTGGGTTTTTATTTTTTTTATTTATGACAGAAACTAAATATCTTTAGTTGTGAAAACAAGACTTAGGATGTCATATTGGCTTACAAACACCGTTAACATTTTTCACCATTTTCCACATTTCATAACCAAACAATTAATCGATTAAAAAAAAAAACAATTAACAACATTAAAAAAATTGTTAGTTCAGCCCACAAAAAACACAGTTTTAACTCATTCAGCTTTCCTTATTTTCACATTAGTTATTTTTCTTGGATATCTTAAATTCAGCAGGGTTTTAAAAATTTAGAGCACATACTCAAAAATAAGTTCAAATGATTTAACACGCAAGAGCCAAAAAAGCCATATTATTTTGGTGGAAAATCAAGTGATTCATACAAATTTATAGGAAAAAACAGAAGTATGAAGACTTTCTTCGGACAAAAACTGTACCTTAAAAAAATACTATGAAAACTGACATTGTACTTCATGCAAGAACCACTTGTACAAACAGATTCATTCTTAAGTGACTTGCACAAATTATTTAAGAAGACTTGTTGCATTCAGCAAGTGGTCCAGACCTGAGTCAATCTGATTTTGAGTGTTTTTCAAAGTATGATGTATTTCTAAATGTAATTATATAGCTTAACGATATTGTCATTAATTTAAATTGACCATTCATGGTACTGTACAACACTACAATATAAATATGAACATCTCAAAGTGTAAAAGGACTTAAATTACACACTAATTTAGGGTAAATTTGTTCATATCATAAGGTCAACAGGAAGTGTAACAGGTGCATTATGGTGGATTTAATTCTTGTGAATTAGAAGCGAGCGTGTCGCCGTGCCGTGAATCAGACAGTCAAACAGTTATTTGAAGACCTTAAAAAATTTAAGAGAAAGTTCAGACGAACACGAAAATGTTCTTGCATGAGGCACACTGCTAGCGTAATGTTATTATTATTGTTATTAATTGTATTACCCCCAATAACGTGGTTGTTTAATTTCAAAAAACTAATTTCAAGTTTTACTCAGTTACTGCACATCTGATACAGAGAGCTCCATCCATTTCATTCATTATCTTAAATGTGTAGCCTTATCACCACTAGTTTATCTTGACAAAATAAACAAATCTGACTGGTGGGTTAGTCCAGATAATGAGCTACACTTTTAATCAATACCTCTATCATCAGCCATAGTTTCTGTGGACATCATAAGGCAGTAGTTTGCATGATGAGGCTTACAAGTTACTTGTTTACCATCTTTCCTCCTTCTTCCTGATGTTTGTGATATAATCCCTGCAGGTCACCAGAGAGAGCGCAAGAGCCCGACGTCCTTCCTAAAATAGCAAGCCCTAGAGAGGAGGAAGAGGGGGAGGCCGAGGAAGAGCAGGATGACGGCATGATGGTTCCTCAAGTCAAAGTAGCAGAGGATGGCTCACTGATCATTGATGAAGAGAGGTCAGTGGATTTCTTTAAGTTAAGCAATGCATGCTTTCATGTTTTTCTACTTCCCTTCACTCGGTTATTGTAGATAAATATTGTACGGTTTGATTTTTTCATCTATTCATCTTTTCAGACATCTATAACATCCTCCAGCGATGTGCTTTCTCCTCATATATCTATAAACATTATTGTGATATTGGAGAGGCTGTGGACTTGATCATATCCTCTCATCTTGTGTCTCAGCTTGACGGTGGAAGTCCAGCGATCCAAAGGGCCTAATCCAGCACAGGATCGAGACCCCATCTTTGAGCGTGGCTCCACTACAACTTACTCAAGCTTCAGGAAAGGGACCTATTCCAAACCCTGGTCCAATGAAGGTTGAACTGATATGGATAATAGATATAGATAACTATAATATCTTTATAGCACATTTTTACTCTGATGTTGTGTTTGTATTCGTTTTTAACATCATGATTGTTGCTGTTTTCCATCAGAGACAGACATGTTCTTCCTGGCTATTAGCATGGTGGGGACAGACTTTTCCATGATATGTCAACTGTTTCCTCACAGAGCTCGATCAGAGATAAAGGTTAGTGATGAATACTAATGTACATGTATTTATAGAACATGATATGAAGAAGAAAAACACTGCTTCACTAAATCCACAATAAAATACTTGTGCTCATTGCATTGATGTAAACTTTCAGAACAAATTTAAAAAGGAAGAGCGAGAGAACTCCTGGAGGATTGACAAAGCTTTCAGTAAGTATTCAGCAAGAAAATATGTTTAGCTGGTTGAATATCATACTAAATTATTAATATTCCCTGTGTAATTAATGCAACATTTACTGCCAATTGTATTGTAGGAGAGAGGCGCAAACTGGACATAGAGTATTTTTCTAAGCTGCTAGAGAAGATTCTGGAAGTTCAGAAAAACAGGAAGAAACTCAAGTCTCTTGCTGGGAAGAAATCCCCCAAGAAACAAAAGAAGGAGTCAAAGAGTAACTATATCCTTCTGTGCTTTTTATCACGTTTATTGGTTTTGTATTATTGCTTCATGACTTAATTATTCTGGGGTACAGATTTAACATCTGTTCATCCCAAGTTTGTCTCAAGTCAACAATCCTTGTGTGTTGTTATTCCCTCTACAGGCAAAAAAGCTGCAAGGAAGCTGAGTGTTGTGGAGGAGGAAGATGAAGAAGAGCAGAATGAGATGCCTGACTTGGAGGAGGAGGAGGAGGAGGGAGAGAAAGAGAATGAGGACCTCTGTAATGAGGGTGGAACTGCTGTCGCTAAGCCCAAGAAGAAACGCAAAAGAAAGGATGCCTCGACTGAGGAATCAAACGTTAAGAAAAACAAAACGGCTGAAAAGAGCAATGAACAAGGTACAGGAACATTCAGTTATTTCATCAAAACTGTTCTGATGAAACTTGGTAGATTTAACTAATGTAGGTAATGAAATAACTTACAGAAAATTAATGCATATGATCCTGGGGCAGGCAATTCTAATGTGTAAATGTATTCCAGTGTCTCCGTTGGCTTGATACTTGTTGATTGTTACTTTAATTTTGTTTCGCTTTTATGCGCTTAGATGAGGCTTACATACCTGGAGACACTGAGGCAGCACTTCCTGAGGACCGTCCAACATCAGACATGTAATGAAACTTTAAAAATGTGGTTTTAAATAGAGTATTTTACACCTTCAGTTGGCATTAAAATTCCCTCTTTTGTCCTACTATACAGATTGGAAAAGACTGATAGCATAAATGAAGCCAAGGACACCACAATCAAACCCGCTAAACTCTCACGTGGAAGAGCACCAAAACCACTTCTGCCTTTGGGCCGTAAGTGGGGTAAAAAGGCCCCACCACCGTCCACAAAGACCAACGATACTGTGTCAGATAAAGAGGATGAGGGTGTGATTGATGGAGCCTCTAAAGAGCAGGTGATTATTTTTTAGTTTGAGTTTAGAGTCATCAGATATTTGTACACATTACTGATTTGGCTTACTGAAAGTTATGCTAACCTTTTTAGGTAAATAAAGATGCATCACCCTTAAAGCAAGCCAATAAGAGGAAGTCAGCAAATGATGACTCTGAAGAAGAGGATGCCACCGTTCAATCTCCTCGACCTACCAGGTGCAATATTTAAAGTTTTATTGGCTATGATTACAACAGTGTATGCAGAAACATTCCTATTCCCAAAGCAAATACTTAGGCTCTAATAGGATAGGGGCATTTCATCAGTGTGTGATTGTGTTTTATAGGTATGGAAGAGTGCCTAAACCCACCAAGCCCTTGAATTACCCTGCCAAAGAAGCTGCATCTGAAACCACTCCTGCCTCCCCAGCGGGGTCCACTGCTTCTGCTGCCAGGCCTAAACCCAAATGCACAGCCAAGAGGGGAAGATCATCAAAGCTACAATCAGCCCAAGAGTCCAAAAAGCCTAAACTAGTCACCCTCAGGGCTTCTCAGTTAGAATACAGTGATGAGGAGGATGAACAGCAGCCAGAAGAGGAAGAGGAGGAGGAGGAGCAGCACGCTATATATAGCTCCATTAAGGACAGCGCTGCCCCTGTGTTTGTTCCTGCCAGCCTGCGATCGCCACATCCTGTCATTTCAAAAGTAGAAGAGACAATGGAGGAGGTATGATACAGTTTCCTATCGTCATCTTGTGCAGATGGACACCATTCATTTATTTATTTATTTTTTTACATAATTATTTTAACAAGCATTTTGTGTTTGCATTAGTTTATTTGTGCATGGTTTTCTCATTCCATAATTCAAACCCTTCACTCTGACTCCCCCCATCCCACACATAGCTTGATATCTTGGCCAATATTCCTGATGTGTTGGGCATCTCCCAAGATGCACTGTGCCCTGATGCCTCTTTCGAGCTGGCACAAAATGAGACAGGCACAGCTGAACCCTGTGAACATCAGCTGGATCTGCTTGTTGTAAGTGTACTATGGCTAAAAAATGTAGTTAAATGTAGTTAATTAAATCATTATCCCCAGTTACACTTATCATTTTAATATCATTTCTGAGATCTAATCTAAGAGATCTGATGTGATCTATTCACATATTCACACTGATGAAATACAACCTTATTTGCTTCCAGTATCCCCCTCTTTTCAGTTTTAGTGCATGTATTTGGTTTGCGTTTGGATCACATTCCCATAATGTGACAAGAAAAGAAGATGTTCCTGTTTGAACAATGTTGCATGCAGTCTTCATGCATGTGTAGGATGAAATCAAAGCAACCTTTTTGTGTCTAGATGTAATCAACTGACAGAGACATAGACAAAAAAATGACAAAGAAGTGTAACTGGGGCTACGATAATAATGCATGTTATTCAAATACATCACATCCTTTTGCAACTAGTCTGGCGTATATGGGAATATTTTGATGTGACTAATTTGTTTCTCCTGCAGGATGTTATAGACCTTCTTTCTTCAGACCACACAGAAGGTATGAGAGATAAGATAAAATGAACCTTTATTAATCCCTGGATGATTTTCTAAATGATGAAGAGCTAATCTGCGTAGATCCTAGTGGGAAACTTTTATGTATTAGTCGGAGTCTCATTGTCTTTTTCGTGATGTTCTTGTTTTAGTAACTGAGGACGAGAGCTACAATGAGGCTGCTCAAACCCTGCTAACCATCGGCAACCTGACTCATCTCTCTCAGTCAGCACAGAATCAAAGAACCATACAAGATCACATAGCAGGTTAGAGACCTTGAAGCCAAAATATTCCTTGAATTGGGTTGCCTCCATTTTAGATTAAATTACAGTAAATTTAAAATTTGCTGCTATGTTCAGTTGCAGGGACATCATCAGTCAGTGGGAATGATACCAGCCAACGTTTGGAAGAAGAGATTGCATTAAAGACTGCTGCACAAGAGGAAAACAGTGTCATTTCTCATGTGTCTGCAACTTCTGTTTTTGTTACGGAAACATCAGAAACTGTTACCACTGTGGAGCTACAAAACAGCACAACAGACAATGACGACATCCCTGTTATTGAATCCAGTGACCACAGGGCTGCTTCTGATATGGACCCTACCCCTCAACTGCATGCAAGTTCAGAGAGCTCAAAGACGAATTCTCCACAGACCAGTAGAGGAGGCTTATCCAAGGTGAATCCAAAACTCGACCTAGGACAAGCTTCATGGACTGCCCAGTCAAAATCCCAATCAGAAACATCAACAGAAAGGGCAGCTGAAGAGAGCCGCACAGTTTCTCGTGACCTCTCTCAATCAACGCAGTCACTACCATCTGCAGAGGAAACTCCTAAGATTGCAGACTGTAGTAGAACACTGCTAAAGCATGAATTGTCTTGTGTTGAAGTCAAACCTGCAGAACAACCATCTGGCAGTCAGAAGAGGTCTGTTGGTCAACTAAAATCTGGTACATCAGCATCAAATCAGAGTGCCTCAGAAATCCAGAACGTTTCTGAATCCCAGTTTGAATCCAGTAGGAAACATGCCACCAGTGACTCAAGGTCAACATCTGAGTCCACATATGAACTACAGATATCTCACGTGGGGACAAATGAGGGTAGTTGTAATAGTCAGGTGACATCCAGCACAGCAATCACAGAAGTGCAGATTGGACGAGGGTCAAACATAGATCCAGCCCCAGTCCAAAACAGCAATAAGCATCCTGCTCCATGTGTTACACCTGTAGAAGAGTTACCTGTCAGTCAGGAAGAAGAGAGTGAAGTGGGATCTACTCACCACATCAGGATGAGTCGATTCCAGAGAGTCAAACCCAAAGTTAACCTTGTACAGTCATCAAGGACTGCACGTTCAAAACCTCAAACCTCAAAAGACACTGCAAACACTTCTCCTGAAAACCCTAGTCAAAGTACTGGTCCTGCTTCAGATTTGATACCATCGCTAGATTTAGATTTGACTCCTACACCTACAGTGGAACTGTCTACAACTGAGGAGAAAAAGATAGATGTTGGAGTTGTTGTTCAGGTAAAATCAAGCACTGCAACAACACATCAGAGTGCCCCAGAAAACCAGAACCTCTCTGAAGCCCAGTTTGAACCCAATAGGGAAGAGGCCACCAGGGACACAAGGCCAGCATCTGGGTCTACAGATGAAGTACTGATGTCTCTCACAAATGAGAGTAGCTGTAATAATTCGCTGACATCTGCCTTACCAGTCACAGAATCACAAGTTGGACAAGGGTCAAACATAGACTCAGCCCCAGTCCAAGAGAACAGCAACCATCCTGTTACACCAGTAGAACAGTTACCTGTCAGTCAGAAAGAAGAGAGTGAAGTTGGCTCTACTTGCCAGACCAGGAAAAGTCGATTCCAGAGAGTCAAACCCAAGGTTAACCTACCAACGACATCAAGGACTGCACGTTCTAAACCTCAAACCACAAAAGATACCGTAAAGAAAGACTTCAGTACAACTCCGAACCCCAAATTCAGTGAAAAAACAATAGTAGAGATTGAAGCAGAACCAATTTCCACAAGTCAGAATTCTTCTTCAGATGTGAAAGCATCATCAGATTTAGGCTCTACTCCAATACCCAGAGAGGAGCTGTCTACAACTGAGGAGAAAAAGTCAGATGTTGGAGTTGTTGGTCAGGTAGAATCAGATGCAGGAACATCAGATCAGAGTGTCTCAGAAAACCAGAACCTCTCTGAAGCCCAGTTTGAACCAAGTAGGCAACAGGTCACCAGAGACACAACGTTGGAGTCCACAAATGAAGTACTGATGTCTCATACTGGGACAACTGGGAGTAGTTGTAAAAATCGGGTGACATCTGATGCAGAAATCACAGAATCACAGATTGGACAAGGGTCAAACGTAGACTCTGCCCCAGTCCAAGAGAGCAACGATCATCCTGTTACACCTGTAGAAGAGTTACCTGTCAGTCAGAAAGAAGAGAGTGAAGTCAGATCTACTCGCCAGACCAGGACGAGTCGATTCCAGAGAGTCAAGCCCAAAGTTAACCTTGTCCAGTCATCAAGGACTGCACGTTTTAAACCTCAAACCACAAAAGAGACAGCAGAGGAAGTCTGTAACCCAACTTCAAACCCCAAATTCCAAGGAAAAACAATAGTAGAGGTTGAAGCAGAACCAGCTTGCTCTAGCTCTTCTGAAAAAACAGTTCAAAGTCCTGGCCCTGCTTCAGATTTGATACCACCGTTGGATTTAGGCTCTACTCTTACGCCCACAGAGGAACTGTCTATGGCTGAGGATAAAAAGACAGATGGTCAGCTAGCATCAGGTGCAGCCTCAGAAACCCAGAACCTCTCTGAAGCCCAGTTTGAACCCAGTAGAGAACAGGCCACCAGAGACACAACGCTAACATCTGTGTCTACACATGACATACTGATGTCTCATGTTAGGACAACGGAGAGTAGTCAAATGAGATCTGATCCAGAAGTTACAGAATCAAAAGCTGGACAAGGGTCACCCATAGACCCAGTCCAAGTCCAAGAAAGCAGCAACGAGCCTGCTCCACCTGTGGAAGAGTTACCTGTCAGTCTGAAAGAGAGTGAAGTTGAATCTACTCGCCAGGCTACAAGAGGTCGATTACTAAAAATCAAACCCAAACCCAACTTATCACAGACGTTAAGAACTGTGCGGTCTAAACCTCAAACTGCAGAAGACCCCGTCACACCCATGCAGCTTACAGACAAACCCTCCAGTCTAACTTCAAGGCCTGTGTCCACTGACAAGACAATAGCAGAAGTAGAAGCACAGCCAACTTGCAGTAGTACCCCTCCTGAAACACCCAGCCAAATTACAAGTACTGGCACTGCTTCAGTGTCAGTACCACCATTGGAATTATGCTCTGCTCATAAAACTACTGAGGAGTTATCTTCAGTGGAGGAGCAAAAGACAGATGTTGGATATAGACTAGGCTCAAACTCGGAGGGCCCAGAACAAAATATTCCTCAAAGAAGGCGACGCTTTCCCAAGGTCAAACCCAATTTAGGGTCATCTCCTAGAACTACACGCACACAACTGCAGTCAAATGATATCAGTAAAACCTCACAAGAGAGCCATATGGACACGTCTTTAACCTCAGAACCAGACAACGGCAGTGCACAAACAGAACGGGAACTCGCTTACAGCAAGCACTTGACATCAAAACATTGTTCGTTACATACAGAACTCCTCAGCTCAACAAAGTCACTCGACAGCACAAATGAAAAGGGTACATCCTCTGATGGCGTCGTCATAGCAACATCTTGGACTGCTGAGAATCAGTCTGTGTTGACAGACTCAGTTTTTGAAAATAAGAGTAGTGAAAACCCCACAGTTGAAGGGGAATCCACAGAGGACAGAACTTCAAGTAACGCCACAGTGGAGTCTGGGCCTGCTTCACAGTGGGACTGCAAACTGGGGATGTCCATTAGAGCTACAGAGACAAATACCCTACTAGCTGATGATCCAACTGCAGTTTCACATATCCAGTCCTCAGATGTTTCAACAGAGTCAAAAATCGAATCTAAACTCCCTGCTAATAATAAGTCAACAGCAGATCCAAAAGAAAGCACTCATCAACCACATTCAGAGAATGACTGTAAGGCACAAAGTCAAGATACGCTTCAGCAATGTTCTGAAATGAATCAAACAGCTACTCAAAGGTAAGCAATGAGCCATATTTTCCTGATTCTGTCCTCAAACAGAAAAAAGTGTTAATACTGTAGTCATGTCGCATTCACAGCCTGTTATTTTCCCCTTAAAGCACTAATGAGTCAGAGCCAACCAACTCTTCAAGGAAAGCTCCTCAGACTCGTAGAGGCCGCCTTATTAAACCCAAACCCAGACTGGGACTCAGCAGACGACCTCCAAAAGCACAACAAATCCAGAATACAAAACAAGCAGATGCAGGTTTGAAAATTGTTCTTTTAAATTAAAGTTCCCTTATCTCAAAGAATGCTGAGCAGATATTCAGGACTGCTGCCATCTATGACCCTACAGTGCCTTTGCTGATCACGTTTTTCCCACAGATTTTGATACTCCCTCGGAAGGTGTGGATGCTTCAGTTTGCCACAAACTTGTGTCTGAGCATCAACCAGACATGCAGGAACCAGAAGAGGGAGCTGTTGAACCATTGTTCAGCAACCAAAACTCCTCTCTAAATGTTGCTGGATCTTCACTGGGTTGTGTGACACAAGCAGCTGACCATGATACTCAGGTACCATATTAGTCTCTATGTGCAGGAGGAGGTGTATCTCGTGAGAATTACATGTTTGACTGATTGCAGTATCTTTTTGCGTTAAGCTTTCCCCCCAGAGGATCAATAAAGTCCTTGTTAATAGTTGGCCTTGGCCAGATATGTAACATGCTAATAACACTGAGCCATATTGTTTTTACCATGGGTCACCAAGTTCACATTGTATGGCAGTAATTCCCAACCATAGGTACTTGGGCCCCATGTAGTACCAGTATGTGCATGAAAAGATTGTAGAGTAGCTCATCTAATTTAAAAATAAGTAAATTGTGATTTAATAATAAAAAAAATCTATATTGAGGCAGCTGTTACCAGGGTATTATACCAAACTAAAATTAAAATAAGCAGTGAAAAATGTTGTTAGTAAACTAAACTAAAAAGTAAAGTCAATTAAAATGAAACGATATTGCCTGGTTAAAAAGATGATAAAATTAAATGAACGTAACTTAATTTCAGTTGTAGATTTTTAGCTATAATAGCATCGTTGAAAAAAGGAGACGGCATGAATTTCTGTCGACTTGTGACAAGGAACCACAGAAACTTAACAGACGACATTCTCGTGCAAAGTAGCGCAGATATTTAATATTAAACATTATGGCCATTCCTGCACAGTTCTCCAACCATATATTTTGTATATATGTCTATATCTGTGTATATCTATATCTGTATCTGTCTATCTATCTATCTATACATACACACACACAAACACACATATATAGATATAGATATATATAGTTACTGAGACACTATAGCTGGACCTAACAAAAACAAACTAAATCTACTATAAAACTAAATATAGCAAAACTAAACCTTTCTGAAAAACTGAAATGAAAACTAGCAAGCACACTCTGAAAACCATCTAAAACTAAACAAAAATGAGACTGAAAAGTCAGAACTAAAATGAAATAAACACTAACTGAAAATTCCAACTGAACATGTGTGTGAAAACCATTTAGGAAGCAAGTAGTGAGCTAAAAGTCAAGTTGTGGCACTTATTAACACGCCTTTGACTAAGGGTGGGATATAATATTGGTCTAGAAGGTCTAATTTAAGGTTTAATACTCAAATGTGTCTCTTCACAACTCCAGGATGCATCAACATCAAGTACAGAAGCTACCCAAAGTCTTCCAAGTTTCACAATATTTCCAGACAGTGAGTCAGTTTTCAGTAGATTTTGTACTGTGGGTTATATACAGTATGTGCATCGTGGTTTTGGCTAAAACTTCTCTCGCTGTCACTCTCAGTGCTGTCACAGCAGGAGCCTTCAGATCCAGATGAACCTTTCTTCATCCTCTCTCTGACTGAGATCCCAGTAGGCCCATCAGGGGAGGTGGTGGGCAGTGTGACCGAGCCCCTCCCTTATCTTACTGTAACAGATGCATCAATACAGCAACACAGGTCAGAGGCCTGCCTTTTATCAGATCCCGTTGCATGCAGGCACATATCTGGTTTTGTTTGGTGTTTGACTTCAACTTTGCTTGCTCCTCATCAGCGTTCCTGGAGAGAGTTTGGCAGCAGCAGGAGACGGGCCTCTTTCTGATGATGCTGTGCCTGTGGCCATGGAGGAGAGTGGAGTGACAGGCCTCATCAATGTAAAAGATAGTGGGCCTGACCCAGCTGCAGATATAGTGAGCGAAATTACCCAATGGTAGCTGCAGTGTAATAAAATGTCCGCATTTATCACACATTTTGTTTTTCTCATCCACACCAGGATTGGATCATGGAGAATCCAGCGGAGCCACATGGTAGAGTGATTGCATTATTCTGTCATTTATTTAAATGAATGATTAATGTTGTATTACTTATAGTAAATGTGGGTTGTTTGTGTTTATGGAACAGAGAGTACTGCAGTCCATCCACCTAAATTACCAGAAACTGTAGAGAAGAATAATGAGACTGACATTCCCCCTACAAAGCAGAGAGGCACTAGAAGAAGAGGTATGCACCACATGAATACTTACTCATCACATGCACTCTCAGCAAATTGGACACATCTTTTTCATTATGTATCCGGTTTCTCTTAGAAGCAGCCAAACTGCAGGTTAAGCCGAGTACTAGAAAGAGGAAACAAGCCAGCACGACCCTCGCTGCCAAGGAGGCAGAGTCAGTCACCATCCAAACAAACACCGCCCAGCACTCAGAGCTTCCTGGGCCTTCTGTGCAGCCAAAAGCCTCTGAAGTTGTCACGGAGCCACAGACAGGAAGTGGTGATCATGTAGATGTTGAAAAGGAGACGTGGACAGGTGGGGAGGACCCTGAGGGTAGCAGCTCGGGAGCACAAACTAGACGGACTAGTAGTCGGAATAGGTGAGGGAAAAAAATCCTTTGTTGAAATCTGAATAATTGTCCCAGTTGGTATCTATCAATTGTTAGTAAATCCCCAGTGAAACAGACATTAGAGCATCTTTAGCTTCTGTACTATGAGTATATGGAATATTTGAGCAGTGTACAGTGGGATTTAAATCCCATTTCGCATTTGATTGGACCGCTAAAAAGAGGGCAGGTTCAGAGTTCAGAGCAAAACAGAGTTACAGCCACGGACTGTATATAAAGATGGACGACATGACAGCTCCCTTAAAGTGATGCCAAAACATCTTGACCACCCCCTGGTGGCTGGTTGCAGTATAGGTCATAAAGCTCGGCCCTCCACGTTAGCAGAGGGGACATGGGCCAAACCAAAGAGTCAAAGTACACGACAAATACATTTTTACTGTCATTTAAACTAGTTCTAATCATGCTGATGTATGATCATTGTTCATGTTATTTTCTCTGATAAATTTGGTTTAATTAGTTGATGCTATAAAAAGGAGGTGAGATGTCATGACTGGCAGCTGTGATTGGTGAGTGGACTGGGCGGGTGACCTTGACACTGCAGCTCCATTCTGGCTCCTAATGATGTCAAAATCTCAAGCTCCTCTATTCACTGTGTTTAGGCTTCACTTCTGTACAGTGGGAGGAATAGAAAACACGCCATCCATCTTTATTTCCAGTCTGTTTACAGCTCACACACCTCACTTGTCACTAAAAGTTGCAGATTGATTGATGGATGAATGTCAGGATGTTATTGATTGAAAGTAGTCGGTACTAGCTTATGTGAGCTCTTGTCAAATTTTGTTTTACAGGAAGAAAAGATTATTGGATTTTGATGTAAAAAAAAATGACAAAATGATTTTTTTATTTTTATTTGTGGCAAATATTGTTCAATAGGTGCATGATATGACCAGGGATGTGATCTACAAGGGTTAAACTTTAAATGTTAATCCTTTTTTTATTTTCCAATGTCTGACAGAAAAGCCAAAGAGTTCCTTTCCTTCATTTCTGAGACAAGCAACACTGCCGCTGCAAACGATTCCCCGCCTGGCAAAGCAGCTTCTAAGGGCCGAAAGGTCAGAGCTCCACCCGCGGTAGGAAAACGCTCTAACGCAGCACCTGTAGCCTCAACATCGTATGATGACGCTCCAGCATGCAGTGCGGCACAGCCGACACAGAAAACCCACTCAACATCCTCTACCTCATCACCTGCACAAACAGAGGTGGACGCTGAACAGACTTCAGAGCAGAGACGCCTATGCTCGGTCAAAACTCCTAGCGCTTCTCTGCGTCCGGCAGAGGTAAGGAGGGTACAAGTGGAATATTTATTCACCGACGTAGAGCTGATCAAAGCTGATCCTTTGTTTTTCTGTGTTGTAGGTTTCAGCTTCACAACACTGTGTGGAGAGCAGCTCTATAGAGGAGGAGCCCACCAGCGTGTCTCAGTATTTCTTAAGTGATATTTTTACAGAAGTAGAAGAGGGATGAAAGCTGTAGACAGGTGTAACCTGCGGGTGGCTTACCTTTTTTTTAAATTAAGTTATGTCTGTAAAGGTTTATTTATAACTAAAAGACTGTTTTGTGTTGTTGCTATATTTACTATACTTTCACAAGCACTTTGAATATGTACAGTAGTTTGAATTTACTGAAATGCCTTTTAGAAATAAATTGTACATTACTTATCAAACACAGGTAAACTCAGTTTGGTTCAAAGAGGTGGCAGCATTCCCCCAATTATTCATTCTGTTTCGAGCCTCAGATTCACCAATTTGGTTATTAACTATCTGTGAAAATGTAAATATTGTACAATAGCAAACAGGTTTTTCTTTTTCACACCTGTTCTGTTTTAATACAGACCACAACATTGGTCTCAGGCCAACATAACCAGATTACTTGACATTATGTACAGTTGTGTGTTTAAATTTATTAGCTTTTTTAATGCCTGTTCTGTGTATTTTTGTGCAAATTTTTAATCATCTGATCTTTTCGGAAACATTTTTTTGTTTGTAATTGACGAAAACAACGTCTTAAAATTGGCTTTTCATTAAGAAAACTGAAAATTGCAAATTCACCCCATACAGGGCAGAAATACAGAAGGAAAGACTGAGGTAGTCCAACTTTATTTCGTGGAGACATTTTGTTGTTGTTTATACTGTATAGTGCTCATCAGTTCAGTGTCCAAAGAGGTCCTTGTACAGATTCACAGCATTCATATTATTATGTTTGATACAAACAATATCAAAACACATCTTCAACATTTCATTAAACGTAAAACATGGGATTCTGTAAGATCTGAATAAAACTTATTTCACCACCACTTGATTCAGTCTCTCATCTATGTAGCTTCTAGTTTTTTTGTAATGTGTTTTAAGGAGTTAAAAGTAAATTATTTGTAATAACTGTTCAAGTTAATTGTTTGTTTTCCCTTCAATAAATGTCTCCTGTTAATTGATGTTTTACGATACTGTAAATATTCAGTAAGTATTTAGGAATTCATTGTTGCATGTGATACAGCTGACAGAAAAACAGACTATAAGGTTTGAGGCTCTAATCCCTCATGCTGCAGCCTCTTGTAGTGAGGATTAAGACTGTTTTGGTCTCTGTTGAGTAACTAACTGCTCTGTCTGCAGGTCCACGCCAGCACTCGCTCAGTCAGCTGTGAGATTAGCTGCTCCGCTCACCACACTGCCTGCTGACTGACCGGACACCGGAGACCGGAGCTGCCCTCCGACGCACCGCAGTGAAGGAACATGAGCGATAACATCCAGGTTAGTGGAGGATGAATTTATGCAATTCTGAATGATTCATTACAGATGGGCATATTGTGGTCCAATACAGGAATGAGTGTGTTTTTATTTTCTTTTCAGGCAGGTACCTCATATAATCTTTACATGTTAAGTATTGCAAATCAAAAAATCTTGAGTGATTTGTACCTTAAAGGGGCTCTGTGAGAATCATAAATTGCTTTAACAGTGACACTTGTAGCCATTAAGTCAATAACAGTTAACGTCCTGTTGCTTGTGAACCGCCACACACGGGTCTGAAAGTGATTGACAGGCATCATGATGATTAACATTGCAACAGTAACCAGCTAAAACCACAATATCACATATTAGCAGTAATGTTAGCTTACCAAACGAAGGTCCCCATGTGAATTGAAGGCCCTCCAATGTTGTTCCTAGTATTAACTTTTCCTGCTTCAGCGTGAAAAGTGGTCAGAGAACACAAGGGAGACACCATAGGTTTGGTCTCCTGGGCCAGAGTCGGTAACCATAATCACTCCGGAGTTAACCCCTGCTGTTGCTTCACTCAGCAGCAGGGAAACAAGACACATTTCTGCACAAACTGCAGCATCCGCTCTACATTCAGTTGATATTCTCTGACATAAACTAACTCTCTTCCGCTCTTTTCTCACACACTTTCTGCTGCTCTCTCTCTCTCTCGCTTCACCACTCACTTCCCACTACACACTCACTTTCATTCTCCCTCAACACTAGTTTTTGGCCAGTGTTGGTCACATTCCTGTTTTGCAAGACAGGCTTCATAAGATGTGCTTCACTTTGTTTTTTGTGCTTCTGTGGAGTTTGTATTGGAGTCTGATTTGTGGTGGGGGCTGGTTGTTTGTCGACGCTAGCCGACTCCATTTCTAACCAAATATTAGCTCCAGCTAAGACACCTGTGAGTGTGCATGTTGTCACATCTGTTGGTTTTTCCCAGAAAAACAGGTCTGGGTTCTTCACATTAAAAGCAGACTATAGGCTGATAGAGGAAACCCAGAAGGTCTAATTTTTCAGGTTAGGTTACAACCTGTTCACACATTGGCAACAAAAACGATTTCTACATGTAAAAAGTTACATACACTCCCTTTAACTTTATGGTTCGTTAATAGATTGAATTTTGAACTTTGAACTTTTCATATACTGTGTTTCTAAGAAAAACTAATGGTTGATCACAATTAATCATCAGTTTCATCATTAGTTTCCAGTAGGTATTGTAATATGGAACAAATTCAGGGTTTTTGCGAGCTCAGTTGATTGAACAGCGGGTTATGTAATAATTTGAGATCAGAACAAAATCACAACTTGTGAACATGGCTTATAGGCTCAGAGAACGTGACTGAATTATGCAACAACCTTCTGATCCCTAAAGCTGTACTTCACGACACGTATGACTTGTTAATACACAGTAAACCTCAAATGGCTGGACAATTAAACAACATGTACCACTGTGTAACATTGTCTATTGTGAAACAAGTCTTATATAACACATATGTTGAGGCTGTGTTCGTTATATTAATGAGCCCCAATATATTCAAATGTATGTATAATAATAAATCTAGCAAAATAACATGTATATGGCTATTTAAGATAAGATAAGATAAGATATTCCTTTATTGGTCCCACAGTGGGGAAATTCACACATTACAGCAGCAAAGTGGATAGTGCAATAAAGACAAGAAGCATAGATTTAAAAACAGTATTAATACAATAAAATAAATAGATTAGTATATACATAATAGAAAAAGTAAGTAAAGCCAGAAGTATGTCCTTTATATCAATAAATAAGTTTGTCGTGAATGTGACTGTGATTGTGGTTTACTGGGAGCAGTGCTGGTTGTACATGCTCCTAACAGTTTAGTCATGATGTAAAAAAAAAAATCCCTTTATCTTGACAACACATAATGTCCACATTATGAAATGAATCAGCACTCTCAACAAGAGACTCTCCTATAAAAAAAATCTCACAAGGAAACTCTTCTTTAATAACTATTGTTTTTTCACCTTTCAAAGAGGAACAACGTGTTGTTACAAAGACGTAGGTATCATTGTCTATTGTGAGGAGGTGAATTCCAACAACATGCACTCATTGCTTCGCTGAAATGACATTAGCGTTCGGTCTGGCAGCTGGACCACATCCAGGGATTAATCCATCCATCTTCAACCGTTTATCCCGCTAGGGGCCGCGGGGGGGCTGGAGCCGATCCCAGCTGGCATTGGGGGTGGTGGGGTTCACCCTGGACAGTCCATCGCAGTCCACAGTCAGATGTCAATTAACCTAAACTGCATGTCTTTGGACTGTGGCAGGAACCCGAAGAACCCGGAGAAAACCCACACTTAGACGGGGAGAACGTGCAAACTCCACACAGAGGAGCCACAAGCCAGATTCAAACCTGCGACCCTCTTGCTATGAGGCGAGAGTGCTAACCGCTACACCACCATGCAGCCCTCCAGGGATCAATGAGATGCACTAATTTAACAATGTGGCCTCACAGGGTCCGGGCTCTTATGTAGCAGGTCCGTGTGTTTGAAGCCTGTTGCCAGAAGCATCAACAGGGTGGTACAAGGCCAATAACTGTGATTACCACCTAATATACTGTCATGTTTTTTACTGTATCATCAACAACAACATTAAATAACATGAGATAACGTGAGACAGCATGTGGGCTAATGTCAGCATGTTCAGCAGTTATAATGTTTACCATCTCAGTTTTGCGTGTAGGCCTGCACTTAACACAAAGTACAGCTCATGGGAATGTCATTAGTTTTGCAGATGTTTGGTCATAAACCAAGGTATTGGACAAGGATCATTTTTGACTTAATGATAGCGTATAGGTGTTTACAATTCATCCTTGGGTGAACATGAATGTCTACCAAATGTCATGGCAATCCTTCCAATAGTTGTCAAGGCATTTCACTGAAAACAGCATGGTGAGGAAAAGCCAGAGGCTCGGTCTTTATGATACAAATGTCTCTTCAACACCAGATGCACCAGATATTCTTCACTATCCAATCTGCTCCCACCCAGCTGTGCTGAATGATGAATCCGGCTTGATCATAAATTGGAGGCGTGTGGCCGATTACTTATTTTTAGCATAGGTAACCCCCCTTAAACACTATAACAGCATGTATTTGGATAGTTAACGCCCCCCCAAACACAATAAAGGCAATACATTAGCATTGGTAACATAACACCGCCTAAACACTACAGGGCAGGTGACGAGCTATGTGCAAATACTTTGGCACACGCCCAAGAATCAGAGAGAAAAATGCGAGAAGAGGAAATTAGATTAGATAAAACAGGATTAATATAAATTACATATTCCTTTTTTCTTCTGTTCCTCCTTTTTAAAACTAATGTTTTCCTTGCTTTATAGACTGTAAAGAAATGATTTTCTTTCTTACTTTGGTAAGAGTGCTCTCGATCATTCATATATTTTTCTCTTACCTAAGAGAAAAGCAAAAATGAGAGAAACATTGGTGAATCCCAGAAATCAGTGAGGACTAATAAAATAAGAACAAATAGTGGATACGAACAAAAATAAGAGAAAATTTGTTTTTATGTCCCTTCCTGCATGAGGCTCAGTGTTTGGGAAAAACCATGAAAAGTTGATGAGAAATCACTGGATCACTAAAGTAGTTATGGTTCATCCTCTGGGGACCATGAAATCTATACAAAGTTTAAGGGCAGTTCATCCAATAGTTGTTGATGGGTTTCATTTTGGAGCAGTGTGGCTAAATATGCAGTATAATAAAGTTCTTTCTGTTTAGTCAAAAGAATATTGATAGTTTTGATTAATATTTTTTCCCACTGATCTGGGACAGGATGAAGAGGTGCTGAAGCAGATTGAGAGGGAGGTGCGGATGCGGGAGGGAGCCAGTAAGCTCCTGGCAGCTTGTTCCAGGAGAGAGCAGGCCCTGGAGGCCTCCAAGAGCCTGCTGACCTGCAATACCCGTATTCTGGCCCTGCTCAGCCAGCTACAGAGCATGAGGAAAGCTCGGATCCTGCAGCGAGTGGGACGCAGGTCAGAGTGCAAAGATACACTGCATGGATGGATAAATAGGCCGTTGAGAGGTCTATTATCAGTGGAGAGGGATACAAGAATGCTATGCAGTTGTATTGTAGAGAGGAAGTGTTTGTAGACATTGTTATCCCTCCTACCAACCACTTGAGGTCACACAAGTCAACTTTTATATCTAATGTTTAGATGTGTGAGTTTACCTGGTTTGTTGTGTTTATAAGGCATATACAGTATGTAACATTACACATATACTTACCTTAAAAGCATATGCTCTGTATGTAGTGGTGGACACTTTTACATTTTAATGAAATACTTATAATTAAATGTTATCACATTCATCACATACTATATATATATATATATATATATATATATATATATATATATATATATATATATATATATATATATATGTATATATATATATATATATATATATATATATATATATATATATATATGTATGTATATATATATATATATATATATATATATATATATATATATATATATATACGTATATATACATATATGTATATACGTATATATATGTATATACAAATATATGTGTGTGTGTATATATATATATATACATACACATATACATATATATATATAACATACATATAACGATATATATAACATACTAAACGTATATATGTATATATAACTAAACGTATATATATAACCGAGAACGATATATATACATATAACGTAAACATATATTATATAACACGTATATACATATATTATATATATAACTATATACATATATTGAATAACGTAATACGTAATTGATATAACGTATAACGTATATGTGTATATAACGTATAACGTATATGTGTATATATGTGTGTATACGTATATAACATATATATGTGTATATATATATATATAACACCATATATAACATGAACACATATATGTATGACATATATATAACATGTAACACATATATATGTATGTACATATATATATATATATATATATAACATACATATATATATACATATATATATATATATATATATATATACATACATATATGTGTGTGTGTGTGTGTGTGTACATATGTACATGTACATACATATTATATACGATATTCATGTCCTGTATGTCATCTTACAATCAGCTGTCCGTTCGCGTGCCGTCTTCACAACTTTCAGTCATTTTCACTGTACAAATATAGTTTTAAGCCCGACCATGTAGTTCTTTCCTAAACCTAACTGTCGTGGTTTTGTTGCCTAATCCTAAAGTGACACCAGGGGATTTAAAGTAGTTTTGATGCAGAAAATAAAGTGAAGCCAAGAGGCATGACAAAGTTGAGATGACCCCTCAACCCACCGAACTACAGCTGCTCCAATACAATATAAGACAAATACTATCTTTGAATAGTATGAAACATACGTACGTTGAAACATGAAATATTCAGTTTGGTTGAGGTTGTGTTACAGATGTGTTGGTTCAGCTCTGTTATTTTTCTTGAGGCTGTTGTACTGGTTAAGTTACATACTGTACTATACAGCATGTATGTATGGATTGTTGATCTTTTTACTGCAGGCCATCTGAAGATGTTTTGCCATGTTTGGGGAAAGTAGCGCTTTCAGGTGAGTGTTGACAAAATATCTTGCCACAAATTCATAAAAAATACTTTAACCTGGCTTTTATAGTTCTAACTTACGCACTCTGCAGACCTGCGAATCCCATTGATGTGGAAAGACTCAGAGTACTTCAAAAACAAAGGAGGTAAGTCAGGATGTTGACATCAAGGGAACTGCACAAATGTCAATGAAATATGGCTGACAGCTGATTTAAATGATTTTCCATAGTTAATTGCAAATTAATTGCACTTTTTTAGGCTGTTCAAAATGTATGTTAAAGGGAAATTTGTCAAGTATTTAATACTCTTATCAATATACGGCATATATTTATTATTGTAAATCAATAACACAAAACAATGACAGAAGCCCTCACAGGTACTGCATGTAGCATAAAAATCTGCTCAAATCAAACATCCCAACAGGCAACAACAGCTGTCAGTGTGCCGACTTGGCTATGATTTGTCTCGTAATGTGGGCATGTCTGTAAAGGGGAGACTCGTGGTTACCCATAGAACCCATTTTCATTGACATATTTTGAGGTCAGAGGTCAAGGGACCCCTTTGAAAATGGCCATGCTAGTTTTTCCTAGCCAAAATTTAGCAGAAACTTGGAGCGTTATTTAGCCTCCTTCACGACAAGCTAGTGTGACATCCGTGATACCAATGGATTCCTTCGGTTTTCTAGTTTCCCGCAATGCCAGAAGAAGCAAATTGCTTTAATGTGTTAAAGAAATTAGTGGCATTAAAAAGAATTTGCGTTAGGGAGTTATCGTGTTAACTTTGTCAGCCCTAGATTGAATGAAGCTTTGCTGACCTCACCATGATGCCTTGTCCTTTTACAGTTTTGGAAAAAATCTAAAAGTGCGCTGAAATTATCGCCCACCCTCTGTGGTACCTGACTCGGCTGAGTGTTTATCATTACAGGATATAAATATGTATCGAGACCTTTAGAATCAGCTGCAGTTTTATTGTATTTTCTTCCATACAGAGCTACAGCGCTGTGCTGTTTTCTGCCTTCTTCAGTGTGGCACAGAGATCCATGACACCGATCTGGTGATGGCAGACAGGACTTTAACTGACATCTGTTTTGAAGACACCATCATATTGTAAGTCACTTGTTTTGACAGTTATTTTTCTCAGTTTTTGTCCAATCCCACTTTAAAGACCTATCACCTGTCCTTGTGTAAATGTGTATAAGCAGCAAGGAGGTGGGTCCAGGGTTCCAGCTTCGTGTTGAGCTGTACAGCAGTTGTGTGGTCGAGGACTCCCCGGGGGCTCTAGGACCCAGGAGAGTGAGCCGTCTGGGGGGCTCAGTGGGATGCTCCTCTGGGAAAAAGATCCGTGCTGCGTTTGAGTCTGCAGCTGTTTGTGGATCCAGTGGAGGAAATGCAGGACCTGGGAGTGTGTCGCCACCTTTATCCCCTGACCTGTCTACGCTGTGAGGATGACAAGTCTCCCTAAAACACACACCAAAGAGAAATGTTTCTTAACAGAGTGTAACCTTGATTTTTCCCAATGCTTTCTGTCTGAAGGGGGCCTAAGTATAACCTGCTGGCTCACACAACACTGAGAATCGAACACGTCCAAGATGGTTTCAAGACACATGATTTCTCACTAGCAGCAACAGGTGAGTTAGCTCTTCTTCTTGTTTGCCCTCCTCTTTTTGTCTTCTTCTCTCCTTCTGAAATCCCTAATCTCTCTGTTTTTCCAGAGGATAATCCATTCTGGTTGCCTCTGTACGGCAACATGTGCTGCCGCCTAGTAGCTCAGCCTCTGTGCATGATTCAGCCAAGCATAAGTGGCCACCTCAAGGTTAAGGTGACTTGATTTTCATCCATTATCCTGCCTTGTGATTCTTTTAATATTATATCAACATTATCATTCACTGTATCGACGTAATCCCTGCTCTCATTCAGTTTGGAGAGGACCATAATTGCTGGGAAAATGTCTACGGCGTCCTCAGGGGGGAAAGTCTTCTCTGCTATCAGAATCAAAAGGACCTGGAGTCTGAGGACAAGCCATCACTTGTAATCCCCATCACAAAGGTTGGTTCTAAATGAGCAAAGTCTTATGAATAACTGCATTCATATATTTTATTTACATCAAAAACATTGGAGATATGTATACAACACATTGTTATCGTTCTACTTTTTGGTGTTTGTCTCTGTACAAAAAAAGCGTCCACTTGGTGCCTCTTGTCACATGTTTCAGATGTGAGTTGTTCGCAGTAATTTCCCTTCTAAACCGCTCAGGTTGTGTCAGCTAAATAACTGTTAAAGGCTCAAACAGGTAAAATTATGTGATATTTCACAAAATAGAAACAAAACAATTAAAGACTTGAGAAAAGGCAACCTTTTGGAGGGGTCCGACCCCTAGAGAACCACCTACGGATATATGAAAAATGCAAAAAGAAGTTAAAAAGTAAAATAGTCTGTAGCGTAGGGTCATTTTCACATCTGCTCCCGCAGCTGATACATTTTTATAAGGATGTTTTTGGCAGCAGCAGGTTTGCTATGAGCTTCTGTCTGACTGCAGTTAAAGCTGTTGGATTACATCATCAATCAACATGTCAGTGATATCTGTAGGTAAAATGCAGCATTGAAAATACACCCATGGGATTTTGCCATGGTTATATAAACACAATTCATATGAGATTATCTGAATAATTTAAATTGTGTGTGTGTTTTTTTCTGTCAGGATACCCTCGTCTGTGTGCCAGACAGAGACCCTGTCCATTGCCAAAGTATATATATCAACTCACAGCATCAAGGAGAGGATGTAAGCTATACGCTGATCACACACACAACCGAAGACACGCAGCGCTGGAGCAAGGCCATCTGCCAGCACATCTATAACATGAGTAAGACCCTGATTAATAACCCAACCTCTGTCTCTAACTCCAGCTACAAGCCAAATGTGTAAAATTAGGCCATAGGCCAACGAAGAAGTGATTGCTTAAGTGTCACTATTCAGGAGTGCTGTGGCACGCCCTCAGTTTGAGTTGTACTGCCAAGAACAGTGTGTGCACATAACAGAACCAACTCCTTTTTAATATTGGAGAGCTCTCAGAGTTTATACTTACGTCAAAGTTTCATAAGCCTGTAAATTTATCATTAGTATTTTTAGTTTAGGGAAGGTCTAAGTTTTTGGTATTGTTCTGGATCTGCATCAAAATACACACCCAAGATGCAACATAGTCTTGGATATCCACCTTTATCCACTTATGGCCTGATTCACTAAATTTCACTGAAATCTTTCAAAGATAATTAATAATAAACACAAATACAGAAGAAAATGAAAAATGACTGAACACATAACCTCTCTTGTTTGTTTAATGCATGCTAAAATTTGATTATAATTTCCCTCGAGATGAATACACTTTTATCTTAAAGCGTAAACATAACTGGTGGTGCGTCAGACTATTTCTTAGTTGGGCGCAGTTATTTCCTGGAGACTTTTCATCACCATGGAGTTGCCAAGAATCCAGCAAAGATATGAATTAAAAACAAATCCAATGTGCTGCGATTTTTCTATTACCTTTGGTTACCTTTGGCTGGCTGTTTCCAGTCTTTACACTAAGATAAGCTAATTGGCTGCTGGCTGCACCTTCACATTTAACATACGGACATGAGAGAGGTATCTATCTTCTAATCTAACTCAACTGAATACGCACATTTCTGTCAGACTATTGCTTTCAGATGCACCGTCTGATTGACTGAGTAGCCCTCTGCATGCCCCAGAATACCTCAAAGCTCTCTGTGATGACTCTTTCATAATATAACTATTCGTTTTTACTGGTGATAGAGCCTTCAGAGCTGCCTGTTCTGAATACTGAAGAAATGCCGATAATTATCTTGTCACCTTTCCACATATGTTCCTCAAGCCATCGTGATCTGCAAACACAAGGCAGAACACAGAACACAAGGCAGAACTGCACTTGATTACAGTCTAGTTAAACTCAGCCAAGTTATGCTTGGAAATGGTTAGAGGGGATCTTTATTAGGCTTTGTGTGTGTATTTTAAGCACATAAAACGCACCTGTTGATACCTACTGATACCTGCTAAACAGCATTCTTTAATGACATGTTTGTGGCATCAGTGAAACCCAGCATGTCATTTTATGAATAGCGTGTCACAGAGAAAATATTTGTCTGATGCCTGAATAAGATCATATGGTGTGTACTGGTTTCTACTTCCTCATGTATCCATATTGTTCTGTGACATACTTCTGTGGTGATAACATGATGAATTCTCTGAGTCAGTCTCCATGTGATGAGTGTGAATACATTTATTAACCTGGCGCCAGGTAATATGCTTCCAGACAATATATGATGTATGTACAGGGCGTATATTATATAAGTATTGTCGTTAAAGCAGTTCTACTTACTTTGTAGTGCACCTGAAAGGAGCCTAAGCTTTGGGGAGTGGTGTTCCCAACTTTGATTATAGTGACACTAAACATGATAATTATCTTCCAGTCAGAACTAATGTAGTTCAGCCTTGTGTTATGACATTGAGACATTACAACGTCATCTAATTTTGAGTTATGTAATTACGCAGCTTTGTTAAATACTCAATTCTGACTGATCAATTACGGCATTCTACAATCTATTATTATTTCATTATAGCAGACCTTTGCTATGGATGCAGTTCTGATCTTTGACTCTGGAGAACCATTTTTGTTTCAAATTACTGATTTTTTTAAGTAAGTAGCCGTGCTGTACATTATCCCTTACATATAGGGCTGTTAAAGTTAAACCAATAATAACACGTTAACATGAACTCATATCATATGAAACTAGAAACCACAAGGAATTAATTGGTACCAACCATGTCACACTGGCTTGTCGTAAGGAGGCTAAATAACGCTTTGAATTTACGCTAAATTCTGGCGAGGACTGTCTTTCTCCCTGTCTTTCTGTCTTTCAGAGGCTCTAGCAGGTTCAGTTTTAGGGCGAGAGTGAAGTTACAGATTTATGAAACCAGAAAGCTTGAGGAACTCATCGGTAACAATCTTGTCCTGCTACCATGTCAGGAAGGAGGCTAAATAACGCTCCAAAGTTGGGCTGAAATTTAGCGAGGAAAAACTGGTATGGCCATATTCAAAGGGGTCCCTTGACCTCTGACCTCAAGATATGTGAATGTAAATGGGTTCTATGGGTACCCACCAGTCTCCCCTTTACAGACATGCCCTCTTGATCATAATCACATGCAGTTTGGATCAAGTCATAGTCAAGTCAGCACACTGACACAGTGACAGCTGTTGTTGCCTGTTGGGCTGAAGTTTGTTATGATTTGAGCATATTTGTATGCTAAATAGGGTGAGGTGTGAGGGTTTCTGGACAATATCTGTCATTGTTTTGTCTTTTTAATTGATTCCCAATAATAAATATATACATTAATTTGCATAAAACTCCTATGTTGATAAGAGTACTAAATACTTGACAAATCTTCCTTTAAGGTACATTCTGAAAAAATTGAGCAATTTATTGCAATTAATTATGGACAATAATGTGATTAATTGTGATTAAATATTTTAATAGACTGACAGCCCATTTTGGTGTTCTGTGTGTAGCTGATATACTGTAATCCCTGGCTTGCTTCCCACTCATGAAACCTGCCAGTTGTGTTTGCACTACAGCCTGTATGGTTCAGTGGGTTCATTAGGGAATGGCAGGCATACTAACAAGAAGTGTTAAACCTGCAATAGCTGATTGGTTTTGGTCACTCGGGGCACAAGCTGTAAACAAAGCACTGACATATTATCACTTTCTAAGTTAATATGGCGAATTTGTTAGCATTAAGTGTGACTTTATCATTAATTTGATTGTATTTTGGGGCTCTGGTTGAATGTAAGTAGTAAAGATGTCCAATATTCACTCAGCTCTGTCTGTGATCTCCACCAGCTGACTGCTCAGAGAAATATCTGGCTATCTATCTATTTATTGGCTAAATGCTCAGCTGTATTCACCATTTAGTCACTAACTTTGTCTGTCATTTGTCACAAAACAACTGCCTGCTGCTGCCTTTGTGGTAGTCTCAGATAAGATAAATATGTCTTCAATGTTGTTAAACAAGCTCATATAATTGAGTAAGCCTATGATGTGAAACCAAAAGACTGGTAGATACACATGCACACTCCTAAAACACTAATAAATCATGGTTGTGTAACATCTATTAGATCTTTGTCACAAGCTTATAAGAAGAAGCAGGTCTGTGACAGTGTGTGGTGGAGTGTCATCATGGCAAAATGTGAAAAATGAAATGTGTGGCTATTTCTTTGTTCCAATCCAAATTGTCATTGTATTTTAGATGGTTTGGAAGTCTGTTTACCTTCACAATGATGTCCAATTTGTGAGGATCCTGCATTTGTGGGATGAGCAGCACAGCTGACTATGTGGGTAGCGCCCAAGTGAAATTTGCCAAAATTCTCTGCCAATGCTAAACAGTGTATTCTGTTGGTACTGACTCTTGTTTTCAGTTCCAGGTGCTGCCAATCAGGCATCACAAGACCAGACCACAGGATCACAAATTAATCCGTTTCATTCTGAAAAGTCAGTGTTTTCAAAACCAGCATGGCTCAGTTCAAAATTTAGTTTCAAAACAAAACTCCTCATCTGTCCTCTGACATGGTTTTGATATCAGATTATTTGCTACCAATCGGTGCTGCCAATCAGGCACCTGATGTTTCTCAACGTGATAGCATCAACAAAAGTACAAGATGCAGTCACAGAACATTACAGGTGTGTAGTTGAGCTCAAAATGAAGGCAGACGCCGAGGATAGCTGTGGACCGAGCAGAGGAGCTGGAAGTACGGGGGAGCGAATTCACAACAAGACTGTACAAATAAGACAAAAAGAAGATAAAAAGAAATGCTGAATCAAGTTTGTGGGAAAAGTATAACTTAAACTGAATGAAACCACAGTCACATTGTCTAATGATGAGGCTTGGAGACATCTTACTATTGCATTATGTTGTAGTTTACTTGAATGTACATGACAAAAGTGCTAATTAACCATTGTATAACAAAAAATGCACACCTAACTGCGATCTCAGTGCTCTTGTGCTATTTGCACATATCTAAATATGGTAATATGTGTATATTTGGCACCAAACTGTCCTTAGCTAGCCAGAAGACATTGTCCAGGTCTCTAAGAGTACCTGAACCAAGGGTGTGTCCCTGTTCCTTAGGGTTATTATTTTCATTTCTTCATGGCTCATTGCATTTCAGAGAATTAAGAAGTGTAATAGATCTTGTTTAATGTGTCATCAATGCAATATTGTGTGAATAATAAGTGCATGTGTGGGCCACTCCTTGTTGTGAGGGTGTGTTTGCTTCTCAGTAATCATTTGCTTACCATTTAACTTTTTGCACACTTTTCATTTTACTTTGGAAACAAATCATCTGTACAGTATGTCCTTAATGCTAACCGTTTCAGTACAGCAGCCTTCCTCTGGCATTTACCTTAACGGGGAACATTCTTCTGTTTCACAACTGAGACCCTACAGCTCATTTAGGTATAAAACAGATAACTGTGCATCCACAAATTCAGTCTCCCATTCACCGTCTATGGAGCAGCTCCAGACTTTATACCCTACGCCATCACAAGTTTGAGACTTTTTCTGGCTTTCAGAGAGAGTAGCTTATGTTCGCTAACATTGATTGAACTTTTCTAGGCCATGGAAATAGCATTTTTCATTTAGGTGGTATTCCCCTTTAAGTCATTTGAAGTGCTGTGATGGCGATCTCCATGCTGTATTATGTCTCATAAGTTGTTGCAGCAACTTTTGGGTTGATACCATTTGTTGCACAGATTTGGTGCTAAATTTAACTCTTTTCTTACCACTTTGAGATTTGATAAAAATGATCACTAATCCCTCCAAAATACCACATTAAGACACCAAGACCTTGAGGAACACCACAGAAAAAGCCATGAGGTGATTTGGGATCAACAACTTTTGACATTATGAGGCTTCTGCAGAAATTGCACTTTTCTGCGATTGGATGGTGACCACTTCTGTTCTGGAAACTGCTCAGAAACCCCCTTATTGTCAGTCTACCTGGTAAATACATCATCATCTGAATGCTCCAGGTCTCTAGTTTGTGGCTGTAAAGTTTTATGAGGCTGAGATTATCCTAGAGGTCATCACAGGTCACTTCATACAGTGAGGACAAATTTAAAAAATGGTCTCACATTGCATCAACAAGAATCACAGCTTTACAGTGATACCCAATTTATGTAATTCAAGACAGTTTATGGACCCCGGTATGGAGAAATATTCAAACACACCATTTTTAGAATAGGTCAAAATAACACATTTATACTGCATGCAAAAACTCCATGGAGTTTGCCAAAAGCTACATGTGATTATCATAAAGTGGGCATGTCTGTAAAAGCAAGACTCGTGGGTACCCATAGAATCCAATTATATTCACATATCTTGAGGTCAGAGGTCAAGGGGCCTCTTTGAATATGGCCATACCAGTTTTTCCTCGCTAAATTTCAGTCCCAACTTTTGAGCGTTATTTAGCCTCCTTCCTGACTTGGTAGCAGGACGAGATTGTTACCGATGAGTTCCTCAAGCTTTCTAGTTTCATAAATCTGTAACTTCACTCTCGCCCTAAAACTGAACCTGCTAGAGCCTCTGAAAGACAATAGGTCAGTCAGGTCTCAGGGGTGGTACTTGGTAAATCTTGGTACTTTTACTTATCAGTTATTCTCCTGCAAAGATGACAGCGATTACATTCCCTATTACAATGCTCCTTAATTTGAATTTCAAGCTATAGGTTGATAGTGTTCTTCAAAAACCTTTTTGTTATATTTGTTGAAATTCTCATTACATCCTGACAGTTCTCAATAAATCAATTACCAATTTTAAGAAAAAAAATCTGCTATCTGTGGCTGTCGTAGGACTGTTATAAGCCTGTTCAGTCATTTCATTCGGCCCTAATGTAATGATTTAACGGCCTACTTACCTACCTGCATGCACTCTGCCAGTCTAACATAAGATGTGAGTACTAACAATAGCCATGTTTTTTGTTTATCTTCAGGTCGTAAATATTGCATTTGTGCACACTAAACATTATGTAACATTTGGAGCTTTCTGGCATGTGGTAGGACTTGTCTGATTGTGATATTATTTCTGCACTATGCATTAGTATGACTTTTGAGTTGATGCCAGCTCGTGAGTGTGAATTGACATATTTATTACAGAGAGACAGAAGCTGATTGTGAATTAATTGGCAAAAGCTCTGCCGGTATCATGCTTTGAACATCACTGCATGTAATATTTGTTGCAGGCCAGTGGAAGCAGTGTTGTGATCACCTCATGAAGATTGAAATGCAGATCTCCAGGAAAGCCATTCCAGTGAAGCAGGGATCGCTATACCATGAACTAGGTAGTGTAACACGAGAGCGACTCCTGCGTCATATAGGCACACTGCTACCTCCCAGTGAATCCAATCAGCTCTCTTTTTGTGCGGTATTAGTTTAAGCAGACTGTGTTTGTCTATTATTGTGACTTAGTTGAAGATCAGAACACATTTATGTAGAAATCCAAGTAATCCCAAAGGGTTCACATACTTTTTCTTGCAACTGTATGTCCATGATTCTGACCCACAATCCTCTGCACAGTGGATATATGAGCAAGAAGGCCAAAGTTCAAGGCGCACTCTTATGACAAAGTAGTATGCCACAGTTGTATGTATCCTGCATGCAACAGTACGTACTTTGTGAGCAGCTGCAGCTGCAGTATGGACTAAAAGTAAAATGAAAAAGTATGAGATTTGGAATGCAGCCAAAGAATTGACAGTGATTTGTGGATATCACTATGAGCAACAGCTGTCACATACAAGTAGTCATGTGATCCATTGTTAATACTCCTACTATCCTCCTCTTTGGGGGCCGTAACTTCTTCTTTTTAGTTTTTTTTTGACCCCGGGGGCCCCCCCCCTTTCCCCCCCCCCGCCCCCAAAATAAATTTGATCTATTTTCTGAGAGGGGCCCCTTTTCCCCCCTTGCCCCCCCCCGGGCCCCCCCCCACAAGCCCCCCACCCCCCCCCCCCCCGGGGCCCCTTCCAGGAGCCCCCCCCTCCCCCCCACCCCCCCCCCATTTTTTCAATTTTTTTGACCCTTTTTTTCATTTTTTTTTTTTTTTTTAAAAAAGGAAAAAAATTGAATTTCCCCTAGCGGGACTAATAAAGACTATCTTCTTCTTCTTCTTCTTCTATTCGCTGCTTTAACACAGACTTATACTTCACTGTGACTGATTGCACTTCTCAAGCAAGTTTCACGAGTCTGCTAGTTGACTTCATGTGGAAATTAAGTAGAAACAAATGACTGCAAAAAAATGTGGCATGACTTGTAATTAAGGAGCTAAGACTTGCAAACATATATATCCATGGCTGCATCAGATTGTCACAGCCTGCTTACACATGCACATCTGTCTCTCCATGTAGACAATATAATGAGCTGTGGAATGCGCCGCCTCATTTGGTCACGCTGTGTCTTCATCTGCAGAAAGCTGGAGTGACGCCAGGCCTAAAAGTAGACAAACGGGTTTGAGCAAATAGCAGGATCTAAACGAGATAAATAATGCTGCCCAACGGTGACATGGGACAATGAGCCAGACTCACTTGAATAGACACATTATCGCCAACACCTGCTGACAAAAACATCAGAGCACATACAACTATACTCTATGATAGCAGCCAAGAGGAACTTGCGGAAATTTTTTCCAATCATTAAGACAGGCAGTGAGAAACAAAAACATCCGATAAGGAATTCCCCTAATCAACCACAAAGAATGTTTCTAGTCACAAAGAGAGATGTTTCAAATATGGGATCAGAGTTTGATGTCTTTAAAATGGAAAATTGAAGTGAGACCTTGTCTTTTTTCTTCCTCCTCTTTTTTTAGTAACACCCTCATCTCCCGGAGAGGGTCTTGTGGTTCCAGATTTATCTGTTGAGATCCGCACTTTGCTCTCTTCCTACTACAAGGAAAGGTAGGCTGTCTTGCCACAGCAGACACTCCCTCCGCCATTCGCATTTTTACCTCAGCGTGAATTTGCAGATTTACATTCTCCGGGTTGTATTAAATACATAATCCTCTAAAGCTCTTTACAACACGCATGTTTGTTTTGACACCAACAAGGGTTGGGTTGTTACTGGAAAAAACACTAAATAGGACATGCTACTGACACAGAGGCATGGAAGTGAACAGAAAACAGTGGCAAACAAAAATGTCTGCCTGAATTTGACACTCCCAGACAGACAAGAAGTGTTGAGTGCAAAAGCAAATTCCTGCTTACATACTTTAACCATGTCTATTTGTCAATGCCTATTTTTCTGTCATTTCATTAGACAAAATATGTCAACAGTGTTGATAAGTATGTGAGACGTGAATTCTTAGTAATATCTGACAGTTTTGTCTTTCCAACGGTCTTTCTTCCACAAGGAATGCAAAGGCCTAAGTAAGTCTGTCAGGCTTGGTTGCACTAACAAGGAATCATTTCTAAACCTGACTGAATAATGGTTTAACTTTAAATCTAGCTTAAAAATAAGAAGCATAAAATTAAACCTCTCTTTAAGCGTCAGTTTGTTTTTTTTACTCTAAACCGAGATTAAATTTTAATTTAAACTTGCAACTCCAAATTTAAAATGTGATCCAGTATTAACTCTAAACTTACACCTGAGCAGGTTTAACTTGAACAATCATGGTTTTGCATCTCCTTCATGCTTTGCACACGGGAAAGTTTCAGTTGGTTGTAATCTGCAACCACACCACACAATGCTATTGAATATGACACACTTTAAGGAACAGACTCGGCCCAACTGAGTTTCTCTTTATTCCTTATTGTGCTGTTGTCTGATTTTTTTTTTTTTAATTATTATTTGGCCATATTGCTTCATTAATTTGGCTGACAAGTTTATCCTTGAAGGATGAGACATTAGAGCTTCTCTGCCGCACCGTCAGGAGTAATGTTAACTAACTTACTCTTTAGTTAGCTAGCTAATGTATTTTAATTTGAGTAAACAAGTATCGTCATATTGATTAAAGTCTATTTGGGTTTACATCAATCAACTTGTACCCCCAACTTAAATTATATTTCCTTTGGTGGACATTTTCTTTGAGCTTGCCTAAGCACAAATATGAAAAAAGATCCCCCTAAACAGTAGTGCCATGTGCCCAAATATTAGATATATTATAAGATAAGATAAGATGAACCTTTATTAATCCCCGTAGGGAAATTCATTATAAGAAAATGGCTGTATTTCAGAAACTACAGAGCACAATCAAGTAGGCTATTAGGTATCTATCAGCTCATAACAAACTGAATATCAAATTTAAGCACACATATGTGATGTAAAAAATATTTCATATGTAAAAAATAAACCTAAGTATATAAGTAGTAAATGATAAAGCTTTTTTTTTTTTTTTTTAAATCCCAACTGTAATTATGAATAAAAGTGTGATTTCTCATGATCGAAAAATTTTAAAGTTAGGTACATGCCCAAAGTATGTCTATACCAAGACTTTTGATCAATTTGTGTCTTTGGACACAAATGGGTTGAACTGAAATTGGTTTTTAACTGTGCAGCAGAGCTCTGCTTAATTCATATACAGATGTACTAATTTTAAACCTAGTTTTGCTAAAGGTGATTTGAACTGATGTTAGATTAAATGAATCCTTGCTGATGCAACTTAACCTGAGTATTGCATACTGCCTGCTATTTCAGTCTGTTTTAGTAGCAGTATGAGGTGTTAACAGTGAAACGGTGAGTAACAATGAAATCACGTCAATTACTGTTGAATTACTGTAGGAGGCTTAATTTTCATATTATGAAGCTTGGAGTGATTCAGGCTTGGTTTTAATTACATATTATTATTTCTTGTTTGGTCAGTACGTTCACTATCATGGAAAAAACAACAAACAATGACCTAGGGCACAAACTGTTCTTCTGTGCACCTATTGAGGTCAGCAGTGACGTGACTTCACACTAAGCAAGATAAATACGTCCTTTACACAAACACATAATGGTCCTTTTATACAATGTGGGCTATGTC
The DNA here is from genome assembly GCA_947000775.1 of Pterois miles. Classification (NCBI taxonomy): domain Eukaryota; kingdom Metazoa; phylum Chordata; class Actinopteri; order Perciformes; family Scorpaenidae; genus Pterois; species Pterois miles. The sequence goes on along the minus strand of CAMQGK010000514.1, from coordinate 6,052,398 downwards.
TTCAAACCCTGACTGCTTTCCAGACAATTTGACTTCTTAGAATAGCAAACACTCAAAGTTGCAAGTTTAAGTCGACAAATAATGCACCTGAGTGTCAAATGCTGCAGATATTATTGTTTGGGACTGTGATTTGTGTTTGTGTACAGAGAAAGGCCAGAGATTGGTCAAAAGATGTCCTGGAGAACAGGTTGTACTGGAGATTGTGATAGTTGATATATGTGAAGTAACAAGCTAAGACTCTGACAAAGATTTTACAATGCTGGCTTTGTGTAACTGTGAATGCTTTGTCTGGAATGTTTATTTTTCCCCCAGTATTCTAGTAATGAGTGAGACCTCTGTCTGTATTGCACAGCTATGCTGTACAAGGTTAGACGCTAGACAGTTGCTAGTTAGAAATAAAAGCCCATGAAAAAATGTTGGCTTTTACCTGTCTGCGAACCGCGGATACCGTGAATGTGGACGTTTCTGCATTCGGTCAGAGCAATGAGTGATTCACAGAGAATGGGACCATATTGAAAGTTACATGTTGTGTAATAACGAGCAAGAAAATCTGCAAAAGGCAGACGGAAGGGGTGATGGGAGGGTCAAACAAACACAGGACCTTCACCCAGGAGACTGCTGTTTGTGTCCCGTGTGAAACCAAAAGTAAACATTTACTTTACACTTGTTATGTTGTTACATTGTTACCTTTACATTGTCACATCACATTGTTATGTTGTTATGTTATATTGTTACATTACATTGTTGGCTTATGTTGCCTTGTTATATTATGTTCTTACATTACATTGTTGGGTTATGTTTACGTTGTTACGCTACGTTGTTACGCTACGTTGTTACGCTACGTTGTTACGCTACGTTGTTGCTCGTTGTTACGCTACGTTGTTACGCTACGTTGTTACGCTACGTTGTTACGCTACGTTGTTACGCTTTGAATCTAAAAAAAAGGACTTGCAACTAGTGACAGATTTATATTTAAGCCTGGAAATGTACACTGCAGAGATAATACAATTTTTGACATGTTTTAATTGATTATTAAGTTGTTTATGATCATTTTTGAGAACACAAGCAGCCTAATCATGCCATATGACTGTTTCATTTAAAATGAAGCTAAAATACTGTAGCATAAAATGCTGTCTAATCTATTGTTGTAAATCAGTTTGATTAATGGGCAAACACAAAACATATAGTGTATCCTGCCTGGAGAGTGACGCAATGATATCCTTGAAGCAGTGAGTTGGCAAATAATGTTCTGTGCCTGCTCCAGTAAGTAAAAGGATCATATCCTCATACCAACCAATGCCCACATGAGAAGTTGGCAGCGTCACAGCTTTAGCTGCGGTTTTAACAGATATGTTCACAAATAACTTCAACTATCAGGAAGATGTGGCATCTACTGGCTTTATGGGCTGCGATGTTAATTGGGATGTGTGTTTGTTCTCATTTCCATATACCTGTTCTTGCAGTTAATTTTACATGCTCAGTTAGATATTAAAACAGAAACAGATTGGAACAGATAAAGTAAGGATTATTTCATGCAATTTAAGAACTACGTTGTTTTTTTAAAACATTGCACAACAGTTTTCTTTGTTTGTCTTTTTTACAGTTATTGATGGCCCTGCCACAGTCGCACTGGAGGAGTGAGAAACTGCTCTTATTTTATTCATTTGTGGTTACTACGCCTGGTCAAGGAAACGGACATGGACATGATAAATGGTGCTATTTCAAAATCTGCAGAGGACAAACTTACTGTTAATATCAGCTATTTTTCATTCTTCTACCTCTCCTCTCTGAATCGTAACCGTTTACCCAACCAGCCATATTTGTGAAGAAAAAAAAAGTAGTGAAAAGTGTGTGTGAAATACCAACCCAAAACTGAATGCATGGCCATTTTAAATGTACCACTGTCTCGAAATATTGTACAAGTGGCCTGTCACAATTATTCTGTTGACTGTAAATCAGTTCCTGTAGTTTTACATGAATTTGCCCAAAGTTTGGGACGTCTGCATTGACAAACTAGAGACTATTCTGCCACTGATGTGTTGCTCAGGTAAGACAAGTGTATGACAAAGCCACTACAAAAATCTGCTTTCTCTCTGAAACTGATTGGTGGGTCATTTAATACAGGGACAAACAATAAACACATAAATACAAGCAGTTAACGTTTACAGATGCTTTGCCTGTGTCTTCATGATCCTGGAGACTGAAGCGTAGTTGTGATCAAAATTATTTGGCATCACTTTACAGGTATGTGTGACAGTTGAGATGAAAATAGAGGCAGAGTTCAACAATGGGTGTGGACTGAGCGAGGGCGGCGGACGTAGAGGGGCAGGAAGTGTGGAAGGGCCCCCCCCCACTTTGCGCTCCTGGCTCGATTTGGCGTCACAACTGGTGTGATCTCATGGTGATAAGATGCTGTGATTGATTCAGCCGTTCCCGTCTTTCTTGGCTTTCGCACTAAAACCACAGACGCCATTTATCCTGCTTTGACCTCTCTGCTGAGTCATGGGTCCCGTAAGACAACATTATTTATTTGTTGACATCCTTCATATAATGAACATTGACCACATTATGGCCACACCTCCCAGAAGCCATTTCAACTTGATACAGTATGTGTATACAGTATGTTTACCTGACACAGATTCCTCCTTGCATATCCATGACAAGGTGAAGCAATTCAATATCAGTCATTGGCGTTTAACAGCCAAGGTGTTTAGCTTCTACATGTCGTCTGATTCTTCAGTCCACAGCTAGGATAAAACTGAAACACCAGCACACTGCTCAGGTTCAGATTCGGTCCAGTAGCAACACACTGCTTGAGTTCAGTAATCAGGGGTATCAGCGCAAATAAATTAAGTTTATTTCAAAATGCTGTAATTTGAGTTTTTAATACCAAAATGCAGAAAAGTTGAAAGGGTTTGAACACTTTCAAAATAGACTGAGCAGTGTTTTCTATTGTAAATTACTAATAAATCCATAAACTGAAACAGTAGCCTACTATTTTTAACTTGAACCTGTAATTCAGGTCATGTTGTATCTAAGGATGATAAAAAATGTTCTCATACTCTAACCTCAGTGTTTTACGAGTGTTTGTAACATGCATGCACCATATCGTGCCAGGTCCTCTGTGTCATCGTCCTCTGTGGAACTAAAATTATTTTGGCATATTGTAAGTGTTTCACCGGAAATGTGAAAAATTGACTCCCCACACAAAGAGGTGTCTGAGTTAAGCAATAACTTGCTGTGAACACTTGCCTAAACATGTTCACACCGGATTTCTCACAGTCACCACTATCTGTATCTGGTGGCTCATTCAACATGGCTCCTCTTTGTTAATGGCGCCATTCAAATGAAAAACATTTTCAGGACAATGAACCATAATAATAATCACAGGACTCTTGTGATAATAAGCAATTTGCACACGATAATCTGTGTTTTTTAAGGTTACAGTGAAGGGAGTGTCTGTTCTGCGTCCTTGTGGTCGCACCTGAAGATTCCACACACAGCACATTGAATCTGAGAATACTAATTATAGCAATAACAATAACATAGTAGACTTCAGATAAAGCATGTGGGAATGACGATCTAAAAATAAACTTTGAGGTTTCTTCTTTTGACATCAATGCTTTTCCAGTGTTTCCTCATACATAGTAGGATGTCCATGAAATGTTGATGCCACAAGTAACAAACAAAGATTTTGATATAAATAATCAAAAGCAAAGTGTCTCCTGTGCGTCAGTGGCGGACTCAGGCTGTCTGAAGGTCAGGGGCGAAAAAAAAACTGCTTGCAGTGGGGCACAGTGATGACCCAGTGCAAAGAAAGTTTTCATGCATGCTTCATGTTTTCTCCATTTTCATGGCACACACTGGTGCACTGTATATTGTTTTCTCCACTGGAAGGGCACTCTGAAGGGCACTTCATCATACTTCCTCAACTGGAAGGACAGCCTAGAGGGCACTGCATCATGTTTTCTCCACTGGAAGGGCACCCTCAAGCACACTTGATCACATTTTCTCCACTTAAAGGGCACCCTAGAAGCACATTATCATGTTTTCTCTACTGTAAAGGCATCCTAGAGGGCACTTCATCACATTTTCTCTGCTGAAAGGGCACCCTATAGGCACATTATGACATTTTCTCCACTGGAGGGACACCCTAGAGGGCACTTCATCATATTTTATCTACCATAGGGAAATCCAAGAAGACACTACGCTTAATATGCCTCTTCCAACCATAAGATAAATCTCCAAAAGGAAGGATTAATAAGCTTGATAAAATATAATTGTAATTGTTTGGATTCATGTAAAAACACCTCGTAGTGTGATGTGAGGAGACCAGGATCAACAAATGAGTCATGCAACTTCAATTTTATGTATTTGAATTTATTTAGATTTACATTATAATTTAAGTATTAAATGTATAAAGTATTAAATGTATTATACAAGGACCATTAGTACAGAAAACCCCCCAAAAGGTCAACAGTACTTCTTAAACCAAGCTCTGCTCCTCATATGAATGAATTGTTATTCATTACATTATATTTTTTACTAATATGACACTTGCATATTGAATGACAATTAAATGTAATTATATACCAAACTGAGACCTTCAGTAGGGTACAGTATATGAAAGAGCAATGTAGCATGGCTTAGCTTTAGTGTGGTGTTGGAGTGAACTGGTCTTCACAATGAACTGGAGATGATTTTCTTCAGCTTCATCACCTCTTCGGTGGTGAGGTGCAACAGAGAAGTGGAGTTGGGATTCAACATAAGCACATTTGAGGGAACCATGTCGGACTTCTCCTTCCCTCCCTGCACTGAATCCACATTATAGGATGTTGAGGCTCCAAAGTCTTGCTGGACTGTGTAGGGATTGGAGTCAATGTTCAGTGGGACGGGGGAAGCCTCGGTTTCTTTGTTGTAGGCATCCCAGTAATTTGGGGGGTTTGAGATGTATGACTTCCTATCAAAGGGATAGACATCCTGGGTGGCTGCATTTTTCAGAATACCACCCGAAGGCAAAGGCTTGTAGGTGGTGAAATGATTGTGGCTTGTGTTGATTGATGGATGATTACCAGTGCTCGGGGTGGTTGGTATGGGGCTTGGCAAACTCTTGTGCATCAGCCGTAGATCCTCAGCAGATGAGCTCCGGTGTTTTAGATTTGTGTGAAATGTCAGGCCGGCGGGGAGGACATCTGTGTCGGAACAGTTTCTTTGTTCCGAGTGTTCCTCCTGAGGAGGAAAAGTAGGGTGCTGCTTAGCTCCATGCATCATGGCTGAGGACCCACACAACCTGAGCCAGTTATGAAACACAGACAGCGGGACTTCAATTTCCATCTTTCCTCCCTTCTCTTGAGGAAGGCTGGGAAGTAGGCGACTGAGGTTGAGCTCCCTCACCGGTGGACTCCCCTCTCTCTCTACTTTTTGCTGGGTGGTTAAATCTGTTTTCGGAGAGCTGGGTTTTTGTGGCATTGCGGTGGCGCCTTCGTCTGTTCTCAGTGTCGGAGCGGAGTCATACGTGGGGCTGCTTGGGGCTGTTATAGGTTTGACATCGACGACGTATGCCTCCCTAGCTTTCGCAGGATATGAATATTGTGTGTCTGCTAAACCTTCTTCACCATCTTGTGTCTCACATTCATCATTTCTCACCACCTGCGGGTGATGAGCAGTGTACAGGGGGGATGGTTTATTCAGAAACTTTGGGTTCTTGCTGGATGAAGGAGGGGTGAACGATGAAGCGGGGTTGCTGTTGGTTTCCCGCCTTGATTCTTTAATGCTGAGGTTCAAAGGCTCTGACAGTCTGGATGTGGTCTTGTACTGTTCAGCCAGGAAGCGCAACTGCTCCAGTGGCTCCTTAACCCTGTCTACTGGGTTTAGAGATGGGGAGAACGGGAACCAGGGCTTGGGGGCAGGGGAGCTGTGTGGTGTCAACACTGAGGGAGGGAGAGGGATATGGGGGGCCAGAACGGCGTGGCTTGGATGATAGTAGGGAGGGTAGTGGGGTGGCAGAGGGAAGACACTGTCATGGAGGTCTCGCTGGAGGTTACAAGGGTTCTGTTGGAAAGATAAGAGATCTGTCAGAGGTTGAAGTAATTGTTGAATATTTTAGGGAATATCCTTATTCACAGTCTTCACAGACTTAGATGAGAAGCTTGATACCACTCTCATGTGTATAAGCGAAATATGAAGATACTACCAGCAGCACCTTAGCTAAGCTTAGCATTAAAATGGGTAATGGTAAAACAGCCTTGCTCTGTCTAAAGGTCTAAATCTTAAAGAGATTTGAAAAGCTCAATAATGCACACTAATGAACTTGTGATACCTTGTTACATGTTATATATTACAAAACCCAACACAGTGGAGACTTCAGGACGTTCTCAGTTTTACAATTTTACAGATTAAACAAACAAAATATAACATGTTAAATACTTAACTTTAAAGGTGCTGGTAGGTGGATTTGTTACCTTGTGAAAGCCAGGCTAGCTGTTTCACTCTATTTCCAGTCTTTAAGCTAATCTAGGCTAATCTGATGCTAATAAGCATATAAGCAGCTGATAATAAGAATATTTCCAGAGACAAACTTTTGCTTTAATGTATTGTTAAATACACCATAAAAGAAAAAAAGGTTGAACTAACTGGGAATATGGGATTATTGGGCTCTTACAGTAACAATTGCAAAGATTTTTGTTTAAATAAATGTCCAAGTCACTATTTCTCGCCAAATGATATGGAGTCCTTGCATTTGCACAGGACAATCTCACTCCCAACTCCCTAAGGGTACCCCGCTTGCATTGCTTTTAGAGGGGAAATACAGTCATTACATTTATAATGCCCTTTCAAAATAAAAGTGTTCTCAAAGGAAGTTAGGTTTAGGCAACACAACAATTTAGTTAGGTTTAGGAAACCGTGGTTGATGTTAACACGTGACTACCGAATAACTAATGGCTCACATGACTAGTGGTCACGTGACTCAGGACTATGAGACAAAGTAAGTCACCAGTTACTTTTAGTTTCACACAAGAGACAAACAGTGGTCGCCTGAGTGTGAGTCCTGTGTTTGTTTGACCTCTTGTGCCTGCCCTTAGTGGACTCTCATGTTCTTGATACATCACATGCTCTAACTGTCGAGTAACTCTGCGGGTGAGTTTAAACTGGGGTTAGTTGAAAGCCCAGTTTAAGGGCGTCTCTGTGGTATTTGATGAGTTTTGCGTGAGAAAGGGTTGATTCGCAATATTTCAAACCATTTCAAAAAATCACAAGTGGCACTCTTTGGGAAGTCACATCTGAAAACACACCTGCAATTAACTGCTTATTGCCACAGGTGCCGCCAAAGAGAAGAAACAGAGATTGTAACTTGAAGTTTTTGTTGCAACAGAACCAGAAAATTGAAGAATAAACTGCTTATTAAAAATTTATCACCACATTAAATATTTAATTAATGTGAACCCACACAGCCACTTCAGGGTCTTATTAGTCACCATTTATTGTAATGAAGAATATTTATTTACTCATAATCACATCAGTCTAAATTTGTGTTGAGCGTGAAATAATACCAACCTGGAGCAGAGGCATGGATAGCAGCTTGCGTTTCGCCGGCCTCTGGCCATCATCGTGCTCTTTGCTGTAGTTGGCATAGTGGAAGTGCTTTGACTGATTACGAGGCAACACGTTCACCAATATGCCTGTTACGTGGCATTCGTACGGCAGAAGCAGCCTGCACAGGGAACACATGGATCAGATGAGCGCTCTGGGAAAACATCCCACCCACTCCAGCTCTCAGCCTGACAAATGCACATTGTTTAACTCACTTCTCGTAGTGTCTGCGGGTGCAGGTGGCTGCACTTGTGCTTCGAGGGTTTCCTCCAAGCGTGTTGTACACTTGTTTCCACAGCTGCTGGGCAGTCACCTGGAAGAGCGCAGGGCATTTTACCTATGACTTCATAATTAGCAAGAATTTTAATATGAATTAGTATTAGAGTGAGTATTAATGTTAGCAAAACCAATGGCTAAACCAATCATAATAATTTTATCGTTAGCAAAATTTAGTACACTTCTACTGTTGGTAATATTAATAATATAATAATCTACGGTAAAATGGAAATATTTGATTACCTGGTGGTAGCCACCCAAGTCTCTGACAACCTTGAACATCACAAACAGATCAACTGAAAAATAAAGAAAATATATTCAATTAAATACACTTCATTATTACAATGTGGGGCTATTAAAATTTTAGAGATTATTATGCAGATCATTTCCTCAATTAACTGACTGGTTTGTTTGTTCTATAAAATGTCAGAAAATGCGATTGAGTCCAAGGTGACGTCACGTCACCCAAACATATTCAATTTACAATGACGGCAAACTCTTATATTCAAGCAGCTAAAAGAAATATATGGCATTGCTGCTTAAAAATCACATAAATTGTTGATAGATTATTTGACAGTTGCAGGTTATTTTATAAAATATTGTTTTAGAAATTGAACAGGGTTATTTTACTTTAAATCATATTTACTGTAATTTTGATTATAATTACTACATAGTGTATATATATATATATATTCATAATACCATACAGTTGTAGTAAATGAAATGTTGAAATAGTAGAGGACTTTTTAAATGCATAAAACAAGTGAAATGTGTTAAAAACAACTTGTGTCTTAAAGTAAGATGAATAATATTTATTAGTACTTTGTTTGAAGCCCAGGTTTGGGATTCTCTCTATGGGCGTATCTCTCTTCTTCATGAACAGGTAGAGATCTTTAAGGAACTGTTCCTCTGTGATCTCCTCCATCGGCTCTTTGGTTCTCTCCGGTTGGATCTCTCTGTGTGCCATTTCCATGTGTGCCTGAGAACACGAGCAGAACCCAAAAATATGATAATCGGGACTAATGGTTAATATATCTTCAAATGATCCTATCACAGTTGTGTTTTTGATTAAATCTAAAATACGATGCATAGCGCTGCTTCACCACGCATGCCTCAAGACCTGAGATTCTCCGGTGATAATGCCTTACTGTTTCCAGTCGTCTTGACTGATGATTGTCAAACACGTCCAGATTTTTCACCATATATCAAAGTTATCAATATGTTTGGATATGCCTCAGTTGCGTCAACCTCATCCCTTGAGACAACATACCATTGATATGAGGCTCAAACGTGGCATCAATGCCCTCTTTCATTCCCTAGTTTCCATTGTTTTTGTGACATGTCACTATGCTCACACACAGAATCTATTTTTAACTATTCCAGTTTCAGTTCAGAATATTTGTTAACTTCATTTACTTATTATGTATTTTATCATTCGCTACTATCATTAATTTACTACAATCATGTTATGATCGTCATGCTTCTCAAACTCATGGATGTAATTATGAATCACGGCAAAAATGACAACATATAACAGATTATTCATACACAGTAAAATTGACCAGAAAATACAGGGCAGTAAGTCTTGGCACCACATTTTTTAATTAAATAATTAAATAAAACCAAAGAGCATCTCTATTCTAGATTATGTCTGAAATATTGTTCCTCACCTGTGTTTCCATTGTGAGAATAAGGATGGATCATATTATTGCATTGCCCTGATGATCAGAGAACAAGCTGTTGCAGCGTACAGACTGGTGATCCCGCAGTGTATTAAAAAAGACAAGAAATCACTACAGCCAGTTATCGTTGTCGTGCTACGACAGTCACACACCTGTGCCGAGTATCTGTGTGACAATGTGGGTAACTGACAGAAGGGGTGTTTACTCCAACGTCTTCCTGCTGAGATTGCTATCGTCAGACCAGCTGAACCTGTTCTTGAGCATGTTCCCAAAAACGGTACACTGAAATTCTCCACACAAATTGGCAGAATCGTGTGGAAACCAGTGGAAATTTGTGTCCATTTAACAAGAAGTATTGTTGAAAAAAAAGTCCAATTTAAATATTTATGGACTTACTATCACCAGAGGACAAATCAGAGCCTATAAAATCAGCCACTATTTATCATTTCCTCATTGGGAGATGTGTATATGAATGCATTTTATTCTAAAAACACTACAGTGTCACTCTAGGTTTTACATTTGCAGGTAAGTTAAACTTACCTGCATTTTAATATTGCATTACAGTCTTAACATATACCTTTTTGGTATGTTTATTAACACTGACAACATATTGAGTCTGGTAATTATCAATGTAGAAACAGGAAATGTGAGATTTTGACAACTGACTAAATGTACAAAGTGGTTGGGACACATTGCATAATGGTGACGTGCCTGTTTTTACCGTTTGAATGTGGAACACTTTTTGCAATTATTACAATTATCTCAGTTAGTTTAGGCTATTTCCATTTATGGTGTGTGCTTTTGAACAACTAGTAATTGCCTTGACCTTCAGTGTCTTGTTTTATTGGTGCAATTAGGCAAACCCAATATCGCATCTCCACCAAGTCTTTTACATTCATTAAACAAACAAAAAGAGTCCTTTACAAGTCTTTCATCACAAAGCTATGACCCAATAATAATTTAACCCTCTAAGACCCACAATAAACTTGTTTTTGTCTGTTCAAGGGGGTCCAGGGGATCTTTAGGAGGAGATAGCAGGTCAACATTTCATCTGAAAGCTGGGAACCTGAAGATTAATTTGAGATGCAGCTTAGCTATGTGTGTCAAGTTGTTCTAGTCATAAATCAGAAATAAACATGAATGAATGAATGCTTTACACTGAATTATAAATGTGTATAAGGGTTTCAAACTTTATCATCAAAGTATATGATTTCCATCCCTGTGCTCTATTTTATGTTACCATTTGTTACACATACATTTGGTGCTAAATTTAACCTGTTTTTACCACTGGATAATTGATAAAAATGATCAATAATAAAATCTAAAATACCACATTAAGACATGAAGACCTTGAAGAACACCACAGGCCGTGCTGTGATTCGGGATCAAAAGCTTTTTGACATTTGGAGATTTCTGCAAGAATTTTTCAGCGATTGGATGACGAACACTGCTCAGAAACCCCCTTATTATCAATCTACAGAGGAAAGCCATCCACCCTCTGAATGCTCCAGGTCTCTAGTTTGTGGCTGTAAAGTTTCACGAGGCTGTGATCATCCTAGAGGTCACCACAGGTCATTTTATACAGTGAGGTCAAGTTTCAAAAAACGGTCTCACGACAATGAAATGGCTCCTATGGGGACTAACATCATCACACATGAATATAATTGGGTTCATTGGATCCTCAAGTTTTGTAGCTTCATGTGATATCTGTCGCTTCACACTAGCTCTAAAACTGAAGCTACTAGAGCCTCTGAAAGACCGTAAAATCAGGATTAAACTGTCTGCTCTGTCTATATGTTGGCCATATAGACAACCACCAGGAGGAAAACAAGCACCACAGTTTGCAACCAAGGGCTGAAACACTAACAAAATACACAGCTAACTAAAAACATTAGATGTCACCATGTCAAAGGATTATTTTAGCACCCTATGTTTACCAGGGGTGCAGCTGACCTAAAATGATGGTGGAATGGGACAACTAAGGTAATGTATGTTGGCTATGTGTTATCAAGTAACTGTATGAGCTAAAGCACTTGCAAACACAATACTACATAGCTATGTGATGTGGACCAACCACGTTCCTTTAAAGTTACATAATTTGCATATACTGTCAAAATGCTATACAATAACTCCCAGCCTAAAACTGTCATGTAGACAAAATGCTGTCTGCATATGTAACATTCAGTCAGTAGGTTTTCCCAGTTTTGCTGCTTATGCCTCAGGTTTTATTGTCCGTATTCTCAGTTTTTGGGTTTGGCAGCTAATAGAAATTTATTTCTGGGTTCCTTGATCTGTTGGCAGTGCATCCCACTACAAATCAGCTTTTAGACACCTGTCTGTTGTTTGCTAGCAGAGAAAAGTGACAAGGAGGCACCTTCACGCCATACAAAGTCAATGGAGAATGAGGAATTGTTTTCCCCTGCGGTGCGGGTAGAACTTAATTGTCAATCAGTGTGCTGTCAATGTCAGAAATGCTGTGGAATATAGCCAAATTTCTCATTGGGGAAACTGCCCAAATGGTACAAAAAGTTCCTCACATTATCAAATTCTTTACTTTGCAAATTAAATACAGAGGAGGCTAGTCCATCTGGGTGGTAAACTGCCATCTGTCAACACCATTATTAAGCATTCTGATTAAAGGAAATAAACAAAATGAGGGTGTTGCCTCAGAGAATGACTACAAGAAAACAGGAACTATAATTATTGGTGAATGTTAATTGTGCTTTCTCTTGTCAGTGCAGTGCAGTTGCACATAGTGAATGGACTACGACATCTGCCTGCGATGTTCAGGTTCAGGGAGTTGTCTGGGTGTGGCAACACTCATATCAAAACACAGTACATTAGGTAACTGTGTGTTCATTGCACTGAATTGTCAGGAATGCAATTGTAGAAACCTGATGTTCGTAATGTAAAAAGGATGAATGGGTGAAAGTTGTCTTAATCCTGGATGACTGGAATTCTGTTGTGATTTCAGCAGATCACAAATATTGCTGAAACAGCAAACAACACATTTACTTCTCTATATTTGCACCAACATTTAGTAGAAGTTTGAGTGATACATGTAGCTCAAATGTCATTGATTTTGGCTTTTGCTTGGAAGAAACAGTTCCCTTGTGTTACTGCTGTTGACATAAAGAGGTCAGAGAAAATATGAATGGATCCCTGCCTAGGAAACTAGTCTATAGGGAGAAAAATAAATAATGGAAATGTGTCAACAAGTGTTCAAAAATAGGCCTGGACACAGTGTATGTATACTGTACAGGGAGGGGTAGCTTTAATGTTTACAGTGTACAGGGCCTCTCCTTGTATATATTAAAGCTGCATTAACTTTGTTTGTATAGACACTAACTCAAATAAATTCCAGTAGCATGACAAGACTGTCCCTCTTTTACCTTACTGCCAGTTCACACTTAGTTCATCACTCTGCAGATTTTTTTCAGGTTTTATCCCCATGGGCGGTGCAAGGACGGGGCTATATGTGGCTGTGGCCCCACCAAGAAATTACATAACATTTGACATACAAGCTTCAATCTGATCTCCTGTATTCAGCTATGCACTGGATTCTCCGGGCCGAGCTGATGCAGAGACATATTTACTGAAATAATCTGTAACTCAGTTTGCTTATGTGTGCTAATATAGCTGTGTGATTAAAAATGCGTGCAACCTTGTCAAGAGGTACCAGAAACTAGTGAAAATAAGGTGAAGGGAGGCATCTACAGAGAGGAAGAAGAGTGGCCAGTAGCTCCTCAGAAACAACCAAAAGGAGGAGCTCAGAGGTCAGCCTGCAACTTGATTCAGAGCTGGTATGAACAGGACTCCTCATTAAAATATTCTGCCATTATAGAAGTAACTTGTTTTCAGCATTTCCTCTCTGTGTTGTATGATTATTGAGATGTGGGCTGTGCAGTTTCTCTGTTATTCTGCCTACAATTTGTCAGTTTTCCAGAGATGCCCACAGTTCATATCTCGCCCTGTAGTACTGTAAGTACTTGGATCCTACCTCCACTTCAGTAAACACAGAAATAGTCTAAAACTACTCTGTTACAAGTCCTGTATTCAAAACATTACTATCAACAGCAAAATGTACTTTAAGTATCAGAAGAATGCAGAATGGCTCCTTTCACAATGCTGAATATAGAATTAATATAATTAATATATATATATTATATTATTAAAACTTAATATAAAATATTATATTCTGTTTTTATCACTATCAAATTAATGTAAGAGCATTTTAATGTTGTCGTTCATCAACATGGAGCCAATTCTAGATACTTTGTGTAATACTGGGTAGATTATTATTGTATATAATACTGCATTATATCTTTTTTTTTATGTAAAAAGTTATTAAAAGCTGTAAGAGTTGGATAAGTTTAGTGCAGTAAAAAGTGCAACATTTCCCTCTGAGATGTTGCTGCTCACCCCTCTACTGATTATGATGTGCACCTGCTGATGTGTTGTCCTCGCTCAGGTGCATCTGATTCGGCCTGATGGAGGGAAACCAATAAAGAGGAGGCAGGAGGCTTAGCTCGCTTTCCACCTTCCAGCTTCAGCAGCAGCTTGGACATGATTTAGATCTTTGGCTTTTGTTAGTTTTTTATGATGGGGCCTGGTGGTCTTGTTTTTGTGACTTTATTTCTATTAGGTTTTGGTTGATGTGGGTGCAGGTTAACTCCGTGGGTCTTATGATTATATTGGAGCTTTTTTGTAAAGAGCCTCTCTGGGGTTGTAACCGATGCAGTGGAGTAGAAGTATAAAGCATCATAAAATCAAAATACTCAAGTGAAGTACAAGTGTGACACAACTGTATTTACATACGTTGTGTGAAAGTCCACCACTGGTCCTATCAGAATCCAATGTGTCTTCATACAACACTTCATATGAAATCTCATGAAAATTAATTCCTCATGTTTTGTGTTTCCTGTCAAAAGTCCAGCTATATGTCAGTTCTACTCATCACATGCATACAGTCTTCAATAAAAACTTTAGTCCTCACATACATGAATAAAGTGTAAAACTGCCAATATGTTCCTTGTTACTGGTGGAGAGTTCAATCATCCAATCCACAAAACACCTCAAACAAAAGTAAATACCAACAGGAGAATTACTTTCTTGCATTTAATTCTTATACCTTGTGCTTCCCTGTAAACAGCTCTGAGCTGAAGGCAAACCAAACATTTCACTGTACAGGGAAACTTATTTTAATGCTTTGACTCTGACTTGACATTTAGATTAAAGTAACTACCGGTGTGATGACTCTTAAGTATGGAAGATTTGACAAGTCAGTGTCTGTTAAAATAACTAGAGAAGTGGTGTTATTTAAGTATGGAGGTTATGTGACAAATAAGTAAATGTTTGGGATAAAATTACTAGGGAGGTGGTTTTAAGTACGGAAGTTAAGTCACAGAGTCAATGATGACGGGACACAAACCGCCACCTCTTGAGTCTTGTTTTTGGACCCACCCATCCACTCGCTGAGCTTGTCGCTCTTTATGCTTCCTGATTCACAGTTACGTGGATTACATACAAATTAATTTCCTGCCTGAACAAATTACATTGCATTGCTTTTCTCAGGTATAGCTATAGCCCAACCAATAAATAATTAAGCCCTCATCAATCAGCAGCAAGACGAAATCCCAGGTGCTGACTGTTTAGCCATTAATAGCTCATTGTTTTGGTTTACAGGAAACACAGTGTTAGCTTGTATAAAACCACACCCAGAACACCATGCATATCAAACACAAAATAACAGAGACAAAGCACAGTATGTGTACTTGGCATTTGATTTGGTTATTATGACAAACTGATTTTTTTTTTTTCTCAGCAGTTTGCGGTTCCACTAAAATGCAGATGGCGATTAAACTTCCAGTATAAATATAAACCTACCAGAAAGGACTCATGACCAGTTTGCTTTATTTCTACTGGATATTTAAAAAGCACATTTTTGCTAGACAAAGGATCGTTGCTGTGTTTGTTTTGGGATTTTTCAGCCCACTAGTAGTCAAATGATTTAATGCAGCTTTAAATTTCAGCAGATTCAAAACCCCTAAAAGTTTCAATAAAATGCAAAAGTAGACGAGAGGAAGACGACGGTGTGGTTTCATGTTTCAGGATCACAATAGACGCCTTTACTGGGGACAAAGCACAAAGAAAAATGTTGACATTTCCTTAATAAGACATTGTGTGACCAAACCTTTTTGACAAGTTTAACCAAACATTTCCTGGATTCCTCAGTTCAAGGCAATTCAAGGACGACTGCTGAGTGAAAACCAGCCTTTAACATAGCTGTATTTATTGACTAATCTTACTTACACTCCATGGTATTATTATAGCCATGTGGCTGTGTGGAAACTCGAGAGATCTGTTCATTTTTTCATCAAGTTGTTTCTGCCAATATGTTTTCACTGAGTCTATAATCCCATTGCATCATCACTGTGGCGAGGCAACGCGTATTAGTATTCACATGGTGTGAGGCAAATTCAGGTTTACTTGCTTTGTTCAGCTGAAGACGCGCTTTAGTAACATCCTATTCATACTATTTTTTTTTTTTTAATTAAAGTTCACTGACAATCTTCAAGGAGTTTTCACAGCATATTTATGTCAGTGTCACAAAATGATTGAATATGATTTTTGCAACAATGTCACCTTCATCCATCAGAACCAAGCAGCAGATATTAGCCTAATTGATGCAGGTTCAGCTGTAGTTGTGACTAATTACATGAATGATGGCCTCCCTTGACCTGGAGCATCAATGTTAACTAATTGCACCTGTGCTTTCCTGCTGCGACAGGTCAACAGGTCTGCAGTGAAAATAGGTCAGCTGCAGTTTTCCAGACATGTTCATGTTTGTCGGTTGGCAAAGAAGACAAAATTAGAAGAATGCAACCCATTTATAGCAGTACTTAATCAATATGAAAAGGGGGTCACATGTGAATGTGGAGCTTTGGAAACAGTCTGAAAGATAACGATCACAAAGTTGTATGATCATCATTAATGTATCCACAAAGACGTGGAACAAAACAAAAAAGTTGTGTAACCTTTATTGTATATAAGAGATGAAACAGTCTAAATGAGATGGATTCAGAGATTTATGTAATTGTGCAATCCCTAACATAAATATTTGAGTAGTAGATAAATATTTTATTAAGATTCAGCTTCACTGGTGCTCAGTGTGGCTGTATTCCTTTTCATTGACAAGCTTTGAACATATTTTTTTCTTTATTTGCACATATATAGTGGTAACAAATAAAAACAAAAGAATCTGGCTGTGATAGATTATAATTCTAATTACCTCCTAAAACAGATCAATCAAACAAGCCAGAAAGTTGACAGTTGTTTTTACAAAGAGCAGTTTCTCATGAGGTTCACACAGTTCCCTTTGTATTGTACTCGAGTGCATTGTGCTTATTCCAGGAGCACAATAGTCGTCTGACTCTGCCGCTCGGATGAAAGGGTTTTAAAAGGAGTCACTGCAACACAGATCAGGTCACTAATTGTATTCACTAATTGTTTGGACCAACCTTAATTCATGCAATGACAGGTCATGTATGCCATTGCTGAACAGTTGCTGCATGCACACTTGGCTTCATACCAGAGCTAAATTGCAATCTCTGAAAGTGTTATTGTTATTATCCCAAGCTCAGCAAATAAAATCTGCCACTAAAACACGGCCCTCATGGCCATCATGGCCATCCAAGCAGGAGATTTTTACTAAAAAATAAATGATCACGTAATGGGCAATTAAACATGAAGTAGTCTTCAATCTCACCTAAATCACAAAGTATATTCTCTTCAGGTAGACCATTAAACCTGGTTGTTTCTGTAGAGATCTTTGACTTTTAGTTAAAGGACAGGGTCACAGTTTTTCAAGTCTGACTGAAAACAGTAGTCACACGCCCATACAAACACTGAAACAGGTTTTACTTTCCTTTAATCACTGTGGATGTTACAGAGACAATGTAATGTGACATATGCTGCCTTCAGATGAGGTCACGTTTACCGTGTTTACAACATGGGAAGTTGTGTACATGATATTAACATTACTGTCCATTCATATGGGCCCAACTCGTAAACATAGCAAACATGACCCTATTTGAAGGCACCAATATTGCAACTCTGTCTCCTAGAAAAGTCCAATCCTGTACAACTAAACTGCATTCTCAATTACTCCTAGATTACAGTTTTAAACAGACTTAAACTGGTTAACGTTGTAAATTGAAAGAAAAGAAAACAAAAAGGCTACGAAACTACTTGGTTAGGTTAAATAAAAAATATTATGGTTCGGCTTAAAATGACTGACACTGAAACAAAACAAAAACGTGACACTGAAACAAAACAAAAACGTAACAAAACTGCTTGAGAAGGTTGAGGCAGCTACTTGGTTTGGTTTATTGAAAACATCATAGTTTGGCTTAAAGTATGTCAGTATTTAAGCTACGGATGTTATTAGTGAATGCTGACTTTTGATACATCCAAAACAAACGTAATCTGAGATGAAATATGTTTTCTTCAAAACATAATACACAATGCTGTTTTTGTTGCGTGGGAATGTTTAATCTTTAATCTTTAATTCTCAGTATTCATGAAGGAACTCCTGCGGTTACGGTTAGTTAAACACTGCCTCTTTTCCTCCATTCCTGTCAAACAAAGAAATCCATGCTCAGTGCTGAGAGATGGAAAGCAAATGTATGAATTACCTGGTAATGATGTAAAATTCTACGGACATTTGCAGATGATGCAGTTATTTCCTGACGAAAAAAGGGATTTTTATGCATTTTAAAACTTCATATAAACGTGAATTAGTGGAAACATTGTGAACAACGTGCAAATAAAGTGCTATACAAGTTTGCTTTTTGAATACAGTCAAAATTATTTCACATCAATTCAGTTAAATTTGTTTACATTCTTAGCGTACTAAATAAGAGTTTTAATGTATTTTTACGAAGTCATTTTTAACTGACTGTCTTCATTAATTTGAGATAAGATTTCAAGTCAAGTTATTCCAAACTAAATTTGAATAAGCCTATTTGAATATTTTCTCTCCCCCACACATTTGCGCCTTGTCCTGCAACCAGTAATTATTTCAGTATTTAATGCAGTGTATCAAGTCACGAGTCATCACGGGCTGAGATTGTCTTGTTTATCAGCTCAAACGTATATGCTATGTCTTTCTTGCATCAGATTTCTAATCACATATTCAGATGCCTATCACGTTCACCTACAGAACTGCATATACCAATGACGTGCAAAGGGTTGAATCTTTATCTATTGTGCTACACAATGGACCTCTGTGACAAGGAAGCTGCAGTGAAAAATAAAATCCCAGTTTTCTCTTTCACATGAAATGTGTAACTGTCCTTCAGCAGATGTGGGGCTGTTCGTTTGACAAATTCTGTTTTGTACTGTGACTGGGGAGCATGGTTTTTCAGAACAGTAATTCAGGGATTTGTCGCATGAGGAGAAAGAGAAATGAGATAATTATGCATCTGGACAGCTTTAGTGATCACATGCAGGCATCTTAAAATCCTAAGCTTTTATTCTATAAAGGCAGAGAGGTGCAGATAGAGGGTTTGAAGTGGGCTGGCTGGAAAACTGTGTATCAGATGAAGAAGTCGTCATGCTTTCATTCTTTGCCTTTTAGGCTAAATATTTCAAAATACGTTGTTTTTGACGACCCCTGCCCTTCCCTGTCAGTTGTTTTCCAGGTACCTGGTGGCACTGGGAACACCTGCTCCCAGTGTTCCCAGCCTATTAAGCCCTGGCTGCTACTAGCACATGTAAAGTGTTGATACTCTGCTTTTATATTGCAATATCTACACCAAAATGTGCTCTCTTAGCTTTCTTGTCCATTTAACTAGTTGACAAACTTGATTTTGATTATTTGCAGGTCATATTTTAAATGTAATCTATTCACATGGATTCACTAGAGTCAAAAGCTGACATGGTGGCTACTCTGTTAAATCTTAGAGCTTAGCTGTTTTTTTTCTCTATCATGAGTGGATTTAGCTACCGCCTGTTTTAGTTATGTAGGATAACAAAAGAAAAAAACAGGATGTGAGCTCATCAAAATGGAGACTCTTCAATCACCAGCCTGGTCTCCTAAAAATTATGCCCACATACAAAGAAACTGTATTGTCAGTTATGTTTTGAGGGAGAACGTTTTGTCCCGGATTAGGCTACATTTGTTTCTGACGTATCACAAATATATTTCTAATCATAGTCTGCGGAAATCCACGCAGGGAGAAAGTCCAACTCAAGACATACTGCCGCTTTGTCACTCCCATTGGACTCACTTTATTTTGGGCATCAAAACCACTGTACTGTACAGTAGTTATCATTGGTGTAACTTTAGGATTAAGCAACAAAACCCCTATAGTTAGGTTTAGGAAAGAACCACATGGTTGGTCTTAAAACTATGTTTGTACCGTGAAAATGACACTGAACGTTGTGAACAAACAGCTGATTGTAATATGAAAGTGAAACTGAACATATGGGACACAAACAGCGGTCTCCTAAATCCTAAATAAGAAATAAGAACAGCGTTTTCGTTAGGATTTGCATGTTCTCCCATTGTTAGTGTGGGTTTTCTCCGGGTTCTCTGGTTTCCTCCCACAGTCCAAAGACACACCAGTTAGATTAATTGAGGACTCTATATTGTCCATAGGTGTGAGTGTGGATGGTTGTGTGTGCGTCAGCCCTGTGATAGTCAGGCGACCTGTCCAGGGTGAACCCCGCCTTCATCCAGTGTCAGCTGGGATCGGCTCCAGCTCCCCCACGACCCCGAATGGGATAAGAAGTTGCATATAATGGATAATGGTGTTTTTGTTAACTTAGAACAAGCCATTTATTTCTAGGTCATCGTCACTGAGTCCACAGTGTTTCTACAGTAGCCCAGAACGGACAAACCAAACTCTTAACTTTACCTGCTTGACTTTGACCTGCCACTGCCGCTCTCTCTCTCTTGCTTTGCCACTCACTTCCCATGCACATACACAACAACTGGCTCTGGGGAGGGTCATTTGCATTACTGAATCGGCCACGTAGCTCTCCTAGACGCTTGGCACAAGGGAGAAATTACCTCACAGTATCTGACCTCTCAGCTAGATACTGACAAATACTACAAACTGTTCCTTTTGCGCAGTTTTAACCAATATGTTGTTCAGTGTTTTGGCTTAGTGAACTGATTTTACACCAGAAAGAATATCTGTATCATCAGCTGTAACACATTTCCCAGCAGCCTACTCTCACATGATCAATATTGTGACTGTTTTACTTATGAACGAATTAACAACTTAAGTAAACTGAACACAATTCAGCAAACTACAGTTTCCTTTGTTTGACAAAGCTTCAACATAAGGTTTACTTAACTTATGCTTCTTTGCTGTCACCGATACCTGCGAATATAATAACATATAAGAAACAGTGTTATTCATTTTATCATAACAAAGAAACCATCGTGACAACTGCGCAACTCTGTCGGCTCAGATTTGTTTGAAGCAAATAAGGTCTTGTTTTTTTTTAAGATTCAAGTTCAACTGCATTTCATTTGTCATTCTGTGGGTAAGAAAGTAATGTGAACTGTCACATTATCTCCTATCAGACATAGTTGTCTTAGGCGTGAACTGGGTGTCATCTTAAGAAGTGCTTATCTGGTTTTCATTGTGTCTTCATCACTTTGCTATTTAATGAAGATGACATCTATCACAATGCATAGCTGCAATTTTGAAATGCAGGCATGCATGATTGGGTGGCGCATAGAAAGGCCACGAAGGAGTCACACTCAGCAGGGGTGTGTCTAAAGGGCTGGTAGTACCACCTGTATCAGGGCACAAGAGCTTGAAAATCATGCCCAATTTTTCCCATAAGCCAATTCTCATATCTGATAGAATTTTCTGATTTCCCATGGGCCCTCCGACTGGTTCTTGGTCCTCACACTCCATGCCACGTCATTTAAAATAGCCTTCAATCACCCCTGACTGTTATCAGATGAAAAACAGTGTACCATAGAATGTACAGGAATAACACAATGGGGTCTGGTATGTTCTGTTGAAATTGGCATTTGTCAAACAGTGAAACAGTGAAGTCAAAAAAAGCAGTGCTGACATTCTGCTTCAATGGTTTATGAAAACAAAGACTGAGCGGCTGATGTTAACAAAAGGTGTTGTGATAGTGTGTTGGCACTGGTGCTTCCTTATAACAGCCGAGACAAATTAATTTCAATAGCCAAAATGGTGGACAAAATTCACAAATGTGCATGATGAGGATGATGATGACAAACAAATACCAACCAATTCAAACAAATGCAAAACAATTTTACAAACAAATAGAAATAGAAACCAGCCCATGAGTTGATTAAACTAATAATTAGGGCTGTCAGTTGATTAAAATATTTAATTGTGATTAATCACATGATTATCCATAGTTAAGTGCAATTTCACAGGTACTGTATTTAGCATAATGAATATGTTCAAATCATCACATGGCAAACTGCAGCAATGGCAACAGGCAACAACAGCTGTCAGTGTGCTGACTTGACTATGACTTTATATATCTTCAGGTCAGAGGTCACTTTGAGAATGGCTGTGCCAGTTTTTCCTCGCCAAAATTTAGCATAAGTTTAGATTTATCCTCCTTTGCGACAAGCTAGTATGATTTACTGTAGTTGGTACCAATGGCATACCAATTTCTTAGGTCTTCTAGTTTCATATGTTGCCAGTATCTTCATTCTAGCTTTAAAACTGAGCTCGCTATAACAAAA
The DNA here is from genome assembly GCA_947000775.1 of Pterois miles. NCBI lineage: Eukaryota > Metazoa > Chordata > Actinopteri > Perciformes > Scorpaenidae > Pterois > Pterois miles. The sequence goes on along the minus strand of CAMQGK010000514.1, from coordinate 6,030,093 downwards.
AATGTGTTGTGTATTGTTTTTAAATGAAGTTATATAATATAAACACTGATATTTATTCAGATTGGGTTGTATTTATTTGTTCAAACTGATGATATTTCTTTGACAAATTGTCACATACTTGTAAATCTTGCTTTTATTTGTGGATCGCAAGACACACATTTGTCACCGGTATTGAGACTGATTTCCCTCCATACATGTGGATTTATTTTGAAACAAACACATCATATGTGATTAAATTTAAAGGTGCACTGGGGTGTCAGTGTTACTCCCCAAAATGTATCCTTGCTCTCTGACTATTTTTCAGTTGCACAACACATTTTTCTAAAGACTTGGAAGCCTGGTAACCATTATTTTCACCTATGCTAACTTGCTAGCAGTCTTCCTCTTGCCTGTGTTTGTTGGTGCGTTGCTGCGTTTCTTGGAACATTAGCGCTTCCTGAAGATCAGTGGACTAGTGTGAAACCATTGCGGGAATGTGGATCACATACTTCAGTCCTGTAATGTATCTGGCTGGGGTTAATGCGCTATTAAGACTATTCCTGGAACAATGTGTGACCTCGACTACATTTACTGTCACTGAGCTAAAAAAAAAAAAAAAAAAAAAAAAAAAAAACAACAAAAAAGGGTGTAACAAATTAAACTCTTAAAATCTTAATCATCAGTCAGCCATCTCATCAGAGTTAGTGTGACACAAACAGAAAACCACACAGCCAGTGATAATCAAGGTAATCACCCAGAGTACATGCAGCACAGGTTTCATGGTGCATGCAGTGTGTTTAGCGGTGCGGTATCCCATTACAGGCCCTCACTGTAGCAGAATGAAAATACGCATTGTGTCGCCCTCTGTGCAACATAATAGCCCTGTTGCACAGTGAGACAGTGGAGACAGTATTGCATCAGGGAACAGAAAGTCATATGAAAAAATGAGGATATGAAGACAATGTGCCTTTCTTTTTAGTTCTTTACAATACTGCCATTTAGTCTGTATATGCAGTTTCTGGAATATTATGTTTTCCAAGATTGTAATATGTTTTATTCCAAAGGAAATAACAGTTAACAGATGTGTGTTCGGCTAAAAAAAACGAGGGCTGTCAAACTTAACACGATAATTACGCGTTAATACAAATTGTTTTTAATGCCACTAATTTCTTTAATGCATTAATGCAACTTGAGACTTTTAGGTTGTAGCGGTTTTATCAGTTTTATCATCATATGAAAGTAGAAAACCTGATGAATCCATTGGTACCAACCATGTCATAGTAGCTTGTCGAAAAGGAGGCTACGTAACTCTTCAATATTATGCTAAATTTCGGTGAGAAAGAACTGTCATGGCCATTTAAAAAGGGGTCCTTTAACTTCTAACCTCAAGATATGTGAGTGTAAATGGGTTCTCTGGGTACCCACCAGTCTCCCCTTTACAGACACGCCCACTTTATGATAATCACAGTCAGGTTGGATCAAGTCATAGTCAAGTCAGCACACTGACACACTGACAGCTGTTGCCTGTTGGGCTGCAGTTTGTTATGATTTGAGCATATTTTTTTTCATATTTTTTTTTTTAAGGTACATTTTGAACAGATAAAAAAATGTGGGATTAATTGCAATTAACTATGGACAATCATGTGATTAATTAATACCTTAATTGACTGACTGCCCTAAAGAAAAAAAAAACATTTCACAAGTTATTACCCATGTCAGTGTTGAACATTAACACAAACATGAATTCAGCTTTTTGATTATTAGAATTGGGTCCACACACTGGGAAAACCATGATTAAATCAGTTTAGTTTTACTGAACATTTGCACTGAACTGGTTGAAACAAATATAGTAAATGTTGCTCTTTAAGGTACTTCAGCTCTCTTAATGTCCCAGAGCTTTTATTGTGTGACTTCCTGACAATACTACTGTGGTTAAAGTGCTGAAGCTTCATAACTTCACCACACAGTGGAGCTGTGGCTCAAGCTTTCATGCTGACTTACCCACATTGAAATGCCATGTGCTCTGTGACATGACATAAAGGTTTGGCTGAATATATTCTGCATGTTTAATGTTAAATGACAACCTGCTATCCATGTGTGCACATGTTTTGATCTTTAATACTGTGTCATGTATACGGTGCCAATGATCTGAAGTAGGCATCAAACAAATGTGTCAACCATGGAGGGGGCTCTTATTACTCCTGCAGTTCATGTTGCTGATATTATTTTCTGGTCATAGATAACATTTTTCATTTCTGCCATGTTTCTGCCCCAGCATCCATACGACTGACTCCAATGCATAGGAAATGAAGAGAGAATTTGGATTTTCTCTGTAGTTATGCTTTTTTAAAAAAAAATCAACAGACCTTGTCATATTTGTAATGGAACTTTTGTCACTGAAAAGATGGTTTAACCTCACTTTTATTGCACAGTGAAATCACTTCTATAAAAACAAACGCCCAATGGTGCCGCTTACTCTGCTTCTGTTCTGCAAGGCAACAGGAAGGTGAATTAGAATTTCAGAGGCAAATGCTGAGATTGACAATAGATATGTCTGGTGAACTGCTGCAAAGGTCATGCCAAAGAGGAACTCCAAAATGTCAAACAACCGTCTCTGAAGTTAAAGCCTTTGTAAGATCTGACGTATTGATATTCTTTTCCAGACTCCAAAAATGTCATTACTGATATTTTGATGCAGAATATGCGTTTGCTTCTCCGATGGTAATTGAGCATTGATGGACGTCTGCTGAAGATATGAACTTCTACTGTGCATGTCTGGCCATGTGTGTGCTTTGTCCTGTAATGGCTGTGGGAGTGTTATTTTGAGCAAATAACCCTGACCTTTCTTGCCCTTGGTGCCCTTTCAAACCAGGATCGAATTTCTAACAGTGATAACCACCTGAGGCACTATAAACCTAAAGGGGCATATTAACAGTTTGGAGGGCATTTGTAATGTAGTAAAATGTCACTATTTGCATGCCAGTGAGTCTCAAAGGTAAGCTTCTGCTCACCAAGCACACCAATAAAAGAAAGTTTTTCACCTGAAAATATGCCATTCCTTTTCTTTTTTTTTTCTGGAAATATTGTCACTTATGGTACCATCTTTCATAAGTTACAAATAAATAAGTGCTGACAATATTATGTCGATTTTAAACCATCTGTTATGATGACTCATCCTGAGCCAGGAACCAGCTGAAACAAATCTTCCATTAGGCCCATAAATAGCCAGCTGTGTGGTTGCAGGAGAGGGGATGTAACCTGGGGCATGCTGGGAAACAAGAGTCTGGAAGAGTCAATGCTGTTCCAAAGCTATTGGAAGCTCCAAATCAAAGTTTTTTTTACCATAGCTTTTAGTTAACTGTTGTGGAGAAAATGAGAGCAGTCTGTGCGTTTTAGACCTGAATTGTCAGTGTCTCTGAAGAAGCCTCGCTGTCCCTTCTGATGCTACAACGAAAGGGCACCAGAGTTGGAGGTTTTCAAATTTTCTACACATATGGCCCCATCAGCCAGAAACACACTGCCAGCAAAACCATTGTTTTCCCGTGGAACGGCGCGCCTGGCGTATTCCTCCTATGACCGTTAAAGTTTTAATAGTCTCAACTTTTCCATGCAAGGCGTAGGGTCGCACTGCTGGTCATTAGGCTCTCTCAAGATGAGCCAGGCCTGCGCCGAATCGATAACCGTCGATCACCGTGCAATGCATGCTGGTTAGATTTGAGTCCAACTTGATCCCGACTTGACGTCATGTGCATGTGGGCAATGATAACCTCATAAGATTGAGGAGGCTGCAGTTTTGAGAGTTGCATCCACACTTACGGACAATTTAGAGTCATCATCCATCCATCCATCCATTGTCAACCGCTTATCCCGTTAGGGGTCGCGGGGGGGCTGGAGCCGATCCCAGCTGGCATAGGGCGAAGGCAGGGTAGACCCTGGACAGGTCGCCAGTCCATCGCAGGGCACATAGAGACAGACAACATATAGACAGACAACCATTCACGCGCACATCCACACCTACGGCAATTTAGAGTAATCAATTAACCTAAACAGCATGTCTTTGGATGGTGGGAGGAAGCCGGAGTACCCAGGGAAAACCAATGCTAACACGGGGAGAACATGCAAACTCCACACAGAAGAGCCCCAAGATGGATTTGAACCTATGACCCTCTTGCTGTGAGGTGACAGCGCTAATCACTGCACCACCATGCAGCCCGAGTTGCAAGTCCACCGACTGTGAAAACCCAGAGCATTATGGGAAATGCCTGGCTGTCGCCCGATATTAGGATATTAGTCTCATGTTGTGCAATGATGGTTTTACCTGTTAACAAGCACACATGGTTGATAATAATAATAATTATTAGTATTATTATAATGAAGGTTACTTATATAGTACTTACTAAAATGAGTGCTCATTATAATGTTCTTTACGTGGTGGTTAAGACTGCTGGAAATGGCTGGAAACTGTCAAACTTGATTGCAGCTTTTTGTCACCGCCCACTGCTGCTGCCGCCTGATTTCATTTACTTTCCAGGAGAGGTTCAGTCATGGATGTATAAAGAGAACTGGATACAGCATTGGAGGCAGCCTACCTAAAGTAAGTAAGTAAATAAATAAATAAATGATCCGCTGAGTCACAGCCGTCTCTTTCTTAATGTAACTCTATAAGAAAAAAATCTCTTTGGAACCAATGGCATCATTTGATGGAAGTTGCAGTACCACTGTTGGCCACTACAGCCATGTTGTTGCAGTTCATCTCTGACGAGCCAAATGTCGCGCTTGGCCCAGGCAGCCAATCAAATCCAGCAAGAGGCGGGCTTTACTGCTTTACTGTTTCCTTCCTGTTTTGATGTCCATGGATGTGGCGCACATGAAAGGTTGATATTATTGGTATTTAATTACAAGGAACTATATAATTCAAACTTACTGTAATTCATCTGCTTGAATCCATTTTGTTTCCGTTAATAACATTTGATCGCCTGGTTACGTACGCATTCCCGCTCCTCAGGCGCACCACGTTGTAGGCAAGCAGCCATGCCTGTAGCTACGCGCCTGGAGCCTTCAGTTGCCCATGTGGATCTGGACAAACGTCTGGTTTAATCTACTCTTGGCAATCCAAAATCTAAGCAACAAAATATATAGCTTCAATTTTATATAGTATTAGTTTAATAGTATATTTTTTTGCATTCGTAGCTTGGTTTTGTTAAAGGAATCTTATGATTTTTACATAAATGTCATATACAATATAAACTTTAATGATGTCCATTGCTGTTAAAGGAAAAATGTGCAACTGTCCCTTTAAAGTGTAGGAATACCTTCAAAGCATATCAGCTTATTACTTTATTTCTGACCGAATAATTAGAGAATGCTAATTTGTGGGTTTTAACGTTGTTCACTGCACTTGTTGCACATATTCAGTTTGTTTCATGACATATTAAAGAATACATATGAGTAGCATAGCCTGCAGTAAATCATTATACCCTGACAATGAGTGTATTTTTCTGCACATATTGTACCTTTGTATTTGGCTTGCTGTATATGTAAATATAGAAAAAATGCACAAGTGAATACTTAAGCTCGTTGCAAGTCAGAGTAATAGACAGGATCACACTTTTGCATATATGATTTTTTTTAATAAAGCAAACATCAGGAAATACTTGCAACATGATGTTCAAGTGGTGGTGAGGACAAGTTAGAACAGTTTCAAAAATCTGACACAAAATTATTGATTCATGAGATATGTCTGTTTTTGGGTGTCCATCTATAGCTCGGGAGCCCTGGAGTAGCTCTACACAGCTCTTACAAACGAAATAAACTGTAGTAGAAATGTGTGATTGTTGGTGATGGTGATTTGAAGGTTTCTTCCACCACAGAAATGAACAAAACACCTTTGAAATACCTCTTAAAACCAAACTGTCTCTTGTTTTGCTTTTTATCTGTGAGTTGATATATTTGCAGCATGAAGGACACAGTTATGTGCTCCGAGCAGAAATAGAAGAGCTGACTGGAGTTGAGTGGAAATTAATTCTGAAAGCATGTGCAATAATTTCCTGAGAAACTGTTTCCATCTATGATGAGATGTATTAAGAGAACATGTATTCATGATTATTGACCGATGGCTGAAAAGCTGAAGTTAGTTAAAGAAGCAGGCGACAATAAAAAGAGTTTCTGGTACAGCAAACTATATAATTGTTAGGCAAGAATGTCAGCTACTGCAACATAATGTAAAAAAAAGAAAAATTCAGCGGTGCTTATGCATCTTCGTTGGCTGTCATATTGGAAAGTTTGAACTTTTCCTCCTCCTCCTCCTTCTGCTTGTCTTGCACTTCTCCTTCTAAATGGTATCCAATCATTAGCTGGTATATCAGCACACCCACCACTGCACCCAAGAAGGGTGCACAGATGGGCACGAAGAACCAGTACGTGTTTGCTCTGTATGAGAATAAATGGAGAAAAATAATGAATACATGTTGTCATTTTAAATTTTTTATTCATATCACCTACTGAAGCAAAATATGCTGATCTAACTAAATAAAATATGAGTACACAGCAGAATTTATTTGTGGACACTGTGATAAAATGTTCATAAGGACAAGTGTGTTTTGGTCATGTTTGTTTGATTGACATGTGTTTCAGCCTATCAGGGTCAGCCTCAGTGGTTGATGCTCGCCATGTCCCTCCTCAGTTCTACCCAGACTTTCTCTGCTTTGGGCAAATTTGAATTTACTGGCTCCAGAAACTGCCAAAGAGTCACAAGTAATAGACTCCTAAACCACCCATTGGTGATGTGCACCCATTTAAAATGTTATCACCCAATTGACTGGGCAGTAACTTATAGCTTACTACAGCTACTACAGTACCAGTAGTTATCATTCATACCATTCTAATGCTTCAGATGAGCCAAACTGTACCTCCCACATAGTGAAAGTGAAACTTAATCTTGTGAATTAAGACAAAACTGTGCTTTTAGGCACAAAAACTACTTGGTTAGGAAAAGATTGTGTTTTGGGTTAAAATAACTACATTTGTTACATAATTTTCATGCATGCCATTAGTTAAACCGGCAGTGAAAATAACAGTAAATGTTGTGAACAGACAGCTGATTGTAATGTGACACACGGGACACGACCAGCGGACTCCTGGATGAAAGCCTTGTGTTTGTTGGACCATTCACCTCCACTTCCATCCATGTGTGTCTTTTCGCTCTTTAAACTACGTCACTCTTGGCGTACTTTCTCAAGGCGTTTACTGCTGCCACAGATGGGTTTACATCATAGTTAATGGCACTGCCAGTATGTGCCATACCGGCACTAAGTGGTGCCTTGTGTGGCAGTATCAAACGCCGATGGCCGTGACAAAGCCTCAGTATTTGACGCCCTGGCAATGACAATGGGCTGGTCACTCTTGACTTCTCCTTAACTTACTTCATAATTACTATGATTGCTGGAGGTTGGCGTTGTGTTTTTGTATTTGTATCTATGATCAACCATGAGAGTAAATATTACTGACTTCTAAACCTACTAGTAGGTGTAGCAGGCCCCTTCTAACCCATGTCTATGATGCAGATAACCACTGATAACACCCATTCAATCAGCTGATAACATTTTAAGTGGGCGCAGTGTCATGTCTGTTTTAAAGCAGTCCAAAAATAGTGCCATACTCACGTAAAAACCTCTCTACCCCAGCCTGCCATAGCAGTGAAGATGCGCGGTCCCAGGTCCCTGGCTGGGTTGACGGCATAACCAGAGTTGAAGCCCATTGACAGGCCAATGACCAACACCACAAAGCCTACAGTGAAGGGCTCCAGACCGCTAGGGACCGGATTGTTGTGTGGATCTACTATGGCCAGGATGCACATGATCAATGCAGCTGTTCCAATAACCTGAGGAACAGAGCAAAAATGATTTTTTGTTTACGTTCATTTGATGTGATCCTTAATTATTTTCATTAATTAATAATAGTCCTGCTGATGCATGAACAGTCAAAAGAATCATGAGATGTTAGAAACTCTGTAATAAACCCACAAACCTCAGTTGTGTTAACAGTTTGCCTTGTGATTCCTGTGCAGCATGTTTAAAGAGGCTGTGATATTCACAGTGGATTTGTTCTGAAGATGTTGACAAGCTGTCAAACTGAAAACTTCTCTTGAAGAAAAATAAACATGAAATCTGGTAATCGTGTTGACTTCTTTGTCAGAAAACAGCACATCATCCACTGATGTATTCTGACATCACTGGATGGCGCAAGCACCACAATGAGAGCTAGGTGAACGTAGGGTGTGCATGATGCATCACTGCAGGTCTGAACCTGAGAACAATCAGTTTCACAGTATATGTATGCAGTAGCTATGGTATAGATTACTCCACATGCTGCGACATGTCAACATCTACATGAGTGCTGCAGCAGCAGAGCTGGCTGGTGGCCACCTGGCCAGCAGGTGCCATGTGTACTGCAGCTCTTGTGAGATTGCATTGCTGGCACCAGCACAGAGGAAGAGCTGTTTCAGTGTCAGCAGGGGTTTTGAAAAGGTAAACTGACAAAAAAACAGTCAACAGAAGCAAGGAAACTGTTTATAAGTGGATGTTTATGAAAGTGTAATATTGCCAGAAATGTAATATTATATAATTTGCTGGTGATTGTTAGGCATGGCTGTTAATGGTCGTCTCATCTCTTTGTGGAGCACACATAATACAAGCAAACTGTGGAGGAAAAAGCTCCTTGCCTGTTGTCAATAGATTGTTTACTTGCATTTCTCATCTGCTCAGACAATCAAGCAAAACCTCTCCAAAAAATCACCCACGCCTGTTGTAGGAATATAAGATATTTTTTGAGATAAATGCATGTAACCGTCAGCAGCAGTGTTACATGCGTTGCATCTGCAGTGTCCAGATTTTTTATGCACAGCGTGTAATTTTACACACACGGTACCTTCATTAATAAATTATTTGAAACTTCCGACAGAGCGGGATCTAATTGACCTTCCTTTTTCCATACACTTACAATCTGTTCCACACAGATTTCAAGTTTAGACAATCAGATCAAATGAATAGTGACACTGTCCTGCTCATTACACCGTCTGCTGCTTTTAAAAGGTTAAAGAGGATGAGATGAGCTGATGTGATGTGATTGGCTATTAGGCTGTTACTGGAGTGCCCCATTTTCATGCAGGACTTCTTGGGCAATAAGAATTTGGGGCTCCAGCAGTGCAGCCATGCAAGTCCTACACTCCGCTTTGTCCACAGTACATGTTGTCTTCGGTGGAAGGGACTCAGCCATGCTTTCAATCATCCGTCTCTTGGAAACTTCAAGGCTGCAGTCGATTCAGCTCCACCACACATGTCAATGCGACCTCAAGTATCTGTTTAAATCTGTAACTGTGTTTGGTTTTTAGATAAACATGGTGAAACTGAGGTTGTTACCTTATACAAGAGACAATAGACACTAATGGAAAATGACGTCTGTGCCCCAATACTTGCATAGTACTTGTAACTGAAGTGCATGGCCTCTCAGACGGAGCCTGCCGCTTTAGATGGACCCACCATTTTCACTGAGTAGAGGAGAAATACTTCAAAAATCAAGTCACTGTTACCTGATCAAAGAAGCCATTACCCAGGGTGAGATGGTTGGATGGATATGTGGCAAAAATCCCAGCTGTGGCATTCTCCCCCACCACAATCAGCTCCCCGTGGCTAAAGGGCCCATAATGCATCTGGCGGGAGAACGTACACTTTACTTTTATTTTCTTTCATAAAACTGAGCTTTTTTCAATTATTTATGTATTTCAATAGCACAATAAAGCTTTGTCAGTGTTTTCAGTTACCCAGTGATATCACAGTCTTGTGGGGAGGAGTGAGCGGAGGGGTACTCAGCTGTCGCCACTAGATATCGCTAAATCCTACGCACCATACCTTTATTGGATTGGTACAAAAGTTTGTATTCTTTTTTTCTAGCACCATCATGGGGTTGACATTTATGTTTTTGATCATTCATTTTTAGGGTATTTTATGCCTTTTATTAGATGGTACGAGTACAGACAAGAAAGGAGCGAGGTGCAACAAAGATCAAACCCATGAATCCTGGTCAACTTTTACAGTTTTGACCTTAAGGGGACAGTGTGTAGGATTCGGCGGCATCTAGTGGTGTGATTGCAGATCGCAATCATCTGAGTACCCCTCCCTCAGTTCTCCCTTTCCTTCCAGTACTGAGGTATTATGTACTGCAGTGTACAAAACGGTGGTAACGCCCTTCGCCTCGCTCATAGACCATCCTTACCATAATAACACTACTTTAGGAGCAACGGAGTGAGACAGCAGTTGGCAGTACCACAGTTTTGCACTCTGTGGCTCATGTTACTGCCAATGTTACTCTCTCCTTTGTACACTCATTGTAAGCTAACAAAAACACAATAAGTCATAGTTTCAGGTTATTCAGATTCAGTAAAATTACATTACATATGATCTTAAATGTTTTCTCAAAGTCTTATGTAATATATGCAATATGTTTTATGCCCCTGTAAACTCTGACTTGCCTTGTGTGTGAATGGTGCTCTATTTATAAAATTGCTCTGCCATGTATAGAAGAAAGCCACCAAACAGGTTTCTTGTTTTTCAAGAGCTGCTAAGTAGGTGCAGAGGTAGAGGCTCATCTATTCACTGATATGTTTCCTCAGAGCAACTACTATATTATTTGGCTTTGTTCCAGCAGCCAGACAGGTAGCTAGTACAACAGCTAGTACATTTTTAATTGTCACCACCAAGCTACTGTACGCTGAAGGAAATCGAAGGTTCAAAATGGTTCTGGTTCTCTGGGCCCATCCGTCTTGTGTCCCCTCCTATGACCTGTATAAACTACTAAATGTACCAATGAGCAGTATTAGCAATCTTGATTTGTCTGTCGGTGCGTGGCCTGCTAAACGTTAACATTTTTATTTATCTGATTACTCCTCTTCAGTTTTTTTCACCTACCATAATACATGCCAAATACAGTCGCTGCACCCAGAAAGGCTCCGAGGGTCTGGAAGAAGAAGAACAGAGGGAACTTCCTCCAAGGCTCCCTCCCGAGTAAACACAGCGACAAAGTCACCGCTGGGTTCAGGTGACCACCTGAAGATGAGAAAGAAGAAACTTTGGGTAGCACTTCATTTTACAGGTCTGCAAATATCCTTTCCATTAGCAAATAACCTATTTGAAATCACTGCCAAATTACCCCAATATTTACCTCAAGATTTATCAAAAATATTTGTTTGGCTGTCTTGAATTGGGACTTGACTCTGGACTTTTATTGCTATTATTTTATATCTAATATAAACATTATTTAATAATTATGTATATTCCGCTATTTCACAATAAGCAGTAATAAATAGCTGGTAATTTATATAATAAAGTTTCAGGAAAAGAATACAAAGTTAACTGTGATGCTTTATTTCAATGTCTGCTAGAAAATAGATAATAATTAGCATTTCTGAAATTTCGTAAAAACTCCCTGAATCAGTACATTAGCGACCAGGTTACATTTGTGTCGACAATAAGTCACAATGGTGAAATCTGTGTCTGATCAGACGTGTCTTCAAATACTTTTGGTTTTCCACCTCCGATGAAGAGCAGCGCACCGCTGCTTCTAAAGCCTAAGAGCCCTGCATTAACCATTATATGCTATTTTAGCATATATTAATTAAATGATGTTTATAATGAAGTCATTTTCAATACATTTTGAGGTAAATATTGGTGTAACTTGACAGCAATTTCAAATAGGTTACTAATTATAGCCTAATTACCATGAAATCTGTAGACCTGTAAAATGAAGAGTTACCAAATTTGGAGTATTTTTATGCATTTATTTACTATCAAGTCCTGTGTGATTCACCCCGGGAAAACCATCACATGGAGGCGGTTTTATCTCAAACAGCATACAGTGAGACAGAAGAGGGCTATAAGCCTACTGCAGGCCTATATTCATTAATTGCGGTCTCCGTAAAGCCTTGTTGTGATGGAAGGTCTCTGTGACACAAATTAAATTGGAGGGATGAAAAACATTCAGAAAAGTATCCCTTTTCCGAACCTTGAAGGGGAAATAACTGCTCTGATGGCACACTCATGTGGGCGCCTCGCTTCTATTCACACCTTAATCGTGTCAGGGTAGGAGCTATCTAATTATAACAGCTTACAGTATTTTCCCAGCTGCAGTGTGTGTTAGAGGGGGACAGCCTCATTATAAAGGCATTGAAGGAGGGAGTATGAGTGAACTGCGGAACCCTTTGTAGTTTTGCTGCTTTTGACGGAGGATACTGGGATTGAGGATTGAGTATCTCACTTTCCTTTCAATTACAGACCACGTTAGTTTTCAAGTTCAGGGTTTAAGTGCCCACTCCTTCTGTGTGTGTCTCTTAAACTTTGCATTCCTTCGTCCACTGCTTCCTGTTCTGCTTCCCCTGCTGCATCGAGCTGTCAGTTGCCTGGCAAACACATCAGTGTGGTAAATACTGCACTTCAGATAACTGCCAGTTTACCCTTTGCTGATATGTCTGTCAAGCCATCAATAATAATGACTCCCTGTTATGCTGATGGAAGTTGGGGGAAAAAGCTGAGTCTTGTGGGTACACTCTGTGAATGACAGTGATGCTAATGACTGCAGCTCAACCAAGTGTGGTTTTCTTGATGATAATAAAGTTTTCCTACCTTTTACTAAATCAGCCCTTTGCCTCATTGTTGTTGCTTATGTATGATAATAATATGGTTGCAACCATTTTCCCTTTTCTTCTCTTCTAACCTCATTAAAAAATATATAGAAAGGCGTTGAAGTTCTTTGCCACAAACTGGGCTTGCACAGTAAATGAACGCAACAAAATAGAGAATTAACCACAAAGTGTTATTATTACACCAAAGATGTAAATATTTCATGGTTTATTTTATATTTTTACGTTATTATGGCCTTTGTGAGAAGACATATCTATTTATGTTGTGTGCCACTGACAGGGACTCCAATAAAACTCCAAAAAGATAAATCCAAATAGACTTATTTATAGACATTATTGATGGAGTAATGCTGCATAAAAAGCAGTGTCAACAATCACAGAAGTGGATATATTGTTCAGTGTTTTACAGCCCCCAATCCAAAGTACTTCTGAAACATGTCTTCACTTCAGAACCACATTTAAAAGCAATTATCACAACACATTTTCATCCCAACACATTTGAGACTTTGTCAGACAGCTTGGTGTCACTTTACAGTCGCAGTAAACACATGGATAATGTTGTGAATTCAAACAACCTCTTGCTTTTAGGCAACGAAACCACTTCGGTTTAGGTAAAAAAAAATACTGCAGTTTGCAAATTGAAAGTGAAACGGTCTTGGATGAGAGCCCTGTGTTTGTTAGACCCATCCACCACTCTACCCACCTACCCATCGCTCTTCAAACTACATCATCACACTCCATTACCGCTTTCTTTGAGCATTTGATAATATAAGTTTATAGGTGTCCAGTGTAGTTACTTGAAACCTGGTGCATCTCATTCAGATGCCAAAGAGTGCCTTTGAATCCGGCTGATTATGATGAGATCAACGAAAGTCATGAAATATCAAGATGATTAAACAATGTTGTGTGTTTTAATAGCTGTTAAAGAGGTCACTAAGAAGCCAAATATAACATTAGTGACAGACTGTTGAAAGACATTACAATACTGTATATCCTCACCTGAGATCTGTCCACTCACAAGGATGCCCAAAGTTACAGCAAAACCAAAAGCAAAGTTGACGCTGAGGAATGTGCCATGGGAGCCTCCGCTTAGCACCAGCTGTGCTACCGCACCACAACCAAACATCTGGATAGAGGAGACAAACAATCTGGAATTATTTACCAAACACTTCTACCTTTTATTTCTTTTTAACCAGAGCTTTCAAAATGAAAGAGGCTAAATAACGCTCCAAATTTACACTAAAGTTTGGCGAGAAAAAACTGTCATGGCCATTTTCAAAGGGATCCTTTAACTTCTGACCTCCTGGTATGTGGATGTAAATGTGTTCTCTGGGTCCCCACCAGTCTCCCCTTTACAGACATGCCCACTTTATGATAAACACAGTCAGTCTGGATCAAGTCATAGTCAAGTCAGCACTCTGACACACTGACAGCTGTTGTTGCCTGTTGGGCTGCAGTTTGCCATGTTATGATTTGAGCATATTTTTATGCTAAATGCAGAACCTGTGAGGGTTTCTGGACAATAATTGTCATTGTTTTGTTTTGGTAATTGATTTTCAATAAGTATACCCATATATTTGCATAAAGCAGCATATTTGCCCACTACTATGTTGATAAGAGTATTAAATACTTGACAAATCTGCCTTTAAAGTACATACTGAACAGATAAAAAAATGTGTGATTAATTTGAGATTAATCGCAATTAAACATTTTTATGGGTTGACAGCCCTACTTTCTAACATTTCCTAACCAATACTTTTTTATGCAGTGAAGTTGAAAAACCCTGAGATTAAGATCTTTTTGTAGACAGACAGTAGTAGCAAGCCTTCAAAGAGAGTAGTAAAGCCCCGCAGTGGCCTGACCTCGAGTCAGGGGTCTAGCTGAGTCTTGCTTTTCGTCGTATCCAGGGTGTGTCTCTCTGACCTCAGAGGTCATGTGTATGTTATGGACGGGCTTTGTGTGGGACTATTGATGCTGACAACAATCTGACTCCACCTGCAGAGCCTTCCTCCATGGAGAGCCAGCTCTGACCACTGAGGGGACCCGACTGCCGGCGGAGTGAAAGGTCTCCTGGAATTAACAGATCAGTCACAGCTGGGGAGCAGAATAACAAGAGCCTGGCGCTTCACCGTCGGTGCCCTCTCCTGATATTTGTGTTGTCTGTGGGTAACCATGAGAAACAGAGGGATTTGGGGTTGTTTTGCACTGACTGAAAAACATTTTGCTTAAATTTGAAAGAATCCTCCCTAGTGTGCTGAAATATGATTCAGTGGGGGTGCTGTGTGAAGTCTTGTATCACTAGCAAAGAATATGGATATACGATAATGAGTGTAATTTAAGCACAAAGAAGGAACAGGAGATAATTAATGCAAGAGTCTCAGGTGCTAAAGTTCTTATGAATATGGTTGAGATTATTCAGTGTTTCTTCACTTCACACAGGCATCTAAGACTGCAGCAGTTTAATGAGAGAAAAGCAGCAGTTAAACTTCTTTACCTTTTAGCACTACTGTAAAAGTGGCATTTGAGCATCAAATCAGTCTTAAAGAAGACACTTGGAGGACCGAACAAAAACAAATTATGAACTTTTTTGTCATCAAACAAGTAAACTCTTGCCAGACAGATGGCACCCTCACCTTTTTCCCTGCGCTACCATGTTGGACGAGAAGGAGACAGAATCCCTCGGGGCATTTTCAAAAGATTTTTTCTTCTTTCCTCACATTGAGCTGAAAAGCTGCTGGAAGGCTTCAGGATATGCTCTTAGTGAGAAAATCTTGCACTTTCTTATCACATGCTTCGCTCACCACCTCTCATCTCTAATTGTTGGCTTTGACTGGTTGGATCACACATTGTTTGTTAGTTATGCACTTATTCTGATCTCAGACGTATTCAGAAATAATGCTTTAACTTTCATTTTATTACATCTCTCAACGTATTCTCATAAAATGGTTCATGCGATATCTTACAAAATGTTCCTCATTTTTCGTGCTGTTTTCTACAAATGTTCAGCATCAGTTTCCACTCCAGTGTTTTTCAAAATAAACTTCCATCTTCACAGGAAACAACTTAGTGAGGTTCACACAATAAAACCTCTGAGTTAGGTTTAGGAAAATATCATGGTTTGGGATAAATGAACAGCAGACAAGCTTAAATACAGAAGTTACTTGACAAGTAAATTAACGCTGACTTCACATGACATGAACACCAGTCTCCTGGGTGAAAGTCCAGTGTTTTGTGACCCACCCATCCACCCCAAACTCGCCCACATGCCGTGTTTGTTGCTCTTTATACTTCCTGGTTCACAATTACATTGAATACATAGGAACTGATTTTGTGGGATATATCCGAATTACACTGCATTTACTTTTTGTCCGTTATGAATGGTGAGTGACAACTGCCTGCATCTCTACATGCTATATACACTGTACTGTGTCTTAGGGGTGTCAGAAAATATCGGTACACTTCAGTATAATATTATGTTTTGTGATACTGTATCAATTTTTAAAAAACATTATTGTGCTATGCTGTTGGATGTTTCAGGGACTGTGATCAGAGACCAACATATGGGGAGCCCCTCATGTTAATTTTGGATGTGTGTGGATAGTGTCCTTTCAAAATAAACTTTTTCTCAGGAAGTTAGGTTTAGGCAGCAGTCATTGTTGACATTAACTTCACTGTCTAGTGTCTTACTGAACTAACAACAAAAAATATATATTGCCAAGAAGTGGAAGTACATTGTTTGTTCCATTGCAGCATCAGTGCCCATCAGCAAAGCTACGCTTCTGCCATTTTGGACTGGGAGCAACTACTGGATGCCAGTAAAATGTCTGCCTAAAAAGTGCCATACAAAAGTCTTTTCTATTGCCGTATTCTACCAAAAAGGCCAGTGGTGAGCAATGAAATATAATAAGTGTCTTCTGTCCAAAAGGGCGGTAGTGGCTGTTGTAAAATAAAACCCTGGAATGTCACGCTGGTCTCCTGGTTGAATGTGTACACCACCCCTCCCACCCTTAGTGGACTCTCACACTATTAATACTACGCTTGCTTGGATCATTGAATAACAGTGCATGTGGTTTTACATTGTTCATCGCATACTGTCGCTAAAAAACGCCTCTGTGCCGAGGGGGCGCAATCAGCGCTGTTTGACACGTTGGGATGGCAGATCTAACCGTTCTAGTTGCACATAAAAGGTATTTTTCTATATATTGCCAGATTCTTAGATTCATACACAGCCAGCCTACATGTATGTTTTACTTTTTGTAATACAGTAAGTAGGTAATCTACACATGCAAAAATTTAGTTCAGATTGTTTTGTGTTGTTTTTTTCATTCACTGACATAGTTTACCAAAAACTAGCCAAGCTAACTCACACTGAAAACGGTGCAAGTCTAGTTGTTTCACTTTTAAATGACAAATAGCCAAGTTAATGGCAAAAGGAACAAAATATAAATCATGCAAATTGTTTATAACCATGCAGATATTAGCCATTCTTATTTCAGTGTAACCAATGGATGTATTCAATTTCCCCCATTTCCTAAATAGTACAACAGCACAGCTTATGTTCCCAATCAATGTCTGTAAATTGAATGGCAGCAGACGATTATCTGAAAATACATACATTCAGTTATAAAATTGAGGTAATAACTAGTTTACACAGAGTGCTGTACACATCTAGCAATTTAATCTATTATTCTTGTTTGCTTGAACACAATGATCCACCGAGCACGCTGTAGGAGGGATGCAAAATACTGTTTACTCACCACCAGAATAAAGGTTCCCAGGCACTCTGCCAGGGCCTGGCGGAGGAGCACATGTCGGATCTGAAAGGTCCCTGCCAGTTTCTCCAAAATGTCTCTCTGTTTTCCCATGATGCAGTTATTATAAGAGTATGTTGAGGTAGGGTCTGTGGTCTAACAACGAATGTGAGTCAGTGGCTGTGCATCAGCTTTTAGGGGTCTCCATAGGATCCCTCCCTTTGGACTGCCTGCCACTCCTAAACACATCTTCACCCATGGCTGCTGAGCTCCTGCTCTGACTTCCTTTCAGCTCTTTTCTCTCTACAGCACAGCCAAATATGAACATAAAGCAATAAAGTTGCACATCTAGAAGCTAACGGATGGTTCTTTTTCAAGGCTCTTTGCCCTACTTTAAAATTAAACCCAATTAAAATACAAGTCTGTCTGTACATAATTGTGTGCATTCATCAAGCAAACGACCTCATCCGGAGGGACACGAGATGACGAAGGCCCCTTTTTCTAAACTGATCCCTCTTCACTTGCCCTTCACAAGTCACACTCGCAGCTGTGGAAGACACTCCACATTACAGAGGAATGGTTAAACAAACAGGTAAACTGTGCGATGCACACAGCACTCTCCACCATAAGTAGGAAACATCCATCACCATGGCTACTGATAGATGCCATGCTCAAGCAGCTGTTAGAGCTATACTGTGTGATGTTTCACTGTAAATGAACTAATTCCTCTCTACCTAACAACATTTAGAGCTATATTGGCTCTTAACTAAAGGATTGAGAGTCCGTGTGGGCTTGAAACATTGCTGTTTCTATGATTACAAAAACTGAGTGTATTTGCACCCAGGAGAGAATAGTCACAGCTATTTACACACGGCCAAGATGAATATGCTTAATTTAACAATATAGCAGAAGCAAATTTAGTAGTAATAATAGTAGTAGTAATTTAAAAAGCAACAGAGTGCATCCTGGGGGCAGTTTGTGGTGGGTGAACAGGTCACACTCAAAACTGTGACCCAGGAGGTGAAGGTTCAAGTCCCATGAGAAGCCTATTTTTCCAGTTAGTAGACTTGTTATTTTCTGTTTTCAGTTTTGAGTTGGTTAGGTTAAGGCACCAAACCTACATGCTACTACTTGGTTAGGTAGATAGAAAAATATACATACGGTATATACATATACACATACAGTATCGGCTCAAACAGCAGTGTTAGCTGCAGACACCAGGGTGTTTGTCTCTACCATGCTATGTACACCCGGGTGTAAATAGCCACACTGGCTACTTTATCATGGGTGCAAATTGTGTTGTTGGCTACTAACACCTGGGTGCTAATAGCATCTACCTTGAAAAAAACAGTTATTTTAAGGAGTTAGTTGTTTCACAGCGTCGTGTGTCTCTTTTTTTGTACTGGACAAGAAAGACGTGCAGGTGTTTTGCACAGATTGGGCCTCATGCAGCAACATCTCTTAAATTTCTCTCATTTTCTTTTACATTTTTGTTAAGAGAAAAAATAAGATAAGTCAACTCCAGATGCACCAAAGTTCTTAACCGTCCAAATGTGCTCGTACATAACTATGTTGATCGATGAATCCCACTTGATCATAAACTGGAGGCATGTGGTTGATTGTTTATTATTATTATTAGCACAGGCAACATCCCCCAACACTACATAAGGTCCAGTATTTGAATAGGTAACGCCCTCAAACACTATAGAAGGTCAGGCATGTGCACAGGTAACGCCCCAACAATATGTAAAGTCAGGAATCGACATAGATAACACCCTAACACTATTTAAGGTCATAAATCACCATAGGTAACGCCCCCAACAATACATAAGGTCAGGTATAGGCATAGCTAACACCCCAACACTATATAAGATAAAGTATTTGCATAGGTAATATCCTCAACACTATGTAAGGTCAGGTATTAGCATAGGCCATGCCCTTACACAATAAATAAGGTCAGATACTAGCATAGGTAACACCCCTAAACAATATATAAGGTCAGGTATTAGTACAGGTAACATCTCCAAACACTATATTAGGGCATGTAATAGCATAAGGCCCCTTGAACACTAAAGGGTAGGTGTTGTGCTGTCCGCAAATACATGTACATACAAGACATACAAAGAAAAAAATAGAAAAATATTCTCTTGCAAACATTAGTGAATCCACAGATCAACGGCTACTAACAAAATAAGAACAAATTGTTGATACGAACAAAAATAAGAGAAAATTTGTTCCTATATTGCATACCGCATGAGGCCCAATGTTTCACTAGAAATGTAAACATCATCAAAACAATGACAATGTGTAGCTGTTTTGTTGTCATTCCCCTTTTCTCCTTTTCATGTTCACTGAACGTCACAATTCCCCTGAGTTGATTGTAGGGTTACTCAGATCACCTGTTGTGCACGGTGTGGGGATTGGCTCCTAATGAAGAGCTGACAGCAGCTTGGTGCATTTACCCTCTCAACCAATCACGGCGGGATGACACCCTTCCTTTAGGGCTTAAGAGAGGTGGGGAACTGAACACTGAACTGATCCTTCCTTGATGTAATACAGACCTCATTTCAGCAGATATTATCAGCCAGAGCCTGTTTGAGAGTCTTTGCTATCTTCACTTTTCTGATTGCTATGAAGCCATCAGTCTGAGCAAATGACTCTAAACACAGTCAACAGCTATTCCCCCCAAACATCTCAGTTTTTATTTTTCAATTCCCTGCTGTTTGTTTCATTAGTTGTACTGCTATATGCACAGTCTTGGCATATTTCCACCTTTCCCACTTTTAAGTCAGCTTTGGTTGGGGCTGAAAACTGAGTTCGACAATACAAAAGTATCTGGCGGTTGCGTTGGAGGCTAGCAGCTCGAGGCTACATTACCTGCTAGCAAAACACATTTCTCTTGTTAAACTGTTGGTGGCTGTGCACCACTGTGGGTAATGTAGGTGGCAGGCTTTGACAAGGAAGAATAACCATGGATGTATAAAGGGAACCGGATACAGTGTTGAAGGCGGAGCCCCATTTATTCATATGAAAGATGTGCATGAAGCAGAAAAGCTTGACTTCCGTGTATAAATTTATCCGGATCACCCAACAATCTTCCGGATTCATTGGGCCCAGAAGGCGCAGTAGCGTTTCCTTTGACTCCGCCTCCCAGCCCTTGGTCCAAGCATGGTCTGAGGCTCATTCACATGAACAGAGGAAGGAAAATAACTGGATTTGCATTTTAGGACAGTGCTTTTTACAGCTTTCAGGTCCTAATATATACAGTATATAAGGAATATTCAGGTTTTGGGCCCTGAAAGTTGTAATTCTGCCATTTGGCCACTATGAGAAGCATACTTCTGGCTTAGGAATAACATTGATTTTGATTTTTAAACAGCCCACCATTGTGAGTCTGACAATGTTATAGAAATGTAATGGTAAAACAGTGCTGTACAGTGTCTATTTTGCTCACACATTTCTCTAAATAAAGCTGTGTTCAAATTACCACAAACTGACACAGTGAACATGGATCCACCATTGTTGCTGTGTGCAATGTATTTGACAGGAGTTTGGAGGGTACAACAGGGTCCATACACACAGAGGGCTGGAGGTGGGGGGTCAGTAAAGGTCCAACGGCAAATAATCCACCCATGTACATTAAAGTTCTCTGTGGGGAAAGTCTGGTGGTGGCGAAGGTTGAGATTGACCTTGCTACTAATTTGTTTTATTTAACACAGTTGAAGTGTTGAACCTCCAGTTATTAAATTACCTTGTCAGTGTTAATCTGTGAGGAAAGCAGGATAAAAGCACAGAGAGGTGTTTACTCAGTGATGTTTTCACCTTGCTGTAACATTCAATCCTTCAGCAGTGAGTGTGTTTGTGTGTGTGCATGCATTTGTTCAAGCAGGCTAATGCGAGCGTTATCATTATCTCAGAGTGCACTGCAATTAAGACGTTCACATCTCGTGCTTGGTTCAGCATATTAGTGCGATGGGAACGGCCAGAGGATAGAATGTTGATGGTTTATCTTTTGAGGTTAGTTAAAATCAGACCGACTTGCTGTTTTGGCACAATGCAGAAAACAGCCTCAACGATAACCCCAATTAACATATTTATTTTAACACTGATTTGTTTACAGATCAAGCTATTCATTCGATTTTTCACATTAAGTTCTCTCATGAGGCTGCTACCTTTATGTCTAATTTGTGTTCTAGATCACCTTGCTGAGGAAGGAAGGGGCATATGAATATTTCCCTGAAATAATTACCTGAGATTTTTCAACAACGAAAGCAAAATGATATCCCCCTGGTAGAACTTCAGAGAACTGAAACACTGAATACCTGCAGTACACATTTTTTTAAATACATAAGCTGATGTACTTATTTGCATCAAATAATAGGAGACAGTTTTGCAGTACGATCACACCAGCCATGAATGCCAAATCAGACCAGCTATTTAAGCGTGGCGGTAGGGCTCTGGAGCCCTTATTCAGACCTTGATCTCAACTATACAACTGTAACATTTTTGTGATGCCAAATCGGGCCAGTTTGTTTGGCCACGTCCATTTTGAAACTCTGCCTTCATTTGAATCTCAACAACAAAACTTTAAAGTTTCAGAACTGCATCTTGCAAGGTTGCTACGCTGGTCACAAAATCTGTCCACAGACATGCAACAGCCCGGTCTCATAAAGAGGCATGTGAATGACGCGATACTGCACGAGGCAAAAGCATGCAGTAAAACTGCTGTTCTTGCTTTTAGTCTACACTCAGAGCTAGTGATATAAAATGAAATAAGAGAGACCGCTTATGGTGAGCAGGTGGGACTGTGGATGGGTCCAACAAACACACCACTTTGATACCGGTGTCGAGGTTTGGTGTTTTGTTTTGTGAGTTACGTTAGTGACGTTTGACATGTTTTTTTAGTGACATTTGTGGTGTGTTTTATGTACTTGTTATCTTGTTTTCATACATATTTTACTTAGTTTATGTGCTTGTATACATACTTTTTTAAGGCCAACCACGATGGTTTTTCTAAACCCTATTAAGTGGCTTTGGTGCCCCCTGCTGGTATTGCACCTACATACATGTATGTAATATTCCCGCCTCAGCGAGGAAAGAGGTCTATTACATGCTTTGGTGTGATGCCGGGTTGCATATAAACATCTGGCAGTACTCAAACCTGTTACTGTGATAGTTCCCACTACTGTTGGTGCTTCCAGGACCACATTTTTGCCATGATGACACACACACACACACACACACACACACACATACAGACTCACTAGGTGAAAACAAAGCCAGTCTAAATTCAAAGTGCAAGTTATTTTTATTTTATTTTATTTTTTTATATATACTCACTCATGACAAAGTACAGCCCCCCCCCCCCCCACACACACACACACACACACACACCATCCTCCATCAGGACATATCAGACACAGCATGCCCTGACCAGCAGGCTGTCACTTCTACTAAAATGCTGGGTTTGTTTAGCTGGAGCTTCATGCGTGAAAGATAAATTGATTTTTAAAACAAAAATCGCAGTGATGCTCACTCTGGTTACCCCAGTGAGGCTCCTGTCATACTGATTACAATTGTTTGTGTCCCTGATATTGACCTTCCACTACCAACCACAGTGAGGACAGGACTGATCTTGATTTTGCTCTTTAAAAATTAAACACACACACGCTGATTTATATTTGATATCCCAGAGCTGGACTCCTAATGCATTATGTTGCATTCTGTTACAAAGTCAATGATCATAGATTGTTGTTTGTAAAACAACGTGTAATTTGTTTTACGGTGGCTGCTGCATGTTCATGTGGTTGACTTAAAGAGACAAACGGTAAGAGACTAAGATGAATGGATAGAAGCTCACTGTTTACATTGACATGATTATGCATGGTGTCCTCCACCACTTCCTCTGAATTAAATTAGTTTCCATTATCGGTGGATTGTATGAAAATTCACGGCTAATGCTAGAAGGTGCTCAGAGTGTGTGGACACAGTCAGGAGAGTGGCACCGCATTAGCATAACATCAATGTCAGGCTTACACCCCTGAATCGAGCTAATCAGTATTCCTACTGTCATATTAGTGTGGTACTCAGAATCTAAAATATACAGGTATCTGGTAATATCAACAATCAGCCATGTCTATATGTGCTGCAGTGCACGCTCTAATGGAATTTTAGAGAATATGAAAATGCACCTCTGCTGCCCACAAGAGTGAATTATAAATGAGCAAAGGCTGGAAAAGGTGGAGTAGGCCTACTGTAATGAGAGTGCACATTATACTGTTATGAGCAGGCGGCCCGGTCACACTAAATGGCATATGAATGATTCGTAAGTCATTTCCATGCAGTGAGAACACCGTTCTTGCTTTGGGCGGGTCATTTGTACACCATGTAGTGTGTTTTGACTGCAATGTAAATGCATCGGTGTAAACATGCTACGCTCAGAGCTGGTGAAGCAATAAAAAGTGACAGGAGACTCAACCAGGAGAGCAGTGCTCGTGTCCAGAAGTGTTGTTGAGTTATTTTGCGTGATGTTAGTGATGTTTGTGACGTGTTTTCCATGTGTATTTTACTTTGTTTCCAAAAGTATTTTACTTAGTTTACGTACTTATTCTAACATCAGCCATTATGTTTTTCCTTAACCTAACTAAGTGGTTTTGTTGTCTAAACCAACGGCAACCATTAGAATAGTTTTATTTTGTGGCGTAGAAATGACATCCGGAAAGAGGCCTACAAATGACACGCAAAAATGCTAAAATGCATCCTCATGATATGCAGAATGTCTTTGTAATGTCCTGCTATTTATACACCGTCACATGGGATTGGGCTGCAGCAGGACGAAGGTTATGTTCCAGCAACTTGCATGTAGATGTGATGTAAGTACAGTTACTATATTTACAGATGGTTGTTTTTATGGGGAATCTATCGTTTTTGTGGGAGTGGCTCTTGAGGGTGGCCAGTTGCTGATTTGACGACTTTCTTGCTAGATTTAGCATCTTTTGGAGCTCCTGCTACTAGTTACTTTCATTGTATAAGAGATGGCAACACTGGGCACTGGGTGTTTCTCGGGTGGATAGTTTTTTAAATCTAACATACTCTTGCTAATTTTTCAATATTACCATCTCTAGCTTTAAATCAGTGAAGAACAAACTGAAAAATGAAATAACATCTCCAGATTTGGTGATTTTGAATTTTTCAGATAAACTGAAGTGTTCCTTTTATGAGTTGCGATGTTTTACATATCAAATACAGTTGTTTTTTCTTAGCTCATGAAAATTTAACATTTTTTCACAAGACAGTGATGGAAATGGAGCAAAAAGCAACAGGAAGCAGGAAAATAGTAAAAAAAAAAATAAAATAAAAACTCTTCCAGCTATTTCTGTATGCAGAAACACACATGCTGAGATCCATCCCATGCATATACTGAACGGTAATTTCTCTCTGAGCTTTCAGCATGGACTAATAAAGGACTGCCGTGCTATGCTCTCTGTGGAGAAAAGGTATATTTCACTCAGCACCGTTTGTGATTAACACTTTCTCCGCCTCTCCTGACTCTTCATTATAAAGCTCTAAATGGACTAACAATGCTATTTTCATTATGTAAAGGTAGCGAGCAGCACACTCACATATTCCCTGATCATGCTTATCAGACACAGTGAATATGCATTATCTCATCTAACTAATTTAAAAGAACTGGATGTGATAATGTGAGGAATATCAGGGTCAACACAGTTCATGTATGACAACACTCCCCAGAAGCACTTCACTGTATGTGGTGTAAGTAAGTGACCAACTAATTCCCATTACTTTCCCATAAGCTGCATATTTCAGTGCGCATGTATAATGCAGACAATGAATTGCAATTCATTCTTGTGCAGAATGCAGTCAGAGCATAGCCCGACATGCATATGCTGTATGTATATAAAACATGTTCAGCATGTTAGAATCATATGGGGGCTGGTTTATAATGGTGAGTGCAGAAAAGCATTTTAAACATGCTGCAACAGTGCATTTTTACTACATAGCAACTCCTAGAAATGCAAAGCAGCACATACTCATGAGAAGAGAGCATACTGCCCTTTTGTATGATGTGCTGATGTCAGTCAGTTACCATCCTGAGAACAGGCCTGGTGCTGATTTATGGAACGAATGGGAATCACTTACTGTGTTGTGGCAGTTGCATATTTTACTCCATTGCAATATGTACATGACTATTTAAAGTGGTTATTATCTTTTTTATATATATAATAACAATGTACAGTATAAAATGACATTGTCATGAGCTTTATAATGAATTTCAGCTCATTGTTTTGCAGTCTGGTCCAAAACTTTACTGTTGTGATTCACTCTCGCAGCTCTCATAGCTTCGTTTTCGGTCACAGCAGGCAGCTGTTTTCAGCGAAAAAAGCCCTCCACACCCACAGTATACTACGTGCTCAGCAGCAAGCGCCAAACAAAGTCAGACTATAGCTAGTGAACAGAGGAGCATTTAGCAGCTAAAGAGCCAGATATTTCCCTCAGGGGTTGGTAGAGACCAGGAGTGGAGCTTAAAAAGTTTGCCATATCATTTTAAAAGGTGATGATATAGTGTATGTCAGTGTGAAACACAGTAGTTAGTGCGGGTTTAACAAATAAAGTCCATAAACGCACACTTTTTTTTCATTAAAGTGGTGTTGATACTGCGTCACTGAGTCACACAAAGTATTTATTTTAAGCCAAATCATGATGTTTTGTCTGTCTTTCTTTTTTTTTTTAAAGTGTGAAGAGACAGAACTGGTGAGGCAGGGTAGAAGAAGAAGACAGTGGGTAACATGACGGTAACAGTAACAGCAAAGTAATAACCTGGGGTTTCATCTAGTGTGTACATGTGTGAGGGTGTGTGTTGGTGTGAGTGCAGGAGGAGAAATTAGTGGTAATAATGGGGCCAGATAGAGAAAGAGGAGGGAAAAATTCCCTCCTGTGACGGACTGGGGCATGTCTTCTTTAGTAGCCTCCAGGCCCTTGGGAGGAAGCTGTCTGTTGGTGGGCATGCCCCATAGCCTGCCTCTCCATCCTGAACAGCCCCCAGACCCAGTGGGAGGGAGCCTGTTCATGTGAGGCAAGACAGGTTTCCCCCTTTTTATGTATTTGTTTATTATTGATTTTAAAAAAAATCATGTTTTTTCTAGCCCTACCCAAGTGGTTTTGTTGCATAAACCTAAGCACCTTAACCACATGTTACAAAGTTAACCGCAACTATTAACCATGCACAAACCTTTAGCTTCAAGATACTATTCAAAAGGCGGGGCTTCTGTAAAAACACATTTAATAATGTTTTGTCTTTGCGAAATAAAAACTATACATCAAATTATTATAAATTCCCCTCACGAATAAGTTGATTTTGAAGTAGTATAAGAGGTCATATCATTCACATTCCTACAAACACCATGTGCCTGAGAGTCACTGTCGACCTGTGCACCAGCAGACAGCCTCTGCACATGGTAAAGAATACCAGATAATGGTCACGACATTTCCAGGCTGCAAAGCATTCTGGGGCAGTGTACTGGGCAGCAAAATGACACGTCAAGCCACTTTGCTGCCTAAAAGGATCAACAGCTACTTGTCTGCCTGCCACTTGCACAGCAGCTTTGCCTCCTGGCAGACAATGCTTAATGCTTAGCATTCTTTAAGCTGTCGAGAAGCTACTGTATATAACAATGTTTGGCTGTTTGTAAGGCTCAGTGTCATTTTGGTGCTTAGCGTGAAGAGTGTCCCGCCATATTGTTTTGCCGCTTGGCAGGCATCTCAAATTTCCACAGAAGCCTTGAAGCTACGTGTTATTATTTTCTTGTCTTGAAGGCTGGCATGTTATACATCACCGCAGACATTGTCAAGTAGTCTTTAGGTTGACTGGAAATTGCCTCAAAAGATAAGAACATTCATAAAACCGTGAGAGAAACAAACAAAATATAGCATTACATAGCCACACTGTTTAATAACTGTGTTATGAATTATATCAAACTAATTTTCACTCTATCACTGTCCCAAACTAACTCTCCACATGAAACTGGAATCAAAGTGTTTTCCCCAAAATGCTGTACTGTTCCTTTAAGACACTCACAAGATGATAATAGTGAGCTTAACATGTTTCCAGAAATCACTGTGACATTTTAAGATATTGGGACTATTTCTATTGATCTTGAAAATTATCTCCACCTTTTTTCCTCACATTCTTCTCATTCTTAATTAAGCCAAAAAGAGGGAACTTCAAAATAAAATGCCCAAAAAAGGTGCAGTGTGTAGGATCTGGTGGCGTCTAGCTGTGAGGTTGCAGATTGCAACCAATTAACGCAAAAACATCAACATCCCTATCTAGAGCCAGTATTCTGGGCTAATGTAGAAACACGGTAGCCAGCTCTGTGAAGAGGATCCACTGTGTATGTAGATATAAACGGTTCATTTTAAGGCAAGAAAAACACAGCAACCCTTATTTTCAGGTGATTGTGCACTAGAGAAAACAAACATTATTATTATTATATTCCATTTCGACCAATAAATCCTCCTAAATGTGACATACTATTCCTTTAAAAAGTCATTGCAAATACTGTGTCTGCACACAGTTCCATCTTCATCATCTTTTGAAATAAGTATATACATTATGCTTCTCCTATTGAATAAAAGTCACTAAAGGAGTTCAGATAACACTCAGTGGATGCCAACCCTGCCCCAGCGTGGAGCACATCTTGTCCTGGATTAAATAGCTTCCTACCTGTACAAAACTCTTTGTACCCACCACACACTAGTCCACTCTATATTTTATGCTACTAGAAAATTAGTCCAATACTTTCACATACTGAAACTTTTAGAGGTAAATCAAGTGCATGATTTTCTTTGAACAGCCAGTCACAGCTGGCCAGCTGTTTGCCAACAACATGGGGGCCGAGGTTGACCTCTTTCTGAACTCCATCTACATAATTTTACTGCACTGTAAGCGTCTGTGTGTCAGAGCTTGTCTGCCTTCTAATGATCAAACACAGTCTGAACATGTCGCTGCACTAACTGAAGTCAATTAGAGGTTTGATTGTTTCTAACCTGTGGGATCGACTGAGGCAGAAAGCCACAACACTGGATAGATGCTCTTCTGCAGAGGAAAGAGACGGTCTGACAGCCAGTGTTTAATCTGTCCATGTCAATCCATCACTGTCAGCCATCACTGTCATGGGCTTATACCCGGGGCGGATGATAGAAAACAACAAAAATATGTCGGGAGCATCACATCGCAAATTTAGGTCAGGTCAGAAATACAGTATGGAACATTTTCTCTAGTAAATATTACTTTTATTTTGGATATTTCACCGGTGACCTTGTACGCAAAACTCTTAATGTCAAGTAAAATTGAATTGAGGGAAATATCACATTATAAAATAACTTTGTCCTGTCATTTGCATTCTGCTTCATGACTCATTCTCTTCAGTTTGTTTCTATGCTTTTAAAGCTTGAAAGAACTCAGTTTTGTGAAGGATAATTTGAGTTTTGAAAGAATATAACTGTATTTATTGATAAGATCGGAAGATCTGGGGAAATGATTACAAAAAGAAAATTAATTCAAAACCAAAAAATAAAAAATGAAATTAATGATAAGAATAAGAATAATAATACATTTCCAGGGCAGCATACATGTGTGAAAATAATTCAAATTCACAATGTTATCATGTTTGTGACTAGCAATCGATAACCGCACAAAGGATTTCAAAATCCCAGTGATGGTCTAGATGTTCTGTACATTACAACAGCTTCTGAATAGCCTTTTAGAACATTAGACAGTATTTGAAATGAAGAGAGTGACCCAAAGTCAATGCCGGTGCATTAAAGACTCCATCATGTGCAGTTTCAGATGCTATTATTGAAACCAAAGTGAGAGGGGTGCAAATGAAAACCCCTATTGTGTTAAACTGACCTCAGCAAATATGAGGATACATTATAAGCTTTTACCTTGGGAGAAATCACATTATGAGACCCATCATGGTTTCATAGAGCTCTCAGCTCCGACGCTGTGTCTGAAGGGAGGGAGGAGGGGAAAGTACAGTGAGATGAGCCACCTTTCACCTCAGGCATCTTTAAAATAAGGTGAAGACAGAAATGTCTGCAATGATGGGTTTTGGTCTGAGATTTAAATTATCTATCATAATGTGTGATAAATTCTACAATTCAATGTAGATTAACAGTAAAATAACAAATCAGGAAGCAGTCTAGAGTTCCAATTGTGCAGCTGGGTTAAACTCAAACTGCAGCATTTTTTAAAGACTTTTAGTCCTGTCCAAGGAATTTTGAATGGAAAATACTGTGGTAATGGCCGAGTGTGAGAGTCACTGTAAAAGGGCCATGCCAGCAAGACTGGGATAGAGAAAGAGATGCTGTGGACAATGAAACTTTTTTTTAGACAGCTCCATCACCCAAACTCTACACTGAGCTCACACGCTCCTTAAAAGTGTGATAAGGATCCTCATACAACAGTTTCTCGTCAGGATTAGTTGATAATTGGAGAGTGTGTAGAATAACATTTAGAAAGAGCTGTCAAGGATAACGTGATAACGTGTTTAGCTGGCTTAGTTTCACATGAAATTAGAAAACCTAAGGAAGCCATTGGTACCAACCATGTCATACTATCTTGTTGCAAAGGAGGATAAATAACACTCCAAACATATACTAAATTCTGGCGAGGATAAACTGTCATGGCCATATTCAAAGGATCCCTTGACCTCTGACCTCTAGATATGAGAATGTAAATGGGTTCTTCTCCCCTTTAGAGACATGCTGTCTTTATGATAATCACATGCAGTTTGGATCAAGTCATAGTCAAATCAACACACTGACTCTCTGACAGCTGTTGGTGTCTGTTGGGCTGCAGTTTGCCATGTTAAGATGCAGGACCTGTGAGGGTTTCTGGACAATATTTCTCATTGTTTTGTGTTGTTAATTAGTATTAAATGCTTGACAAATCTCCCTTTAAGGTACATTTTGAACAGATAAAAAATGTGTGATGAATTTGTGATTAATCACGATTAATAATATTTAAATATTTTAACCAACTGCCCTTGTATAAATACAAATGTTCTGTGCTATAAACAACCACCTGACATTCAAAAGAAACTCAGAAGCCCATTTAAGTATTCGTCTAGTCACCCGAGTACTTTACCTGATGGAATACCTTGAAATATGCTAGCCCAGGTTTTCTGTTACTAACCATCCCTGCTGTGGGCAAGACAGTGATGCAAGCTCCTAAGTAAAAACCTCTTCAAAGAGCGTCTGCCTGGTGCTACCCTGCTGTGTTGAGCCTAAGCTGTGTTCATTAAGAAAAGTCACACTCAAACCCTCACACCCTCAAAGTGCTGAGGAATTGACAAAAGAAAAGTAATTGTCTTTGTATCAGCGACTCAAGCAACAGTTTTCTTCTTCCTTTCGAAATAGCTGAATGTCCCTTAAAAGAGGCTGGTTGTTAGTATTCTTGTGTGATATGGTGGGGGATGTTTGACACATCGTGAACAGCAAAATAGCCTGTCTTCGAAAATTCACTGCTGCATTAAAATATTTGGCAACAGTTTCTGTTTTCACCGCCTGAAAACTCTGGTGGCATCTGCTTGCACACAATGAAATGAAAATGAGACGCATTGCAGATTGATGTTTTTTTCTCATTCCTTGAATCGCACAATCTAATAATGTAATCGCGAGTCTGTCCTTCTTTGCATATGCCAGTCTCAGTTTACTGTTATGGAGCTCTCAGTCATTAAAGTCTGCTGTAAATCATAGTGTTGTTTACCATAAAAAAAACGTCACAGGACGCATCAGAGCCATTTAAGTTGTGGAAGCATGCCAAATAGTTCACTTATACGAAAGAGGAAACCATCAGACTCACACATGCATTATATTACTGACACATTTGGCATCACACTGAAATATTGCACCAATAGACTCCCAGCGATGATAAATGTGTGATGATGGGGAAGAGGATTAGTATGAAAAATGTTTGTACGCAACATCTTTGCATGGATAATTGTCAGTTGAACAGCAGATGTTTCGTTCCCGAGATGGAGAGACTCATGGTGATGATAATGAAGGTAAACCCAGAAGAAAAACACACACACAATACATCTATTTTGAAAGGGGGTTAGCTTCCTCTAGTGTCTGTGGAGGTGTTATAGATGCTGCTTATTGCTCGCTAAATTACCATAACAACAAGCGAACGGTACGTCAGGAGACAGGTGTTTGCAAATTGTCGGGAAGAAGATTTTCACTCACTAAACGTGAGATTAGCATCAGCCCTCACAGTCACACGACTGGCTGCTGCCTGCGTAGCACTGATTGCTGAAGCTTTCGAAGAAAGGTAGTGTGTTTGTGTCATTCTGAGCCACGTGGCATGTAATCCTATTGAACTTCATCTGTGACTTAACCATTCTCTGTGAAAAATGGAAAAACTCTAGTGTATGCTTTGCATTGAGTGGAAACTGAAGAATCAGTCTGTCAAGGCTAGGTCTTTACACTTGAGCAGTGTGACATGAAATGTATTTTTTTCTTTACTCCAAATGTAATTTAGTGTGCTCGCGTGAGTCAAAAGTCAAAGGATGTTAATTTATTCCCAATGGGCATCTCTGGGATCAGAAAACTGAAGCCAATGCAGAAGTGTTGTAAACTTAGATTCTTTCTGATATCCAGCAGGGGGCGACTCCTCTGGTGCAAAAAGAAGTCTGATTGTATAGAAGTCTATGAGAAAATGAGGCTTCTTCTCACTTGATTTATTATCTCAGTAAACATTGTAAACATGAGTTTGAAGTCTACTTCAGTACAGCATGATGTTCATTTAGTAAATTATGGTCCTATTCAGAGTCAAATAGACCATAAAGCACTTTAGGGTGAGGCTACCTTGTGATTGACAGGTTGCTACCACGGCGTTGTCCAATCTGGAAGTTGCCCAAAATTTAATCTCAGAACTTTACCCCTTTCACAGCGTGTTTTCAGTTCAATAAAGTTAATTATAATCATTAGGCTGTGCTTAGCCCCACCCTCTAACGTCACTTCTG
The DNA here is from genome assembly GCA_947000775.1 of Pterois miles. Taxonomy (NCBI): domain Eukaryota; kingdom Metazoa; phylum Chordata; class Actinopteri; order Perciformes; family Scorpaenidae; genus Pterois; species Pterois miles. The sequence continues at coordinate 5,997,625 of CAMQGK010000514.1, read as the reverse complement.
GTTGTAAATAACCAAGACGGCGACGGCCAAATGCCAAACTCGAGGCATCAAAACAGCGGTCCACGAACCACTGGCTGAAGTCACTGTGTCTACTGGTGCCTTCAAATGGAGCTTGTGTTCACCGCATGAGAAGTCATGAATACAACATGTGTTGCATTCAAGTGGTTCAGTTGTGGAGAACATCGCTGCTAAGCAACGGAAATATTAACATTACCGTTCGAGTCTTGAACCACAGAGGCTAATAATTTAGCAAGCTAGCTAATGAGTAACATAATGCAGTAAATGTAAAGCCATAATGACAGAGGAGAAAGATGAGGTCGTTGAGAATATCAACATTTGCCTCAGACATGTTATAAAATTACCAAGAAAAACAATATGACTCCTATGTGTATTATGCACCAAGAACGTCCATGGGCTCCACCATTTCTCACAACGTCAACGAACACATCACAAATTGTGAACTCTGAGCTGTCAGAAACTTTGCACTCACGAGCTCATGAATACAACATGAGGGGGCGTTCAGATGGACTCCACTCATGAACACAGTAAACACCACCACATTTGAAGGCACCATATGTCCACTTCTTTTATAGGATACGTTCCAAACTTTTTTTCTTTTTACCTTTAGTCCACACTGTAGCTGCCCTTACAAAGTATGTACTGTTGCATGCAGTATGCATACATTTGAGACATACCTTGAACTTTGACCTTCTTGCTCATACTGTATATCCGCTGCACAGAGAATAGCCAGGAACCGATGCTAGCTTGTATGTTGCAGAATGCGACCGGATGTAGTGGGACATCCTGGTATTTTTGGCATACTGCATTTGACATACTATGTATTGGGACATTTTAAATAATTTTTTGGTTAAATGGGTTGGTAGTATGGGTACTGCAATTCTCTGTTTATTCCCAGTCCGCCTGCTGCCTGCATACTGTGAGAAACCTTGGGAGAGCCCTTGGGTCTCTAAAGATTGAATAAACTTTCTAGACAAACGTCAGAAAAACAGTATTCTTAATAAGTTTGACATTTTGACATGAGAAATGAGACACGGTTTGAGAGCGTAACGAAATGAATGAAATGAAATGAATGAATAAGATGGAGAGTAATATACTTTCAGGTCTCTAAAGACCTGAGTGCATTTACAGCAAGTGTTGAGAAGGCAATACAATAGATGATTGGCAGCTCTCTCCCGACAATCTCACATGAACGCTGCCTTCTCATGATAGGAGAAATGACTAATGATAGTTCACTGAATAATATCTTCAAAAAGTTGAAGAATAATAGTTACTTTTTTTTTCTAGGAATGGCAGTGTTGGTTTGTATTACAGGCCTACATCAAATAAACCTGTGGCTGGTTGAAGGGTGACAAATTTTAGCTATCAGCTGGCATTCCAGTAACATGGCTACGTCCGGCAATGGATAATGCTCCCGGACGGCTCTTATATGTCGGTATATTTTCTTTTCAACAACTCCTAATCTGTGTTTTCCGCTTCCTTGAGCGCATTATACTCTACACTATACTGTGTTGCTTTCCACCTCATTGTAGATCCAAGTAAAGAAATCTCTGGTCCTACTTTTCACGATTGCCACAGACAATCTACTTCCTGTTTGCACCAGCACATTTATGTGAATGGTCATGTAATATGCATCTTCAGGCATGTATGGACGGAGATTTTTTTTTAAACAGTATTAAAACACTCAAGGGTGAATTCACAAAAAGATTGTGCGGCTTTTGTGTCTGCTAAACCTATGTAAGTAAGACAAAAAGAAACCGTGTAATTACATAATAATAAATCCTCCTCTAACTGTGTTGCCAAGCAAGTAATGTCTCAGTGCTTCTTTGCTAATTGCATGTATTTAAATTAGGTAATATAATCCAGTTGGTGCAAAACTGTCCCCTTTCCATGCAAATGAGCCTCATTGCAAAAACAGTCCAATTCACCAAGATCAGTGTGTGAAACTGTTAGCGTCCTCAGAGAGTTGGTGGAAACTGAAGCACATATGTCCGCTCAAATTTATTTATGAGAATGTAATTAATATTTTCCTCATTAGTTATGTATTATATCACCCACCTGCATATGTTTGCTCTGCGACATATATGAGCATAACGAAAGGAGAAAAAGTAACCTGACTCAAATCAACTCAGCTGCAAAACATGTGTGTTGCCTTGTGCTTGCATGTTTGCACTGAAATAACATTAGCACAATATCATTTGGGAATCAGACCTTTAAACGGGCAAATAGCGGTTGCAAATGATGTGCAGTTCACGTTGTCATCAGTGGCCAAAATCCATTCTTTGTGAATTCATCCCTTAGTGTTTTAAAATGAAAATGTATTAAGGTGGATGTCTATGTTAGCAAACTTTAAATAGATATTTACAAAACACACTCTTTGTTTTCAGGACTCTTGTGCTACCATTACACTTCATTATGGCATTAACTGCAGGCTAATTGGCACTTGTGGGAACAGTGCTGCTGTTTAACAAAAGTTAGAATCTCACAGGTGTTCGTAATGAAAACTTCACCCGGTACCTTTAAAAGAGCGCTCTGCTGAGTTTGCTATTAGCAGCTAATGTAGCCTCCAGCTGCTAGCCTCAAGCAGAGATGAGACTGTGGCGGTTTGGTGAGCTCACTTCTTTCTAACTCCACACCCCCAGATTTTTTTTTTTTTTCATTTCAAATTTATCAAATTTCATGCAGCTCCCTCTGGACCTGTAAACAGACTTTGATGTGAAAATAGGTGGAGTGCCCCTTTAACTATAATGCCATGCAACTGCCAGAGTTACTTGGAGAAACTGTTGCACCATGAAACAAGTTCATCTTTGATGAAAGCAGCAGATTTCTGAACCGTGTCAAGAATTTGCTCTTAAACGCTTCAAAATCAGGCTTCCATTTTCCCACCTAGTTTTGTATTATACCTCTTTAGGCTGGTTTCCACCTCAACCCTTTAAGCTAGATAAGCACATCAGCACTCCATCAAGGTTAAACCGACAAGCCGAGGAGTTCTGCTGCAACATCTGGGATATGAGTCGCACACGTAAGCAGCTGAAGTGAAATCTAAAGGGTATGTGACAGTGATGAAAACACAGTCAGACAACTGCTCAGAGACAAAAGTTTTAGGCGCCATTGGCAGAATAAAATGCCACAATTCTCTCTATCTCCTTACATAAGCACTCATGGAGCATGTCTCTCACCGTGGTCTTCTTCAATGACTGTGAAAACACACTAACTCCAGTGTTTGATTTATGGGGGAAACCAACCTGATGAGCAGGGGCTGAAAATGGCGTGGAGCGTGGGGAAAGTGGGTAGAGTGAAAGAAGAGAATGTGTGAAATGAACAGTAATTAATGTTGAATAAGGAAAGCTAGAAGAAAAGGCCAGCACGTTCTCCTCATCCAGCCTGGCACTAATAGGAATATGATTGCATTCTCTTTTTTTTCCTCCTCATGAGGGTTCTTTGTCTAATTCAATCAATACTTCGGGGCATTGAATGCACTCTGAGTGGGTGGTCTGAATGAGCTGAATCAAAGCAAAGCGATTCAGACAGAAAACGCAACCAGTTTGACCTGTGGTCTAATTTGGTGAAACGCATGAAAATGCTGAAATGTTTTATCCTTAGAAAGCACGAAAATGCATTCAAAAACAACAACAACAAAAAAGTCTACAGAATTTGGACAACAGTATTTCCAGAATTATTCAATCCACACCAGCAAAACTCCCTGCTAAGCACAGTAATATGTTTGAGATCCAGAGCTGCATCGTGCATTATATTAAGCCGTGACAGAAGTTGACATTTCCTGTGTGTGATGGAAGAATATTGTATGTGTCCGTCCATGAAAAGGCAGAGGAACACGATCCACGGAGGGCAGTCGATGTCAGCAACCTTCTGAACCTCATCTGACTCCAATTAACTTGCCAAGCCATGTAACGCAAAATGCTGACAGGGATGAATGACAACTGACCAAAGGTTCAACCAAGACCATCTAAGAGATTGCATCTTTAATATACTATTAAACAGTATGGGTGTAGCACAGTGACATGAAAATGAAAAACAAACTACCTGTTCATGCCCAAGCCTAGTTTAGGAGTGGTGAGCCCTTAGCACCAGGATGAAAAACAGGCGGGATGGAGATGCATAACATGCAGATGAGTCAGGCAGATTTTTACTGGTGAAAATAAACAAATTACAGAACGAATCCCACAGTTGTCACCCATGTGGAACAGGCAACTGGACTACAAAACAGGTTAACTGGTGTAGCAGACTCCAGTGGTTGGAGGGACACTCATCCTGACCCCATGCCTTCTCTCAGTATATTTACCAGATGCAGGTCTTTCACCCAGGAGACCACCGTGAAACCAGACAGCATTGAATTATTTTACCGTAGTTTTGTTTCGTAACTTACGGACTTTTACAAACAGCAGTTACATAGCAGTTAGTTGTTTGCGTAACAAACATAAAAATTTTAACCCAAACCACAATCTTTTTCGAACTGTAAACCAAGTACTTCTGTTGCTTAAATCTGAGCAAGTAATTTTGTTGAGTAAAACTAAGTTGGAGCATGTAACAAGCGAAAACTCGACACACCGTCCCTGACCGTGGATGTATAAAGATAACTGGATACAGCTTTGTAGGTGAGGCCCTGCTCTGTGGCGCATGAAGCAAAAAAAGCTTCACTTCTGAGTTTAAAATTACCTGGATCATTCGTGATCTTCTGCATCCATTGGGCTCATAGGGCAGCCTCGGTCTGGGTCTCATTCACATGACCAGAGGAAGGGAAACAACTCTGGATTTGGGTATTAGTGCATTTCACAACTTTTAGGAGTTATTGATTTAAATAAGGGCTACTGGGAAGCTGATTCACCTAAAAAAAAAAAAAAAAAAAAAAAAAAAAAAAACATCCACTGATTTTAATGCTGTTCAAGTGTCTGGGAAAAAAGTTTTTTGGGCCCAATGGTATCACACGATGGAGTTGTAAGGAGTTGTACTTCAAAGCCAGACGCTCTTCCTGGGGGGACCTGCCCGTGATATGTTTAAAACTGAGGGATTAGTGGAGCATCATAGTTTAACTTAGTGCCACTGACCAAGCACCAGTATTTGACAAGTTGAAAATGTGTTGTTAAGCTGGTGAACTTAACTGTGCAAACCACATAATGGCAAATGTTATACAAACACTTTCATGTTACAAGTCTGACTACAGTAAGTCAGACTGCATGATGGCTCCAGGACCATTTTGCACGATTTTGCTTCTAAAGTGGAATTGACAATTACAATAGAGTCAAATACCAGCGATCACAGCATTCATGTATATTTTATGTAATCAGTCCTGTGTGGTTCAACTTCAACCTCAATGCAGACGGGCCAAACATCCTCACTCATGCACATCACTCAGCTGTTCTCCAGCCCTCCTCGCCCAGTAATTGTGCTTTTCTTTGCACTTCAGCTATGAAATTACTTCTGTTGCCTCTCTCTTTTTCTTCTTTCGTTGCTTCCAGATATTTTATCAACTTCAACTTAATTCTTCTATGAAAGCCATGTGACTCTAGGGTTTACAAGCTGCAACAGGACTTTTTAGAGGTTTCTTACAGTCCTAAGAGATGCAATAAAAACAGAATAACTTCACATCAAATCTGTAATGCTCAATTAAATCCTTCATTGAAATCTCTTATAATCATTACTGCAAGTCTAAAATAAGGGATGAATTTGACTACAATTAGCTCATGCACATGAATAAGTAACCAATTTAACGATAGACTCTTTAGATCAATATCCAGTTACTGAAAATACAGTTTATCCTATATTTTCACCAAAAAATACAGAAGAGGCTGATAGGAATGTCACTAGTTCTGCAGGTATTTGGTCATAAACCAAAATATTGAATGGCTGAAAACTGAAATATATGATTCTAATATATGTGGCTAGATGAAAACTCAGGGGATCACCAAAGCCAAATCCTCTGGGGACCATGGGTATCTCAAAAGGTTGTCATCCCAACTCGTCACATACTGCCACTTTATGTTTAGGCAACAAAACCACTTAGCTAGGTTTAGGAAATAACTACGTGGTTGGGCTTAAAACTACAGTGGAAATGAAACTGAACGTTGTGAACACAGAACAGATTGTAACGTGAAAATGAAACTTAACGTATAAGGCAGAGGGCTCCTGGATGAAAGCCTAGTGTTTGTTAGGCCCATCCACCCCACCTCCCAACAGTCTGTCTTTTCACTCTTTAAACTACGTAACCACAATCTGGGTTTACATTGTAGTTAATTTGTCTCATACTGGCACTAAAGGTTGCCTTGTGCAGCGGTGGTCGTGACAAAGCCTCTGTATTGACACCCTGGGAATGAGAATGAGCTGGGTATCTGCACCAAATGTCATGGCAATCCATCCCGTAGTTATTGAGATATTTCACTAAAGGCCAAAAAATATCAGCCTCATGGTGTCACTAAAGGAAAAAGTCAGAGGATCACCAAATTCAGTAGGATTCATCCTCTGGAGACATTTCAGTCTGGTCCAAAATGGTGGACTGATTGACCAATATTGCCACCCACATCCCGATTTTCCCAACTACTCCTTGACAAACAAACTCACACTCAATGTGCTGATATGAACTCACATAGTACAAGCACACACAAATACACAGGCAGTGCTGGAGCAGGTCACTGGGTAAACAGATAAAACAAGTGACCCCCCCCCGCCAGCACTACCACCACCACCAAACTCCAGCAAGGAATGACACGCTGCCTGCTCGACTCATCAGGAGGGAGTTGGACCTGCTGGGTGGTAATACCAGGAGAGAATGCAGGTCACACACAGGCATGCACGCACTCCCACAGTGACACTCGCAGGAAAAAAACCTGTCTGTGAATAAGAACCTCCATTGAAATTCTCGGCCATAGTCGGGGCTCTAAATAGGCACAGAGGTGTAAGGAGAGAATCCCCATTTCTATTCAAAGGGAGCAAAAACTTCACACCTCCAAACGTCATTATGCTTATCCAGGCCCTTATCACAGCTCAGGAATAACTCAGTCGGGCTGCAGTCAGATCACAAGAGGCCCCCAGATATACCTTTCCAAGAAAGAAATAAAATAAAAATAAGATGGAATAAAATGCCCGCTGCCACTGTACAGCCACACTATCAGTGCTAAGCTCCCGCTTTCACTCAGGCATGCTGAGGGTGTTTTTGTGCTGATAAATTTACCTAGTTTACATCTGGGTGCTACAGAGAGGAGTTCGGTGCCAGCCCTAGAGATTTTGGAGACCCTATAAAAAGGATTACAAACCACCACTACTACCCTTGTCAGGGCCACGGGCTGTATTATGGTGATATCCATCATTAAGAGCAATGAATAAATGAATGAATGGAGGCCATAATAAATTTGAATAGCAACGAAAGAAATTTGAGGGCTGCAGGTCTGAATCATCACACATTCACTGCAAAATGGAAAGCTCAGCCTTTATTAAAGGATTTGAATATTGTATGTGTATTGCTCAATGATGATTATACATATTACTGGGTTGCATTATGGTATTTATCACTTATCATAGGTGAAGCAGAGCTCAGACAGCTGGTTCTCTCCACTAAGATTTATGTGAACTAGGGCTGTCGAAGTTAAGGGGATAATAACGCATTAATGCAAATTTGTTTTAACCGCATTAATTTCTTGAATGCATTAACACAATTTGCAACTTTTAGATTGTAGTGGGCTCAGTTTTAAAGCTATAATGAAGGTACTGGTATCATATGAAACTAGGCAACCTGAGGAATCCATTGGTACCAATAAGGTTACACTAGCTTGTCGAGCAGGAGGTTAAAAAATGCTCCAGACTAAATTTTGATGAAGAAAACTGCCATGGCCATGACCTCTGACCTCAAGATATGTGAATGTAAATGGGTGCTATGAGTACCCACCAGTCTCCCCTTTACAGACATGCCCACTTTATGATAATCACATGCAGTTTGGATCAAGTCATAGTCAAGTCAGCACACAGTTGGGCTGCAGTTTGCCATATTATGATTATGATTTGTATTCTAAAGTCAGTACCTGTGAGGGTTTCTGGGAAATATTTTCATTGTTTTGTGTTGTTAATTGATTTCCAATAATAAATATAGACATACATTTACATAAAGCAGCACGTTTGTCCACTCCCATGTTAAGAAGAGTATTAAACACGTGAAAAATCTCCCTTTAAGGTATATTTTGAACTGATTAATTTGGACAATCATGCGATTAATCACGATTAAATATTTTAATCGATCTAAAAGTTAAAATCTGAAATCTCACTGTGATGCAACAGTGCTAACCACTGAGTAAATATGATAATGATTATATATATATATATATATATATATATATATATATATATATATATATATATATATATATATATATATATATATATATATACGTATATATATATACATATATATACATATATATACGTATATATATATATACTATATAACTATATAACGAATAACGAAAACGAAAATTTTTTTTTTTTTTTTTTTTTTTTTTTTTTTTTAATGCAATAAAGCGAATGTTGAGGTGAATTAAGGAAAACTGGAAAGACCCAGTGATGCAGATCAATTCTATTCATGCTCTAAAACCTTAGCTGCCAGGTCGGAGCAGCGAGGTGCAGAATACTAATATGGAAAATGCTTTTGAGCTCAGGGGTCACAACCTGAGACATTTTAGCCAAGGCTCCAATCAATTCCAATTTGTCACTGCAACATCCAGGTGTCACAAAAAGGAGCAAATTACGGTATCTGAGTAGGGACAAAGAGGATGTTCCAGGTCAACCCTGACACATTTACATCCCATCAGGGTGGTGCAAGGCATGCTGGGTAATAAGTCATAATTCTATTTTCACTATAGTTTTTGGGAGCAGCTCAGTAGGCGCTAATACGATGTGGCGTGGATGTTATATATGGATGTTTTTCTATGTTAACTTGCCATTTTGCTTGGATATTTTAACCTTGGCTTCGACTTGAATGCATTTTTCAATCATTAAGTAAAAATCACACTGTGTGCCTGACCTTCATCTCTGCAAAGTGACAAAAAAGATTTCATCAGTCAGGTTCCAATAGGGTTCCAGGTATTGCACAAAGAAGGAAATACATGCTGAAAAGAAAACAGATGAGGTCTTATTCATACACTATTCACACATACAAATTCATACATGTAGATGATATATTATCCACATACACAGCCAAAAACACCGTCGTCAATACACACACACCCCTCCACAAACAAATAAACACACCCGCCGCAGCACAACATTGCGCAGATTAAGGGTCCTCTGTGGTTGTTTGCCTTTTAATGGTGTCCTAATTATCATTTAACCCTAATTAACCTGCATGGATAGGAGACGGGTCTGATTAATCCTGCACATTGTTGGTCCACTGTGGGGTAGAAATCAACTTCCTCATTCACTCTTTAATCAGCTTTCTGCCAAAGCATTGCACAAAATGATGTGTGTCGGTACATGTATGTACACACACACAAATCCATTTAGCAGCATCTTTGTTGGCACAAACATCCCTCCACAAGGACAGACAGGGTGATGTAAGGCTGCAGAGTTTCCTTCCGAAGTTTATTTCCATCATGCATGCATTGAGAAAAAGTCTTTCTCCTTGGTTTCCTTGAAGAGAGAAAACATCATTCATCGTTATCAGTTTTTCAAATAGGAGTTCCTTTGACATTATGTGAACATTCGTGTTGTGCTACTGCTTTCCCAAAGTTTCCCCACTGAGTTTTATATTTCGATTTGATGCCTTCATGAGCTGCTAGTTTTATTTTGTAGTTTAAGGCACCAGTGCACCTCACACGTATTAGACTTGGATTGTTTTTGTATCACTTTCTGGATGTGGAGTAATGGGTGCATTGCATCGGCCCCTGGCTGAGGGAAGGAAAAGAAATAAACAATTCCAGAATTGGACCGACAAAATAATGTCTTTAACATCCTATAATATATAAAACATTTATATTAGAAGTCTGCCTGTCTACATTTTGTGAATAAGGTCAGCAGACTTTAAAACCTTGGCTAAAAGGTAGGGAGAAATTTTGAATTTAAACTTGAGCATCATTGTTAACGTTATTGTGGTTATTGTAATGGATCTTTATATCATGTAATGCTTTGCCACAGAACTAGAACAACTATTTGGCAAATCTAAAATACAGCACATACAAGGCATACTGTGCCTAAAAATCCCCCAAACCAGTTACAGTTTTATTATTTTGATTTACTTTATACTATAAGTTGCATCCTTCTGAGACTGTGCAGGACGTCATGTGGTAAATTCAATTCTTATGTGCATATATTAGGGTTGCCAGTCGATTAAAATATTTAATTGCATGATTGTTGAAAGTTGGCACATTTTTTATCTGTTCAGTATGTACCTTAAAGGGAGATTTGTCAAGAATTTAAAACTCTTATCAACATGGGAGTGGGCAAATATGCTGCCAGCTTGGTGTTGTTGGTTGGTACCAATGGATTCCTGAGGTTGTCTAGTTTCATATGATTAAAACCGAGCCTGCTACAAGTAAGAAATTAGTGTCGTTAAGTTACATTAACAAGTTATCACATTACCTCTGGCAGGCCTAGTGTACATATTTGCTGTTCTGAAGCAATGCTTTAGGGACTATATTAATATATTTTTTGCTTTCCTGTTGAGAGTTAGGGGAGAAGATTGATTCCACTGTTTAGTCCGTACAGTAAATATGAATCTACAGACATCAACTGGTTAGCTCACAACATGCTGTTAGTTAGACAAATCTTCCAACCAGCACATCCTGAAGGTCACTAATAAACACATTAAATCCATACAAAAACAGGCCGTTCCCTGTTTCCAGGCTGCATGCAAAGCTAAGCTAACCAGCTGCAAGCTGAAGCCATTTATTGAACAGAGTTATATGTGATCGATTTTCTCATCTAACTCTTGGCAAGAAAGTGAAAAAAAATGTATTTTGCTAAAAGTTTTGACTTTCACTTAACCTTGACATACTTTTGCCTGACTGGGACCTGATACAATATCCCCAACCTGTTAAAAAATGCACAATTTTATTTTCATTTGCCCGAAGCACAGAAATGCTCCCCAGTACTTTGACGATAATGCCCCCAAACTGTAGAACTGCATGGGCACAGAATATATGGAAAATAATTTGAGCCAGAGCTTGCATCACGGCAACACCCCAGATTTGTCAAAAATGTGGGTCCAATACTTTTCCATTATTTCCACGAGAGGAGGTCTTCACGTCGATGTGTTATCTTATACAGAGAGGCAACAGATGATATTCAGGGGAAAGCTGAAATTCATTAGAAAGCAATTACTTTCCAATCACTGGCTGACATTATCAAGTCACTGTGACCTGTACCTGTGAAGGCAATATTCCTACAATGACACTGTATCTTTTCCCATATACCTTTCCTTTGCTTATCTGTCTTCCATTTGTTCAACCATTTGTGCCTTGTATGCCCAAATGTGAAGGTAATAAGACACTGTGGTCCAATGCCTTATGGCTGATAAGCTCACCCAGAAAGCTGGTTGGCATTACTCATATTTGTTTTGTAACTGATATTCTATTTTCCATTCATTTTTCACTGCTTATCGGTGTCATGGTGGCAGCGAGCTAAGCAGAGACGCCCCTCCACCAGCCATGTCCTCCAGCACTTCCAAGGACATTACTTAAACTTGCATTCTTTCTAATAGCCAGCAGGGGGCGACTCCTCTGGTTGCAAAAAGAAGTGTGATTGTAAAGAAGTCTATGAGAAATTTAACCTACATTTCAACTAATTTATTACCTCAGAAAACATTGTAAACATGAGTTTATGGTCTCAGTCGTTTCAAGTCTTCTTCAATACAGCATGATGTTAATTTAGTAAATTATGGTCCCATTTAGAGTCAAATAGACCATATAGCAGGAGATACTTAATAACACTGAATGTGAGTTTTCACTGGAGTTAGCTGAAAGTTCTGTCTGTCATCTACTGTCATTAAAAGGTGCCTCCGTGTGTTGGTTTCCGATGCTGAGGGGCACTCAGTCGGTATTTGGCGTGCTGCGAGTGAGACCGGCTTTGATTGACAGTTTGCTACCACAGTGTTGTCCTGTCTGGGTGTTGTTTTTGTCTTAAAACTTTAATCCTTTCACAGTGTGTTTTAAGTTCATGAAAGTTAATTGAAACATTTCGGTCGCCTCCTTCTCTTGTGTCACTTCTGGTTGCCAAAAACCAAGATGGCGGCGGCCAAAGTACAGAACTTGAGGCTTCAAATCAGCAGTCCACAAACCAATGGGTGACGTCACAATGACTATGTTCACTTCTATTCAAAATCTATGGTGCATGTTAATGTGATAACAGTATGTAATATGTGTGTCATCATGAGCGTTTTCCACCAGCACAGTATGTCATTGGATTTTTCACAAGAATAAACAACATAAACACAGTGTTGGTTAGTCATGCTTACTTGTTGACAATTAAAAGTAGACCCTGCTGTTTTTATAGTTGGAGTGGAAGCTGTGAAATCACTTTATTAGCCATCAAATTGAGTCTTGACACAGCTGCATCCAGGATACCCTGTGGAACGGTCTGAAAAATGTTCAAGCGCTGGTCAGTGCAGTAGAAAGAGATCTGATGACTCAAATTTAAGTTAGAGTGAAGCTTCTTTTACTGGGAAAACACACATTGCGAAATGTAAGGGTTGTCTTACCAAGATAAATGTTACCATTTCCCAGCAATTATATTTTCTACTACTCATTGTGAATTCCTCTTCACTTAATTGTAGAATTGTAAGAATTGGCCTTCGACCACCTCTGGTTGCAAAGGCAGAACACCTGGGGAGAGCAACTGCAAGTAGGTCACTTGGAAAAGTATAAATTGTACAAAACATCTCTGAACCCTTTTTTTTTATATTCCCTAGCAATTAACTGGTGAGGCTCATTAAAGAGGAATTTGACTGAATCACAGGTCAGCCAATTAAAATAAAGGTGAAGGACGCTGAGCAAATTAACACCATGACAATTCATCTCATTTCTAAGTATCCTCAGCTGCGTATGGTTCTCAGATTTCCTGTTCCCCCTTCATCAGTCAGTGGTGGAAAATGAATCAATAGGAAATGTTACCACACTAATAATAGGGACTTAATGGTAGGATATTGTTTTCAGTTTCAAAGGTTCATTTCACAATATAATGCAACTCATTACTCATCTTATCGTTGCCCGATTGAGAACAAATGCACACAGTTCAGTCTTGTTGTCTAATCAGGAAATCTGGATGTGAAGTGTTTAATTTAAGATTATTTAAAGTGAATGCCTCCAATATTAAATCAAAAAACTTCAGGACTTCTAAATAAGCCAAGTTATCCACCAGTGTCTATATTAGAGCCATTATTGTCCCTGTGATATATCCCTCTCCACCACCACTAACCTTTTGCTCGCCCTCTTCATTTTTCCTTTCTGTCCTTGCTTTTCATTCCTGCTCTGTCTCTTCTGTCTCTCTCTACAGGCAATTTTCCCCATTCACTTTTCCTCTCCTCCTCATGACTCAAGTCACGAGTCATTAGAAAAGCCTGACCTTCTGGGAAAGGTCTTGGGTAAGCAGTGATGAATAGAGTTGGCCCATTGAAGAAAGCTATGCTGTAGCACTATAATAGGTGCAGCTATAGTCCAGGGAGCGAACTAATGGTCCTTAACCTCCATGTACCATTAGCGTGAAATAAAGACAGGAGGGAGGAATACCGACTAGAGGGAGGACGAAAAGTGGTCTCACTCTCCTCTACCCTGTCTGACATGGAGACGTGGATGATGTGAACATTAAATGCACTTTATGCGGTGCCTCTGTATTGACATTTCTTGTAATAGTCACCTCCCTGCACACTGAGGAAGTATCAGTCATTGCTCACTTGAATGACACATGCAACACTTGAGACACTATACTTTAAATGTTTGTCAGTGTTTTCTTTGTCCGTGTTTTCTGTCAAGATCTTACCATAGATGTTGACAGCAGTATTATCCATCCATCCATCCAACCGCTTATCCCGTTAGGGGTCGCAGGGCTGGAGCCGATCCCAGTTGGCACTGGGCGAAGGTGGGGTTCACCCTGGACAGGTAGCCAGTCCATCGCAGGGCACATAGACACAGACAACCATTCATGCTTACATTCACACCTACGGGCAATTTAGAGTCATCAGCTAACATCATTTTAGAGTCATCAATTAATTCAGGTCTTTGGAGTGTGGGAGGAAGCCGGAGAACCCGGAGAAAACCCACGCCTGACTTAAAGCCTGACTCGAACCTGTGACCCTCTTGCTGTGAGGCGACAGTGTTAACCACTGCACCACCGTGCAGCCCTGTGTTATTATGTGATTATGAAAATAAACACTTGCTGAATATGGTTAAAGAAGTACTCAAGCAATTTGGTATTGCACTACCAGGGACAAAACTGATGCTGTAGAGGCCAAGACATCCTGACTTTAATCATTAGTATGGGTCAAGCTCCAAAAAATTGTCAATACTACATTTCCCACAATGCTAGTGATTAGAGATGGTAACCCTAACCCTTTGTTGCCTGGTAACCAGTTAAACTCCATTCGCCCAACTTATAACAATGGCCTTCTGCTATTTGAGGCTATGTTCACACTGCAGGCAAAAATGCCCCAAATCTGATTTCTATTTTTGCACATAATGTGACATTTGGGCCACTTTCATATGTGGTCCTAAATCAGATGCAAGTCAGATTTTTTGGCAATGCACCCTCAATCTGAACAGTCATATCAGAATTCATGTGACTTTTACGTTGTTTTTGATCGAAACATTTGTCGTATTGTTGTGCTGTGAAGCCATTCACATCGCCGTTCCACCACTGCTGGCTCTGATTCATCCGCACACACCCCCGTAGAGAAGCAGCAGCCATTGCTCCACAGTCAGCCATAATTAAAAATGAACTTTGTTATCATCTGCTCATGAATTCGGCTTCCTCTGCACATCAGCTTATAAATGAAACCATAAAGGATGACTTCAGTCATTGTTTTGTGCATATGGTTCAGTTCAGGACTGTGACCAGTTCACACTGGAATCTGATATTGGCCACACTTCCAACTAAATCTGCATAAAAAATTATGTCTAAATATTATTTCTGTGACGGCTCTCTGGCCCATTTGGTTGTACCTTGCTCCTCTCTAGCAGGTTCATGTAATTGACAGGCAGAACCATCCACTTGGGCTGACTGGGAGCACCTGGGCCCAGTGCTCCCACTGTACATAAGCTGCCACAGTAATCCTCTCGCAAAGACTCTCCACACGCTACACTTCGTTCACTCACACCATGCTTCCCTCCATCACTGATACCACTGACTTCCTCTCTTTGCAAATTAATCCATGTTTTGGTAAATAAATCAGTTGATTTAACTGCAGTTTTTGCTGTCTCTCCCTTTATTTGCCATGGCGGTTAAGCCAGTCATGACAATTTGCACATGGATAAAGTGATGCGAACACAAAACTCATTCATGTTTGGAGCAGTATTTCAAATATGTGCCCTTCACACACACACATCGCATTTGGGACCCCTAAAAAATAAAGTGTTTCATTGTTTAAACAGCTCATTAATGATTCAAATAACAAACCTGTGACTCTGTACAAATGAGAGTGCACAAGGTAGGTTTGAATCCCATGAGTACAGTATTTGCGGCAGGTTTTTAGTCCATGCAATAGCCAGCATATGTGGACCAATCGGTGAGCTGTGGGTGTTCACTAAATGGTGCTCAGTACGGCTGTTAGTGTTCTTTAATGAATAAGTACAGCCATGATGAATCACACCAGAGCATTCTCTGTGATAATCCTTTGCATTTACCCAAAAGGTGCAAATACAGGTATGAAGAAGATTGCAAAGACAACAGCATCTGTAGATCTTTGTGCATTCAGGGATCTGATTCATAAGATGGATTTCAAGTTGCCTGGAACTAATTCATCTCAGTGACCCTAGCTGCCAAGCTACCCAAGGTCAAATGTGATATAAACAACAGATAAACCACACACGTGTGCAACAAGGCCACATGTTATGTGCACAATTAATCACATGACTTTGTTATTCAGTAGAAGGAGGCGAAGGTATTAATGAGCAACGAACAAGACAGTGGAAATTTCTTTAACTTCTGACTCAAGGCCTGCTCACAGTGTGGTGATTAAAGCCCAAAACAAATATTAAAACTATATATCCTCATACAACAGTTTGTATATTTTATGAAAAGTTCTTCCTTATTTTTTTGTGCGTTTTTCTACGAATGTTGATATCCATTCTTTACATGAATAGTCTTTTCAAAACACACACACAAACGTCTTGGTTAGGTTTAGGAAAAGGTCATAGTTTGGGTTAAAATAACTGTACTTGAAATACTTAGTTAGGCTGTTTTCAGTTATGTATAGGAAAAGACTTACATGACTTACACTGGATACAAACACCGGTCTCCTGGACGAAAGTCTGGCATTTTTTGACCCAGCCGTCCACCCAGGCTTCCTCCTTATGCAGCGTTTGTCACTCTTTACATTTGGTTCACGATTACATGAATTACATACAAACTGATTATGTGGCATATATGTGAATTACAGTGCATTACTTTTTGTCAGTTTAGCTATTAAGGGTGTATGAGAACAACCGGATTAAAGGCAAATATATATATATATATATATATATATATATATATATATATATATATATATATATATATATATATATATATATATATATATATATATATATAATAATCTCAAAGGGTATTCCTGGTAGTATATATATATATATAGTATATAGTTATATATATATATACAAATCCTGTAGTGCAATGAGCATAAGCAAACTGGCATACCTCTCTTACTCTCCTCTGTGAGGAAAGATGCTGATTTTGTGTCACTATGTCTCTACTCATACACCGTTTGTAGTAAATGTACTATATTTCATCGAGAGCCCCTGAAATCAATTAATATATGTAATTGTGAACAAGTTAGTGTAAAGAGCAACAAACACTGCATAGGGAGGAGGTCGGGGAGGATGGATGGAAGTTCCATACTTAAGATGCATCCTGTCCACAGTCTTTTCCTATACATAACCAAGTAGTATTACAACTATTACAAAATATTTTTTTTTTTTAACCCAAACTACGATATTTTCCCAAACCTAACCAAGTTGTTTTGTTGCCTATACATATAACAAAGTTGCTTCCTGTGAACATGGAGGTTTACTTTGAAAATATTTTTTAACCCAAACTTTTCCTAAACTTAACTAGACAACATAACAAAATTGTTTCCTGTGAGGACAGATGTTTATTTTGAAAAGACTGGACCGGAAATCAACGTTGGACACTTGTGGGAAAATGTACAAAAAAATGATGAGTATCTTTACATAAGATATCATACTGACTGAATGAGAAGACGTTGCACTATGAGTGCTTCATAAATTATTCCTTTACCATGAATTTGTGAGCTGAGAGATACGTACTGATAGCTGCACTGGAAATCAGTCAATTCTCCAAATGAATCACACCCCTAAATCCCTTTCTAAACAACTGTCACGGCACAGGCAGTCTGTTTAGCATATCATGGCTAATCAATTCACTGCTGTGTTGATTAATTGGAGGCTAAGTTAAAGCTAGCAGACCAGAAGTGGATGTTAGAGACCTGCTCCTATGCTATACTATTGATTACATGGGGTCAGCTGACATCTTGTGGGAGCATAATGTGTCACTGTGCCGCTCACAGTAGGAGAAAGTGCCTTCTGGAAGTGGCTTGCATGCTCTTATTCTGAGGTGGATTATTGAGTAGTTGTCCATTTTAACATCGCTGGAGTAGACATATCCTGCACAGAGCACTGGCACAGGCAGGGAGCAGATGGTGCCATTTTTTATTAATGACTACCATCAACATTATGCTGTGTACACATCAAAACAAGATGCACATTTCACTGGGCGGAGGCATGCAGCACTCATCCACACAGTGATGTGTGCATCTTGTTTTGATATGTACACAGCATCACTTCATGTGTGGATTGCATTTATTCTCTGTATGTTTCTTATATAAATCAGTGATCCTACTGATTATCCTCTACATTAGTACGAGGCACTAAACTTCATCACAATCTTTAACCAAGGAGTGTGCGTGAAAAAATTCAAATTTCATTCTACATTTCAAAAAACAATATTCATTCTGGTCAATCCACATTCTCATGCAGCACTGACTTGGCAAATGCCATCACATATTGAGGGAATAGCAGTTCATTGGCTGGTAGTTGAGACGACTGTCTATTAATAAAAATGGCCACTGGGGTTTGGCTCTGCAAGGGCTTGTTACTGATAGGATCGGTAAATAGAAGAATCCCCAGAGACTCGTGCTAAGCTTTGACTCTGAAAGTGTACTGCTAGGCTGCTCTATGTGATAATAATAAGTCAAAGTCTAATCGGAATGGTCACAGATTACAGTTTATTTTGAATTGTGAGAGGAGTCAACTGGAATCATTCTGTTTGCTTCCTTCATCCTCCCACAGAAGTGCGTATGCATTTCATAGCATATTAATGTCTTTGTCGCTTTGTATTACTGATGTGTTTTTGGATATCGAGTGTAGCAATATTATCAGTTTTGTGGCTATAATATATCTACTATTAGCAGGAGTAATATTAGTATGCCTCACCTATCATCATAATTGTACAATGCAAATGTAGAATTGGATTAAAGGGGACCTATTATGTGCTTTTTCCCTTTCGTTAGTGTGATATATATGTGGCCAAGCTGAGTCAAAGGCCTAATTTAGCTAATAATTTGATGCCCAGTCCCAATGTCCCCCCCTAAGGCCTGAAGCCCTGAACCCTCAGGGACTTGACTGACATCACCTGGTAAATGGATGAATGTGAGCGGCTGCAAGGGCTTGAACTGGTATAAATATGAATGGGACAGCACTTTTATTTTATGTTTTTACTGCCTGTTTGAACATCTTCCAGGCTCTTTTCTTATGAGACCAGTCAAAAATCTATATACTTGTTTTTTGTCAAACTTTAACAAGAAAAATTAAAAGAAATTGTTGATGACTAAACCAGGTGTGTAATATAATCTGTAATATTTACGTTTCTTTGTAGATGTTATTATACCTGGCTGAACACACATGTGTGGTCCTCTTTGTTTACCTTCTTCTACGCTTCCGGGCTTTCCTTGGTAACCATGGTAACCCTGTGTTTGACGTCACAGCGTTATGAATTGTGGGTAATTCCCTCAGGCAAACTCTGCAGAAATGCGGACTTAGAGAAAATGTTCATAAAAGGCTCAAAATGGCTGCGAGAGAGCCCTCAAGGATTTGATGATTTGACAGTTGGACAGCACTAAACCCTCATGGACTTTGAAGCACGTTCCCGCTTTGGGATTGGGTCTTAGACTGCTGCGGCCCTTGACTTACCATTAAATTGGAACTATAGACCAGCTGCACATTCAATAAAGTATACAACTGGCCGTCAACAAAAAGGTAGAGACAAGGATTTCTCCTGAGTACAATATTTATTTTAACAAGAAAACAAGTAACATACAATCTAAATGACAATTAATATGCTAAAAGAACAACAGTTTATTTTAAATACGCCACGGGTAAAATACTCTTACTAAAATAGTACCAACATTATAATAAAAAACTGACTAAATGAGCGGCAACTGTTAGTGAGGGGAACTAGGTCAACTCTGTAGGGAACGACCACACAAACATGCCCAGTACATCCACTGCAAACTGAAGAGAAAGAGTGAAATTATAGAAAGTGCTAAAAAAAAACACACACAAGCACATAATTATAGGGCAGTGAAGTGGCCATAAGGTTCTGTCACCACTGAACCTCCATCATTAGAACGGCTGCTCACGCCCTGCGATCCTCATGAAAAACACAAAGGAAAAACGGCCAGGTCACAAGGTCCAGAAAGATCACAAAAATACAGGTAGAGTAATGTTACTCTTGGGAGAACAAAAATTGTAAATTAAGCAAATACATGAAAACAAAAAACGCAAACCAAACTAAGCAAAACAGAAGTGAACTGAACAAAACAGCAGTGGCAAACAGTCTACAAGGGGAATAAAAACACCATCATTATGCTGCCACAAACTACATTTGAGCTAGAAATATAGAATTGCAATGTACCTTTTCCTCCTCATGTATAGCACACAACCTCACAACACAGAACAGCTCAGCATAGAGTCAACGGGAGATCGCTAGCTTGACCTGAAGCCACACATAAAACATTAACAGCACTATACAGCGCCTAACACACCTTAGCTTAGATATAGGGACCTACCGGGAAAAATATGATGTAGTACCAGGGAGGCAAATGCAGAAATGGCATCGCAATTTGTTGTCCCTTTTACATTGTGCGCTAGTTTTTTTGGGAATGAGGAAGTGGGCGTAGCTGGGAGGGCTGGCTACATTCAGTTTTCTGTGCATGTAAAACGTCTGCAAAGTTACATAGCCAAGCTAAAGAGAGTTACTGCCCCCCACAGAAACACTGCTCCCTAACTGCCTGAATTACCTTTTTCTTCCTAACATGGTAATGTCACCAAGTAACCCATTTACATAACGCCTAATTTGGCACACCCTAAAACAAAGCTAGTTAGAGTGGAGCTGAAGCTGAGTCCGAAAACTTCACCCAATACAGCCGTCATCAGACCATTAAATAGGCCTTATCAGTCGCTATGAGCACCATAAATGATGATCAACACAAAGAGGTGTCTTTAGGTTTAAGCAAAACATCATGTTTTGGGTTTAAATAACTTCACATGGGACGCAAACTTCGGTATCCCAGGTGAAAACCCTGTTTTGTGTCTCTGTTTTTTTGTGTTCCAATTACTGTCGTAATCACTATGGTCACTAGAGGTCGTTTTCGTGTTCCTTTATACCTTCATTCAGCCATCTACTATGTGAATAGATGATAAAACCTATTAGTGGGTGTAGTAGGGCCCTACTGGCCCAAATCTATGGGGTTTACAGGGACTGATAGCACCTATTTAATGACCTGACAAGCCAGTATGAGAAAAACACTTACATTATAGCACATAAACACATTCTATTAGAAACTCAAACTAAGTATGCACTTGAAAATAAGATTAATAGATCCTCCTTAAAAAGCTTAAAATTTAAAAGTATTTCTTCTGAGGGGAGGTTCAGCACACTTCAACCATGTCTCACAAGGAATTGTAGGCCTGCATGCAGCTTATTGACCCCTCCCCATTCTTCCAGGCTGTGCTGAATCAGATCCGGATTTGGGGAGGTTATTTAAGGGAATGTGTGTGTGTGAGATCTGTTTGCCTCTAACGAAGACACACTTAGCTTCAAAACGTTAGTCTTCTGATGAAGTTTGTTAGCTTAACTCTCTGTTCTCCAGTGTACGGTGAACCTCATCTCTGAAGTCTCTCCTATTAAAATTATTTTTGTCTGCAATCAATACTAGAGACAATAAGGCAAGGAACTACAATATACACAGGCCTATATAAAAGAAAGGCAATTACTGAAAATAATTCAACCCAATCATACATAAAGTCAACTGCTACCAGAATTCCAATCTCATATTAGTATCTTCTCCTGATATAAAACGATGAAATCAATAGGGAAACATACCGAACTGACAATTGACAAATGACTTGTAAGTGATTTCATGTAATTATCAGATAAATGTTAGCATGTTTTATTCCTTTGGAATTAAGAGAGCTGCAGTCCAAATGTGCAAAATCCCAGATGACAAAGTAACAGCAACTCTGCCAAAAGTTATTGTTCATTCAAACACACAAAAATACAAAAACTCAAGTCCCAAAAAGCCATAATCCCACAGGGACAAGTTTTGAAGCAAAAGCAAGCACCAACACATCTGTTATTATGTCATGTCATACTGAATGTGTCCAAAAATAGTTAAAAACTTCTTTTTACATTTTACATTTTGCATTAACATCTAGTAGAATGAAATGAAGTGCCTATGGTACAGACCACAAAGGAGTCCATGACTCATACTGTGGCAATTTAAAGATGCTTCACATGTCCACAGTTGAATATTTTAACAGATGAATATCGGCATGACCTTAAGTTTAGAAATTACTACACATAATGCATCAGCTTATGAAAAATACAAGGCTGGCATCTAGGGTTATGGAAATGCAGGAATTCAGCACTGCTCTGTCATGAAGGCCTTACTCTCACAATCCCAGTGGAGAATAACCTTCATTTCTGTATAAAGCTGCTAATTTCTCACCAACCACGACAATGGCTTATGCAGAAAAATGAGTAACAGAAAATTAAATTGCCTCTTCATAATGCTAAACATAAAATGCAGGGAAGACAAGGCAAAGATATGTGCAAACCGGAATAACAAGCCATATTTTATGGAGGCATAACAGTAGATAAAGGGGAGATCAGCTCTGTGTTCTTGATGCAGGTTTTATGAAGTAAAGTTTACGTTGTTACGTAATGTTTAACATTTACGATTTTCACTGTCTTAATTAACGTGTTATGCTAACATTCACTAAAGGTTCTATTATGATATTCAGAGCATTAATGCAGCAGCAAACAACTATTTGCTGTGTAAGGATATAAAGGAGTAAAGTCTACCTGAGCAGAGAACAAAGTCGCTCTCCCTCTGGGTGTGTTGCAATCTAAGCTTCTCCGTGCTTTGTTGACATTGCCGGGCTGGCAGCACATGCCTTTAGTGCATGTGAACGTGCCCCACGGGTATCTAACATTCGCCACTCTGCACTGCGCCCATATGGTGGGTTAACCTGATAACATGGAAGCATAGCACCCACCCTCCTGTTCCCTCCCTGGTTAACACTATTAGCTCTGTCAGCGCTGTTGACATTGTTTGCTCTGTAAGTGCTGTTAGCATCGTTAGCTGCAGCCACTGGCTCAGCCATTGCTATGTTGAGAGCCATGTTGAGGCAATAGATATGCTCTGAATTTTGAATTTAGCACTTTTAAATACTCTAAACACAAAGTACAGTTGAGGCTGGTGGGTATGACATTAGTTAAGAAGGTAATTGGTCATAAATCAGTTGTGCCTAAAAGTGGTTTTGACATAATGATGGCACTTAAGGAATTTCACAGTGATTAATTCTCTGGGGGGGAAATGGATGTCTGTACAAAATTCAACCCATCCAATAGGCCTGTCAAGTCATTTCAGTCTGGACCAATATGGTGGACCAACCTCATGGTGGCACTGGAGGGAAAAGTCAGGGGAACGCGACAGTTGATAGGTTTCATCCTTTGGGCAGCATGAATGACTGTATAAAATTGTGTTGCAATCCAGTTGTTGCAGCCCGTTCACACAAAAAGGTGTGTGACTGTCACAATAATGTGCAAGTCATTTAGCGTGTCATTTGTACGCCATGTTGTCTGTACTGACTGCAGAGTAAACGCTCCATGTAAATATGCTAGGTTCAGAGTGGGTGATGTGTAATAAAAAGCGAGAAAGACCACTTATGGTTGTTTTATTTTGTAAGTTAGTCATTAATATTTGTCACATTTCTTTTTAGTAACATTTGGGTTTTCTGTATTTTGTGGTTTCTATTCATATTCTACTGAATTTACTTACTTATTTTAAGCCCAACCATGACATTTTTCCTCAACCTAAGTGAGTGGTTTTGTAGCCTAAACCTAATTACAGACATTACTATAGATTTGTTGTGTGACGTATAAATGAAACACGAAAAACAATGTACACCTGAGATGTGAAAAGCCAAAATGTGTCCTCAGGACTCGCAGAATGTCCATGATGTGTTGTTATCTATACGCCTTCCTGTGAGACCAGGTTGGGTGTTGAGATATTTAAGTCTGGACCAAAGTGGTGGACCAACCAACTAATTGCATTCCAAGGGCCATGCTGCTAGCGTGGCTGTAAAGGCCTGGTTTGAACTTTATGCCCATTGACTCCTATTTAATATACAATCTGCATTTTTATATACATCACATTTACAGATGTGAAGAAGTTTGACAGAATTGGCATTGTCAAGAATGGTTTCCTTCAGCAGTCACCCTAATGACACGCTTCCCCACAAATATAAAGTCGTGATTCTTTAATACATGTACTTTATATATAAGATAACCCTTGTTAGCCTGTTGTCCTTATGCTGTAGCTGATATGTAAAATATGCTGTGACAGAGAAACCATTAATCATGTTATGCAAAAACAGGCTAATAAAAGAGAGTGTGGCCTTGGCCCAGCTTTGCACAACACAGGTTGTAAATAGTTGTCGTATGATGACTAAGTAGGTAGAACATATGAGGTCTTAACAAAAATGACTGATAAAGCTGGAGGTAAGTTAATTTGAGCGCACATCAAAGACAGTGGATCCTCAGGAGTGCCGCTACACATTACCACATGTTTGACACACGGTGGTTCTTCAAGCTTATCACATACATCAACCTTATCTCAGCTGCTTTTCACCCCCACCCCCCCTCCGCCCTACACACACACACACACACACACACACACACACACACACACACACAAATATGCACTCTTGCATCCTGCAGAGCTAAAAGTCTTCATAACGTTTATAATGTTTATCATAGGGGAAAAGCAATACATCACGCTGTGCCCGCTCTCTCTTCTCCCTGGTTTGACAGAATTCCAAGAATGTCACCAGCAGCTTTGCATTGACATTACAGGCAGACATAGTGAATTACTTTTGCCCACGTACAGTACAATACACAGATTTTATAAACAAAAATACTCTAGGTGCTCTCCGCATCAGTGATCAATCTAATGAAAACAAGGTACCTCTGCTCCCCACATGGTTGCCACAAGACTTTATGTAAACTCCATTAAAACAGCAGCAAAAAATGTAATTAGTGTTAGGCATCACTAAGCATCAGCTCGGCAGTAATTCACTCCCTTTCTCTTTCTTTCCCTCCTTCCTCCCTCCTAACAATTCAGAGTAGGGAGGGATGAAATTTCCCTGGGATCCAGGAAATGCTTACAGAGGATTACTCAGGAAACACACAGCTACTTGCACTCTAGCATTAAGTGAGGCTTAGGTTTCATTACAGTATGCATATATGGTGTTTTGAAGAGCAGCGTTATAGAAAGCAACAGCGCTTTGAATTTGATGTGAGTAGCAACTGGGAACCAGCGGAGGGATATGGACACGTAACATCTAATGTAACTTAAGCTACAGATGTAAAGTCCTGTGACTCAGTGATGTAGCATCACATGACATAAGGTCATCAGTAAAAATAACACCAGTCCAATGTGTCATTTTACTCGTCCACCACCCTACATCAGTTGGTCTGAGCATGGAATAATGAACTGGATGGCTTGACAAAGCTGGATCTCATACAGGTAGCAAGCGAGCTTCTGCCCAAGTGTCTGTATTTGACACCCAGGAGGTGAGATCAGGCCAATATCATGTTCCTGCAATAGCAGGCTGCAGTTTCACAACTGCATTTCTAGGACCTTTGTTTTATTACACCAAAATTTCTCACTGATATAACTTACAGAAAATGACTGTCGTTTCAGCAACATAACTGCTTCATTAGGTTTAGCAAAGAAAAGACCGTGGTTTGGGTTAAAATAAAAAACGTTACGTTTACTGTGTATCTTAACCTTTGCAAACTGCCTGTTTGTATAGCGGAGGACGACAGAATGCCCTTTATGCCAAAAATATCCATAGGTTGAGGCAACAAACTTGCCTGCTCACAAAAACTAGTGTCTTAGACATGTGATCCTAGGACTACAGTCTTGAAACTGCAGCTTACTCTGCAGGAACATGCTACTCAACCAGGCTGGAAATAATATATGCACCCCCTTATGCTATGGCCATTTATTATATTGTAGTTCTCTCTGTGCTTATGAACAATTTCATTAATGTATATAATATTCAGCCGGCAGTCATCAATATAAAAAGCCGTAATTAATCTTGCTGTCTGACTATGACTGATTGCCTTGTCTTCTACACACTAAGTGAATTAATTACGTGGTCTCATGTCAGCTTAAACACCTGAGAGGAGAAAAGGAATTAAGAAAACTGATAAAGATGCATTGTACAGTCCATTAGAGACAAATCAGTTCCCATGATTTAAATTCTGTGATTAATATGCATGCGTAAGAACACAGGAATATTAAAGAATATGAGATTCAATTTTAGGACCTCTGGGTGCACTGCATGAATATCAACTATTGATGATCAAACGTTTAGTTGGCAGGACCAAGCTGGTGTAGGTTTTTTGGCTTATGCGTTCATGCATCCCTGCACTCTTTGAAATTCATGACTGTGTTAAGGCCCCTGGATTTAATTAAACCAATTCAGGCGCAGTGGCAAACTGGATTGGTTAATGCAATGCTGTGGAACAAGGAGAGGCAAACTGGGAGGTCATAGCAGCAGAGAAACGTGTGCTGCTGAAGCACTGATAAAAGTGTGGTTGATGGAGTTGTGGCACAATGAGAAGATGAGAGGAAATGGTACACTTACCATGGGAAGAAAATTGCTATAGAACAATCTTTGCATATGAAAGTAGTTCAGTAATTATTTTTTATAGATTCATTACTGCAGTAAGCCACATAAAGAATCAATCTACTTTATATTGGTCGCTCTCCGTGGTGCTGAAATCTATAAATGAAAGGTTTGTCCTAATACCTGCACAGTATTTGCACTTAATGAAATGACACATTTCCACCAGCAGTGCTCAAGTATTAAAATTTTTACAACACATGGGAACTAACTTGGTTAATGAGGTCATCTTGTCACACACAAATGCATGGCTTTCAATCACTCAAGCTCAGATGACAAACTGTTAAATAAATAAGACTAAATATACAGCTTTAAATTTGACCCCCTAAGCTCTGCCCCCTTAATTACAAAGCTGACGCTTGTTAAGCTTTCCGTTATTGCAAAGCAATTATCCAGTTTACAGTGATAATGTTGGCAGACTTACCACTTGAATTTTTTTGTAGTATTTGAAATACGAACAACAAAGACGAACAAAAGCAGCCTTCTCAGTTCTAGCCAGCAGCAGCCAATTGGAAAAACTTTAGGCAAGCTAGCTAGCTAATCATGCCAGCTAATTAAGCTAAAGTCAGCTCTGTGTGTTGGTTGTGAGTTTCTAGCTGACTCACTTTGACACCAGATTCTTGTAAAACGAGTCTTAAAGATACACTTGATGGCTACATAGATGAGATATGTTTTAACCTAAGGTTAGTTTATAATGTAATACCAGAGACAGTTCAGCACTGTCAGGGTCAACAGCAAAACCAGCAGTGCTCCAATGGGAAAAGTGAACGTGAATACAGATAATGGCTGACCCTTTCACACCATAGTCACCACAGTAAACATGGGGCCCATTTTTCACAAGCGACATATCTTCCAAGCATTCTGCAACACAAATGGCAATTTTTAGACAGACAAATCAGGAGAAAATTTACTTGGTTCGAGACCCTTCTCTGTCTCAGCAACACACTCTCAATCTCCCAACCATGGTTCGCTAACACCTTAGAGAACTAACTTCCATAATGCTAAATATGTCTGTTAGCTGTGAAAACATCTAATGCTAGCAAAATATAAAAAACATTATGCAAATATAATCCCATCTGCTTTCATCCATCACATACTTCCAAATGGCGGGGGGAGTGTGAACCCTGCATGACCACACCTGCTTAGGACACAGGAAGTGTATACCATTTCAAACATGGACGTATAAAGAGAACTGGATACAGGGTTGAAGTTGGGGCCCCTTTCATTTCTTTGAAAGTTGCTCAGTGGCACATGATGCCAAAATGGCTTGACTTCCGACTGGAAAAGCACCCGGATCTTTCAGCAATCTTCCACATCCACTGGGCCCATGGTCACATGGCTCAGTCACAGCCATCATGCTGTCATCTGTCATCACGGCTTGTTAACGCTGCCTCCCAGCCCTCGTCTCCTTCACATGAATGTAGGGAAGGAAATAACTCTGGATTCAGCTATTTGTGCATTAATGATTTGACCTAATCATTTAAATAAGGTCTATTCAAGTGTTCATACTGGGAAGTTGATTCACCTCAAAATAAAAATATAGCCAGGTATGCTAACAATTGTAGTTTATATTAGAGCAGATAAACACACCACAATCCATTTAATCTGTTCCTTACACTTTTACTATTGTGTCTTTCTCCCATCCACCGTCTGTAATGATGTATCTCTATTATTAGCTACAACCCCATGCACACTGCTTCCACATGTGGAGAGCCCAGTTATAGTTTCTAGTCTGACTGGATAATCGCTGTGGGGTTTTACCAAACTGTCAATAACAATCAATTAGCATTCCTGATGTGGGTGAGTTATGAACTGTGGTGATGTCAGCAGTCAAACCTGTAAAATAACGCTGATAGAGATGATGGAAAAGCTTCAGCTGTATCTGCTTTTTTTTAATGATCATATCAAATTTAAGAAATCTGTCAGAGATAAGTATTACAGTTAGACTATCCAGATGCCAGCAGCACTGCATGGTGAAAGTAAATAACAGTCTGTTAATGCTGAATGTTTCTGCTGCCCAAAATTCTGTGGCATCACCCAAAGCATCCAGTCATGTTTACTGTCTTTACCATTAACAGTCACAGGCACCACAAGTACTATATAGCTGTGAACTAGTTTATATCAGCCGTTGCACCGAAGTGCACTGATACAATTTACAGTAATTGCCAGTGACATGATCTGACACAAAGTATAGCTCCAAACTATCTCGACAGATGTTTCACTGGAGAACACTTTGGTACTTTGAGCTCTGCTTTCCTCACTTCCCACCGTAACCTGCCAGGTTTGTGTGATGACAGTAGGTGATGGCAGGGAGCATGGGGGGTGATTAGAGAAGCTGCAGACGATGCACCAAGTACTGTTTGGGGGTTAGAAACAAAGTCTTTAAAACCTGTAACTGTCCCCATAGGCATGCAGACGTACATGCACAAACTGTTGCATGGCGTTGTCTACAAAATCTCCTCCCTGCCCAGGTAGCAATTGACACAAAGTCAAAGTCAAGCAATGCAGGAACAACGCTGCCATTTTATTCTCCTTGTTTAGCGACACATAAGCATCATTGCCGGTGTTCTCCTGTAACCTCAGGCAGTCCTGGGCAGTCACAATAACAGGTGTTTAGTTAGTAGGCGATGACGACAGAGTTACAGTTGTGACCCCGAGACCGAGTCACCATCTTTTCCAGTCGGAAGCCGAGCCATTTTGGCATCACGCACCACTGAGCCACTTTCATAGGAATGACCGGGGCCCCGCCTCCAATGCTGTATCAAAGTCACTTTATACATCCATGATTAGACCTCTCTGCGTTGTATGCATTCCCTCTAGGGTTTTTTGTAAACCCCCGACCTTAAAGTTCAAACTGCACTTATGCCGTCAAGGTGTCTGACAAAATGTCAGTATACGACAAGTTGGGATGAGAACGTGTTGCACAGGACAAACCTTTCTGCAGTGTAACCATGTTGTAGTAACTTCGCTGATTCATGTGGTTTGACATTGCTTCTTGTCCATGTGTTATCAATTAATAATGACTTCCATCAGTATCTTTCTTCCCCTTTAAAAGCGGTGATTTCAGTGCTGTGATGCACTGACAGCTTGGAAATGGAGTAGATACTTCTGACTGATATCTAGTGCTGTTGCCCAGCATGTGTAAGGTTGCAGTGTGAATAATCCTGGAATGATATACAGCAGCCATGGGGAAACAACATCTCTTTGAAATTTAAATTCTAAAGGGATATACAGTTTACTGCGTTTTGCACTTCTGGTTAGATGCTAAACTGCATTTCATTGTCGAAGCACCTGTTCTCTGTGCACTGACAATAAAGTGGAATCAGATCTAAATCTGGTCACCATGCTTTCCATGCATATTAATGCACAATGAACACTTTTCTTCTTAATGCTTGTCAAACAACTACAGTATCAAACTGAACTAAGGCAATCACAGTCAAAGCTGTGCTTTTCCACACGTTGTTCATCGCTGTCACGAATAATTATGCACCGAGGAAAAGGTGCACAAATCTGTTATACGCACCAACCTGATTTTAAGCTATGCCTTCCACTATGCAGGCCTGCAGCAAAATATGGATACAAGTGTGAATGTGAATATCATGTTTTCATACACCTATATAGAGTATGTCACTTACTATGCATTCTGGTGTGTCACTAGTCATCGTCAATATGTCTCAGCTGTTAATGGATGTCACTGCTTTTATCGAAAACACAGTGAGTTAACTGCTGTGAACATAAAAACTGTGTGGGGAGCATCTGGACGAGCCAACCTGTGACGGGGGGAGGGTGAGGATGAGAACAAGGATGTGTAATTTATCAAAACAATGTGACATGTTTGTCATAACTTTTTTTTTTTATTTGTGAACAAACAGGATTAATGAAAGATTATTTAAAAGTTTTGGTAACACTTCATTTTACAGGTGTGCAAAACGATTATGTGCTATTTTAGCATATCATTATTAAATCATGTTTATAACAAAGTCTTTTTTGTTCAATTTGGGGTAAATATTGGGGTAATTTGGCAGTAATACCACAGTAATTTCAAAGTGGCTACCTGCTAATTATCATCTAATTACCATGAAATTTGCAGACCTGTTAGATGAAGTGTTGATAAAGTTTTCTGAATCTGCTCTTTTAGGGCAAGCATTTCTAGAAGAATTAAATGTTCAGAGGAAGGCTGTGATACAAACCAAATATCTTACTGCCTTTTATTCATTGTAGTAATTTTATGATGTCTCTTTATCCTGCTGCATAATATGTAGGAGCATCCTGACTGGGCCCTGAATGATACCCTACTATAGGCTACAAATAACACAGGAGAGCACTTCAACTATTAACACTAAACACACCACCTTAACCTTTAATGTTCCACTTTGAATATTACTGCAGCGTTATAGGCCTACTGAAGAAGATGCATCGCTCAAGTATAATAATATGGCAATAAAATCACAGCTGATTATGACTGACACAATATAACATGCTTTGGTTCAAGTCCATCCATCCATCTTCAACCGCTTATCCCGTTGGGGGCGAGGTGGGAGGCTGGAGCCGATCCCAGCTGGCATTGGGTGAAGGCGGGGTAGATCCTGGACAGGTTGCCAGTCCATTGTTTTGGTTAGGTCATTCATTTGAATTCTATGTGCAGCAACAGCCACGTCTATAAAATTATGCTGCTGCATTTGTTAATACTCATACATTACAATAATAGGCCTATGGTTTTATGTACGTGTGAGCTGTATTGATTTTCAGAGTTGGTCTCAAAGGCGATGGAGAGTATCCTCTACAACTTTGGCTTGTGATTTCATTAAACAGAAGCACACAGTTGCAGCCTTTCCCATAACAGGTGAGAGACATTACAATTTGGCGTCTTCATAATCTAATTCTGTGGCCTCGATGACGCAAAGGGCTGGACTTTCTGCATGCCATGAAGGTGTGCAGCATTGTGGTGGCATGCTGCATTCTTCAAAACAACGCCATTACTCACAGGGTGGCTGGACAACTAATGCTCACAGGCCTGATCTGACTCAACCAGTTTGGCCCTGCAAGGTTTTTTTCATAGGTTTAAATCAACAAGTTTTTCTTTTCAGTCCATCTGTTGTCCGATTTGGCTTATTTGATATTGGCTACCATGCTTTTCATTTATTGATATATTTTGGTATTTAAATTAAGTTGCAGCATGTTTTATTGACATTATGTTAATATGAATGTTCTGCTGTTCAAAATTGCGAAAACATATGTATTTCCAACCCTGTCTTCCACAAAGTTACATTCCCATACATTTAAACTTCATAACCAAAATAAGTTTTGAGGGAATATTTTCTCCAAGGTTACGGTCGCAGTTTAAAACAGTAAACACATGAATAATGTAAAGTGAAATCAAGCACAACAAAAAGACAACAAAACTACTTAGATTTAGTAAAAAGTAGAGTACGTCATGGTTTGGCTTAAAACACTTGAAACAAAACCAAAATGCAACAAAACTAGTTAGGTTCAGGCAACAAAACAAGTCCTGTGTTTTTCTCCTCCTGCCCACCAGTAGTGGACTTTCCGCCTGTTATACCTTGCTATTACTTTGCTTCTTATTATTCAATAACATCTTAATTCAACTTATTTTTATTAACGGTCACTCAGTATGTTACGCCACCTATTTTGTGCGTCCCTCGTTGTACTATAACTTTCAAAGGTACAGAGTGCTGCAGGGATGATTTATTTTGTAGGCCAACCAGGAAGTTAGCATCACCCTGGTTCCAATGGGATTTTTCCATTGGGTTTGTTGTTGGATTGTTGCAGAAAATAAGCTCTGCAACAAACAAACATTTATGATATTTACATGTTTGTTCAGCAAGATAATTTTCACAACTGAACACTACTTTTATGATGTTTGAAGTGTAAATGCAATCACCAGAAGTCAAAAGAAGAAGAAGACACCCTTTATTGATCCCCTGAGGGGAAATTCAATTTTTTTTGACTAGCATATTTGACTAGAATATTTGACGAAACACAATGAGGCGGGCGAGCTGGCGTGATGACATTTAGTAGTCTCTTTTAGCCATTTACCAGCAACCACCTTTTTTAATACGTAAAAACTTCTAAATTCACGAGCGGAGTGGGATATTTACTGACATATTTTATACTGTAGAACAAAATGTTAAAATCTCTAAAGCTTGTGTAACCACAGACCTTATTTCAGCCATTTAACTAAAAACCCATTGACTTCGAGACGAGGGAACCAGAAGTGCTAAAATGCTAACTAGAAGTGCTATAATGCTAATTCATATCCGGGTTTTGGGACCTGCAGCACTTTATTTGTGATATGTAAAGGCCGAACGTAATCTGCAACCAAATACATTTCCTTCCAAATGTAATTCAGAATGGGAAATGGTGAATGGACTTGCATTTATACAGCACTTTTCAAGTCTTCCAACCACTCAAATGGCTTTACACTACATGTCAGCATTCATACACATTCATACACTGATAGCAGAGGCTGCCATGCAAGGTGCCCATCAGGACCTAATTTACATACTCATTCACAGTATCTTGCTCAAGGACACATCAACATGTGACTGAAAGAACCAGGGATCAAACCACCGACCTTCTGACTGGTGGACGACCTGCCTCTACCCTCTGAGCCGCAGCACCAACAACATAGGAAAGTCATTTTTAGGAGACAGGTTATTTCTCATATTCATGTGATTAAAACTTTACGGAGAATCATGTTTCATGTGGTAAATCTGGTCCACGGTGAGCCCCATCTGGTGGCAGCAGGGTTTCCAGTGTCACATGTCATGTGAGAGTGAGCACCAAGTTAATTTCTCCACTGCAGCTGCTGCCCAAGAGAGACTGATGGGAGTTAGATATGCAGAGGCAATAGGCGGTGGTCTGATCCTTATCCTTCCTTCAAAGCCTGGACTTGAGTGCTCTGGCTCAGCTCACGTCTCCTACTGGTAACAGCTGTTTTATCGCTGGTCTTCAGCTACTTTTCTAATAGACACCCGCTCTGCATACTAGTAGCCGAAAAGGTCACATACTTTATCTGCTGCAGACAAGAGATGAGAAACAGGTCTATGTGAAAAAAGTGAGTTACAGGTTAAAATAATGCATTTCAAATTTCATTACATTTTCCTCTTGCACATACAGATATGTAAATAGTTAACGGTTACATTTGACCTTTCGATATGAGAAAGAAGTGGAGGTTTTAAAGGTGAGGCAGTTATAATACCTGATCAGCATCTGACTTGAGTGCTGACAGTATCGCACATGGTAGAGCAGGTGGTCCACTATTCACAGGAGTGTTGGGTTCTTTCCCAGCTCCTCCTCACAGCATGTCCAGATATCCTGGCTTGGACAAGGTCATCTTCATCCAGTACCATATATGTATGGACCTCTTCACCCTCAAAAAAGTTCTGTAATGTGAGTATATTGCAGTGTACAGTGCCAAACTTTGGTGATTCATGTTGTGCAGCGCTGTGCCTTGTCGATGTGCAAAAATATCATCTGCAATTATTTTGCTTGGCAAGAAAATAATACTGTCAGCAATTTTTTATAGCCTATCATAGTCCTTAAAAGCAGCTGGATTTTTGGTAACTGAGATGATGTTACATCTCAGTTAAGATACTACAAAGCACAATGTATTCTAAGGACTAATGTTCATTAAAAATTTCAAAAAGGGCATGTCTATTGCCGCAACACGGCTCTCAACAACAGAGCCGGCGCATCACAGCTAAAGGTGCTAACAGTGCAAACAGCAACAATGCTGACCAAGCTAACAATGTTAACCAGAGGAGGGAACCTGAGGGTTGCTGCTACGCTTCCACGACGGCACCGTCGTTTGAAACGGCAAAAGTAAATGCTGCATGAGTGCAGTGCAGCGCGGCAACCATGAGCGAGCCAGTGGGGTACGCTCATGAACATGCACTCAAAAACCGGGCCGGCCATATAAACAAAGCATGGAGAAGCTCTGATTATAACACTCACAGAGAGAGAGAGACTTCATTCTCTGATCAGGTAGACTTTACTCCTCTGTATCTTCACATAGCAAATAGCTGTTTTAGTAATGCTCTGGGTATCATATAGAGCAGTGGTTCTCAACCTGGGGTCTGGGTCCTCTATGGGGGCACTAAAGATCACAGGGGGTACGCCAGGATTGGTGAGCTCTGAGGTTGTCAAAACTAAATTTGCTAATTTAGATAATTTATACAAAAGTCTGAATATAAAACTATTTAAAACAGATTTTCTTACTACTTAGTTGCAAAATCTAACAAAACATTCTGCTTTAATCCAAATTTGTTGGTGTTCAGCCTTTTCACTGCGGTCAAAAACCTTCCTGCTTGATGCACAAAGGGGGGCATGCACCTGTATTAACAGGGCGGTCTAGCAGCAATCTATCAACACCATATGTTACATTTACCTAACCGCAATAACAAAAATCTATTTTGGCTTCAACACTATAGTCATTACAAAAAAGATTATACATATCTGCATCCACTTGGTGAACCCGTCAAGACTTTATCACTTTATTTATGTTGACAAAACTGTGAATCATTAACATAAAGTGGATTTCTTTTTAAAAAAAATGAACTAATTTTAAAAATTTCTAACTTTTTTAGGGTCTTTTTTTTAGGGTGATGATATTGGTCAGCATGTCTTAGAAGTAGGGGGCCTCAAGGAAAATAGGTTAGGAACCACTGGTGCAGAGCACCTTTAATGTCCTAACTTAGTTAAGATCCCACTGACACCAGCTAATTAAGCAACTCCTCGACTCTGCAGAGTGCCTTCTAGCAGGAGTAACTGCTAACATTTCTCACTCCATCTGGCATTTCTATTTTTATATCTTCCTTTTCTGTTCTTGATTGGCTGCTCAGCATATTACTGACACGTGACTCACGTGTTGATCCATTTGTTTCTCATATTCAGTGTGAATACCTGTCACAACTGTGTCAAACACACTTTATTAATTATTGCATCTGTTTACACTCCTGTAGCAACTCATACAGATACTGAAACTGTTTTATTTGTTTAGAAAAGAAAAAAAAAAAGTGCTGCTGCCAAAGTACTTGGTTACTTCTTTATTTTAAACTGCTCATTAGTGCTGTCACTTGTCAGTTTGTTGTATAAGGGTTGTCTCATCTTTCTACTTATCATTTTTAAGATGCTGAATGCTGCTATAGAGATGACAGCAAAGAAGAGTAAACATTTTCAAATGAACTGCAAATTATTATGTGAAATATCTCAATCATATCAATTTTACAAGCATTCGAATTCCCCTCCAAATAACATGTATACCAAATGATAGTATGACAATTCATGTCATAAATATTAATAAATAATCATAATAAATAATAAAATATTTACTGAAACTGTAACAGGATGTGAGTGATGAGTGATTGGGGTTCTTTTGTCACTGATCTCTTGTGTTTCTCTTTTTGAATATATTCCTAAACATTTGTTATCATGCCTCATCGTGTCGGCCCTAAACAGTTAAACTCAAATATACTCTGTTTTTCTCTCTTCTGTACACTGTACATGCACTCTGGAGGCAAGCCCCATCTTTAAGGTGGAATGCCAGTCGATGTGAGCAGATCCATCAGTGTTTGTCTCCCACTGAGATACTGAGATGATGGATGGATCTAATGGATTGATTTAAGCCTCGGCTCCCCTACTGACTGACTGAATAACCGAGCGAATGCGAGAGCAAATAACTTGAGCTGGTGGGGGGATGCATTTATATTGTGCACTTCCTCCACAGTCAAGTTCATCCATCACTCCGCCTGATTGTTTGTTAAGCTCAAGGTTATTGTGCATGCTTTATTATTTCTTAATAAGGAAAGGACTTGACACCAGTATTTCCAGATCACCTTGTTCATGTTTACTTCAATATTATAAAGAATTTTTCACTTAGCTCTTGTTACTGAGAATGATGAATAATGTGTTGTCTTATGATGGTGTTAATAAGGGATGGACACATAAATACCAAAGTAACCCATACAGTACTTCAATAGACTGATGTTAGAAAAGTATCTCCCACAAATATTATGTCACCTGCCTATAGTGGAATCAGATCAGGAAATGCTTCTCTGTGTCTTTCCAGGGGGCATGGATGTATTTTGTCATTTAATTTGGACTACAGTCCAAAGTGTGTACATCTCACTTTAGTCAGTGGTAGGATGTTACAATTCAACTTGGTGATAACAAGATGATAATACTTTGAGAACAACAGGTAATATTGATAATAACAATAAGCATATATGGTAATATTAGTATATTACTGGAAAATGTATCTCAATTGGACACAAAATCTAAGCAATAATATGGTAACAACAGGGAAACAATAGCATAGTCTTGCAATAATCAGGTTATAATTATACATGGCATTACCCCTTTATTACTTTGTCATTTTAAAGCTGTAATGTACCTGATTTTTGGAAGCCAAAGCCAGTGAGGGATTATATTTTTATTGCAGCACTAGTGACTCCTTGGTTGGTCTGTTTGGAGGAAAGATGGACAAATCTTCAGAAAGTTATAATATTAGAATTTCCCTCCGGGGATTAATAAGGGTTCATCTTATCTGATCTTATCTTATCTTATCTTATCTTATCTTAGCTTATCTTAATATATCCAGTTCCCACAGGCAGTGCTTCAAAACTAAAACACACATGCCTCTTGTCAGCCAGTGGCCATCACTCACCGTAATAAAGCTACAGTGTGAAGGATTTGGCAGCATCTAGCAGTGTGGTTGCAGATTGCAGCCAACAAAGAGTAACAACGGAGGTCAGATGGCCGCTGGCAGGCGGATTTGTGGGCTACAGTAGAAACATGGCAGCGCAACATAGGGACGGCTCATCCAAAGCTAATGAAAACACAATGATTTTTAGTTTCAGGTGAACATTGTAGTTATGAACATAATATTCCATTTCTGCCAGTAGATCCCCGAAATGCCACAACATGTTCCTTTCAACCCAAATTGAATATATATGCTGTTGTAATTAAATGCACTTTAACCCTCTTGAGAGTCTGATAACATCACAAACCATAAACGTGTCCATGTTGTCAGTGCAGAGGGTGCTGGCCATTCCAGATCGGGCTTGATTTGTTTTTAAGATTGCCTCAAAAGCATGCAAAATATGTGTTTTAGTTTCTCTTTAGAAAAGTCAGCCATGTGCCAAGAGTTACATACAGCAAGAGATCCCATGCAATATGTTAGAAATAACAGTGTTTTTTGGTGAGCTATTCAGTATACTGTTAAATGTTTTATTTTGTAGTTAGTTTTCTTGTATGAATTCTTGTTAATATACTGTATGAGCACCGCTCCGACAGAGTAGGAGAGTGAGACTTAATTATGAATGTCCTTTATCTGAAGTCATTTTATTCAACCATGTTTCTGTTCAACGACTCAAGCTGAGGACTTTTCCATTCATAATTTGGTTTGAATGTCTACTGTCACCTCTCACTTCTGATTTCTTTCTATTAAAGGAGAAACGGCAGAAACGATGTGTCACCTGCATCATTCAGCTGCTAATTTGTGGGTCTGGCTCTTTAGACTTGGATGAAGCTTTCATACAGTACGCAGAGCCTTTTGTTTTGCATGTTTCCAGTCCGCTGAGGAAATGTGGCATTATTGTCTTCGTATAAGCGGCTGCAGTCAAAAATATAACAGACTTTTGAGTGATCCACAAGCCTTCATGAATTAAACATATGGCTCAGCTGGAAGCATGGGGATCAAGAATGTGCAGAGATTTATGTTGATTACATTAGAAAAACGGGATAATTCAGTATCACGGTAGCTTCTGTCAGGCAGAAAAAGACGTTTTTTAACATCATTCAGTTCATGTCATAAGTCCTCATATTCTGTTTATTTTTAACAAGGACACACAGAAGACCCTGAGCAGCTCATTATCATTGCAGAGGAGACAAGTGTCATCTGTACAGTGAACCATGCCTCCTTGTGGCCGCTCGGGGTCAGATAGGCTAACTGTCACCAGGAAAATCAACAGATGAGCAAACAAACAAACAAGCCAGTGATCCATGAGGTGTGCTGCATATAAACACTGCAGCTCTTTTCCTCAAAATAAAGGCCCATTAGCACTGAACTATAATTACCTGAGGAACTCATGTGATTTAACCCCACATCTGTTCGGTGTTTGTGTGGGCCGCGTCTCTAGATAGAATAGATAGCTAAATGAGCTTCATTAATTTGTGCCAAAAATGATATCAAAGCTCTCATCAGTAAATGCTAAGGCATATCCACATGATATCCAGTACATTAATTTAGCAACAAACAGCTATAGCCTATATAAAGATATAGAGGAGTAGCGTCCACCCGAGCAGCGAATGAAGTCGCTCTGCTGCTGTGTGTGTTGTAATCTGAGTTTCTCTGTGCTTTGTTGACATAACCGGGCCAGCCAGGCCAGCCGTGCATGGTTTTAATGGCGGTTACAGCTGATGGTGTAGCACACACCCTCCGGTTCCCCCCATGATAATACTGCTGGCGGCAGGCCAGCTCATTTTGCCATGTTGAAAACCTTGCAGAAGCAGTAGAGGTGCCTTCAAACTTTACCATGTTTACAAGATGGGAAGTCGTGAACACAATACGCATGACATTCGAGTGGTTAAATCGTGAAGAACCCAGCTGCTAAGCAATGGCAATAATAACTCTGCTGTCCAAGTCTGGAGGCCACAAAGGCTAACAATTTAGCAAGCTAGCACGTGGGTCACATAATGAAGGAAATGTAAAGGCATAATGACAGAATATCAACATTTTCCTGGGCGAGATTATAAAATTACCAAGAAAAGCAATATAGACTGTACAATCTTATTATGCACCAAGAAATGAGCTTCCTGCTGAGCTCCCTGAACTGGCAAGATTCCTGCTTGCAGCTAAGCTAACACTACTGCCAAGCATGTGAAATATATAGTGACACTCTGGTTTTAGCTGTCAGTCACGTTCAGTGTTGTGTGTTTCGCCTCACAGTTTTGACCAATGCTTGCTGGCTTAAACTGGCGAGCCCAAGCGATAGCAGCAGGACGCTAACTGTCTCGGCCACAGGTGTCACTGTTAACAAGCAGATTCTTTTTTACTTCTGTTTCACAGTCTTTGACAGCCAACACAACCATTCCTTCATATCCCAACATGTGTTCAGGCCCTTACATTGATCTCTCCAGGGATGTCGCGTCCAACAAGGGGAGAGGCTTCCTGTTTACTACCAGAGTTTTTGGCAAGATCGGCTTCTCTTTTGTTTTACACTGACACCTGAGTTTTACCCCTGTGTGCTTTCACTTGGTGCTATGCCCTTGTTTTAATGGAGAAAGGCTGACTGATTGGGCAGGACAGATGACTATTCAAGTTTGGGCTGGAGCCAATCCCAATCCCTTCTCTGGTTTTCCCACTCAAGGTCGGCGGCGGAAGGAGGGTAAAGGGTGTCATTCTGTCTCCCAGAGGTACAAATCAAAGTGGCAGACAAGCCAAACACCTGAACTGTCCAGCACTGATGTAAGACCTTGTAGTGTACCTGCCTTACTTTTTCATAACTTTTATTCAGGAGTAATTGTTACATATCACCTTTTTGTACCCTTTATACTCTGTATTAACATACAGTACATGCTAGTGTTACTTACGATCTCATGATGGGTCTGTAGTTCGGCATGAAAAACACATAAGAAGGAGCAGAGGAAAGAAATATACATCTATTACTGAGTCGACTTTTTCTCATCATAACTATTGATCGCAGCACACAAAACATACTGGTCATACATAATCCAACTTCAAGAGGGTGACTGATGTTTCTCTAATCATATGGATATAAATGCATTTAAAAATGCATGGTCTTTTCTTTGTGTATTTACTGACAACATTTCTTAGATATTGCATTTCAAAACAGAAAGTTCTCCATTGCCTCAGATAATAATCCAATTTATTGTGTTTAGTTTCGAAGCGAGAGGAAATTGAGAGTTGCGTGGTTAAGAAGGAAAAACGGATAATTGGTCTCAGAGGATGTGATGCATCATCTGCACTTTGTTCCGAGATAGCTTTATGCTGTTTTAAGATCTACATTGCCAGTGGCGCAGTTGGCAGTGAGCCCAGTTGGACTTTTTTTTTCTACACTTCGAGTAACAAACTACCCAAATATGTCAAGAGTGAAGTACATTATAAAAAGTATAATATTGAGTAGACAGATCGTTCTTCCTTCCAGAAAGCAAAACAAGGGAGTTGTTCCTCAGTGCCTCTCTCTACTCCCAGTGTCTGTGCCACATATACTTTGTATTCATACACTACATGTTAAAAGCTTTCAAGCATTCAAAGAATTTAAAACCTTTCATTAGAGCGGTTTGTTTGAGAACAGATAGTTCAGGAATGTTTGAATCTACTCGTTTTATTTGTACAAGCAAGGAAACACAAGTATAATGTACAGCAAAGGCAGTTTATGTCTGTCAGTTATTGACCTGCATTATTAAACACACATCTTCTGCAGCATTTTCCACTTGCCCTTATTAGTTTATGAATATCACTTAAAGACAATGAAATCTAATATGTAATGTGCTTTGATTTGAGACATTATGCAGTGTTCACTCATTCTGGATTTGCATATTTTTCTTCTTCTGGTACCTGACTATAAAACACACTCGACAGAATAAATGTGGATCAGAATCCCAGCTATATTGCAAGGCTCCCGATCGGTGGTTGCTCAAACCTCCCGGGCAACATTGCACAAATCACCAAAGACAGTCAGTCTTCACCTTTGCATGAATGTCAGAAGCTTCAGGGCAAGATTACTGGAGAGGCTTTGGGGGAACCCAGTTAGTCAATTCTGACATTTGATTTCCATAAAACACAGGGAGCGGTATATCTCTGCAGACTGACTCCGGTGGAATTGTTTCCGATCAAATTATGGTGCGGCAACATTATTGCACAGATGGTATGTGTTTGTCTGGCCTTAGTGGTGTGATCTCTCAGCTGGATGGATAGGACTCAATCAACACATATGTGCACTCTTTTTCTTTTGTAAGTAAAACAAGAGCACACACAAAACAGGTGCAGAATAAGACCAGTACACTACTCAAAATCAGACACAGAAATACTTTATTGATCCCAGGGGTGTTACAGTTGCTCTTACATAAACATAAGAAATCTAAGAAAATAGAAATAAAGGAGTATGCAACATGTAAATTATGTACCTAATGCCACAATATAAATAAAATATATGTAAAGAAATGTAAGTGCTAAATTATAAATAATAAAATGAGAATATAAAAATATGTACAAATATTTGCATTAGGACATCCAATATATAGCATATAACCACAAAATCAAAAATACAAAATCCTGAGAGGTGAGATCTATTATGTGTGTTAAATATTAATGCCAGAATGGCATAAATAAGAAATAAGACAAAGAATATGTCTTGAATGTACAGTATAAAAAGTATAATGTATTAGATTAGATTAGATTATGCATTAGATGTATTAGACCTTTGCAGGCAATCCCTATATGTGTGCTTTACGGTAATTTTAATTTTAAAATGATGAAATATGATTTATCTGATAAATTTGCATCAAAAGGATGAAGTATGTTGATTTGTTAGGTATCTAATTCACTGGATTAACCAAAATTAGAGAAATTTATGTATCTAGAGAAAAAACAAGGTTTTCACCAACAAAATACTGTATTATGATGTATATCCATATCCTCATATAATATTATATATACCATGACAGAGGATTTTATCCATATCACCTGTCCTTTTATACATGTTAGCATGTTCTGGTCACGTTGGAAGGAAAATAAAGGAATAGATGAGTGAATATATATAACTTACCAAGTGGTTCCATGACTGCTGTATCGTAGCATCAAAACCAACTCCCATATTTTCCTGTGGCTCTAATATTAATTCAGTGCATCCCATGTAATATGTGTCTAAACATGCGGTGTTATTTACAGCACAACACCCTGACGAATTAGAGTGTAGAGGTTAATGCATGCTATAACGTTATTAGATTGTTATGTGATTACTTAGCAGCAT
This sequence comes from Pterois miles, assembly GCA_947000775.1. NCBI lineage: Eukaryota > Metazoa > Chordata > Actinopteri > Perciformes > Scorpaenidae > Pterois > Pterois miles. The sequence continues at coordinate 5,955,108 of CAMQGK010000514.1, read as the reverse complement.
GTGTCACCTTCTTGTCTCTCAGTGCTGTATTTGAAAACCAGACTACCTTGAAAGCTATAAATGCAAAGCCACATCTTGGTAGCCGTGCTCTGCCAATAGTGCTCTATATTAACATAATATTGTATGCTATTATGATGTACTGCTCAGCCAGCACTCAAAAATAGTCGATGAGCAGGGGAGAGAAAGACCTTCAGACCGACTCCATCCCTCCGTGTCTTCAAGCGTCAACAGAAACTGTTGCCGAAGAGCGTGTCCCAAGGGGGCTGCTTCTTTGGTTTTGAATAGTGATGATGTTATGTGATTATTCAGTTTCTACACAGCACAACCACTGCATTCAGTGCACTTTCTTAAATGTCATTTAAGTGATATTTGAAATGACATTATTGTATTATGGATTGGACAGTTAAAATATTGCTTCCACAGTTGCATCTTAATTGAAAAGTTCTGGTTCTTTCAGGTACAAATTAAGGTGTTGATACCTGTAATTTTGATTATGATTTTAAGGGCCTTTATACAGTACTTCCCCAAAAATACTCCCATTTTTAATTAAGGTGAAGTTTTTAACTGAAAGCAGATGATTCATTAAAAAGTCTTAACAAGACAGGTGTATAGAAGGTGAAGGTCACATGGTCAGGTCGACATTTAAAGACTAAAACACGCCGGTCAAGCTAACTGAGCTAGCTAGTTCAACCCACCGGGGCTCAGATGGACTTTACTTGCTCTCTGTTTCTTCCTTGTTGGTCAATGTTGTCAATTCGGAAATTCACAAGTCAACCCGAGTCAACCTGAAAGGCTTTTGGGATTAAAGTGTTTCTCTACATTAGTGGGCGGCGTCCTCACCGGACCATCTTCTGGCGCCAAGAACCAGAGAGAGAAAGACCATGACCAAAGCTGCAGGAACTTCATCTTCATCAACCTGCAAAGAAACAAAGGTTACAGACTGAAACCTGTTCACACTGAAACAGATTCACACTGACAAACTGTCTCTGTCTAATTCTTCTATGTGAGACTCAATTCAGCCTCAGCAGATAGGAAAACTGCTGCACAGTCATGTGGGTTCAAACACTTCCTGCTTATTTTGTCTTTTCCTTCTGTTACCCTTTAAAATGTGCAGATAATCTATTTAAAAACTCTTAATTGTAAAGATAGGATTGGCATGTTTGAGGGTTTTTAAAAATCTTTAATGGAGGAGATAACAAAGTAAACCCTTTAATATATACTGGATGTTTATTTATCCGTTAAATAACCTGAAACCTGCTGTGACAGAGCACCCCACTGAATTTGAGTTTGATTGAAATATTAAGGTCACCTCACAGAGTTCTCACAGCTCAGCCGTTAGAGAAACTGTTTCATAATCTGAAAGCTGTGGGATCAAATCTTGCCTTTTCTGTTTGAGTTTTCCCTCTGTCTACCCTCAGAGGGTTTTTTTTTCATAAAGACGTCTCTTATTGTGAAATGCCTGTCTTGGATGAGCCTAACGAATCAGTCTGTTTCATTAAGACTTGTGAAGTGATTCATATCTCAGCCGAAATGTATCAGAGCTGCTGTCAGCAGCTGTTAATGGAGCTCATACTGATGTTTTTAGCATGCTTGATGACATTAAAATTATTCAGATCTTTTTGATAAAAAGCTGAATAACATAATTTATCCTTAAGCCCAATTTAGTGAACGGTGAAGGGGTGAAGGTGTGAATTTGATTAACAAACAAAAACCTAGTGGGGCGGCTGAGCTGAATGGTTGTAACGTATGTCACATAAATGCAATGTTGATGGTTTAAATCCTGCTGTGTGCATCTGTTGCATGTCAAACAGTCTGATTTTCTTTGAAACCAAAAGAAAGAAAAAGAAAGAAAAATGACAGTCCCTGTAAGGTATTGTTACCCATTAAAAAGCCTTAAACCCTTAAAAGGAAAAATTAAATAAAGAAAACAAGTAAACCATTAATATTTTAAGATAAGATAAGATAAGAAAATATAAGATAAGACAAGATAAGATAAGATTAGATAAGATAAGATAAGATAAGATGAACCTTTATTAATCCCCGGAGGGAAATTCTTCTTTTATATATATATTCACATATTTATAATGCCATCATGCAGCCAATAACATACAGTTCAGAGATGTCAGACTATTTACAATAAAGAGAAAGCTGTTAACTTTATGTACTCGCACAGCAGCACATGAATTTCTGCAGTCAGCACCAGCCAAAGGTGGACGACGAGCAGGAGGAGAGAAAGACCTTCAGCTTGACTTTATCCCTCTTTGTCCTTATGTGTGAAGAATCCCCAAGTATCAACAACAGAAAGTGTTGCCTGAGAACATGTCCCGGGGGTCTGATTAGCTCCATGGACCCTCGGCCCTGTCACTGGGATGGCTCTCTAAGGCTGGAGCCCATTGCTCCAGGGCAATGGCTCTTTGTGTTGTACAAAGTGTGCTCTGGTTCCATTACCACACACACACAACCACACACATAGACACGTATAATATGTGTCCCTGCTTCTTGTGCACATGCCCGAAAGTGACGTGCGTCTAGATACACGTTCATACTTAAAGAGGAAGTTCGCTATCTCCTCAAGGTCTGAGCGGACACATTTCAGAGGCAAACATAGTGCGAGACTGCATACAGTGTTTTTTATTTGATTCATTTTATTCAGGACGAGCTTAACAAGAAGCTAGCGGCTTCTGGCGTCCCTCAGATTGAGCAGACATATGCATGTAAGCACAAAGCAGCATGCTAGCTTTATTTTCAGTATTATATACGTTGCTCCTTTAACAACATACTGTATATAACCAGATAGAAACACAAGAAGATGATGATGTATCAGCTTACACCTGGGGCTGGTAGTGATCTTCAAAAACTTTTTTTGTTATTTAGCTGAAATTCTCATTTTATGCCGACAGCAATCAATAAATCAAACGCTCTGATGGAAATAAAGACATAAATCTGGTATCTGTGGCTGTCGGAGGACTGTAAAAAGCCCATTTAACCATTTTATTCGGGATAAATGATATGATTGTGCAGGCTGCCTACCTGTCTACCTGACAGTATGTTTCTGTGAAGGAAGCGCCACCCAGCTGAGTGAATGTGTGTTTGCAGTTGGAATCTAGACGCAGAAGGACGGGGGGAGACTCCCAGCAGCTGGGATCTGCCTGCTATTCGGCTGGAACTAGGATGGGAGGGGAAACTCTAGGTGGCCTCCCTCCAAATCCACACCCCCAAAATGATCATTCTGAACATAAACATATCATAATGAACATAAACCATGAACATGGCCATCAGTACTCAGGGCTGTCAAGCTGGCAGCTTGTGGAAGACTCCGGTGACGCACCATGGCCCAGTCCTAATGTCCCCCCTAAAGCCTAAAACCCTGAACCCTCAGGGACTTGGCTGACGTCATTTGGTAAATCGTTGAGTGTGACAGGTTGCAAGGGGTTGAAAAGGTATTAATATGAATGAAACATCACTTTGCGTCAACATATCACGTTACCATTTTTATTTTCCGTATTTTACTGCCTATCTGAACGTCTTCCAGGCTCTTGTCTTACGAGAAAAAAAGGTTTTTGCTTTTGTCAAACTTCATTAAGCAAAACTTGAGAATGATTGATGAATAAACTCAGTGTGTAATATAGTCTAATGCTTGTATTCTTCTGATTTCATGTAATATTTATGTACCATCTTAAATCCTTATTATTAATGTTTCTGTGCAAATTTAAATATGTCTGGGTGAACACCCATGTGCCCTCCTCTTTGTTTACCATTCTTTACGCCTGTGGGCTTCCCCTGGTAACCGTGGTAACCCTGTGTTTAACATCACAACGCTATGAATTGTGGTTAATTCCCTCAGGCAAAGTCTGCAGAAATGCAAACTTACAGAAAGTGTTCATAAAGTGAGTGTGGAGATTGGGATTGAGCCAATGACTGCACGGGCAAGTGTGCACAGATACAGCTAGTGCTGCTAGCTACTTTCATCGGAAAATAGCTGGCAACACTGGGCTCAGTTTTTCAGTGAGATCATTTCTAAAATCTGGCACACTTTTGCTGGTTTCTCAAGATTACCAACCCTACCGTTAAAATAAATCCATCCATCCATCTATAACCACTTATCTCGTTTGTGATCGCGGGGGGGCTGGAGCCGATCCCAGCTGACATTGGGCGAAGGTGGGGATCACTCTGGACAGGTCACCAGTCATCACAGGGCTGCCACATAGAGACCTCTTGCTGTGAGGTGTTTAAAGTGAATACTCTGCCAAATAGAGTTACAAAAATGGGAGGAACTTAATCTGCTGCCCATTTCCGGAAGTAAAAGTCCCATTCAGTTTAATAACATGACTCATAGCTGGAGCACCTGGATGGACATGAAACTCTTTATCAGATGAATTAGAAAAGGTCTGATTTTCTCCCAGAGTGCATTTCAGCAAGACTGTTAAGTGCACAGCTAACTGCGATTGGAAAGGTTACAGTGGTGGGAAAACTGACAATACAACCAGTAGTTTTAATCAATTTACTTTATGATTTATGGTTATTTTTGGATGAATGCTGCAACTTTGATTCTCTCAACAGTGCTACCTCACTGTTTTGCCTTCCTCTCCAAAGCAACAGCAGTCAGCACGTGGGTATTGTAGTATTTAGGTAGTATTTAGAGCATGTCGAACAAACTGGCGGAATCACGATTAATTGCAAATTAATCACATATTTTTTACCTGTTCAAAATGGATCTTTAAAGGAGATTTTTCAAGTATTTAATACTGTCATCAACATGGGAGTGGACAAATATCATCTGGAACTAGTGATTCATTCCACTTCATACTCAAATATACATCACCAGAACATAATAAAACATTATGATTCACGCTGGGTGGTGTTTTTTTCTTCACCTGTTTTCACCTTTAGTTGGGAAAAACAATAAATAAGTGAATCTTTTGTTCAGTCATAGATGTTGTATAATATCCATTAGTATTACAAGATTACACCAGTTTGCACTCAGAGCTTATTTACCACACAAGAAAAACAAAACCGCTTTACAATAAAAAAAAAAAAAAAAACTCCCACATAATGCCTCTGTGTAATTTTCTATCTATTACTTTGTTCAACTGCTTTTGCCCAAAGGCCAGCTGAGCACTGCTGAGGGAGAAGCAAGAATATGTTGGTTAAATGTTTCTTTCACGTCTTCAGCATAATCGCCTGGTGTTGGTAAGGACACAGCGGTCACAGATAACCTGCTGTGCTCTGTGTGGGTCTGCTGCCTCATCAAAACGGGGCTGGTCTCTCTATACTGTACTCACCCTTTAGCATAAACAGAAATGTCAGAGCTGTTTTATTGGTACACAATATTTCACTGGCGGCGGTAATACCTGTTTGAAAAGTATAATATCAGTCATCTTTTATCTGTGTGTTAAAGCAGTGTTCTGTTTAAGGCTATCAAATTTAATATCTAAAAGGACAGCACTGTTTGCTATATACTTCTGCCTTTTGGAGGTTTGTGCCCAAAGAGGTCCTTTCCATATCTGACCCAGCTAGTGTCAATTTGCGTGAGATATAGACCCCGTCTATATCCACACCCTGAATATACTGAAAGAGCTGAAAGGGTTTTTTGAGTCCTTGTCATTGTTGCGTGTTTTACAGGAATGATTGCCAACAGCCAGTTGTAGTGTATTTTAGAAAGACCTCTTTAAGCAGCAGTGGTTAGAAATGGAGCAAATATGATTTTTTTAAAGTTTTTTTTTTTTCCTTTTTATTCACCTGGTGCCCTTCAATCTGCAGGATTTCACAGACTGGAGCAAAACAACCAGTCAGAGCTGATCTGGAGTCCAGCTGCTTATGAAAGCCACGAGTCAATCACTCACATTCTCCAGTCAGTCAAACTAGGCAGCGCTGATTAAATAGAGTCAATATTCTGTTACTGTAATGCCTATTTCTCTCATCTTGTAGTTACCATTTAGCTGTAAAATGAGAAAATTTGAGACCAGGCAGCCATTTTGAGATCAAGTTGAGGAAGTACCAGGCACCGCCCACCAGCCCACACCAGCACCTCATTTTTGAGCGATTAATTTGCATGTCAATATGTTTCTCACACAGAACAGTATCATGCCATGAAAAACATGGTTGATTTTTCTGAGCTTTCATGTTTCAAATAAAGGTGTCAGCCAAACAAACTGGTCAGTACTGGCTGAGTTGTGCCTATAGAGTGCTGCAAGAATGACTCCTTGAACACAGAAATGATTTAGCATTTTAGCACTGCTGGTCCCCTCGTCTGGAATCAGTGGGTGTTTTTGAGTGGGTTTTTACTTAGATGCCTGAACTAAGGTCTGTGGTTAACACAAGCTGAAGCTAATTTAATGATTTGTTCTGAGATGTAAAAAACCTCAGTAAATTAAATAAAAACTGATGATTGATGATTTCTTTTCTGTGTGAGGTACAATGTCAATTTTTCTGCGCTTTGGCACCACAAATAAAGGCATCAATCAATCATGTGCGGAACCGGTTGAGTTGTGCCTATATTTACAACAACATGGAGGCTCAGTAGTCCAAACCAAGATGGCAAATTGTATTACTCCTTTCAACACTGGCAAAAGCAGCACAGATCAGATTCACTCCTTCTATTCTTACCTTTCCTAGACATAAATTTATAATATTGGCAGTTAAGTACTTGCATTTTTGTGTCATTTATTTCCCACTCCCTTGGTGTATAAAGGCCCTTAGTGTAACATATCCTCAACAAGCAGTGTCCCACAACATCTGGCAAACATGCCACATGTTTGACCAACATCTATAGAAACTCTTCAGTACTTGCTGCCACCTACACTCTAGTCTAAGGCCAAACAGAGCACAGCCATTGTGATCTTAAGAGGCAGCAAGCAGTTCTTCTGCAGTGATAGTAATGTGACATGGCGGCCTCGCTGTTCTGTGTAGGATGCCGTAGTGTGGAGATGGACGAGAAACATGCACACAAGGATCCCAGTTATGTATTGCACATGTAAACATCATGATGCCTGGGAAGGTTATGTGGCATCATCTAGCCGACATCATCGCAGCCTCAGAAATCCACAGAAGAACCAAAAGCAAGAATATGATCACTGAAATAAGGCGTTTGCAATGACTCCTCCTCCATGTATGGAGGCTGATCACATGCCAAAAGAAAACCTAAAGAGAGACCTAAAACAGAATCATTTGAAAAGCCTGCAGACTAAAACACTGCAGACAATGCAACGGTATAGCAAAAGCAGCCAAAATGCCTTTCAAGCTAGCTTAGCAAGTTTAGCTAGCTCGATTACCTGGGCTCACATGGACTTACCTGTCCTCTGGTCCCTCTTTGTTGGTTGATGGTGGAAATTGGGAAATTTGAAATTCCAAAATTTGCAATTTGAAATTGACACAAAATCGTAACATTTGAAATATTTCATGTTTTTTGTTTCAAGCATACATCCATACCCGTGTCCCGGTGTCTCCGGGTGACATCCTTAACCACTGGATCATCTCTGGTGCCGTTCAATACAAAGAACCAAGAGAGAGAAATATAATCCCACCAAAACCCGTCCACACTAGCTATGTTTAAATAGATGCAAATAATCTGAATAAATGCCCAATCAGATTTAAAATGCTTCATGTAGACACGTCAATCGGAAGATTCTGATCCGATACGGCCCAATCGGAAAGAAGCACGTATACGCATGTAATGATCGGATCATTTTATTTAGTGTCCATGTAAACGGTGGATCTGGATTTTCCAATCAACCAAGGTTCAGACTGGATAGGAGAAATCTGGCGTATGGAAACATAGCTACTGACAAAGTCTAGCCTGTAATACTCAGTACGTCACAGAGTCCAGTTGGTAGAGAAAATGTTTTATTATTATTATTAATCTTAAGGTTGTGGGTTGAAATCTCATGTTAACCCCTTACTTCTGTTGAGGACTGTTTCATAAAGGTGTCTCTTATTTTGAAAATTTCCACATTCCTGACTTCAGTGAGCCTGACAAACTGAACCAGGATCAGTTTCATAGAAACACTCTGATCAGAGCCTGAATTTATCAAAACGTCTCAGAGGAGGAAATTCAAACTCTTAGACTGACACATGTTTTGTTCTTCTTTTGAGACTGAATACTGGAGTGAAGCTCTGAATTTGAAGTCACTTTAAGGGATTGTTACCCCTTAAAACCACGCAGTATAATCTATTAAAATACTCTCAAAGGAAAAGATAGGATTGGCTTAAATTAAAAGCCAGAAAAAGTTTTTGAGTGTTTTATTTTTTTTAAATAAACAGAGAAGATAACTAATTACTGCATCAATAGTTGTATGAAAGCCACACATCTTACAAGAGACATCACTGAAGTCTTTCATTTATTCAAGTTTAGTCATTAAAGGGCTAATTCTAGTATGTATGTCAGCGTGTAAATAGATTAATCATATTATGACTTCATAGTGGCAACAGAGGCACTTTGTATTCAGTATATAAAACCACATGAATGCTGTGCAACTGTATTAGTACAGTAACCAAAGTACAGTTGAATCGTTCCATGTGGTGATTGTGTGGATCAGTCTTTTCAGGCAGCACTTACATGTGAATGCAGCCTCAGCAGGAACAGAAGGCACAACATATTTGGGGTGTTGTATTTCCATATTTGGGACATATATTCACATTTATGGCATCATATATTTATATATGGGGTTGCTCTGCACCTCCAACACAGGAATATGATTTACCTCTCGGGAGAAGCTGGTGTCGACTCCATGCTTTCCATTACATGACTGTCATTACACCCTGGTGGGAGGTGCACTGCTTTTATAAGAGATGAAAAGACCTGGTTTTATTGACCAGCTCCTGACCACATCTACTGCTAATGCATACCTCCTAATGCAACTCCCTTTCACTGCTATACTGAAGGTGGTCAGCTGTCACCTCTGATCATGAAATTACCACCGCTTTTTCGTGCCCAAATGAGCCGTGAGGATGCACCACTGCCTGTGTGTGCACCGTGATACGATCAGGCCCTTATCTAATCTTGAATTGATTATTGCACATTTCAAGCTTTGCTATCTTTCCTGTCCTGAAATTTAATAGTTTTAGACTTGCATGTTTGTAACATTGAACATCTTGACACAGTATTTGTTTTTATGCAATTAGCATTTCTTCTGGCTTTTCATAAATTAAATATTTATTAATTATAATAATCATAGGTTAACCATGCATTATATAAGGGATTTGTTCAATAAATATTGCCATGCTTTTGTCTAAGGTCTTCCATTATTGACTGCAGTGTCTGATATATGAATAGTGAGCACTATAGTATTGAATTAGATAGAAAAATACACACAATACATTGATTTTCCTTATTGTCTTTTGTAACATAATTGCACCTTTTGGCTATTCATGTCATCACGGCCCCTAAACAACAAAGAACAATAGTGAATTGAAAAGTAAAGCCAATTATTTTTGCATTGGCACACACCGCTAAGCCCCGGGTACAGTTGGTAGGACTGGGGGGTGGGGGGGTTACTGGTTCACAACACCAGGTTAGCTGGAAGGGAGGCTGGATGAGTAACTGTTTATCATCTCTGAACTACGTTTCAAGTGATGCACTCAAAGGTACCTTGAGGAGTTTTCATTATAATTTGTATTCAACATTATTCACCAACACACTACGTATCCTTAAGCCCTACAGACATGTGGAATGCATTTCCTGCCTCATAAAAGCTTTGCAGAGCACCTGTTTTTTCCTCTTCCTCTTATATCTTGCTTTAGCTTTCACAGCACGTTACTAACAACAGCTACCACTGTCTTTAGTTTCCAAAAACTGATGTATCCAGTGGATAATCTCTGGGTCTGAAGCCATTGCTGAAAGGCCTTAAAGTTGCATTCTTTCTAACAGCCAGCAGGGGGCGACTTCTCTGGTTGCAAAAAGAAGTCTGATTGTATAGGTGTCAATGAGAAAATGATTTATTACTTCGCACCTGATTTATTACTTCAGTAAACATTGTAAACATGGGTTTATGGTCTCAGTCGCTAGTTTCAAGTCTTCTTCAGTACAGCATGATGTTTATTTAATAAAATATGGTCCCATTTGGAGTCAGTGGATCATAAAGCAGGGGATGCTTTAGAGTGTGGTCACCTTGTGATTGGCAGGTTACTACCATGGCGTTGTCCAGTCCGGGAGTTGTCTGTGATTTCCCCTTTCAGTTCATGAAAATCAATTGTAACATTTTGGTTGCCTAAAAATGTCAAGCAATTCAGCATTTGGTTGTACTTAGCTTCACCCTCTTGTGTTACTTCTGGTTACAAATAACCATGATGGCAACAGCCAAAATGCCAAACCTGAGGCTTCAAAACGGCAGCCAATGGGTGACGTCACGGTACTACATCCAATTCTCATATACAGTCTGTGGGTGTATCACATAAACTTCTTTCAGTGCCTTTTTTCAGCAATTCTCACTTTCTGCAATATTTGCACATGGCAAAAAGTTTTGGGGAAAATACACTTTTTCATCTTTAGTGATACAGCTCTTATACAGTACTGTATATGAACACTAAATATTAAGCTACCCTCTAGCATATAACCCCAAGAAAAATGGCAAATTGTCATTCTTAAACTTTGGATTTTCTATGGATTAAATCAAAGAAATATAAAATGTCATTTAGTGAGCTTTAGAGGTGCTAGTAGGTGGATTTTGTTGGCTTTGGACAGAGCCAGAGTAGCTTATTCACTGTCACAGTAAGCCAGCTGCATACAGACATGATAGTGGTATCAACCTTTTGGTATGAAAGCACATAATCAAATTTCTTTTAAGGGACAGTGTCTAGGATTTTGTGACATCTGGTGGTTGCCGATTACAACCAGCTGAGTACCCCTCCACTCACTCCTCCCTTTCCACGTGATTGTGGTCACGTGAGCTGCCGAGTGCAAAGCCATGGCAACGCCGTGAAATCTTTCTGGACCTTTGCTTTGTCTACTTGAGAGCAACGAAATTCAGATGGTGGCTGGTGCTCCCACAGATTTGCACCCAGTGGCTCACATTACTGTGGTTTCACGAGCATGTTACAGCGTACTACAGTGGCCCTCAGGAAACATAAAAATGTGAAGGCTCTCTCTGGAGCCAGTGGTTTGTTTGTTCTGGGCTACTGTAGAAACATGGTGGACATGGATCTTTCTAAACTAACAAAAACACAACAGTTCTCAGTTTCAGATGATTACACACAAACGAAAACATAGCTATGAATATTATATTCCATTTCTACTATTAGATCCCCTAAATATGACATGATATGACCCTAACCCTGTTATAAGTTATAGAAAGATCATGTAGTCATAGTTCATAAAAAATATAAATGGCAATCACATATTTCTGACAGGACATGAACTATATCTCCTGAATTAATGTTAGACCAAAGTGCTTTACAGGGAACTTGAAAATACAGTGAAAACAAAATAAAACAATCAAATATTAATATATCGCTCTGCTGTGCCATCACACTCAACATTGAACAAACAGTGTACATTTAACCTTCACTTGCAACAGTTTTTCTGCAAAAGAATAGAATGAAACAGACTTTGTGTACCACTTGATGCTGCAAAAGACATGCAAACTCAGCAAAACATTACATGAATTAAAAAACAATATCATTCTCATAGGCAGAGCTTTCTGGAGCACAGATCTGGTCAACTGAATAGATGGAGTGTAAACGCTCTGACACACATACACACTGGCAATACACAGTGAGGGAAATTATAGGAGTTCCACTATACACACCAGATTCAATATATAAAAGACTATACGGTGGGTTATTCATACTTGTGTCACTCATTGCTGCTGTGAGGTGATGCTGCTGCAGATTGGTGGCGATACAGTTTTTGCCTTGTTCTTTTAAAATGCTTCATGTGCAAGAAACTGTACATTTCCATCAGTCCATGCGAGCACCCTCCATCAGAAGGATAAAGCAAGGAGATCTAGGCAGCAATGAATATTGTGAGGTCTCTTATCTTATAGAATCTTATCTGCAAGCAAACATGTCTGTTTCCCAGCATATTATTTATTCATTAGAAGGTACAAACCATGTTTACTTTCTCACTCTTGTCAGATAAGGCCAAAGAAATGTTTTCTTTTTGCAATTACACAAGACTTTTTTCAGTCATTTCTGTTGTTGTTGATGGAAGTGAAAAACTGTACAATATTGAGACACATTCTCCAACCAAGTTGTCACATATTGATGCTTTGTCAGACCGTCGGCATCATTTTTTGGCTGCAGTAAACACTTGCTTAATGCTGTCACTTAAACAAAAACACTTGCTTAAGATTAGGCAGCAAATCCACTTAGCTAACTTTAGGAAAATATAATACTGTAGGGCATAAAATGATATTTGTACAGTGAAAATGTTACTTGATGTTGTGAACACGGGACACGAACGAATAGCTGACTGTAAAGAGAAACTGACACGCTCTTTAAAGTGTGTCACCTCAGCACTTTCCTCACTGTTGCTGTGGATGGGTTTTCATTGATGTTAACGGAAAGCCCTGTGTGTCGCATACCGGTGCTAAAGGGCGCCGTGTGCGCTGGCAGCGAACACCACAGGTCGTGGCAAAACATCGGTATTTGACTCCCTGAGAATGGCAATGAGCTGAATATTAAGATTTATAAAATATTTCCATAAAAGGTGTTCAAAAGTTATAATTAAACCTAAGATACCCTCCACTACTGCATTAAATTGTGACTAGATAAACCAAAGACATTGTTTTACATAATTAAGAAGTCTGGATTTAAAAATAACAAAAAGCCACCACAGTAAAGAAGGACTGCTTGGACTTGTCTGGCTACTTTGTACATACGCTTTTATGTTGTCTCCATGGAAAACGGTGTTTATTGATTTCTTTATTTATTTACAGTATGTGACGAGCTTTTTATTGTTTTGGATTGCAGTGACACGTACCTGAACTATACTGGAACTGCACGTTTCCACAGCTAATGTTTTTGGTCCTTTATTAGTTTTAGACAAAAGCTGTCATTTAGTTGTCCTACACTAACATTATTTCCCACAATGGAGCAGTAGAACACTTCCCTGAGCATTTTAGGGACAATATAACACAGTGTGAGACACTATTTAGCAGCCAAGGGATATTCAATTAGGTTTATTTCATTGTCAACAGCCCAATGCTTTGTATCACCAATACACATTAAAGACAAGTTGTTTTTCTGCTGTCACAAATCCTGCTATGTACTTCTGTCATCTCAGGTAATAATCCATCAGCTGAAGATATGGGAGGGTTAGAGTTTACTGTGAAGTAGCGAGTGAATGCATCATTCTGTAACTCTTGATGTTTCCCAAATAATAAAGCAGATATACAATAAAGAAGAGCATTATCAGCCTCTTGCTGTTGTTCACGGTCCAGGTAGCTCAATAGCCTTAAGGCCGTCCAAAATATTTAATTCACAGTTTATGGCTCCCTTTAGAAATATTATCAAGTAGTTAACCTTGTCTGACAGGATGACCCCTGGCAAGAACTGCAGGAAATGAACCACCGAGTTTCTGGTCAATAGGGTAATTATGTCAGAGAAGGTCAAACTGCTGTGATTTACATAAGAAACGAACGGACACACATTCTGAATGGTTGCATACATCCCAACATTTACTGCTGATAAGCCTGAAATGATTCTGTGGAAGGAGATCCTTAAAAACATATAGACATATAGCATGTATATATATAGCATGTTTGAGTCTAGCACCTAGTCAGGCACCTAGACTATGGAATGACCTGCCTGAGGAGATCAGGGCTGCAAACTCCGTCATTTTAATCACCTATGAAAAGACACTTTTTTACCTCTGCCAAGGAGGTTATGTTTTTGCCGGTGTTTATCTGTATTTTCAGACACGTGTGCATGTGTGTGTGTGTGAAATGTGTTGTTTTATTGTAATGCACTTAATAACTGTTTTCAAAGGTTCAATATAAAGATTATTATTACTGTTATTGTTGTTGTTCCCCTCCGCTGCATTTCTGAAATATAGTATTTTTTTTACTCCACATTCATGTGACATCTGCTAGTTACTTTACAGATAAAAATGTTCTTTCAAAATTGTTTATAAAATGCATTATTAATGATTAAACTATGCAACCACAGCACAGTGGTGGAGAGTAACATATACTCAGTCACTGTACTACTACTGAGGTACTTGAGTATTTAAATTTCCCTCTAACTTTTCCGGGGCGAAATGTTGTACTTCTACTTTTGCTACATTTATTTGACATCTTTGACACCCCCCCCCCCCCCAACCCCCATGGCAGCCATGTTGACATCGGTTGAGGAACTACCAAGCACCGCCCACCAACCGGAGCACAGCCAATAGGAACGCTCAATAAGTACATTCTCTCTCTGAAATGACCTGTGATTGGCTAAAGTCTCCTGCCTGTTATGGGCTAGAGTTTTTAAAGCCTGAGCAGAGCCATGAAGAGGTGCAGGAGTTTTATGGAGGATTATGGATTTTTTGCACAATGATGCCAAAAAAATCTCAAAAAAATAATCATATTAATCAAGAATGAAAATAATCATTAGTTGCAGCCCTAAATTGAGCAAATGTTGCTAATTATGTACTTTTACTAGAGTACAATTTTGAATTGAAGACTTTGCTTGAAATGGAGGATTTTTTGGTTGTAGTGCTACTTTTATTTTGGTAAATGAGCTTCTTCCTCTGCCTATACTTATATAATTATATGACTGCTTATATTCTTTGGAAATAAGCCAACATGTCATTTATATATCTAACTCTGAAAAAGTATACTTTAAATACTAGAGTTTAAATACTTTAGTTTACTTGTAAATGTAAATATATCCTCCATCACTACACTAAACACAATAATACAAACTCTACTGATGATCACCATTTAAAAAGGGACAGTAGCCTGATTTAACTGAGCTCCCTGCATAATTGGCAGTTGGACACCAATCACAGGCCATATGCTCATAGGCTGAACATAGGCAGTAATTAGTAAGCACCTAATTTTCCAGTAAACACCACTAGCAAGAGCTCAAAGGTAACGGTGGCGATTACAATGGACGCGTTTGAGTCCAGAGAGCAGGCTCGGGTGCAGCTGAAAATGTGGGAAAAATGGAGATAATTGAAAGACGTTTCCACACAAACGAGGCGCGTGCGCACATGCACGCACACACACCTTTGTAATTTCTCAACAGGTCCACAGGGGTTTGGATAGACCCGGCTCTTCCTCCCTCTTCCTCTCTCTCCCTCCGAAAACCCGGAGCAGTCGGCTCTCGCGCGCTCTGCCTAATTATTCCCCTCTCGCGCAGCAGAGCGCGGACTGCTGGAAGCTCCGCACCACTTTCCCTCTCTGCCCTCCCTCCGCACTGCGATACCGCGAGCTTCACGGCTCTCCTGGCGGACACTAACTAACCCCACACCTGGACTGGGCGTCTGGGAAACGCGTTTAGAGGCGCCGCGAGCAGACGACAAATGCCGGAGACCCGCGTCCTGCGCCCCCGGACCCGATGGGGAGGGAGACACGCAGAGCAGTGATGGGACAGTTTTCGGGAGGATGCTACCTGAGTTTTGGCATCCTCGTGCTTCTCGGTTCGCAGGTCCCGGCCACGTTAGCAAGAGGTAAGCACGGCACACACACTGTCATGAGCGGAGTGGTTTTATCCCGTGGGAGGGGGGCTCAGTGTTGTCGAGAAAAGTCTGCCTCGACAGACTGTTTGGAGCTGTGCGTTTAGTGCGTTTGGGCTTCTGCAAAGTGATGCATGTGTGAGAAAAGTAAGACATTTTTCAGCTTGCGTTTGACATAGAAGTTTGGATCTGTAATGCGCCACGCTCTGGCTGAGCCGCAATGTGCACCTTTTTAGAGAATATGGGTGTTTTAAGGGTTAAAACGGAGTCAAGTTTCTTTTAACGCACTGTGATTAAACTCATTTGAAATCGTCGATCAGTTCGGAGAGCAGTTTTGTCCACACAAGAGAAAACATTATCCACTCTGCTGCCTTTTCACAACGTTTCCACTGTAATAGAAAGATAGATCATATCATCTCATATCTTAACCATAATCCACTGTGCGAGTAATATTTAATACTTCTTTTTTGTGACAAGTTTTCCTTTATTTACTGTTTTAGCTGCTAAATCTAAATTGACAGCTCATTGAGATTTTGACCAAATATTAGGAGAAGTGGAGGAGATGGGAGCTGTCTTTATGCCTCATGTTGTTCAAGCTATTGTTTCACACAGAACACAGTATAGTGCTCCCAAGCTTGGTGATATGGAGATAATTGTGTTCCCTTCTGAAACTTGTTGTTGATATTGCTCTGTGAATGTTGTGGACATGCAGGCATGTGCAAACATGTTCTAGTAACGAAATACCCTGTGGGTGTCCATGATGTAGGGTAGCCAACTGGCAGTTGTCTTTTGTAGTGGTCCTGCATAAATTGGTGACGAAAACGTGAGAGAAGCCTGATGCATTATATACATGTTTCCATTTGGTCAGTGAATGCATCATCACAAAACCTTTACCCTTTCTTCTGCTGAGTCTGTCCTGACCTATTGACATCCATTTCAGCTCACATGGCAGCGAAACAAAGATACATTTGCAAGTCAATTAGTGAACTAGCCCCAAGGTTTTCACTTTTGCATTCCAAGTTTGGAAATTAGCTTCAACTTTGAAATTAGCATAGCATAAATATTAGATTATGCATATGTATCTTCAGGGCAACTTTGCATGTAGAGATCAGGAGTGTTTTTGTCATTTAAAGTTAGTCTGAAAGGCGTTAAATATAACCTTTCAGTACTGGCTGTACGATGCATGACCAGCGCTTCCACAGTGGCTCCATTTTATGCAAAACGATGCATGATAGCTGAAAGGAGTGACGTATGCTTGGCTAAAAAAAAAAAATGTTTGTGCATGAAAGCAAAGTGTGCCTGTGTGTGGAAAATGTAATTTTCATAAGCAGCATAGGTGTCAGTATGTTGTTGTACATCTGCGAGGCTCTAAAGTGGGCTCTGCGATGGCTCTCTGCCAGGCTGTGAAATGAATATTTATGTTGTGCGATAATATGTATGTCAACAGTCAAATACTTTATACTGAAGTGAAATGACATGAAATAGAAAAGGCAGACTCTTCAAAAAACAGACTAAATAATGTAAAGGCAAAGCTAAGTTATAGAGCATGGTTGAAATAAGAATTAAGTTCTCTAGACACATATAAACTCCCCTACTGCTGTAAATTTATTTCTCAATTAGAAGCCAAGTTATAATTCAGTAGTCCAAATTTATTCTTCGTGTCTTGCGAGGACGGGACCCTATCGTTCACCTTAAAGCATATGATTTAAAGCTTAACACACCGAGAGCACACCAAGTGATGAGAACAAACCTACCCAGAGGAGAAACCTGGAATCAGTGCCCACAGGTGGATTCAGGGAGGAGACGCACGGGGCTGACAAAATGTTGAGCAGCAGCAATGAAAATGAACATAACAGAGTGTTAACAGTGGGATGAGTGAAGCAACAAGGTTGGCAGTGAAACGGTGAGCACCACAGCTTGGATATATTTATATGTACAGTATGTAGAGTCACATGTGAGTGTAGCTGCATAAGTTGAGTCATCTGCATGAAGGACTGTGGCTTCGTAGGCGGTATCCTTGACTGCCTTTTAAATGGATTGCTTTGCTGATAAATCGTGTTGAAAAAGAGCTTTTCATCATGTCAGAAAATGCTCAATTGTCACATTTCACCTCAAGCCAACCTCTAAATAAATTCATATTTCATATGTGGATTTTAGTTCAACGGAAAAACTGAGGAGCTTGCACAAAAATGTCAGAAAAACATGAAGCATGATCCTAATGTTTAGTAGAGTGGCTGCAACAAACAATTACTTTGATTAATTTATTTGCACAACATTTTCTCAAGTAATCATTTGGCTTTATTAAATATCACCACAGTTAGGACTAAGTGATATTGGCAAAATCTTCTATAACTATTTAAGTCATTTAATATCTTGATGATAATATATATTTCACTATAACATGTTTTCTGGTAATTCAGTTTTAAGTGTCTGTGATATTAACCACCAGCCTATTTTTGAATACTCTTGTGTGAATTAAATACTTGACAAATGAGAAACCGAGTATTTTCAGATTTTAAGAACTTGGGCAAAATTAATATAATGCTCTCCCTGATTTAGGGAAAAACACCATGTTTTGGGTTAAAGTAACTCTGAACACAAAGACAACTACACATTGCTGGTTTCTCACGGGATGCTAACTGGGTGAAAACTCTGTGTATTGCGTCCCGTCCATCTCCCCCGACCTCTGCCCTTTGTTTAGTTTCACACAGTCTACACTACAGCGCCTGACTTCTGCTTCTGCCACCATTACGATGGTCGCTAGAGGTTGCTGTTGTGCTCTTTTATACCGTCTTTCGGTGAGCTATCATGTGAAAAGATGATAAAACCTACTAGTGGGTGTAGTAGGCCCCTATTGACCAACATCTATGGGGCTTATAGCAACTGATGACACCTATTTAAAAGCCTGAAACAGTCTAACTGGCTGCAGTTTGAAAGTGAAATTACAAGGAGACACACATACAGTGTATATATCACAATAGAAACAATATAGAAAAATATAAATGATGGACATTTTTATTGCATTTTGATGACACATCTCATCATCATTGTCCAGCCCAATCACAATTTCCTAAACCCCAATGTGATGATATTAAATGAGTAATCTTGTCCAACCAAAAGTCTAAAACCTAAATGTACTGTATTCAATTAATACTGTCACACAAGAGAAAATCCTCACAATTTAGAAGCTGGAGCAAATGAATGTTTGGCATTTTTGCTTGAAAAGTGAGAGTTAATGGGTTGAGCTGAGGCTTAGTGATAGAGGCAGGGTAGGACAGTTGATGAACTGAAACATGGTCATATTGTGTCCACAATAAGAGGTATATAGACTATTGACAGCCTTTTTAAAATGGGATGTTTGAATGGCATCAAAACATCAGCTAGGTCCTGATGGACTTTATAAGGTTATTGGGGTGAAATCAATAAATGCACCCCTGTGCTGTGGCACTGACATGACAACACTGTTGAGCCGTATAAGTGGTCAGCCTGGAGCACGCCACCACTCTATCCACACGCTCTATCCTCACGCAAAGCCGGTGACAGACGTCTGGCTGACCTTAGACCATGCTACAGCAGGTTAGGTGGGATAACTGCCACTTTAACCTTGCTGCAACTGGAATGTCATACATACAGTAGATGGTCAACAACACAGCAGCACTGCAAGATGACAGCACAACACACCACTTCATTTAAATTTAGAAAGATAATTTAACTTTAAATTAAATCAAATGGCCGAGCTGCAGCCATTGTACCTCCTGCTGTTAAAAACGCATCGTGGCTCAAGCTTGGCGCAAGTGGAAAAACTCAATATAGAAACAGACAGAGAGAGAGAGATAAAGGGCAATGGAGTCATCTCTGCCATGTTTTATTTATCCCAAAAAAATGACTGCCAGACTCTTTCTCAAGCTCCAGCTTTGATTTAACTGACACTTCACATGAGTTGAATTCACGAGCACAGATGGGCTGGTATCCACAGTTGTTTTTATTCTGTAGGAGATCGCATGGTGGTCATATTGCCCAGTTTTGCTTTTGCATTATTCAGAGGGAACCCATTTCTCTATCCAACTCACCAACCCCCCATCATTTCTCCTGCACATTCAGAGGGATCTGAGCTCACCAGTAGCCAAACGAGGGAAAGGAATATTGTTTACGTTGAAAGCAGAAACCTGCAAAACCAGATATGGAAAAATGATATGATGCTTTGAAGTAAACATTCACATTATTACACTGATGAAGTGTGATGAGTCTGTGTTGGACAGAGCTAGAGTCGTAATCAAACAGCTATTGTTTGTTGTCTTTGTGATATTGAGACTTTGGAAGGTGGTCAATAGACAAGCTTTTGTACGTGGTATTCCCACGAGACGTAGGATTGATTGGAACAGAATCCTTTTGTTTGCTCCAATAAAAAACAATGTTTTCATTATATATCTGTTGATGTAACTTCATATTTCTGCACAATTCCATTGTGGTTATGTATAGATCAGGAGGTCCTTTTCTGATTTGCAATCAAGTTTGGTGTTTGTTGTACTGTACACTTCTTTCTACGTTATTAGATTATTGTCAGTGTTTTAATATTTACTAATGTAACAAAAAAAGGCATGAAGTGTTGATTTAATTTCTATCTGGCACAGTAAAAATCTTTTAAATGTACCACACCTTATTTTTTACAAGCTGCTGGATCCAAATACTGAAGGTCCTGGTTCAAAACATTGACTCCTGAAATGGACTTGTGATCAGCTTTTACTAGAGAAGATGTATCACTCTGTTAGGAGTTAATGGGACTACAAAAACCTGCAGTCCACCCACAGTTAGGGATGCACTGATCCTACTTTTTCCCGATACTGATAACAATACCTGGGCTTTGGGTATCTGCCGATACAGAGTACCGATCCGATACCAGTGTGTAATTAATAAGCTGCCTAATAAGCTGAGTGTACGTTAACATTAGCATTGCTTTCCTAACGTAGTAAAACAAAATGTAACAAATAGACATTTATGTTTGTTTTTTTGTGTGTGTTTTTTTTTAAAATACATTTAATTGTTAAAAGCTACATTGTAAAACTTTTCAAAATTAACAGGAATTACAATTATTAGAATTACAAAATTGTAAAACTTTTGAATGCAGCAACAAATTGGTCAAATTTTAAACAGGAATTAAAATCCCAGTATACAGTATATAACATGTATAGTATATAGACTTGAATTGAATGGATTTGGCACCATTGTCACTGATACCTGATCCAGCTATTGTACAGTGTTGTAACAGAGTGGAGGTTCTTCCCTCACACATGACCTTTGGCCGACCTGCTGCTGGTGACATTTGTCATTTTAACTGGTGATAGCGACTGTCAGCAACGGCCAAACATGAGAAGATGATACCTGAACATTTTGCACACTGACAGATAAGAGAGTAATAGATTAGATTATGTACAATAAGCGTAGTGAATCCATGCATTTTGAATTAAGGTTGTCAGAGCTGCACAAATCATATTTCACAAAGGTGCATTGTAATTTTCCCAGGCATATTAAACAGTGAAACAGGGATGTTAATAATTTACATCAACACCGACATCAAGAGTTTTAACTAACTAATGCTATAGATTAAACGGTTAAAAGAAATATTAATGATTATTAAAAAAGAGACATACTCGGAGGCGTGGCTTGTCACTTAAAGAAGAAAAGCCTAACAGCCCACCTTAAGAGTCTGAACTGGAGTTACAGGATACAGCAAACGGGCTCGGGTGGAGTTGAGTGGAGGAGTTTTTTTTTGATTTCTTCGTCGCCAAATTAACTGTACACACACTGCTACACTCAGAGCTATAACGCCACCGACAACCCCACACTCACTGCCGCCACACACACAGTCCGCTGCACCCTCGCTACAGTTACACCGTGCTGACAAACCATATGTGTGAAAAGTAGCACAAACACACAGTTTGTCGGACACTCATTATCGTTACGCCGGGCAGACACACAGCTGACAACCTACTAAAGTGGAGAGTTACTGGGAAAGTGGCTGCATGTGTCTGCCACACTACACACAGCACCATGGCTGCTACAGTAACTCTCCTGGACGGTGAACTGGGGACAGTTGTCTATATATACACTATATATGGCGATATATATATATATATATATATATATATATATATATATATATATATATATATATATATATATATATATATATATAGGTATACGTATATATACATATATATATATATATATATATATATATATATATATATATATATATATATATATATATATATATATATATATATACGTATATATACATATATATATATACATATATATACATATATGCAGTACAGTGATGACTGATTTGGGTTTACTGAAGCTATGGCCTGGACATCAACAATGAAGAACATTTGGAAAAAAATATTATGTAGTGTGGCTTGGGTGCTGGCGGCTCATCGAGAGATTTGTGCCATTGCCTTTTTTCCGTGTTATTTGCACAGTTTTCAACAAAGATGGATGTGACGCCACACGTGGACGGGCCGTAGCAGTTCAGCGGCTGTGTGGCTGCTCTAACCTGTTAACAAAATGGCGATAGCTTGTATGTGACCATAGACGACCTGTGTGGTTGTGACGTAGTTTATTGTGTGTTGTATCTCCCTGCTGTGTGTGTGTGCTATAACAAAAACATGTATTTATAAGGGCAATGATGGTATTACCACCATAGCTGAACATGACACCAGTAATGGTGATGAAGCCATAGCGCCAAGTCAGCACGATTGATTAAAACTGGCCTTGATACCAATTTTTAGGATCAGCTCAAAGCCCCTACATCACACAGTATTTTCATAGTTACATACTATATAGTGATTATACCTAAGTCATTTAGCGTAATTTATACATGTTGTATGCGTACTGAATGTCTGCATGCATGCACTTTAAAGTCATATTGTGGTATCTGATCTGCCCAAAATGACAGGGTGTCAAATGTTGCCACTTAAGTCGCCTCCTGCAGATTTGCCTCTCAGCCTTGAAGCTCTCTGTTCGATAAGAGCTAGCATTGCTGTCATGTGTTTTTCTAATAACACTGAAAGGGAAGCCTTGGAGATAACTGCCCATCCACAATACACCATTCAATGCCTCACTGGCTAACTCAAGGGCATTGCCACAAAGGCAAGATTCACACCATGTGCCGCTCAATGCCAAACAGTTTCTCCCCATCTCCCACTTTGTACCGATGGGTAGCACTTTTGTTCCCTCAGAAGCCCTTTTATTCCATAAATGCCCCGTCCCCTCATCCGTTCTTGTTGTCCACTCCTCCCTGCAATTCCTTTCAATGTAATTTAGCTTCAGTGGATTGTTGCTATGACGAATGTTTTGGTTCTGGTATCATTTCTCACCTCACCTGACTGAAGGAGAAGGGAGAGCAGCGCTCAGAGAGGCAGAACGAGGGAGCAGGGGATGTTTGAAGCAGAGAGGCAGAAGGAGAGAGAGAGAGAGACAGATAGGAGGGTTACAGTGCAGAATACTTAAGCATCTCATGTTATCAGTGACAGCCACAGCAGTTTGTCAGTAACAGCGAGCACCTGTCACTGTTCTCCCTGATGAATTAATTTCGAGAGTAATCAAAAGCAAATGCATATTTAATGACTTTTGGATTAAAGTAGGGGGTTCAATGTTTGTTTATGTGTGTTTGGTGCGTGTGTGTGTGTGTGTGTGTGTGTGTGTGTGTGTGTGTGTGTGTGTGTGTGTGTGTGTGTGTGTGTGTGTGTGTGTGTGGTATGGTGTTTTGACATGCAGAGGCGTTGTTCATGTTTATGCACCAGTTTTGGTGTTCATGTGAGAAAATATGATAAAAGTAAATCAAAAAGAAAACATTTAGACATGAGCCAGAATCAGGGTTTTGTTGTTCACATTGTCTTTAGGACTGCAAATGTGATAATAACATGTTAATGCAAATTTGTTTTAAGGCCACTTATTTCTTTAATGCATTAGGGCTCAATATTAAAGCCAGAGTGAAGATACTGGTTGCATATAAAACCAGACAACTTAAGGAATCCAGTACCAACCATGTCATCCTGGCTTGTAGAGAAAAAGGCTAAAATTTAGGAAAAACTGCCATGGTCAACTTCAAATGGGTCTTTTGACCTCTGACCTCCAGATATGTGAATGTAAATGGGTTCTCTGTATCACCGTCCCCCCTTTACAGATATGCCCACTTTATAATAGTCCCAGTCAGTCTGGATCAAGTCATAGTCAAGTCGACTGTTGTTTCCTGTTGGGCTGCAGTTTGACATGTTATGATTTGAGCATATTTTTTAGGCTACATGTAGTACCTGTGAGGGTTTCTGGACAATATTTCTCATTGTTTTGTGTTGTTAATTGATTTCAAATAATTAATATATACATGCATTTGCATAAAGCAACATATTTGTCCACTCCTATGTTGATAAGACTATTAAATACTTAATAAATCTCCCTTTAAGGTACATTTTGAATAGATACAAAATACGTGATTAATTTGCATTTGAATCATAATTAACTGTGGACAATTACGCAGTTAATCACGATTAATTATTTTAATCGATTGACAGCCCTAATTGTCTTACAAGGGAGACATAGACTGTGGTGACAATATTGACATAAACCTTAATGGAAACACATCAGTTTTGGGAAATGTAAGAAATCCATACAGGTGAACATGTGACTGATTTCCTTGTTAGTGTGCTTCAGAACCAATAAAGCCATTATACGGTACACTTAGTGAAACACATGCTGTTATGGCTGTATATGCTGTAGTCATCAACCATGTTAGCTTTGACATTGTCCTGCCTTAATGGTTTGAAGAAGAGCTTTTTTTCCCCCCGAGGGAATTTTATTTTTTCCCCTTTTTTTTTTTTTTTCTCCTACTTATAACCCAAAAACCCAACCACCCCCATCCTTAAAAAGAAATATTTCAAAGATGGGGGGCCCTCCTCACAAACCCCCCCCCAGTTGGGGGTTTGTGCCCTCCCCCGGGGCCCCCCCGCCCTTCCCCAAGGGTAAAACCGCCCCCCCCCCCCCTCCCATTCCCCCCCCCCTTTTTTTCCCTTTTCGGGTTTTAACCCGGGCCCCCCCCGTTCCCCAACCCACCCCCCTACAGACTGAGCTACTCCCGCTACTGAGTGAGGTTTGATAGTAAATGTGATTCCATCTGATGTTGTGGCTCTGGTTTTGTCTTTGTCCTGTTTCTGTCTCATGAACGCAACACTGTTGGTTAATGGTTGGGTAGCTGTTCGTCCATATTCCTTATATCTAGACCCCCTTTTGTGAACTGAAGTGATGTTTGCTCTCCCTTTTTTTCGCTTAAAAAAAAAAAAAAAAAAAAAAAAAAAAATCAGATGACACCCAAAGCTGCAGAAAAGCACTACGCCTGGCCATATTTCATGCAGCCCTGTCTGTTCTCAATGGCTATTTGGTGCTTTTGTGAGTGTCAGAACTGCAGGATGGGGTTTAAGAGTCCCTTTTGGTGTATGAAGTCTACATAATACCTCTCTGTAGTCATGTGTGGCTGTGTGTTGTAAAACCAACAAAGCTCTGTCATTCATAAAGTAAAACAAAGGTTGAATTCGATTGGTCTTTGGAAATGCCTCCTGTGTTTTTCTGGAGAAATGCTCATCCCTGAGACAAAGAGGGAAGATTCAGAAGCCCCGTCTCTGAGAAGCTAAAAGACGTAAACTCAGAGTTGAATTTTGAATCAAAGTGAACAGACTTCTGGCATATTAAAAACTAATGCATTTTCTTTAATCCAGATTTCATGAGTCTATAAAAACAAGCATTCAAAGAGAAAAATGAACTGCAAATAATTTGAATTTTTTTTTTTTTTGCCTAGCTTCCAGTCAAAATCATCCTTCAAGAGAAGAAGATTATTATCAAAACCACTGCGTAGGATTAAAAAAATGTGTGACTTATAAAAGGAAAAAAAGACACTGGCAGACAGCAAGATCTGATTTTAAAGCGACTGCCATCAGATAAAAAATGACACATTGTGGAATAATAAAAGACTGAATTCAAACGTAAAACTCATGAAAAACATGAGTTGTTGGATGGGAAACAGCAGAAAGTGTCTGCAAGTCAGCAACATTTTCAGTACTGTATGTCATCGCTGTCAAATTTCTTACATTACATACACGTACATTTTACACATTTAATTAATACACACAGAGGTTAATGAAGCTGAAATAATCATATGAGTAAACCTGAATATTAAATGCATGTTAATCATCTACCTCATAATTGCTAAACAGTCTTAATTCACTGAATCAGAACATATTTATATTAATTTATTCTGCTGACCATGTTCACTACCACCATGTCTGGGACAGAATTAGATGTATATTATAATATATACCACAATAAATAAAGATCTACATGTTTTAGACACTGTAAAATTTTATTTTCTCAAATCTTGACAAATGCAGGTCAGTAACAAAGAGGTTGTGTGAGTTCCTGGCCGGGTGGCAGGACCAAAAACACATTTACTATCTAATAGCACTCTAAGGATCAACAATAGTACCTTTGTATTTTTTAATTCATTTTTTAATGGCAGAATCAATATATTTCCTTCATTTGAGTCTATGCGGAGGTAGAAGGAAGTTACTGCTTTTATTGTTGTAGTCTGAGTAACGTGGCGTCCTATCCGTTCTGTATCCATCTACCAAAACAAACAGCAGCTGGCCGGCCGGCCGTAGCGAGCAGAAATTGGCAGATATACAGAGCAGAAAACAGCAGAGGGTCCGCATGGATACGACCTGCACTCTCACATGTTAAATCCAGGGTGGTCAACGCTACACTTCACACATCGCAGGACAGCAGAGCCAGACATCACGGCTAAAGCTGCATGCTAACTCTGTCATGGACAGGAAACATTATTGTATTACGATTATGTGAGGCCCGGCCGGCCGTCGCTCTCCTCTCTGTGGTCACATGGGCCGACGCTACAACTGTAGAGCACCCGTATACCGACATTTATGTTAAATGAATTCAGGCAGCCCCGATGGAGCTGAACGTGGATGTATAATACATGTATGTATGTACAGAGAACGGAGCTGACGGAGAGCTGGAGACGGACTTGGCAAAGTTAGCGGAAGTATTCACACGGGACTGTGTCTGGTTTTCAAAATAAGGTGTTAACAGGAACTGTATATATTATATACAGTAATGTATATATACATTTATGGAACTAAGATTGATTGGATTATATTCACTAGAAGTATAAAACATGACATTTTCTATATAAATTAAATAGAAAATATCACTAATTTGTGAGGGTCTTTATTCTTTGATTTTTGGGTTGCTAGAAAAATATTATTTATATTATTATAATTATTATTTATAAATGTTTTCCAAAGTAAAAGTTTCAGAAATGTATGATTCAACTTGTTCCCATGGTCTAGAGTTAAAAAAAAATAACAGAAATCACATTAAATTGGAAGATCGAATCGCAATACTTAAAAATCCCAATACATATCAATATAACGATAGTATCGAATCGGCAGATCAGTGAATCGTTCCAGCCCTAAAATGTAGGCTTTTATTTTTGGGATATCTAAAAGTGATATATGTAATTTTGTATATATGTTGTGTGATGTATGTACCGGTGGACCTTACAGAATATGTTTGAGGTTTAGGGTAGAAAAACTGGAGAGTAGCCTCCATGGGACAAGAGGCATACCTGTGTTTAGAGGAGACTCGCGGCACCTGTTCTCGCCAGCCGTTTACCTTCCCTGTCTCCTTTTGGTTTTTATTTGGCAGCGAATAGCAGGATTTATTTGAAAAAGGGATGCGTCTTCATCTCTGAGCAGTCTGAGTGGATTGCCTGCTGTATTGTCCCTTTGCAGGCCTCCCTGCAGCCCTGTTAGACCCTTAATGCTTCGATCAGCCAACACCGCTCAGCTGTCCTTCCCTTCCTTGGCCATCGCTGTGTGAGGACCAGCTCTTTTTTTACCTCCTGGCCTGCTCAGTGGTAAAATGTCTCTCTTAAGTCAGAACCGCAGAGGTTCTTTGTAATGCTTCAGCTCCAGTACTCCAGCCCTCCCTCAACCCTCAACCCTGACCACTAACCCAGACCAGGGTTCAGAACAGTGTGTTTGCTCTTTTTTAGCTTGCTATCTGTGAACAGGAGTCATGTTCTCTCTGCTTCTTCTGCTTTTATTGTTTTCATACCAATTTTCATTCCTGAAGAATCGTCTCTTTTTCATTTGCGCCTTTTCTAAATGATTGGGGACAAAAACTAGTGTGACTCACTGCATATTGCTTTTGTCCACAATCGCCTTGTTGTATTTGTAGCTGCACAACCTCCTGCAGTCTTTGCCTGCTGGTTGGTCGCTTTTGCTTAATATGAATTTGAATGAGAAACCGAAAATTCTGTTTGTGCTACTGATTTACATTTAAATGAGAATGAATTAAGCATTTTAAAAGAAAATGTGATATAACAAATGTCCCATTTTATTTACATTCTTCCTGGGCTGTGTTGAATTCCTTTCCTTTTGCATATTGACACTGGTTAATGACTTGAACGGCTGAATTTAAATGTTTATCCATACGTAAGGTTGTGTGTTTCCAAGCACCACTGCAAGGTTCTGCATGTGTAACTCTGATGAGGTTCCCCTTCAGCCAAGGACTCCCCTTTGTCATTAAGATAGATAACATCTATTCTGTGCATCGATGTGGCTACATTCATTTAAAGACTACTTTTGTTTCACCTCACAGACGGCAGAATCGATAAATAGCTTTGCCTATTTCTGCTTCATTTCATCTTAGCTGGTTTGGACCAACTCAACCCCACAGCTGATGATAGATGGTGCTACAGCAAGGCTCCTATATACAAGTATGTTTTATTTAGGAATTAAAGCTGGTGTTATACTCTCTTTTTATTATTAACAATTTCTCTGAATACAATAAAAACAAGCAATGAATTTATCTTAGCAACTACTTCTGTGTAGCCACAGCACGAATAGCTTACTGTATGCCTCCGAGCTATAGTACTCCACTGTCATCCAGAGACTATTAAAAAGGCGTTATAATAACCATACCGTCGCACTGGGTGATATGTAGTTTATTCTGAAAGAACTCCACGACATGGCTCAGTGTTGGACAGATGTCACGCTGCTTCCATATTTAAACTGCAGTGATCGACAAGTTGAGGGAATAAATGCATTTCCTGTACAAGCTGATGCACGCTGAGAGACTAATGTGAGATGCAAGTATAATATATACAGTACTGAATATCTTAAAGGTACAGTGTGTAGATTTGGGAGATTTCTTGAATTTTTATATATATATATATATATATATATATATATATAAATTCAAGAAACAACTATAGATATTTATATATCTATGTTTATATATACATATTTATATACACAGTACATATGTATATTTACAGTGTGTGTGTATTGATTAAGGCTATCAATCAATTGAATGAATTGAATTGATGTACGTGATTATCCAGAGTTAATTGTTTTTAATCAAATTCTTTTATTATTCTATTTAAATTAATCACACATTTTTTTTTACTGTTAAAAATGTACAACATGATGCTGTGACCCAGTGGTCTAGCCACTGTGTGTGTGTGTAAAATTGGAAATCAATTAACAACACAAAACAATGACAAAAACAACAACAGCTGTCAGTGTGTCAGAGTACTGACTTGACGATGATTTTCCCCCAAACTGACTGGGACTATCATAAAGTGGGCATGTCTGTAAAGGGGAGACTGGTGGGTACCCAGAGAACCCATTTACATTCACACATCTGGAGGTCAGAGGTCAAGGGACCCCTTTGAAAATAGCCATGGCAGTTTTCCTTGCCAAAATTTGCATTAGTTTTAGTTTTTATTTAGGCTCCTTCTCATCCAGCTAGTTTGACAGGTCATAGGTCTTCTATTTTCATATATCAGTATTTTCACGCTTTAAAAATGAGAACCTAAAAGTCACACGTTGCGTTAATGTGTGTTCAAGAAATTATTGATGTTAAAAGAAATGTGTTGATTATTATCACGTCAACCTTGACAGATGTAATGAAAACGTACTATTGACTGAATGAGAGTGTTAACATGTTCACGTGTTATGTTCACATTGAAGCCATGTGTGCCCGTGTATTCATCAAAGCTTTTATGCTGAGTGATGAAGTTTGCCATGAATTAAAAGTCAGTAGAGAATAGACATAGGTGTGAAACACAGCCTATTAGAGGGTGAGATATCTCCAGTATTTCTGCAGGATGACTCTTGCGGTTGTCATCCTGTCGTGGTCTCCGACCAGCGTGTACACTTGTACTGACAACATCCGTATTCAAAGCACTGAATTGTAGAAGCGTGTGAAATTGAAATGTCAGGTTGAAATGACCATGCCGTGAATTAGAATATGGAAATACAAAAGACGAGCTATTGTCCCGCAGCATCTTGTGTTGACATTTTTGTGTGCGTTGTGTTTACTGACTGTGTCCAGTACCTCGATACCAGATGTGGTTAGAGTGAAGAGCATTTTCTGCAGGAAATGGTCCAGCTTTTCTTCTGCCGAGTATCGTAATTAGACTGCAGCACCCATCTCATTCTCCCATTCCTAATCAGTTATCTTGAGATCCGCTAATGTTGAGGTATCCTTCTCCTTTTCCTGTGTGTCTGTGTGTGTGTTGTATAGCTGTAATCCAAAACAAGGCCTGATAAAATGAGAGGATAAAACCCAATTACCCAGTAGGCAGTCCTGAGTCATCTCCCATTTGTTCCAGCCATTTTCTCCTCGGTCGACTCCTCTTTATCTCGACTTGTATGGTTTACTCAAAGACGACCCCAGCTGATTGTAATCTGTAGGTGAAAAGAAATGAGATGAAAAAATGTGGAGAAGAAACTGAAGTGATAGAGTAAGGTAATCGATGCCAAGCGGCTTGCACGCGGGGATTCTCTTTTCTCTTCAGTACAATCGTCCAGCGTGATTGTGAAGTTTGTGTGCGCCCTGCTTCTGAGGGGACCAATTAAGGAACGGCAGGGCAGGAGCCTGAACTGCTCGCTCTCCTAATAGCATACAGGCTGGAGTGGTCCTGATCCATAGTCAGTCGATAACACAGGCCACCCTGGTCTCAGCCAGTGAATGCCACCGATCAAACACTACATATAAACTACACATAAAGAACAAATACACTTACATGTTCAAAACTTTGCTTTTGTTCATGCAGTAAAATGTTTGACAGCAGACGGATGTCATGATAGATATACCCCAGTAAACTCTTGTATGCCAAGACTATGGAGTGAAATTGATCTCAAAATGGTCATAAATTTGCATCACATTATGTCCAAATGCAAAAATAAACATAATACAATATTGACACACTATTTTGAGCATGTAGCAGCTATGTTAGCCTAACTATCAATATTCTAAGTAAATAGAGACCAAACTGTCTTTTTCTACTCCACATAGATTATAAACAATGAATATAAAATTTAATTTAATGCCATTAAAATTAATTTGTGTTAAAGCATTATCATCGCGTTAACTTTAACAGCCCTAGTGTATATTATATCTATAGTTTTCCCAGCAGAAGACGAAGGCCACCAACTAGTAGCAGTAGCTTATTTAGATTATATATATACAATAGGCTGCTATACAGTATATGTGTTGTTATTGAGGGGTGATGAGCTATTCTGTCTATTTAAAAGAGCGTCTCTCCAACTTTTAAATTACACACGATACCACCGATAGCCCAGATGTCCCAGTTTTCCACTAGCACTTAAATGCATCATGTATTTGTGGATCTGAGTGGAGGTGGAGGCTGTGAATAGTCTCATAACTGATCTGTGCACATCTGTGACATTTCTGTACACACAAATGTATAAAATGTGT
The DNA here is from genome assembly GCA_947000775.1 of Pterois miles. Classification (NCBI taxonomy): domain Eukaryota; kingdom Metazoa; phylum Chordata; class Actinopteri; order Perciformes; family Scorpaenidae; genus Pterois; species Pterois miles. The sequence goes on along the minus strand of CAMQGK010000514.1, from coordinate 5,923,649 downwards.
AAAATCAAAATCTGTATGTAAAATATTAATATTTATTCAGGTTGTGGTTTACATGTGTTCATATTGCTTTGTATTTGTATGTAGATTGGAACAAGCATTTGTGGGTACCCAAAATTACACGTAAGTTGTTATACATTTGTAGATGACGTAATCCACATTTGTGACTGTTTTGAGATCATTTTCACTCCCTACAGTAAAGTGTAAAACAGGCCACATGAGACTCTTGACCTGACTGAAGATAATGAAATTCACAATCTTTTTGAGCTTTAATACACCGTCTGTGAGCGTGTGTTCATTTTTCTTTGTTGGGCTTAGTCTGTTTTCTGTCTTTGTTGTCTGTTGAATACAGTGTTTGCTGTAGCCCTCACATACTGAGGGAATGCAGTGCTGACATTCAGCTCCCTCACTGCTGACCTACAAGGTGTATGATAACCTACAGCAGCACCAGGTTTGTTTTTCAGGGCTAATGGAGGACGCTCCCAAGACAGAACATAAACCGATGATGTCATGACCCATCTCGAAGGGATTCTGTTCACTCTTAGCATCTCCCCTGGATGGGGTAAAGTCCATAATGTAATGTGAAGGGCTTAAATTTAATCAATAGCCCCAGATATCGTTTACCAAGTTCTTCAAACACACTATTACTGCTCTGCATACAGTACGTTCCTTGGGTGCGTTTGCTGTTCTACATTGTGCAGACTTGGACTACTGCATTACATTCTGTTAGATACCTGCAAAAGAATCCTCTTCATACCAATTTCTAAACTTCCGTAATAGTTTCTTTGTGTACCTGATGCGGCTGATTGCTTTTCTATGACTCAGAACTGACGCACAAGAAGGGCTTAGGGCACTCATTCTTGATTTACCACTCTGTAACACAGAGGAGAGTACAAAGGAGAGAGTTCAATTTAATACCAAAAAACAACTATTGACAAGGAAGACATTTATTTTCGTCAATTGAAAGATCATACCTGTCTCCAGAGCCTCAAGGCAGCTATATTAGTCCACTGGTCTCTTTCCAACACTTCGGTTTAGAGCAGCACATCTGGAAAACTACTGTCCAGATTGTTGTGAAATTTTTTAAACACATTTCCTGATCCCCTGAGGATGGACCATGGCCCTGACCTTTTTATTTCAGTACTTTTTTTTTTTAAAATAAATTTCTAACATGACAATAGTTTGTAATAATTAGAATGTTTAAATCCCCAAATAGCCCATGAAATAAGGAATAAACATTTTTATATTCAACATTAATTATTATTAGGTATTCTCAGACAGATATTGCTGTTTGTTATGTGTACAGGTGCTTGTGTGTGTACAGTAGTGCAGCAGCGGCGCTGTAACGGGGGAGACGGGGACCGACAGACAGACGAACATGTCAGCTGGCTGCCGGCGGCTGCGCTGGCGGCTGTGCTGGCTACACTGGCTGCGCTGGCTGCGCTGGCTGCGCTGGCTGCGCTGGCTGCACTGGCGGCTGCACTGGCGGCTGCACTGGCTGCACTGGCGGCTGCACTGGCGGCTGCACTGGCGGCTGCACTGGCGGCTGCACTGGCGGCTGCACTGGCGGCTGCGCTGGCTACACTGGCGGCTGCGCTGGCTACACTGGCTGCGCTGGCTGCGGCTCTGGAGGCTGCGGCTCTGGAGGCTGCGGCTCTGCCGGCTGCGCTGGCTGCACTGCACCGCAAAGCTTCAAATATCATTGAATATTCCTCACCAAAGCTTCAAAGCCCAACAAATGGTATTAGGGACAGCCCTAAAAAATGTCCTTTGGCTGCCTAAACGAAGGGCTCACCTAAAAAAAGAAATAAAAAACAATATTTGTGAAGTGTACGTTACATTTAGAGTATTTTCACCACTTTATGGTGCTATCAGACGTCTGACTCTTTCCTTCTCTTTTCTGATGGGGAACTGAACTGAAAGTGAAACTTATCTATACTTTCTCCAAATCCAGCAGGTGCAGATGACAAAATCAGTGCAGAGACGTTTCACTTTTGGTTCAGTTTGCCTTCAGAAATTATTCTAATAAAGTGTAAACTATTTTTTTAGGTGAGCCTTTCTTCTAGGGGTCATCTCCGTCCTCAGTACTGTATTGTTTTGCTCCGGTGTCAGAGCTCCTGTCTGTTTCATGATGCTGTCGGGGGCACGCCGACCGTCATCTACTGTTAGTAATACACCTAGTATGGATAAGTACCTCATACAAACCCAGTTCAAAACACCCAACCTTTCCCTTTAAAATGACATTGAAAACATTTTCTTTTTTTCATCCATTTTCCACAAAAATACATGTACGGGATATGCGATGGCGCAGTGATCATGCTGACTAGTATACCAATCAAGACAAAATGGCATTTTGTACAGAGGCACTATTCATCTAATCATTTCCTACATTGTCACTTGCTGTTTGTGCTTATAATATAATATAATATAATATAATACATTTAGAAGCTCTGGTTTCATTGTGGTTGAGAGCGGGGGGCCTGGTTTCATATTATTTCCACCTGTCTCTTCCGTCTCTTTTGCATGTCCATTGTCCATCGTACTGGGAAACGTCGACTACATTACAACGCAATTTTGTTAACTGGCAGGAGAAGCTGTCTACCTTACTGTTCTTACCTACCGACATTATGACAACCAGCTCCTTTATGAGAGCCTGAACAAGTCTGAAATGACAGATGGAAATGACAGAAATGCACATTTTACAAGGCGTCCTTGTTCTTGGTGCTAAAGCAGCGCAGAATGAAAATATGAAGTAGTTCACAGGCTTTCTTCATGTTAGGTCTCACATTAAATTAAATCACTAATTGAAGCAAGTTAGACTGCTGTGCTTAAAGCTGTGGACTTGTGTGTATGTGTGCGATTCTCTCAAGTGTACTCTATGGAGGCCAAGATATCTCATGTGGTCTAATTGTGGTTGTAGGTGCTATTGATTTGTCTGCATCTTTTTGTTGTGGTCTTTCCATCCTATATCATCACCAGTTCGTCTCAACTTACATCTCTTACCTTCATCCATCTCAACAAAATTGTTTCACTTTTTGGTCCTTTCCCACTGAACGCTTTGCATGTGCTCCAGAACGATGTTTACCACCATCGAGCAAATGCAAGATGCAGCAAATATAGTGTTTATTAGGCATGTGTGCACCTGTGCAATGTTGGTTTTGTCAGTCAGCAAGTATTACAGCCTATATGCACAGCACAAAGTGAGCACATCCAATTGTCAAGTAGACACCAGATTGTTTTTACTAGCATTACACCTGATCTGACTGCTATCTGGCTATTAAATAGGCATTATCAACACACATCTTTCCCATGCTTGTGGTTAGTAGGCGGCAACTAATCTAATGGTAAGTTCACAAGGCTTTGAACCACATCTACGACACTTATAGTGACTGACAATGCCTATTTAATAGCCTGACAACAGTCTAATCGGCTTATCATTTTAGACATCTTTTGACTCTTGATCCTCCTATTTTATCTGTTTTCTACTTGCTTTATTTCTCTCTTTCTGTCATTCCTTCATTTTCTTATCCACCACTTGTGACATAATATGGCTTATCTACTATCTACAGTGGTGCATCGTAGCTGCATTTTATTATGTTTTTATTATGTTCTCCACATGATTAAAGTGGTAATGGAGTGAGACGGAGGCCTTCCTGGTGTTTTGGTGCCCTGTGGCTCACTGCTTTAGCTCTAGTTTTTACATAGTTGAGACTGTATCATTAAGCAGAGAACTGGAGACATATAGTACAGCACAGTATTCTAGCTGAAACATATACAGTAAGACAAATGTGTGCATCTGGCTATTGTGTATATGTACATCATTCTGTTGTGTTACATGATGCTGTCTGTACTGAACGACTGGCATTCATAAATATGTGTTTGGAGTGTTTTCTGATCTACCACTCCCATCCTAAGAGTATGGCTAGGTTAAGGATAATTAACATTTGTATTAATTATTGCTTTGCTACTGAGAGAGAACAGTCATTGTTCCCACAAATTGGGTCATTAGTCAGGTAGACATAAACACAGTTTGTTTTGGGCATTTGTACAAATGACCGATGTTCTCGTTTCATTTTTCCAGTGAGGAGGACAGAAGACTAGTTCTCAGATCAGTTATAGCAAGACACAAAACACTGTCTGTCTTACACTGTGCTTCTCTTCAGAGCGCTTTAATATCACAGAATGTTTGAATGTGCTTATATTCTCTGTTTTTTCTATAAGGGCCTATTAACTGTATGTAACCACCATATTATTAAGGTACAAACAGAAGTGGAGCTTTAGCAAAAGAAAAATGTTCTTGTCGCATATCTTGAAACATGGAATCTTATTAGAAACACTTGTCTTTTGTGGAGACTGATATTGCAAGGTAAACCGTCATTCTGGGCTGTTGCAGCTTCTGTTGTGCATCGTAACCATAGCGCTTTGAGTACATTCAGAGCCCTTTAACAAGCTCAGCACACTGAAATGAGAATAAGACCAAATGCTTGAGAACAGTAAGGTCAGCACTTCTAATCGCCTGCACAACTACTGTAAGATCTCTGTCTGCAGAACCCACTATATACAGAAAGTCTGTTAAAAACACACTTTTTTTTTTTTCAAAATTACACAGCACACCATTTTAAGAACTGTTAATCAAGATGGAAGAAGTGTGGAAGTGTGGAATTGTTGATTATGTTAATTATGGAAGTGTTGAGGCCACCTAGCCAATCTGACAATGAGGAAGGCGGTGTTATCAGCTGCTATCAGTTATATAGGTGTTATCAGTTGATATAAGCACCATACTTGTGGGTCAATAGGGGCCTACTACACCCACTAGGTTTTAGATCACTATTAAAGAAGGTTTAAGAGAAGAAGACAGAAGCAGAAGTTAGGTGCTGTAGTATTTGATGAGGAACAGTGGTCGTAGACAATCGATTGGACACAAAACGCAGGATTTTCAACCAGGAAACCGGTGTTCACATCCTGTTTGAAACCAACAATGTGTCTTTGTGTTTGTAGTTGTCTTAACCCAAAACACATTTTTTTTAACCTAAACCTAAAGAGGCCACACAGTTTTAATGTGTAAACCTAAAAAAGTTGTAGTTTTATTGCATGAACCTGACAAAGTTGTAGTTTTACTGCATAAACCTAAAGAAGTTGTATTTTTATTGCTTAAACCTAAATACGCCTTTTTATTTGTTTTCAAAATGTAACGTTTCATTCAGTTTTGCAACATGTTAGAACATGTTACTAATAAGTTTCACTTTCACAGACATAGTAGGCCCCTACTATCCCACATCTATGGTGCTTAAAGCGACTGGTATTTAATGGCCTGATAATCAGTGAATCGGGAAGAAAAGCTGCTGTGGTGGCAGACGGTTCATCACTAGACAAGTCGGGTGATTCACAGAAGTGCAAAACTCTCTGACGGTCTGTAGTTTATAGGATTGTAAAGGGGCTGGAACGACAACACAAAGACAAACACACTAACAAGCAAAGGAATAAAGAGCGAGAGAGATATCATCATCATCATCATGTCAGTGTGGAGAGGCGAAGGTGTACTGATCCAGGGCCCTTCTGTTGGGCATGCTGGCTCACCTCCATGGTTTATTGGCACAATAAAATGGAACGGAGCCATCATTAATGTTATCAATTACACCACTTCCTTTTCTTCTGTGATGGGACAAAACGGCATGAGAAATCTCTATTCAAAACCACAGTTTCAAACAGGGTTGAAGTCCTTACTTTATTTAATGAGTTTTTCTTTATTTATTTGTTCATTAATTCATTACTGTTGCGTTTCAGTTGCAAGATACTGTACTGTATATGAGAAGTAGGGCAGTCAGTCGATTAAAATATTTAATCATACGTTTGTTATCCATTCAGAATGTACCATACAAGGGAGATTTGTCAAGTATTTTACACTCTTATCAACATGAGGGTGGGCAAATATGCTGCTTTAGGCTTTATTTATATTTCAATAATTGGAAATCAGTTAAGGACACAAAAAACTGCATATCATTATCATATTATGTCTGTGAAGGAGAGACTCGTGGGAACCTATAGAACCCGTTTTCATTCACTTATCATGAGGTCAGAGGTCCCCTTTGAAAATGGCCATGCCAGTCTGGACAAAATTTAGCATCATTTTGCAGCGTTATTTAACCTCATTTGCGTTCTAGTATTACATGGTTGGTACCAATGGATTCTTTAGGTTTTTCTTCAGTTTCAGATGATGCCAGTATCTTCACTCTAGCTTTAAAACTGAGACCACTACAAGCTCCCAAAGATTGATTGCGTTAAAGGAATTAGTGGTTTTAAATCAATTTTGCATTAATGCATTATGATCGTGTTAACTTTGACAGCCCCAATGAGACGCTTGTTAGTTTTGTTTACTTTTAACAAGACTAAACACAAGTTCAAGTGCAGTTTAGCTAGAAATTACTGTTCTTTTTAGAGTTGTATGAGACACACTTTACATGTGAGAAGCAGAGGGTGATTGGCTGCATGAATGATGAAGATAGCATTGTAGATCTGGCATTGTGGTGCATTGCTTGGTCCTCTTCACTCCTCTTGCAATTTGTCCTCGACCTTGACGGCTCACAAAGAACCAGTAATGATTGCACAATAGCTCTGTAGTTGCACTGTAGTTATGCTGCTTGTTACTATAATACAGTAGTGAAAAAGCCATCATTTTAATAAATTATACTGTGGGAAATTACAGAATGAAAAATTCTAATAAAAATCCTATTCAGATGTTTGAATCCCCTCCAATCAAAAATGTGTTTGCTTCATGTTTCTTCAGTTGGATGTTTGACCTTCACTGTGCAGAATGAGGTGAGCGCTGAGTGGCACTACAACGCTGTTTTCACAGTCATCCGCTGAAGTAGGAAAGTTTCTCTGAGCTCTACATACAAGCATGCCTCCTGTTAGTTTAGAAGCTGGTTGGGGTCCAATGTGCAACTCACACACATTTTATTTGGAAACTAGGGGTGAAAGAAAATATTGATACATGAGTATTGCCATATTATTGTTATGGCCAATACATATAGATTCTCCAAAACACTAAAGATTTTTAATCAGCCTCTTAAAAATCCAGCCCAGCCCCTATTTGATCTTTCAGAGGTTTGTTACAATGGCATCATATCCATCCATCCATTATCTGTAACCGCTTATCGTATTGACACTGGGCGAAGCCAGGGTTCACCCTAGACAAGTCGGCAGACTATCACAGCGCTGACACATAGAGACAGACAACCATTCACACTCACATTCACACCTACGGGAGGAAACTGGAGAACACGGAGAAAACCCACACTAACATGCAGGCTCCACACAGAAGCTGTGTTTGAACCTGCGACCCTCTTGCTGTGAGGCGACGGTGCAAAAAACTGCACCACAGTGGCGTCATATGAAACTTAAGGAATCCGTTGGTAGCAATCATTTCATACTAGCTTCAAGAAGGAGGTGCCAAACTAAATTTTGGTGAAGAAAAACTGTCATGGCCATTTTCAAAGGAGTCTCTTGACCTCTGACCTCAATATATGTGGATGAAAATGGGTACTATGGGTACCCACGGGTCTCCCCTTTACAGACATGCCCACGTTATGATAAACACAGTTTTGGTAAAAAAAAAAAAAAAAAAAAAAAAAAAACATGCAGTTTTTTTACATGCAGTATAAATGTGTCATTTTGCCTCTAAAATTTCTATTTATTTCTGTTGTGTTCTTAATACCATGGCAATTTTCCTCAAATTCAATTTTAAAAATAGTAGTATATCACATTGCTTACAGTATAATAATATATTGAATTTTTACCCCTGTATCATGATTATGTATCGCATCGCCTGAATATAGCTCCACTGGAAGACTGAATCTTTATTGCACATATACTGAAAATGAAAAGTTTTCAATGAGTTTTATTCTTTAGTGGATTAAACATATCAGACACAGTTTGGAGTGACAACTACCAAAACATTTATCAAATCATGAGGTAATGCCAGGATGCTAAAATGCTAAATAACACATCGCTGTTTTATTTAGCACTGACAAAATTATGAACCCCCTCATAAATTAGAGACGTTCACGTTCTCTCTGCGTCTCCTTGTTCTCGCTGCAGCGTATGCAGATGTTGAGGACAGGTGGCAGTAACGGATGTTAAACTGCAAACTTGTTGTCATCCTTCAAACCTGGCTGAGGGCGAGAGCTGCTGACAAGTCAAACAGCAAAGCTCATTTCTCAGTCGTCCTCTCCGGCTTTGAACTATAGCTGGTGATACCAGCAAACATGGTGGATGAATCTGCGTCTGAACCGAGTGGATCTTTCCTCATTTCACCTCCTCAGCTGAGGACGCTGCATTGCTCATGCATTATGAGGATGACATTGATTACAAGCAGCGCAGAGCAGACGGAAGGCAGTCATGAAGCATTCTCTTTCATCACTGGCCACACCTCCTTTGGCAGAGTTTGTGCTCTGACTTTTTTTTTAGCAGTGAGAGAGCTACTCTGTTAACAGAACAAACAAATGCTTTCTGAATCTCTTATTGTAGTTCCCACCTTCTTTCACCGGACCGAGGGAAGGTCGTCAAATACGGTAACTCCCCAAAACGGACACTTCTCCCCCAGGTGAGCCTCGACATCCCGTCCTTGAAAATCACAACGGATGACAAGAGACAACCCATGCCATCCACTGAAAACAAGCTTTGTGCAGAGTATACGGACGCAGCTCGCACTTGGTTGTCTGGATGTTTTGTAGCAACAAGCCCGGTCCCCCATATTCCCGTAGTACCCCCCACAGGACTCCCAGGGGGACACTGTCATAAGCCTTTTCCAAGTCCACAAAGTGTATGTTGACACTGAATGAGAAAAGTACCATGACCCCTCCAACAGCCCAACAGGGGTAAAGAGCAGGGGTGTGGGAAAAATTGATTCACCTATGTATTGAGATTATTTTTTTTTTTTAGATTTGAAATCAATTTTTGAAATTTATTTGTTTCATTTGAGTCTATGCAGAAGTAAAAGGAAGTTACCGAGTAAGGTGGCGTCATATCCCCTCCGTATCCTTCACCAAAACAAACCGGCCGGCTGCCGTGAGCCAAAACAAAGAAAACAGTGGAGGGTCTGTGTGGATACAACCTTCAGCCTCACATTTTAAATCCAAAGTGTTAAACTCTACACATACAGTAAAATGTTAAACTGACTACATATATGCTGAAAATCAAACTTTGTTACAGTATTAATTTAGATATTTTCCAACTTTTCAACTCTAGTGTTAAAAAAGTTAACAAAAACCACAATAAATTGTAATATTGAATTACAATACTTGTAGAATCGCAGTACTTAATACTATCTATCGAATCGGCACCCAGGTATCTTGGTAGTGTTGAATCAGGAGTTAGGTGTATCGTCCTGGTCCTAGTAAAGAGCTGGTCCACTTTTCTACAGCCAGGACGGGATCTGCACTGTTCCTTCTGGATCTGAGCTCATCGGAGCCTCCATTCCACCATCTTAGCATAAACTTTCCCACTATGATACCCCGATAATTGAAGCATACCTTCCAGGCCACCTATTTTAAAAACGGGGAAAATGCCTTTCAGGTTTTGTACATAGGAAAATGTAAATGTATGTTATTGGCATAACATTTGTAATGTGTGTCAAGAAGGTGCTATATGAATAAAGTTTTACTTTGCTTACACGACGAAACACACTGTCTAATGTGGGTCCTGCTAACACCCCTGGACTACCCTCCCTTGTGGGTTGATAGACTCAGCCATACATAACAGTCAAAGATAATGACACCCCCCCACCAGCCAGCCCCATGTCCAGAGGTTGTTTTTTTTCAGCCCAGTCTTGTAAGTAAAAATGCTGATGGAGTGTCATCTTATTCAGGCCAATATAGGCCCTTTTCACAGCAGCCATTTTGACATGTCATGCTTCAGCAGGGTAAACACGGGTGTAATTGAAATGAATTATGGTCCTAATCCTTTTAGTGTGTTACAGCCATTCCAGTGAGTCAGCATGCACGACAACAGGTCCCTGGACCACCTAAACGCAACAGGGCCATAATTAATGTTATAAATTACACCCGTGTTTACCCTGCAATGTCATGTCAAAATGGCTGCTGTGAAAAGGGCCTATTGTGTCACAACAGTTTTACAGTTTTACAGGCAATTTAGTAAGAAAATGACAACTTGTTACAGGCCTACAGTCAGCCAGCAGGAAACAGCCAAACAGGATCCTGCTGGGAAGCTACTGTATAATAGCTAATAGGGACCTAATAAGGAGGCGAGGGAACAGGTGTCCAAGAATGTGGCTGAGTCTGAAGACTGTCAGGGTGGGAACACAGAACAGGGGCAACAAGTGTGCAGGTGAGGATGACAGTCCTGGGGGACAGGTGTCAACAGGACGCTGAACGAGACACACTGATGTGTATGAAGGGGACGTTAACCTGACTAACCTAACATGGCTAATTGCTTTTGTACTTCATCCCGAATTTGACATTTTTCTTGTTTCTATTATGAGCAGGGTCTGAAATGAGCCACTCAGGCAGTCAGGTATATATTTTGTCTGCCACTCAGAAGTTTTATCTGCCACCTCTGAAGTCTCTGCACTAAATGAAGGAATAAAATTTTGGATCCGATGTCATTAAATGTTCACTATATTTTACACAGAAACATTATATGCATGCATGGTAATTATTACACTGTGGCTTCTGGGGAAGCCCTATTTTTTGTGCAGGGAGGGTACTGTACACAGTACTGTGCTTATTATTTGTACTAGTTATTTGCATAAAAGCACACAATTCAAATGATTATAATTATTTAAAAATTTGCTTTGATTAAAAAAATCTCGGCAAGCTGCTTAGAGCGAGTGTTATAAGGTCATAATTCTCTCTCTAATATCCATTTTATAATACTGTGAAAACACTTCATTTTCAAAACTTCATTTTTGAAGATTACTCATGAACACAATTATGATAATGTTGTAATTTACCTTAGGCCCTGAATGCCTCATATTAATAACTCAGTGGTACCTCAGTTTACGGTAGTAGCTCCATTATTATTATTAACAGGTAACGTTACTAACTCTCCTGTTGATTTCAGCATGGATTTGTTGTTCACAGTGTCACATTATAAGGGGAGGATAGGGTGCATCCCCCAGGTTTAGTAGCACCATGTTGTTAAATGCTTTTTCTCTGTTTGCCATGGCTCCGGTCCCAAACAAACTAACACATGATACAGCCTGCGTATGCATCTTTGTGCATGGATTGGGCAGTTTACTCACATTTGGTGGGTGGCAGACCCTGGTTACGTTTATTTGCAACTACTCTATATTAAAAACACTTTTGATACAGAGCAAGACCTCCAGGAAAATCACTTTATTTCTAAAATAAACATATTTTAATTGTTCTTCCATGGCATAAGGAGCACACAACAGTGTTTATGATGGTCCTTAAATATAAAAAACAGGCCCAGATTGTTTGACGGGTTCTGTAATATACACATATCCCAAATCTGTATAGTTGATAAATCTTTGATCCAATTTCATACTAGAATTAAGTAGGGCTGGGATGATACACATGTATTGCAGTTTTTAAGTTGGTATTATTATTATTATTATATCTGTAGCAATATAAAATCGCAATAAATTGTGTGTGTGTGTGTGTGTGTGTATATATAATATGAAATATCTAAATTAATACATTAAAATGTTTGATTTTTAGCATATCAGGATCATTGTTAAGAATTATTTATTACATTTTTTCCAGATACCCAAACATCAAAGAATAAAGACATTTCCCTCACAAATAATTGTCTTTTCTTTTTAATTTATAAGGGACAATGTTTTATATGTTTATAGGAGAATATAATCCAATCATTCTTATTTCTTTATATCTGTTTTGCATAGACAGTTCCCTTTGTTACACCTTATTTTGAAAATCGAATGCAGTAAAGTGTGTGCTTCCACTAACTCTGTCTCCAGCGCTCCTGTCAGGTCCGTTCTCTTTATCCATCCCTGTTCAGCTCCATCGGGGTCTTTTGAATGTAATTAACGTTAATGTCAGTATATGGGTGCTCTACAGTTGTAGTGTCGGCTAATTTGACCACAGAGATATGAGTAATGGCTGGCATGACCGCATGTTACTATACGATACCGTTTCCTGTCCATGACAGAGTTAGCGTGCAGCTTTAGCCCTGATGTCTAGCTCTGCTTTTCATGTGTGAAACCCAAAGTGTTTCCATCCTTTACTGGATGTGTCGTGTTTACCACTTAGGATTTAAAATGTGAGAGTGGAGGTTGTATCCACACAGACCACGTTACCCAGACCACAACAATAAAAGCAGTAACTTCCTTTTACCTCTGCATAGACTCAAATGAAGCAACTGTATCAGTTCTGACATTAAAAAATCTATTTCAAAATCGTGAAAAAAAAAAAGAAATCAATCAATCGATTTTTTTTTTTTTCCCCACCCCTAGAATTAGGAACTATGTTTTCATTTCCGAGTAAAGAATGCTCACGTCCAAAAAAAGTTTCAGGGTTAAAGTATAATGCAAATGAGATGATTATGAGACCGTGTGCCTCCTCATCTTCTGTCATATTCTGTCTGATCCAGTCCTGTTATATCAGACATAGTATATGAATTTTAAATTCACAGGAAAGCATGCCTAAAAGCTTTGATCCCCCTGCTCTTTTTTCCTGCTCCCTCCCTCTCCTCAGCAGGTAGCGCAGCATTAACCTTTAGCCAGTGTTTCTAAAATGAGGGCTGGGGTGGTGGGAGTCTGGTACCCTTACAGTACATCCCCGATCTGCCCAATCTCTGCTTCCTGTCTCCCATGTGAACCTCCTCTTTCATTAAAAAATGAGGGCTCAGTAAAGGTGGCTGGCTTTGATCAAGTAGCAATTGATGGCACATGTGCAAAAAGGCTTTGAGCACACCAGAGACAGTGATACCTCACCTTTACTTGGACCTTAAACCCTAAGAACTGAGACATTTAGAGCTCATTGTATAATCCCCTTTTAAGACCACAAATTGCCTTGGAAAAGAAATGCTTATACAGTATTTTTGTCAGGACTTCACAGTATTTCATTTAGCATTCCAGACGGTCTGATGAAGTAAAGGAACTGTGTTCTGTCAGACTGGTCGTGGTTCAGCATCGTCTTTTTCTCTCCTGATACCAATGGCTAAAGTCACGATACTTGCCCACTGATTGGATACCAGTAATCTTTTTTTCCTCCCAGATTTAGGATCTGTATAGGGATCTTTCTGAGGCTGCATTCACACTAGATCAGGCGTTATTCAGAGGTCTGGGCGACTCACTTTAATAGGCCCTTAACTGCAATGATTAACATCTTTTCTTTCATCATGGCTGAGTTGTACATCTCCTACGTGGTTGTCCATTGCTGCACAGCATCGGGTTGCGTTTTTCAAAAAGTTGATTCTGTTTCTATTTCTCCGCCACAACGTTTTTCTCAGCAGTCGCTGCAGCCCAAATGCACTGCTCATTCAAAATGAATGGAAAAACGGGTTTTCATTGCACCGCTTGATCTGGTGTGAATGCAGCCTTATGCAAATGACAAATTTCCTCCATTACAGGAAGTCTGTCAGTCATAGTGAGTCTGTAGGTTTCCTGTTTCCAACCAACCCTCAACATATTTTTATTTTTTTCTCAGCATGTCCACAATTGTTCTAAATCCTTTACCATGTGTTTTTTGTTGTCACCAATATGACGAAACTTGCATAACCTCAAAATGAACTCAATAATAATGATAAGTTGTTTTAACACCACTAATTTCTTTCATTTAATTTACGATTTTAGGTTGTAGCAAGCTCTGTTTTAAAGTTAGAGTGAGGAGTTTTTCTAGGTTGGTGTAAAGTAGGTTAAATATCGCTCCAAACTTGCGCTATATTTTGGTGAGCAAAAACTGGTATGGTCCTTTTCAAAAGGGTCCCTTAACCTCTGACCTCAAGATATGTGAATGTAAATGGGTTCTCTGGGTCCCCACCAGTCTCCCCTTTACAGACATGATTATGATAGTCCCAGTCAGTCTGGATCAAGTCATAGTCAAGTCAGCACTCTGACACACTGACAGCTGTTGTTGCCTGATGGGCTGCAGTTTGCCATGTTATGATTTGAGCATGTTTTATGCTAAATGCAGTACCCTTGAGGATTTGTGGACAATATTTGTCATTGTTTGTCTTAATTGATTTCCAGTAATAAATATACATATAGCTGCCCATTTCTATAATGAAAAGAGTATTACATACTTGACAAATCTCCCTTTTAAAGTTCATTGTGAACAGATAAAAAATGTGTGATTAATTTGCGATCAGTCGTGATTAACTATGGACAATCAAACCATGACGTTTACCCAAAACCTCAACCAGAGCATTGTCTCACAACAGGTTTCAGCAGTGATTTGTGACAGTTTTGGAAAGCACAGATACATGATGATGTCTTGCTGATAGTGGCATCAGATCAGTGTTGCTCTGAAGGCCATGAACAAACAACATATTTTGTTGTTTCATGTGGAGGAGTTCACATCTAGACAGTTTGAGATTGTGTCGTTATGATGCATCAATCTCAGTTACTTTTAATTTTTACACATCCTGACAGGTCAGACACACCATCACTTTGAACTCAGTCTGTGTTTTTGCTTTTTTGCACCATTTTTTTTTTTTTTTTGTTTTAAACTTGCCTTGCCCAGTCCTTGTATGGTACTCACAGGGGAGAGACAGTAAGAACAAAACTGCGAGTTCTTCTTGTTCAGTCTGAGCTGTGTAAATGTCTCGCCGCTACATTGCAGTCTGGTCTATTGAGCCGCAGCTGCTGGAGAAACTGATATGTTACCAACTTATTTAGTGATTTAGGTGAATGTTTCTCCATGATTCTGCTACAAAATAGTCAGCGTGGTGCTAAGAGTGAAAGTAATGTTACCGCAGTGTGACTGTCTCTGTAGTTTCATATCGGTGTATTTTACCAGCCACAGGAGACCATATGCTATTTAATGAAAAGTAGCATGGTTCAGATTTAGGATGAGTGTCCCATCGCTGGGTAATTGCCTCCGAAACCCTGATGAACTACCACAGAATTAAAAGCAGCCATAAAGCCCTATTTGGAAGAGAAGTGAAGCAAAGTGGGATCATAACTATGTCAGGGATGACAGCCCACTAATATTTTATCCCAGATAAAAAGAGAATGCCGAAATTATGAAACTAGCTCATCAGCCATCTGCTCTCTCTTACTTCATTGTGGTCCGATGTCAGTGTGTGACACACATTAGGAAGCTGATGCGTAGTGAGTGTGAGAGCTCAGCCTAACCTTTGGGGAAAGGCTAAGAATAAACACTTCAATAAACCGTTTTTGATGGCTGGTAGCTGTTGCTACCTGGACATTCAGACAGTGCACCAGTGTGGAAAGGTCACTTGTCCCAAACATATGGGTAATTGGGCCTAAAATATCACCTGGCATGTTTTCTTCCCACACATTGGATTCTGTCAACCTTTATCATATAGGCAGGCAAGTATGTTCTATCCATCCACGTAACATAAGTAAATGCTGAGCATAAATGAAACTATTAAGTGTAGCTCAATGCTAATAAGGTGTCAGCCCTAAAGGATAACACTTGTATAATTTGTGAGACTAAGATTAAAATATTATGGGCTTTGTAGTCATTAGGAAAAAGCAAAATTAGGCTAGTTTTTCTTCTTATTTAATACTAAATAGACATGAAATTACTCAACAGCAATACTAATAAATCAGGATGTTCCTTCTCTACTGAGTTCCTTAATGAACCGACCACAGACTGGAAAATAAAACATAAATGGTTATGGTCTGTGCAGGTTGTCATAAAAAAAAAAAAAATTACGTTTTCCATATTCACAAACCTCCACAGTATAAAATCCATTAGGTCTCTAAAACCTGCATTCATAGCCAGAGACGGTGCATACGAAAATGTCAGGTAGAGAAGAAATGAATGTCAGTACGCTCGAGGCTCGTTTCATGATTGAACGCCTCTGACAGACGCTGCCGTGTTCTGTGTTTGTCATTGCACTGATCGTGGTCAATTCTCAGAAAAACTTTCTATTGATTTTTCAGCACATTTACCTCAATGCAGGACATTAGTGGGAGGTTCCAGTGTTTGCAGAGTGAATGATTTCCTTTTGTCACAAAGGAAGGACATCGATATGTGAGTCATTGCAGTCTCTAATGCTAAGAGGAAGAGTGACCTTGGAAGTGAAGATGGGGGAAAAAGATCTGTCTTTCTTACAGTACCTCACCTTGTGTTGTAGGGATGCTAATATTGAAAAATTGTCAGACAACTGAGTCAACAGTTCACCATCAGGAGAGTTACTGTAGCAGCTACATGCTGCGTTCACTGTCTCCACTTCTCTGTCAGGGAGCGTCAGCAGCCACGGTGCTGCATTCACTGTCTCCACTTCTCCGTCAGTGAGCGTCAGCAGCCACGGTGCTGCGTTCACTGTCTCCACTTCTCCGTCAGGGAGCGTCAGCAGCCATGGTGCTGCGTTCACGGTCCCACTTCTCCGTCAGGCAGCGTGTGGTGTCACAGACATGCATCCCTTTCCCAGAAAAGTCTTCAGCGCACATTTAGTTTAGTTTAGCAGGGCCATCCCGTTGAGAGTAACCTGCCGAGCATGGTAAAAACGCACTGCTTTCTGGCGGTCAGCGCTGGCATTCCCCTAACCTGCCGAGCATGGAAAACGCACTGGTTTCCGGCGGTGCGCGAATTTATAACGCAAGACATAACAAGCATAGTTACGAAACAGAATTGAGCACAATAATCATTTTTATGTTATTATCTTGTTTCATAATCGTTGGCAGCCACAATCGTCATTGAGATTTGATTAACTGCAGCCAAGATTGGCTGTATTGTTGAAATAAGGGCTATTTTGTGTTGATGCAGCACTGCTTATATATTCACACTGGATATAAAAAGTTGCATTTGTGTAACGGCCATAAGCAAAAAAAAAAAAAGAACTGCCTGATATTAAAGTGCAGTATAGCAAGATTTGGATGTGTTTATTTAGCGTTTTCTTTTATGTCATCATGTCTCACCAACTGAATTCCCAGAGCACACAATACAGTAGGAGTTTCTTACCTCTGGTTAAATTATTGTCTTCAGATCCTCATTTACAACAAAGCTTTCCAGTTCCATTACTTTTGATGTTATTCGCTCGTGTGGAGGTGGGAAATTGCTGTTCACTCAGAAATGCCAACGCCAAGGGGAGTTGTCAAGCTCTGATCTGCGTTAAGGGCATACATCGATCTGACCCGTGCTTGTAAGTCCCTCTGGACTAACCACACGCAACCCCGGTTCCCACTGCTAGCTGATGGGTGTGGGAGACCACGAGGTGCCCTCTCTTCAGCTCGTCTCTCCGTTCTCCAGTTTTCCTCCTCCTGCACTTTTTGTCTTTCTTTTGCAAAGATGAGTAAGGGCTCTGTCCTGGAGGCATTTCACTCCCAGCCCTCTGCACCTCTCTGCTTGTTCTCTCCGCCTGCTTCTCTCGAGCTGTTCTTTTTTTAAAAACACCAGTGTCAGAGTTCTCAGCTCTCCTCTCTAGGCAGGTTTGCACTTTGTCTTAATTTGAGCAGTGTTGTTTTCATCCAGCCGTTTGAGCTACCGCGGAGAGCAAAGAGCAGCTTTGTAGATTTCCTTGTTCTCCACCTACACCACACAGCAACTAATTCTTGGTGTCTGAAGTCTTGTTTATTGGTTACAGTTGTTACTTGTGGAGAAAGACGAAGGAGCATGAAGTGTGATTGGGTAACTTTTCAAAGTTCTCTGTCAGCAGCCTCGTGAAAATGGAAAACTGGGGAATTGAAGTATGGTCGCTCGGTCACTTCTGCACCTGAATAGTGGATTCTCACTTTTTATTTATGTGCATTAATATTCAGGTTCTATTAGTAGTCCCGTGGCATTTAAAACATGCTGAATGAGAGTTTAATTATGTTTCTCCATCATAAAATTGACAGGATAAGGCTTGTAAAAGTAAGTCTCTGTGAGCTCAAGCAATAGATAAAATGAGAGAAGTCATAGTGAGTAACTGCACCACAGTCTCTGAATACATCATAACTTTACTATTCCCTCTAGACTCACAGTCAGGCTCCCAAAGACTTCTTTTACTTTAAAAAATTACATCTGCAAAAACAGTACCTCATTTGTTTCACTATGTCCTAATTCCATGCTTTCCGATCATAATTGATTGTTTTACAAGAATTTAGTGAGGGTTAATAAAACAACAAAAGCATAATAATAATGCACTGTGGGTTTGTTTCAGTACTGGTTGCTTTCTGTTCAACCCTCTTCAGTAACATGCATGAGCAAGGCCTGGCATTGAATGATTTCAGTTCTGCACAACTTGCCAAAATTATTTTATAAATATTCATTAGGATTGTAAGAAATTAGTGAAAATATTGAAAATCACGATATTATGTTTTGTGATACTGTGTTGACTCACAAAAACACTACTGATTTTAATTAATAGTTCACATGCAATGATAAACTCAATCAGTTTTTAATTTGCAGATTTGCGTCCTCTCAGTGTATGTGCCCTCTGAAAGTAGCAATAAGATATTGATGTTACAGAGACTGTGGTAAATGCTAGTGCAGATCACACAGTTTTTACTCAGATTTTATGCATATAGTGCTGTGTTCTTTGTAAGATGACAGTTTCCCTAAGAGTAGATAAAAAAAGCTTACTGTATCGCAAATTACCGCAATATATTGAATCGTAACCTGTGTATCATGATACATATTGTATCACAAAATTCTTGCTAATACACAGCGTCAAGACTCACCATTATTATTTGGGATGTTGCAGTGAGAGCATTTTCCCACCAGTTAATAAACTTGGGACTTGTGACTGTTAGGATTACACCAGACATTTTACGAGAAAAGATGGTGCTCAGCATCTGTAGCGCCTTTACTTTGCTCCTTACTGTCGGATGGAGGCGTGTCCGGCCTCTCTGGCTCTGCACCCTTGCTCTGCATGCCGATTACCTCGTTAACATTATGGTTCCCTCATGGCAGTGGGTTTAAATCTGAAATATTGCCAAATAGGCGCTTTTGCTTTTCACCTTTTTCACCAAATCCTCCGCCACCATCTTGTCTGTCAACTTTCTCTCATCCTATGTGTGTGAAATCTGATTCCAATACGGAGCGGACACTTTCACTTTCAGATTGCAGCATCCGTCGTCCGACTGTATTGATAACACACGGCTGATATGCCAAAATTAACTAAACAGGTTTTATTTCCAAGAAAACAAAAGGACAAGTGGGCATGTAATGAAATCGTTGTGTGCCCGAATACTGTGTAACACCGTTAACACCGACTAAAGCGGCAAGCCTAATTACTACTGAAGTTTTTTCAATCCTGCACCCCTGCAGACTAGCAGCCATACACTAAACTGCTATAAACAGACCACATGGGAACTCCCTGGTTGTCTTTTTATGACCATCACCTGCGATATGAAAACACACACAATGTCCTGGTCATATATAGTTCAGTAACTAAACCCGAGCACACTGAGTAGTTCAGAAATGATACTGAGGTATACAACAGCAGACACTGCACATACTGCAGCTATTTGATTTCATTGTTGGGAGAAATTAGTTTCACTTAGTTTTAAAATGACATGCTCTGCCAACATTAAACACTTAAATTAAGAGATTAATCCCCATTGTGTCCCCCTGTATATTCCAGGAGGTTGTCTAAATTTCTGTTTTAAAATACTTTCTACATATAACTTTTTGTCATTAAGTGACATTGGGTGTTGGCACTTTCGGTATAGAGTATGTGTCCACAGTAAAAAGTGGTAGAGCTGAATTTGTATAAAAATCTGTGAAGCAATATTCTGTGTAGCACATTTCCTGGATAACAATTAACTTAAAAACTACTCGGCTCTAATTAATTCTCAGTCTTCTTCTCGAACAGTGGGATATAATGAGGCTAGCCTGCATTTAATGACCTGTTTTTAGCATCATCGTTCCATTTGTAAATTTTTTCATGTTGGAAACAGTTTGAGCTGAAGGAGAAAAACTGTTACTGTGATGAATAAGGCGCCGGCAGAGAAGGTAGTGATGCGCGTCACATCTGTTAGTTTGACATTCACAGTGGAAATGCTCCTTTCTATGTGACCGACGCACCCAGTCCACCTTTTTAATGGAGACGCTGCGACATATTCACATTCTGACTGAGATTGTCATTTCGCTGTGGAGCAGGAGATAACACAGACAGGCACAAGCTACACCTGCTGCCAATATTATTACATATTGTAATATATTACAAAAACACCTTTGATTATACTGTGTATTTTACATTTGCTGAAATCTGAATGGAGAGAGAAATGAAACACATTCATTCATTCAGTGAACAACAGTAACTTCAGTAGCATTATTCAAATTATCATTATATTACAAGTATTATAAATTGTATTAATTATTTATTATTATTATTATTGTTATTATTTTTATTACATTTTGGGTGATCTATTTGTAGAAACTGAATATAAGATCCATAACTATGTTTTCATTAGTGTAAAATCACACTAAGAATTGATTTGTTTTCGTTTGCTAAGAATGAACATTTCATATCTACATAGGCAGCGGGTCCACCAGGTTGTTCCTCCATGGTGGGTCCACCATGTTGCTCCACCATGTTTCTACAGCAGCCCAGAATGGACAAACCAAACACTGGCTCTACAGAGAGCCGTTCACTGTAGTTCTCCGAAACTGCAGCAAACGTGAGCCGCTGAGTGTTAAACCGTGGTACCACCAGCCACCGCCTGACTATCGTTGCTCCTGTAGTAGTGTTATTATGGTGAGGATTGCCTCTGAGTGAGGTGAACGGCGTTACCATGGTTTGACCCTCGGCGGCTCATGCTACCATAGTCTTGGAAAAAGAGGAGTGAGCGGAGGGGTATTGAGTTGGTCGCAATCTGCAGCCGCACCACTAGATGCCGCCAGATCCAACATACTGTACCTTTAAATTTGTACCAAAGAAAGGCCAAGTTGAGGTTTTACGGGGTATAGGTGCTGCACTGTTTCTTGGTTGAAAGCAGTGGCTTCACAACAACAAACATAGAGTGGTATTGATCTCCCTACACTCAAAAAAGCATATTTCCCAAAATGTTGAACTGAATCTGCAGCCACACCACTTGATGCCATAAAATCCTAAACACTGTCCCTTTAAAGCAATGCTAAGATAGTGGAACAGCAGTCTACCTCAGTACTGTTCCCTTTCCTTAGTGTGATCAGAAAATACACTTCTGTGCAATTCATCGTTGCACAGAAGTTAATACTACAGTGAGACTGAAAAAAAATCTGGATTCACTTGATGCTGCAGTCAAACAGTCGTGGCTTCAAACACAAACAGGCTTCTCCCAGTGATTCAGCACCTCTTTCTTCAGAGCCTCAAATAAAAGCAGGATAGCAACAATCAAACACTTAGTCGTTGGATGTCATTTTGTTGCTTTTCTGGTAGATGAATTGGAATACGCCGTAAATACAGTTTATCAGAATAGGGGAAACGCCAAGTCTTAAAATGGAATGAAAATTCAATAACCCCGTTGTGCAACCATTAGTTCTGCTCCAACAAATCTCCCAGAGTTTATTTAAGTGATTAATTACAGCAACAAGAAAGTGTTCAGCCTCGGAAAACACTGGCTCGCAGTAATTATTTTTGCACTCAAAAAAAAAAAAAAAAACTCACTCGGTCAAAAACTCATTCGGTCAAATCTGCTTATCTTTACTAGTTACACAGTGGATGAGCTAAAATGGTCGCCTCTTTGTGGCTTCACAGCTTGCCTGCACAGAATAACCTTCATGTTTAAACTGATGAAATGCTGACCAGAGCAGACCCACTTTATGATGAGGAAATACTGCTTTCATTTCATATTTCAGTAATCTTGTCCATATTAGTCTCAAGTGTTCCCAATAAAATACAGACCATGGGTTTTGCTGACAGCATTTCTGTGCATATGCTTTAACACATGCCAACAAGAACAGCCCATCGTAAGTCCTCTGATCTTCAACCCATTGAATCTAATTTAATTCTTGCATGTCACAGTGTGTCTGTTACGCTGTTGAACCTGATTCCAGTGTGCTTGTAATAACTGCTTCGTTCTTTTAATTACTTTATTCTCTGGTTTGTCCCTGTTGTGTTGTTGTGCATATTAAAATATTCTATCCAGTGTATTTACAGCCAGAGCCATCGGAAAACGTACACAAACTTACTAACACAAATGTGATGTGAATAAAGTTTAAAAAAAAAAAAAAAAAAACTTGTTTTAAAGCTGTCAGCTACATCTTAAATGTCAAGCCAATTATCCTGTTTAGTATCACCTCAACCCTTGAGGTCCAACCATTCCTCAGACACCGTAATCTTCATATCCCTTTATAGAGATGTGGTGTTGGCGTTATGTTCATGCCTTCCTAATGCTGTCTTGTTATCATTGTGCCTGTGGGAGTGTTGTGGCCTTTCATCATCATGATCACCCACTCTTCTATCTCCTAGTCTGACTTGACGTATGATCTGGCATGAAACCTACTTTTAAATGAATCCAGTCGCCCACATTGGTCACACCTTTGAAGCAGTGCAGATGTTATCCCAATACCACCTCAGCATTTTAAATGGTGAAAAGCTGACATGATGTATTAATTTGGCTCAGAGTAGAACTAAGTCTGATTGTCTGATGAACTTTTTTTGAAAACTAGGAAATATAATTTTGTCTTACTTTCAACCAAAACAAGCGTCTCTAGCCATCCTGGCAGCTCTGCGAGGCACAGTGGTGCTTAGAGCTAAATACTAATGTCAGCTTGCTAATATGCTCACAGCAATAATGCTAACATGCTCATTTTTAGCATGTATAAAGACTGTGTTTTACTTTTAGTCTGTACTGCCATTGCCCTTACATAATACGTACTATTGCATGCAGAGTGCGTACCATTGGGACATACCATGTTATAACATTGCATCTTGAACTTTGACCCTTTTGCTCATTGAGCCGCTGCACAGAGGATTGTGCTGAGGTGATGTAGAAGGACATCATTGTATTTTTGGCATACTGCATTTGACATACTATGTTTTGGGATCTGCTAAATCTTTTCTGGCATGCTAAACAGTATGGTAGTATGGGTATTGGAACGTGTACCATGTTCACCATCTTAGTTAGTTAGTTAGCATGTTAACATTTGTTATAGCATTAAACAAAGTAAGTACATTATAATAAGTATAACACAAGTACAGCTGAGGCTGATTGAATGAGTGTTGTGCTTTTGCGGGTATTTGATCGTACAATTGTTCATTATTTCATCCTGATAATAGGGGACATGAGTGTTTCGACAAAATTTCATAGCAATCCATCTAAGAGTTGTTGAGGCAACTTCAGAAATTAAGAAATATATCAGCTTCAGGGTAGCTCTAGATGAAATGTTGGCTCATCAAAGTCAGTAGGCTCCACTTTCTGGGGACCATGATTATACCTCAGAAAACATTGTAAACATGAGTTTATGGTCTTAATCACTAGTCTCAAGTCTTCTTCAATACAGCATGATGTTCATTTAGTAAATTTTGGTTTATACCATTAAGCAGGTTGTCCAGTCAATCAACATGGTGACAGCGACTTCCTATATACAGTCTATGTAACCGACTGACAGACCGGCATTGCCATCCATATAGCCAACCCGCTAGCGTGACTAAAAAGGAACTGTGACATACTGTATATTGTACATTTGCATGGCTTTGTGGGCTCAAGAAAAATCTACATCTGCAACCATTTGTTAATGTATGTCTATGCAAAGAAGAACATACAAAAAATACAGAATTGCTCCACAGTCTTGGCAGGATTGGCTTCGCCGTCTCCGCTTGCCATCAGGTTAAATGATTTAGGGCTTTGGTTCTGTAAACAAAAAGCAGCGTGATAAGCAGTGCAATTAAAGAAGAATAGATATTAGTACTGAATTCAGTGAAAAGTCCTCAAGGAGCTGCCAGGCAGTAAAGCTGATGCAGAATAGCTTTTTTTTTCAATAGAGAGGTAAAAACTCTTGATATTCAGTCAGCAATGTGAATATGGTTGTTTTGTTAGTGAATATAAAACACACTCTGCATAAATTATTCACACAGACGCACTGTAACAACCTCAGCAAGCAGATCATCCTACTTGGTGCATGAAGGAGTGAATCAGACACTCCTTGACACCCACAACTGCTCAACGCACACTTCCTGTTACATCGGCCCGAGACACACTGGAGACGTCAGCAGTGCGTGGTGGCTGCAGAACCAGTCGTGGGGGAGTTTTTGACAGTGAAAATGATATTTTTACAGTATATTGACATCATATCAGCAACATTAGGACAGTTAGACATGAAAAAAGTAAAGATGTGTTCTTAAATCAACACTTAATGCTTCTGTTTAACTTAGAAAGCCCTTAAGTGTTTTTTTTTTTTTTTTTTGTGGATTTAATTCCTTTATTTGTCAACACAAGGCTTTTATTCTGAAATATTTACAGGACAATGTTGTAGAAAATGCAGCGACTTGTACAGCTCCATGGATGCACAATGTATCTGGTTTTAATTGTAGATTATTACTATTATTTACAAATGAGGACAAGCTTCATAACTGTTTTTCTGTCTAAAATAATTCCATCCAACTGCAACCGCTTATCCCGTCAGGGGCCCTGGGGGGGCTGGAGCCAGTCTCAGCTGGCATTGGGTGAAGGCGGGGTTCACCCTGGACAGTTCGCCAGTCCATCGCAGGGCACATAGAGACAGACAACCAGTCACGCTCACATTCGAAAGCCGGAGAACCCGGAGAAAACATGCAGACTCTTGCTGTGAGGCTCTGTCGCCTCACAGCAAGAGGGTCGCAGGTTCGATTCCACTCTTCTGTGTGGAGTTTGTATGTTCTCCCCGTGTAAGCGTGGGTTCTCTCCGGGTACTCCGGCTTCCTCCTACAGTCCAAAAACATGCAATTTAGGTTAATTGATGACTCAAAATTGCCCGTAGGTGTGGATGTGAGTGTGAATGGTTGTCTGTCTATATGTTGTCTGTCTCTATGTGCCCTGTGATGGACTGGCGACCTGTCCAGGGTGAACCCCGCCTTCGCCCTATGCCAGCTGGGATCGGCTCCAGCACCCCCGCGACCCCTAACTGGATAAGTGGTTGACGATGAATGAATGAATGAATGAAAGGCAAACTTAATGGAGAAAGAAAGGGCAGCAGCAGTGTGTCCTGACCGTTAGAGTTCACATCTTTGTAAAACCATGGGTAACAGACGATGAGACAACAGGACAATTGTAATTCTGGGTCGTTACCTGTTCAAGTCAGTAAAGTTGAGATGTTTTCAACCACAACTTTCAGAGGAATGCCATTTGCATGTAAAAAAGACAAACAAACAACATGCATTGAACACTTCTTTGTGACTTTACCTCTGTAGCCACAGTGCTGCAGACTCTGAGAAGGAAACAGAGGAAATCTGTGGCACTTTTCTGAAGCTAAAGTGGAACGAAGTGTTATCACATTAATGGAGTTTGAGTCACATCTTAAGTTTAAGAGAGATGTTAGATATCAAAGTGTTCGGAGGGAAAGCAGCGAGAAGGAAAGTCGCTTCAGTAAGAGAGGAATTAGAGCTCAGGTGTTTGAGGTTTTTGTACAAAGTTTCTTGGTAATTGGAGTGTCAGTACAGAAAGAAAACACATGAAACACACATTTGAGTCTGTTTCTCTCACATCCTTCAGTAAAAAGTAGGAGGCAGAGCTTCAAAAGGTAATTACATTTTGGTATCAAAGAGCAGGCGGCAGTTGGAGCTTAAGGCCCAAAAAATACAGCCCAACCTATTCCTCATTACCTCAGAAGACGGGCTTTTTATTTTCTGTCTGTCTATCTGCCGTGTGTGTATTAGTATGTGCTCATGTGTTTACAGCGGGTCAGGAGGCTGCACTGTATATTTGTGTTTGCATATTGTTTGTTGACTTGTCTTTGGCAGGCGCCTTTACACTTCAGAGAACAAAGGCAATGTTTCCAATTATAGTGGATTTCATTTGGATGATGCATTGTAATGGCTGCACACTTGGACAGGTGTTGTTAGTCGGAAAATGTACGTGTTAACTCCCACGTCTTTCTATTTTTTTTTTCCCCCCCGAGTTGGAGGTGGCAGCGGTGGGGAGGAGGGGAGCATGTAGGGATACTTGGAGGGTTTTACTGGCCTGGGGGACAGCTGTAGCACTCTGTGTTTTTTTTTTTATTCATTACACAGTAGAAAAACCATCAGTACTGTCCTCCAGGGAGTGTTTTGTTCAGGGCTGCTACGGCCTTCACTGCGTGTCTGGCACGCTTGTTTGAATAGTAAAACAGTGAGAGTAGATTGCAGCTGCAAGATTTATGTTTCTCCGTGCGATTCGGAGAAGTAAGGTGAAGGATATCGAATGGAAATTGGCGTTCAGAGCTTGTGATGATGATGAAAGTGACATTATTGATGAGTGACAAGGGGTGATTAAAGATGTTGATGACCCTGATGCTAATGATGATGTAGGTTTTGATGGGACCGATGTGATGGAGGTCACAGGGGCTCATTCAAACACCTGACCATATACTGTATATATATATTTAATCAAAAGCCTCATCACTTCAGAGGTAAGACAAAGACTTCAAAACTAGATCATAATTGTGTCCTTCTATATTTGACCACTCGTGTATAGAGGCCCAATAACCTTCATTGGCAGGAGCGCCGTTGGAGCGGTGTCGGGGGTAATCAAGCATTCTATTTTCCCACTCTCATCAGTTACTGAAAGTGGGCCGCCATCTCCCTGACTGGACCTCTCTCTCTCTCACACACACACACACACACACACACACACACACACACACACACACACACACACTGCAGCCTATACAATTATCATAAGCATTACATTAGGTCACTTCTGCCATCAGTGGTAGTTGAGATGGAGAGTAAAGTTAATGACAATCCTCATGTAAGAGTCATCATGAGGAATGTGGCACTCAAACAGAACTGTTGTACTGCAGGATGTGTTATAGAAAAAGCAGCGTGCTTGAATAATCAGTGCTATGGTATAGTTTTTTTTTTTTTAGCACTTTAGCAAATTATAAAAATCCCAATTTAGGCATTTGCTTTGATATTAAAATAAAGCACTAGAAAATGTTTTTGGACCAAATGACTAGTGCTGTTATAAAATTTAAATGACAAATCTGGGTTAAAATGAGGTCCAATTTAGTGTTGCATATTCAATACCCCACAGACCGCAGTACTTTGGTTTTTGGAGAGGAATATTGAGAAGTGCTCAAAAGAGCCGCACAAGAAAACGAAGTCAGTTTGTGTCAGTATCAGAGGAGCAGAAGAAAGAATCCTCCAGACATGCCATTCGAGTTTTAACTATCCTCTCTTTCCCATCTGTTCTGTTCCCTTGCTTTCTTTTACAGTCTTCAACAAAGCTGGAAACGGCTCCCAACATTCCTCGAGGCTTCGTATCCCTTTCTTGTGAAAGGGAACATGTTCAATAATTAAATAAATAAAAGCTGCCTTAATGTTTTATGAATGGTGTGCCCGCGTCGTCTTCGCGGCGATGCATACGAGTTCTCGCTTGTTAAAATGTGAGGTTGCTGGCTTACATGTCAGGTGATCTGATTACTGTAGTAAAGTACTGCAGCTGTGTGAAGTAGCTGTTTAATATGCTAGTTAACGTGTTTTTGTTTCTGCGTTACTTTTCCTGTGAGTACATGTTTTCTTCTTGGTGTCAGTTTGTGCTGTGTATCAGCCCGTTTACTAAGGCTGTGCTTTTTTTTTAACATTCAAAGCTTCTATTTAGGTGTTGGAAGCTTCAGATGTCTGCCATCACATTTTATGACTTCAAAAAAATTATCCTTGAACGAAGTCCTTCATTTGAATAGAGTGAGTCATCAGATGAAATGAGTCTTTTTTTTTTATTAAATCAGCTTTATCAATGAATATAACCCGTCATTTTTGTCAACATAAATACGTGTTAGAGTGGATTGTACAAGCAGCGCTGGCTGTGTGACAGTGAGAGACTACTACTGCACACAGTGAGTTATTCATAACTTACTCGGACGTTTAATACTAATGAGATGCAGCGCACCATCGCTGCCATCTCACGCTCTGTGGATGAAAGACATTTTCAATAATTTACATCTTGAAAAAATTTAGATATACAGTAAAACCCTGAAAAGATGTATAGGGGTCTTGCATTGTATAAGATGGCATTTTATCTTAGCTACTTATTATTTTTTATTTTCATTTTGACCTGAAGGGTGGGCTTATTATGCTCACTGCAATATGTGTAATATGATCAAGCTGAAGGCTTCCTATGTTTTCCATAATTCCTAGGTGTATGTTTTTCCATTGCTATACTTTAACATGACTATAACATTAATAAGCATAAAATAAATGAATAACTTACTCAGAATGCTACTTTGTCAACCACTCACCCAAACCTGTAATATTTTCTAGTAAACTTATCCAACCAGTGGGTTGTGGATCGACATCTATGCCGTAATCGACATCAACTGGAATCTAATCTACAATAGTAAAATTTAAAAAAAAAAGTAGCCTGATATTATTCTGTGCAGAAAAAATGTTTGAACAGATTGAATAGACATGCGAAATAAGCTGTGCAGAACTCGAATGTCAACGTCACAAATGAAGCTTCAAACTATTCTGTTAAATCTCAGTGTTTACAGGTTTTGTACGATGTTGTAATCATGCTCTGTGGTTCCCCGTATGGTCGACCCTGCCGTGTTATTTCTGCCACTCCTCTTACATGCACTCCATGTCTTCACCGCGCTGCTACACCCTTACAGTCTATTGAGTCAGCCGAGAATCTCCAGTATTTGACAAGCGCTTTGTGTATCAATTTCTATATATGAAGTGTGGATTGTGACCTTGGGATGGTATAAAGAATCACTTCTCAATCAATGCTATTAATTAATCGCAGTACTACAGAAGTGCAGGAGTCAAGTAGTGGGCAAATACACTTAAAGCTGCTGTGCATAAAACTGCAAAAACTATGATTTTAAAAAGTTATTTTTATAAAACGGCAACTATGTATGTCCTCACAGTAGAGCATAAGACAGCTAATCTGAAAAAGATGATGTGCCTCTGTCCTCTGGTGCTCCTAATGTAAGATGTCACTAGGGGAAAACAACCAATCAGAGTCGAGCTGGAACCATGTCATCTCTGATCAGCTTCCAATCACTCACAAACTCCGATCAAGTGGTCAAACTAGGCAGCGCTGATCAAATATGAATCAATATTCTGTCACTGTAATGTCTGTTTCTCGCCGCAAAATGTTTGGCTATAAAATGAGAATGTTTGCTCCGGCTGGGGGGCGGTGCTTGGTGTTTCCTCAACCAATCTCAACATGGCTGCCGGGTCACAAACTTTGTCATTTCACGGACAGTAACTAGATGTTTCTGAAAACTCTTCAGGAGAGAAATAGACATTACTGTAACAGAATATTGATTCATATTTGATCAGCGCTACCTAGTTTGACCGTTTGATTGGAGTTTACGAGTGACTGACAGCTGCCGCCATTGAATGAACAGCCAATAGGAGCGCTCTCTCTCTGAAATGACCCGTGATTGGCCAAAGTCTCCCGTCACAGGCTAAATTTTTTAAAGCCTGAAGACAGAGCCACGAGGAGGTGGAACACTTGAATTACAACATACTGAAATGTTATTGTTAATGTTATTGAAATGTTAATTTACCCAGTGATGCCAAAATATACTGCCTACTGCAGCTTTAAGTGCTTATGTGAACTGCTGTGTAACTGGGGTCTCAAAGTTGGAAATGTGGCGTACTGTATAGCACATCAACCAGCCAATCATTAATGTCCGCCTGTCAGTCGTTGCTCTCTCCCCTCAGCCCTGTTGGTCTGCCACTTCTTTCTGATGAGGAAATATCGAGTGGAGAGCCGCAAACCCCAGGGTTGTGTCTCCGCAGCCTGCGGATGTGCTTGAACTGTGAAAAGGAGAGAGGACGGGGAGGAAGAGGAGGTGGTGGTGTTGTGGTAAAAGTGGGAGAGGGGGCATAGAGTTCTCATGCAGGTGGAATTGTTTTCTATCTGCTGAACTGGAAAACATTTCAGAGAAAATGTGTGGGAGGTTTAGTAGAAGAATGCCAAAACACTGTGCTGAATAGTAAAGCTTCAAAATGCAGCACTAAAAGCGCTCTGGTGAGATGTGCATTAGCTGTGCATTTATTTAAATGTTTTATTACAATCCATGATCAAAGTGAACATACAGGACAGCCTTCATCACTGAGGCAACTAGTGACTGTAATCACCCAACTAACCATTAAAGAAATATAAAATAGTGCAAAAGTGAGGTCTTCAAATTGCTCATTTTGTATCATTAACGAGCCAAAACTGGTGGATTTCTGCTTGATAAATGACTTTAAATATTATTTAATAATCAATTTATTTAAAAATATGTTCAATATTATGGTTCTTCAGTGTCAATCTGTCTTCTTGGAAGTGATATAGAGTCATCGTTTTTTTTGTTTCTAGATTATTTGGACACCAAGTCAATTTTTTATGCCTGCAGAAACACATCATTCACGAGTCCAATGATATGATTATATGGAGTCCATAGCTTAGTTTGATGTCTCCCTCTTACACTCATTGGTTGAACTCTCTCTATGTGACCACAATAACATTACTGGATCTCCCACAAACTCATCAGAATACATTATTCTCCCAGATCATAGAGTCAACCATTTACTAGCCTAAATTAATCAAAATCACTGTTGTGTTCAACCCATTTGTGTTAGTACTGGGGTTTTATGAGTCATATGGAGTCATGTATAGTAATACTAGTAATAGACTTCTCAGTAGCTTGAAAGTAAAAAAATGTCATCCAGCACACAGACAAGGCCGTGGTCTCACTTCACTGGTTTCCTGTCACTTGTGACGTCTTCTCAGGTGTGTTAACCTCCACCTCTGCTCAAAGATTTGTGCTACATCATAGAGGAGCTTTGATAGTGCAGCTATATAATAACTTTATAGTGACTTTTGTTTGCTCAAGTTGTCTTTTATTTCTTCTTTTCGCCATGATTTTCACCTCACTGTTTTACTTGCCGTGTCTCTTAACTCCCTCTAGTCTGTTTGTTTTATGTTTCTCTCTCATGTCGGAAACATTTGTTCTTTTATGATCTCAGACTTCTGAAACTGTTTTGGGTAATGCAGCGTATCGGTGGTAATTATAGCACCTTCCAAAGAGCAAGGATTAAGGTGACTTCATTCAGAACAAAAGATTAGACGAAGTCTTAAAACTGGGTTGTATTTTCCCTTGGTGGAGGATGTCTGGGAGAAAATGCGTTTCTCATGTTTGTGATGACTTTAGTGCAGCACCAACAGTAAGTGAAGCTTGACGTGGCAGAAGTAATTAACCTCCATCGATGGTTCTGACACGTGACATACGGTACAGTGAACTGTGTATATTTTAAAAAGTGAATTAAAGTCAATAAGCCTTTAACATATCTAATTTCCTCAGGCGCCCTGCGCTGCGAGTTGTGTAAAAGCATATTACATTGTGGGTTGCAACCTAAAGGTCCTGTAATTCTACAAGGGTTAACAATTACTGCAGTCAATTATTGAGCCAGTGTATGTAATAACCTCTGCCGTCGGCCCATACAAACACTTGTACAATTTTTCAAGCGTTACGCGGTTAATATAAGTGTATCCACAGTACAGAATGAAAACAGCGTACCACAGGGTTGCTCCTGTAAACTGCTGCAGCTGCCCTTGGAGAGAGTCACCTCCAGCCAGCAACGCGACGGGTGTATTGTGCTTTCCAATGTTATTTGTATAAACAGCTATTGATCTTACAGGGAGGACTGGCACTAGTCAGCAACTTTATCAACAGCTGAAAAGAAATGAAATTACATTTTTGATGGATGCTCCTGCCAGACAGAAAGAAAAACAAATGCCTACAGCATCAGGGGGCCTGCAGTCGCTGCCAAACAATGATTGTGCAGGTAAAGCAGGCTATACTGTAAGTTAATGTAATAGCCTTTGGATCCAACACAGTTCCTGTTATTTATTTATATGAATAGAGCACCTCTGACACTCTTGGAGGTT
This sequence comes from Pterois miles, assembly GCA_947000775.1. Classification (NCBI taxonomy): domain Eukaryota; kingdom Metazoa; phylum Chordata; class Actinopteri; order Perciformes; family Scorpaenidae; genus Pterois; species Pterois miles. Next base: position 5,891,545 of record CAMQGK010000514.1, on the reverse strand, counting down.
ACTAATTTGTCTCTTTTTGGCTGTTGCACCTTCACATTCCTTTAATGTTGCCTTGTTAACTCCAGCCCCGGTGATCGAAATGTAATTCCCCTGAGCAGAGTAGGGTTGAGCAGCGGCCCTTACACTGAGAGCGCTAATGAGATCCCAGCGAGCTTTTTCATAATGAAACATCTTTGAGGCCAATTGTCCATCACTAATAATCATATGGTAATAACCGCTGCGAAAACCTGCACCGAGGAATAGAGTTGTACTCGTTTACTCTTTAAAGTGCAGTCTTCCCTTCAGTGAGGGGAAAAAGAGGGAAAACCCCAAAAGGAGGTGATCAAAGTTAAAATGCAGACGATAGTAACAAAAACTGCAGGAGTAAGTGGAGATGAAGCTGTACAAGAGGCAAAATAAGGAAGTGGAATGTGATTAAATCATGGGATAGGCAATGCACAGGTTTACCAGGGCTGAAGTCCTGGGCCCCGAGTACCAGGGGCCCCACATGGCACAAGCTTAAACAAGACCAAGTGTATGGATGGACCCTGTATGGTCTGTGAATTTGTGGCTAAATTGTTACAGTCAGTGGTCATGTCTATAATGTTAAATCCACTCAACTGGATGTTCATGCGGTGACGTGGCACGGACTCGATTGGTCGCTGGTTTGCTGCTGGTCTTTTCAAACAGGAAGCAACATGGCGGCCTGCTCGCCACAACATTTCAAGCAAGACATCGGCTGTGCCACTGCTCAATCTGGTTTCATTATAGAACTGGATTACCTAGTTTCACACCTCGGTCCAAGTTTTGTGAGCCAAACGTGTCGAGCTGGACGGGTTCATTTGCATAAAGGACTGTTCCCTGCATTTTCACTTTAAAAGAGCAACAGCCAACATTCGGCTGACTGGTCGTGTAACTTGATTACTCAGTGACAGACTTCTGGCCCTCTGTGATCCAAAAATATGTAGGTCTAATACCAGGGTTTTCCCTGCGCGTGTACGGCTGGACGAGCCAATGCACAACATGGCACGGGGGTGGGGTGAGATGATGAGAGTGAATGGAGTGAACTGGTTGTTTAATAATACGCGATGATAAGCACAGATAAAATGATGCTGGGTAGTTAGTGAATAAGTACAAGACTGTAGCTGCCTCTGTTATAAATATTAATTTTCCTCACACTGTGAATCCATAACATGCAAGTGTTTTGGCGGTAGCCCATCTAACATATGCACCGTCGTCATCATCATCAGTTTATTGGTTCTGAGCAGAGAAAAATAAATCATTAACACAACAGTATTTATTACACTGTTGGATCAGGGCTGAGAATCAGCTGGTTCAGGTGTGTTAGAGCAGAACGAGCTGGAAAATGGGCAGGTAGGTCTGGATAGGGGTTTAAATCAAGTTTCATCACAAAACAATATTATACTGATTCTTTGGGCAATGATGTGATATTTGCACAAAGTGCCATGACACAATTTCGATTTGATCCAATTATTGAATCGATATATTGATCCACCTCGATGCATCGTTAACACCCTACGTCTGGAGGTCTGGAGCAGGGAACTAGGGTCTAGACTAGTGGCTAGAATAAACAGAATTAATGAAACTGTATTTAAATGAATATGATTTTACAAAGCAGATATTTCCAGAAGAATTAAATGTTCTGACGAAGGCTGTGATATGTGTAAATAATAAAATAATTACATAACTACAGATGTTTTTGTTTTTACCCATTTTGAGCGCTATGTATAGTAGTAATAATAATGGTCCAACATTATGTAAAATTGAAGAGTTTTGGGTCAAAAACAAATTGTGAAACCACCTCAAATGTATACTGGTTCTTTGCCTGTGATGTTTGTGGGATTTTAAGTGAAAAGACTGATCTTCTTGGGTTAATGCCGTGCACACAGGTCTACTTGGCTCAGTGACCTAGCTTTGTCTTGACTTGTTGATGTTCTTCTTCATATTCTCTGTACTGATTAGAAAGGCACTGACTGTCCATAACCCCGGGGCCTCAAGTAATGTTAAAGCATCTCTGGGAATAGGGGAAAAAATGGAGGAAAGAAAACCACAGAGCCAGAGGTGACAATCCCACCTATTTGATTAATAATAAAAAAGTAAAAAATGCTAACTATAAATGTTACCATGAATAAGTGATCAATTAAAGTGCTTGTTGGTGCGTGTGTGTTTAGGTTGGGGGTGCGGACAGTGCCGGCTAATGTTGGTTTAATGTAGTTGCTAACAAATGGGCCATTCATCATAATGCTCCGTCCTCATTTACAACTGGTGCAGGTTGGGAGGACTGCATTAGCGCCACCACTGGGACTGGCAAGCTGGAGAACGTAATGGGATCTAAATTGATGCCATCCAAAATCACAGTGTGTGCAAGCAATAATTAGGCATTCAGAGAGGCATTTTGCATGTCATTATGGGCTTGTTCGGTTGAAGTAACAAAGTTTTTGAGAAATGGTAAAACACAGTAGGTGTAACAATTTTTATTACCTGTGTCAAACACCCGCAAGAAAATTTTCTTCAAAGGTGGATGAAAGTCATAGAAACACTGCATCACTGGAGCCACTCTCACAGAGTAATGATGAATATGCAGCCACAGAGGGAATATCATTAATTCTTGAAAAATTAAAAATATCAACGGCAAGGACCTCCGGGGTGTATTAAAATTCTGTCTCCATGGTTACAAAGACAAGCCATGTGACTGGTTTTGAACAAAAGACATCACTCTGATGTGACATTGTATCTTTCGATTCCTTTTCCATCAGTGTCAAAATGACACGGGGAATAAATGGGAAAACCTCAACAAAAATCCATATTTTCTCAATAACCTTTCTTTTGTGGTCATAACACAGTTCAGCTTAAACAGTAAAAATGAATACCTTAGAGGAATGGGTTGGAAATTGGCACATTAGTGGTATAATTACAGCTCAGCAGAGATGCATAATGCTCTGAGTTTCCAGAGAAGCCATTATCAGTGTAGTGTCAGGGAGTGAGGGCCAGTCTGCATGGACTCACTGATGGGTCAATAAGAGAACGAGGAGATGAGCCACGGTAAACAAAATGCCACAGTTCTGCTCGGCCTGGCCTTACAAGCACACAAACATACACATATACTCATGGATAAATAAACATACAAATACTGGAACAGTGGACCGTGACAGACTGTTGGTCTATTGCTGCTGAGGCTAAAAACGGCAAATAGAAATGGCTCTTTGCCCAGCAGACCACTGCTTCTCAATAAACTCCAAATGTTATACAGTGATATACTTATTTCTTTAAGATACAGACTGGAGATACAACTATACATTAATCACATAACGTACATGGCTTATACAGTATTATATGTTGCCTTCACAGAGCAAGGAACGGATGCAATATTGACAAAAGACGAAGAAAACTGTTCAATTTCTCCGGCAAAACTCAAACTAAAAAACACTTATTTAACAAGACTGCTAATGCAAATATGTACAACTAGGGCCGTCACAATAACCACAATGTTGTCAAGCCAACTGCAGAGAATGGCAAGGAACCGCCACAACAGCAGTGGGAGCGCCGCTTTTTTACACTGTGCTACAAACTAGGCCTGCACGGTATGAGGAAAATCTGCAATGTGCGATAACATTGTTCAATATTGCAACGACGATATGACTTGTGATAAATAAACAAATATTGAAGTGTGCAAATTAGCTATTCTTTTACATATATTTTAAATATCACTGGGCTCAATGTGCAGCAACAGTAATGTTTACAACACAATATAAACTCATTAATATGTCACTGGAAACAATCTAAAATATTAATAGAATAAATCATGTTCATGACTTGAAAATACTAAGTGAAGTTAAAAGACTCAAGAACACAGACATCAGGCAGTATCAGTGATTCCTTCTGTCCTCCTGTCCTGTCCTCCTGTCTTCCTGTCCTCCTGTCCTGTCCTCCTGTCCTCCTGTCCTGTCGTCCTGTCCTCCTGTCCTGTCCTCCTGTCCTGTCGTCCTGTCCTCCTGTCCTGTCGTCCTGTCCTTCTGTCCTCCTGTCCTCCTGTCCTGTCCTTCTGTCCTCCTGTCCTGTCCCTTCCCCCTGTCCTTCTGTCCTCCTGTCCTGTCCTCCTGTCCTGTCCTAAAGTCCTCGTGTATTTCTGTCCTTCTGTCCTCCTGTCCTCCTGGGTCCTGGTAACAGGGCTGCTTTTTCTCAGGCGGCTGATCAGTTTGTAAGTAAGATATGTGACAAACTAACCTAAACAGTGTAGCCGAGGGTTATGTTGCTGCTATGCTTTATGAAGGTAATAAATTTAAAACATGGAGGCTCTGTAGTCTGCACCCTTGTCAATATCAGTACATCACCGCTTCATGCCTCCACTCCACCCTTCACAGTCAAGTCCCTGAACACAAACACCGTCTCACTGCTTACTGGAGGGAACTAAGGTCATTCATAACTCAACTAAGTAAACAGGTTTTTGCACTTGTTTTTAATGTGTAAACATATCAGCAGTGGATGAGAGACTGTAGACAGAGCAGAATGAAACTTCGCTGTCCTCCATGTTTAACCATTTCATCATGTTTTTCCTTGTTGAACAGCTGTAATTATAACATTGACTTTACCCTTGCAAAGTTTTATTGCACTTACCTACAGTAACGAGCATCTTTGTCGTCAACTGGTTCACTTCCCCTTTTTAACCCAGCCATCCGATCACAATGGAGATTTCATAGACCTGCAGGTCCATCCTCTCTCCCTCTGTACTTCAGCCATCCAATCATCCAGAGTAAGTACGTTTTTACTCGGATACGTAGATATCTCACATCATAGCAAATAGATGCAACCAAAGCGTCACAGCTAAAAAAACACTGCCCCCATTGGCCTTCAGTTAGTTAGTTAGTTAGTTTTAAAATGTCATCTTTGTCATTTAAAAAACATATCTAATCAGAGCCTAACATTAATGCTGTCTTTATATAGCACTAAAAAAAAAAAGAAATTGAAAATATAACATTGCATATCATACTGTTAAGCCAATCACCACATGGGAAAGTCCTTCAACGTGACAGCCCTATGTCCAACATTATATGTTCAATTTGCACATTAAATCCATGCTGATGCCAGAAAAGAAACATTTTTATTCATGACAAGTATTGCAATTATAAATTCTTAAAGAAAGGTGAAATAATTATGTCAGGCAATATACCTAACCTTATCGTAGACCAGTCCTCAATTAACCAGGCCAAATCCAATTAGGAAGAAATAAAATAATTGTGCTTAACTTTTGACCTTGGGTTAATATTAATGAGCATGTTAATTAATCCCAGACTGAGGAAGTTATTGACATTGGCTTATATTTGCTTCTTCACAATACACTGTTTTTATCTTTTATCAATATAGAACCTCATTTAATGAGAAATCTCCAGTGAATTGCCTCCTGTTCTAGTCAACACTTTCTGGCCCTAATTGAGGTGTTCTTCACCAGCAATGTGTTGCAATTATACAGATGGGATACGTGTTACCTGATTAAAATAAAACGTGAAAATAATGAATGATGCAACTAATGGATTTTTTGAACACAGCTATATTGATCTGTTGTTGTCTGTGAAGGTTCGTTTTAGGTCATTTTAAATGATGTTTGTTTGCCAGACGGTGCTGAAGTCTGATTTTCATCTCTTTTGACAGACTGAAAGTTCAGCTCAGTTGTAATTTTTCGGGACTGATGTATCCATCCAGTATCCAGAGACAATGAGACTTTGCTTGAAAAGCTCGAAATGGAAATGGATTGGGTTAAGAAAATGGAGGCCCCTCCTGTCCATCACTATCCCTCCAGGGTCAAAGTAATGATTCATCAACAAAGTTTCTGACGATGCATTCAAAAGTGATAATATTATAGCAGCAGCCTTTTTGTCAGAATTATAAATGAGCACAGTATGTACAATATATGTTCAGTTTGCTCATTAATTCCACATTGACTTCAGGAAAAAAAAAAAAGCATTTTTATTTATGACAAATATTAGTTTCAGGTCATTTTAAATGATGTTTGTCAGACGCGATGATAACACGTTAACATAAATTTGTTTAAATGCAACTAATTTCTTTTGCGCAATGTCAGATTTTTCGGTTGTAGCGGGCTCAGTTTTAGAGTCAAAGTCAACTTTATTGTCAATTCTGCGATATCTACAGGACATATAGAGGTAGTAAGGTAGAGGTAGAAAAAGGTATAAAGCTGGAGTGATGAAGTTAGAAGCTTTATGCTAAATTTTGGTGAGGAAAAACTGTCTGACTCTGTGGGTACCCACAAGTCTCCTCTTTAAAGACATGCCCACTTTATGAAAATCCCAGTCAGTTTGGATCAAGTCCTAGTCAAGTCAGCACTCTGACACACTGACAGCTGTTGTTGCCTGGTGGGCTGCAGTTCACCATGTTATGATTTGAGCATTTTGTGAGGGTTTCTTGACAATGTTTGTCATTGTTTTGTGGTGTTAATTGATTTTCAATAACACGTACTGTATATACAGCACATATATTTGCATAAAGCAGCATATTTGCCCACTGCAATGTTGATACTTGACAATTCTCCCTTTAAGGTACATTTGGAGCAGATAAAAATGTGTGATTTGCGATTAATCACTATTAAATATCTTAATTGATTGACATATATAACACAATTTTGCCATTTCTATTATGTTTTTCATGATGCATAACTGGCAGCTACCAATAACTTTTGCACTGTTGCATCATCTTGATCAGCAAAGAATTGATTATTGAACAAGACAAACTGTTGCTCTTCTCATTAAACCAGCAGTAAACATTATCACCTGGTAGCAGAGCTGTCTGACCTTGAAACATGTGTTTTACCTCACTGTCTCTGGGCAAAGGCATTCACCACATCATTAAAATCTGGGGCTCTGACCACATCTGATTCAATTGCCGTCAGTGACGAGGAGCTGGGAGCCCTCGGGTCATATTGCTTTTTTGTTCATTTTTTATACTGTATGTGGTAAAAAAAAAAAAAAAAAAAGTACTCTCCTGTTCTTTACAATTTGTGACTGGCTTAGCACAGACTTTAGGCCTTTAGGCAATGTAGAATTTTAAAACTGCATTAATCAATATTTTTTATTATAATGTTAAACCAACTGGCTGTTTAATTGGAGAGGTTTGTGCCAAAATTGCAGAGGAATATCTTGTGACTCTGCAGTTCTGTGAAACTTTTTAGCTTCTTCAGCTCATTGTTTTAGATTTATGGCGTTTCAGTCACCCTCATCATTAGATTTCTGTTTTTAGCAGGTCTGATAAACCCACTGTTTGTGACTCTCAGAAGTAGACGTAGTCCTCATGACCTCATTGGTATGAGGACTACGGTTCTGAAGCCTATCTATAGCTGCCATCTTGTTTTTTTGCAACCAGAAGTCACGCGAGATGGTGGAGCTAAGTACAACTGAACTCTGAACAAGACAATTTTTGGCAACCACAATATTTCAATTAACTTTCATGAACTGGAAAAAAACAATGCCATGGTAGTGACCTGTCAATCTCAAGGTAGCCACGCCCTAAAGCATCCCCCAGTTTTTGGCCTACCTGACTCTAAATGGGACCATAATTTACTAAATGAACATCATGCTGTTTTGAAGAAGACTTGAAACTAGCGATTGAAACCATAAACTTATGTTTACAGTGTTTACTGAGGTGATCAAGTGAGAAGTAGGATCATTTTCTCATAGACTTCTACACAATAAGACTTGCAACCAGAGGGGTCGCCCCCTGCTGGATATTAGAAAGAGTGAAAGTTTAAGGTATTTCCCTCCACTATTCAGAAATGGAGGTTGCTGCCTGCAGCAAACACCAGATAGAGCTTTTTGTCAGGAGCTGGTTGAGACCAAAACAGCTAAAAAGAGAGTGGATATGGGACTCAGTCACCTAAAGAGTCCCATTGAATATGGCTCTGTTTATGCTGAAAGTACAGGCAGTTGATTGCTTGCAGCAGCACTGGATATAACAATACCATAATATGCCAGGGCTATGTTTTCCTCCCCTTTGTGGAATAAAATCAAGCTTGAGAAAATACAGTGCCCTTTTGCACAGGCCAGTTGATTCGTTCTTTGTTTTGTGAACATAAAACAGCTAGATGCCCGTTGGCCTCTAAGGCTGCTCAGAGTCACCATTCCAGTCAGCGTATTTCCACACCCACACCTTGCCAGCAGCTGTGGCTGAGTGCAATAGAAGGACTGGTGTGAGCAGGTGGTGGTGAGCATAACGTGAGGAAGGAAAAAAGGCTGTCGGGGGCACAGTTTTGTCACAAAACAAAAATAGAGCCATTCTAGTTTTGAGCTGTTTTCTTGTGCAAACACAAGCCAGATGGTCCATCAGTCTTATAACCTAGGTTGAATGTTTTCTGTGCAGTATCTGAAGAGGAGAATTTGTACATTATATAATTGACTTTGCCTCACAGGATGAATTTCCAACTACAAACCGATACAGTAACACCTGACAGCTTGCAAGCATACAGTTTCCATTTTAACATTTCAAGGATGAGCTATACTGTATGTCATACACATAAAAGTGAAGAATCATAAAGTACAGCAAGATGCTGCCTCATTACACATACTGGGCACTTTGTAAAACTGCTTAATCCAGCATTGGCACTCCACCAGTCATCAATCTGTTCTCTAATCAAACAAAATACTAACTCGATGTACAGGACAGGTTTCCTTCAGAGAACCATTGTAGTGGACTTATTCAGGGATTGTTAACAGCTTTTTCATTGACTTCCATGACTTTGAAGGTTGGAATTTGCTTATCTGTATTTTGTTAGACACACCGTAATTTGCATAGATCTCTATCAGGAGTGTGCATCTCATTGAAGGATGTTTATTTAGTCCCTTGTGTAGCTTCAAAGTGCTCTGTGCATCTAAAACCAATAAATCATTTCCATAATAAAGACATGGGTGCATTTTATGTTATATAGGAAGACAAGCACAAACTTTAGCAGATGACAAAATATTTAAATTTTGAAAGCAAATAGCAGAGACATGATGTTGAGAATATTGCTGATTTGCTGACATCCTTGTCTGTCATACTTTAATGCTTTTTGTTTAGCCATTAGACATGTGTTATTTTTAGTATAAAGGAAACAAATTCACACCCAACATCACAGACTGAATCTAACCAATAATAACCAACAGTGGTTTATTGTCTAAGGGTTGGTAAACCAGTTGTAATTACATACTATACTAAATGGATATACATTACAATGAGAGCAATTATATCCAGCGGGATGCTCATTGCAGGCAAAGTCAGCCATCAACAAATGTCATTTAAAAACCTTCTGGCAGGCTTTTATCACACATATCTGTCTCTGCAGCGTGATATCTATAACTGCCTCTGCAGAAATATTCTCCCATCACTTTTTCTACATGCAAATAAACACATTTCACACTGCAGCACAGTTTATTCCGTCACTAGATATAGCCTGTATCTGTATCACTAAGTTTATAGGCATGGAAAATTACAGTTGGAGCGCGCGTGTGTGTGTGTGTGTGTGTGTGTGTGTGTGTGTGTGTGTGTGTGTGTGTGTGTGTGTGTGTGTGTGTGTGTGTGTGTGTGTGTGTGTGTGTGTGTGTGTGTGTGTGCGCACACACACACACACACACACACACACACACGCTTTATGCACAAAAGGCACGTACCGTCTTTGGCAGTGCATCCTTAATGGATGTAAGCAAGCATCCTTAGCTGACCAGCTCATTGTGATGTGTTAATTGGCTCGGAACCATCAGACTGTGAGATGACAGACTGCAATCTTGTTATCTTGAATTGCACCTTCATTACACTGGTGTGCATGTGTGTAGTATGGAGTGAGGTGTGTGTGTCTGTCTGTTTACACCAATGCCTTTGCCTTTGTTCCAGCCAGTAAACTAACCAACCTCAAATAACAATAACAATTCAATTCAATTACACAGTGTAAGTTATTGTGGTCATAAATTAAATTACACACTGTAAGCTTCCCATACGTTTTCATATCTTGTTTCCAGAAGAGGAAGATGTCAGATGAACTTTCAAAGGAGAATCGCTGCAGGATGTTAGTGTAGCACACTGGAAAATAATTACACCCATACTGCGCTGCTTCCATTTCCTCTCCTATGTCTTCTTCATTGGCACTTTCTAAATGTTTAACAAACATCGTAAGTAGGGATGTTACGAGAACTGATGCTTTGGTACCAAGTTATTTTTCTACAGTACCGTAGTTACTGTCGGCTTGAGACAAATATCACCGCGTTGCCCTGTGAACAATAGAAAATGTGTTTAGGATGCAGTAAACTCACTATCAAGGTGCCCCTTACTTTTTCCCTGATGATGCTACATTTTGAACAAATCTGTTGAAATCATCAGGACGACAGCTAGTTAACGTTAGCTGCTAGCTCCGTGCAGGACTGTTCTGCTAATTGGCTGCTAACAGCTAAGGCTAATTAGCTCTTAACCTGCCAACAAGGGGGACGGGTGCCATTGATTTACATTACGATGCGTTCAGGCTCTTCAGAAAAAAATGTGACAAAAATTTTAATATTATGATTTGTATGTGTTTTCACAGCAATATCAAATAGATAAGAGAGAATTATGACCTGTTTAACTTCTTTACAAAACATGGTAGTAAAGGAGTTTATGTTGAAGTACGTGGGATTTATTGTTTTACTTTTGTTTGTTACCGTGGTATCGAATTGATATTGAGAATCCTGGAATTAAACTGGTATTGGTATCAAAGGTGAGGTCCTGTGGGTTGCGTACTCCATCTTGCTTACTGGTTGGCTGTGTTAGCAGTGTGACTATATAAGAATAGATGCAGGAAGAAACTTCATACGGAAGTTAATGTTTCAGGGTCAGTCCAACTTGTTCAATCTGTGCAACCTTCTTTGCCAAGGTAAGGCTGAGTCGCTGTCATATATCATATCCACCAGCTACCAGTGACCCCACATTGCAGCCTGTTGCAGCAGCATAAGGCAATGCTACTGTTTCAAAATCAAAAACTACATTTATTAATCAGAGCACTCATGCGGCAGGTTGTGAGCCGCTGTGTATTGCTGTTTCCACAGTAACGTAAGATTGCTCTGCATTACCATATTCAGCTGTAGCCTGAGCTACAGTCGTTTTAGCTCAAGCCCGGGGAAACGTTGAATGTGGACGTTTTTGTATTTGGTCAGAGCAAGTGACCAACAACCGCAAGGCTTCAACCACTGTTTGTGTCCCCTGCATCATGTTACAATCAGCTGTTTGTTCATGTCCCGTTTTCACACCGTTCAGTGTCATTTTCACTGTATGAACGTTGCCAATGCAGTGTTTAGTAAATCCAGAGATACACTGTGTGGTGAATATGATATGGATTGTCATCATTTGCTCGTGCTTGTTGTCATAAACTTTTTGTATGCATTTAATTGGTTCTTTCTAAATTTACAGAATTAATTGTGCTTACATTGTTATGAGATGCTAAACATTAGCATATTAGCCCGAGATCAGTGAATCTCTTTTTCTGTGGTCGCATTATTTGTTATAGTTTGAGGACTGAGTCAGGGAGGCAGCACTACTTCCCATATGCTGCGACGATGCATGACGACCAGTCTAACAGCAAGCTGGTGTTTGTGAAGACAGCTATCCATATACTATTTGACCTATTACTTGGTCAAAATATTGGTGCAGTTCTCTTCTGACAGATATAATAAAGTTTTTATCACATTGATTTTCTCTGCGATGCCCTTAACCTGAATCAATTACATGCAAGTATGCATCAATCTGTTTATATTTAAGAGGCTTTCCTTCCTTTAATTATCTCTCTCAGTAATAAATGATGCAGTAAATTAATATGAAATAATAGTCTCAGCCTTCAAAAGTTTTTGCTATATTCTATAAATAACTTTGTTCATAAGCAGTTGATTTAACTTTGAAGACGCCACAAATCAAAGTCAGTTTCACTAGTATTATTCTGACCTTATTGTCAGATATTTTTTGGCCTAGTTTGATTAGTACTTTCTGTCACTATGTTGTTTCCTTATTGACAAATATGTCAGTATGGTCCTGAATATATAAGATAAGGTTACGATATGATGACATTCAATAATCAGTCACCTTACAGTATGGTTTGTGAATAATAAACCGATTCTGAATTTTATTATTTTTTGTCACAATCCAATATATTAAATATACCCAATTCAACATTTATTTAATTCTATTTAATATGAAACCTGGACAGTAAATGACAGTGTGATCCACCAGCTTGTGGATTATAGCATCATAAATTCAGTTTGTTGACATTTTAAGGTACAAGACGAGTAAGATTAGTGGTAGTTCTGTTTTTGAGTTTCTGAATATGTATGCATTGGAACATGAATCTTGTTGAAGCAAGTGAAAAGATGAAGGGGGATCAAGAGCAAAATGAAAATAAAGACAGAAAGAAGGAAAGGGCAAAAGAGAAGCACAGGGTTAGAGATGGGGGGGACTGTTTCACAATGTGAATCAGGGGTCTTGACGGCGACAGGGGCCCTAAGGCTGCATGACACCTGACATGTCTCATCTCCAGCCGTGTCACGTTCCCCTGCCACACTCCTCCAGCTATGGATGCCACAGCAACACACAGAAATAGAAATGACAATGTGCGGCAAAGAAAGGAATTATACAAAACCAGCAGCCTTAACATGTGTGAGAAGAGACTGGAAAGCAGCCGTTTTGCCCCGGATCTATCCGTATCACTGATGTAAAGACGACCCCAAATCCATTACAAGCCAATTATATGTGCCGGGCCGGGGCTGGGGCTGGGCACTCACTCGTGAACTGCAGTGCTTAATCCACAAAGAGGAACTAATAGGAAATTTGAAAATAGAATCCACACTTGAGTAACTTTGGACGGATTTGGCTGGATTAATGAACTGTCAGGCTCACTGTCAACATGCTGGAGAGTGCAATCCTCGACTAGCCTTTGCTAGTCTCTTTCTAGTCTCTGTCTTTCTAGTCTCTCTACATTTCTCACTTAAACACCAAGTCTTTAAATGGAAATGTTCTGTTACTTGTGAGCAGGATGCCTACAGGAATAGAAATGAGTGGTATACCACCTGTGTATAATCTGTCGGCACTAATGTCTCCTTGCCTTTAACTGTCTGTACGGCTCATCCATCATATGCACACAGACAAAGGCACACACACACACACACACACACACACACACACACACACACACAAAATAGGACGGACCACTGTTCCCTCATGAGTGAAGAGCCTAAATGAGCTTCCCCTCCCGGAGCAAAGGCAGCGTCTGCTTCAGTCCGTGGGGACACACACTGCAATCACAGGAGCTACCAGTCACACTCCTCTGCGAGCTTAAAGGCAGCGGAGGAGGAGAGGAAAAGAGGGCTCGAAGCGGGCGGAAGAGAGGTAAAAGCAACAAAGAGTGGCTCACATTTGGTTGCCCGCCACAATCACAAACAGATGGGGAAAACACTTAAGAGGGAAGAAGCGAGGGAGCGCTACATAACAGAGCCAGCGTGAGATCATGACAAGGACGCACAGTGAAATGATTGAAACGGAGATACTTAGTCAAACAGATCCAATCCCAAGCTGTGGCTGTGGCATTGTTTTGGAGAGCCTCGATAGAAAATAGCCAGCGCAGCAGCTCTCAACGTGACTGAGTATAAGATATGAAACAGCTAGAAGTTTGTTGGAGGATAAAAAAGAAAGAAGATGGTTCCATCGGAGTACATGATCTGGCCAGAAAAACAATACTATCGATGATTCAAAATACACTTTAAGCAGGAAACACAACAACACAACAGGCCCTGTGGCTAACCCGAGGCGTGAATGTGTAATCATGTTGTAGACCAGTTTCCGTGGGACTACCAGTCCAAACACATATTACCACATAGAAAATCCCGCCTCTAAAATGGACACATAAATCTAAATTATGGATGAAAGTGGGCCGAGAGGAATGGCCGGGATAGATGAGGTGTAGCTTTATGTTACATCACACCCAGGTCCACCATCTAGGACTCTGTAGAGCCACTGGAAAATTACAGGTGCCTTTTAATATGTCAGGTCTATCATGGAGTTTATTCACTGTAAGCTCTGTCTTTGCTCTTTGATCCATGGTGTTTGATGTGATGATGATTTGAAAATCGAATCCTTTCATAATTTCTTTGAAGCAGTAAAAGTAAAATCCACCTGTGCAGCATTGGAGTTAGGAAAGGTCAACTGCCAGTGTTTCTCTGTACTTATCCCTTACAAATATACATATAAATAAAATTTAAAAATTATGTACTGTATATACTGTAAAATATTCCTCTAAGTCCCGCCCCTTTTGGCTCTGTGCTCCAATGAGAGTTGAGCGAGCTTGGAACCTGGCAGAACTCGGTCACCTCTCCTGTTTCCGTTATACTATCTGTTCAGAGTAACATTACTATGCAAGCTACATTACATTGGTATCAGTTGTAGTAGATTGTCATATCCGATGTTCTTTACATGTGTGTGTATATAGGCCTAGCTAAAGCTAATTTCTAACAGCATTCCCTTGATGGGCACTGATCCACTGAATTCCATCCTTAATTTGGTTAGGCTTGATCACTTTATATTATATTTGGCTCTGGCGCTATTATAAGCTTGGTGCAATGCAATGCCTACTCACCGAATGAATGCAGCATACAGGCTAAATACTTCTACTAATCAGTCATATAGCTCCCTGCACTCAACTCTCTGCCAGCTATTCATCTTTAGTGGATGAGTCGATGCTCAGAGGAGGTTAGTTAAAAATAGATGGTAGAACCTACGGTAACCTCCTTCATTTTGGATTCTCCATCTCTCCAGTCCCTTATAGGCCAGCAGTCCCAAGTGGCCTGCTATTGGTCAGTGGTGGGAACTGGCATCTCAAAGGTCATCAAAACTGAACATGAAAAATTTGTGGACATGTACTTCCCCCTTGCGAGCAAATGCATTTAATTTATTGATTTTATTGCAAATATGACTGGGCCTTTGGAGTCAATATGTTGAAGCTGACCGTTTTCTTTATCGCAGGGGAAGCTAACCCAGATAACTCCCAGCTTACCGCATGGTCCACATAAAGCTCTTAAACACTCACAAGAGGCAATGGATGGAACTGGGTGGAGCTTGCAGCTATAGCCACAGTCCGCCGAAGTGATGCTGCTGTCATGCCACCGCTTTTACTTGACTTCCTAATACTGACATTGGTTTCTGCACAGGAAGCTGGAGCAATAAGTAGCAAAGCCTGGCAGCCGGCTGCAACAAAACAACGGTGCTGTGCTAGATGAATGTTGCACGGTTCATTTTGCTGGAGGAACTGTCCAGCTGACTGAGAAGAACAGAGTGGAGCTTGTACAAAAACTGCTCTAAAAGACAAAGAAAATACCTTTGCGATGAAGGTAGTTGTTGCCCTTGGGAGCAAACGGTTGTAATACAGCAAACAAAAGCTCATTCATTTTCTGTCTAATTCTGTTGCCAGCACCATTCAGCGCTGAGGCATAAGAAAGCAACAAGGGAGTTGTATTTTATGGTGTTTTCATTTAAAACCATTTGAGCCTTCTACGACTGCCGAACATTCATCAGATTTAGGTAAAAATGAATACAGTGTTTTGGAAAATCAGTACAGTATCACACAACAGAGTATCGTGATACTTATGAGTATCAGTTTTTTCTTACACCCTGAATTATAGGACTACTAGCAGAAACAGCTGATTTCTTTTATGTATCTGAGTAATTCACCATTGGCTGGACAGCAACACAACGGCAGTGGAGCCTTATTTGAATTGACCATGAGGAATGTAGCTCTTCATGCTCATCACCTCTCCTCCATTATCACATTCCTCCTTCGCCATAAAAGTCCTCCCCTCTCTCAGACCGATGGGCATTTCCCCCCCTTATTCCTTTGTAGCTATTGTTCTTCAGCCAGCCTCGTGTCATCAGCCGCTCATTTGCATTTCCTCTATTATCCGACCTTCATAGTCCAGCACAGACCCTATAATCACCTTTCCATCTCACTCTTTTTTCTTCATCTCCTTCCTCTTCTGTTGCTCTTGAAGCCAGTTCACTGTGTGAGTGGGTGTGTAGATAGCTCTCATGCCCTCCACTCTTACTGTTGTACTTGATTGCCTTGCATCTGGACCACGTCTGTCTGCACTATAGGGAGCGCAGTATGGCTTACATCCAATTAGACTGTCAATCCATCAGTACATCCCTAACTAGAGAGCAGGGGCAGAGCAGAGGGGTTTTCTGTGCATGTTTTATACATGTTGGATCATAGCTCTATAAAGCAATAAACAAGTAGTGATAAGACACAAAGACTTCTGCATCCATACAACACCTGCCGCTACATCCTAGTCTTTATTATTGATTTTTCCCAAGACATGATCCATGTTTTTCCATTTACTTGTCAGATTTTATGTTCTAAGACACAATACTGATCTAATAAAAGACAGATCTGAGATCCATTGTTGCTGTTCGCCACCAACTAACTCAAATGTACTGGCCCATCCCTGTCGAAAGTAGAGAGCAGTGTTCGATGTACAAGAGCCTTGGGCATTTTCTTTTGCATTTGTATGTGCGAGAGAGAGCGATGTGCACCACTGGAGGTGATGGGTGTGTGTTTTATGTGGATGAGAGCGGGTGGCGCCACAGATTGACTCCTTTTTCACTCGCTAACAAAGACGAGTAGCTGAAGTTTCCCATCCAAACGAAGTTAAATGTGAAAGTGCAACACTTCACTCCTTTGTTAATACCAACATTCTCCAATGTAGCAGACAAATGAAGCTGCATTTAAGTCAATAAGATAGCTTTTAAAAGCGTGACTGTATGCCCTGGGGGGCTTTGTGTGTCTTGACCCTCTCAGCCTGAATGTATTAACTCTTGCCAGGATGGTTTGGAGAGAATAAGGAAGCTGATATTCGCGATGAGATGACAGTAGAAAAACAAGCAAGTCAATTTGTCTGCGTATTAGTCCAGTGCAGGGTAAAGCCTGATTGATGCAGTCATTACTGCTCCGGGGCTGGAAGCAGCATGCTGGAAACCTGTTTAATCTTGATAAAATACAATGTAGAGGGAGATAAAAAAGGAGATGAAGACATATCTGTCAGGTTGGATTATGACTCGTGGGATCAGCTCAGATATACGGTGCCAAATACATAAATAGTAAGTTCATTTTTCTTTGTCTTTTTTAATATAAAACAAATTTAAAGGCACAGTGTGTAATATTTTGGCGGATATAATATAATATTCATAACTATGTATTCATTATTGTATAATCACCTGACACTAAGAATCATTGTGTTTTCATTAGCTTAGAATGAGCCCTTCATATCTACATAGGGAGCAGGTCCTCTTCACAGAGTCCACCATGTTGCTTCGCCATGTTTGTACAGTAGCCCAGAACGCATAAACCAATCACTGGTTCTTTAATTTTCAGCAAGATTATGGAAAAAGTACTGGCCAGATTTTCAGGAAACTTGGTGGAACGGTGCAGCGTGGACCAAGGATGAACACCTAACATTTCAGAGACGATCCAAATCACTGAGCGGATGCACACATTATTTTTCACTTTGGTTGACATTGCTAGATAGGGCATGGCCTTGGCGGAGTTCTGCGTTCTCCGAATGCCCTTCTCATTGTCTGTGTGGTCAGAGCAGTTTGGGAAGCATCCATGCCTTTGGTTCTCTGGTATTCAAGGGAGGATGCGTCGCCCTGCTCTCACTGAAGTTTCCTGACGTTGCTCCAAAAAGAGATAAATATGAAATATGAGAGCTTTCAGTACTGCTTAGGCCTGCAAAATAAGTCAATTAGTCACGGCAGGCAGCAGTCAAATGGAGATTCTGCATGATGGTCTTAACAAGGGCCGCATAGGACAAGCGTCCGACAGCTCGTTAAATTAATCCTTTGGGTCTGCTGCAAGTGGAATGAGGCATGTGTCTGTGTGACCTGCTTATGTCCTCCACATTACATTGCACACACACACACACACACACACACACACACACACTCACGCAACAGACTCTGAGCTCCAAATGGGCTGTAGAAAATATTTGCGATCAAAGTTTCTTTGGTTGCTCAGATTACATGAAAACCCCTGCCAGCAGGGAACTTGGGAGTCTCTCCCTCTCTTACTCACTCTGTCCCTTTTTCTCAGTTTCAGTCTGTGTTGTTCTATTTTTCTCTTATCTCTGACTCATTACATCGTATAAAGATAGCCCCCTGCAAACACAAGCGTGCTCGGTGTGTAGGACGTAATGAGTATGCTATGTGACGGCTTGATTAAGGAAGCCCGTGTTTTCTTGCCTGGTTTATGTACAATTCAGGAACCACACTAACCAAGTTTGACTTTTTTGCAGTGTGTGAGTCCGTAAATGGGCACGCACGTGCTCTATGCATGTCTGTAACAATACAGAAAAAACACTTCTTTCTCCCTCTGCGTCCTCACTTCCTTGCCCTTTCTCTCTCTTTCATCTTTTGCAGTTAACAATATGCCAGTGTCAAGCCATTTGCCAACCTCACATCACACCTCTGTCTTATATCACAGATCCCATCTGACTCTCCAACCTTCTTTAAACCACCTTATGAATATCAAAGTCACCAACATACTCTATGTTTGAGAAAGGACATTCAGCTGCCCTGTTCAGCGATTGGCTTTGCCCAGTCCATCTCAATCTACCCAGAATATCAGTGTTTACCTGGGCTTTAGACTATGTGCATGCTCGCTTCTGCATATGAACAGAATATGTGGCTCTTTTTTATCATCGGGGCCAGTGCCTATCAATTTACTCCTCTATTCTCACTTCCCAACCATAACAGAAGCCTATAAATTGCTCTAGGGAACTATTCTTGACCCCCTCCCTCCCCACTCATGTTTTCTGCTTTTCCAGACACCTTCACTTAAATCATTGTCTCACCCTCTTTGACACCTGTGTCTCTGTGGCACAACTTAAACATCCTTGAAGAAGTAAGCACAAAACAGCTGTGATAGCCTTCATATAGGCCCACCTGGTCTCACAGGGAGGCATATGAAGAGCAGAACATTATAGCGGCATACCGCCTGTCATGTTCATGAGTCGTTTCTACGTCATGCAGCAAAACTATGGTAACATCCACAGTTGGGATTAGACAACAAAACTACTCAGGTTTAGGAAGAGTATCATGGTTGAGCTTGAAATAAATACATAAACTAAAAATACTAGAAGTGTCAAAGTTAATAACGCATTAATGCAAATTAACACCACAAATTTCTTTAGCGCATTAACAAAATGGATTTTTCAGGGGTTGTAGCTCAATTTTAAAGCTAGAGTGAAGATACTGGTATCATATGAAACTAGTCCAATTGGTACCAACCATGTTATACTAGCTTGTCATGAATGAGGTAAAATAATGCTTTGAACTTGTGCTAAAATTTGGTGATGAAAAACTGTTATGGGCCTTTTTAAAGGGGTGAAAACAGGTTTTATGTGTAACCACGAGTCTTCCCTTTTCTACAGGTGTGCGATTAATTTGTGATTAAATATTTAATCAATTGACAGCCTTAAACTATGGAAACAGCATAATATAAGTACAGAAATACGTCCCAGAGTCACTAAACATGTGACAAATGTTACTACCATAGCGCTCAGAGCTTAACACCACTCCCGAACTCTGGTCTCTTGGCTGAAAGTCATGTGTTTGTTGAACCCATCCACCTCCCTTCCCATTCGCCATAAGCAGTCTTTCTCACTGTTTATTTACTAGCTTTTAGCGTAGCATAGTGACACAGACGCATTGACATTACAGTCAATACAGACTACATGGTAGGGATGCACTGATACCAGTACCGGATTGGATTTTGGTATCGGCCAATAACCAAAACCCCAGTATTGCTATCAGTATTGGGACTTAAAATGTCAGATCAGTGTATCCCTACTACATGGCGTACAAATGACACGCAAAAGCAAGAATGCCGTTCTTATTGCACACTAAATGCTTTGAGCATTATCATGGCATTCATATACCTTTTTCTGCAAACGGGCTGTATAGGCATACATACACATCCAGTGACTTTACTTCAGTAGCCCTGCAGATGATAGCGGTCTAAATATCACTAGAGGTGGTTGAATGCCGGGAATTACATTATTAGGTAGTTTTAATGAATATTTGACGATACTGTAAAATAACGCGGGGCAGGACAAAACTCTGAGAATGAGAGGAGAGGGAGAATAGCTCTGCAGTAAATGAACAGGATGAAGATGTGAGACAGGCTATTGAGGCTGGCTAGCAACCATCATTTGTTTTTCCCGGTGTAGAGATTATCTGGTTGAGTGATAGAGGTGGCCTTGATCAGCCTTCTCCCTGCATACAGCCGTAAATCAGATGTCACGCTGCCGCAAAACCATCAACCCTTCACTGGCGTGGGACGCACATATTTACCATGGTAAATGGCACCCCTACTCAGTAAACACTCCTGTTTTTCACCGACCGTCAGCATGCAGGAATGTATGATGCATCGTTCGCTGTACATTCTCTGTAATTGCTCACCGGACGATATCTGGGAAAAACTGACAAGGAGTAGTTCGTTGAGTGAAATGTCCGGGGGGCAAAGGTGCGTTTGAAAAGTTGTTTCTTTTTTTTCTATTTCCTTTTCTTTCCTCTTTTGATTATAGCTCGCCCTCATTAAGCTGCCAGCGTTTGAATTGTACAAATCTATCAAGTCAATCAGAATTAGCTGCAGGTCTTATTTTGTAAAAAGGAGTAAAGGCCTGTCATGATGGAGAGAATGAATCAGTTCACTGAGCAGAGAATGGACCTCGAAAGCTGATTGCAAGGATGGAGGGGAGAGGGAAATATGTTCTCCCATTAATTAATCTAATAGTTTTCATGGGACAAAGAGTGCATATCTCTGCTGCCTGCATAATGAGAGCCTGAAACAAAGTCATTCACTGCATCCCATTTAAAATGATGTGAGTGTGGGCTAAAGACCAGGAGAAGAGGCAGAATACAAAGCTGGAAAATCAAAAGGCTTTTCTATACCCGTCCAGCTTGATGCTGTTTATATAATGTAATGTCCATTAAATACTTTTCATGCTAAATCCCTAAAATGGGCTGTTTTGGCTGTATTAAATGTAGATATTTATATTTTACAAAGTTCAAGTCATTAATCAGTTATGAGTACTTCATATTGAAAATCAACAAATTAATTTACCGCTGTTTTGATTGGTTGGAATAGCAGCGAGAGAATGGTACCAGGATTTGATTGGAGAATAGGGGTGATATCACAGCTCACTGGTGCAAAACGCTTTGGGAAACAGCCTAGATCTTATTGAATTTTAATTCAATGGATCTGTGATGCGTGTGATACGGGGGGAATGGGAGCAGGAGGCCCTCTGGGCATCGTAATTTACCTTTCCCGCTTTTCCAGAGATTTCATATGATATCAATTTCATCTTAGGTATTTTATTTCACACCCACTACTACACACACATTGTATGTGTGTAGTTTTCCCTTTCTGAGGACCATTTCTCGAGCTCTTGTGTGGAGTTGTATTTTGTGTATTTACTAAATTAGAAAGGACGGCCAATTAATGCTTGGCGAAAAGCTAAAGGATGTGCAATATTTGATCATAATACTTCATTCAGCTTTTTTTGCACATTCACATACAGCAGGTACACTGTCCTTAAGTAGGCTCTTGGATCGAGAGAGGTGATTATATCACCCACACATGATGTGGTATTTTGTATAAGTGGACTTAATGTTGATTTGATGGGTAGAATTGCAGTGTAGATGATGGGAGGTTTTTAGCCAATTATGCTATTAAATATGTTGACTTTTGATATCTGGAGTTCACCTTTGCTTTCTACATTGCAAAGAAGAAATTGTCTAGAAAGGGGAACACATTCAGTAACCCAGTGATATTTCATTACAGTTACTAATAAAGTTGATTTATCTATATGAGGCTTTTAAAAGCATCACTTACTAATCTGAAAATGCTAAAATAATGGAAGTTATGCCTAAAGGTATAATATGTAAGAATTAAAGAAAAACAAGTATGGACTGATGGAGTTGTTATTGTTTTGATTTACACATCGGAGGTGTAACCCCCGGCCAATAAGAGTGCGCAGGGTGTGCAGCCCGTTCAAGTGGTAAAATATCGCTGCTTTGTCGCGCCCCTCGGCATCCCCCCTTTAACGCCGTTAGATTCAAAGTGTCTATTTCACGGATGGGAACGGGTTGTGTTATGTGCATGTGCTCCAGTTATCCCCGACTCTTCTCTGTGCTGTGAGTGAATCTATGACTCGTGTGTCTGTAATTTGACGAGAACAGCACTGAGCCACAGCCAGCAGACAGGAAGCTTGCATTTCTCTGATACACTGCTTTGTTCTCACTAACGCCGTTCCCTCTCTTCAGTCACTTTATAGCTCGCTCGAGCACCACTTCTCTCTCCTTCTCGGCTCGTCAAGCTGTGGAGGTGTTGCCAACTTTGAGTGCTGTGTGTTTACAAACAGCAAATTATACAGCACGTTTAGATATGAACAAATGACAAGTTTAAAAAGACAGGTTAAAGGTGCTAAATGCATGATTGGGAGCATTTCTATTGTCTCCGCACAGCTTTCAACATGGTGACAGCTGAGCCGGCAGCCCCAGCTAACAGTGCTAACAAAAACAATAGCAAAAGTGTAGGCAGAGATAACAGTGTTTACCTGAGAGGCAAACGGAGGGTGGGCGCTATGCTTCTGCAACAGAGCCGTCGGTCAGGACAGTGTTATCAGCTGTAACCGCAATATGAGAGCAGTGCAGGGTGGCGACCATGAGCTAGCCAGTCGGGCACAGAGGAGCTCTGATTACAACACACAGTTGAACACAGTTACATGGCTAATAGTTGTTTTCTGCTATAGTAATGCTGTGGATATAGTATAGAGAACCTTTAAGGTAGCAGGAAGAAGTTGGTGAATAAGGGTCGTAACCCAGAAGGCTCGCTAACCCTCAGTCATCACCCTCACACCGTTTTCACAATGCTGTCATGAACCAGTACAGGTCTTATCCTCCTCTCAGAGCAGACCGAAAGTGACATCAATAGATAATGGGCTCAGACACGCTCACTAGTACTATCAGGACCTAAAATCATTACATCAGGTTTATCAGAATTTAACTGGAAAAAAATGACACTTGATGCTTTTTTTAAACCTGAAAAAGGGGTTTTGTCAAAGAGTATCAATCTGCTTTCTGTCATTTATGTCAACAGAGAGAAATAACCGTGTGTCATTTGCATGACAATGACAACTGATGCTGACTATGAATAGTTTGCTGCAGGGGCAGCATACAAATGGACAGGCAAATAGGTCTAAGAGAACCTTTCAAAACCCCACTGGACAAACTCACACTGGAAAAACTCATAAATTACCACATCCAAAATAGAACCACTGAACCATAAATGCAACTCACAGTTCAAGATATTTAAGCAGAATATAGTGATTAACAGTATCAAATGTAGCACGAAGGTGTAAAGGAACAAAAACCGAGGACTTTTCATCATCAGCGGCTGAAAGCAGTTCATTCAACACTTTGATCAATAACGTCGTAAAAGTTGGCTTTAACGGAGCCACTAATTAATGGGAAATGGAAGACAGATGAGATATTTGGACTAAATCAAATACCTCATTGAGAAATGTTGTGGGTAGAGTTTCCTCCTAGAAATGACCTTTCTGAGAGAGGATTAGAAGAGTAAACCAGCAGTAGCACTTACTGTGTTGTTGGAGGAGGTGAAGGACTGCACTGCAACCATATTAAGAAAATAGCTTTAAAAATCTTCACTGGCAGACTGCTGTGCTCAAGGTTTAAAGTATTTCAACTTTGACCTTGGTTGCTGCTGACCTTTCAAAGCGCAACCAATGAGATAACAGCTGCATGTGACACAGCCAGAAGCAACATGCAAGAAAAGCTCATCCTCTGTGCTTCAGAGTTCCCCGAACAGTCAGATGGGGGGGCACCAGTATTGTGAACAGTCATATAGTTGACGAACTTAGATAAATCCAAAGCTAAAGTTTAGCTGCCTTGTGCACTTTGTGGTGACGTAATATCTGCGATGCGCTTTGCCTCTGCAAGTGTTTGCACTGTGCTCTGTGCCCTGCCTCACGGTGAGAGCAAATTCCTTATCATCTTGAAGGCAGCTTGAGAAGTAATTAGTTGATTGAAGCTTTAAGAAAGCAGCATACTAACACAGTCATCATGTGAAATACAGTTGTTTCTCAGAGAGAGAGATTATTTTTATAGTGCAGAAATTGTGATTGATGCACAGTAGGGCCGACTGTATGTTGGGTCCTAGGGTAGCCTAACAGACAGTAATAATGTTATTGTCTATTGTCTCTAGAAAATAAAAAATAGCCATTGGTCGACTTTAAACAATAGGCTAAACTGAAAAAATATGGGTTGCTCCTGGATTTCTCTTTGCAGGAAGCAGCAGCACTAATGCTGCAGGTGATCTGCTGAACTGGAGAAGGAGTTTAGGTTATTTAGGTTATTTAATCTCATTCTGCAGAGCAACCATATGTGCAGAGAGATTTAATGTAACTGACTCTGTACAGGTGTACACACACAATCATTTGGCCACTTTTGTGCTGTTTGCTTTATGGATACAAGACGGGTGACTAAGCATTTGTATTGTACTTAGATTGTTGTGGCTTATGTTCAGTTTCACTGAAACTATGGACACAGAATGAACATTTGCTGTCATCTAACAAAAAATATGTGGGACAACTGTTTTACCCGTTACATCAACAGATAGGGTTAGCCGTGATGGAGGCAAATTTCCAGCCTGAATCATTGCGTATGTCTGCCGCTGACTGGGAGTGATCAGTGGTGACATTTGGGGAAAGAACTATGGTTTGGTCAGTAAATGGGACCCCACAGGACAATGACAGTTTCATTTAATAATGCTAGAGAGGGACTGAGCTCTCGCAGCCCAGACTTCTGCAATTACATCTATTTACTTAACATTTCCAAGAAGTTTGGTTTACAGCTTGAGGATTTTTCATCACTGCTCTGCCTCTGACAAGAGCGTTCCCAGGCACAGATGTTATCCAGGGCAGGGAGGAAAGGTACCATTTGGTCTAAAATAGAAGAACAATACATGACCCACTATGTTAACAGTTTTAGTTTAGATCTGCCTCTCAGTTGCAGAGGAGATGTTACACCAAACTACACTGTGCCACCATTTGGGTCAGATGAAGGCTGTAGTGTCAAAAGAAATAAACTTATAAGTGTATTAACCACAAACTCCTGTGAAAA
Source organism: Pterois miles (assembly GCA_947000775.1). Taxonomy (NCBI): domain Eukaryota; kingdom Metazoa; phylum Chordata; class Actinopteri; order Perciformes; family Scorpaenidae; genus Pterois; species Pterois miles. The sequence goes on along the minus strand of CAMQGK010000514.1, from coordinate 5,866,309 downwards.
TAGAGACTTGGTAGCCGAATGGATTACAGGCTTGGGTATGCTGTATATCCACAATGTCCCGGGTTCGATTCCAGCATTGGGACCTTTGTTGCATATATTACTCTGCTGTCTCTCCCCTTGTACCTAGTCTGCCTCTGCACTGTCAGCTATTACATAAATGCGAAAAATGCCCCAAAATGTATTTCTAAGTTTCACAGTCCCACTGCACTGTTATCTGTTGTTACAAAGAGGGGCGTTTACATCATAATAATGTGTTTACCTATTGTTTTGGCAGCCAGGGTCTCATCAGACTTCAGACTTTAATGGATTCATTAAAATATTTTTAAAAGTTGTTTCTTAATTGTTTTACACAGGTAGTACCTTCTGACTGAGAGTTAATTACACCATAAGTTTGAGAAATTGTCTTTGTTCTCTGCAGTACGTTCTCAAGAGCAAGCAGGGTTTTTCTTTTCTTTTTTTTTTTAAGGGAGATAAACTTGAAATGGTCAGGAGTGTGTTGCTGGAGTACTGGATCATAGTGTTTGTATATGAGACTTTTGCATTGAAGATTATGTGTGAGAAATAATCCATGAAGATGGTGTTAATGAAGAAATTTCCATAATGCTGCTATATTCAATCTTCTTTGGTCCCAAACAAAGCTTGCAATTAAAAAGGTGTAATGTGCTTACTCATCTTGTTACCATCTTTGCACTAATTGAAAGCATCTCCATTGCGCTTTTACTAATTATTTAAAAAGATATTTATAAAATATTTATACATTACTTCAGATAGAAACATCATTGCATTTCTTCTCTGCATCATGCTGTATTTGTTTAACAGAATACACAAAATAATTATAGTGTTCATTTACATGCTCACACAGTCAGCATTTTTTTTCTTTTGCCAGCTGTCCTATCTACATTTGGCAGATCCAACTGTGTTACCCTTTGTCTGGATTATGTATTTAATTTCTTCATATTTGTCTAATGTTATAGTTTATACCGCCTTTACAAAATGTTCCACTCTGCTGACAGTAGTCTTGTTGGACCACTTCACAAGATCGTGGTAGAATACAAAAGTAAAGGCTGTTGGGCTACAAATTTATGCTCAATAACATTTACATTCTTTGTAAGTCCAGTTGTTGTGTGGTTTAGGTCAATCCCCGGGTCGATGCAATGTTTGCTGGGGTGGCTTGTGATTGTGGAGGAGAGGATGTATACTGTGGTCATGTTTGGTTCCTCATCACTGCAACCTAAACGCTGTATTCCTTCCCACTGAGAAACCATGACAAACCCCCTTATTTCAGTTGAAAGTGGAGAAAATACACTGAGAGATTTATCTTGTCTCTGACTGTGCTTCTATGTTTAGTAGTAGCTTCATATGGACACACGGTACAGAAGCTCTCAGTGCTCTGGACAGTGCTCAAAGGGACTTGGGCCCAGAGGCTTTACTGAAGAGGGATGACAAACCTAAGGTGGCAAGTTGAAAGTCAATCCATCAGTTTGAATGAATCTCCAGTAGCATTTATGTGGACAGGGGAGATAAAATAGGGGGGAAAAAAGCCTTATTGCAACATTGAGAGGGCAGTTCGAGGGAGAACTGCACATCCAAGCATTAAACCTCAACATAGCAACAGGGATTTGCCACAACACCTTATGAGAAACACTGCCTCTTGGATATATTGCTCTCTATAATTTGTAAAGGCCAGGGCACACCAGCATTTAAAACGTTGACATTTTGCAGCAAAATTCATTCCCACTGAGTCATAGTGAGTAGTGGAGTCGTTCAACTTTGATGAACTTTGACCCACAAAGTCGCACTCATACCAGTAGCAAGCTGCCTTAACAATGTTGACCTTTTTGAGTCCAAAATGGAGAGAGCTGTTGTTGTGTCTCAACTGTGTGGCTCCATCCCCTTTTATTTACCTCTTCTCTGATGGAATATAAATGCTCAAATAAAACATGTATTTGAGTGCTTTTTATTATGCAAACATGTCTTCTTGCTTCCCTCACTCGCGTCCTCGCTCCTCCCGGTGAGGATATGAGAGAGAAACTCAAGGATGGAGGAAGTGAAGCTTCCTTGGTCCCAGTCTAAAGAGATGCCAGTTACCCATGACACGCTGCACAGCTCTATCACCTGTCAAACTGACTGGAAACAATGTCCACAGAGCCCTTTATTTAAGAACAATTTTAAAACCTTAAAGTATCTTTCATGGATGGATGGATGGATGAACACCTTGTGAGTGTCTGTGTGTGTGTGGACAGATTGTGTCACCGCAATAGCATCACAACACTGTAAGATGCAGTCAGGTGTGTAGTTTAGATCAAAATAAAGGGCGAGTTCAAAGATGGGTGTGGTCAGAGCAAGGCCACCAGAAGTAGAGGGTAGGAAGTAGAGAGAAGATAAGATAAGATGAACCTTTATTAATCCCCAGAGGGAAATTCGGGAGAGAAGGGGCCTTTGGACCCCCATTTTATGCTCCTGGTGTCACGGCTGGTGTGATCCCATCACAAGATGATCTTTTTTTTTTATCTCTATATATTTTCTCAAACAAAATGCCTCAAACAGGTCAGAACAAAGGCCCTGACACGCCAGGCTGACGGTCACCACTGACCGATGTCGGGCCATCGGTGAACATCTGTGGCCATAGTTTTTGCAGCATGTTGCGCATCGTTGGCTCTGGTCGGCTCTTGTTAGATATTTTTAGGTGATTGAACACGAATAGCTGGCGGAGCCTGTCGGTGAGAAAAATCACTCTGATTGGCTGTTCAGCTTAAACAAATCAGTGCACAAGAAGAGAAACGTAAGTGAGGAATGCAAGCAAACAAGTAAAGTCAAGGGGACACAGATGATTTCATCTGATCATTATAATACACAGATATTTTCACAACATGGTCGTCTGGAATGAAGCTAAGTGGTGAGTGAGAGTGGAGTGAAAATGGTCGGCAAACAGCTTTGTTTCATCTATATATCATAATGTCTTGTATATCCACCGTGTTCAATCTTCTGGTTTCCCTTGTTGAATGACAAACAGAATACAGTGACCTGCTGGGATGGAGAGTTATTTCATCATGCAGGCGCAGAACATGTGGTTGTTGGCCATTGTCTGTAGTCGTTGAGATGTGTTCAAGTGCAATAGCAACGTGAGGGGACCCAACATGCTTTGTCTGCCTTTGTCGCCGCTAGTTCTTTGATGTTAGCTTGGTGTGTTTGGGCCTTAAGAGCATAGAAAACATAAAGAGGAGCTATAGTGAGCAACTTACCAGCTACAGTAGTTAAACAACTAGCCCAGATCCACAGATTTGTTTTGTTTTGTCATTTTCTGATGTGATTTGGCCATAATACATCGTACAAATGACATGCACTGATATTTGTTTTGTCTTGTCAGTTTCCCATTCTTACTGTTTCCTGCTATCGGATATTGGGCCGACATTGGCTCAAATAGCTGGATTGGTATGGTTGACAATGGGGCCAATCTATTCAGTTAAACTCTGTGTCTACGTCTGATTTCATGTGCGCATATTACAGAGATATGTATTTACACTCACTATGGCAAAAAGTTCATGGCTGAAGCATCATGCATTCAACCAATCAAAAAGAAGGGGCAATTCAAACATGCAGTTTACTTTGCTGGATGCATTGCAGAGATGCCAGAAACTTGTCAGTGACTGTGAGAAAGTGACAAACTTTTACAAAGTTGGGAGTGCATAGTGTTTAAGTCAAGTTCGATGTTTAAACACTGGCATCGGAAATGCACTCTGTATCGTCTGAAATCCTGCCAAAACCCAGGTATCTGTATCGTATGGGGACTGAAGAAGTGGGATTGGTGTATCCCTATTTAGTTTGTGTTTTGAAGAGTATTGTTGCTGCGAGGTATAGCTTGGTACCATAGTAATCTGAGATTTACTCCTTGGGCTATATCTTGCTCATCCGTCCATCGATTTCCATTCATGCTTATCCTTTTCATGCTCGTCCTAAACTGGCGGACACTGGTCGATAAGCAGGGAACACCCTGCAGAGCACCTGGAGAAAACCTGAGGAGAACATACCCTATTCCAGAGAGGAAAGACTATAACCTTTCATTCAAGTATCAGTTGGATCAATGATCACAAGAAGTGATCTTAATCTTGGCAGAGAAAATGCACTTTAAATCCACAGCTGTTTGAGCTAATGTCAGTCAAACAAAGCGGCAAGGAAGCTCTGTTTGTTCTTCGTCTACGTACACTCTTTATTTATCTGTGCCATTTCCTGTGTCGCGTTCAGGCCTGTCGCATGGCTTGCATATTCCAAACACAGCCTTCACTTGATAATCTAGGCAGGTGTGTGCTGATCCTTTGGTAAACCAGGAGGTAATTACACTATTTGCCGTATCGACAGACTAACCGACAGTGATTTCACACATGCAGTACTGGAAAAACGGAGAAAGCCACATTATCCCAGGCTAACCATGGGAGTCTCCAAGGGGGGAGATCAGCAGAGAAGGAAAGGGTGAAAGCGCTATAAAGAGAGCTGGAGAAAAGACCAAGAAAGGAAGTTGGAGTGTGGCACAGTGAGCCACTGGAAAGCGGAAGAGTGTGGGAGAAAGAAAACGAGTGAGTGAGAGGTAATGAATAGCAAATCAGCTCCTTTATAAAACTCCTGCTTTCAGTGTTCAATCAGAGCAGCCCGGATTGGCAATTTTCCTCCGGCACAATAGAGCAGGCCCAGGAGGACCCTGGCCTCGGTTCACACAGGGAGAGAGAGAAAACGAGAGACCTTGCCAGTATGCAACCTCACCAACCCAGCGTTCTGTCAAGTTTGGCAAAAACAGTGCGGACAACAGGAGGTACTCAGTAGTGACTTGCTCTTTGACTCCTCTTTTTTTTTCCACTTGCATTCCCTCTCTTCAGCGATATATGAGGCAATGAGAGCGAGTCTGTAAAGGAGCAGCAGCCCTCTCCTCGCTGCTCTCATTAGCATAGAGGAACTCCCTGTTTCCTCCCGTGATAGGAAATAGCCTGAGGGGTGGAGAGAGAGGGAGGAAGAGGAGAGAAAATGACTGACAGTGTGTTCACACCGTGTACTCTGCTGGGTCAAAGCCATGCCATTATTTGCATTTTTAACTGCCTGGGTGATTCACCTGTGCATGTGGCCACACATCTCCTATATTTAGAATATTCTGCTTGAAATAAATGGACATTCGTTCATGGTCGGTGCAACTCCACTGAGGATGAGGACTACAATAATGATAATACCTGTTCCTTTACCTTTCCTTCCTTTTCCTTTTCCCCATATTGCTAAAATGATATAGAAACCATATATGTACAGTATATATTAGGGCTGTCAATTAAAATAGTTAATCATGATTAATTGCAAATTAACACACACCTCATCAGTTCACAACACAAAACAATGACAAATATTGCCCCGAAACCATCACGTGCTACATAAAAATATGCTCAAAAATCATGGTAAACTGCAGCCCAACAGGCAACAACAGTCTGTGTGTCAGTGTGCTGATTGACTATGACTCGCCCTAAACTGCATGTGATTACCATAAAGTGGGCATGTCTGTAAAGGGGAGACTGGTGGGGACCCATAAAACCCATTTTCATTAACATATCTTAGGGTCAAAGGTCAGGGGACCCATTTGAAGGCCTTAGCATGGCATGGTTGGTGCAAATGGATTTTTTAGGTTTACTAGTTTCATTATGATGCCACTATCTTCATTCATAAAAAGTCACATTAGTGGCATTATAACAAATTTGCAATAACACCTTATTATTTTGTAACTTTGACAGCCCTAATGTATACATATCGTTTCCATCACGAGATACAGTAGGCTCAGACTTTTTATGAAATAAAGATATGAAATAAACTATATCATGATAGATATCGTTCTCGAGATGTATATCGTCATCAAGATATAAAATGACTTCTATCGAGATAGAATATTTTGGCCATATCGCCCAGCCCTGTTCATTATTTGTTTTTAACCCAGACAGAGATGGAGTCAGGTGACTGTTCACTGTAATGTTTTGTAGTTTATCTCTAGATTGAGCGACCCATTGAGAGCAGCTCATATCTCTTTTTAAGATAATTGCTATTGCATGACATGCCAAATGAAATTGGAATAGAGTCGCTCATTAAAAGTGAGCCGAGCATAAAAGAAAAAAGTCACTCATAACTAATTTAGTACAGCCTAATAAGACACTTGATCATAGCTGCTTGAGCATTTATGCTATTAATTTTGCCAGGCATAATTTTCAGTCCTTTTAAACTGTGGCGGTTACATAAAAGAGGAGAAACAAAAACGTCCTAATTGCTTCTATAAATTGAGATGAAGTGCTGCACAGCAGGCCAAACCGTTGAATTGCTTTGTTCGCTCAGCGCAACCTGAAATCAAAAACAAACACGCACATGCTCACATGCACACACTCAGATTAGATGACTTCCAAATACTGTCTTTCACCTACATAAAGCCGATTTCACACTTATCTCCAGGCACGTTGCGCGCTTTGTATGGCAAGCGAGCATTAGAGGCGGCTCTCGGGAGAAATAATTACTCTGGACAGTCGTGGGGCTGAATCCAGATGGACTTGGCAGAGCCATGCGGAAACCTGCTGCCAGAGTACACAACTCATACCTTCCTTGCAGCACTCATTGCTAGGCCACCCAGCACCTAAAACAGCAACATTTCCTCCAGCATTAAGTCTCCTCTAGCTGGCCAGCAATCTAGTGAGAAAGCTCAGCACACAAAAGCTAATGCTGGCATGGGCACAGTACTGGAAAAGCCCAACTAAAAAATAGAGCAAGTTGAAGTAAAGAAGGAAAGGAATGCAGCAGGGGTAATCAAACATCGTAGCTGTTATTGTGCTATAACTGTTACGGATGTCCCTTTCGATGAATTCCCTCTCTGTATTTTAGTCTGACATTGCCTGAAAAGTGCATATTTACCATGCATGTTTATGTGAGTTAGTGTGACATTTAAGACGTGCCTCTGCTTTTAGTGTTTTTTCAAGATTTTTTCTTAGAAACTAGGTTCCCTGGCTGTGTGTCTTATTTGATGTTGTACATCACACCAGACCAGGCTTTTATTCTATTACAGAGCACTCAAAGACAGAAGGAGCACATCTGTGTTTTGTAGTTTTTCCTTGTTGGTTCTGTGGTGATGCCTATCTTGTTCTGTACTGTAGGTAGGGGAAGCTCTTGTCTTCTAATTCGGCACGACATGATTAAGGACAGAGTTGCAGAGTTTGTTATGCCTCCGTCACAGCCGTGGCCAGAGGCATTATGTTTTGGGTTGTCCGCACGTCTGTTCGGACCGTTCTGGCGAACACATTATTTCAGGAACAACTGGAGGGCATTTCTTCAACTACGGCACAAGCGTCCACTAATGGTAGAATGAGTAGGTAATTTAAAACTTACAATCACAAACAGCAGATACTATTTCTATTAAATATAGTGGATGGATTTTTAAATTTGTTCAGGGAGAGACTGGAAGGGAATCAGAGGAATTGCAACTCCCGGATAACAGCAGAGAAAGGGGAGGAAGTCAAATAAAAATAATACTAATAAAAATCATTTTATAAGATCATTTACATTACATATAGTATCACATTTATATAGTTTCTAGTAGATTATCAGTGTGTTTTCTTGTCAGGTTCGCTTGTGGCACAAAGAGAAAATAGATCAAACGACTAAACTATCTCTGAGGACTGCAAGCTGATCGTGTCCCGTGTGAACAACCCAATTAATTTACATGAGCCCGAAAGGACGCGAGCAGCCCCGTTCAGAAGGATGAACTGATTTCGATGGTCGGAGGTTAAGGTCACTGTGAGCTTATGTCCGTCCCTGTTCTACACATGGAGCGCCTTGAGCGAATTTCTGTTAATTTGCACAAATGTCCACTTGGATTCAAGGATGAACTGATTAGATTTTGAAAGTCAAAGATCACTGTGACCTCGCAAAACACGTTTTTGGCCCATAACTCGAGAATTCATATGATAATTATGATAGTTTTACACAAATATCTAATACAATAAAATGATGAAGAGATGACATTTTGGACAGACATGGATGTGAACTGCAACTTGACTGGTTGGTGGAGGCATACAGCCATGAGGTTGTAATTCTACTTTGGTATCATCAGTACACTAATCGGAGTGTTTTCACCAGATATGTATTTACTACCATGTGATTTTTGTTGTTGTTGCTTATTTCATCTGTTTGTTGTCTCCAATCATATAATGGACAAAACAGGTGAAAGGGAGCATTTCAGCATCACGCAACAACATCACAGTTCTTTTGAATTTCACTCATATAAATGAGTATACTTATTGATTTTTGACTGAAATGATCTACTATGCAAAGCTGTTTTTTAGGCTTCAATAGGACATCCAGGTTGATATTTACTGATATCAAAATATTCAATAACTTGTGATCATGGTGTAAGTTTTGTTGCAGAGAGGGTTAAATTTAGAGATTAATGTTCAGGGGAACTAGCTGAACGCTACGATGCATTTCTTCGGCTGTGGGGAAGTGAGGTTACTAATGATGCTGTGAACTCTCTACTCGTTATGAATTCCCTGTAAAGACAAGAGCGGGAACTCGGGGACGAACGGCAACAAAAGGGTACAGTAGATGTGTCAGGGATGAGACGTTTGGAGGACAGCTTTTGTCAGATTTCCCAGGCAGTGATGCTTAAAGCAGCACAGAGTTTGTGGGGTTTCGATAAGAATACATAATCAGGCTCGGCATATTCATTTTTTAGTTTTAAGTGACCGACATTTCAAATAAGTAAAGTATAGGAAGGCTGAATGTATAATTTAGATTATGTCACACTGATATTCAGAGTATGAATAAGACGGATTAGACTACACCACACAAAAATGTCTATATTGCGTCTGCAACTATGGCTGTCCATTAATTTTTTTTTAATGTATATTCTATAAAAAGTGAAATATACCTAAGGTAACACGTTTAAAAGGGATGGGAATCACCAGAGGTCCTGTAATATATTATCACGATACTTAAGTCATGATATGATCTTATTTAAATATGTGATATGCTGAGTATTGCAATGAGATACTTTGCGATATAGAGCGATATATTATTAACTTTGTTGTTAAAGTTATTGGAAGTATTGCACCACAAAATTTTGCCATACTATGTGTGTATTGATTTTTTTCTCCCATCCTTAGTGTTCACGTCTTTTTTTCGACCAACAGTCTAAAAATCTGAAATCTTTAATAATTTAAGCAAGAGAAAAGAGTCAAATTCTCACTTTAATTGCCTCAAACGATTAACCAATCATCAACATATTTGCTCATTCATTTTTGTTAATTTCTTAAATTTCTTTCTATAATTTTTTTTTGATTAGTGAACTGTCTATTTACTCCTCACCACTTTTATTTAGCTTTGAAAACTCTATCTTGTTAAAAAAAAAAAAAAACTAAACTCTAACATTGCCTACAGTGTTTGTAGTTTTTCGTATGTCTTCTTACTGCTCATCAACTGGTGGCACCGGAGCTTTGTTTCCTTTATGCGCAGTGCGTCCTCTTTTATGCGGTGACCACATGTTTTGGCCACATGCAGTTGCCCTCTTTCTACTATCAGCGGGGCCCATGAGGGTCCCTGCAGGATGGTCTCACAGATGGACTCAGTGGGGATCCGTCGCCAGCCTGGCCGACACTCCGGCCTCCCGTCTCATCGAGCTCCTCGCAGACTGGCAGCACATCACAAAATCACATCAGGACGATTCCAGATTTATCCATTAGCAATGAAAATGATTTAATTGCCTTTGCCTTACATTTGCTCTGAATTTGTGCTTTTCAGGCTAATTAACATTCAGAGTTTGTTACCATTCGTCCATTCCAGTTACGCATTAATAATTTAAGCTACATAATAAAAGATGGTATCATTGCGCTCTCATCCATCTCGAAGTAAGCACACCATTTATTCAAGTTAGTCAAGTTAGATTTCATTATTATAGTTAGGATATATTAATTTTACAAAATAAAGGCCACAGCAAAGACTTTTTTGCCCTCCAATGAGGTTTGTATAGTGAATTATTAAGCCCTCCTGGTTTTGTATAACACTGTGGCACTGAAAAATTAAAAAGATAAAAGATTAGAAAAATAGAAAATATATTAAACTTCCATCGCTTGTGTGGTGATAATAACCGAGGGATCCAGTTCCATCTCAAACAGACTGTTTGAAGATCAAAGCCGTGACGTTATCTCCAAACTGAGCTGAAAGCGTCCAGAAAGAGGGCAGGCGAAGCCAAGCCTGTCTCTACATGCTCCATAGCTCGAGCTGGACGTCACAAAACCAGCCGAATAAATATATGGAAAATAACTCTTCACTACATCTATGGAAGCTCGAAATGGTCCATAAAATGGTGGCATTTCCTGCAGAAAAACAGAACAGTTTTCCTTTATGCTAATAGAGCGATTATAAAGAGACTTCATCACATTAATTGGACATTAACGTTAGCTTTAGCAGTTAAAGTGCAGAGCTGTCAACTGTATCGTTAGCGGCCATCAGTCTGATATTAACATAACTGCCCGACGCAGCTGTTATAATCAGTCAAATGCCACTTTTGAATGAAAATATTATTCATTAATGTCAGTAATGTGACATCTTAATGTGATGTAATAAAATAATAAAAATTGTATAAATGTGAGCTATATTATACATATTTTCTGTTATATTTTATCCACACTAAAAACTGACCCAGTGTGGGGTCTATATACCCCACAGACACATTACTGGGTTCATTTCACCCAGTACCAATGGGCTGCTTTGGCTCTCCTTAAAATCCTTAGCGCATTGTTTGGCTGCAGGGCAGAGATTTTCTTAAGTAACTGTAGCTGCCGTTCAGCTAATTGTTGCATTTAAGAATCAAAGTGAGTGTTTTCCTGAAGGACCTGAAATAGTTTGGTGTTTTTAAGGAGGGCTCACTGTGTGTTCTTTAGGCATGGGGTCAGTTTGTATTGTATATTGATGATTGACAGGATGATCAACGATTGTTTATCGCTACGCCGATATTAAGGAGATTTTAACTAACTTACTATCAGAACTATTATTAAAGTATTCTGTGGACTCTGTGTGCATTTCGAGATGTTCCTGGTGGAGCAGCATGTCTGCCCACTGAGCCCTGAGTGGATTTTAAATCCTTAATTGCCGATCTCAAGTAACCACGATTGGACGATATAAAAATAGAAACAATGGCCCAACCCAGCTCTCCGTTCCTCAGAGCTTATGTCTCTATTGTGATTAAACAGTTGTTGCCATACGCTGTGCACCTCTTCCGTGCTTCATTAGCAATCCAATTTATTGCATGTTTGCGGTGAAAAAGCACTCTCGAGATTAATTTTGTGAAGTGTTGTGAAACCTTAATCATTTATTTATTTTCAGGGCCAGAGGCTCAGAATATTCATCAGTGTTTTGATGTATAGGTATATTAATTTACTTCCATTTTAATTGTTGGGGGGGGGGCGTTTATGGATATTTGGTGCAATTAGTACTCCATGCAGTGTTAATGAAATATTTCACTAAATTACGGAGGATGGATCATGTTTTAATTATCTCTAAATTTATCCTAACTATGCTGAGAAAAATGTGTTGTGAGTTATGGCCATATTCAGTTCATTATTCAGAAAACTTAGTCCACAAGTGGTGAATGAGGACTCGTCTATTTGTCCTTCCTCTTGTCTGCAAACACCGGGGGCCTGAACAAGTTGATGACCATCAGATTCACTGTCTGCAGCAAGTGGTCCTTGATCTCTGCTCTTGTAGGTGTGCAGAAGCTGCAGCTCTTTATCTAAAAAGTGATGATCTCTGGTTGGAGCCGTTGTCCCCAGTGAATCCTATAACAAGGCCAGCGTTTGGCACTGGAACTGAGCTTTTCCCCAGTGGGAAGGAGAGAGGGACCAGACCTCTGGCTGTCAGGATAATTGGCAAAGGCACTTGGATCATATGGCAGGAATGACAGAGTGACATTCATTACCTTTAATAGTATTTCCTCCATCACTCTTCCACTCGCTCCCTTTCTCCCTTTCTCTCTCATGCACACACACAAACACACAGTCATGCTCATTTTTATTTTTTTTCATTTTGTTTGTGTCTTTGCCCTCATCAGCCCTCCCACCATCAACCTGTGGGTCAGCATGCAACGTCTCCCTGCCGTTGTTATCCTTGACACCTGAGAGATAGAGTCACTCCTCGTGACTGATGGCTATAGGTCCATACAGAGAGGAGCTGAAATCTGTAATGATACAGATATGCTGGGTGCCTTTTATATGGACCTCAAGGCTGTGTCTGTACAGCCGTGTCGGGTCAGAGGCTGGATCAGCAGCAGCATTATGAAGTGCATCATAAAAGTCCTTATAAATAAACCACATGTTCTTTCAAGCAGCAGCCACACCGTAGACCTTGAAGCAGCTAAGTCCTTAAGATGAATAAATGGGAGTTTCATCAAGCGTTAGCCTGGACACAGCCGAGGCCCGAGGACTACCTGACTGAGATTTTAGGGCCTCTTTTTTTTTTTGAAGAGCTGTTTATGATTCTGTGGTGACTGGAGCAGATAATGACCAGCTGTGGGCATCACTCACAGAGCTTCTCAGGGACCTCATTGGCACACTAAAAGATCTCATTATGACACTTTACAGATGTCACCTCTGCCACTTGTGAGATTTGCCTGTTGGCCTCCCACGATACTTTGGTCCTGACAATCTGGCCATGGCCAGGCTCTGGTTGGGGACCACTGAGCCGCTGGGCTAGTGGAGAGAGGAGGTCGACAGCCAAGCTTAGATGGTGTGAACAGTAAGCAAGCTGCTGCTCACTTTTTTATTTTCTAACAGAATTACTCCACATCTCTCTTTTACCCTCCCTTCCCTCAGGTTGTTTGGGAAGTATTGGAAGTGAGATGTGAAATTCTGTCATAAACACGCTTCAAAATAACACATAGCTTTGTATTTTTTTTTTTCAAAGGTGTGCATTATGCAGTCACAATTGGATCTTTGCTTTTAGCTTTGTTTTGTTTTGTTTAATTCAAAGCAGTTACTGCATGTGAAGTACAGCCCGTTGTAAAAGAACTGTGAAAGGTATTTCAGTCATGTACACAGAAACACCAATTTCTCACACGTTGTATCCATAAAAAACATCACATTAGTTGGTATTTTCATGTGTATTGTGTGATTGGACAGCTATCAGGCTTCACTGTATAAATGCAAGGGTTTTCCATACATTTTTTATAGGAAAACAGTATTATTGGTTTTTCGAAACCAAGAAATCGTTCCATCCAATCCAAACTCTCAGAACGAGACAAAAGAAACACAAACGTACAAAAAACTAAATAAATCAAATAAAATACAAACACACACTGCCATTTACTTCCATCTTTGCGAGGACACTCATTGACATAATGCATTCGCTTACCCTAACCTTAACATCACAACTAGCAACTTGCTTTTTTAGTACTTGCCGGGACCTGAGTCCTAATTTCATACCTAAATGTGTGTAAATGTGTGTTGGTATGAAAATAAAGATTCTTGAATCCTAAAATGCCTGACCCTAACCCTTACCCTAACCCTAACCAAAACCTAATTTTACCCTAGCCCTTAAAACCAAGTTTGAACCTTCAAAAAGCCCTTTGACGGTCTTTCTGAAGGTGAGGACCAAACGGCCAAAATTTCCTCACTTTTCAAAGTCCTCACTTTGAAGGTGTAAAACTCAAAGTGGTCGTAATAACGATAGCTGTACATGAACACACATACATACACTCACAGTGAACCCACCTCTATGCAGGGTCTAAGATGCATAGTATCCAGGAGTTAGTCCAGTGTTAATGCAACTGACCACAGAACCACATTTAACACCACTCAGATGGAGGAAAACCACCCAAAGTGCAATTTCATTTATTTAAAACATTTCATAACATTTCAAGTCAATGTGGTTTTCAATGAATACAGTATATACAGTTGTGTGTCTAGAGAAGAAATGTATGAAATAAAATACAAGAAAAGACATCAGCAAATAAGAAAAACCACCCACCTGCCAAAACACATTAACGAACGCTGCACCCTGCAGCCCACGCAAACGACAGACAGACACAGATGTACAGTACATCGACAGCACAGTTACTACTGTATACATACACATACTGTATACAACTGCGGTTTTACTGTAGTTCTATTTTAAACTGTGTGGTTTGATGTAATTTTATTATCAGTTTATGTTTACCACATATATTATTATGAACAACACATCAAGAAGTAAAGTAGAAGGATGTTCTTCATAGTTATTATTTCCAAACGCTCCTATATAGTTTTAATAGTAACTGCACATGTCTACTGTGTGTTAGCGGCTGACATCAGATTGGTAATTTAAGGTACAACTCGGTCTCAGAGCTCATCGGCTGTTGGTGTGACGATGGATAAGCCTCCTCAGGACTTTCTTCTCCCTGCGCTGCTCATTGTTTGCAGTCAGATTAGCAACTTCAGATGCGAGACTGGAGTTGGAGGAGAGAAACGATGTGTACGACCGGATTGTTTTAGCCAGGTTACACATACACTTATTTTTAAGTGAGGCTGCATTTCGGCCAATACATTCTGCCTCTTTTGCTCTCCAAACGGACTGTTTACCGCTATTGGACCAAAGCTTGCTCCAACCTGATTGGTCAAGACTACTCGGACTATAAACGGAAACCATCATAGAGATTAGATACGAATGGACTTTTATTATGTCATTAGGATCGAGACAAGATGGGGAAAATCTAATCTGTAGTTGCAAAAAATTCAAAAGGGATTGGTAAAATCATTCCATCCTCCCAAAACAACATCAGTATACGTCGTGTGTACAAGCAGCTTAGTACAACCTTTATTTACTTTTACTGTCAGGCACCAGCCTTTAGTGGCTGTAGTAATTATGACTGAAGCATAGAAAGAAGTCGGGTTACATTTACATTTATGTACAATTATATCATTGATATGATGGACACATTTTTTCTGTCTTTACTTTTTTCTATTTTCTATTATGTATATACTAATTTATTTTTATTTGTATTGCTGCTGTAACGTGTAAATTTCCCCACTGTGGGACTAATAAAGGAACATCTTTACATAGTATAAAGAGAAACAAAGTCCACATAGGGAGGTCAGGGTGGATTTATGGGTCCAACAAACAATTAATTTACTTACATAAAGCATGTCACATACGTAACATATTCAAATTACAGAACAAACCTATTTATCTGAACCAAACCATGATCTTTTCCAAAACCTAACCATGTACTTTTGTTTTAATTCACGATATTAACCAGGCATTTAAAACTGCGACCCTTTCAGGACAGGCGGTTGTTGCTGACAATCAAACGCTCACATATCGTCATTGGCAAACAACCACATCTGAATTTTAGGTACGAGGAAGTGTTGTGAAAATATATGTAAAAGTAAATTATCATCTTACAGTTTTATGTGCAGCACAGTCCTGATGTATGATTATTTTGCTGAACATAAATCCAGTCAGAAAATCAATTCTACACGTACGTGAAGGAGGCCAGTGCTGCAGACCCAACATTATCACTTGTCAGCAAAGCATTGCCTTTAATATAGTGAACATATTAAATAATTTCTAAATGATGAGCTGCGTCCCTCATTTCTAGCATTACCACGTTATAACCTAAAGCTTTGCTCGGTGACTGGCTTGCAGCACACAGCCTGGGAGGTTTCCTTCAAGGCTGAATTGGTTCTTTTTCTTTGCTGATTTTGTTGCTGCCGCTGGTCTTTGCTGTTTTCCAGCAACAGTATTCAGATTGTTTGCAATTCATAACTTGTGGACTTATAAGGCAAAGTGCAACTCCTTGCATGTTGGATTTTCATGCCACAAGCTGCAACAATATATACAGTATATACCAAATGGAAATGGAAGGAGAAAACAAGGTCTGTACTCTGAACTGTAATCACCACAATGTGACAAACACTTACCTACTACTCCTGTTCGGTGTGATTGTTTTTCCTCCACCCAGGGCTGTTCAGCTTCTGCCTCGGTATCAGAGCAATACTGGAAAGCTCCTCCACAATGTCGGCCTTGTTAAGTGTGTTTGTCTGTAGCCTCAAGCTGTTAATTGGATGTGATTGCATGTAAGAAATGTGCTACTTTTGATCACGACTGCAGCAGCGGTGCAGATCAGAATGGCTACATGTTGAACTACTATATGAAACAACGATCTGTTATTCATTACTAATAGACTGAAGAAGGTGTTCATTGGATATACTTCAGTATTCAGTTTGAAATGAGAGCATTGCTCTTTGATATCTATGAAAACATTTGGAATACAGAAATGGTAATGACTTGATCGTATACTTCACTAAGATCAATGCCCCTGTTACATTGTTAAACTAATTATGCAATCAAACTGAAAATAATTGAAAGTTCAGGTTGTAACCTCGCAATCTGCGGCGATATTTATAGGAGATGGGACATACTGTCACATTCAAAGCAATTTTCTTTGACATTTCCAAGCAATCGTGTTACTCATCTTCTTGACAAACCATATCAACACATATAGTGAGCATCAGGAATTCACTTCGTGGTGAAATTAGAAAATGTGGGTACATTTGCATAAATGTTCCTTAAAATCCTTTTGTTTTATGCTTTCCCTCCAGTGAATGATGGCCTATATTCCTCCACTGATTGCAATCTGCACCGACTACAGTGAGAATGTTAATGGCTGGGCGTTAATTCACTGTCTTAATTCAGTTAAGTCTTGATTTATAAGTGCTCGATGTGCTTGAATACTAATCAGCATATTATCTGACAATGTTATTGACAGGATTATTCAAATGTCAATATGCTATGAATATCAATATAGCCTTTAACCACATTTTGGAGCATGATTCTGTTGAATGGCAGCCGCTTTGCTACCGTGTCAGACAGGAGAAGCTTCTTAATATATTTCACTTTGACAAAGTTCTGTTCAATACTTAACCGTTACCCATCGTTCACAATCTTTCACTTTTCTCTCAAAAGACTCATAAATGTATTTTTCTTGCTCAGGTATTGATTTGGATCCAGCTTAATTGATCATCGGGGAGACACTTAAGACTCAGCTGTCTTTCTACTTCTATAGGCAATTCGGCTGCATCGCCTCGCTTTTTACTCATCACAAACAAGGTTCACCCACCGGGGATTTTCCTCCATCGAGAATTGGAGATGGAAAAATAAAAGCTGCAGTAAAGGGCTACTCAAAACTGTTTCAATGCAAATAAAACAAATAAATAAAATGAAATAATAATAAGAGATGAAAGAAGGAATGACGCACCACTCTTTAATTTAATGTGTATGTGTTCATGTCAGTTTCGTGGTTGGTTTCATTTCCGCAATGTGACACGATGTTGCTGCTCTGTTGTTCAGCCACACACACATTGTAAAGATCAAAAGCTCTGGATTTTGATGTGCAGGAAATAACATTGCTCCCTCGCAGATCAGATATAGCATAGTCAGAGTGTGTGGTGAACTTATGAAACTGTTCACATAACTGGATTCTTCAGAGCTTAAATCTGAACACGTACACAGAGAAACGCTCTTTAAAAAGGGCCGTTAAATTACAATTAACCCCTAAACACTGTGACGGTCCACTGGCGAGCCCAGCCATTATTCTGTCTTACGCATGTTGTTGCAGGCTGAGTTTTAAAGCTGGAGTGAAGATAGTGGTTTCATGTGAAACCAGAAAACCTAAGTTATCCATCTGTAACCATGTCATGCTAGCTTGTTGGGAAGAACGCTGAATAATGTTACAAAGTTACGCTAAAATTTGACGATGAAAAAATTGCATGCCGATTTTCAGGGTCCCTTGACCTCTGACCTCAAGATATATTGATGAAAGTGGGTTCTATGGGTACCCACCAGTCTCCCCTTTACAGACATGCCCACTTTATGATAATCACAGTCAGTTTGGGACAAAAAACACAGTTTTGTTCATGCAGTATAAATGTGATATTTTCACCTATTGTAAAAATGAAATGGTTGAATATTTCTGCATACTGGGGTCCCTAAACAGCCTTAAAATTGCATGAATTGGGTATCACTCTAAAGTGAAGACTTTTTGGATTCAGTGAGCCCAACTGTATTCATGTGTGATGATGTTAGTCCCCACAGTAACCCTTTTTAGACCATTTTATTGAAACTTGACCTCACTGTATAAAATGACCTGTGGTGACCTCTCGGATAATCACAGCCTCATGAAACTTTACAGCCATAAACTGGAGACTTAGAGCATTCAGAGGATGGATGGCTTTCCTAGCTGGATTAACATGAATAAGGCGGCAGTTTCCAGAACAGAAGTGCTCGACATCCAATTGCTGCAGAAATCTCAAAATGTCAAAAGTTTTTTTTATACCAAATTACAGCATGGCTTTACAATGTCTTGGCATCTTAGTGAACATGAGAATAGCCATCAGAACCTCAACAAATTTATTAATTTAATTTTTTCTTATTAATGACTAGATTTACTTGACGCACAGTGCTAATCTGCATTTCAAATTAATCATCAGGTTCCCAGCTTTCAGATGTTGTAACCACTTCAATGTGACATCAACCGTTGACTTTTTATCTACCTGAACATCCCCGTTCCCCACCCCTACCCCGTAAAAACCGAGGGCAGAAAGGTAAGGGGTTAAACCCTTTAACAACAGATGATAGATCAGTGTATGTCTGCTACTCTACTGTTCATCTGAAACTTTTCCACCCACTTTTCAGGTTCTGCCCCAAACACATGCGGTATATTTATTCATCAAGCAACAGGCTGGAGTCGCTGCCGGCGTGTCTTTTTAGCGAGAGTTTGCAAATGTACCAAGGAGACGACATGTTAACAGAGGTTGATGCGATCCCCAGGAGTTATAAGGTCAAGCAATTTGCTAGTTGCCCGCTTGTTAGTTTTGCTTGGAAGAGTCTGTAACTCTGTAAAACAGGCGGAAAATACTGCAGATGGTATTTACACAGGCTGCAAGGAAAGTTGTGGTGGGAAAACAAACTTATTCTAGAGAAATCTCAACGACATCAGATAATAGTCGCCCCGCAATTAATATTGAGCCGCATCGTTTCAGTTATCTCGTTAAAATAAATAAGATCTCTGACCAAAAGACTGTTTCTCTGAAAGTAGAAAATATTGAATAAACATGATATCTGATTATTTGTAACTGCAAATGATGGGGGAGTTGTGGTTTGTGTTCAATAAACTGTAATTTAAACATGACGATCAATGAATTGTGAGATCGCTGCAGCAGCAATAGGCCTCCATGAACACATCAACATCCTGTATGGTCTCTTACAAAGAGCTGCGAATGTCCAGCAACATGAACAATCGGCGTGTCTGCAGAGTGCAGTTTCTGTTTAGGCAACAAAACGACTTGGTTTGGTTTAAGAAAAGATAATAAACTACATCTGTTACGCAAAATAAACATGTTTGTAACGTAAAGTAACTACATTTGTTACATAAAACAACTGTTTGTTATATAAAATAAATACTTTTTTTACGTAAAAATAACTTTGTTCCGTAAACTCATAACATTTGTTACAGAAAATAAATACTGTGTACACAAAATAAATACTTCTTTTACGGAAAATAACTTTATTACAGAAAGTAATTGCTTGTTAGGTAAAATCACTGCGTTACTCTGTTACAGAAAATAACTAAGTTTGTTACGTAACTTACTAACAAATGTAAGGTAAAATAAGATAATGCTGACTTTTGCTTTCACACGGGACACAAACACCCACATCCACCCTGACCTCCACCGCTCCATCCATCCACCCAGACCTCCACCGCTCCATCCACCCTGACCTCCACCGCTCCATCCATCCACCCAGACCTCCACCACTCCATCCACCCTGACCTACACCGCTCCATCCATCCACCCAGACCTCCACCGCTCCATCCACCCTGACCTCCACCGCTCCATCCATCCACCCAGACCTCCACCGCTCCATCCACCCTGACCTCCACCGCTCCATCCATCCACCCAGACCTCCACTGCTCCATCCACCCTGACCTCCACCGCTCCATCCATCCACCCCGACCTCCTCCGCTCCATCCATCCACCCCGACCTCCTCCGCTCCATCCATCCACCCCGACCTCCACCGCTCCATCCATCCACCCCGACCTCCACCGCTCCATCCATCCACCCCGACCTCCTCCGCTCCATCCACCCTCACCTCCACCGCTCCATCCACCCCGACCTCCTCCGCTCCATCCACCCCGACCTCCTCCGCTCCATCCACCCCGACCTCCACCGCTCCATCCACCCCGACCTCCACCGCTCCATCCACCCCGACCTCCACCGCTCCATCCATTCACCCCGACCTCCACCGTTCCATCCACCCCGACCTCCACCGCTCCATCCACCCTGACCTCCACCGCTCCATCCACCCTGACCTCCACTGCTCCATCCACCCATCCACCCTGACCTCCACCGCTCCATCCACCCTGACCTCCACTGCTCCATCCACCCATCCACCCTGACCTCCACCGCTCCATCCACCTTGACCTCCACCGCTCCATCCACCCTGACCTCCACCGCTCCATCCACCCCGACCTCCACCGCTCCATCCACCCCGACCTCCACCGCTCCATCCACCCCGACCTCCACCGCTCCATCCACCCTGAACTCCACCTCTCCATCCACCCCGACCTCCCCTGCTCCATCCACCCTGAACTCCACCTCTCCATCCACCCTGACCTCCACTGCTCCATCCACCCCGACCTCCACCGCTCCATCCACTCCGACCTCCACCACTCCATCCACTCCGACCTCCACCCTGACCTCCTTTATATTAAGTCACCTGAGTCTTGTATATCCTGCCGAGATTATATGGTTTACGTACAAATGCATTCATTTTTGTAGCTATAATGCTGAAAACACTCCAGAGCAGCATCCGTGCAAAGTGCGGCCTGCAGCGACCTGCCATGCAATGTCGGGCTGCTGCCGAGCTCAGCGGGCTGCAGCTGTTTTGATTATGCAGCCAAACTAGAACTGTGGGATAGTTTAACTTTTAGCGGCGAAGTGCGGCCGGAGAATAGTCCGATCCTGTGACTCCTGGGACACGTTGACCCATGTTGCAAAGAATTTCTTCTTGCCTGAAACACATGAACGCACCTCTCAGAAAAATGCATCGTTGTGGTGAGCCACACGTCGCTGCTGCCTGGTGTGTTTTTCCGGCATAAGTACAAACAGTGAATGAGAACAGCCTGACACATTGCAGTATTTGTTTAGCTGCATTTACCTCAGTATTGTAGTGAAACATCAGCTGTACCAACACCATCTCCATCTCCACCTGCTGCTCTGACACTCAGTCTCCACCAGTTGTATGTGTCTTATCCCATCGCTTTATTAGTGCCATACAATCTCCTATTGCCTTAATAATCACAAATATTTTGAAAATATCATTTTATGAGAAATTGTTTTTCGCTGATTGAATTTACATCACAGTTAACCACAGGGCACCAATAAACTGAGCTGCTTAGCAGATAGCAAGTATACCGTCTTTTAGTTCTTCGTCTTCCTTTCTATTATACTACCTGTGAGGATCTGTGTGACCTGCTACTCCAGGATAAAGATAACATAGATGACCTGTGATGGGAAGGGCTGCTCCCTGAACACTCTTTCTGTTAGCTAACGGACAGGGTCGGGAGAAGCAGCTTTGGCTTAATTAAATCATGCAGCCAGGTACATGTGTCTGTATGAAAAGCCTTTAATGGACAAAGTGTTGACACTGTCAATAGAAGAATGTGACCCAGAGCCTGGACGAGCAGCGAGCTTCCCAGAGGAGAACATTAGAGGCAGTGACACAGCCGTAGACGGGAATTATGATGAAGTGAAACTGTGTTTTTGTTCCAGAGGCTTATAATTACAGCCCAGACGAGCCGGGGAATAATTACGAGAGCTTTCCTCAATGAGTGATAGAGGGGTAGGTGGAGAAAATGAAAATCAGAGATATCATCCACTTCTCGAAGAAGAGGAGGGACGCAAGAAAAGTGGAGCATTTTTTTTCTTGTGTTAGAAATGGAGAGAAACAAAGAGCGAGGCATTTTTTCCTCCCCTCTATCTCCAAGCTGCTCTAATCTTTTCCTGTTCATTTGTCTGTTCCTCCCGCTACTCTGACTTTTCTATCATTCTCTCTCTCTCTCTCTCTCTCTCTCTCTCTCTCTCTCTCTCTCTCTCTCTCTCTCTCTCTCTCTCTCTCTCTCTCTCTCTCTCT
This sequence comes from Pterois miles, assembly GCA_947000775.1. NCBI lineage: Eukaryota > Metazoa > Chordata > Actinopteri > Perciformes > Scorpaenidae > Pterois > Pterois miles. The sequence continues at coordinate 5,844,090 of CAMQGK010000514.1, read as the reverse complement.
CTACTGGTCTGTCTGCCTCCCTCTCCCCCCTCCCTCTCTGACAGCATTCCAGGCTACTCAGGGCAATTACAATTTAAAATGACAAAATGGAGATCATCGCCATGTCACAAGATCAAGTGAATGAAATGGCCCGTGAAAAAAGCCGACGTATGCTAGTGTGCAGCTGTCCGTGTGTGCGTGCGCACTTGTGTATGCAAGTGCTGTACAGTGTGTGTGTATGTGCGTTTGTTCTGGTGTACTTCTAACAGTGTGTGACATCTGCCCACCACAGTGCGTCCCGACGTCTCCGAGTTTCGGAGTGAATCACCCTCGGATGCAGTCAGGGGTAATGTAGTGTAACAGAAGGAAGGGTCGCCTGGTCTGCTCATTTTCCAATCGCCATTACTCCCAGCATTCACCCGCACTTTTGATAGCAGCTGCATTCCTCTTGTGGTGATGTCAGCATTTTTTTTTAAGCCTGTAAAATGTATCTAAATCCTGCATGCACTGCTCCTTGATAGTCATGATCCCTAAGAGGGATTTTATTCTGCATCCTACCACACTTTGACTCTCCTCACAGGCTTTTGAGGAGGAAAGAGAATCATAAAACACACACACTCCAGTGGCTTCATCTCTATTCTGTGGGCTGTTCATTTAGGTTGCCTCTCTCTCTGTCCCGAAACAGATGGTCTTATAAACTTTAACATTAGTTTTGGAAAGCAAAAGGGACTCTAGCAGGGCATCAAATCCAAATGTGTTGTTATTTAAAACTCATTTTTACTGCACAGCTTGAAGGGAGAATTCGGCACCTTTTTATGTCCAATCAGTGTTGATGGTAAATGTAGTCCACTGAAGCAATGAATTCCTCAGTATGTGCTTTATTGACCGAGAACGCTGAGTTCTCCTGCTCTTGGAGCTGTGCCAGCAGTGCCTACATGTACCAGGATACACTGCACATAAGCTACTGACGCCCAGCCAAAACATACTATAGCCGAGTTGCGCCTATACTTACACAGGTAATGTAGCGGGGCAGTTGAGCACAACAATCGTGTAACCAATAAAGCACAGATGTAGGTTTTTTTTTTTCAAAATGGCTGCCAAAAAGGTGCTAAATTTTCCTAAATGTTGCAGAAAACTGATTTTATGACTCTTGATGATTTCCAAGGTGTTTTCAAGCTGATTAGATGAGAACTCAGGATACAACATGTTTTCCCCTCTTTGTTTTTTAAGGGTACTTTCTAAAAGCTTTTAACCTGAGAAAAACGTAAAAACCATATAAAAGGAGCATAGTCACATCTTAGCTTCATGATAGAAAGACAAACCTATAGAATGGCAAGATTTTCAGCTTTCCTACGATCCATTTACCTTTTCATTTGCAGCAATAAGACAACTCTTTATTATGTTCAGCATTGTTAACGGCAGCACATTAAAGCTCCACTCCTTTGGTTTTTACCTTTCACAATAAAAACCAAATAGCTGGGTTGTCCAACAAAAAAGAAAAACAAAAACAGTATCTGTGGCCAGGCTGGTCTCGTACACAGCTATATGAAAAGTAATCCGTTTTAATTTGTATATATGCCACAAAGTCAATTTGTGTGATTCACGTAACTGTGAACCAGGAAGTAAAAAGAGCGAAAAATGCTGCGTAGGGAGGAGGTCGGGATGGATTGATGGGTTTAAAAATACCAGACTTTCATCCAGGAAACCGACGTTTGCATCTCTGTGAAACCAGAAGTCAACAGGGCTGTCAGCGATGCTGAGTTTTAGGGACTTTTGGAGCTGCTGCTGCTAGCTGCTTTCATTGCACAAGAGTTGGCAACACTGCGCTGAGTTTTTTCCATTGCCTCATTTTAAAAATGTAGTGTACTCTTGCTAGTTTCTGAGCATTGCTGACCTTTAAGTTTCGCTCAGCATTTCATTAAAATTCAACACAAAATAGCATAAGGTGCCAAAATACTCAGTCAGTGGTCATCTGCCCTGTAGGGCCTGCTGGTTTTGGTTGTCTTTAAATTCCAGTTTATCTTCGCGAGTCTGAAAAAGGTCTCCAGCCCAGAGTAAAACTTTCATGCTCTCCATCGGCAACAGCATCCAACAAAAAACATTCATTGCAGCTTCTAGAGGGTCCCTGTCGATCATTTCTTCTCTGCTGCAGCTCCAGTCACTGCATTTCTATGGCGGTATACCCTGGCTCTAATAAATACAGCTGAACATCCAATTTAACCCTAACCCTAACCCTAACACCCCCCACCCCCACCCCAGCTACCCAGAGAGATGCAGTAGTTTGTAGTTCTTCCTCGTCTTCAACTACGTCACTGGATGCAGGAAGTACAGCAGATTTTGCAGCAGCTCTCTCAGTCAATATAGCACATACTGAGGAATTTATTGCTTCAATCGACTACATTTGCGGTCAACACTGATCCACATCAAAAGCAAATTTCTGTTTTAATGTTCCTTGAATATTGCTTATGTTTTAAAAGCCATTTGTGCCCACTTGACACTAAATGTTGCATTAAAACATAAAGCTGTGGTGCTCAAATTTCTACTTGCGCACCACTTTGATCGTATTGAGCTGTAGCATTAGTTTCCTCGAATCGCTTTCTCTAAGCAGGGTTGCCAGCGTCAGTGCTACACATCCTTTGCCTCAGCTTTAATTACACTATGGTCAGACAAGCCATACAGGCAGCTACCCCCTACAGTCTCCATGCTGATCAATAAGTGGACTGACTCCAAAGCCATAGCTGCGTGTAAAGAATACGAGCAGAACTCGGTGGTGGAAATACAAGAAAATTGTCTTGATGGCTTGTTACTACGCACATAAATCTCCCCTCTATTCATTACCTTTTTAAAACAAATGTAATCCTGTGTGTTCATTTAAAAGAATCTGATTAGCTTGGATTTGTTACCTCGAGCTTGCAGCAAATTAACATAAAAAGGACTGTTTTTGTTTTTCTCTTGAGCAGTGGTATTCACCGCACACAATGTATATGCCGTCTAAATGCAAAGGCCAGACAGACAGGATGAAGAGTCTTACTCGTCTTGAAAAGTGCCCGTACTTTTTACAGCTACAGCTTTTCCAAAAATGTATTTCTGATATTCTGATATAAACAGAGCCACTCTGGGGATGATGCCGAAATGAACATGGTGGCAGAGTGCACCATTAATGTACCAAGTGCTCCCACGGAAAGAGAGAGAGACCGTGGAGGGAGGGGTGAAGAGGGAGAGGGCTATGAAGTGAGGGAGACAGGGAACGGAGGAAGTGCTCGGATGGGTGGAGTGGAAGATTTGTGAGGACAGAGAGCAATATGGAAGAAGATGATTGGGAAAGATGGATAGGAAAAGATGAGGGACGGGAAAAAAAGGGGGATGATTTAGAGACAGCCAGGGAAGGCGAGAAAGAAATAGAGCTGAAAGGCGGTGAAAGGGGGGAAGAGAGCTAAGGAGCCGGCGACAGGAATAGTATAGAGGAGGTGTCACCGTCAAGGGTGTCTCAATGAGATGCCATAAAACACTCTCTTATTCTGCCTACTGTCACACTATCGTCAGGGGCCCACAAATAGAGGCGTGACACACACACACCAACACTAAAGACACACTGATACATTAACATCTCTCTTGTGTTTATTTGCCAACATTTCTGCTCCGGGTTTGCAGTGTATTGCAGTGATGTCAGTTTCCCTGCATATCAATTTGTTACAACAGGAGAAACAAAATAGCTGTTGGACAAATTTATGATGAACAGTTTTCAGTATTTCTCTCATGGCTTTTTTCTGAGGGGCTATATGATGATCAGAGGGGAAGCGAGGGTCAGATTTGGGTGAGGATTATGTATTTTTTTTATTTTTTCAGAAGGTAGTGTGATCTAATTGGGAGGAGCACGAGAGGGTATTTTTTCCACCTCAGGTTTATATTTTATTAATGTTAATATAATTCTTACCACAGTGATATCATCTGTGCCCAGTTCATATATTCAGTGGTATTATTCAAAGTTATTATTATTATTATTATTATTATTATTATTATCATTATTATTATTATTATTATCATTATTATTATTATTATTATTCAAAGATTGCATAGCAGTAATGTTTACCATTGTGTTGTTTGTCAAATATTTGTCAATTTAAGATTTAAAATTCCTCATCTGACTGGGGAAGCACAGATCTGACTTTATGTGTAAGGCAAAGTCAAGCTTGACATGAACATAACTTTCTAACTTAACTTGAAACTAAATGTAATAAATAAATACATTGATAGACAGTTAGGCGGCCTACCGGCATGCTGCTGATGCTGGACGTTGTAATCAGACATAAACAATTGAATTGAGTAGATCGGCCCTCTTGTCGCCGATACCCGATCCAGTTATTTGAATCAATTTGTATCGGATCGGGGCATTTAAATAAAGAAAAAATATGCCATTAAATATATCAAAATTAATATTAAAAATAAATGTAGGCATTAATTAAATAATTGATTAAATGTAAAAAATATATATATTTGTTTTTTTATTTACATTTATATTAATTCCCCTATATGCCTACTCTCCTATTTAATTTTCCCCTTTTTATTTATTTATTAACTTTTAAATTTAGTTTCATATATTTTATTTTTTATTTATTTTTGCATTTTTTATTAGTATTATTTTAAGCTTATATCAATGCATTTGTTCATTTTTAAAGTTATTTATAAAGCTATTAATGTACATGTCTGTCCGTCCTCCATAACTTCTAATATGCACATTGGTGGCTATAATGAAAGTTATGATTACATTAACATATTGATAGTTAAATTGGGCTAAACAGTTCTTTGTATTTTGCCTCTTTAACAGGTGAAATTAAATGTCCAATGTATATATATTAGTTATCTAGAAACTGGGAGGAGGATGCTGAAGTTTTTAGTTAGTTTTTTTCCAAGTCAAGCTTATGATGCAAAGAAAATACGGTTTTTCTTTAAAGGGAGATATAATGTTCAACCCACCTTCCCACCCCAGCAATTGTTGTAGCAAGCTGACCTGCTATTTATTTCTCGTGTCTCCATATATACAGTATAGGTTTTGAAAGTCACATATTTTCAGTGTGTTTCCTTCAACATTATTGCATGAATATTCTGAAGAAAAATATTATGTAGTCTGAAGAGTGTTTCTAACTCTCCTGTGACTGGAGTTACAACTTGTTTTTTCTTTCCTATTTCCTACATAATTTATGTTATTTATATTATCCAAAGTTTCTCTGACCACACTTACAACCACTATGTAACACCACAATAACGGATTCTACTTTCCCATTATGTTCTCATAAATAAGAGATGCTCAATTGGATAAGTACACATTGTTTAGGGACATTCTGTGCCGATTAATAAAATAAGGAAAAGCTGTTGCTTTGCTGGTTTACCTACAGGGAACAAAGGGGGGAGTGTTTGCCAGTTCAGTTCAGTTTGGGCTGGTGTGGAAGCCAACAATGTCTAAAAAACACTAAACAACCAGACTGAGACCATCTGGAGAGAGGACAAGCAGAGGATTCGGTGATAGTAGATATGAGTTTTAGCATGCAATTCTGAAGCTAAACTACTGTTAAATCTGTGTGCTCGTCGTGAACCGTCGTGGATGAGATCTAATAGGAGGATTTGGTAACCAGTGAGTGAGGGCTGGGAAGTGAAAAGGAGTTAAAACAGAGGTGTGTTGCTGTATTTTGGCAGTTAGTCAGTAAAAGTGAATGAAATGTAGCAACCACACCGTAATATTATGGTACAAGATGACTCATAATGTGATATATAATAGTCGGGCAGACCAGAATACTTAAAAGCTTCAACCTCCAAATCATTATTTGAATGTTTTGTTTTTTAATTTGTAATAATAATAATGTATAAATCTAATAGTAATACATCACCAAACCCATTTTTCCTATTTTCAACATGAATCAGTATTAGTTACTCTCAGACAGCTGTCACTGTTTGGCACTGTCCCGGGTCCTGAAATGGGGGAGATGATGGCAGACAGAAGAACATGTCGGCCTGCTGCACCCCGAAGCTTCCAATATTTCTCATCAAAGCTTCGAATCCCGAAAAGCGGTATTCATGACAGCCCTATATAGTAGTATTTCTTTGTGTGCTCTCACCAAAGAAGACAGAAGTAATAAACTCATACTGTAAGATGCAGTGAAGTGTTGTCAGACCCAAAAACTTTATTTCCCCTCATGGGTCCATGTAGTGATGATAATGCAGGATGACAAGCGCTAAAACTGTCCAATCAATGAGCCACCCGTCAGTCCATTTGGCTTCATGCTTACTCCTCCTGGTTTGTTTTTAAAAAGTCATAAAGTGACGGACCAGGGGGTCTGTGTTCGTAAGAGCTGAACCAGGTTGGCTACCAAGAAGTAAAAGCTGGATTTGGTCTGTATGTCGTATGTCTTCAGGTAACACACATACAACCAAACGCCTTGCTTAGGATAGTGAGTACTACTTAGTGTCTTAACTGTCAGTGCATGCAGCAGAGGCCACCAGCTGTGCATCAGTACAGTGCAGCCCTGCTGCGACACACACCCGCTCCTGGTCAGGATGTACTAATGAAGATGCTGCGGCGCAGTACGAGCAGGCGGACCAGCAGAGCCACAGAAAGGTCAATGAGGCAGCTGAAGTGACACTCAGCTCAACGCTTCTAATTGCTGTGTTTGAGGAGATTGTGGAAACATGGACATGTGACAGGTTCTCGCTTGGTCTGCTTTAGCGAAGAGGCCCCGTTAATGACAGGCCTGTGTGTGTGTGTGTTGATGTCATTACCAGATTTTGTTATTTGTTAATGAGGACTGTAGAAAAACTGTGTTGGAAGTGGTGCGTAACGCTGACTTTAACTCTGGAGAGAATACTCCTGAATGTGCTTACAGCAACCTCTCATAAATCTTTGACAGCTTGAATATAAATGGAGATTTGTTGTGGCTATAATTAGTAGTGTGGGTAATGTCCAAAGGTTGGAGGTAGGGCTGCACAATATTGGAAAAAAAAAAACAATGCATCTTGCAAATTATTTTTTCTGTAAATGAAAAAATACAGTAATTTTCATCCTGAATTTTGTGTGTTTTAAAGTTAAATGAAATCTGGTTTACTGTGAGAGCAGAATTATGAGGCAAGATAAACATTAAAAATATGAATATAAAGTCAGTGGTTGTATAAATATTAGGGCTGTCAATCAATTTGAATATTTAACCATGAATAATCACATAATTAAGTGTGATCATACATGCATTAACATGACATAGAACTGAGCCCGCTACAACCTAAAAATTGTAAGCTGCATTAAAGAAATTAGTTGTGTAAAGCAAATTTGCAATAACGCGTCATTATCGTGCGAACTTTGACGGCCCTAATAAATATGACAACAAAAAGTCACATCCACAAAGCCTGATAAAAGAGAAAGGGTTCATGCATCAACACAGTTTGGGTCTCCGACCTGCCGAGTTGAATCCCCCCAGCAGACGATGACCCCGCCCATTGAGGAGTGTAAAAATATATAATTGATATGAAACACCAGATTACTCATGGAAAATGAGAATCGTGCGAGTTTTCTCAGCAAAAAAGTTGCGCCATGATGTGTTTGAGTTTGTCAACATTGCACATCTTGCGATTGTTGCTCATAGAACATTGTTGGTGTAAACGGTATTACACAGTGTTCAGGTATACACCAATTACATTACTCCGCGTCGTCATTTTGCTTTTTTTACAGAAATAAAACTCTTATTTGTTAATTTTGCGTATCCACGTTGTGTTATCAATACATATACCAATGGACGCTACAAACTGGAAGTGAAATAATTTCAGCACAGAGTAGCAGGAGTCATATTTCACACCGGACGAGAGAGTTGACAGACAAGACGAGGGTGGAGGATTTGGTGTCAAAGTGCCTATTTTGCTTCAGATTTCAACACGATGCTATAGGTTCCTTAACCTTAATGAGGCAATCGCCATGCGGAGGACGGAGCGGTCGACCAGCAGGCCAGACACACAGCCATCTAACATTAAATATCTGTGCTCTGCACAGTGTCGTCTTGTAAAATGTTAGGTGTAATCAGGTGTAATCAATCCTTACTGAGACATTCCTTCCTGCAGTGACTATTGTGCACATACACATCGCATTGTCGATGCTGAAACAATATATTGTGCAGCCCTCACAGGTGGTGAGAGGTCTGCAGGACAAAGGTAATAGTTCTGGTTAGATTGCTGTCCTGTTGTTATTGGTAAGCAGCAAGTCTGCAGGAGATGCTTTTTTATCTTTATTTGGTGTATAGTGTTAGGGATACATGAAAAAAAAGAATAGTTTCCTACAGGCTTTTGCAACATAAATAAAATATATAGTGTGTGTAGACTGCTCAGAGTAAGAACATCACACTGAGTATTGAAAATCTGCTCACCTATCATGAATTGGAAACACTGCCATAGGTCTCTAAGACATCTTTAAAATGATGTCAGTAATCTTTTAAAAAGTCAGCATTCTCCTTTTGCTGATAACAGGATTTCAGGAACGTACCATTAAGCAGCTGTTCAGATGATTGCCATTAGGAAGAAACAGCCAGCAGCTAAACAATAGCAATTTCCTCAAACATTTAGCCTCAGCTTTGACCATTATTCTGCCGCTGCAACAAGGGTGCAGTGCTCCCAGGCAATCTCAGGTATATGAGTCTCATATCTTTCCACAGAGGGAGCTCTGCCTCTTTGGGGTGTCTTTACTTGGACATCAATGAGATGGGGTTGCTTGTTAAAGGGGCGCAACCTGCTGACACCTGTAGGTTTAAACAGGAGCGAAAACATGCGAGTGCAGGTGTATGTGCACTATGAAACCAATCAATCATTCAAACCTAACTATGCATGGTTTGATATTCCCCCAGGCTTGCGATATGCATGTATCCATCCATATTACATGCCAGCATTTTTAATATTTCAAAGGCTTGATCTTCAAGAGATGCGCTGTGTGTCCTGTCTGTTTCAACTGGAGCACAATTTAGTCACTTAACTGGCAGGGCAGCAGGCACAAGGTGGAGTTGGTAAGTGGATTGCCGGCGCCCTAAAGCCGATTTATCTGATAGATGTTTGGACCTGGTCCGTTGGGCTGACCTCTGGGGAAAACTGTAAATTAGATTTTTTTTTTTCTTCCCAGCACGGACTGTGTTGCTATGTCACCTCTGTTTGTCATCCCTCCACCACCTTCAGCAAGGGAATCACTTGATATACAGATATTATGAACTCCACGATAGCGAGTGTGTCGCTCCTCCCGAGACCAGGCATTGTCGTGGACGGCGTGATCCCATTACGCCAGAAACACAGAAGAGGAGAATGGAGACAACAGAGGAGGAGGGCTGTTTGGGCTGTGAGTGAGTGATAGATGGCGTAGCCAAGGAAATGGTCTGGAAGAGAATGCTGCGTCAAGCAGTCAACTGGCCAGGCATCGATTTAATCTCGTGCACTGCCACTCTCCTGATTTGACCGTGTCACTGTGCGATTGAAAAGCCTAAGTGGATGTGGGGCTGTGTTCACTCACCTGAGCACACCGCGCTGATAAGCACACAATGAACCTAAAAGTGGGCTGCAACGCTGGACGAAATAGAATGGGGAGAAGAACATCACAAGACACTATATAAGACAGCTGTTTCAGGCCTGCTAACAAGCAGCTAAATCCACTAGAAGGGCCGCTCTATTGATTTCTACTGGAGCTGGAGAAGTCGCAAAGCTCATGCAATTGGATCCTTTGTGTCCAATGGATTTTGACTCAGATCTCTGCAGAGATCCTTTTGGCTCAAAGACCATCGATTGAGCTAAAGAGATTTTTATCTAATGAATATTCTAATTGCTGTCATATGAAGCTGGGCTGGTTAGCTGTGTGAAGAATGTGTGTTTGAATAGGTTTGATAGATTCTAATAAAGCATGAGGATTAAGCTGTGGTCTGCTGTTTATGTATAGCAGAGGGAAATTGATATTGATCCTGAGGTCAGCCATTCGGTGTTACATGTCACTCTCTCGCTCATCTTTCCCGCCCCTCTACGGTGTGCTGTACCGGTGCACAAATGTCACAAAATAATCTTTAATTAAAAAAGAATTTGTCCATGAATCTCATTTAATTCAAATTATCATTTTTTGACATTTAGCCCGCTCACATTGCATTGTGGGATCAGTCAATGTTCCGGATTAGCTGTAATCCTGGGTATTTGGTGAATACATTCATTAATGGAGAAACGTGTTCAGACAAAGTATGCAGACTTCTGCTGACTTACATACATGACCGCCTCACTCCCTCTACTCAATAAACCAGGTCACAGTTATTCTTCACCTCTCCTGTTTGTCTGCACATTATGCATTAGCACACATGCATATGCACAGTCACACACACACAAACTCGCACACAAACACACACTCGACAAGCTGCATAAACCGTAACCACACAGGTCGACACACCAATGACCTTTCTCTCATGTTTTTGAAACTGAGTGGCAGCCTCACCTTGACCTCCTGTGACTTCGCTGTTAGTCTGTGTGCCACCGTTGCGCTCTGGGTTCCCATTAACTACATCATCTGGGACAATCACAACAATATTCATTTTAGTTGCTGTGATCATCACAGGCTTCCATTTACCTGCGAATAGCCACTGCCACATTTAATCACAATATTGCTTATGGGTATGCTCAGCTGCCTCGCACCATTTCTCATCAAGTCCATTAGCAGATAAAGTGGTTCCATTCCTGATAACTCAATAGTCACACTGTAGAACTGGGGATGTCAATGGTTAACCACCGACAACACTTTCTACCAGTTACAAGGGCTGACATCGATTAAAATATTTAATCTCGATTAATTCTATGATTGTCCATATTTGATCGTGATTAATTGTGCAGCTTTTGTCTGTTAAAAATATACTTTAAAGGGACATTTGTCAAATACTCATATACACCAACATGGGAGTAGGTAAATATGCTAATATATGGGTATACTTATTGGAAATCAATTACCAAAACAAAACAAGGACAAATATTGTCCAGAAACCCTCAGAGGTTCTGCATTTAGCATAAAAAATATGGTCAAATCATAACATGGTGAACTGCAGCCCAACAGGGAAAAACAGCTGTCAGTGTGCTGACATGATCCAAACTGACTGTGATTATCTTAAAGTGGGCATGTCTGTAAAGGGGAGACTTGTGGGTATCCAGAGAACCCATTTATATTCACACATCTGGAGGTCAGAGGTCAAGGGACAGGACAGTTTTTCCTCACCAAGGAAGGATTATTGTTACCAGCATTATTTAGACCTCTTCGTGACAAACTAGTATGACTTGGTTGGTGGCAATGGATTCTTTAGGTTTTCTAGTTTCTTATGAGCCCAGTATCTTCACTTTAGCTTTAAGATTTAGCCCGCTACAACCTGACGTTGACGCTACAAAATGACGTTGTGATACTGTACTGTCGATTTTTAATTAACCGTTTAAAATCCAACGGCGCGTTGTCAGGCCCGACCACTATTCGATCTTTCGGAGGTTGTAGCAGGCTCAGTTTTAAAGCTAGAGTGAAGGTACTGGTATCATAGGAGGCTAAATAACGCTCCAAACTTATGCTAAATTTTGGCGAGGGAAAATTGGCATGGCCAATTTTCAAAAGGGTTTCAGGCAAAAACCATACAGTTTTTTTTTTTTTGTTGTTTTGTTTTGTTATTTTTTTGCCTGTTCTAAAATGGTATATTTCTAGTGTGTTCTTTATACTACGTCAGTTTTCCTAAAATTAGATTTTAAAAATCACAATAGACCGCCTCGCTTACAATATAGCAATATATCACAATATATTGAATCGTTACCCGTGTATCATAAGTATTGTATTGCGAGATTCCTGCCAATACACAGCCCAACACCCGATCTGAATGAGATGAGTAGAGCACCTAAAATGTGGCACCAAAGCTCACTGAATCCATGGAGCGCTGATTTAAAAGGAAAGAAGAGAAGAAGAAGAAGAAGAAGAAGAAGATATTCCTTTATTTGTCCCACAATGGGGAAATTCAATTTTTACACTCTGTTGTTTTTACTTATACACGGTACATGCAGACCCGAGACACACACATGCACAAACAGGACCCATATACATGCATCAAATGGAGAGATGTCAGAGTGAGGGGGCTGCTCCTGACAAGCGCCCCGAGCAGTTGGGGGTTTGGTGCCTTGCTCAGGGGCACCTCGGCAGTGCCCAAGAGGTAAACTGGCACCTCTCCAGCTACCAGTTCACACTCAGTTCTTGGTCATGTCGGGACTTGAACCGGTGACCCTCCGGTTCCCAAGCCAACTCCCTACAGACTGAGCTACTGCCGCCCCCAGCGCCTCTTGTATTTCACAATATTTTTAGTATTGTTCTTAAAAATTAACTCATCAATTACCTGTAAAAACAGAACTAACATCCTTATGTAGAACCAAAAAACTATGAAGCCGCCTGCACAGCCACAAGCTCATTTAACTGTGTCGTCGCTGCCTCCTTTACAAATTAGTCGTGTTTCAAAATTGTGAACTCGGCGTTATCTGTGATCAGCCAGGATTTGCAAGCTTACATGGCATTATTCAAACATTGCTTGAACATTGATTATTCAGGGGAAGAGCGCATACATCTCTGCTCCGGCAGCATCCTGCTTCACATTCATACAGCAACACACACACATTGTGTGGGGGTTGTCCTGAGAGTGAGAGGTGGTGGTTTTGACTGAGGGGTTGAAGATCCAGGTTGTCAAGGTCTTCTAATTGAAGTGTTATTGCCTCTGATGGCGGGCTCTAGCAGCCGGTTTATAGTGGTCTTAACCTGTTAATTAAAGTCCAATAGGCTTTCTAATGAGCAGAGAAATGGCCTTCTGTCTGAGGGTATGTGGTAGATAGTATTCTCATAATATCCATATGGACTGCTGATTGCACAACCCTTCCTCCTTATGGCAGGTGTAGTCTTTTAGCTAGCTTTACTCAGCATTCTCTTTCCTGAACGCCACGCGTTGTTGCTGAGATAGCAAACCTTTACAATGCACAGGTAGCCGGCAATACCCGAGACACAGAGCAATGAATGTGCCTTCTTTTCTTACTTTTTTTTTTCTTTTTTGTTTGTCATGAGTATTTGTACGGTGTGCACAAATAATCAGGTTACGTAAGCTGGAATCTGGGACACTGTGTGCAGAGGATGTGCCACAAGGTGCTGAGCATGCCCCGCCAGCTTGCTCACTTGCTCATTTGCTCGGTTATTTGAAGTGAAGCATCATTTGTGTGACAACACCAAAGAGATTGTGTTGACACACTTTTGCCATGTCCATCTAAGCTTGACAAATGAGGTTATTCAACCTTAAAAGATCTAATTTCTTGGTGTATTGCTGCTTTTTTTGTGTTTCTTTAAAAATTAATTAGGAGTCTTTGGTATAGTACACTGGGACTCTAAGTTATTAAGGAGTCAAACTGTAAATTGTTCATTGCTAATGTATTGCACAGTAAAGCAGGAACTTTCTCCTTTTCTTAGCAGAGGTATCCATCTGTCACCGGCCGAGCTCGTTAGATAGCAACAGACTACATGCGATCTGATTTGAATACAACCTTTACCTCAACTTTGTTCCCTTGTTTATTATTCATGTCACCTTGATCACATCCCATTTACTGCAGAGCTTTTTGGCTGAACCACATATTCTCCATCCACTCCGATTGCATTACTGGGGCAGTTAAAAGTAACGTTTGAAGACCTCCGCTGGGACATAAAATGCAGGGCAGACTGGGCTCCGATGCGGTCCTTTGAACCACTGGCCCCTGCTCACTGAAGAAAATCAGAAACAAGGTGAGAGGATAGCGGCTCGCAGAGAGGAGAGCAGGATAAAGTTACCCACTTTCTTGCATTTTTCAGGGGCCATTAGAGATTTTTCCCTTTTGATATATGCAAGAATGCTGGAAGACACGGAAAAGCACTGTACAGGTGTTTGATTGTCATGAATTTTATATGTCAGGAGACCGCTGACTGCTTTCCTGATGGGCTTTTGGTCCTCCATTTCTTTAGCTTTAGTCATATCATAGCGTCACTGGGTGTGTTATTTTTCAATTTCATCATAAACTAAAGGAATAATACCACAAGTAGGTTGATACTGGGTAGTGGAGGACTGTGTGGGCCATCTATTCTTAATTTTCCAGAGGGAAAAGGAAAGTGAAGCTGAATGAGTCGGACTGATATTAGTGGAAATGAACACCTTCTTGTAAAGCAGAAAGAGTGTTTTCAAATGATAGATAAGCCTTTGAAAATGTTCAAGGCTTTCGTGAAGCCTTAAAGCTGAACTTGAAGCCTCAGATAAGCTGGAAGTCAAACTGTGGAATATAATCAGAGCGTCACAGGTTGAACTAGGATATGTTCCTATTCTACACAATTCATTTTAAATGCTTTGATTTTAAGGCTTCAAGTGAGATGGCTGCAAACTGGCTCGGTGTGCTCACTCATCAACCACTGAATCCTCCATGACAGATCACATAGGCTCGGCAAACATGAAATGGAGAATAAGTAAAGTGATCTTGTGCACTTCTGTAAATTTGAGAGGTAGACGAGGCTGAGATTGTCTGACTTGTAGTCCCTAGGATTGGTCAAGCGTTATCCTACAATTCCTGCTGTATTATCTAACTCAGTAGTGTCTCTCATTAAACCCTCCTTTTCTGCTAAACGCTGTCTTTTTCAAACTTAACATCCACATTTTTTTAACTCAAGCTTTAAAGTCTCCAATCCTGAGATAATCCTGATGAAATCACTCAGGTGATTTTTAGGGCTGCCTCCTCTTAGTCGATTAGATTAGCTGAGTTCACACTGCATGACTTTCAAAGTCATCAGATCGCTGTACTGTTCACACTGCACAACTTGCTGTCTTGTAATCGTGAGCCTTTGCTGTAAGTCACTGTGGTTTTCACACTACATGACCAACAGGAGGTCACATACTACAGGATCCTTCACCAGGTTGAATCCCCGATGAGGTCTCCAAACTAAGTTTTATCACGGAAACGTGCAAGAAATACAACACAAATACAGAAATACACAGTAAATGGCTTGATGCCATACACAATACACAATGCTGATGTTGTTGTTGTTGTCGTCGTCTTCACAAAATAGCCTGTTTGCAGTCTTCTGTACTATATATTTTTCTTGGTGCAACAACTTTGCTCCATGTTTTAAATGCAACACATGCAGTAAGTTCCTACTGTAACAGGTGACCCCTCCCCCAGGTTTCCCCTCAAACTGTGTCTCACACTCTCATTGGCTGTAGTTTCCTGACAGTGTCTCCGACAGGTCCAAACATTTTGCATGCTAGATATTAGATATAGATCTAGAGTTACAAAGAGTCAGACATATAGAGTCACAAATGTTGATTATTTAAATAGTCGTTAAGTTCTAAAAAATCAAATATTTTATGTGACTATTCGTCCTCTATAAAAACATATATTATATATTTCCCTGGTATTAACTGTTGCAGGTGCTGCCTAGCAGTAATGTTACTACCAGTAAAACGTGTGGCGCGTTCAGTTCATCAGCGTAGGGGTGTAGACATGCACGCAGCGCAGTGCTCTGAGTTTCTGAGGGTAAATCAGCTGTTTGGGCAGTGGAACAAATCGTTATTCAAACCTGACAGAAATGAAATAAAACTCACCAAAACCATCACGGTTTGTCTCTCCACGGGCCTCTTCCACTGTTCCAGCAGTTTGGTTGAAATAAACTCTTAATCCGCCAGACACTATATGTTGTATTTCCCCCGTGTCTGTTTCTCTCCCCAGCAGAGCTGCTGTGGGGGTTTGCAGGTAATCCGGTAATTTTTGAATAATAATTGAATAATTGCCGGTGATTTTCCAACATCCCTACTAGATATCAGGAATCTGGCAACTTTGAGCAGTTCACACATGATGCTTGTACACCGATGTGCAAACGTTGAGCCGACACTGATTGACCTCTCATCTGGGGATTTTGTTTGGAGCTCCTAAAACCGTCAGGGGAGCAGAAATTCAGGGCTAAAGTTGTGTAGTGTGAATTAAGCATAATTGGTCATTTAGGTCGTAGTCGACTAAGATTTCTTTAGTCAATTAGTTATTTTTAAATGCTTCTTCATGTTTAATGACTTATTTCTAGTAAATATATGAGCACATCTGGTAAATGAGATTTAAAGTGGTGCTTTGGTGTGATAGTTTGTGGAGAAACTGTTTTACAGATATATTGATTAAATCAACTAATCAACAAAATCGTATGAATACTAGTTGACTAAGAATTTCTTTGGTCGAGCACAGACCTAGTTATTTTTTGGCCAAGGTATCTCAACATCTAATGGATAGATTGACATTAAAAATGTTGTGAATGATATTCATGGTCCCCAGAGGATGACTTTGGTGATCCCTGGCTCTTCTCCAGCATCATCACACGGTTGATATTTGTAGTTTTTAGGTGAAATTTTTCATGAATTATGAATCATTACTATAATAATTGGTACATATATTCATGGTCCCCAGAGTATAAACCCTAATGACTTTGTTGACACTGGTGTGCCACCATGAGGTTGTGGTTTTCAGTGAGGGATTTGATCATTTAAATTGTAATCATTTTAATGATCCCTTAATTTCTCATCTAGTGCCATCATCAAGTCAATATTTACGTGTTTTTCTACTTTATTAAACTACTGACATCAACCTCAGCTGTACTATGTGCTAATTAACATATACTGTATATACAGGCTAAACCAAGGTGGTGAAACTGATACAGACTAAACAGCCTGTTAACAGGATCATTGTTAGCATACTGACATTAGCATAAGTAGAGCCCCACAGAGCCCAACACTCCTACTACCATACTAGTATACTAGAAAAATATTAAGTGTGTCCTTATACATAGTATGTCAAACACAGTATGCTAAAAATACCAGGATGTCCGACTACAACTGGTTGCATTTTGCAGTATACAAGCCAGCATGCTTGTCTGGCTATCCTGACCCACAATCCTCTGCACAGTGGATATGAGCAAGAGGGTCAAAGTTCAAGACACAATGTAGTATGTCCCAATGGCATGCATACAGTACACACTTTGTAAGTGCAGCTGCACTATGTACTAAAAGTATAAGGTAAAAGTATGCAATTTGGGACGCAGGGTTTTTCTTGTTCAGAAGCACAGATGAAATTTTGCACCTGTAGTCAGAAACTAAGTGGCACTCCCCATCACGGCTAAACCGATCTTCATGTAAAATGGCTGGAGTGCACATTTAACATAATAAATGTAAATGTAGTGCTCAAGAAAATGCCAACGGTAAAAGCAGGCTGTACATTTGATTTATCAAGTGTCTAAAGCTTCTTCATTTCATCGTGCATGGATAATGCAGCACAAACAATAGGCAGTAGGCTATTATGGCTTAATGATAGAGAGCAATATTACATTTTTCATGCAGTCCTGCTGTATTAAGAATGCAACACATTTCAAGTTTAATTACCATAAAAGAAATGTATTCTTTAAATGAGCCCATTTAGAAACCAAATACTGTAAAAGAGGCAATTTAAAGGTGCAGTAGACACGTTTCCTCATGTCTAAGATGATATTGAACCCAGTGCATTGAAGTAATGGGGAATTGTTTTGTCCAAAAGCTGCTGAGTCTGAGTGGTGAAGTGACACTTTACTGATGTGAAACAACATATCTGGTATTGCTGGTGCAGCGCCAAGTCATGGACCGTGTTTTGTTATTTACGGCCAGCTTTTACCGGTACCACCACTCTGTGTCAACAACCATTTGTGCTGTCGGTGAAGCGATCGCCATTAAACTTGAGCCAAAAGTCTTCCAGAAAATATCCCACTTTGTTGTGCTGCTATACCCACTATACAATTTGGACATCCTCTAAAAAATACCATGAAACCGATTACAAGACCAGAAAAAAAGCTTCACGGATATCGCCCTCTATAATCAACCTTGTACATATTGACAGATGATTAATGATATTAATACAGAAGCTGTGCGCCTAGTCATTTGCAGGATATTAACTTTTTTTTATTGAATCTCATTTTTACCCTGCCAAACATTTAATAAGATGACAAAACAGCAAAAGATAAGGTGTGAAATAAAGTTTGGCGCTCTGAACCTTTTCTCACGTATGGCCACACAGCAGTAATTTATTCATACGATCCTTCAAAAATAGAGTCACAGTCTTATTTGTGGTCTGTGTTAAAGCTCTCAAGTCGAAGTGGGAGGAAGACGTGTGAGAAAAAGAGTGAGCGGGGATTGTTTTCTAGGGTTTTACTTATTTATTGAGCCTCCTTAAAAAGAACACGCGCATTAGAGTGAGCTGTCAGGTTGCCAGTGTGATCGCAGCGGAGATTGTATATGCCACACAATGCCTTTAATTATGTCGCTGTCTCTTCACTGTCAGAAAAGACAAAATGGATCAAAGGCTATATGGGAAGGAGTAAGTAAGCAATTATCTTCTTTTGTCTGCTATCACTGTCAGTCAACGGAGGCTTGCCTTTTAAACGACACCAGAGGAAAAGCAGAGAATGAACGCTGATAGATGAGGTAATAATGGTGCTGCTGCGTATAACATGTTAATAAAGGCGCCCGGTATCTGCATCATTACTCAAAACTGACTTGATTGTTCATGCGATAAGGAAAAACTAAGTGAAAAAAATCTAATCATCTAGTAGTCTGGAAGCTCCCAGATATTACACCCACTCTCCTCCAGAGGTGGAGAAGATTAAACTGATTCGAGTTGGGGGCCGTAGACTAGTAAGGTCATTTTATTACTGCTAATAGGTTATCATTAGCTTTATTTGGGTAAAGAAACGTTTCTTTGAGCAGCAATATCCCTGTATGAATATGTGAGAGTAAGAACTTGTTGAAGAGGAGTGAATTCACACTTACCAACCATGAGACCTAAAAAATAGGGAGGATTTCAAAACCAAAGTGGGGGGTGTGAGACTTTTATCTTTAATTATTTCATTCACTGAAGGCCCTTTCAGACACAACGTGACAACGGCACCACTCCGCTCCGAACCCCATTATTTCCAGTTTGCCACACCGCGACGGCTTTCTGCTTCGTCGAGAAAAGCCCGACTTCGGCCGCTGAACGCTGTGGCGTGCGCTGAACCCAGCAACGAGCGTAGCTCAAACATGAGCTCAGACTAGGCTGTGTCGTGAGCGTAGACTGCTCTCCGCTGCCAGGAAATGACATTTGGTGTGGCGATATTGTCCTCCGGGTGGAAACAGGAGGGATTGTACATGCTGTACAGTGCCAGAAACAGGTTAAGATAACAAAAAGGGAAAAAGGTGCCATAAATCAGGAGCAATACAGGAGAATTATGACTCCGGGAGGAAACCGGGAGGGTTGAGTTCAGTATGGTAAATTCATCAAGAACTATATTTAGTATGATAAGAAAAAATACCACAACATTTGAACATTTGCTTTAATTGGTCAAAAGTCTTGAAATTTGAGCAAGTATTTAATAGTACAACTTTGAAATATTTAAATCACATTAAATATCACACTTTTATGACTAGTCAGTCATGACTTTTGAAAATTATTACGTTTTCTATATGAAATATATATTTTTACACAGTATATTGCATCTTTGACATTCAACTTGATACAGAATACTTGATTGTGCTCTTTGTAGTTTCTGAGATAGCCATTTTCTTTGGGCACATTTGACTAATGCCCTAAAATATAATTGCAAAGGCTATTGCAAAACCAGTAGTCCCATCCATCCTGTGCCGAAAGACTAGATATAGTGTGAAAAACTCACTTTTCAGCCAACTGATTTGCCATGTGGCAAGCCCAAAGATCACTTCCATCATCAAAGGAAACCAGAAATTTCAGTTGCAGGCACAAATGGACACCAACGTCTCCTCTTCAAAATTTTTATTCCAGTCAAGACGTTTGGGAAGTCTCACATTTTAACAGTGCTCAAAGTTTAAAGTTTAAATTGTTAAGATTTCAGTCTTGGTTGATTTGGTGACATCCCTTTGTTCTGGTGGTAACAGGAGGACATTTTTTTGCTAAGGATGGAGAAGTCATGATCCGTTTTTATTTAAATTGGTACTGTCCATCATTGAGGCCCAGTCATTATAAGTTATGACAAGTCAAGTCAAGTTTGAGTGGATTTTCTAGGATTATCCCTGCTCCCTGCTCTCATATACACGACTCTAAAGCGTATTTGTCATATTTTTAGTTTACACTCCTTGTTTCTTTGGTGAAGGGAAAAGTCTGCTAGTGAATTCTTTGACATGCTGGATATGAAAGGCATATGCAAATGTGTGCAGCGTTTATTAAAATGAGTTTGTTTCCCCTCTAATATTAGCGTGAGCAAAATCATTTTGAGAAGTGGTTTACGGGACAGAGATGGGAGACTTTTTTTGTCAGTTTGACATCCAGGTAACCCACTTCTGCTTCGGCGTGTTTACTCTTTGATTATCAGGAGAGCTGAGGGAAGCACTATCTCCCGCCTGCCAAAACCAGGCTGGCAAGCTGTCACAACACCGATGAAGACACATATACCACCTTGGTGTTTGTGGGTGACACACATTCACACAGACTGTACACACACTCACATAGTCTGGTTTGTGCACACTTACTTCCTAAAAAAATCTTTTGACAAGAAAATATATTCCTTTGGTGCTTTTATGAAAACTCTATATATATCTGAGGGAATTAAGAAGCCACAACCAAACCTACAGTATTTGGTGACTTTGGCAACATATGTCCTGCATTTTTATACATTTATATGAGTTGAATACATCTATATCAATCTAGCAAATGATGAAACAAGTTGCTGTGTAAACTGCTGCATTATTAATGCGCTAATCCTGCTTAAAAATATATTCACTGGGGCATCCCGTAACTAGATGGTTTGTATTTGCATCTTTCATAAAGAAAACCATACTTTGATGTCCAGTTGGAGCGATAACTCAATATGATGATTATCATCTTTCAAGGGAATTCTATCATGATGAAATCGTCTGTCAAGATATCATGAAACCGAATTACATCATCTAATATGATAATAACAAGCACATACTACCTCAAGTTTCTCAGGAAATCATTCGAGTAATCGCAATTAAATATTTTAATTGAATGACAGCCCTAAAAAAAGGCTACCATGTCACTTTTTCATGTCGACTATTTTTTACTGAATTATATGAAAAGAAAACATGATATATTGTGATATATATCGCTATCGAGATATGAAATTATCTATGTCGTGATGTCAAATTTTGGTCATATCGCCCAGCCCTATGTCCAGTTTTTAGGAGAATATCAACTGTGGATAAACAATGAGTAAATTATATTTTTTATCTGAAGAACAAATGCACAGGAGGTGGAAGTACTGTAGTCTCTTCCTCTCAGCATTCTCTGTATATGGTCTCAACAACCTCCATCATGAAGACAGCCCTGTGTGCTGCCTGAGGGATGAACTCAGGGAAAAAAACACTCTGATCAACTCAGATCTTCTCTCCTCTTTCAACGTGTCAAATTTGCAAGCAGCCATTTTGAACCAAGTCTTGTAGCATTGCTATTACTACACCAAAAATACGGTACAACCAAAAATATTTTCAGAAGGCGAGCGACTTATCAGAGACCCTGCTGTTCATGCTTTGACAATCTGTCTCATCATGTCTGTTCCACTAATGTTAAGCGTTGTGACTCACACTTCCTGCGCCCCTCCTCACAGATATACAGGGTATAATATTGATGGGGAGGTGTGTGAGTAGTACTTAATCCTTTATTTTCCACCGTCCAGGTGTCCATAAACAAGGCTCCTCACCCCCGCTGCACCAGTGGGGCTGCTGTCCGACAGATAAGAGCTTGGTCGTACCGCTGTGAGTGTGAAGCCGAGCTTTGCTGATCAAGAGAAACAACCTGATTTTTTTAGACAGTTTCTCTGACTTGTATGAGCGGGGGGAGAGACAAAAATCATTGAATCAACACAGGGAAAATGAAGTCTACAAAATGTAGGAAAACAGTCGATCAGAGCAGAGTCAACATTTGTCTGTCCATTTTCTGATTGGACAACATCTGGCATGTGTGTCAAGAAACGCTCTTTGCTTCAGAGTGCTTCAGTTATGGCACACACACTATCTGAATGTGTGTGTGTGTGTTGTGTGTGTTGTGTCCTGAGATGCCAGATGAGAGGTTTCCATCAATATTTGAACAAAGCGCTCTGGCATCTCTCTCTGTTGAGGCCATGCTGTTTTTTAAGAGTCTGCGAGGCAGAGCTGAAATGTATTGCTTGTGTGACTACCGCTGCAAAGAAATTACAAGTTAGAGAGTGGATTCAGAGCTCCGGGCATTTCTGCAGTCTGACAGAAGTCACTGAGACTTGCCTGGGGACAGGGAGGAGAAGAGCCTGGAAGGAAACAGGGATGTGATTTTAAATAATGGTATAAAATCTGGCTATTATGAAATCTGGCCTGTTTGGCAAGATTTATGGAATAACATGGAATCCCAGCTGCACTTCCACTGGGCTGTGGAGTCCGTGTGCATCCAGCTGGTGTGCATTACACATGGTTGCTAAGCAGTTCATTACCCGTCAGCTTGTCACATCGAGCCCTAGGTTGATGTGTTTTGATGCGGCTGAATAGCAGGTAGTGTCTGCAGAACACCAAACACAATCAAGCTTTCACGTGTTGCCGCCTTTCTCGCCCCATTTGCTGTTGCGATGGGAGAAGAAATCCCATCTTTGCCACTCTGTATTTCCCCTGTGGTGAATCTGTCATTCAGAAATCTCTGCAGACAGAGAGGACGTGTGTGTGTGTGTGTGTGTGTGTGTGTGTGTGTGTGTGTGTGTGTGTGTGTGTGTGTGTGTGTGTGTGTGCGCGCGCGCGCGCGTGCACGTGTGCGTCTCACAGAGGTTGTGATCTTTCAGTGGGTAAAAGTTGGCTGAGAACCAAAAACCGAAGTGCCTTTCTTTTTGGACTCAGGTTTATAAGGACTTCCTGAAAATGCTGAACACTTTTTGTCTTCCTACCGTGCACCCGGCTGATCTGAACAGATGCTCCCCCAGTGCTTCTCACTGTCTTCGACACCCACCTATCATCTGCTTCACCAATCTCCCTCCACCCCCATCTCCTCTGCTCGCTTCACCTCTGATCCCCAATCTAGACCATCCATCTGCTGCTCGGATCTGCGTCAATAGTGCCTATGAAGGCACCTCACACTGTGGGCATATATAATTAATGCAGTATTGACCATTGCCAAGCTGTATTTATTCATGTATTTACACAGACACATTAGCCTGAACGTCACTGTTTACACAAACGCAGCGACACATAGCAGCAAATACAAATCCGCAGAATGCATTCCCCGTCCGCCAACTAACCACCTTATTTCTCAAACCTGTTACTGAAATGTCAACATGGTGAAGTAATTAACAAACATTTATGCCACTGGCTCTTAATTAACAAACTAAGAATTAATTAGTAGATTTGTTTGTTAATTCATGGCTAAGCAGCTGCTTCCTGCTTATTAATACTGAATGCTGCCGAGTGACTTAAAGCAGTTGCAGAACTTCTCCGTGCTTCTGTCCACTTCTTTCCATTTTGGGGGGCTAATTTAAACAGAGCTTGTGATGCACGATATGTTATTATTTTGAAACTGCAGCATTTCTAGGATATTATAGGGTGGTTAGCGCCTCATATGGAAGAATAATTCTGAAAATGAGAGATGTTTTAGGCTTCAAGCCTATGATTATTGGATAAAACATTAAGGCAGTGTTGCATTTTATTAAAGCAATATATTCTCTCCCGTTCTCTGTGCTTCGTTCTCTGTCTTTCCCGCTAGCACACACTGTCTCCTTTTTGCTCTGCGTCCATGCTGGTAATTCACACACAGTATTAGCGGGAGATTCATTTTTGGTGACTCACAATTGTTAAGAGGTCTGAAATCAGAGATCACACATGTGGCATTGTGCCATTGTGGCAGCGGGTATTTGAATTCAATATGGTTCAGTGAACATTATTCATGGAGAGCAACTGAAATGGAAAAGGGACTCAAATAAGTAAACATGCATTTAAAAAGAGAGTGCTGGTAATGTGGTTACTGAAACGGCCTGTTCAAGGTCATTTATATCCATTATAACTCTTTCAAACTGAAGCAAACATGTTTGGTTTGAATGCAGCAACACAGATTGTTTAGTGCAGGTCAGACTCGGCATGGAGGAGCTGCTCTGACAACAGATGACCTACCTGCTGTAGCTTAGAGTGGATATAAGCAGATGGCAACAGTCTGAATAGTCAGGAAGTACTATTTGCTAAGACACTTCTCAAAATCTGACCAGAGAAAGGAAACTAATCCTAAAACTGCGTTGAATCTCAGCTGTAACACCACTAAAACAAACCATTTTAATGATGCTGAAGCATGGCAGCCCTGTGGGGAGTGACAGGAAGCTGCTGCAGTTGTGAACCGAGTCTTGCACAAACAACAATGACCCACATTAACCCAGCACTAATTGTTTTGTACAGATTGTCATAAGGACAGTCAGATTGAGTTTGTGTTCTGTACTCCATGCGTACAAGGGGTTTTCCTGTTACAAGAGGTATTAACAATGACTTCCTGTTGTTGTGGCAGAGGCAGGAGGTTCAGGTTCAGAAAGCAACAGCCTCTTAAACAAATAGGACCCAATCAGTTCTGCATCGCAGCAAGAGAAGCTGTTTGGCTTTTTGGATTTCATATGTGGTTGCCTGCTGATGGGTGAGCGGGTGTTATAATGCCAGCCCTGTCAACTAAAAATTATGTTCCCATACAACTTATATATGTGTTATAAATTACATCTGGAGGGAAACAAATTTTCGATTACGTTAGTCTTTGATGTTTAACATACTTTTGTAGTGATAGTCCACAGAAGGCCTCAGCAAGTGATGTAGTACAACGAGCGACGTGCAGAGCAGGTGGCGTAGTATGTGATTGACAGCTGCTCAGAGATGGCAGGCTCCAGCTCGGCTCTGATTGGTTGTTTTCCTCTGGTGTGTGAAATCTTGCAGATGCCATTAGGAAAACCAGAGGACACAGAGGTACATGATTTTTTTTCCAGATTATCTGTCTCATGTACTACTGTTTTACAAAAATAAGTTTTTTGCCATATTTGCTCCAACCTGCCTTCTCCAGCTTTAAACTGTTCACTGATAATTCTTGACAACAG
Organism: Pterois miles; assembly: GCA_947000775.1. Classification (NCBI taxonomy): domain Eukaryota; kingdom Metazoa; phylum Chordata; class Actinopteri; order Perciformes; family Scorpaenidae; genus Pterois; species Pterois miles. The sequence continues at coordinate 5,818,961 of CAMQGK010000514.1, read as the reverse complement.
TATTTTATCACACAAGAAACGGCTGCGTTGCACCAACAGTGAATGTATGTGATGCTCTTTACAACTTGTTGTCTTGTAAATGTCCACCAGCATTTCCTTGTTTTTATACTACTGGCACGGGTTGTTGGTTGTTGCATCACTGGATGAACATAGTCAGCTGGCCATGATCTTGACTCTGAAAGCCAAAATTAGAAAGGAGGTCCATGTCACGTGTAGATCTGATGACATGGTGTACACACTCTGCCGGCTGCTTGTATACAGAACAAATGGCAGCAGGAAGAGGACACATGCCTGCTGGGGCCTACAGTGTTTCTGTAGGATAGGATCGGATCAGCTGGTGTTTGAGATGGAAACAGGACAGCCATTTGTCTGCCAGGATGTGAGGCTGCAGTGTGCTGAAAGTAGAGCAGAATTTGGCAAACATCAGCCTGGCTGCTGCCTTTGGTCTCTCCAAATCACGACGAGCGAGTGTGCTGGAGCAGCAGTCATCTCTCTGTGTGAAACAGCCTGTGCTGTTACCCAAAGGCTTTACCAAATTAGCTCAGTCGGCTCGGGGCTCTTTCCCCCTCATTTCCTTTAGGTTTCCCACTAAAAGCCATGAATACATTGAATTGACAGAAGAGACCACACTTAACCATTGCTTTCAATTTTGCATGTGAGGAGATGGAGCGTTGGCTGTACTTGAGGAAATTAAAACGTTTTGCCTTACAGGTTGCTGACACAGTATTATCAGACTGTATGTGTTTGCAGACAAAAGTTTGTTTGTGTTGGAGGCCGACAGAGAGGTAGAGGGAGAGAAGCAGGGTGTCTGATGGAGCCATCACTCAGCCCTTTGGCAGTGATATCTTGTTTTCCTCTCAAACTGGGCTAGATGTATCTGTGCCCCTTGTGTGTTATTGCCGAGCTGAGGCACTGGTTGTAGATCACTGTGAAAACTGTGAAGCACGTGGCAGAGCGGTCTCCAGAATGACAGCGACCAAGCATATTGAGGAGAGATATTGGTGTTGGGCCTTTCCTGGCAACATAGAGATGAACCAATAAATGGTAAATGGACTTTATATTTTTCTAGGCTTCGGACCAGTCAAAGCACTTTACACTACATGTCAGCGTTCACCCACACATTCATACACTGATGGCAGAGGCTGCCATGCGAGGTGCCAACTTTGCCCATCAGGATCTAATCTAAATACTCGTTCACACACCAATGGCTATGCCTTTGGGAGCAATTTGGGGTTAAGTGTCTTGCTCAAGGACACATCGACATGTAACCGGAGCAGCCGGGGATCAAACCACCGACGACATGGTGGAGGACCTGCTCTACCCTTTGAGTCACAGTCGCCCTGCACCGTAAATGAGAGGAGAATGACCTCGCATCACCATCAGCACCATCATGTTCTGCAGCCTTAGTTTGTAGACTCACAAGTTAGTTTCCAAATGCTCACTCACCTAGAGACTGAAGGCACTCTTCCTGGTTTCATTGTTAAAACTGCTTTGAGACAATTATAAAGTTTAAAAAAACTGCAAAGAGAGCCGGTCCAAAGTCTTCAGGGTGGCCCTTCCTTGGGCGATCACACAGTGTGGCTGTTTAAAAGATGATCTCAGAGCTCTCCAGTAAATGGCTCCAGAATGTCATTCATGGTCATGGTTTTATTCCTCCATAATCTCCGGCTCCCTCCCATGGAGACAATGTTGACCAGTAGCAGTGCATTATCCCCATGTACATCCCCACGCATGTAGATAAATGGTTGTGATTGGCCTGTCCGAATTCAGGACATGTAAAGGGATTACGTTTGTCAGTGGCTGTTCTTGCCGCTGTCCTCGCAGCAACTTTGCATTTAGAAATCCCCGGACACTCTATATCACAAGACTACTTAGCTTGAGCTACATCTAACAGCATCACTTATCTTATGTGTATACGTAACTGTGTAGAAGAAGTGGACATACATGTCACCCATTGTGGATTGTTTGTGGACTGCTGCTCTGAAGCCTCGAGTTTGGCATTTTGGCCGTCGCCATCTTGATTTTTTTGCAACCAGAAGTGACACGAGAGGTTGGAGCTAAGTACAACTAAATACAAAATACGAGAGATTTTTAGGCAACGAAAATGTTTGAAATATTGTAAAACGCAACAACTGCCAGACCGGACAATGCCATGGTAGTGACCTGTCAATCACATGGTAGCCCCTCCCTAAAGCATCCCCTGCTTTATGGTCTATTTGACTCTAAATGGGACCATAATTTACTAAATGAACATCATGCTGTATTGAAGAAGAAGAAGAAGAAGATATTCCTTTATTAGTCCCACTAGGGGAAATTCATTTTTTTTTTTTTCACTCTGTTGTTAACTTATACACGGTACATGCAGACCCGAACACACACATGCACACATCTCACTCAGTTCTTGGTCCATGTCGGGACTTGAACCGGTGACCCTCCGGTTCCCAAGCCAACTCCCTACAGACTGAGCTACTGCCGTACCCAAGAAGACTTGAAATTAGCGATTGAGACCATAAACTCATGTTTACAGTGTTTACTGAGGTAATAAATCAAGTGAGAAGTTGGCTCATTTTCTCATAGACTTCTATACAATCAGACACATTTTTGCAACCAGAGGAGTCGCCCCCTGCTGGATATTAGAAATAATGCATAAGGCACAGCTTCACTTTTCAGAACCGCAGGCTGCCCACCCATGTGCACTAACTGGTGCAGAGCTGGAGGGGCATCCTACAGTCTTTGTTTGGTGTTGCACTGTGTGATCTATATGCAGCCATTTAAAGAAAAAAGACAATGTTACGCCAGTCCCAGAGGCAGATAAGTGCTTGTGTTTCCCCTCAGTCACATGTCCCACCGCCACCCACAGGTTAAATCACACCAGAGTGTCTTTCCGTGTGTCTCGCCTAATCTGTCTGCTGCAACACTATCCCACCTGCTAAATAAGAAATGAAGAGCGAATTCTGAAATAAAGCCCGTAATGCTTTACTAAACCTCGCTCCTGTTGATATTTGAGGTATTAGCTGCCGTGACATTAAACTGTCATGTTGGTATGCATTAGTATAATACCTGATCTATTAACAAATGAGTCATTACTTGGAGGGCTGTGGCTTTGTTTGACAGCTGTGTGTTTGTGTATTCATGTTCCCATCTATCATCGTCTGGATGCGCTCTCACGTCTATGTTTTGCATCTCTCCAAACACAAACACACCGTGTCAATGCTCCGTGAGCAAAACAAATTGGAGCGCTCAGTACAAGAAAAGCTTGCCTGGGGCTAGTCATTTTGAAATTAAAAGCATGTCTCTTTGTTCAGCCTCAGTTCCAGGAACGAGGGAGAGAACGTAAATGTGTCGCACGGAGGGGAGAGCAACAGTGCTGGTGCTGTGATTTTCACAGCCAGGGAATCACACACAACCTTTTATCTATTCCCCTCAATCAGGAGACATCCGGCAGGAAAGGTAGGAGGATTAGATTAGCTAGAGAGAGAGAAAGAGAGAGTGGGTTGTCTAATCCTGATGGGGTTTTCAGAGGTACACCCATCACTGTGGAGAAACATGCAGTGTGCAGTGGGGAGCCGGGCTCGGGAGGGGCGGCCGCGGGACGGTTTGCCTCACTAAACCCTTCACACTCGCATGAAAGAGGTTCCAGCAAACTAGGGGATTAGGCAGAGTGTAATTACACTTGCGGGGCTTCAGAAGTAGCAAAACGTGCGCTGACTGGAACGCACCTCAGACGGGAAGGGGAAGAAGGAGTAATGCCTGTTAAATGTGTTGCCAGTGTGTTGTCGGTGAATTTTTCAACTGAATTAACGGTCTTTAGTGAACAGCAGCGTCTGAGAGATCAAAGAAGCCTTTATGGGACTAATATAGATCTGTCCGATCAGCGTTAGGACGTCTTTATCTTCTTTCAATGAGATCTTTATTCCATTTACACCTCTCCATTATTCAGTGTCATTGACATAAAAGTTTGGGATTTTCAATTAGTTTTTATTTTATTTTAGTTTAGGTATTATTTTGGTTTAGTTTAATTAGTTTTCAGTGTGTTTGCTAGTTTTAGTTCACTTTCAGTTTTTCAGAAAGGTTCAGTTTTTATGTGTTTATTTTAGTTTTGTAGTATTTTTAGTCTGTGTACGGGACAGCTATAATGTCTCAGAAGTAGGCCTGCTTGATTTGGAAAACTTCTAATTGCAATTATTTTGACTGATATTACAATCATCACATGACTTGTGACGTAAGATTGAATGATCAATGTTACATAATTATTCTCATTTTTATTGAAAAAATACATTTGAAATGATTATGGTGTGATTTTGCAGGGATCTGTACCAAACAAGTTTCCTTTTCGTTTTTAAAAAATTTAAACTGAAATGAATTTACAGTACGTTCATTTTTATTTATTTTTTATTCATTTTTTTTTACCAGACAGTATCGTTTCAGTTAAGTTTTTCTTAAAGAATAGCATTTTTATTTAGTTTTCAGTCTACTAAAACCTATTTTCACTGCTTACTTTCAGTTTTACTTTACTCTGACAACCCTGATAGTGGGATTTTATTGTGGTAAAAACTGCCACGTTTCAGGTTCTGTCATACAGCTCCGTTCTCCAGTCTCCCCCCTCTTTAATTCTTTAATTAAAAAGTCTGCTGTTGTCATTTGTTACCATACGGAGAAGAAAAACACAACTTATATTGAGCCAAGAGTTGAGAAGAGGTAACCCTTACCCAATGCCTGTATTTCCCAGAGGAGCTCAAACACTCCACCCTTCAAACACACTAATCACATACATTATTAAAGACTAAACATGGACGGTATTTTTATCATAAATGTTTGCAGGTTTGCAAAATCAAGTGTAGCGTTCTGCAAAAATCCCCTGTAGCATCGTCTGTACGTCCCTGTGTACTTCTTAAAATATTAACCACTCTCTGGGCTTCATGTAAATTATTGCATTGTGATGCTGTGGAGGAGAATGGACTGTGGGGACGAGGTGATGTTCTGTTGCTGTTATTTCTCAGCTGCGCTCCTGAAACCATTTGTTTGAGGGAGACGTCGCTGCGAGGAGTAATGGCTGCTAGTTGGGTCTGGTTGCAGGACAGAGCGAGGGAGTGAAGGATTGTGGGGGAAGACAGAGTGAGCTAGCTTTGAGCTATTTGTGTGTGTGTGTGTGTGTGTGTGTGTGTGTGTGTGTGTGTGTGTGTGTGTGTGTGTGTGTGTGTGTGTGTGTGTGTGTGTGTGTGTGTGGCGTGTGTTGAAAACAGGGAAGAAATCAGAGCTGGTTTGAATCAGCCATCTCGCCATTGTTGATTAAGAATTAACTTTTCAGTTCCATTTTGTTCCGTCATTCACTTTTTAATCTGCGTTTTGTTGTCCAGGCCCCCGAGGTGAAGCCCTGCAGCATGGCCAGTCTGGGACACTGCCCCACTTCCTGGAGGAGCCCGTTGACGCTTACATCGTCAAGAGCAACCCCATCAAGCTCCGGTGCCAAGCTCGGCCTGCTCTTCAGATCTTCTTCAAGTGCAACGGCGAATGGGTCCACCAGAGCCAGCACCTGTCTCAGGAGCACACCGACCTGGGGACAGGTAAACACTCATTAGACACACACTGTGCATGCAGACTGCATGATTATGCCCAAAAGGATAATCCCGATTATTGTGATCAATATTGAGATCACAATGATGTAATTTTTGGGACAAAATATTTTTATTGCAATTTCACATTTTAATAAACAGAGCGCTGCTTTCACGTCAGTATTGTGCTATATTTTAACCATCAAAAACTCTTATTATATTTGCATTGATTAAGAAAAGATCTTGGCATTAATAGTTCTAATTATGTATTATAAGCAGCTTAGAGCATGTGTTAGGAAGTTAAACAGGTCACAATTCCCTCTCTATTATCTAGTTTGTATTGCTGAAAAACATCTTCTTCCAACAACTGGATTTATTCAAGTTTCTCGCCAAAAACTACATTTTACAAAATTGCATTTGATCGCATCATGACAGTGTTGTAATGAAATTTCATCAGCCAATACTTATTTATACTGAGCAGAGCTTGAAGGCAGCACAATGTGACTCTGTGAAACCTCCGTTCTGAATGAAGTATCTGATTACGTTAGTTGTTCTAAGGGTGTTTTAAGGTTCTTCCTTCACGGCTTATTTTGGACTCACAGTTGTGACAAATGTCAGCTTCACGTCTTCGTCACTCAGCTGAAGGACGACACGACGCCGACAACATGTTGTGCATGTGACGTTACGGATTACGCTGCTGTGTGCTGACGTAAGACCATCATGTGGCGGCTGCAGGGGTGGGAGTAATAAACGGTATTTGACACTGCTGAAAAGCAGCCAGCTTTGATTGGCTGCTGAGTGGCGGTTCACCTCTAGCTGTTAGTTTAGGAAGCTCTTGATTTATGCAGAAGAGTTTTGTAGGAACTGGCATTATAAACTTCAGCATTGCAGTCAATCATGTTCTTTTAATTGTGGGAAACCAAAAATCATGATCGTGATCAAAATTCGATTAATTGTGCAGCCCGAATACAGACACACATGCACACATACAGACAACTTGCAACTTAAATTCTTTTATTTTTCCCATCCTGTCACTTTTCATTATGAGGAGAGCATTCACATCTCAGATATCGAGGACTTAAGTCTTAAGAATGAACTTTGCAAATGGAGCTTTATGACAATGCCTGCGTCCGTGTCCAACCCTGCAAATATATTTGCCTCACTTCTTTAGCGCCCACTGTGTGTCACACTTGATCCAAACTGAAATGACAACTTTCAGACCATGAAAGGCACCTACTTGTTCAATTTCGGGATTCGACTTTGAACTCCGAATGGTGTCTTTTACTGATGCAACGTGCTGAAATGCAGTTGTTGTTGTTTTAACTTCAAATTCAAACCACAAAGAAAAATGTCCTTTTTTTCTGAAGCCCATGTCTGTTTTTATTGCATCATCTCACAATGGGTAACAAAAAGCAAACTGACAAACAAAAAAACATAAAAACTGTATTATACTTCCTTTTGTTCCTAAAATGTACTCGTATTGTAATTAGATAGACAGATTCTCAAATCCAGTAGAAACCGCTCAGCGTGGGACAAAATCATTCCTATAAAAATGCTGTTTAAATAATTTGTTTATATAAATCAAGTAGTCTGCTTAGAGTGTTTACAATATATGGGAAAAAAACATTTTAAAACAACGTCAGACTAACGTTAATTTAGTTTTTGTTTTGTTCTTTACTCCCTTGATAATTTGCCTCGAGCTGTCTGCCTGCATACCTGAGACTGATGCTGCGTACATTGATATCATGATGGAAAAAGGAATGTAATTTTCTCTGAATATGAATCTAATGTGCACGGGGAAAGCACCTGTGGTTGAAGCCCTCGTCAGGTGGATTGATAATTTCATGTCACGTAACGTCCCCCCAAATGAAAGTCTGCGGACCGACTCCTCGGCACTGCAGCGCCGGCAGCTCATGCAGATCGCCGCCCATCACCCTCCAGCAAAGAGGTGCTGTACTGAAGAAGTGGCCAAAAACAGCAATGCCTCAGCCTCGGTGAGGGAAAGGGAAGAAGAATCGGCAGGGAGTCAGTAAAATGTGAAGTGGTCCATTTCATTACTTTGTATTTGTGTGAGAAATATACAATTACATGGTAATCTGCATTAGAAACAATGAACAACAACAAAAATTCAGTTAAAATAATCATCTGATTACAGTGATCAATTTTACTCTGACAGACATGATCACTATAAGTAGTTTCTACTGTACATGTTGTGAAAAGGTACTTGTTTTAATCCAGTAATCAAACAATAATCTTGTTTTTATTGTGGTCCTATCTGGTATCCATTAGGGGTGGAAAAAATTTGATTCACCTATGTATCGCGATATTTTAATGCCAGAATCAATATATTTGCTTCATTTGAGTCTATACGACCTATGCCTTGACCTAGATTGTCTACACAATCGTTACACAGTATGCACAGTACGTATGCACAGTATACTATGTATATATAGAGAGAGAAAGAGATTAATCTGGAAATATTATACATTATATTCACCACCAGAAGTATAAAACATTACATGTACCTTTATAAATTAAAAAGAAAATACCACACAATTGTGAGAGAAATGTCTTCAGTCTTTTATTTGATGGATATATTTGACTTCAGGACATGTCTGACTACATACATGGTGAAAACCAAACATTGTTACTGTATTAATTTAGACATCTTCCAAAGTAAAAGTCCCTAAAACTGATTCAACTTTGCCCTATGGTCGAGTTTTAAAAAAAGTGATCAAACATCACAATAAATCATAATATTGAATACCTATTCTTGTAGAATTGCAATACATATAGAGTCAGCTCCAACGTGATAGTATTGAATCAGGAGATAGGTGTATCGTCCCAGCCTGAGGAGCCATGTGAGCAGAAAAAAAAAACTAATAATTAGGCCTAGGTGTGCACTGAACATCAGATGACCATCATTTAATCAGAATATAACTTGGTGAAAGAGGTCAGGGAGAAGGCAAAATGTTTATGAGCCTGCCTTAGCTGCTATTAGTGCAACAGTGTTGATGCTTCACTTAACACACAGCACCAATCAATATCTCCCTCCAGAGGTAACAATGGACCTCTAAATTTTTACTGCCTCTAGTCTGGATTCATAGCACTGCTCCCATCTGGCTCCTTATCACCATTCATATCTGTTTCCACTGGGACCGACACAAGGAGGGAGATCTACCGAGGGGAGAGGACTGAGAGAGAGAATAAAAGGAGAGCATCTTAAAACTCCACCTGTGCTCGTATCTCATAAAGCAGAGAGATCTGTCCAGGCCTGGACTGTGTCAGGATGGCTTCCTCTAAGCACCAGCTGCTCCAAGATGAGACAATCAGGCTGTTTTATTGGTCATTTCTAGTTTAGTAAGTAGTAAAGAAATGCATTTCAAAATAGATAGATAAACCTTGATGGATGGATTCTGCAAGAAAATATCCGTCCCAAAAAGGAAGCATTGGCCAAGTGAGTTGTTCCCTTCATAACTGTACCTCAACATTTAGTTGAATTGTTAAACTGTAAAAGTTTTGGTATTTATTTCATTCTGAGGGCTGCTTTCTGTCTTCATGTCCAATGCCAGCGATCAAAGCTGAGGTGACAACGTGGCAGATAAACAAGCGACTCCGGCTAAGTTTCAAATTAATGACGGCAGAAAAACAAGTCCTGATATTTGTGGCGAGACTGGTAGAAACTGCCTGCATAAAGTCACGACTTGATCCTTCTGCCAATCATATACGTTATTTATTTTATCCCTCCGCACCGGCGACAGACGTGGCCATTTCATGCAAATGTCTAGTAGGATAAAATGCTGAAGTGAGTTTTGGACAGACATGGACGTAAACTGCAACTTGACTGGTTGGCGCGAGGCGGTAATTCTAGTTTACAATTAGACTGTTTGCATTGAACCAATGATAGCAATCTTTTCCAAACTTTGAAGGACGAGTGTGTAAGAATTAAAACATTAATATCTACAGTATTTTTCTACAGTAGCCCAGAACAGACAAACTACAGGGAATTATCACCTGACTCTGCGGTTCCCCTCTGCAGAGGTTTAGAGCATCATTTAGCTTGTTGCTTTTGGATTTCTAGCCTTTTATTGTTTTGGTTCAGTCTCACTAGTCCCAAAGCATCAATTTTTGCCAAAGTAGGCAGCTGTTGTCAATAGAAAATCTATAAAAGTCTCCTCTGTCTGTTTGCTGCTGTGCAGTGCAGCGATGAGAGCAACGTTCACAAATAGTCGGTGAAGCACAGTGGACCATTTACCAGGCAAAGAGCCGGATACGTTTTCTCAGGAGGTGGTGGCGACCAAAAGCAGAGCTATGAGAAGAGACTTACATTCACCAGGTGGCCAGAAACATGACACCAAATACCGTATTTTTCGCACTACGAGGCGCACTTAAAATCGCCCAACTGTTTAACTCAGACACTGATGATGAAGGATTTGATGGATTTGTGGAAGAGGAATGAACTGAAAAGTGAGTGTATTGTTTTGTATTTCATGTGTTACAAATGAAAAATTTTGAGAGTTATTGAAGTTATTAAATGATAAATAAAGTTTGACTTCTCTGACTGTTTTGTTTGGCTTAATGCGCCTTATAATCCAGTGTGCCTTATAGTGTGAAAAATACGGTAAATGCAAACCTTGCTCTGTATCTGCTGGATGTGTAAAAGATGTTCATCACAGTTTGTTTGCTGCGCCCGCGTGGTCAGACGTGGTCAGTTGGATCTGCATTTGCATTTATTATAGTCCCTATAACATCCAACATTATAACACTACTTTAAGAAAGCACCTCTCTGCATGTAAGATATTGATTAAAAATCAAAACAGCATTTTTGAGACTCGATTCACCATCACAAAACATAATATTGCGATATTTTTGATATTTTCTTACACCCCTGTTGGCATGACCGCAACTCATTGCATAACCTTAGCCTATAGATTGACGGGTTTTATTCTACTGTCAGGAGTGCCAAGTCAGCAAAATTCACATATGGCGAGTTTTGGTTTGTACTGGTGACAAGTTTTTTTTTTTTTACTGTTCAGGTACAGTTTAAAGACTTCTGCACGCAGCACCGTAATAAAAATCTAATGGAGTGATGTAATGAATGCAGTATGGAGCACTGAGTCTGTAGTTTACAGGCATGTTTTAGTCATGGCGTTTGTTTTTTCAGTTGTCTAAACTTCTCTGCGGGACTCAATATTCATTAAGAAGGTATCTTGTCTTGTCACTGATCATCTCAGTGATTAGTGTTGTAATCAGACAAGGATGCGCCACAGCGAAAATGGACGGAGCAGTTTAGTGCGAAGTTTAGTAAGAAGATAAACTACAGACTGTACATGAAGTAGTGGCTCTCTGGCTTGACATGAGAATATCTAGAAACTGTTACAGCTACTTTATTGGATGATGCCTCAAAAGAAAAAAAAAAGTGGAGAACAAAATGTCCCCAAATTAACGCCAATATCAGTTGATTTTTATGAACAGTAGAGCTGGCCATCTTTTACAGCCCACACTTGGATGTGGCTGCACACTCCAAACAGCCTCCCTCTGAAAGCAGTAAATGGCTTCAAATGTTAACATTACCATTGCTTAACACATCATTTGTGCACCGTGGAGATGTTCTTTCAACCGTGGTATAATTCAAGGGAGAGAGATCTCACATGCCCGATTTCTCCATTACATGTTGATTTGTTTGGTTCAGGTAAATAGTGATGGGTCCTGAAACTAAAATGGAAAATGTAATAGCCAGTAGCAATGCTGGCCATCATTTTATGGCTTTCCTGAACAAGAATGATGCATAACTGCTCAATGCTTTTTAGTGGAAATGCGTTAGAGTTTTACTCATGTAAACACTAACTGTCTTTTCTAATCGCATTCTTTTCATCTTTTTTTAAGCGTGTTTGGCAAACAAAATATTAAAAATATATTCATTACTGCTACAATTTGAGAAAATGACCATTTGGGTTTAGCAGCTCGATACCAATGTGAGCACATTTCAGAAATACCTTCTTTTTCTCAAACACTAGGATATAAATGAATGACACATACCTCAGTATTCAAACATTTACGTAAAGTTAGTATCGAGCCATCTGCCTGTCTAGATTCAAAGAATAAACAGCATCTTTGTTTTCCTACAGCATGGATGTTTATCGCTCCAACACTTTGGTCCAGACTGAAATATCTCTATAATTACTGAGTGTGTACAGACGTTCACGGTTTCATTCATTTGTTGAATCCTAATGATGAGATGATGCACTGACTTTCACATTTTTTTGTATTAATTTGGAGGATATTTTCATGCTTTTATTAGACCTTCACATTAACTTTTGAGTGAAACGTCTCAAAAACTGTTGGATGGATTGCCATGACACTGGGAGCAGATATTCATGTTTTTCACAGAAATGATTGGAACCATTCTGGCGATTCATTAACTCTTCATCTGGGTCATCATCAGATGAATATTTTTAATTTGTCTGATGCTTTGGTTTCAGCTCTACTTTGTGCTGTTTGTCACATGTTAACATGCTAAACTAAGACGATGAACATGGTAAACATGGCCCGGCATGTTAACCATGTGGTTGTGAGATGTTAGCATGCTGCTGTTAGCATGCAGCTCTAAGCACTGCTATGCTTAAGAACAGCCTCACAGAGCTTCCTTTGCCTGGGGGCACTTTTGCAAAATGACAGGAGGCCAAATAATACATAATTTACATATTATATATTCTGGGCTTAGCCTGGACCGCTAGATATTTTTTTTTTTTATAAGTCTATTTTGATGTTTTTTTTTAATGTACAGTACTCTGACACCATATTCACAGTCAAAGTACAGAAAAAAAAAACTTTCATTGTGAATTTGACAATGGTAGGTTTGGGGCCGTAAGTTGAGTATTATTGCTGTAGACCCTTGGGTGCTTTAACAAGCCACATTTAGTCCGCTTTAATCAAACTCTGGTGCAGTTCGTCTGGGCAGCTGTGAACAATAATATCGAACTCTGTTGCAGACCAAAACAACTGGTCCGTTTCCAAGTGAACCAAAATGCAGGCTGGCTGTCCGGGCGTTTGTTGAGATGGACACAAGTAAATGACAGGTTAACATGAGTGGGAGAGGACTGACCTGGACTCCTGCAGTCCATACAGAATATGATGAAGTCCACAAAAATAGTGATATTTATAAAGTCAAGTCTAGATAAACTGGAGAAGAAGAGATTTGTGCACACAGTAGATCAGTGCTGAAAAAACTTCAAAAGCAATCTATTAAAGTACACTATTCTCTGCATAGATGTGGCAGCTCTTGAGACAAAATATATAAATTTGCCCCTTCATGCACGCCCCTCAACAATTTTTTATTTTTATTTAGTCTGTTTCAATTTGTGCACTGTGAAACCGAACCAGACTCAAGAGAAGACAAACCACAAGTATCAATATCACTCCGATTCAAACTAGCCAAACGGACTATGGCTATTGTTTGTGTATTGATTGTACATGACCGTCTCTTTTTATGAGGAGAAGTCACAACTTGTCTTTCCTTTTCTTTTCTTTTATTCACCTTCACTCTTTCAGTCACTCTCCATTTCCTTCAGTCTTTTTTTTTTTGATTTTCTCTCACATAAATATCTAAACTGAAATGCATCTACTTATAATGGTATATAGTGTGCTCTGGTTGAAACCCCCAGAAGGGTGACCTGCATGATGATGTGTGTTTCTGCTGCTCAGACATGCTTTAGTATCCACAGCCGAGGGATACAGAGGATTTAGTGAGTGTTTCTAAACAGTGTCTGTCACTAACGGTGCTGTACACAGAGGCGGAGGTGGGCCAACAAGCTATATGTCGAGAAAATGAACATCTCACCTCAGCGGAGACGCTTCTGGCTGTCCATACAGTGTCATCTGTAGGGGGCATTGAACAGCTGTATCTCGGTACGAGCTATTATAGTCCGACTCAGGTGGTAGAAAGGCCCCTGGGTTCAGCGTGAGCAGGAGGCTGTAGCTATTAATGCCGTAAGCTGTGAATTAAATGCAAACAGATTCAACAAGACGTGGCCTAACATTGTTTGACCAGGGGGGTCTGAAGCAGAGGATGGAGACCGTCTCTGTCCACAGGCAGCTACTCAGCTATAGAGACACAGTATTTTAGCTTTGCATTGTGTTGTTTTTCAGTCTTAGCTCCGATGTGCCTTCCAGGAGATAGAACGGCACACAAGGAGAAGAAATGTAGAAACAGAAGGAAGAAAATATCCATTATAGCTTGTGTGAATAGCTTCGACTGCTGTTGCCTTAAGCATGAGGAAAAAACAACACAATACCTAATCTATTCCAGCTGGATGAATCGAGTCGTTTCTCGATCTGTAAGATGTGTAGCAGAGTAAAAAAAGATATTTTCAACCCCACGTAATGTCTAAGTATTTCATATCTGCAACTCATCTTCTGTGCGAGTTAATCCTGACTGCTCAACTTTCCACAACAATGTGTGAGCTGTATCTGTCTTTTGACTTCTTATTTCAGCAGAAGAAAATGGGAGTTTTTTCTAGAGGTCGACCGATAGCGGATTTTTAAAGGTTGATATAATAACGATAGTTTGGAGCAGGAAAAAGAGGTTTAATTGGCTAATATCTTTTCTACTTCTGCAGCAGCCAGCAACCTTTGCATTCCCAATTTTTTTTTATTATTTTTTTCGTCACTCCAAATTTAAGATAATATGCTGAAGAATGATTCGATGAATTACATCATTGGAAAATTTTCTGTTAACTTGCAGTGGGTTGCTCTGGTTTACAGTGCGACAGGCCAGGATTGCTTCTGTTGCACGTCTCGTTCATTGTTAAATAACTCTTGTATACCATTAATGTTGGTGCATATTCCCGGGGTGAGGAGGATTTCATTTCATGAATGGATGGTTACGTGGCTGGATTATTTGGAAGAGAGAACAGCAAACTGGTACAGTAAGAAATTTAAAATAACAATGAATGATTTCTTTTCCTTCCTGCACTGTTAAAAGGGAGTCTGGCCATCTGTTGGATTTATCTAAGCATATCTTGTGCATTTTATGAAACCGTTTTGTGTTCTGAGGCAAAATGTAATAGTATTGTGTAGAATCTACACTGTATGAAAAGAGAGTACATGAACGTGTTTAGGTCATGTTGGGATGAATGAGTCAAGCAAATAAATGTATGAATTTCCCAGCAATATCCCATCCTATCGCACATTGCATGCAGTGCATTTGTGGAGTCCGTAAGATAGTCCTGCTTTGTCACCCCATTACTCAGCTCAGATCAGCAAGTATGGGTGGCTGGAATAAATGTGAATATTGGCTAAGGTGTAACCATATGTAGTGTAATGCGTAGATACTGTATATAATGTGAGTCAATAACAGAATTTAATGAAGTTATTTGGTGGGCTGATCTCAACATGGCTGCTGTCACAAACTTTCTTATTTTATAGCCAGACAGTACAAAACAAGATGTTTCTGAAATCATTTTATGCTCGAAATAGGCATTACAGTAGCAGTAAAGGAATATTGATTCATCTTTGATCGGCGCTGTTTAATTTCAGTGTTTGGTCGGAGGTTGCGAGTGATTGACAGACAGCGGAGGACACCGAGGCACATGATTTTTTTCAGATTACCGGTCCCATGCACTACTGTCAGGATACAGAGACTGTTTTATAAATATAACCTTTTTTAAATCATATTTGCTCCAATCGCATCTACTGCTGCTTTAAATGGTCTTCCTCTAGTTTTTCCAAAAATGACAAATATACTTAGTTTTGTGTAAGTTCTTGAAATGTAGAGAAAACAGAAGAGAGTATCATAGGATTTAAACAGAACTAAAATATGTATGTATATAAATAATGTGTAAGGCATATTAAGTTTAAGCCTTATTATGTGTTAGACAGATTCTTTAAAGATGTTTTTCTTGCACCACAGATGCATCCTTGTGTACTTGACAGCTCGCTGTTCTGGACAGACCACATTTATTTAGAGCAGTGTGTAACTTAACGCTCAGCACTTCTCTGACACAGCAACAAATACAGCAGCGTCAGGTGTTGAAAGAATTGTCTTTTCTTGGCCTGTGGTTTATGTATTTCCTACCGGAGCTAAGATCCTCACCATGAAGGTTATTGGTTTTAAAGCGGCGCTCTACCCAGAGAGATCTCATCTGTCATCTGTGCAATTTATACATTCAACACAGGCCAAGAGTTCAACAAATAAACATATCATTTGTCTTCTGAAGATCTGAACCAGACACTGATGTCATGTATCACAGCAGGGTGTAGTGTAGGCCGTAATGAATGCCCATTTATTATCATTATGCGGTTATTATGAATAATAACGTTGTTGTGCTATTAAAACCATTAACTGCGTTTGCTGTCAACCTGAAATATATTGCATCTATCAATAAAGAAATGTTTTGTGAGATAAAAGATGTTGGACGTCTCAACAGTTTCTCTCACTTTGCTGCTGTTGTCAGTTTATTAGATGCGTTGTTTTCTATTGTTTATTAGTTTTTTCTTATATTTGGGTTACTAACATGGTTTGAGAGATGCTTCTGTTATTGTATAGATTACATCGTGAGGGCTGACTCCATTATTGACAACACAGAATTTCATAATATCAGTGTTATCTGCAGAAGAGTGATGTCTAGTGAGTGAACATTTCTAATGGAGATATAATAACCGAATGTTGTGAGATACATGAATTGGTTATGTGCAGTGGGGAATGAATTGGTCAGGTATTCAAGGAAAAGTTTGGGAAATATACATACATACATATTTCTGGCCAAGAGTTAGATAAGAAGTTTCCGCGCTCAGGGGGAAAATCACAAAGCATGGATTTGCAACCTCTATCTGCCCTGTCTCAAAGTCCAATTCACAAAAGATATTGTGCTAATGATATTTCACACCCATAAAGTTTTGCAGCTGAGTGCAGTTTGGCCTTCTAATGCATCTGATTGCAGTTATCTACATGGCAAAGTATGAATGTGCTTGAGGCCAGTGTGTCATTCGTGGGGGGTGAGAGTCAGAGAGCCAGAGGTCTTGTCAGGAGACGCTGGCCAGAGCTCCACTTCCATCCAAACATCCCAAAGGCAATTAAGAGACAGAGGAAAGAGAAAAAGTAATTTCAGGATTTGGGAAATGCAGGACAAAGAATAAATAATTTGTTTATACAATAAGGTTTATTTTGATTTGGGCCGTGTACGAAAGAGCAAATTTATCTTTTTTGGCTCAAGAGCTGCCATTTCTATGGAGGGAATCACGCATGCTGTTAGACGTTTTGCATTTTACCTACTGTGTGCACTAATCCTTTCACCTCCAATTTATCTAAAATGACTTTATAAATGTCACTATTTCTGTGGACGCTGTTTAGTATATTCTGTATGTTCTCTTCGACCCAGATGTCAAGCAAACATTGGATTTCTGCAGAAGTCCAGGCCAGTCCTCTCCAACCTCTCGTTTCCCTGCGTCCGCCTCAACAAATGTCGGCTCAACAGCCCTTGTTTTGGTTCACTTGAGACCGAGACCACCCCTCACAAGCAATCCTGGACCGGTTGTTATCGCCCGCTCCAGAGTACTATTACTGCATTCACAACCGCCCAAGCGAACTGCACCAGAGTTCAATTAAAGCAGACTAAATGTTGGCTTGTGAAAGCGCCCTTAGAGGTGCTGATAGGTGGATTTTGTTACCTTCGGACTAAGCTTAATCATTGAGCTAAGCTAGCAGTAGCTTCATATTCACCATACAGACAGAAGAGTGGTTTTGTGGTATAGAGTGGTCTCATCTAACTCTGCAAGAAAGCAAATCAGCATATTTCCTGACATGTCAAACTTTCCCTTTAAAGACAAATTATATAGCCAAAGAAAGCAAAGACTATTGCGAGGCTCAGATATTGTGGAGTAACAGGAAGCAGGATGGTTAATGAAAACTTGGAAACAGTGAGGTGTTAGCTAAAGCAAGGCAGAGGGCTGTGGTGATAAACATTAAACTTCTCAGCCAGTGTTTACTGCTCTCATACATTCTGAACAGCTGTGGCATTTTGAAAATAGCCTACTAAAAGGAGAGGATAGTGTGTCTCCAAGTAGGAAAATAATGTCTGAATGATGCAGAGTTTATGGACATGAATATAATAAGGCACAACAATCGCAGATGGTGCATTTAAAGATGAATTGTGGAGACATTGGAAGTGCAGAGTTAGAGATATGTCTTGTTTCCAGTGACATTTTCCAGTGATCTCCTGTACTTAACCTTCACTCTCAATATACATTTTACAGTAACTATAGAATTCAGTCATAGAAACCATACAGTATATGATTGATTTTGTGCTGTATCACATCGTATCACATCTATAAATGCATTTCAAGAATTGAAATCAGATGCCATTTTTGCCTGCCAAAAAAGGAGGCCATGGCACCCGGGAATATCGCCTGCCGGTAATGCAGCATTATTTGATGAGACAGAGACAGAGAGAGAGAGAGAGAGAGAGGGGAGACAGAGAGAGAATGAGTGATAATTGTCTCAGTGTGTCCACTGCATGTCACATAAACTATCACAATGCCCATCGACCAGTCGGATGTGTACAGAAGTCTGCGTGGAAGTCTGCAGGAGCCCAGCGTTGTTTGCACATGATGTAATGAATTTAAACACAGCGGATCAATGTGTGTTGTGTCTCGGCCCAGCGCGCCACTTTTCAAATCACAGGATGCAGATTTATCACATATCTGTCCTGCTGCCTTTAGGTGCTTGTAGGGATTAAAGGGGGCTTCAGGCACTGGTCAATTTTGAGATTTTGGGCTATTTTGTTTCCCTAACACGTCTTATTTCAGACTAAGAAAATATCCCAAATACATATTTAGGTGTTTATTTTACTGCACTTTATTTATGTCTGTAGATTTCTCTTCAGTTCACCCAAACTTAACATTAGATAAGGCCTCATTTGCATATCTACCCATACAATTTCAGAAAACTTATAATACAGACTAATACAAAAAAATAATTGTTTGAATGTAAGTAAGCAACTGGGAAGTTTCATGGCGATATCTATAAGGTTTTTTTTTATCTTATTCACCTGTAGTGTAAAAAATGTATGAATTTTTACAGTTCATATCTTTAAAAGCTGTTTTGCTGACTTTGAGTCAGAAAGAAAGAGTTGCTCTTACATCCACCAAACTTTTCAACAAAAATAAGGCAGGCATTTTGAACCTGGCCTTATCCGATGTTTAGATTTCTGCTGTGGAAATGTATGTAACTTAGCACATATTTGATAAGATAATGCCTCATTTGCATAATTAGACATTCCTTTCCAGAAAACTTGTCATAGAAAAAAATAATTGTTTCAATGTAAGTAATCAACTGGGTAAGGTTAATGGTGATATCTACAGTATTAATTTTTTGCCCTATTCACCTGCGGCTTCCTTAATTACAGTAACTGAAGGAGGAGGTTTTTATATTGTCAGTATGAAGCACCTGCAAATGACAGATACTGCTACATTTTAACATCCTGCAGAGTGTTTTTCCTGAAATCACACCTACTTGCTTGTGAATGTTTCATTTAAACTGTTTATTTACATCATTAGCATTATTCCTGGATTTTTTGCACATAACTTGTATTTAACATGTACTTATTGTTAGAGACACCAGATTTTCAGCGGGGTGATGCTGCACCACCCAAAAGAAAAACATGTCTATTCTTACCTCATGTATGAGGTAGCGTTCAACAACATACCAGCACCTTGCTTTGTGCTGCCTCATTTCCATGAAACTACTGTTTGTTTGGCTCGAAGGTTCGGGGAAGAGAGGCACAAATATTCTGGGTATGAAAATACCAAACAGAAAACACCAACATGTCAAAGTGCTGCTTCTGGTAGTCTTTGCACTGCCTTGAAAATCAGACGGCTGTTGTTCTAGATAAAGAAAGATGCTTCCCCAAATACCATTCCCTAATATAGACACAACACCGAAAATGCAAGGTGTGCTATTAGATGACAAAATAGTTGAGCGTTATATTTTCCCAGAACCGACTTTGTCTTGGCATCCTCTATAACGACACTCAATGAAGACATAGTACTGAGATGAAATCCAAGTATTACAGCTCTTGTTTGTGTATCCCAACAGTTGTTTCTTATTCTGTTGGAGAAAATAAGCATCTTCTTGGGCCGTCTGGATTGTCTTCTTGATGGAAGTCAGTCACAGTGAACGAGTGGGCAGGCTCTTACAGTCTGAATCTCTCAACAAATCAGAAACTGTAGTGTTACATTAATGATACTCCATGAGATGAAAAGTACAGTACTACTGTAAGTCGGATCAGTACTACAAGTTGGATCCATCTCATATTAGGGCACATTCTAGAAACATTAAAGGGGACATAACATGCTCATTTTCAGGTTGTATTTTGGGTTTCTACTCAAACATGTTTACATGTTTTAATGTATATTAATTTTTCTAATACCGTCTGTCTGAATAAACCTGTATTCACCCTCTGTCTGAAACCCTCTATTTTAGTGCCCGTCTCTTTAAGCCCGCCTTCTGAAACAGACCAGTCTGCTCTGATTGGCTTGTGAGAAAAATATGGTGCACTTTTGCAAAGTGGTAGTTGTCAAGCTGTGACATAGGAAGGGGAGTCCGATCTGTACTGCTTGTTGAATCACATTTTCTGATCTAATCAGCCCAGAAAAGAAAAGTGAGTTTTTCATATGTCCCCTCTAACGTTATTCTTAGTGGCTGCACTCTTTGCATCTCAGCTGCTGTCCAGTCACCTCATTCAGTTCAGAGAAATCACACAAAACATTTGATGAGTGTCTGTGAAAACCATGCATCTCCAACATATCAACTTTTCAATAGCTACAACCTGGTTCCAGTCCCAACTCGTCCACCAGTTGGGCAGTGCCCTTCGGCAATCAGAAACCGATGCACGGAGGCACCTTTTAGCGACACTGTGATGAGCCGGGCTTTCAACTTAGTCCAGTGTAAAACCACCCACGGCCGTGACGTCTTGTTCACACAGGGAACGTCAGGAGCACACGGCGGCTGCGTTGCCTGTTGTTTTTTAACAGTTTCGAGCAGCTACACTGCCTGCATGCGACGTGCGTCATGTGTCAGCTGCGTCTCTTCTACAGATTCGAGGTGTCGCCTATTTTTAATGTGAGCCACACGGTTCATTGAAGGTGATCGTTTGACTGTGTATTGACATATCAGCAACATTACTACACTTTCCATGTCTATATCTGTAGAATATCTCATATAAGATTTATTTTTAAATAAACTCTTCCTGTTTTCATTTCAAAATAAAAGCCCTCAAGTGTTCTTTTTCTGTGGACAGAATTCCTTCCTTTGCTAACACAAGGCTTTTTATTGTGGAATATGTGCACCATGAGGAAATAAAGTATGGGGCTTTAATTATTAGCAATTATTATTGCTGTTTTTTCTTTTCAAATTGAGCGGTCGGTGGATGGGACAAAGGTCCCGTGTGAAACCAAAAGTAACTTTGACGTATTTTGTCATGTGACTTGTGGTTGTCGTTAGTCACAGTCGCTCGTCAGTGAAGTTAACATCAGTCACATCCGTTTCCTTCTTTTTAAAGCTTATTTAATATAGAAAATGGGAGAATTAGCTCAATTTCTAAAGGAACCCTTAATCACCTAATTTGGCGATGCATGGTTTTCACTGGATGGCGTTTTTACATACATGGGCTTAAATTAAACAGAACACAGTAGAAAGAAATGCTTGATGTCTGGCAACTCATTCA
Organism: Pterois miles; assembly: GCA_947000775.1. Lineage (NCBI taxonomy): Eukaryota > Metazoa > Chordata > Actinopteri > Perciformes > Scorpaenidae > Pterois > Pterois miles. Next base: position 5,797,687 of record CAMQGK010000514.1, on the reverse strand, counting down.
GTGATAATATAAATGTCTTTACATGTGGCCTGTTAATTATGCATGCACCTCATTAATCATGACATGGTTTTCCCCTACATGATGGTGTCTTAGCATCTTATAACAATAACAAATGTATGTATTGATATTAATGATTTTGGCTCTTTTAATACTTTGCATTATAACAAAACCAAATGTAGCATTTCGTTTTTTTTTTATCTTCAGCCATACTTGTGATGGATAAGTCGGCCCATTGAGGGTTCACTGCTTGAACAGTTTTGATGGACAACACTGGGAAAAATAAGATCTGTGATGTGTGTTTTTAAGACAACAACAAAGCACACAATGTTTTCAGAGTGTAGGTTGTTGTTAGCTAGATCAGCTGCCTGTCACTGTTGTTTCTTCACTGAAAACAATAGCAGCGACTGAAAGGGAAGGCAGAGGGAAGCAGAATGTAATAGACAGTCGGCCAGTGGGAGGCTTGTTGTTGCAATCCACATCTGTTAAGTCAGAGTGGGAATATGTTGAAGTCAATGAAATTAGATTTACAGTATCTTATCAGGTTGGGCGTATGAAGTTATATTTCCACTGATTTCAACAAAATACTGAGCATTCTTTGTTTTCCCCATGGGTATGCACAACAGTTTGAGAAAAAGTGTATTGTGCATACGTGAAGAGTGTGTTACCCGTCCAGAGTGGATGTTATGATGTTGAGTAAACAGTTTCTGGCTTTATGAGCATCAAAATGTGTCGTTAGCATTTGTGTGCCTTCGCTGTAGCACTAAAGGTAACAGGCCTAACATGAACCATGAAACAGGACACTGATCAGAGCTGACAGTAATGGCCGCCCCACATAAACACAAATGCAGAGGGCTGACTGTAGAGAGCGTATTCAAGTCTATACTTGGGATAATGTTGGGCAGATCCTGTGGCTGTGAGGGGCTGTGCAGGCTAATTCAAGACAACACTCGAAACTGCATCTTGAGAGTGAAATGCACCGTTGGAGAGATAGAAAGAATGACAGGGGCTAAATCACAACATATGAAGTTTAACATCCTAAATATTTAACTAGATTTTGTCACTGCTATGAAGTCATATACGTGCCTCCTTCATATTCAATAGGAAGTACGAAGACATTTTTTGTAGGTTGTAGTGGGCTCAGTTTTAAAACTAGAGTGAAGGTGCTGATATCATATGAAGCGAGAAAACCTAGTGGAGCCATTGGTACCAACCATGTCATACTAGCTTGTCACAAAGGAAGTTAAATAATGCCCCAACGTTGAAAATGGGTTCTCTGGGTCCCCACCAGTCTCCTCTTTACAGACATGCCCACTTTATGATAATCCCAGTCAGTTTGGATCAAGTCATAGTCAAGTCAGCACTCTGACACACTGACAGCTGTTGCCTGTTGTTGCCTGTTGGGCTGCATATTTTTATACTAAATGCAGTACCTGTGAGGGTTTCTAGACAATATTTGTCATTGTTTTGTGCTGTTTATGGATTCCACTAATAAATATGTACATGTATTTGCATAAAGCAAGTATATTTGCCCACTCCTGCGTTGATAGACATATGAAATATGAGACAAATCTCCCTTTAAAGTACATTTTAAACAGATTGCCATTAATCACGATGAACAACTTGAATCGACAGCCTTACTTTTAACCTTTTAAAGTTTGGATTTTGTCAAGTTTGATCAGCGCAGTTATTACTGCAGTCCAACAGTGTTTATTTCCTCATCCCTTTGCAATATTAAAGCCTTCTGATGAACCACAGGCAGACAAGGCTCAGCTGGATATTTCATGTAATCATCACCACCAAGATTTTAACCTCCCTTCAGGAAAACAGCTTGCACCGATAAACTCCTCAGAGCGATTTTCGGAAGCTGTAACGAGTCTTTATAGACAGTAAATCAGTCCGTTTCTGTTATTTATAGGGGAATAGACGAAATAAAAGAAGGGCAGTTGCTGTAAACAAAACACTTGTGATTCATTTGCAGTGCACTGCATACTGTGACCTATCACAGAAGACAACTTTATTCTTGTCCCTGTTGAAATGCAGTAAGAGACGTAAGAGATGGAAATGAGTGATAGAAATCAGGAGATTATTGAAGGACAGAGTGAAAGAAGAGTGGAGAGGAAGGTGGAACAGAGGGGATATCTGTGCCTATAGACCTGAGCTGAAAGCATGATACCCCGATGGAGAGATAAGAGGAAAAGAGGATAAGGGAGAAAGAGGACATTGGAAAATGAAGAGGGCGAAAGAGAGGCTGAAAATGGATACCACGTTGGTTGTCTCGAGAAGGAGAGGATAGCAGCTCCTGCAGATTCACTGATGAAGAGATAGTGATTGAGGGAAAGCGTTTGAATGCAGGGAGGGATAGAGGAAGTATGGATATCTATTCCTGTTGATGCTCTGTCAAAGACTGACTCCACTGTTGTGTATTATGATCCCAGCCTGCTGAGAGATACCATCAGCCAGGCATGAACTCAGGACAAAGAGAGAAAGGTGGGTACTGGTGAGGGAAAGTGAGATGCCTCGGAGTCTCTCAGTGTCACCAAGTATTAAAGAAATGGAAGTGGAACAAATGAAGTGGCCCACAGAGTGAAAACTACTTGTGTATGCAAAACTGGCTCCTAATAAGCAGACACGCTGCTTTTTGGATAAACATAAACAAGGCGACTGGGGGAAATGACACAAATAAGGACTCGCAGCATTTTAATGGCTGAATTATCATGATTTTTTTATGCACGGAGTAATGCGTCCCTTTGGTTGCAGGATTAAGTATGACACACACACGCACAGCTGGGACCAGACTGAAGATGTTGCTGGGAGCATGTTCCGCTTGTCTAGCAGGGTTCGTCTGTGTCTGGCCCTCAGCCAGCCCTCACAGCCCCCACATGCTGCGCCGCATGCCGCAATGTCACATCACACAAACATTTCCCCAAAGCTGCGTTCACATCAGACAGACGCACTCCTAAAGCTATACCCATCCACCTCAGCCCACAGCCCACGCCGTGTCACCCACTATGTACACAGCTGCCTCACGACAAGACAAACACAATTCTGAAAATCACCATCACAAAGTATGACGTACAGGTGAAACAGAAAATCTCGAGTCTTGCAATATTTTGTTTTGTGATTCTGTATCAATTTTGCATGCACCCGATTCAACCGGTAACAGGCCATTAAATAGGTGTTATCAGTCGCTATAAGCACCATAGATTTGGGTCATTGGGGGCCTACTATGCAAGCAACACTTTCTAACATGTTGTTAAACTGAATGACACATCACGTTTTGAACACAAACAAAAAGGGATCTTTAGGTTTAGGCAACAAAACTACAATTTCTTTTGGTTTTGGCCAAAATCAGTTAAGTTTAGGGAAAAACGTGTTTTGGGTTAAAATAACTACAAACACAAAGACAGCAACACCTTGGCTGGTTTTGCACGTGATGCAAACTCCGGTCTCCTGGGTGAAAACCCTAATTTTCCCATCCATCATCCCCTACTTCCACTGCTAATGGAGTTTCATACTGTCTATACTACAGCGCCTGTACTTCTGCTTTGCTGCTGTCAAAATTACTATGGCCACTAGAGGTCGCTGTCTTCTTCTTTTATACCTTCTTTCAGTGATCTACCATGTGAATAGATGATACAACCTACTAGTGGGTGTTGTAGGCCCCTATTCACCCTCATCTATGGGGCTCATAAAGACTGATAACATTTATTTAATAGTCTAACAACAGTCGAATTGGCTGTTACATGCAGCCAATCATTAACTCTACTAGTCAGCACTTTAATTTGCAAAGATATGCACCCTCTCAGTGTTTGTGCCCTAATAATAATAAGAACGGCTTTCTTGCATTTGTATGCCATGTCGTCTGTACCGACAATCTAATCTAAATGCTACATATGCTAAATACGCTACACTCAAGTAGAATAAAAAGTGAGGAAGACTGCTTATGGCAGGCGGGTGGGGAGGTGGATGGGTCCAGCAAACACACAACTTTTAACCAGGAAACCAGTGTTTGGTTTTATAAGGTACGTTTGTGATGTGTTTTTCATATTTCTGTTATGTTGTTTCCATAGATATTTTACCTAGTTTACCTTCTCATTTTAAGCCTAACCATGAGGTTTTGTGTAATTCCAACTAAAGGCTGGCGCACACTTAAGAAAAAAAAATAATGGATGAATTCATGGAGACGCGTTAAATAAACTTGTGTTGTTGCCACAAATCAACCAATTAGTCCTCCATTTCTGAGTACTACGACTTTATGCTTCACATTTTACATTAGCCATGGCCACCATGACAGCGGTGGTTGTCCGTCCGCTTGGTTCTCATCTGGCTAATCAATGCTTCCCATGTAACTACATCATCAGCTGTCCTTGGGGTTCCCCACACACAACAGGATATCCTATCATCAATATTGAGCATGTTTAATATTTACAATTTGTAATCTGTGTGGCCAGGATGCACTTCCGAGCCAATGGGGGATGTAAGAAACACCCTTAACATACCTCACACCACAGGAACATCTGTAAAGATAATCTTTAGAATCATCAAAAAATCGAACTGTCAGGAAGGGAATCAGGCCTAAAATCAGCTTGATTCTTGTGTAGTGTGGACCTGCCTGGACCTGGTTTGTTGCCTCAACCTAACTGCGGATGTTATCATAGTTTTGTTGTGTGGTGTACAAATGACACGCAAATAGCCTCAACTGCATCGTTATAATACTATCGTAAGCCTTGCATCATGGTACATATCATATCATCAATACACACATATTCTACCAATACACAGTCTTAGTGTCACAGAGACATCCTGGATCCGGTTGAGCTGAGCTGAGCCGGACCAGCCGAGTTCTGCCGAGCTGCTTGGATCAGGAGCCACTAGTAGCTGGCACCGTCCGGCTCCCTCAAGGCCTTTTCATAGACTCGGCCAAGGCGAAACAATGGGCCAAAGCCGGGAGAAATCACACCACAGGCCTCGTGCCAGACAGACCAAAAGAGAGACGGAGAAAGAAAGAGAGAACGTGGGATGACAAGTGAGCATCAGCTTTGGTATATCTCTTGCTGACTCCTTTATGGAGGCTACATTAGAGGCATATTATCAGACATGATTAAGGGGGCATGTGGAAGCTGCTCCACCTTGAGGGCTGTTGTCAAGGCTTTGTGGTGCTCTATCAAGAGCCACTGGCAAGAGCCTGGAGGAAAGAGAGGCAAAAAGGAAAACAGGTGGCTGGGGACGGGAGCTGAATGGATGTTTGTATTCCTGAAGGCCGAGAAGTGACCGCATGTCATCGACATGACCGAGCAGTTATTGGATAATATCTCAAACGCAGTGTCATTCCAGGCTACTTGGAAAAGCGACTAGGCTCTTTGATCTCTGCCTAATGTGAGGGAACCTGGGAGTCTGAGTGTCCGTCTGATTTCTCTCTTTGTTTATCTCGCCTTCAGCAGAAACACCATGGCCCTCACTCAAACAAACAATAGCCTCCCTTCACTGTGGGTGCATACTTATTGCTCGTATTTCATGCATTTGTGTTTCGATATATGTGTTAACATTTAAGCACACTCAAATTATGTTTTATTTATTTCACCGTTATATGAAATGGTCTGATATGGAGAGCTTCTATTTTTGTTTTCCTATTTTTCGTTAGTGGTCAGAAATGTCCTCATTGTGTGCCAGACAAGAGGAGCTTTGGAGTGAATCTGCAGAGCTGTAGCTCACTCCACCCTCTATGAGTCAGTTTATGTCTCCAAACCATTGCATCAAAAGCAGTGTACTGTTGTTTAGACATTAGTTTCTGCTATTTTCTTCATCATTAATAAAGATGAGGAGGTCTGATTGTGAAGGAGACGTTGTGAATTATGAGACGACGTGCCTGAACCCATTCCCTAGTGTCCTTAGTGGGCTATTGTCTCAATCCAGCAGTGAAATTGCTTGTCAAAAAGCACTTACTGAAGTTTAGAGGTCACATCAAAGACAGATACGGTGTGAGGTTAGTTATTTTTAAGAATTTTAAATACTAAATTGACATTTTTCAAACTCACTCTATACAGACCAAACTAGTTTTCCTGAGACAAAATGCTTAAAAATTACTTGATTCTCTCTGAAATCAAACTCAACTGTGTGTCAGCTAGAATAATGTTACTGAACTGAAGTTTCTTCCATTTTTTCTTTTTTCCCTGTTAAAAGGGTTTTTAGAGGGGGATTTGATGAGAGCGCCGCACTGTAAAGGACAGAGGGTGTTGTTTCATGTACTGTGTTCTGTGATATTGGGCTATACAAATAAAACCGACTTGACAGGAAGAGGAAATGAAACCATCGGTGAAGCACTAGACTCACTGCATTACAGACATGTCACGCCAAGCTACTACAGTATTTATCTGTTTATGACTGAAAAATATGTCTTTGTAGATGTGACAAATCATCTATTTTGCTTTAATTTCTTTATTAAATTGTTCTACTATCATTTGTACTCCTCTTATGTATAAATACAAATAACATAATATTTCATCAGATACCTAAATTAATGAAAGCTATTATGAGGAGCTTTCATACTGTGTTGATTTTGGTGGTGCCTGTGGATAAAGTCAGTTGTGTTTCTGAGCACCAGAGTCCCTTTAGAAAACCTCTCATTGACTGCAGCAGGTTCTGACCTGGTTCTGGTTCTCCCGTCCCTCCTAATTGTAATCAAATTAAAAAATCAAACCTACTATACGTAGTTAGGTTTAGGAACTAACTGTGTGGTCGGGCTGAAAACTAGTATGTTTGTATAGTGAAAATGACACTGAACACTGTGAATGCGGGACACAAATGAATGACTGTAATGTGATGCAGGGGATATGAACAGCAGTCTCCTGGATTTAAGCCTTGTGTTTGTTGGACCCATCCACCACCACTCCCATCCTCCCATGTCTTTCTTTTTGCTCTTTAAATTACATCACCACACTGCCAACGCACTTTCTTAGTGTTTACTGATGGTGCCGCAGATGGCTTTACATTGTAGTTAATGGTGTGCTAAGTAGTGCCTTGTGCAGTGGTACCAAACACCGATGGCTGTGACCAAGCCTCGGTATGTGACGCCTGGGAAAGGCTGCTCCAACGGGCCCAGCTATACGACCTGGGAAATGTTCTTACAGATGGGTTTGTTTATCTATGCAGGTCATATAGAGGCATCAGTATTAAATTGAAACTGTTTCATAACCAGTTAAAAGTTATAGTGACTTCAAACAATAAAACGTAATTTGTATTTGAACACTACTTTCAAAAATGGAAAAAAGAAAGTCTGGGAACGGGTCCAGGTGGACATGTTGGCTGAAATAGAATGATAGTCATAATTGCATTGGGCCATACTGTGTGATTTTCCTCTCGTTCTTTGTTTGTATAATGGGAGGAGACCCAGATGAATGGTTTGAAGTGTCTATGAAAAGAAATGATAGCTATTGAAATTATTCTAAAAGCTCTTTAGCATGCACTTTTGAAACGGTCCCTATAGCTTTAAGTCACACACAGTGTGAGGCTTCAATATCTGATCACGAGCCAAAAATAAGACCTGTCAAGCTTCATCCTGCACTGTACAACGAATATGGTTAAAACTGAAGAGGCATTATTGTGGATGAATCTCACCGAATATCTGAATATTGAAGTTAACCTTATCTACTCCCCCACTCTTTTTCATAGACCAGTTTGTGTCTTTTTTAGGGGGGCACAGGGGATCTATAGGGGGAGATAGCAGGTCAACAGTAGATGTCACATAGAAGTGGTGAACATCATCTGAACGCTGGGAACCTGAAGATTAATGTGAGATGCAGCTCAGCACTGTGTGTCAAGTTATGAATCAGAAATAAACATGAATTAATCAGTAAATTAAAATAAATGTTTAAAATGAGGGAACATTATGTTAGAAGAATAGGACAGTCATTCAGTCATTCATGCTCTGTTATGTCCTGCATAGTTTTTTGGGTTGATACCATTCGTTACACACATCTAGTGCTAAATTAAATCATTTTTACCATTCAAGAATTTATTAATATAATCAATAATCTCTCCAAAATACCACATTAAGACACCAAGACTTTGAGGAACACCATAGAAAAAGCCATGTTGTGATTTGGTTTCAAATCTTTTGACATTTGGAGATTTCAGCAAGATTTGCATTTTTTTCCGTGATTGGATTGCGAGCGCTTCTGTCCTCTGTCGAAAATGAAATGGCTACCCCGAGGACTAACATCATCGTATATTAATACAGTTGGGCTCATTTGATCCAAGAGAGTCTCAGCTTTGCAGAGCTACCAATAAATGTAATTTTAAGATTGAAGTTTAGGGACCCCAGTATGCAAAAATATATCAATTTTAAAATAGATGAAAATAAGTATTAGCATTCAAAAAACTGCAGTTTTTGCTCAGTACTGCATGTGATTATCCTAAAGACTCGTGGTTACCCATAGAACCCATTTTCATTCACATATCTTGAGGTCAATGTTCAAGGGACCCCTTTGAAATTTACTCTGGCATTTTTTCTCACCAAAATTTAGCATAACTTCATAGCATTATTTAACATTGTTCCCATCATGTTAATATGACAAGTCTCCAAAAAAAATAAAGTCGGACAAGGTAAAAGTAGCCTTTTCGTTTGCATTTTGTCGAATCTGCATCATGCAAAGTCCTGTTGCTTTGGCTACGACTGTTGCAGGTCTCATTCACACACCTGAATCTATTGTGACACTGAAGAAAAAGCCTAAATCTGCCTCTTCAGTAGAGTGCAGTCTTGTGTTTTTATTTTCCTGTAGTTAAAGCTGCCTCACTCTCACTTAATCAGGCATGTTGATTAAGGCTCTAATTTGTAGCGGTGGAAAGGAGGAGTAGATGGAGGGTGTGTGTGTGTGTGTGTGTGTGTGTGTGTGTGTGTGTGTATTGTACATAATATCAGTCAGCCATTGCAGAGGATTACAGTGTCTTCAGAGAACATTTCTGTTTTACATTACTTCATTAGGCTCCCTTTGATAACCTTTCATTTCATATTATTAGTTCTCATTTAATCCTGGCCCCTGTCTGAGCTGTTTGCAATGTTCGGCATGATGGCAAAAGCCTGTGGAGAGACAACTCCTCTACAAGTGTAGGGCCGCATAATTAGGCAATAAGCCACAAGAGGCCGAGCTTTACAGTGATTTTTGAACAGCTGCTGTGAGATGTGTTGTTAGGCACGACTTGTTAGCTGCACTAGAAATCAGTGTAAACTACAACCTTTATTTGTTTACTGCCTTCAGAAAATAAGGCCCTAAAAAAGTTAATTTAAATCTATTAATGATGAAAATTATTTAAATTCTTACTCATTCAATATATTTACATATCTGTAATTACATCTGCATATATTTTTTCATTATTGGCCACCATCCCTGTGCAGGATTCAGATTACCAGATTCACAGGAAATGATGCAGCATGTTATGTCGTTAATATCAACCTCGCTATGCTGGAAGTTACTGCTAATGCAAAACAAACACGTCCGACTGTTGCTGCTAGCGCATTAAAAGCAAAAACACAAGACGCAGTCACAGGGAGCACAATGTATTCATCACTGAGGGTAGTGATGGTTGCGATTGTTCATTAAAAATGCATCTACAAAACAAAACACGGGTTTGTTTGGCTGCACTATAAACTGATGCACCATGCAGCTAGAACATTTGAGGAAATACCAAGCACTGCCCACCAGCAGGAGCAAACAGTAATTTGACCATTTGATCTGCGAAAGCTGCATCCGTGAAATAAACAGCCAATAGGAACGCTCTCTCTCTCAAATGATCTGTGATTGGCCAAAGTCTCTCGTCACAGGCTCAGTTTTTTAAAGCCTGAAAACAGAGTCACGAGGAGGTGCACAAGTCTAGTTTTCTCTCAGATCAATGAAAACAATATGCTGAAAGATTATTATGGGAATTTTGCCCAATGATGCCAAAAACATTCTGCAGGTTTAATTAGCTGCTCAGAGTGTTTACAGCAGGGTTTGTGTCACCAGGGTCACCAAACCAACCAGGACTTAAATCTTGAGAATCAGAACTTCATGAGATATAATTTTGGTTTTACCTTACAAGGCTTATTTTTTTGAGCTTTTGCATTGTGAATAAAGGCTTCAGCCTGTCACGTAAGACATAGTCAAAACAGGCAGTAACAACATGGAGGCTCTGTAATCAGAACCAAGATGGCAAACTTCTTTTCTCCTTTCAATCTTGACAAAGGCAGCTCAGACCAGATCCACTCCTTCCGTTCTTACCTTAAACAATAAAAGCCCCAGACATACAGCATACACTGTATAACTGTTTACCATTCACTCAGAGCATTTTGCTAAAAGGAAATTCAATAATAGCGTGCATTAGTTTAAGATGTACACCACTTTAGCTCAGACAGACGCCAGACGCTGCTCTGGGTCAACAGGATCCTGGTAGTTGGTCCTCTGCCTGCAAAGGATGTATTTGATCCTTTTATTGAAAAAGCGCTGCAACAGTTGCAAATTCACATCAATGAATAGGTTTGATGTGAAATATTTGCAGGCGAGTACCTTGCGTTTTCATGTCATTTCATCACGCCCCTTGTGTGTAAAGGCCTTAAAACAGCAGCCTATTCTGTTTTAACCCAGAAAAAACAAAATGGGCCTGGTAGTAATCGGTGAAGCCTGGTAGATAGTAGGGATGTGACACCGGTGTTATTGATTATACAGGACATTTTACAAGAAACATGATGGTCAGTATGTGTAGTGTGCTTACTTTGATCTTATCTGTCAGGTGGTGGCGTGTCAGGCCTCTTCAGTCCAGCTTTTGCAGGGGTCTACCTGGCGCTACTGAGTCGCTCACATCAGCGATGACGGCTCCGTCCTCCTCGCAGAGTTTGCCTCATTAACGCTGTTGCTCCCTTATAGCATTGGGTGTAAATCTGAAATACTGCCAAATTGGCACATTTGCTTTTCGCTTCAACACCAAATCCTCCACTATCTCTCAGTCTGTCAACTCTCTGGTCCTGTGTGTGAAACATGACACCTGCCACTCTGAGCCAAGACTCCATATGGAGCAGATGCATTCACTGTCAGATTGTAGCATGTGTCGTCCGGCTATCTAGTGATAACACGGAGCTGGTGGTGGGTACATAATGTAATCGGTGTGTGCCCGACCACCGTATAACACCGGTAACACCGACTACCGCAGCAAGCCTTCAAGCTAGATAGCAGAAGTTGAATCATGTTGCTACTCTACCCACCAGTCTACCCATAGGCTCACTTTTCTTTGAGAGGTTGGGTATTTGTTCTGCTGCACTCACACCATTCAGGTATTGTGGCAAATGTAGGTGTTACATTTGGGCTGAGGCGGCGAGGACCGCAGGGGGTGCTGAAAAAAAACCGCAGCAGCCTGCAGCAAAAGCTTGAAACAGAATCAGCTTTTTGAGAAACGCAGCCTGACATCACTCTACAGCGGTCAATCAAGGAACCGGCGATCCGGAGCTGTGCAACGCAGCCACAAGGGAACAGAAGACATTAATCGTCGAGCAGTCGCTTGGTGTTAATGGGTCATTAAGTGACACTCCCACAGCGCTGCATAACCCTGCGATATACCGCCGCAATGCCTGATTTGGTGTGAATGCAGCTTTATTGTGACCCCTCCATTCCCCCTCTGTGCATTCTTAATTGTATACTGCAGGGAGTGACGAGGTGGGAGACTAGACACTTGATATTAGCTGTTCAGATCTCTGTATTCATATATTAATAAATCTGGCTGACTGAGGTTTCAGGACATCATATGCTGGTTGAAAGCTGCAATTACCTAGATACCCAATAATACTTTAATGGTCCGTGCCTGTCATCTTTTGTTCATAGTCTGGCATAATTGAAATACCAGGCTTTTAAATTCCCATCAGTTGTCTCAGAAAAAGCTCGTCTCGCTCCTGCTCATTATGAGCCGCATCCCAGACAATGTGCAGATATTAACGAAGGACCTGTGTGACATTAAGCCAAAGTTCTGCAGCAGAAATAGATGATTTGATTGCCATAGAAAGTATCGGTGTTCACATGAAGTATTTAATTGCATTGTTTTGCTTCTATTTTCTACCTTAAATTATAGCCTCTTCAAATTTTTCAAAGAGATGAAATGAGTGCTCACGCTCTCCCTTAAAACAATAACAGGCTGATGTGTTCCTCCTCTCAGTTAATGCCGCCACTGGAAAGCATTTACTGTCACTTGCGTATAAATGGATTATGTTTTACAGAGACTGCAAGAGGATACGAGGGCTCACTAGCAATTTCTAGTACAACCAGCGTTTTGCATTGCTGGCCATCTGTTCGGCATCACTGAAGTTTTAACAAGGGTTTGTCGAAAGATCAGTAATGACGTCAATAATTACAATGAAGTGGTCAGCTTTGTGAATCTGAACCAGATAAAAGTATACAGTTTAAACTGCTGTCCAAGTACAATCCCTGAAATTGATTTGGTTTGAGTAGCATTCTGTCCTCCTGGCAAATCTGTTTACGGCTGATAATCTTGTCTTCAGGTCTTCAGATATCTCTCAGCATCCTGTCCCTGCAAATCGTCATCTCTCCTATTGTGATATAATGAAAGCTTATCTAAGCAATCTACTATCTCGTCTGCAGGGCTGAAGATCCGCGAGGTGATGATCAACGTGTCCCGTCAGCAGGTGGAGGACTTCCACGGCCCGGAGGATTACTGGTGTCTGTGTGTCGCCTGGAGTCACCTGGGAACCTCCAAGAGCCGCAAGGCAACTGTCCGCATCGCCTGTAAGCTACATGTCACTTTAATACCACACTGGCCTCCCTGAGAAGGTCATCCTTCAAACCGGCACTGTGACTTTGTCGAATCATTTCACGTTCATGTATGTGTGAGCCAAAGAAGGTCACACATGAAATTCCCTTCGTGCTTTAATGCAGATTGTTTATTCTCCTCCCCAGACCTGAGGAAGAACTTTGAGCAGGACCCCCAGGGCACCGAGGTGCCTCTGAATGGCATGATTGTGTTGCACTGTCGTCCCCCAGAGGGAGTGCCTGTGGCTGAGGTGAGGCTTCTTGCACTTGAAACACCTACCATTTTCTCCTGTGTTGCCTGCAGAGGAGCCCTCATCTGTCTGGTTTACTTACACCATAACTCTGTATTCATGATACCATGTTTTGTTACTCTCCAGCCACCTGCAGTTCAGTTTAGTAGAAGCCAGGGCTGTAGTTGATGAGCTAAAGATGCTATTTGTTTAGTTTCTGAGTCTCACCCTGTTCAAGGAAAGGAGATTATTCATACACTTGGAGTAATATCTATCCATCCATGTGCATCGCTATGCTCTCTGTTTGTTATGTTCTCTGGTAAAAGGATGTACAGCTATGACTTATTTAGATGTCATGTATTCATTTCACTCCCACTATCATCCCCTCCCTTCCTCCCTGCCGCCCTCTCTTTTCAGAGTGTTTGTGTCTGAAAGAGAGAGGCTGTCATTGCCATTTTAATTTTTACTATGAATATAAAATGAGGCTCCAGCGGACAGTCCTGTTGAGTGGTGTGTGTGTTGTGCTGCGCTCTGATGTTGTGCGCCTTCATGTGAAGGCTCAGCAGGCAGATATGTCAATATCAAAGCCTGTGTGCCCAAGCATCTGAAGCTTTGCATTTACTTAAAGGCACAGTCCGTGAACCATTCGTAAACAAAATGACAGCCCTACCAACACGTCTCAAAGCACTGGACTGCAACCCTGCTATTACTCCAAAAATGATTGACAGGCCTTTACATACACTGAGTAATAATTAATAGTTAGAGCTTTGTTTATATCGGTGACATTTGTAAATGGTAGTAAATCAGACAAATTCTGTATAAGCATTTTCTCAGATGAAGGGCAACGTCCGGAGTTGCCCTTGCACATCAAGGGTTAATGTACAGCTAAGCGTTCTGGTATAAGTAGGATAATGTTCAGCTAGCGGGTCATTGTTGTGAAATAAACCCTGACAGGGCGATGCGGCACCCCAACACGTCTCGCATGAAGGGGTTTATTTCACAATAATGACCCGCTAGCTGTAATTTATCCTGCTTATAACAGAACTTACTTAAGAAATCAGTAATTTGACTCAAAAACGGTCTGAGAGTCTGAGATCAGAACTACGCTCATAGCATTTTGTTTTATATCTTTAATTTTGGGGGCGGCAGTAGCTCAGTCTGTAGGGAGTTGGCTTGGGAACCGGAGGGTCACCGGTTCAAGTCCCGACATGGACCAAAAACTGAGTGTGAACTGGTAGCTGGAGAGGTGCCAGTTTACCTCTTGGGCACTGCCGAGGTGCCCCTGAGCAAGGCACCAAACCCCCAACTGCTCTGGGCGCTTGTCAGGAGCAGCCCCCTCACTCTGACATCTCTCCATTAATGCATGTATGTGTGTTTCAGGTCTGCATGTACCATGTATGAGTTAAACAGAGTGTAAATTGAATTTCCCCACTGTGGGACTAATAAAGGTAGATCTTCTTCTTCTAATTAGGATCAGTTGAAAGAGAATTTTACAAGCATAACATAACTTAAATACATCCGTTTGTCTCTTTTCCAGCACATTGGATTTGCTATTAAACAGCAATGAGGTTAAAGGGGACCTTTAACTGTACTTGAGGGTATCATCATCCATATTGGGAGATTGGTGTATGACTCATAGCCATTTTTATTTGTGTTTTCCCAATTTTAAACATTACAGCAGGGCAATGATACTGAGCATATTTCTTTAAGCACCAGACTAAAGAGTTTTACTAATAAGACAGGTGTTTCTAATGCTTTATTCACACCTGTTCCATGTCCATCACAGTGTCAGTGTTAGTTCACTGAAGTGGGACTTATTGCAAGAATTACATCGGACTGTTACAATATGCAAATAGTCAATTACATCTAAATTACTGAAGTAATGAGCATTAACACTAGAGGTATTATAAGTTTCATAGCCTTCAATCTGAATCCTACAAATATGTAAACATCAGCAAGAGTCACTGTACATGAGCTTGAGCTGCTAAATTGGTTCTTTCAGAAACTATACAGTATTTGCTTATTTGTTGTTATGTCTAACATTATGAGGACTGTTTTGTTTTGACTTTTATGTGATGCTTTTGACTTACTTGGAAATGCATTCATAAACATAATTAGTGTCAGTTATCTAGCTCACTTAACCTGACTGTTTGTGGGAGACAGTCTGCATAATCATGTTTTCTTGCCATTAATCATGTACAAGTACATATCATATATATATATAGTAACACATTTTGTTTCTTACCTTGCTTGAAAGAGTTTTTGCTGCAGAATCCATAGCGAGGGAAAATTTGATGCTGCGTCACAAGGTTACATGACATGTAAACGTCTAGTCTGAGGTGAAAAGATTTATTTTTGCCTTTCACTGATTGTAAAAACTAAGAAATCACAGTGTCATGTCAGACCGATATGTAAACCGTAGACAAGTGTATATAAGAAGTGGATGTAGTCACGGGGATGTCACCCATTGCTTTGTCGACTGCAGTCTAGTTCGGCAATTTGACCGTAGCATCTTGTTTTTTTGCAACCAGTAGTGATACAAGAGGTGGGAGCAAAATACAGCTGAGCACTGAATAAGACATTTTTAGAGTGAAGCCCAAAAGCCTCTGAAGAGGTGCAAAAGCAGAAATCTGGAAGGTCATTTTGTGAATTTTGCTCATATACATTTGCACATTTATTGTATGTATTGACATGTACATCTTATGTACTGTATAGCCTGCTACTATAACACAATAATTTCTCAATTTGGGATCAATAAGGTATATCTATCTACCTATCTATCTATCTATCTATCTATCTATCTATCTATCTATTACTGTTAACGTCTGCAGACTTCAGACAGTTGTTCGAGATTTTTTATTATATATTAGATATGATCGTCTTTTGTTAACTTGACTTTCCCCAGAAAACTAGAATTATATATATTTTCCCCCCACATTTTCTCCAGGTGGCTGCATTGTAGATTGCGTATTTTCATATTATTAAAATCCAAAAATGTAAACGTAGATTAAGGCTTTAAGACTCCTCAAAGATGACCATGAACTCCTCCATAGCACACATAATGTGTGTGTGTGTGTGTGTGTGTGTGTGTGTGTGTGTGTGTGTGTGTGTGTGTGTGTGTGTGTGTGTGTGTGTGTGTGTGTGTGTGTGTGTGTGTGTGTGTGTGTTGGCTGGGGGGGGGGGTGATGAATGATTCAGCTCTCACAAATGGAGCATCGGTGTACCGCGAGTCTCCCCCATGCATTGTGGTCATCAAATAGGCAACTACTCATGCATTCATTAATGTGACTCTGGCTAACAAAGAGAATGGTAATAGTAAATAATGCAGGGACAAATCCAGCTCCCCCTAGTATGACTTGCACCACTCACATCAAGAGTTGGGGATGTGCCTGTACTTTTCTCTTCTCATGACTTTAGGTGTTGCTGAGAGGTTAAAGCCTTTTTTGTAACCAGCGCTGTGAAATTTTGGCTCAGAGAGAAGCTGCAGCTCAGCCACAGTTAGAGTTTAAGGAATTGAGGTCATGGTGCAGTGTTATCCGTTCAACCCTATGTGTATTTAGAGGCATATTTATTTTGGTCATGACATTTATTTGACTGTTTTGTATTCCTGCAATTTGCAACGGATCCTGATTGAAATTAATACTTTAACAGTTGCAGTAATTGCTGAGTTGACCTGATGGAAGTGAAATGAGTTCCAACTTTGCATGCTGTTTTAAGACATAAACGCTGTACGGCCGACTTTATGGCTTGAAATCCCCTTATGTCGCCGCTCTCTTCATGTTCTCAGAGGCAACACTAACAGGGAAAGAGGGAAGGACTTTATCCGCATCTAAGCCACCCGGGACTTTACTGGGCTGCTGTGTAGGATGTTAATGAAAATCAGAGAATGCCATATTATCTGTCCCAGCAGTGATAGAGGCAATAATCTGTGCACACAGTAAGTCAGACCACAGAGAACATATCATAGTAAAACAGCTTAAGTCTGCCTCAGTTTATTGGTGACAAGAGTCAAGATGGTCAAATCTTTTTTCTTGGCTGCACTTTTTATAGACACGGAGCAGTTTAGAATACAGATTATATGCACTGTGATGTTGAAGTTATTACATCAGTGGCTCTGTTTAGGGCATGATAATCACATAATCATCTCATTTAAAGCCAAACTGAATTAAAAGCCTCTTTTGCTAAGAGGTTAAAATATATACAGAATATGCTCAGTGTTTGTTTGACTTATCAGAATGTAATTATCAAAACGAAGACTACTCCTCGAGTTTTGACTCGGTGGTCATTGTTCATCACAACAACTGGACACATGAAAGACAAATGTGGGACAAATGCACAGACGGATTGCACGGCTTTTGCAGTTGCTAAACCTGTGCAAAAAAAAAGAGAAATATACTGTGTATTTGTCAAAGCAGCCACAATGTGTGAAGTGCACCCCTAACTGCGCTGCCAAGTAAACAGAGTCTCGATGCTCCAGTGCTATTTGCACATATTTAAATTAGGTAATTTAGTGCAAAATCAGCCCCCCTTCTATGCAAATGAGCCTCACTGCAAAAACAGTCCAATTCACAAAGGTCCTGTTCATGGATGCATGTTAATACCACGTCTGAATGTGGTCTGAGCGATTGGACCACAGTGTGTCCTCAATGCGTCTTTAGAGTGTTCACACCTTACATTCTTATATTCAGGTGCCAGTTACTGTAAAGTTATATTATTAGCATCTTCAGAGAGTCGATAACCAAAGCACATTTATTTATTTAACGGCTGTCCGCTCCAGTATTATTTCACCCTCCCACATACAGTGTGTGTGCTGCTCTGTATGTGCATTGCAGAGCCGTAATGGGCACAATGGAAGAAGAGAAGTTAAATCAGCCTGTGTCCGACTCAGGTCTGGTCCATATGGCCCGAGCCCGGCCAGAATGGACTCGGCTCGGCCTGACTCTCACCCTCAACTTGCAAAACTAGACTATATGGTCGAGTTAGCGCTGTAGCGCAGTACCTTTTGTGAATCAGACCTTGAGACGGGGAAGATAGTGGTTGCGAATGATGGGCAAGTCACAATGCTATCAGCGGCCAAATTCATTCTTTGTGAATTTGCCCTTGAATGTGTGGGAGCTGCCGATGGCTTAGCAGATGTTGAAATAACAAACAAAAAGTAACACATATACCCCCTATCCAATGCTAGCTTCCACCAATACATACTCAACACAACAGGAGCATCCAAATGTTGAATGTTGTATGAGGACAGATGTTAAATCACTAACCGATAGCTAACGCTTACAAAAGGGGAAAAAGCATCTGGTATCAGTGTTAAGAGAATAGATGATTTTGACCACAGCTGTTGACAGCGTGTCATTTAGGTAATGCTGTAAACACCCACAGGCACAGTTTCCACAAATATGTCAAAAAACATTCTCTGCTGTAAAATGTAAAATATGCATATACCATAGTGGTGTACTGTATAGTTTATATCCTTACAAAATGTTAGGGGAAGTTCAGTTAAGCTTTAAAACAATAAAGTCTGTGCTGAAATCTAAACCCCCGGAGGATAAAGATCATGGCTATAATAATGACTGCATAATTAATGTAGCTCTAAGAAAACAATTAGGGCACCATCAGGGAACATAACTGTCACAGGAAATTGCATTTTTATATTTACTACTAAACATTTTACAGCCTCACAAAGCGAGCTCAGTTGTCACAATTATTTTTATTAAATCTACTAATGACTGATTAAGTGTAGGAGCTGAAAGCCCAACCAATCAGTATCAGGGAAACAACTCATAAAAACACATTTAAAATACATGTAGGTGTTGTAAATATCAACTGAGGCTTTGGAACAACGTGGCCTATTTTCAGGCCTCAAATTTATTAAATAAGTGATTTAGGAGGTATTTGTCACATCCAGGAAAGTGATTCTTTTATCCTGTCTGACTGTTAGAGAAAACTGTCAAACATCTATTATACAGCCTGCTCAAGATGACATCCAAGCAAATAGCTGTTGCCAGCAAATGAAAATTGTGGCTGCTGTTGTAAGGGTAAAAGTTTAGTGGTGGAGAGAGGGGAAAAAAAGTCTCCAATAACTTTAGAAAAAAACTGTTTTACAATCATTAGCCCCACATTAACCGCCCAAGTATTCTATACCAAGTGTAATTAATCATCAAGCCTCTCATCCAAAGTCATTTGAAGTACTTAAAATGTAATTATTCAGTGATGAACATAACATTTCCAGAGACGGTGTGGAGATAAACCAAGGACACAACAAGGGTTTAGCCACCCCCGCCTCCAGAATATGCTGCTGTCAGATTTGGAGAGCTCATTTGTTTAATGTGATTTCATGAAAGTCATTGTTGCATTGAGGAATAGGCCATACATGACTGAGGGAAAGCAGGGAGGGAGCAGGAACAAGCGAAGTGAGAGGAGGAGGAGGAAGAGGAGGGCGTTTGTTAATGAAACCCAACCTTAATTGAATCAGATGGAACAAACCCTACTGCAATGATTTGCAATCGTCCTCATGTTGCTTTCACTTCCCATTTGAATGATTGTAAATGTAGGTTGTTACATTTGCTTTCACAATAATTGACTGTTTAGACCGGATACAGGGAGGAATTGGACTGACTTGAACTGGCCGAACTGTTTTTGTGTGTCAACCTTAAGATGCTACCTCTCAGCACGTAAACACAAACTGCTCCAGGCTCATTGGCTGCCTCATCTCGACCTCGTCAAACAGCTTGAAGCTATCAGAAAAACGATACTCTGCCGCACGGTTCATAGACCTCCTTCTGATCGTTTGATGCTGCTTTCAGTGTATCATGAGTTTATTTCATTTGCTCTCCTTCCCCTGGCTGGAAACGATCTGTTACTAAACAAGACAAAAGTTAGAGTGAAAACTTTCAGAGGCACACAGTGCGGATCAGTTTTCATTAGCTTCACTTTGAATTAGCTGCTGTTTACTGGTCAACATGGTGACCTTGACAGCACGTAACCTCGCCACCAGCGGACCGCCGTAAGGCCTGGTCGGCTGGGTTAGGTGTGGTGTAGTTCTACACTGGTTGCTGCTATCTAAGTGGAACAAATTTGCCAATTAAGCAAATCCGTTTCCTGTCCTCCCCGGGCGCTGGCTTATCAGGCTCATTTGAGTCTGTCCTGTCCCTGCCTTCTCATCAGCATGTGCATCTCTCTATCACTTTACCCCGAAGGGGAGACTCTAGGACCGACACAGAATGCAAATCGCACTTTGGGTTTATACACTTCCTACAGCGAACACTGGAAAAGAGTAAAGCTCGGGCAGAGCGGGAGAGAGATAAATCAAAGCGAAAACATTAGAGTGAAAAACCAACCAGAGCACAAGACGATTATTTTAATTTACTTCAGCGTAGGAATTCCCTCAGATAAGGGACCCTGGAAAATGAACACTCGCCACCAAAGAGGCTTCACATATATTCTACTCTACGATCACAGAGAGACTTGAGGGACAATTATGTGGTCAGTTACACAGAAAGAGACAACTGAGGCTGTTCCACTTTTCTGCTTCTGTTTGACTTCACTTTAACAACTGTCTTTATAGTTTCTCCATCAGTGGTGCAATGTAACTAAATACATTTACTCAGTAACCATACTTTCAAGGGCCAGGTGGAGGATTTTGGTGGCTCTATTGGCAGAACAGGAATTTAATATTCATAACTATGTTTTCAATCCATTCTGCTTAGCATGAGCCCTTCATAGGGAGCCGGTCCTCTTCATGTGTTTCTCCGCCATGTTTCTACAGCAGCCCAGATTGGACAAACAAACACAAACACTGGGTCTAAAGAGGGACTGACTTCTCCAACACGTTTGTTAAACACAGACTGTTAAACCGAGGTGCCGCCAGCCGCCGTCTGAATCCTGTTGCTCCTGAAGTAGTGTTATTATGGTATGGCTGGCCTCTGAGCGAGGCAGACAGCAGAGGAGCAGAGGGGTACTCGATTGTTTGTAATCCACAACCACGCCACTAGCTGCTGCCAAATCCTTCACACACACCTTTAAGTACAGTGTGTACAGTTTTGAGCTACTTGTACTTTACTTTATGTATTACCATGTTATGCTACTTTATATTTCCACTCCAAATATTGTTCTTTTTGCTGCACTGAATTAATATGACAGCTTTAGATACAGTATGTTTTACTTTGCAGATTCAGATTATTAAAAGTGCAATGTGTCACATGCTCTAAACAATTGGGGGCCAGCATACAAAAGCCAACTACTAACGACTAACTACTACTAACTAACGGGAGGGAAAAAATATGCAGTTTGACCAAACTGCTGAAACTCTGAGATGGTCAGATCAACACTGCTATATTATAATCTTCACAAATTGCATCAGCAGATAGTTTATGTTATAACTTGCTTAGCTCAGTTTTATTGTAGCAACACCATAGTGGCAAGAAAACAGCCACATCAAAACCATATATTGACCCCATTTTGAATGTTTTGTTAGGTATGGTTTCTATTGTCATTGACAATAAAGTTATGTTTTGCTAAATAGCCAACGTTGGCTGTTACTTACCAGTCCAAAAGAAACGTTGCACATCACACCTCATCTCTTTACCAAGAGCTGTCTCCACCACTGGAAAGCCACGTCAGTGTTTACTCTTGTTTTGCTTCTTTTCATACCCCTTATTTTCTTTGCTGCCAAATGTGGTTTCTTGCCGGGAGAGCAGGTGGTTGGGATGGTGATAAAGGTCGCTTGCCAAGAGCTTCAGCCATCTTTGCGTGTACTGTGTCTCTAACCGGACCCTGTACTGTACCTTCAACATGATCGACAAGCTCTCAGAGCAGCTCTACTTCTTCGTCCTCTCATGTTGGACTGAGGGCAGACTGGACGCTACAGTGACTCACAATCGAGGCACAAGTGATTTTACAAGACAAGACGGGCCGGCGCTAGTGGGTTAGCATGCTCATTTCAGTACACAATACATAGACATCTCTGACGTAACGTCAACACTGTAATCTTTTCACAGTCTGTTGATAATTTTAGTTGAATGTTTTAAACTAAGATTCTGGCCAGATCTCACATATTCACCCATTAATACAAAATATAAAATACAAAAGTGTAAAAGTCCTTCTTCCACCACAGACTGTGAACATTATTATGGGCTTTCCTCTTCTTCTCTCAGTCCCTCTCAATTCTAATCCGAAACCAGTACTTTGAGTGTCTGAAATGTGACATCTCTAAATCAGTCTAAAAAAGATATTTTCCTTTTGGGTTAGCGGCCGGCAGCCAAAGCCCTTCATCTTCCTATGAATACATATAGTACAGCTATTATTGGGAACCGGGGCCCAAACAGTCACGTAGCATCTTAAACACTTTGACAGTATTGCAGAGAGGACAAGTGAGTGATCCTTAGTGAAGGGCAGATCGATACCGCAGTAATCGATACTTCAACACTCAAACACAGCTCACATGTTATCGATACCAACTAAAAAGGATTGATTAGAAAGTTGTTGTCTTTCTAAGTGTGGTTGCAAGCTTCTAGCAGACATAAAATGCACTAAAACAGAGCATGTTTGTGCAACTGAACAGACTCTGGTGACACAAGAGTCCCAGAAGTCCACACAGACGTCCTCACTCCGTCTGCTTTTGGCAGTTAGTTATTGATTTAAGTGCCTTTGTAAAATGGCCACTTTCATTATTTATGACGGGACACTAATTTAACAAATCTTTAATGTTTAGTGTAAAAGTTTATATTTAGATTTTGTTGGTACCTTTATTTCACATGTGTTACATTTATTTTATATTACAGTTTCTTAGTTTAGTCTGAAAGGTTTCATTTGTGTCATTACATTCACATCATCACATTATCAGCTACCCACTATGATGCTGCATGGTTCACTGCTTGTTTGTATACAGTATACTGTCTTATGTATGATACATACAGTATGTGTAAAAAAAGTTGGTAGAGGCAGGGATACTTTTAACTACTCAGTTGTGCAATTTGGTTGCTTAATCCATGATAATACATCAGAATTTATTAGTAAATTATATTTTTGTACTAATAATCTGCTACACAATTACATTCACTGTAAACACAAATGTGCATATTGTTTCTGTGTATACAATATTGTAGCCTAAAGTATTGAATTGCAGTAAATTTTTGCCTGCTCTTGAAATGGTATCTTAAAAGCTAAGTTTGATATACAGCAGCATTCAGCTGGACAAAACTGACGTTCTTGTATCGCACAGAAAGGAGTCAGTGTCAAGAAACAAGCAGAACATAACAGAGATTTGTGTATAAGAAACATTTCCAGGGTTCCTGCCATGGTGAACAAACATCTAAACATATTGAGCAGTACGGCTCACATGGTAACGTTTCATTTTTGGTGCCACTGAGCAATTTACTGACAGAATAACTTGCTTTTAAAGCATGAATGAAGTATTTTTGGGTGAATTACTACCTTTTACAAACATGCAGTGGAGGTTTTGTGTCCTATGAAACAGTTTTGAAAAGTGTACTTACAGTTTCGAGAATGCTAAGACTTTCAAAAGCCATTGAGAAAATCTGTAAGTAAATCTTTGGCTCCTTTTTTATTTTTCTTCTTCCATATACTGTTTTTAGTTTCACTGCATAAAAAGCACATTGATGGAAAGCTTATTTTCTGATGCTACTGCTGTTGTCTGTCTGAACTTTTGTTGGCAGCTAACACAGGAGTCCAAAGCGTGTCTGCTCTCCGTGGGATGGTTGGGACACTACTGCACATAGTTCCTATCTTGTTAGAAATCAGCAAAAAGCAGACAAAACAAGACAAAAGGCTTTTTCTAACTGAGTCAGACGCACTGAGTGACTGTTTACTCAAGTGGCATTCAGTCAGAAACCCTTTTCTTGCCAAATTTCATATCCAAGGAATTTATGAAAGTATAATAATTTTACAAAGTGTTCAAATTTAGACTGCAATTTTTTTACATTTTAATGATATTTATTTTGTCCTAACCGTCCAGTGGAGGCAGAATTTTGGGAAAATTTACTGGGTTTGATGCTAAAACCTTGATAAATTGTTCGCAGACACCTGTATCTGTTCAGGGATCACTACTACTTTGTTAAAGTAGTCTGTGAGTAATGGTAGGTTGTTTGGCGTTGATACAAAAGTGTCCCAACCGACCCCGCTCTCCCCCATTTGTCAAGGAGTTTAGCTTAACTTCTGTTAATCTGTTTCTGTAACATTGTTGGCTGGAGTGTTTTTTCTTTTTCTTGAAAATAAGATAACTGGTTCACCAGTCTCCCATCTCTACATCTTACACTTTACAGTGAGTCGCCATATTGGAAGGCAAGTGGCACACACTCGTATGGCAAATGGTGAGGTAATGTTAACAGTTGTAGGTGAGAGAGGTACTTTCTGGTGGAGATTGGTTGTACTGACCCTGTCAAGCAGATTGGGTACCATGTTGTGACTGATCCGCAATACAAACAGTATCTTTGTGTATATCATGAATCATCTCTGGCCTCATGTTACCTCAAGTATAAGAGTATAATGTCGTCAGACTGAGCAGTTCTAATTGTTGGCCATGAGCTCGCTGTCTAGTATCCTGTTAGCATATACTGTATCAGATGGCACAGACAGGGATTGTCAATATAGTATCAGGGCTTGAGCCAAGGTTTACAGTGAGATAGAAACCCACAGCAGGCTTTTCACAGAGACAGAGGCCACTTTAGAGGAAGTACTAGCACACAGAGCACCTCAACCATCTACATACCTACCTATCTAGACAGTTAATACTGTACCTGGAGAATACAGCTTTGATAGAGGGTTATTTTACTGTAATCTGTGACATTAACAGACTGTTCAGGCTTAATCTCTGGGACAACATTACCCAACTTTATGTTCTCAGTGATCCACAAATGACATCTCACTGTGGAACCACACACTTTATTCAGACCAGTATAATGGTGGGAAAGCGAATTATGAGAAACTGGACAAATCCAGCTGAGCCCTCTTTTCAGGAGTGGTTCAGAGACTTGGCAAAGGTGGTATCATACAAACAAAATTTCATTCAGCTCGAAGGACAGGACTGAGAAATATGTGGCAAAGTGGGGAGGCTACGAGGAACACATTGTTAATGTGGATAGATCTTGAAGGAAAGCACAACCCCACACAATACTCACATATACAGCACACACACACTGTTTATGTGTCTGAAAATGAATGCATACTTGTAAATTAGATTAGGTGTAAATTAATGTAAGTATTGGAAATGTTTTTTATTATCATTTTATGTGTATATTATTCAGAATTTGTAGATATTTTATTTTAATAATATTTTGCATATAGGACATATTTTATTTGTGACAATGATCATGTAAAAAAACAATGAAATACTAATTATAAAAATGTATGTAACATTTCCTGCATAGGGTGGACAACCCTACACTTACAGTATTACATAATGCAATAAAATTACCATAATGAAGTTTATCATGTTCAGCTGTTGTCGTCAGATAGGGAACAATTTTAATTGTTGGCCATGAGCTTGTCGTCTAGTGTCTTATAAGCATATACTGCATCAGATGGCGCAGACAGGGATTGTCAATATAGTATCAGGACTTGAGCCAAGGTTTACAGTGAGATAGAAAACCACAACAGAGGATGCAGGCTTGTCACAGAGACTTTAGAGGACTCAACCATCTACCCACCGCCTATCTAGACATAAACAGTATAGGGGTGGAACAAAATTGTTATACAGAAATAACAGATTGTATTGTATTGTATTGTATTATATCATAGGGTATCTCTGTTTCTCCACCTTCATTTGCTTGCACACACAAGTCTAGAAACACAGTAATGGATGCACACCAATGACATTGCACTCTGTGAATGAGATGAAAGCACTTCTCTGCCTTGCTTTAATACCTGATTAATGATGCAAAGTAGACGGGAGCTGCACATTTATCTAGCTCATTATTTTTTACTGTGATAGAAATGAGATTTTTCATTGAAAGAAGTGTTTATAATGTAATACAGTGCAGCGTGTCTCTGAATTCCTTGCACTTAGTGTAACTCGGTGTTTCCTGAGTTGATATATTGCCCACTAAATGTTGAAATAGATTTAATTTACACAACATAGCAGTTAAATCTTGGTACCTGTCAAGTTCAATTTTGGCGCTGCTCCATAAATATGTGTCCCATCTGAATATGTGTCGGGAGAGAACAAAGGGTTGGGGGTTAATTTTCAATTCAGTGAATTCTCCGCGTCATATTCCTCCATCACAGTTGTTTATAGCCGCCTGCAGGAAAATAATTTTAGTTTGATTTTTTTTTTCCTGGAATGAATGAAGGGTATTTTCAAGTCATTTGAACATAATGTGCTGAGTAGAGACAGCAATTTGCGCTTGAATTGATGCTTGTAGTTGCACAACTGACCTTACAGCACTGAACCTTTAGGATTCTATAAGTTCCTCTTATCTAGTAGTTCGTGACCAATAGCTTCATCTCCATTCATTTCATGTGACCTTTTTCTCACATCATAATGCATGTTGCTGCAATTTAAAATGGTCTGTATTTAATTTAGAGTGAAGATATAAAAGTAAAAGAGTGGAGCTGGAGTCATGGAGTGCTTTTAGGGTCAGACCTGTTTTTAAAGAGCTGTTACATCCTCTCTCTGTGACATCAGAGACGCAATTTTGCAAAATCCTTTTTCGAATACCACAGACAGACGATGTGTAATGTGACCCTGGTAAAAAACAACAGTGCTCACCTCTGTCATCCTTTCGTGAAAGAGGCTGCAGTCTTTGCAGAGAAGGTGATAAAGCACAAACCTCCCACTTGTCAAGGTTAATTCCCTACTTCCCAGATATACTGGACAGGGCCGCAGTGAAATAGAGAAGGAGGACTTTGTACAATCAGAGGAAGAGCAAGTGTCTACCAGACTCTGTATACTGAAATACTCCGTATTTGTAAGACTGCAGGACATCTCTAGATAGATAGATAGATAGATAGATAGATATGTAGGACATGTGATATGAGCGACAGCCCTCTCATTTGCATGATGAGGCAGAAATGTATAAAGAAATGTGTAAAGAAGCGTATAAAGTAAAGTAAATAGGGGTTGAAATGCAAAGGGAAAGAATGAGCAAAAATATATAAATATAATACAAATAAATCCATAAATAAATATATACATTTAAAATAAACATAAAATAAGTTTTAAGAAATAAATTAATTGAAAATAAATGCAAAAATATAACTAATAAATAAAAAATAAATGCAAAAGTAAATAACATAAATAAAATCAATTTAAAATTGATAAAAGATAAATACATAAGAGGGAAAATTAAACAGAGTACAGAGTTATCAATGTATGTCACATTTTATCAATTAATTAATGACTACATTTATTTTTAATATTATTTTTGCTACATTTAATGACATTTATGTATTTATGAAGTTATTAATTTATTTATCTTCCGGATTTTTTAGCCACCCCCCTTTCGTTCCCCCCACCCCCTCTCCCCCTTTTTTTCATTTATTTTTTAGTTTGGCAGGTTCTGTCCCTCCTGGATGGATGGATGGATGGATGGATAAGAGAATGTGTCAGTGCTGGATCAAAATAGCAGATTATAATGTGATTGCATGAATAATCTTTTAAAGATTATCTTTTGGAGAGGGTTCTTTGATTTTCATTGATAGTGACATAGCGGTGAAATGGGGAGGCAGAGGGGACGACACGCAGCAAAGGGCTCCGGCAGGACTCGAACCCGGGGCCGCTGCAGCGAGGACCCCGGCACACGGGGCGCCCGCTGCACCAACCGAGCCAAACAGCGCCCCAATCAATAATCTTTTAAAATACATAAAAGCAAAATAATAACTGGTATGATGAAACCGCAAGACAAGGATGTATTTTGTATGACTGAAATAGAAAATTTTCCCACCATGGAAGGTTGAAACAGACTGCCTCCATAATTAAGAAGATCAATAGTAGCAGCTGTGGAGAATGTAATACATGGACCCCAACACAGGGGTTGATTAGACACTGAAGGTGTGAAATAGTGAAAGGCAAAATAATATAAAGACCCAGATTTAAAGAGCGACCGAAGCAGCCCACCAGTGTGGTCGCTGTGCTTGTCTTGAAGTCTGTGAAGCCAAATGATGAAAAGAGTTAAATTCAAGGCACATGATGAAAGACTTTGTGTGCCATCAAAAGGAGAAAAAAAACCCGTTTGTGACAACATGACTCCTGATTTATTGATTTCCCAGCTCAATTTTTTCATCCAGGGTGCTCCGAAAGAGCAAAGCAATCTCTGAGTTTGTTGGCTGTTGTTATATTCCCTTGGCAAATGGACACTCGCCACAAACACACACATGCAAACACACACTGGTGTATAACCCCAATGTACAAACACACAGAGCTCCCAGTGGGGCGGAGTTTTTAATCCTCAAATACACTGCCATAAATCAAACCCCACTCCCTCATGCCCCGGCTCGTCTCTCTCAATGAAAAGCTCAAGCCGGTGGCACATTAATAGCAATTTACAGGGCCAGTCATGCGAGGAGACGAGTATCAACAGAGCGTCCTTTATTTTGTAATTCCTTATTACTTTTCACTCAATACACGGACACTGA
This sequence comes from Pterois miles, assembly GCA_947000775.1. NCBI lineage: Eukaryota > Metazoa > Chordata > Actinopteri > Perciformes > Scorpaenidae > Pterois > Pterois miles. Next base: position 5,769,084 of record CAMQGK010000514.1, on the reverse strand, counting down.
ATTGGTAAAGAGCAGAAGATGAGACCTACCTACTGCATCACATCCGAGTGGATGTCATTCATGTTATACCACAGGCCACTAATCTTGCAATTAGAATTATATTAGTTAATGTAGTGATCCATCCATCTGCAACTGCTTATCCCGTTAGGGGTCACGGGAGGGTCACTGTGGGAGAAAGCTGGAGAACCCGGAGAAAACCCATGCAAACACGGGGAGAACTCCACACAGAAAAGCCCCAAGATGGATTTGAACCTGTGATCCTCTTGCTGTGAGGCAACAGGGTAATGCAGTGTAATGTAGTGATATACCAGAGAAATGCCATGTTAAAATTTAAATATAAAATATATATTCTGTGCTACTGTCTTTGGAAAAGCCCTAAAAAGGAGAGTATATAACCACTATTATCATAACAAATCATTATAATATCAATGTAGGCTACTGTATAGAGCCGTCTCATTCATTGTTAATAGTTTAAAGTAAGGGACAAATGATATATTGATATATATACAGATATATATATTGATATAGTTAACGTAATGTACAGCAGTTTGGACATGTTAGCTGCACTTTTCTATGTTGCAAGGCCACCATCACGACATCCTGCCCTGAGCGCCGCCCAAGACGACTGTGATTGGCATTTTTTTCATGGCTGTATAAAGAGAACTACAACGTTGAGGTGGAGTTTATTCTTATGGGAGTTGCTCAGTGGTGTAATAAGCATTTTCAGCAGTCGAAAATGGCGGTATTTCATCTCTGCTTCTATACTCTTTGGCCTCGATCTGCGGCTCACTCACATGAACGGACGAAGGAAAATAACTCTGGATTCAGCTGTTCAGCTGGACCTAATGATTTAGTTAAGGGCTATACAAGTGTTCACACTGGGAAGTTGATTTACCTCAAAAATATCTGCTGATTTACAGGTGTTTCATTCCCAATGTAAGTCTATGGGGAAAAGTATTTCACATGACGGACACAGAAGTTGTAGTACCACCATTTGGCCACTACGAAAACTTGCTTCAAAGCCTGGTGCTCCTCCTGGGGGTTTGGTTTTCCCCCATACCAGAATGATAAAGGGTGTAGTCAGACCTTTCTGTAGAGTTGACACAGCTGTGGAGATGTCTGGCTATGTAAGACTAAGTTATCAGTGAACCGCTGAACAGCTAACTGCTAAAAATGAAGAAAAAACAGTTTATATACTTAGCTAAAATACATTTTTAGCAAACATCGGTGATAAATAATGGATAAATTGTTTAAATAGTTTATAGAAACCCATTATTTCCGATGGCTTGCATGGCAAAACAACAGCTTTTTGCTGCACCAAGCAGCTCAAATTGGTTGAACTTTGGCGTAGAGCACCATGATGTCCACTGAACCCAGCGGCGAGCGCCGTGCAAACTGCTTTGGTATTGAAGGCCTATTACAGATAAATGGTTGAAATAGTTAGCTGAAAATATGGATAAATGTTTGTATGTTGATTATGAAAAACTATTGTAACAATATCCACTTTTGTATAATTAACAGTGTTGAATAACATCCACTTTATATTTGTCATAAACCAAAACTGAAATACAAATGATATTCTCAGCAAGATCACACATTCACCCAACATACAAATACACATCAGCTCTCATTATGAGGGATTCCTCTCTGAAAAGGTGTATTCAGTGTTAAGGAATCACACAGTTTCCTCAGATCATGTCTGTATAATGACGGGAGGGAAGGGAGCACTTTGAGAAATGTGTTTATGTCTACACATGAAAGCCTTTTAGTTAATGATGCAAATGTTGTTTTTAGGTGGAATGGCTAAAAAATGAAGAACCTTTAAACTCTGATGGTGCCATTGACGCAAGAGGCGACCATAACCTCATCATATCTGAAGCCCGTCTCTCCGATTCTGGAAACTACACCTGCGTCGCCAGCAACATCGTGGCCAAGAGACGCAGTGCCACGGCCACCGTTATCGTCTACGGTAAGACATCAAACTCCATATGTGCTTTTTTTTCCCCAAAAGAAAATGTGCCTAGATTAGTTTCTGTCTCAGTCAAAAAGGCCTGATGGTACAATTCTTTAGGTTGGCAGCACAGATGATCAAAACAATGTCAAACAGCTTTCTTGTCTGCATCCAAATATCAAATTCCACCACAGAAGTAGGCTGTCAGATTGGCACCTCCTAATTCCCCAAAGTCATTAATATAAAAAGCAGCACTCAACCACAGCGTGTGGTCTTTTTTCCACGAGTCTCATGAGCAGTTAATGGGCAAGCGATCTCTCGTGTGTTAAAACAAGAAGACACAGGCACAATATTTACAAGAAGTTAATTATTGATGGTGGAAAAGCAGTGACATGGGCTGTCTCAGCCCCCCGTCTTTTATCTGCCAGAGCTGAACACCTTGTGTTTTGAATAGCTGCAGGCCAGCAGACACTGTTTCCAGCACTTTTATAGCCCTGTAGAGAGCTCTGCAGATACAAAGGAGAATATGTGGGATTATCATGTCATAATAGCACCACCTCATTTCACACCAGAGGAATACCTTGTTAATTGGAGTGTTTTGGAGCTCGTTCTGCTGACCTTTCATCCTGTTGCTATTATTTTTTCAGCGAGGACATTTAGGCGCTGTAGGAATCCATCTAATTCTTTCTGACACCCCGTTGTTGAGGCCCATCAATCATTAATTTCCTTAATGCTAATGAAGTCTAGACAGGCATACTACTCCCAATAGCCTCTGACAGATGTACAATACCAGTATTTCTTCCTGTCCTGACAGCAAATGAGCTGATTAGTCAATCATCCCACATTATTTTAGGCAACAAATCAGAAGAAGTAGACAGAAGGGGAGACGCTATTGATCATCAAGACACCTCAGTTTTTTGTTTTTTTTTTTCCCAGGGATGAGACATTCCTTGTCACTTTTGAGTGTACCTCTGTGATGCAGTCACTCTGGTGCAGAGAATATACAGCAGATTGTTAGCCTGTTTTTATTCTTATAATATGTGTTCATCCATTTCCTTTCATCTTTTGTCACACACAGTGAATGGAGGCTGGTCGTTGTGGACGGACTGGTCACCCTGTAACGTACGCTGCGGTCGCGGTGTGCAGAAACGTTCTCGCACTTGCACAAATCCAGCACCTTTGAATGGGGGAGCCTTCTGTGAGGGCATGTCGGTACAGAAGAGCACCTGCAACACACTGTGTCCAGGTAACGACAAGGACGTCGCCGTCACGCTGTTAGTGTTTGTGCATACGCTTCAAAGCTGAAACTCTCCTCCCACCTCACAGGTTCCTGTTAAAGGGTCCATTCAAGTCTGGAAAATCTTGAAATTCACTTCAGGGGTGCATTCAAGGAAACTGTGTGACTTATGTGCTTGAAAGCACTGCATTCATGAGTTGTATTGTGACATTGGTTATTTTTTTTTTGCATTGAAGAAATAGTGCAAAATGTTGAGAAAAATGCTTATTTGCTTTCCTGCCAAGGGTTGAGTTGAGTTTTGGATTATTGCAGAAAATAAGCTCTGTGGAAAACAAACATTTATGATACTTACACAGCAAGATAATCTCCACAAATGAATGCCACTTTTATGATTTTTGAAGTGTGAATGAAATCCCCAGAAGTAAAAAAAAAAAAAAAAAAAACTGTTATAACGTTGAAAGCTTTGCTATAGATGAACTGCACCACGTCACGTCACCACCACTAAGCTAAAGGCAGAGTAGTGTACGTTGTGATGACGTTAGCCTTTTGTTAGCAACATCCTTTTCGAAACAACCAGCACTAAAGCTCAAAAATCAAAATTTTATATCTCATGCTAAATGTTGCACTGCATCTGTGAAATTTTGTATTTGTAATGTTGGGCTTTTTTTCCTTTGTCAAGTCTTTGCACTATAACCTAAATAATACAGTGATATTGCACATATGATACATATACTGTATATACATATTTTGTGTATACATATACTCTATATGTATTTTCTGTTTGTGTAGTGTGGAGGATGCTACAGCTGCATCTCACTGTGCAATCCTGCATTGTATAATTACAGTTAAGTGTAACCTTGAACCTTTTTAAGTTTTAGAAAAAGTATAAAAAAAGAAAGCATTATTTGTAGTTTTATGGGGAGTTACACGCTGGAACTATTTCTTTGTTGGACTCAGTGACTTTTGGGAGTCTTGTCTAACCGATCCTGACCATGATGTAGCACAACCCCCGCAAAAAAGCTGTAAATTGTTGTTTTTACACTTTTGCTTTTGAACAGATTTAACAGAAGAGATATTATTTGTTAGTGAGCTTTCGAGGTGCTAACTGTTTCCTCTGGCTTCCAGTCTGCATGCTAGGCTGCTGGCCTGATCTCCATACTTAAACAACTAACAAGAAAGCAAAGAAGTGTGTTTCCCAAAATGCTGAAGTACAATTAACGGCTGTTTGGCAGACAATGCTGGGAATTTTCAGAGTCAGCATGTCCTTGAATGCATCAGTGGGGAGAGGCTTCTCTCTGCTCACAAGTGTATTTCCCCGCAGTAATACAGTAAATGAGACAAAATGTAAAAGCAACAAAAATGGTCTCAGTTATTGATTACTCAGGAACGTTAAAGCCTGTAAGTTGATTTTGATACCTGAAATTAGCAGAGAACATTGTCCATCTTGATGGTAAATCAGTCTAAAAGCTTGAGGTAGTTAATGGTAATCTCCTTTCAACCAGTTACAATGCAATACACCTGTCCACTGCTGATAATGACATCTTGTATCTGAAATCTAATGCAGTGACCTTAAAAAACAGCAAATGTTGGGGAAATGGAGAGAGGGGTGAAAAAGAAAGGCCTAAAGAGAACAGCAGAAGCTTAGGAAGTGAGAGGAAGAGCCGAGCAGCAGTTCCAGTTATCGAAACTTCCGTGTAATCTGCTCTGCCCAAGTGTTTTTTTCTAGACAAGCGCAAATTTATGATTTCAACCACAGCACTACTATAAAGGGAAATGCTCATCAGGTTTAAGGAAAGAAAGTTATCAGTGAAAGGCAGTGCACTCCTCCAAACATTATCTCCTGCCTCCTTCTGAAGGATTCTTTCTCCCGCATCTGAGTTTGAACATAAACAGGGTGCATTTGCGTTTAGATTACCAGTAAGAAGGAAACCTTTAGAGCATTTGGAGGTGGAAAGGAGACTTGATGGAGTATGGCACAAACAGAGCGTCTTTGTGCTCCAAGTCAGCAAGGCAGCACAACATTTTGGCACCCAGAGGAGGAAAACGTTTCTGTGAAGTTAGTAGTGCAGCTGTTTTCTCATAAAGTCCCAGAGAACTATTAAATGAATCAGCTTCGGGCCTCATTCACTAATATGTGCATCAAAACATTCTTACTTTGCACAAAAAATAAGCCAGAATCATCCTAAATTGACAGGCGTGTGCCTGCTATTTGCAGCCAGCATACTGCCACATTCCCGTTTCTCTATATAAGAAATATATTGTCTAGAGGTGAAGAAAATGCTGAAGTTGAGAGAAAAGAGAGAAACAAAGCAAAAACACAAAATAATCACAACTGGACATTGGCTACTTACAGGACGTACAATTCCATGGTGCTACAAGTTGGTGGGAGTAGCCGATCATTAAAACAATGGAAACCAAAACTGTTAAATTTCAGTATTGACATTCTCATCTATTCACTGTAAGCAGCAGGCAACCTCCAGGTCAAATATGAAGTTAGTGCAGAAGTACCTTAAACCTGCAGTCTTTCTAATATCCAGTAGGGGGCGACTCCTCTGGTTGCAAAAAGACCTACGTTGTAACTGACAGGTCCTACCTCGGCGTTGTCCGGTCAGGAAGTTGTTCATGTTTTCGTCTTACAACCTTTTAACCCTTTCACAGTGTGTTTTCAGTTCATGAAAGTTAACTAAAACATTTTGGCTATCTAAAAATGTCTTTTAGACGCTATGTCTGGCGTTTGGTTGCACCTTAGCTCCACCCTCTCGTGTCACTTCTGGTTGCAAAACAGTACGATGGCTCTACAGCCAAAATGCCGAACTCGAGGCTTCAAACCGTCGTCCACAAACCAGCAGGTGTGCAACGGTGACTACGCCCACTTCTTATAAACAGCCTATGATTGTAGGCAGGGACTGGGATGAACAGGCATCTACTGTATGTCATAGTTATTCAATACATTTGGCCAACGCATTAACTGTTTTAAAAATTATAGTCTAAAGCCTTTTTTACTGAATTAGGTTTAAAAGGGTTAGGTTTAGAGGTGTGTGTTTAAATTTTTTAAGACAACTGGGCCTTCATTTGTGCGTATGCATGGTCTGAGGTAGTTCTTATTGTATGAGTATGAACACATTCAGGTAAGAAAATACTGATGAATCCTGGATTTGTAAAATCCATAAACATATTAGTATTAGTAGTATAGTGTGTATTAGATCTGCCTATTAACCAGATCATGGTGTGTCAGTGTCATGTTTTGCCTCCCCCAGGCATGATTATTAAATGCGTGTATGAAGGTGCAGTACCAACACAAAGAGGGCAACAAAACCACTCATTTAACTTTAGGCAACAAAACCACTTAGTTCGCTTTAGGACAAGCGTCGTAGTCGGGCTTAGAATAAGCATAGAATAATAATAGAATAGAATAATAATACCTCAACTAAGTACAATATGTCGGAAACAGCCTAACATCTATTGTCATATGTAGCAGTCTATCTCACGTTTTATTCTGTGTTACAGACTACATGGCGTACAAATGACACGCCTAAAGCAAGAGCAGCGTTCTTGTTACGCACTTCTGCCTTGTGCATTATGGTGTCATCGCGTGCCTTTTCATGCAACCAAGCTGGTTTGTGTTGGATCTTTTATAAGAAGTGTTAGCATCTTTGCCATGTCAGTTAAACGTAAAATGTTAATCATTTCACCTCTGCATCATTTTTATTCTTTTGTACTTTGTTTTGGATGAGTGTGTTCAAGGGATGACAATATCCCATCTGATTCCCTCAGTGGACGGCAGCTGGGGAGAGTGGAGCGAGTGGTCGATGTGCAGTTCAGAGTGCGAGAGGCAGCGCAGCAGAGAGTGCACCGCTCCGGAGCCCAAACATGGAGGACGACTGTGCGACGGCGTGGCGTTGGCGATAGACAACTGCACCGGCGGCCTCTGCACACAGAGTGGGTGACATCACCAGCCATCTCTCTACCGCTCAACAATGAGAAAATGATAGTTCAGCATCATTACTGTCAGTCCTGTCGTGTTCAGGGACTGTGTCATTATAGATTTATTGTTCATAATTTTTGGCAGTGTGGGCGAGATCATGATCGTCATTATAATCATGCTCATTACCAGCACCCTCATCCATCTTCATATTTATCCACTCCACTCCACGTACAATAACACGCACAGTGTGCACAGGCGTGGATTAGTATTAAATCAGCTGAGACTTGTAGCATTCACAAAGGTCAAAGAGAAACTCTCAAATTGTGATGTTTCTCTGTCTTTGCAGATCGAAAGTTGCTACATGATGCTAAGCCACAGGGTGAGTTCCTCCTCAGCTTCCATTACTATCTACTATGATATTTGTTATGTCTATATTTTGAGGGTCGTACTGTAAAGGACAGAGGGTGGCATATCCTGTACAGATTGTAAAACCCCCTGCGGCAAATTTGTGATATTTGGGTGTACAAATATGATTGACTTCACTTGACTTGACTATAAGATATCACTGTCTACAGCCATGGCCTGGAAGAATACTTATGCAATAATTAAGTTTATACAATGACCAGACATTACTCTATTGATTGGCTGGAGGGTGTTCATTGTTTTCATATGGCCTCACTGCTCTTATTTAGCATCATCATCACCTTTATACATGACTTTTACTTGTGCTGCTTGTTTCAGCTGTTGTTAGGCTGAACTGTCCATTTGCTGGAGTTACTGTAACATGAAGTCCATGTGTTTTTAAGGATAGTACCATTACAATGTTTTTATTGCAGACCCTCGCACACCAAACCCCTATCAGCACGGTGAACCAGCAGTAAGTGAGAGCAATATGTCCGACTGGCGGTTCAGCCTAAATCAGTTATTTTACCCAAACACAGCACATTGTCATAAAATAGGAAATAACACTTATATTTTGATGTCTGGAAAGCAGCCACAGCATAAGAGGGATAAATCACTCTGACAGGTGTTGTATGAAAACTAACACGCTCTGCATGACTCATTGTGAATTCTCTCATACTTAGAATAGAGGTGAGAGTTATTTCAGATACAGATGTCCTGACAGACGGGGAGGATACAAGACATATGAATAATAAGTGAAAAATGCATTACAGCATATATGTTAGCAGACGAGACGAAATACAGTTCTGTTAAAAAAAAAAAAAAAAAAAAAACATTCAGGCATTCATGCGGGCTGGTTGTGATTTTTGTGTCACACATTTACTCATTTATTTTATTTTTTTTTATTTTTTCAGTATGAAATAAAACAAACCTGTTTGTACAAACAGTCAAATGTGTAAGGAAATAACCAGACATTATGATTTGAATATACGATTTTTAAGTGTTTGTGTGCATCAGGGTTATTATAGGAAACTAAAACTGGAATAAAAATGAAAATAAGTAATGAAAAATATTTTTGTGAATTGAAACTAAATGAAAACCATATTCTTTTTATCTAAAACTAAACTGAAACTATATTTCCTGGTTAAAAAACAGCAGAAATTTCCATCAATTGTCGTGACACTGAACCTCAGAAACTGCTGCCACGGCTTCACATCTGAAAAAATAAACTAAAACGAACTAAATATATAAATACTAAAGCTAAACCTGTCTGAAAAACTGAAACTAAAACTAGCAAACGCACTCAAAAAAGCCTGGTTTGCATGTATGAAAGTGCTTCATCCTGCTCCTTTTCAGACATGTTGGGTTAATATATAATTATATTATTTTGACAATTGTTATCTTTGCATTTGACTATTCACATTTGTTTTGTTTGCTCTTATTTTTATTTTTTTTTTGTTTTTATTTATTTATTTATTTTTTTCTCTGTTCAATCTACTTGTAGTATTACTCAATCATGTTCGAAGTAAATCATTCAAATCAAAAATCAAATCTATAAATAATGTGACCATGTGAATGTGCAGGTAGGAGAGGAGAGAGAAATAGGCAAATAAATGGTAAAAATAATGTTAATATGTGAGTTCAGTTACTACATACATACATACATACCTTAATACATAAATTGATAAATGAAAATAAATAAATGGGTTAATTAATAGATAAATAAGTTAGGAGATAATGTGCCGCAAGCTGCTCATTATTGTGAAATAAACTGCTGTTATACATAGCAACAGTTATAATGAAATAACAGACCATAGAATGCTGTGATCGACCAGTCAAAATCATGTTTTATTTTTATTATTATTATTTATTATTATAATAAAAAATTAAATAGTAATAATAACAGTAGAGGACACATTTCTGATTGAAACAGTTAGGCAGAAGACTGGTGGTTAGTGAGAGTTTTCTCCACATTTTGCATCCATTTTCACTCCATTTCCAAGAGCATACTGTATTTGGGATCATGTCATTGTTAATGGGCTTCAGCAGTAATTCAAGTGAAACACCATTTACTCCTGTACTGTCCAAACAAATGTGGTTAAAAACTGTACTGTGTAGGTACAATAATCTTAACGGTTATGGGTGATGCTCAGTTCTATCACCTGAATCAAATGTTCCCACCGTCATCATTACCTCAGTTTGTTTTCTGCGCCAGTATACTGTAGATTTTCATGTGTTTTTAATGCATCAGGTGTAGCATGTCAAGCTAAGCAGCCAGCGGTTTGTGTCTGTGAATCCATTGCTTCATGCATTATTGCCGTCTAGGGTAATGGGCCGTTTATGTGTTGATGACTGCTGCGTAGCGTGCTACCTACTACGCCACAGGCGCCTGTTGTCCTTACTCGTCCTTTAACACAGCTACGTATTTTTGTTTGTCAGAAATGGGGAAAAGAATGCAACCAAGCTGCCAAAACTTCCCAAGCCCCCAATTAACCTGCTACTGTAGCTGTTAATGCCGCTTTGCATATTTTGTCAATTTCTCCTCATTTGAGCTTCAGGCTACTTAGAGGATTTCTCAGCATGTCCTGTTTCAGCGCAGATCTCATTATCTTTCAAGAACAAGCTAGCAGCCCCTTTATTTCCCACTCGTTCTTTTTCTTTGCGGAGTTGGACGCTGCAGTACTGGTGGGACCAGATAGAGCGTAATCATTGCCGATGAGCTAATTTAATGAATTGGTTTTGTCACATTATCCCAGTGGAACGCAGAGTGCCTCCAACACCAGAGCCAAGCAGTGTTTGAAATGACAGTCAGGTGCCGGGTTGATTATAATCACCTTCCTTCCGAGGTTCCTCATTAGTAGCTTTAACACTCCACGATGGAACAATGAAGCTGTGCATCAGGAGGCAGGGCAGACAAGGAATGCAAAACACAAAAAGCGCTAAGGTAGTTTGAAATCGACTTGCCTCCTGACTTTCATATCCTCAAGTCAGCCAATGTTCCTCAGCAGCACCGATTTTCAGTTTATTCTGGGAGAAAATGTCTCCCAGCTTCCTAATTAAGCGCAGTAGACTTAGAGAGCAAAAAAATCTGCTTCTCTGTCTCTGACTCTGCTCTTACTTTCCAAGGTGTGGAGAGCAGCAGTGATGTGGCCTTGTATTCGGGCCTGGCTGCGGGGGTGGTGACGGTGGTGTTGCTGATCGTCGCTGTCACTCTTTACCGACGGAGCCAGAGTGAGTACGGCGTCGATGTCATCGACTCCTCCGCCCTCACTGGGGGCTTCCAGTCTTTCAGCTTCAAGACCTCTCGTCAAGGTGAGCCACTGACTAAGCATCTTACAAATCCGATTGACACTCACAATAGTGCCTTGAAAATGGATAAAAGATGTTAATGTTACCAGTGGTTGAAATTACAGAGAGGGGATGGAGAAGATAGGAAAAGAATCAAGAAGAGTTGGGATAAAGCAGGCCCATGCTGAAAGATTTTACATATGTTAACAGATTTTTAAAAAAATGTGAGAGACCTCACACATAACAACATGTTATGTTAGATGTTTGATGTATGTGGACAGCACGAAAAAGCCACCACACACTAATAGATTTATTCCAGGACAAAAAAAAACTCAAAAAAACAGAAATCTCTCAAAAATGCACCCCCTCAGTGTGTGTGCCCTAATAATAATAATAATAATAATAATAATAACGCCTTTCTTGCATTTGGCGTGTCATTTGTACGCCATGTAGTCTGTACTGACTGCAGTGTAAATGCTCTGTGTGAATACGCTCCGCTCAGAGCTGGTGACGCAGAATAAAAAGTGAGGAAGTGCTTACGGCAGAGAGGTGGATGGGTCCAAGGAATACACATCTTTTAACCAGGAGACCAGTGGTTTTTTTTGTAAGTTACGTTTGACATTTGTCACGTGTTTTCCTTACTTTATATTTTAAATTGTACTTGTACGTATTTTAAGCCCAACCATAGCGTTTTTCCTAATCCTAACTAAAGGCTGGCCCACACTAAAAGGTTTTTTTATATCTTAACAGATGTTAAAAACTTGAGAGACCCCACACATCACGACATGCTCTGTTAAATTTAACAGTTTTGTTCCTATAGTGTGTGGAGAGGATAATTTGGCCAAAACAGCACAACACACAGTAACAGATTCATTCCTAAACAAGAAGAGGCACAGCGAGCGAACGGCAGACAGGAAGAATCAGCGGCTTGTTTTTTTTCACTACTTTGTACTTAAAATTCATGCAGAAAAAATAAAAATAGGGATGAAGTCATTAAATAAACACTCATGTTGTTGCCACAAATCAACAAGTTACTATGACTTTATGCTTCACATTTTGCATGAACTGATGCATTGGCCACGGCCAGATGTGCCTCCACTTCAGTCTGCTTGGTTCTCAATCAGCCATCATCCTTTTCCACGTGACTGTGTCATCAGATGTCCTCTGTGTTCCCCACACACAACAGGATATCCTATCATGAATACTGAACATGTTTAATGTTAACGATTTGAAATCGGTGCGGCCAGGATGGCCTTCCAAGCTCCTTCCAAGCTGATTCCTGTGAAGTGTGCATTAGATACTGATGCAGTATTTAATGACGTTTTATAATGCTTCCTGTAATAATTTCCCTCTAATAAGCTGATGTATGGAGGATATCTGATATCTTTGATATTTCTCTGGTCTACATTCAGAATAGTATGCAGCACATAGCATAGGAAGTTGTGTGGATAATTTGAGTCTGGTGTTATGTAATTAATTCATCAAGAAACTGTATGCACGCTGTTTGACTTGTGCATAATTAATTTCAGCACACCTCTTAAATTAGAGAGGGGAGTTAATACATTTAAATACATAACTGTGTGGCTTGCTCACATGTTCACACCAACTGTATCACGCCTGCTTCCATGTGATAGCTACAGGTATTTATAGTTTTTCTCCATAACTTTGGCACATTTTTTTGAAAAGTCTTAATTTTCTCCAAACTGCAAGTGCAAGTGTCACAACTGTTTGATGGGACGCCATTACTCTATTGCATGTCTGCACAAAGTAGTAACTCGTCCAAAACACTTCATTCATGCTTCAAAAGCAAGTTATTGTGTCAACACCACCAAAATGAAAAGTTGTTTATCCTGCGAGCCGTACTGGTCAAAATGTTCTGACCCTTACTGCTTATTGTACTGTACAAGAATGTCAGCTGTGTGGAGCCGAATACTGTTGTGTATCATACTGAGCTTTTTAGATTCCCATTTCAACAGTTGGTCTAAGTTTACTGAGAAAAATCTGTACTGTAAAATACTGTGGTACACAGAAAAATAAGATATACATATTTGTACATGTACAGTAAATGTATTCGTGAGTCAATGTGTTACATGTACTGTAACCAGAAAATTTTGATCTCTCATGTAAAGTCTTGTACAATGAACAGAACAAAAACTGTGGTAGTTCAGTGAAAAAACAACTAATTGCTCCTCCTCATAGAAAGTAACACCATGTCATAGATATTTATGGGATATACATGTATATCTGATAGATTTTGATCGTTTTTTATGTGGCGGCTCAAACAATGAAAGCATGTGTAGAAGTTGTGTAGAGTACGACAGTTTCACTCGTTAGTTTTGATCAGAAATTCAGGTGCAAGTGGCACAAATTATACTTAATCTTGTGCACACATGTGCCAAAACGTGCAATTTGCTCGAATGAATGAGATTTGAATGAGATGAGAATTTAAGCTGCACTACATACTCAACAGGTGGGTGTATCTTACTGACTGAGCAGTAATTTACATCATCACATCCTTAGAGTCTCCTTACCGGTTGTAACCACGGTAACCCGTGCCAACCTCATGTGACCAAACGACAGTTTGTGAGAATCAAAGTCTGAATAAATATAATATATATTTTAGTGCCGAGCAAAGTGAAAACTTATACTTGCAGTTAAACTGAAGTGTTATTGGTGTTATAGAGCTGTCCGTCAACGTCTGTTGTGAACGTTGTCGTCACTACTGCATTGCACTGTGGGAAATTTAGGCCACCGTAGTGCTCGGACATACTAAAAAAAATCTCACATAGTGTTTAACATACTAAATAGCATGTTAGCATGGAATTTCGGACACAAACTTATTGTTTTGGGGAAAAAAACATCATTCCATAAATGAGCCAAAGTGATTGAGAAAAACTGTAATAACCTAAAAGTGAACCACCCCATACAGGATGTAGACCCAACAGATATCGATGATAATGTTGGTCAGACTTTCTGATATTCATTTAAACTTGAAGTAGATAGAAAAAAAGAGTTTTTAATCTATATTAGAAAAATAAATTCAACACACACGGAAGAGGTTTATGTGATTTTAAAGAGCCTCTTCATCTAAAGATACAAAAAGTGTCCTTTGCACTTGACTTTGCAATAAGAGGTTGTTAAAGAGCAGTTAAAAACAAGTACTAAAATTACTCTTTGCCACCTAATTTGCATAAATACAACCCCTGTTGAGCAGCTACACCCACCTTTGGCACAAGTGGGTTTATCTGGATTCTCAAATTGACCAGGATCAAGTGTCTTTTCTGAAGTTGTACATTCATTTATTTGCATATTAACTGTGTTTGGTTGATTTGGTTGATTTCCTTTTTACACAGTAACAAACTGAAAAGTAGCTTTTTGACTGCAGTTGCAATCCTACTATTGTAATTAGTTCAAAACACCCTGAAAATCCATCAAAAATCAAATTAGGTCTGCAGTTTTGCCTGGTGATACAGTGAGATGGCATTATAATATAAATTAAGTGTCATTCTCACAAGAACTATGCACGAATGAAGAAGCAAGACCAGGTCTCATTTTTCAACTTGTCTCTAGATACAGATATATAAAATATACAGCACACACACACACACACACACACACACACACACACACACACACTGTGGTTCTGATTTTATTACACTCAAATACTGTAAATGTACTCACATATTAATGTCATTTCATGCAATAAAAATACACGACATGCAAGCAAGCCAAACAGTTTTGTATTTATGTTTTAATGTGTATATACAGTATACATATATATGAATTATGCATATATTTCCTTGTATTGTGATATAACTACATCAATTATTAAAATGCTTTAGGGACCAACATGACTGGATTTAATCTTTCAGTTTGTTTACTTGGAGATTCTTACTGTCTGTGCTATAGGGCACTAAATGTCCAATAATGTACAGTATAAAGCTTAATCCATAAAGCACACCATGCATTTATTGCTTTATTGCAAACATCAGGGTACCCCAAGCAATAAGCATTCTCTAAAAACGTGTGGTAACAAGCACATTTTACATTTTAACTCTTATCTATTATTACTTAGACCCTCTGTACCATCACTTAAGTAAAATATTAAATAAGAGGTGCATGATCAGAGTCAGTTTGTGGCATTAGCGGCTGTTTTTCGGTATTATCTTGCATACAACAAAACTTCAATTAAATATTCATCATTCCAAAATTAAAAATGTAATTTATTAGCGTTCCCGAATGGAGCATTTGTGGCTCCGTGTTTCTAAACACAGAAACATCAGAGCTCAGAAGCTTGGTGTGTTTTGCCCCACAGATTGAGGCATATTTTTACAAGGCTGGCATTATGGGTCGCCACAGCAACAGCTCTCAGCAGGGCATAATAAAGTTCATTTTGATAACACAGCAGGAGCCGGGGAAAGCTTTAATCTTGGTCCCTGTTCTCCTTGATAGAGGGGCTAAATCCGCCAAACCACCATAAAATCCAACATGCCCTCCCCTCCTTATATGTTGCTACAGTAGTTATACAATAATGATTTCTTTTCGTTTTTGCAATCACATCCTTGATCATGAGTCACTATGACAACAGTTCGCCCAATTCCCAACAAAATAAATCGGCAACTTTGCTCATTAAGAGACACCACGCTGTTTACCTAACTGTGACTTCTGTCGTCATTTCATGCTCGCTGAAACATTAATCACAAAAATGTTTCACCTTACAATAAACAGACTTTTATCCCATCTATAAGAACTTTTCTCTGTTTCTCTCTGTGTTTCATGATTGATTCACAAGGTCCTGTGATTTAAATGTAGGATAACATGCATTTGTTTAGTTTAGTTTATAGCGAAAGTTTGAAGCATTATTTAACCTCCTTCACGACAAGCTAGTATGACGTGGTTGTACCACTGGATTTGCTAGTTTCGTATGATACCAGTATCTTCAATCCAGCTTTAAATCGTAGCCCGCCTCATTTCCCCGATGTCATGTCAAATTTGACAGCCCAACTTATTTTATATAGATTTATTTATTTTAATTTCTACTTAGTCCCATTGGGATTTAAAATCTCTTGTCTGAGGGAAGTCCTTGCCAGGAGAAAGTTTCACACATAAAAGCACAAATAACATTAAAAAAGCAGGCAGTTTGTGTAATATGGCCGTATAATGAAAAATGTACCAGTGCTCCTTTCTACGGTTGTATAAGGAAGAGGAATCAACTTTCTCAAACAAACTGCAATAAAAAAACGGAAAAACTGCAACCTGCGTCAGAGACAAATGGTAATACAACATGATATACTGAATCTAACATTTCTAAGAGGATGAACCTACATGCATACATACTGTACTGCTGGCTACAGTATGAGACTGATTCAGTGCATCGCTGCCTGTAGCAACACTCTGCCTGCACCCAAATGTAAATCTAAATAAATATGTAAATATTATATAATTATATATAGGTGAATGGCACATAACCACATCCCAGTAGTTGTTATGACATGTCACTTTTAATTGAGACGTCGGTACAGTAAGGTGTTTTTCACACGTGTTTCCAAGGTGATGATACAGTAATAGTCATAGGACGATGTGCTGTAAATCAATTGTCATGACACAGTTTAGGTTTAATTATTGTTGACAGAGGCAGTCTAGTTTATAGTGTCACTCTCCACAGATGTAATTGTTAAAGATGTATAATTGTTGACAGTAATTTTGTCAATGTGTGTTTTTCAGCAAACCCGCTGCTTATTAATTCCTCCATGCAACCTGATCTGACAGTGTCACGTACCTACACCAGCCCCATGTGTTTCCAGGACTCTATTGACAAGGAGCTGATGGCCGAGCGCTCGCTCCTCGACCCGTTGCCTGATCTCAAGGTCAAAGGTCAGAAAATGGAAGTGTTTTGAAAGCTCACGCCTGTGGTGGTCAACTGCTTTTGGAAAGGCAGGAATTACAGAGCAGTATACAGTCGTGCTGCCGCGGTCGGGAGGATAAATCATCTTGCTTTGAACCTGCTTCGAGGCATTCTCTAAGAAAGCTGTCATACAAAGAAAAATGGTCATCACCTTGAAAAGCTTCACAAATTGACCATTCGCTAGGCCTTGTCCTCTGTGGTTACTGTTGCACAAGCTCTCCGTTCTTGCACGGCACATATGCAGCTTACAGTGATACAGATTTACCTCTGAATTAATGGCAGTTTGGAAAGAATGGGTCCTTAAATTCAGACAGAGGTAGACAAAAGCAGGCCTCTCACTTCTAGCCAGAAACCAGTTTTTCTGGCGGAAATATCAACTTTTGCTGCAGTTTTGAAAAATCAACATTTCAAGGCAACTAACTAAAAAAGGTAATTTAACTTAATTTCTTATGTTTTGGTTTTAAGTTTATCCAACTTAGAATTTTTATTTATGTTAATTTGCTCCAAGTTAAAGTAATTTAATCTGTAACATTGGTGTTTTCAGTTAGTAATTGAACTTCACTTTTGATCAAACTAAGTTTGATATTTCATGTTTGTTTTAGTAATTTTCACTTTTACGTGACGGCAAGGCGTCGCTGAAGCACACACCAATCTCCATCATGAAACGCCTTGCCTTTTCTTCCGTAACGTGGTGATTTCACCAAGTAACACGTTTTGCCTAACGGCTAGTTTGGCACGCCCTCAAACATTAAAGCATGTAAACATGTTCTAGTAGAAAGCAAAAATCCAGGTATGAACCTGAAAATAAGCATTATAGATCCTCTTTAAATGCTGAGTATCACTCTGATTACAGCCCCACATGCTCTGCTTCAGCTTGTGGATGAACCCAAAACTTGACAGGCTTGCACAGCCTAGTTTAAGTTGCTAAGCTATGTGTTTGGTGATTGGTGTTCACAGATGCCATACTGTATTCAGCTGCTAGAGTAATCTTCTAAAGAGCTCTGTTACATGTGTCTGAATTGCTGTTGGAGTTTCCTGTCTTTTCTCCTCTAATGTTTATGATCCTGTAACGCAGTCACTGTTACCCGATTGTGTCTCTAGGGGTGGTGGAACGGGCAGAGTACCATGTCATGTCGCACCCTCAGACATTCCCAAGGGGCCTGGCTCCAGACTACAGAGGTGTTGCAGTTGGGACGACGCTGGGCCGAAGAGGCAAAAACCTCTTCGCTCCACAAGTCTCTTTGACTCCCAGCAGGCCTCTCCACAAAGCCACCGCGGTGTTTGGTCATGCTGGAGGCAGGCTGGTGGTGCCTAGCACAGGTGAGCCCACTGCGGGGAAATTACATTCGATGCGTTCCTGTGTGTAAACTGAAATTCCTTCAACATAAAACTAGAAATGGAAGAGAAGCTGAAATCTATAACTTAGCACATGTTGAAACTGCAGCAAAGCTGATGCAGGGAATCCAGTATTGCATTTATAAGTTGTTTGACCTTGTCAGTGTCAGTCTGCAGCGGATATGTGGAAATGTCTTCGATCGACCAAGTAACATGAATATACTATTTACTGAAGTGATGAAAATAGAGAGTACTGGCATTTCTAACCACACTGGTCCTGACCAATCAACATTTCTCAGTGTATGGAAAGATTTTCTAAATACATAATTGTTTATGATTCACTGTATAAATTCATTTAAAATGCATTTTTTTTTTTTTTTTTTTTTTTTTTTTAAAGAGCACACTGTAGACTAAAGGAGACGTTAACCAGCATATGTAGTGTAAATGTGTGACGCTCAGTCTACCACATTATTCAGGCAGCTCTTTCTCGTGGCCTACATTCATCATCCTGTCCCTTGAGGGCCTTTAACTGCAGTGTAGATTGGCAGTAATTGTTTATCATACTGTAGAATATTATGTATGTGTGACAGTGAGACTGTGTGTGTTTGTGGACTGCTGGCAGCATTGATTCAAGGCCTTCGGGACTTTCCCCCGTCACCTTTTTCCCTGTGCCACCACCTCTCTGGCTGTCACCTTCAGTAAAGAGCCCTGACAGCCGAGCAGGTGTGTGTATACGTGTGCATGTCTGGCTGTGTGTTGATTAGCTTTTGCATGCCTGCTTCTCTGCAGGTATCAGTCTGCTGGTGCCTCATGGGGGGATCGCAGAAGACACTACCTGGGAAATGTACATGATGATCAACCAGGAGGACAGCAGGTGAGGGACTCTCACTGAGGCGGCGCAGTCTGCTTCTCTACGCTGCTCTCTTTTAATCTTTCAACCTGTCGCACCGCATCCCTCATCCCTCTTTCCGCCACATCGTTTCCTCCTTCTTTGCTCGACATGGACCACAAACAGATCGGGAGAATACGCTGCTCCGTGTACAGTGTACGCACACCCAGACATATACCCACCCAACGTGGGGTCCTTGCTCATCTTGCAGTCACATCAGGGGAGGACATGATGTGTCACAAATACGTTGGCAGCAGCAGACAGATTGCATTACTGCCTTAAGCAAGTGTCTCAGCAGAGAAAAGATACACTCCGTGACTCTGGTTGCCTGTTTTGTGTTTAATAGACATAACTGTGACAATATCTCTCTCCATTGTGACTGCTTGGAGTGGTGAACTTTGTGAAGTCATGATGATAGGTGATGTTGATTAGGTTTGTGGCTACAAAGTTTAGATAACTGCCAGAAGGAGTCTGTAACTTTGCCGTCAAGATTTCCACAAAGCTATTACTGGAGGTGGAAATGGCATGATAGATAAGAAAAGAAGTGTAATACCTTTGACTTCTTCGCAACGGAGCCTCAAAAGGTATCTGACAACCAGGAGTCAGTTTTTGGACGTTCTTGATTTATAGCAGACAGTATCAATGTGTCAGCATGTCTGTGTGAAACCCCGCCAGCGAGATATCACCTTAACAACAACGGCTAACGGCTCATGCGTCTCAATGAAATTCAATTTCTACATCCCACAGAAAATCAAAAGTGACATTTAGTGCTGTATGAATCTCGACTGTCATGTCACCTCACCTCCACCCACGAATTAAGTGCTGAGGGTCATCTGGTAAAGATACAGATCAAAGGTGACTTATAGGTTGTGGCTCGGAGCTCAGTTAGTGGGCTGGTTATACACTCCCCCGCCTCAAGTCCCCCCAATTGAGCCAAGCTGCTGCCCTCCAGGCTCCTGCTTTGCTCTGATAAGCCTGATGCTGTTTACTTCTCCGGCTGCCGTTTAAGAAGCTGCAGGAGCCGTGCACCGCTGAGCTGTCACTCAAAGCCTATCTTCTGACAGCTGCTGAGTCCACGGGAGAAATTGGATCCTTTCTTCCCATTCAAACGCAGCCATCTACATAAGACGCAGCTTTCCTCTGCAAGAGAATAGGAATCGATCAGCTCTGGCTCGTTTTCAGGTGTTCGCGAGAGCTTTGCGTTCGTTCGTCCTCTGGGCTTTACGAGGTTGTTTTGTGTGTGATCCTCCACAGCTCAGTGGGGGGCAGTTTGGTAGTCCAAGGACAGAATCATAGCGTGTGACAACAAAAATGCCTGATAGGATGTGACTCTCACAAGTTTGAGTCAATGAGTTGAGCACTATCAGCCTCGTTCTTTGATCATGCTTTGCAGGGAGGCACCGGTTACTCGGTGGCGTTACGAGGCTTCCTTTGGTTGTTGTTTTTGATCATCATGTTATTTGAACTGTCCTGAGGTGACCAACTTTATTAGCACGTATACGTTACTAAGCCTCTGGAACCCAGATGTTTTCCCTTAAACCTGCCTTTATTGTATTTATTTACCCAGAATCGCCACTTCACATCGTACTCTGAGACACAAGAAAACATCTTTGTTGGGTAACCAATGAGGCGTTGTCAGAACTTTATTCATAGTTGTGGTTTGAGCAAGAAAAAAATAAATCAATGAATGCCACGTTGGATGCTGTTGAGTGAAAAATTGAAAAAGGCATGTTGTGTGTTCTGCACATTATGAGCCAAGACTTAACAAATAACCCCAATCTATTATCTACACTTCAACCATCATCGTGGAGTGATACCTCTTTGTTCTCATAACCACAATCAGAGATGCTAAATAAACGTCTTTAATCTTTGCTCACAGCCAATCTGGCTCATTATCATACAGCAGGTAACCTTGGTTTCCTCTGAGCCGGGAGCTGATTAGCACCAAAGTGCAGCTGCAGGGCCGCGCTGCTGTCTGGATGTGTGATAGTATATTTAGACAGCACGTCTTAACCTATTTTAATTTTTTGGATTGGAAACAGTGTAATAACACAGTTTCACACAGCACTCCGTACCAGAGACAAAGAATAACAGAAGGCAAAAAACCTCCATAGTTATTCTTTTTCATAAAACAATAGTCTTTCATCTTACAGGTAATTGTAGGAAACTACTAAAAGACCCTGCTCCAGTGTTGTTCCTTAATTTGAAGATTTCAAAAATAACAGTACTTGTCGAAAACTACTAAAATAAAACAGACAAGTACCAGGAGCTGTGTCCCAATTAAATGCTGTATACTACTAGTGTACACAACGTACTACAGTAATAGTTTGAGCTGATACAGTCGGTCAATTAATCAATAAGTTGGTCGAAAGACAATAAATCAGCAACTATTTTAATGAACGATTAATTGTTTCAGTCATTTGTTGGTTCCAGCCAGAGCCGTAGTCAAGACCAACTTAGTCAAGTCCAAGTCCAGGTCCAATAGAGTCCGCGTCAAGACTAAATCCAAAGTCCAGACCAAGTCAAAACTGAGTCCAGAGTAAATGAAGTCCTGTTGAAGACCATAATAGGCAATAGGAATGAAAGAAATGATTTACCTATAAACAATATTGATAATTGATATGGATAGAATTTAGGTTTGAGGACCAGTACAGGGTTGTGTTTCATGCATCATGTGCATGTATTGTTAAAGGCCAAAATCATAACAATAGTTTGGAGCAGGGAAATGCTGATACCCTCTGAGACCCACAATAGACCTGTTTTTGTCTTTTTTAAGGGGGTACAGGGGAGACTAACATCATCACACAGACATGCAGAAATATCCAAACAGACCCTTTTAGACAAGGATGTGATTATCATTAAGTGGGCATTTCATCTATATATGTTGAGGTCAGAGGTCAAGGGAGCCCTTTGAAAATGGCCATGCCAGTTTTTCCTCACTAAAATTGAGCCCAACTTTGGAGCGTTGTATAGCCTCCTAGTCGACATGTTAGTATGACATGGTACCAATGGATTCCTTAGGTTTTCTAGTTTCATATGATATCTTAACCCTAGTCCTAAAACTGAACCTGCTAAAGCCTCTGAAATACAGTAAAGTCAATCAGGATCGCCACCAGCCCTGCGAGTCTCTTAGGGATAATCAGCTGATACCTTCTTTACTTCTGCAGCAACTTAGTCGGCTGCTTTTACAAACACCATTCTGAGTAAATCAATTTTTTGTCACTTCGAATTTAATCATTCATAAGAGAATATCCTAAGTGTGATTTGATGGATTACATCACTGGTAAAATTTCTATTTATTTGCAATGGGTTGTTCTGTGGCTTACAGTATGACTGGCTGCGGTGCATCGCATTCATTGTTAAATAACTCTTGCAAACCATTAATATTGGTGCATATTCCCGGGGTTAGGAGGATCCTGAAGTGTGCGATTTCATTTCATGAATGGATGGTTTCGTGTCTGGATTGCTTGGAAAAGAACAACAAATTGGTACAGTAAGCAATTTAAAGCAAAAGTGACTGTTTTCTTCCCCCCCGCAGCTGGTAGTGTTGCGTTATATATTCAAGAGATAACGTTTTTCTCCCCGTTTACCTTGACTTTGTGTATGAAGCCTCCATGCAAAGTGGTGATGTACATCCCAGCCTGACTGGTTCCACTGATAATTTGTTTAAAAGTCCTATCAGCCAAACCGATTAATCGTCTACCTCTAATACACAATGTTCTACAATAATTGTCTGAGCTAGACAATTAATTGATAAATTGGTCAAATGAAAATGAATGTGCAACTATTTCTGATGAGTAATTATCATTTTCAAGTAAAAATGCCAAGCCGTTGTTGGTTCCAGCCTCTCAGATGTGAGGATTTGCCGCTTTTCTCTATTTTATGTCACTGTAAACTGAATATCTTTGGGTGTTGGACTGCTGGACGGACAAAACGAAATCTGTAAATGTCACATTTAGCTCTAGGATATGGTGATCAAGTGATTGATTCCCAGTTAATCAAAATGATTTGTCAGACTGGCACTGGGACCCAGCTATTGGCCATGTTCTTGTATCGCAGCTAAGATTTCTTTAGTTGACATTTTTTTATGCTATTTTCATGCTGAATGACTCATTTCCAAGAATCAAATGAGCTCATCGCTGGTAAACACAAGATTCAAAGTGGTGCTATTGTGTGATTCCTTATATAGAAACAACATCATGAGTTTTAGTCGACTGCGAATTTCTTTGGTCGAGGACAGCCCTGTTTGTGATGCACCCGTGCCTGCATGTCAGGGATCTGTCCCCGCTGCAGTTGCATTAATGATGTTGAGAAATATCCATGCTGCTCCAGCGACAACAGCACCAACATCGTGTCCTGTATATGTGAGGTGTCCAGCCGGGCCAGCTGCATGACTGATGGTGGTCCCATTGATTGCTCTCAGTCTTCAGGGCTTCCAGCCAAGATTGGGCTGTTGGCCAAGAGCAGCTTGGCCCAGCTAATCTGTCACCAGGCCGGCCAGAGCAGGCTTCATAAGCTCCATCGACCCACTAAGCTTACACGCTGTGTGCTAAAGCCTGTCCTCCCTAGCCCCACTGTCCATTAGTCTTGGTGCTTTAATCTTCCTCTATCTGTGTGTCTGTGTGTCAGCTAGTCAAGGATTGATTCATTATGAGTGTCCGAGGATTTGAGTTTACTTTGTTCATAGGCAGGGGTCACACTCTGCTATCTGAATGCTTGTTGAAGCAGTGATTCATTAGTTGTGATGTTCATGTCTTCATGTTCATACTGTCTTAAACCTTTTTTGGTGTATTTAAAGGTGCTATTGATAACATTCACCCTCTAGATGTCGCATTCCCCCTGGTGGGAACCAAACATCAGATATATTCCACAGAGATAAACAAAACGTTCATTTTGGACCCATCAAAATTTAAAAATTAAATTAGATTAATTGTAGGGTTGTTAAAATTAAGGGGACAACGTATTAACACAGATTTGTTTAACGGCACTACACTTTTTAATGCATTAACTCAACTTGTAATTTAAGGTTGCAGCGGGCTCAGTTTTAGAGATAGAGTGAAGATTCTGGCATCATGAAACAAGAAAAGCTAAGGAATCCATCGGTACCAACCATGTCATGCTAACGTGTAGTGAAAGAGGATAAATAATGCTCCAGTCTCATGCTAAATTTTGGAGAGGAAAAACTGTCATGGCCATTTTCAAAGGGGTCCCTTGACCTCTGACCTCCAGATATGTGAATGTAAATGGGTTCTCTGGGTCCCCACCAGTCTCCCCTTTACAGACACTTTATGATAATCACAGTCAGTTTGGATCAAGTCATAGTCAAGTCAGTACTCTGACACTCTGACAGCTGTTGTTTCCTGTTAGGCTGCAGTTTGACATGTTATGATTTGAGCATATTGTTTTTACGCTAAATGCAGTACCTGTGAGGGTTTCTGGACAATATTTGTCATTGTTTTATGTTGTTTATTGATTTCCGATAATAAATATACACATACATTTTCATAATGTAAGCCTATTTGTCCACCCCCATGCTGAAAAGAGTATGAATAGACGTGTTTTTGAGCTGAAACGTTTATTTTTATCAATTAGACCTTTAAATGCTACTTTACTTTTATCATAAATGTTTGTGTCATTAAGATATTTGTTTTTTTGTTTTTTAATATGTGCCTTGCTGTATCTGTGTGTACGCAGCACTGTGTTTGAGGATGGGCCGGAGATCTTCTTGAGCCCTGCAGTCATGTACGGCCCACCAGGCCTCGACCTGTCCTGTCCCATCGCCATGACCATAGCCCATTGTGCGGAGGTGGCTGCCAATAATTGGACCATCCGGCTAAAGAGACAGATGCAGGACAACAAGTGGGAGGTGAGTCATTTCTACTAAACTTCAGCTGTAGTTATCAGGTCCAGATTCTCTGCTGCAACATCAGCGGAAATACACAACTTTCACCAGCGCCCGGAATATCAAAACCATCTGATAAACCAGCTACCACTTACTTTGATGAAAGTGTTCATCCTGTAGTGTAGTCATGCAAGCACGGAGCCGATTTCAGGGTTGCCAGCTCAGATTTGTCATTCTGCATAAAATTCAGCCCTTCAAGCTCTACCTCATGCTGTCATACATCCAAAAGAAAATGTCAGACCAAATGCAAATGACAGCTATTAGTCATTGAAGTGTTCATTTCTTTTCCGTCAGTTTAATGATAATGGTATTTCAAAGCATTACTCTTTCATGAATCTGTGAATTCTGCATTGCAGCTGCCCATAAAACAAAACACAACAAGCATGATTTAAATTACGAGGAGAGAAAAAAAAATGTGAGTCCACAATGCACATTCTGGTTGTCTTTTGTTGTTCATTATTTGGCATCATCTCAATTATTCATGAAAATAATTATTATGCTGAGACCACCATGACTGATTTAAATTTGGATTGATATGAACTGCAAAAACTAACATCCACCAAATAGATCCAGATACTTTAACATTATTATTTTCATTTTTTACTTTTTCACGCCGCCCCTCGTTTTCAGGAGATAGCACATCAACAGTCGATGTCACATAGAAGTGGTGCACATCATATGAAAGCTGGGAACCTAAAGATTAATTGAGATGCGGTTCTAGTCATAAATAAGAAATAAAAATGACTGTATTTATTAATTGAAGCATATTTAGAAAGTACTTAAAGGCTAAGAACATTGTGATGGAAGTTTATGATTCTCATCCTCACTTAATTTTTGGGTTGATACCAATAGTTACACAGATTTGGTGCTAAATTTTAACACCAAATGATCAATAATCCCTCCAAAGGGAAACCCACTTATTGGCAATCTAGCTAGGAAAGCCATCCATCCTCCGAATGCTCCAGGTCTCTACTTTGAAGCTGTAAAGTTTCATGAGGCTGTGATTATCCTAGAGGTCACCACAGGTCATTTTATACAGTGGAGTGGAAACTGCTCAGAAACCTCCTTATTTTCAATATACCTATTAAAGCAGGTCACAACAGGTCGTTCTATACAATAAGGTCAAGTTTCAAAAAATGGTCTCACTATGCGAAACGACTACTATGGGGACTAACATCACATATGAATACGATTGGGCTCACTGGCTCCACAAGAGTCTCAACTCTACAGTCAGACCCAATTTATGTAATTCCAAGACTGTTAAGGGACCCCAGAAATATTGAAATATATCATTTTTAGAGTAGGCGAAAATATACTTCATGCAAAAAAACAAATCAGATAATCATCAAATGGCCATCAAACAAATCAGCACCTCCTTACAACAGCGAGTGAGTGAGTTGTAGCCATAAAAGACAGAAACATGCACTATAATGACTAAAACATAGAAACAATGGTAATTCATCCACAAGAGCTACTCATTAAAAAACAGAAGAAAGAGGTCAAAAACAGATACAAAAAAAACTGGCAAGTGTGCTTTTTAAAATATTCAAGACTCCGTTGCTTTAAACACAGCATAGTGCTACTTCTGTGATTGCTGCTGTGAGATTTCTTTTCTCACATCAAGCTCTTTCAGCAAAATAACACCTCTGAGAAGTCCTTCAACCCTGTCCTGTAGAGCTACTTCACAGTCTTGCAGAGACTTGTTCAGACTGCTGACTTCAATCCAAACACCCTCTATCCATTTTCTTGTGCCGCCTCGGCAGCGCAGACATATCTGAGATGCTCTTTTAATGTTTAACTAACCTCATCAAAAAGCTTTGGGGACCTCATCGAGGCAGAGTGACCTCGGAGCCACCGGGTTTGCGTGACCTTGGGGGGCCTGTGGCTATCTCTCCTCATCCCGGGCCTTTCACTCTGTGTGACATTTACGCAGACGTAATTTGCCAGTAGATGTGTTGCACAAAAGGGAGCTATCAAAAGACCCATCACTGATGGCAGCTATATGCCATAGGAAAGGAGAGAGGGAGTTGGCTGGGAAGGAAGAGACAGACGGGTTCAGAGGAGATGTTCTCCAAGAAAATGTAACGGTGTGACCTGTCTCTGTCACCGAGAAATAATGAGCCCTTTATCTCAGGAAGGATGCTTACTCAAAACCTAATCTCTGGAATTAGTAATATAATGGGAGATGGAGGTCTCTCTCCCCCTCTGTCTGTCTCTCTTCCCTTCTCCCTCTCTCCGTCTGCCTCTCAGTGCCATTCCCATTAAAGCTTGCACTTTTGTACCGCTAGAGTTTGACTCCATCATTTCTCCCCGGCTGCCTGGCGGGGATGAGCTATGTAGTGGAGATCCTTCATGTCTGCTGCAGCGCTAATGGGGCAGGTTTAGGAAGCTGTGGGCCACTAAATTACCCTGCATTGCTTAATATGGCTCAGCCAGGCCATATGCAGAGGGGACCTGTGGGTCACAGTTATGTTTCAGAGGTGATTTAGGGAGGATTGAGCACAAGATGAGGAGCAATTGGCCATCGGATACAACTGCACCCTGCTAATCCGTTTTGTCAGTGTTACTGTATCCCCATCTGTTTAGTTGATGTGTCATTATTCATTTGGCCCTCTTTCAGCTGTGCACACTTCCTGATCCTGAGTCGGTGTATGAGGGAACGTTTCCAGTGTAAAGTATGTGAAGTGTCTTAATAATCTGAATTTAAAATACTGCTCTCATGGCCTGTTCCAGAAGACCACTTCTGTTTGGGTTCACTCCTGCTCAGAACCAGTCGGCAACTCCAGGGTCTGAAAAGTGAAGCCAATGCTGAAGTGCCTTAAACTTGCATTCTTTCTAATAGCCAGCAGGGGGCGACTCTGGTTGCAAAAATACAGTAAATCTGATTGTGTAGAAATCTATGAGAAAATTAGCCTACTTCTCACTTAATTTATTACCTCAGTAAACATTGTAAATATGAGTTTATGGTCTCAATCACTAGTTTCAAGTCTTCTTCAATACATCATTCAATCAGGTTTAGTGCTCACTTGGTTGTACTTACTCCAGCCTGTCGTGTCACTTCTGGTTGCAAAAAACAACATTGCGACGGCCAAATACCAAGATGGTGGCATACAAATAGCAAACTCAAGGTTTCACAACAGCAGTCCACAAACCAGTGGGTGACGTCACACTGACTATGTCCACTTCCTGCAGTCTGTTGGTGTCTTCAAAAGGGGTCGTGTTTACTGTGTTCACAAGGAGAATGGTATTCACGGCCTCGTACGTGGAATGTTTCTGACAGGTCAGAGTTCACAACTTGTTTGTTGACTTTGTCAGAAATGGTGGAGGATATATTGTAAATTTAGTCATTTGTTGTTTTTCTTTGGCATTTTATATGTCTGAGGAAAATGTTGATATTCCCAACGACCTCATCTTTCTCCTCTGTCATTATGTCTTTTCATTTCCTGCATTATGTTACCAACTTGCTAGCTTGCTAAATTGTTTGAACTCTGTGGCTTCTAGACACCAACGAGTGTCATTTGAAGGCACTATACGCTCAGAACAACCACGGCTGACCAGTTTGATGAAGCTCTAGCTGAACTTTATTATTTATTTATGACACTTTGTCTACTCTTTATTCAGATCCATGTCCCATCGTCTGTGTTTTATTTTTTCTTCCTTCTGCAGCAATATACTGTACGTTCCTCCACAGACACCATGTTTGTTTACTACTGTAGTCATGGAAACGCGCTGATTAGCTCTACATCGCCCCTTGTGGACTCCCGATTGTTACCGCCACCAGAGCGCACACCGAGTATGTTAACCGGGGTTGTGTGCGTGTGCCAGCTGGGTTTAGTGTTTGTGTACTTGCAGGACCATAGCTCTGTTACTTGCATAACACTGGCTGAATTGTGTTCAGTTTGCAGTTTGCTGGTTAAGTTTAAGCCTCTTTCTAGCTCTGCAAACAGATTCTTGGCAATAACTGAAATGTTGATAATTATGAATCAGTATGCTCAGAGCCACTGTGTATAGGTAGGTGCTGAATCCTCATAATCCTCAAAACAAAACAAAAATCGTCAGTGAGATTCCATTATTGAGCCCATGATTAACCCTGAAATGAACTAATGGCTCAGAATAAGTGCTTAATGCATCAGAGCTACGTCTGCTCTCTCCTGTTCGTCCCTCCATAGGAAGTGATGTCTGTGGATGAGGAAAGTGTGTCCTGCTACTGTCTGCTGGAGACCCAGAGGTGCCATGTGCTGCTGGAGCATCCAGGTCGCTACGCACTGGTGGGGGAGCCGCTGAACCAGGAGGCGGCCAAGCGGCTGAGGCTGGCTGTGTTTGGTAGTCCGGACACCAGCAACTCCCTGGGCTTCACCCTCAGGGTCTACTGTGTGGACGACACGCCGCATGCATTTCAGGTACGAGGGAGGAGGGAGGGTAGAAAAGGAAACAATGAAGCACCAGGGATGATTCAATGTTGTATGAAATTTGGTACACACTTTTTTTTTACAGGTCCTTAAATTTCACTGTAATTAGGTGATAATTAGCAAGTAGCCTATTTGAAATTTCTTTGGAATTACTGCCAAATTAATAATAATTTTTTACTTCTGCCGATTGCATTCACAGTTCAAAAATCATAAAAGTGGTGGTCATTTGTGGAGATTATTATGCTGAAAAAAACATGTAAGTTTCATTAATTCTTGTCACAGAGTTTATTTTCTACAATAATCCAAAAGCCAATGGAAAAATCCCATTGGCTGTTAGTCGAGGGAACCAGTGAGATGCTAACTTCCTAGCTGTCCTACAAAAACATGTCATCCCTGCAGCTTTCTATGACTGCTATAAGATAATATAGATAAGATGAACTGTTATAGCATTCACTGTTGTCACCATTGTTAGCACACTGCTGAGACTGATATGAATTAGTTTTGTGGGTCAAAAACTAAAATATTGAGCAAAGTAAAACTGATGAAAACCTGATGAAAATAAAAGTTAAGGGATCATCAATTATTACAATTTATCCTGAGCAGGACATGAATGTCTGAGCCAGTTGTCCTGATATTTCCCTGAAAATCGCAAATGTCTCATGGTGGCGCTACAGGAAGAGATGACCACCAGAGTCATTAGGATCATCATCATCATCGTCTGGGCATCATCAGCGTATGTGCACAAGTTTCATGGCAGTCCTTTCAGTAGTCCTTGAGATGCTTCAGTCCACTAGTGTGGCTAAAAATGTTAATCATTCCAAGCAAATGCTAATATGATATAAATATATGACATAAGAAATATAAATTGTTTAGTCATGGCTGGTGGATTTGCCTGGGAGAATTGCTGTCTGGGTTTTTTTGTGCTCCGCTGAAGATCTGCCTGTTCAGTAACATTGCCACTGGGAGATGCTTGATGACTAGGAGACAAAGAGGGACTTTTAATTACAAAGACAACAGATGCTCCAAGGTTGCTTCTCTGCCCTTTCTTTGCGTAATTTAATTTGCTCTCTGTTAATTAAATGTGTTCCAGCATTGCGTTCCATGTGACAAGTATTTGAACACGCTTAAATGAGACACGTTCTCCGATGCAGCGTTGCTTCATCGCTGTGCTCCTCACTGGTGCTTTGTGGAAAGTTTTCCCTTCTAGTTACAGCGTCGAAAACACCAACACGCTTCTTTCTGTTCAAGCGTTCTGCAGCCAAAATGTACTTTTTTTCAAGGGTAATTTGTGTCCTATCTTAATTAAACACACACACACAGGCTCTCTGAAGTAGTCCTGATAGTTGTTCCTCATAGCCACTGGCCTTACTTCACTTTTGGCTTCATTCAAGAAGTAGAATTGCATGTGAACAAAGAGGAATTGGATGTAGGCGCCAGGGGGCAGTTCACCCCACCTCTCCATCAGTCAGAAATGGTTATTTGTTCATTATGTTCTTTTTTTTTTGTTGGCTTTTGTTTGTGCTTCATACGACAATTAATTTCCCCTGTGAGCTTGAAGCAGGAATTGATCAGGTTCAAGACAGCCAGTGAGCTTTGCATTCGCCCATCTCTGTGCTGTGAGACTAAGAGGAAAAGCACCGTGCACAGCGGACTCACACCCCCACCCCTCCCTAATGTAAACACAAGCATGCAACATAAAAACACATGCACGCAGACGTTATTGTTCTCCATAGATTCACAAAAATTACAATATCGCCAGTCAGGAAGCCAAAAAGTAAAATATTGACAAAAGACGTTTGTTTTGATTTTTTCTCTGTTTATGTCTCTGTGTACAACCAACATATGTTTGTCAATCCAGGCTGCTCTCTTTATCTTATTTTTGCCACTCCTGCAGTGTGTCGGTTTCATCCATTTGGGGTTTGGCTGCATGTTGTGAGCAGCTGTGGCTCTTGGGGGACACTGTTGAGCTAAACTCTCTGGGGCCAATCACTCTGGATGCATTTTGAAGCTTAAAAATGCCATTCTGCTTTTATTTTTCATTTAGACTTTGTTTGTTTGTTTGATTTTTTACATCATGGTCTCAGCATTTCTCCAGATAAAATAAGATAAGATGAAGAATGAAGAATTTATCCTGAGGGAAATTGCTCTGTTGCAACACAAAGTGGGAAGAGTGCACATGTAAAAGTTTAAGATAACAAGATGGTGCAAGTACAAAATATAGATCATACTTACAATGCCAAAATCAGGTTAACAGTGTGGATCATAAAATATAAACAGATTAACCGTGGGGATCCAAGTAGGTGAGGTGCATATAGATATGTACAGAATCAGATCTGAAGTATAGGTATGTGTAGAGTATATGTAAATGTGCAAAGATTACCAACATATAAAAGCTAAGGCTTCCAAGCAAAACGCATTTAACGTAAAACCCAACAAAAACAATTACTAACAGCCTCTAATATTTGTTGTTGTCATACATTTGTGTTTGTGTCACACTTCCTTTGCATTTGGATGTAATAATACATTTCTGAAACAGATTTTAGTTTTGATTCGTGGACAGGCTGTGTTGTCGTCAAGACCAAGACCAGACCTGTGCGAGTCCCACACTGCATGACACTCAATAAAATGTGGAACATGTAGACCACAGGCACTTCTTCAATTGATCTGAAAGAGTCACATTCCCAGAAAAACAACCACAGGAAGCAAAAGTATTGCACCTCTTTTATTGCCACATACAGTATACTGTATATGTGTTTATGTACAAGTGTACCATGAAAAATGTCTTGATAATATGATCAATAGGCACCGCAGAGGTTGATTTTAAGGGTTGGAATTTTCCTTTGTTTTCAATGAGCAATCACAGTAATGATAGCAAATAATAAATCAGGCAATTTATTGATAACTGCAGCTGTGGTCTTGACTGGTCTTGAAATAAAATCCTCTCTGTCTGAGACCGAGACCAGACTAAGTAGAAATGCGGTCGATTCTGAGATGAGACTGAGACCTTCAAAATGTGGTCTTGAGACCGGTCTCGAGTGCTACAACACTGTATGTAGCCAGGCTGCAACTATTGATTATTTTCTTTAAGAATTAATCTGCTGTTTCTTTTCTAAATGAATCAGTTCATAGTGCGGTCTATAAAATGTCAGAATGCTCATCACAGTTTCCTAAAGCCCAAGATGACGTCTTCATATTGCTTGTCTTGTCCGACCAACAGCCCAAAACCTAAATTCAGTTTATTAATGAATGTGTCATGCTAGGCATTTTTTACTGTTAACCAGTTATATTTATGACACTTACCATTAACGTGTTAAAACCTGTTGGCATTTTTGGTTTTGTGTACATTTGATTGTTGCACCTCATTGATGACTCTATATATTTACACTTTTCTACACTGTACTGCAACAATGATTTATTATTTCAATCTTGTATTTTTTGTTTAAAAAATGTCTTAAATGATTAACTAATTGTCAAAATAGTTAATTAGTCAACTAACAGATAAACCATTGTGGTTTTTCTCAGATTTGTCTGTGTGTGTTTCCTGTGAGGATCTGAGTTTATTATATTTATCAACAGAGACATTGTGTTGAACACGAAGCTGTGAGCTGTACCTGAGTCCTGGCTGCTACACTGAGTCTATCAACCATATAAAACCTTTTTTCTCCACTTCCCTAACCCCCTGCCCTGCCCCACTGAAAAACAACCCAACCTTTTGTTATCAGGAGGTGGCAGTGGGCGAGCGCAGCAGGGGCGGGCAGCTGCTGGAGGAGCCCAAAATGATGCTGTTCCGGGGGAACACTTTCAGCCTCCAGGTGTCCATCCAGGACGTCCCACAGTTACTCTGGAGCATCAAGCCTTTCACCACCTGCCAGGTAGGCAGTTTACAGCTGTAAGTTTAAGGGATTTAAGCAAGTTTTACTGCATCTCACTAAACCGAGCTCCGCTCATAGAGAAAAGCCGTGCACCTTCATCTTCCTCATCTTCCTCTGTTCCCCCATTATAACTCTCTCCTCGACCGCTTTCCCTTTTTCTTACTTGGTCACATCAAAGCAAAAGGACAGCAGCAAGGGCACAGCAGGAGATCACTGAGGGTGGCTATCTCACCCCCCCACACACACACACCCTTACAAAATTAATTATGACTGCCAGGCAGGCACACACATCTCCCAGTTATCTTCCAAGGGGTCTACATGCTGCATGTTCTGCTCTGCCCTGTGATGTTTATCCCACCAGTGACATCCTATTAGCAGAATTAGCCGACCGTAGTGCGTCTAGAATACCAACAAGGTTTTCCTGCAGAGGGAAGAGCCACTATGTGAGGGTCCTACAGGGAAGATGACTGTAGGCTTTCATTCAGACTCCACTCTTGTCTAAAGGAGGCTTTTACAAGTAGCCATCCTCCTGTCTGATGGATCTGAAGAGAGGATGATTCAGCCGTAAAACACTGTTTTTGACCTGTTCTGACTGCACCACTGTCTGGGTCACTCAGTAGTTAGTAATGGAAGTCAAAATTGGCCTTTTAGATTCCATTTACTGCAAAAGCTCTGTTACTTTTTAAGTTTTCAGCTGCCACTTTTGGGAGAAAATGCAGAGCAAACTGGGTAAATGAAGGCATCTCTGTCCTAATTCCATAATCACATTACAGATCCAGATCTAACAGATTAGCATTTACAAGCATATTATCAGAAATTGGAAAAGAAAACACAACAAGCCAGCAAAGTGCTAAATATGGCACGGGAAGTCTGTGGGGTGTGTGACTACTACAGAAATCTTCAGAGGATTATTTTACAATACATTACAATATTTCTGCTAATGATGTGAGCTTAGGTCTGTCATATTTATTGATCTAATGCTTGCATGTAGTACTAGCCGCACTGTTGGTTAGAATGCAGAAGACGGTAACACTTCATTTTACAGGTCTGCAAATTTCATAGTAATTAGGTGATAATGAGCAAGTAACCTATTTGAGGTTTCTGTGGAATTACTGCCAAATTACTCCAATGTTTCCCTCAATATTTATCAAAAATTACTTTATTATAAACATTATTTAATCAGTATGTTCTGCTATTTCCAAATAGCTGTATTTCGAGGAAAAGAATACAAAGTTAATTGATATGTTTTATTTCCATGTCTGCTGATAAATAGATTATAATTAGAAAGAACTTATTTAAAATGTCTTTTAAAAACTCCCCGAATCGCAACATTAGCTACCAGGTTACATTTGTGTAGACAATAAGTCACAATGGTGAGATTTGTACCTGATTAGAAGTGTTTTCTTATTAGTTTTGGTTAAAACAAAGTATTTATGTGGACCTGTAAAATGAAGTGTTACCCAAAAGTGATATGAAGTAACTTGACTATTTTCCCAGGCAACAGTCTGTAACATATGACAGAGTATTAGGGCCACATCAAGGAGGCAAAAATCAGAGATCTCAAGAATAAAATCATAATATTACAAGAAAAAAAATCATAATTTAATGTGAATAAATTCATGATATTTCAGGAAAAAAAGTCATATTACAATACTAAAGTCATAACCTTATGAAGAAAAAAATTCGTTTCCTCATCCACAAAAGAGTAAAATACTCCAAGGTCTTTGTGGTTCTTTCTTCAGAATAAATACAGTTTCTTGCACAATCTTTTCAAGGTCCTGATCCTGATGAAAATGTGAAGAAGATAAAGTATTTTGTTATTTGTGAAACTAAAAGTATAACTTCACAAGATGCTCCACATTCCTCATTTTCACATAGACATTAAACGCTGTTCTAGTTCCCAATAACACATAAAATTACTACTTAATATTATGATTATAGTAATCTTATTCTCATAATATTACGACTATTTTTTCTTAAACTTATGACTTTATTTCCATAATATTACAACTTACGACTTCTCATAAACTTATAACTTTGTTCTCATAATATTACATTTTTTTCTTATAAACTTCTGACTTTATTCTCATAATATTATGACTTTTTCTGATAAACGTATGACTTTATTATCATATTACAACTTTTTTCTCATAGACTTATAACTTTATTCTTAAGATATTACCACTTTTTTTCTTATAACCATGACTTTATTTTTGTAATATTATGACTTTATTCTCAAAATCTTTTTATGTGGCCTTAATACTCTGTGGTAGTAACATCATGTGTAATTTATGACATTTTTGCATCTGAAAGAGTTATCAGGATACATTTTCATCCCTTGAGCTCTGACTGTCTGCTGGTGTTCTGTGTGATTGGTAAAATGCTTGATTAGGGAGCATCACTGACTGACTAAAAACGCCACTCGTAATGTAAACGGACGACAAAGCAGGACTCAAATAATGTCTTTGATTTGATGAGTTTATAGTGTAATCCTGTCACTGTCCTCGCTCTGCAGGAGTTCTCCTTTTCTCAGGTGTGGGCCAGTAACCAGCGTCCCCTGCAGTGTGCCTTCTCTCTGGAGCGATACAGCCACTCCTCGTCCCAGCTCTCCTGCAAGATCAGCATCCGCCAGGTGAAAGGCGAGGAGCAGATACTCCAGGTCTACACGTCCGTGGTGGAGGTGAGTAGCGGCTGGAAACAGACAGCGTGTCCTCGCTGAGTGGGCAGTCAAGCGGCTTGTTAATAGGCTCTTTTATTACACTGAATAACTCTTGATTTGATTTAAGGGCTTGGTTAATGAGCCTCTCAGGGAGCTTTTCATGTATAGATTGCAAATTGTCTTGATAAGTCCTTGTCCTTGTCTTCATATTGAGAATTTCAACTGCAGCGTCAAAATCGCCCTGACACCATTTTCTTTTTTTTCCTATTGCTGCTAGAATGAGAAGGGAGTGGTTCCCTTTTTCACTCAGTCAGACTGTACCATCACCTCCCAGACAGGGTCAAGGGCCTTTAAAATCCCCCTCTCCATCCGTCAGCGGATCAGCGCCACCTTCGACACCGCTAATGCCAAGGGGAAGGACTGGCAGCTCTTGGCTCAAAAGCTCCACATAGACAGGTATCAGAGGTGTCAGAGTAATAGCGCTCTGAAACCTATATTTTCATTCTTTATTGTTTGCTGTCGTTGTTTACCTCTCGATGAGACACACAGGCTCCGATGTATGAATATATTTTGTTCAGGTGTTATTACAGAATGATGAATAGAAAGCAGAAATGCTGCGTGTTCTGGTTTCTCCTCTGTGTAAACATCGATTCCCACTTTGAATACTATTTTTAATCTTGAATTTAGGCACCGTGTCAGCCCCTAATCTTCCATCACCAAGCAGCCTTCAGTAACACGCCACACTGCTGATTTCATTATAGATCTAGAAACACATGCACATACAGAGAGAGAGAGAGGGAAGGAAGGGGGGATGTGAGGGCCAACTTTAGTCAGAATAAGTGGAGAGAAGATGCCATGTTTTGCAGAAATAAGAAGGAAGGTCTGAGAGCGCTGACAGGCCAGCCCCTGGCAAGAAAATGTGTTCGTGTTAGCACTCTTCATTAGCAGCATCTCTGCATGCGCTCCTGCTAAACTTTCCAGAGGCTGTGCCAGGTCACTATTTGCGTAGGCTGTCGGAGGATTTTAGTTGTTTGGAATGGGTTGATCTCGATTTGTGCTTCAGAAGAGAAGTCAATAATCAAGATGAAGATTAGATCTGTGCACTCAGCTCCATCGAGCACTTGAGGGAGGAGAAAAAGTACTGAAAGTGAGTATCCTCTCTTTCTTGCCAGTTGGAGAAACATGAGAGGGAAAAGTAAACTAAGAAACTGTGACTGAAACTATGTGATTAAGGAATTCCACTTAAGCCGAGTCTCAAAACATCCGTGACTGAAAGTTTTTTCTTTTCAGCCCAGTCGAACACACCAAGAAGCATGTAATGGGAATGTCTCTACCTACTTAAGCAGATTTCTGTCATTATTTCTCTGAATGTGTGAGAACATCATCACGCCAAGAAGGACAGAAGGGAAAAGAGGGTATATGGCAACAAAGGAAAACCCATTGTAATGAAACAGTGCACTCTGTTGGAAAGGCGTTATAACAGCAGCATGGGGAGAAAATCAATGTAAATGTTCGCACTACTTGATCTTTACTGACTTCTACTGACTGACTAATGGTCAGATTTCTGTATAGTCAGCCACAAAGTAAAACATTTTTATAAGATATTAGTTTTCTTATACTATGAAACCAAGTAAACTGAAAATTCAGGATTTCAATAATGGTAAAATATCTATATAAATACGCACATGATCAAAAGAGACTTAAAGGGGCACTCCGCCAATATTACACATGAAATTCAGTTTACTCATCATGAGGACAAGGCTGTGAAAACAGTAGATTAATATCAATGTCATCAGGGTTATCTCGGCTTGGGCTTGAGACTTGAAACAACGAACGTACTATATATAGCAGAGAGGTGACATAAGCGCCTGATAGCAAAGCTGCGCTTCCACCATTTTGGACTGAAAGCGCCAATAAAATGTCCGCCTACAAAGTGCTGTAAAAAATAAAACAAAATTATTTCTATTCTGTTGTCATAGTCTGTGTTTAACAATAAAATATTGTAAATATACTGAGTGTTTTCAGTCAAAATGGTGGCAGTGGCAGAGTTTTGTCTGTGTGCTTCTTTACTCTTTGTTCAAAATTTAAAAACAGAAAGCCTGCATCACAAACTGAGTGTGAAAGAAGTGAAAAGGTCTAATCAAAGACTGTACTGCAGGAGTTTCATGCGAGGCGAGAGCCACAACCAGCCCGCCAAATGGTCCAATTTCAGAGGATGACTTTGCAAAGTGTGAAAATTCAGTCATTCACTCCAATTTATCAATAAAATACACTGTTATTCCCATTTGTCCACTGGGGCTACGCTGTCCTACTTATACAGCCTATGTAACACAACACTGTCAAGCATTGGCTACTGTTTATGCAGGAGCCGCCAGGGGAAAATGTCAAAAAGAAGAAAAATAGACAGAGTGTCAGGTTTTCCAGGAGAAATGGACCTGTTTTTGTTTGTTATTTTTTCACAGAGATAAATGGGAAGCCAGTGTGCTTGGAGTGTCCATAACACCTTTCAGTGCTCAAGGAATATCATATTCAGCACCACTATCGGACTCATCATGGCCAAAAATACAGAGATCAGAGAAGACAAATTAATTTGAGGGAAATGAAGTCTCTTCTTAAGAATCGTGAAACACCAAGCCGAGGGTCGATCGTCAGCTAGCTTCGGGTCGTCGGTTAGCGTCTGTGGCCTAGTTTTTGTGGTGTCAGCTCTAGTCTGCCCGTGTCTGAGGTTTTCAGCCGATTCAGCAGGTTGAATCGCTCTGACGGGCTGCTCAGCTTAAGCGAATCAGTGCTCGAGAAGAGAAACGTAAGTGAGGAAAGCAAGCAAACGAGTAAAGTCAAGAGGAAAACACATTTTTCATCTTCATCTCATTTGATCCTTCCAATACTCAGATATTTTCACAACAATACGGCCATCTGGAATAAAGCTAAGTGGTTATAGCAATGGTTTATCTGTTCGCAGTCCTGTACACAGTCTTCCAGTTTCCCTTTTAGAACGACGAGTACAGACGACAGACCGTACGTGATAGTTGGCTGTCAGCTGTAGTCTTTGTGGTGTGTTCAAGACATGGGCGGTGATGTCGGTTTGGTGTGTCTCAGCCTTTAGTCGTAGCCGAGTGTTCGTCAGTTTTGTAGATGTATTGTTAATTGTGAATGTTTCCAGAATGTACTTGAAGTTCTTTATATTAAAAGAAAGGGAACAATTAGAGGTGTTATTTATTGGTTATTATGCAGAAGTTTACTGGTCTGGCCCACATGAAATCAAATTGGGATGCACTATGTAACCCATGAACTAGAATGAGTTTGACATCCCTGCTCTATTGAGTTGGATTATGGGAAATGTAGGATTCAGTGTTCTTGGCATTTGCTTCATACTAGTAGGGACTAAAAGTCAGGATATGTCGGCCTCTGCTGCTTTAATTTTGCTAATTCTTTTTTTATCTGTCCGTTTTATGAGTCCCTGAAGTTTATGGGAGTTTAAATCACTGCAGTAGCCCTTTAAATGTCTTTGCATTGGCCTTCTTATCATAATTAGTGCAAGGCAATCACTTCATTTCTGAACCACCATTAGCTGGCACTCTCATTTGTTCCCAGCAATTACTCCTTGCCATGTGATCTACTCTAATATAATATTCCATTTTTCATGGCCTGTAGGAACCTGTGCTACTTTGCATGTCAGGAGAGCCCATCATCAGTGATTCTGAGTCTGTGGGAAGCCCAGCACCAGGACTCAGGGGACCTGGACTCTCTGGCCAGTGCCCTTGAGGAAATCGGCAAGGTCCAGTCCCCGAGGACGGCCACGCTCGGCTGCAGCAGAGAAGAACGGGACTCAGAATTCACTAAACTTGGGTAGACAGCAGATCAAAATAATGATGAACCTTTACTGCATGACCACTGATGATCAGGTTTACTAGCTAACCTATGGTGAGGAAAAGGAGGAGGAGACGCAAAGAGGACAGCAGGGAAACTCAGTTTTGGACTGTTACTAAAGGAACACCTCTGCTAAACCAAATAGCACATACAGACAGACAGACGGGAACAACAAGGAACAACCGGCTGTGTTATTCAGAGGCACCGACAAAACATTTAAAGGAATATAAGTGTCCCACACCCACCTATGATTGAGAAATGTCAACTCCTGACAGGTTTGATAACCTGTATTCGCGGATTATGGATATCTGCGTGAGGACGACTCTCCATGTTTAGGATGGAATGTGTTTTAGACGGACTGCCAATCAGGCTGGTGTTGTGACCTTCCCCGGATCGGATGTGCTGGCATTTGCCCTCAAACAGTCCTCTGGACTGTCAAAAATGTTTAGTGTAATGTCATTTTGTTGTCATTCATTCTCCAGGTCCCCTAATGCTTCTTCTTTCTTTTCTACAGCATGTCTCTAATGTGAGTGCTGCAGTTAGAGGAGGAAACAGGAAGTAAGGACTATTTATTTTGTCAGAAGTTTGGTGAGACAGACGCTGATTAGCATTTAAAAGAGAAAGTATGGCTGTGTAAGAGATGACAGTATAAATGGTGCTAAATTGGCATCGATCCCATGGATAATCATTTTAAGAAACACCCACATGTAGAACATTTTCCACACTTGCAGAACACAAAGCAAAACCCGCAGAAGCGGATAACTTATCCCAGTGTACAATGCAACGAGGTGCACCTCATGTCTAATCATTCTGGTTGTTTTGTAGGAAAATTGATGTGTG
The DNA here is from genome assembly GCA_947000775.1 of Pterois miles. NCBI lineage: Eukaryota > Metazoa > Chordata > Actinopteri > Perciformes > Scorpaenidae > Pterois > Pterois miles. The sequence goes on along the minus strand of CAMQGK010000514.1, from coordinate 5,728,603 downwards.
ATAAGTGACTTCGTACCAGACAGACAGTGCGAACACATACGCTGCAAACTGTCAATGCTGGTTAGGTGGTGTGTACTTTCAAGGCCCTCTGGGACTTAATTTTTCTTGATTTTTTTTATTTGATTTGCGGCTCTATGAGCTGCCTTTTTTTTGGCTCCTACCTGGATGCCATTATTTGGAGCCGACTTCAGTGCCACTCCTCTGTCCCTCTCTTCCCAGCCAGAGTTGCTCCTCCTGCCCCTAAACAGGACAAAGTGTGCTGAACTCTGTGTTGGCTCTCTCTCTTTTCATCGACTTCATGAATTCAACTCTTGAAAGGCCCCAACATACTGTACAGTGGAGCTGCAACAAATCTTCAAAAACTGTATTAAGCAAAGATATGAAACATTTAAATACAAAATCTAATTTTTAGAAAAATGTAAAGGAACCATGTCAGCACTCCTTAAGTCTGGATGGCAGATGTTGCTGTCATTCCTTCTTAGAAGTACTTAAAGACATATTTTTTGCCTAAAGTTAGATGAGAAGATTTATACCTCAATCTTGTCTTCTAACTTTCAGCACAATAGCGAAGAAGCTCATTTTTTCAAAATGTCAAACAATTCCTTTAATTAACTAAGACTCACAATTTCATATTCAAGCTGCCAAAGAAGGATGCAGGTCTAAGCGTGCTCATGCTGGCTCTACACTGGAAAAGGAAATTCATGTCAATTTGTGCATTCATGGAAATAGTCAGAGATATCAAACCAGTTATGTATGTCATTCGATAGTCTGAGGTCCTCCTGAAATCTGTTTTCACTGAGCCATGACTGCCAAATAATCAAACTGGAAATAACGTGTACTCTATCAGCAAGCTATCTGTATGGATCAAAGAGCACCACGCATACAGATAACCTCTATAAGGAGATTTTCACTATCAGAAGGAAAGGTCGTAGTGTAAAAAAGGCCAACGCTCGGGATACATTTACGCCTGGAAGAAACTGGCATAGACCACTTATAGCAGGATCTAAATCTTAACGGGGACATAACATGTTCATTTTAAGGTTCATACTCAAACATGTTTACATACTTTAATGTTCAAAAAACACATTTTTCTCATACTGTCTGTCTGGATATACAGTACCTGTGTTCCGCCCAGTCTGCTCTGATTGGCTTGTTCAAAAAACATGGCGCACCTTTGCAAAAGTAGTTTTCAAGCTGTCGGAGGTATATCCTAATAAGCCTGTATGTGATGTACTGTAGGAAGAGGAGCCAAATCTGAATGGCTCGTTGAATCACATGTTGTCTGATCTAGGCAACCCACAAATAACTGACTGGGTCATCTTACTTCACAGTCTGTGGGTTGGCAGGTACTCTAGATACCCAAATGTATTTGAACAGGCACTAAAAAAGTGAGTTTTTCAAGGTATGTCCCCCTTAAATACGATTGTAAAATATAGGAAACAATGCAGTGAAGTTTCTTCTCTATGCTTTGTGTTCAAAAGCACATTATGAAGTGGATGAAGTAATTGGGGATGCAACAAATGAGAATTTTAATTATCAGTAATATCAGTTTGGTCCATAAATTGCCAGAAAATAGTGACAAATTTCACCCAGTTTGCATGAAGATGTGTAAAAAAAGGTGTAATGCACAAGGTGCTTAATTTGCCATAAGTCATTTGCACGCCATGTATCCTGTATTGACTGCAATGTCAATACAGAAAAAGAGTTAATCACATAGAATAAAAAACAAGAAAGAGCGATTATGGTGGGTGGGTAGAGTTTCTCGATTGTCACTGTTGTCTGTTTTCCGTAGTTGTTTCCATACTTACTTAGTTTACATACTCTAAAATCATAGTGATTGTCTTTCTATGGATAGACGTACAAATGATACGTGAATAGGCTGAAACGCGTACTCATGACAAGCAGAATGTAGTGATATTTATACGCCTTCCCATTAGACCGGGTTGAAATAGTCCACAGTTCCCCAAAGCTTAGTTTGACACATTAACATGTTTTGTCCAACCAACAGTCCAAAACCCAAAGATTGTTTGTTTGGTAGCACAGACATTGCTATAACCATATAAGTAATAGTCCTACCTTTTCAGGTGCAAATTGTCTCAAAAAGATAATCCAGGATTATTGTTGTCACAGAGCCTTAAGGTCATCTAATGTAACCTGTCTAATGGTACTTACAGTATTATTAGCATAGCTGAATGGTTGCTTGGCCTCCTCAACTGCAAGGTTACAGGGCTATACAGTAGAAACTGGCCAGCACACAATCAACAGCTTGAAGCAGCTTTTGATTGACTAAAAACCTGTTTTTACCTACTTCAATAAGCATTGAAATTATTCTGATTGGTTAGGCCTCGTCTCATCAGATGGACTGAAGGGCATTTCACAAGTAGAATAATTGTCTTTTCATAGATTTCAAGTATAAACCCAAGTAATACGGACCCGTAATGATAGTGAGCCTCCAGATTCATTGGAAGTTTGTACAGCAGTGCAGAGACTGGGACCAGCTTGTTTCCATCACTACTCTACAAAGGATACTAGCATGTATATTTGTTAGTCCCGTACTTAGTTCTACATTGACTTTTTTACAGCAAGCGGCTTATTCTAATACTTGCTTCCTCCCTTTGGGATCAACGCCTCCTTCCCAGCAACACATGGATTTTCTGCTAACTTCTATCATGCTGACAACTGTGGATGAATGTCTCCCGCTGTGCCACCTGGAAGAGCAATCTTACCTATTGAGAGTCTGGTACATGGGACCTCCTGCAGGGCTGTAGTGTCGGCTAATGGCACCAAACGCTGCTTTTCTTGGAAAAAAATATTATTACTGTATCTGCTCTGAAAAGAGGAAAGAATGATCCGAGTTGAAAGACCTGAGCGATTACCCACAACATGATGTATCATCAGTGTAAGAGCTGATCCCTTCTGAGTCATGAGTTGACCTTTCTGCTGAGGCACAGAAAATGTCCTGCGTCCCCCACAGGGCCCTGTGTGATAAATCATTTATGGTGAACTCAGATTTTATCCGAACCTTTTTTGCATTGTATTTACAGATGTGTCTGAGCTTGGGATGGGATCAGTTAGATCTCCTTGTATCGAAAGAAATGGGATACGACACTCTGCCTGGTCTCATACACTCTTTGTAGCTATGCCTACATAAAGTAATGCATTGTAATTTGTATATACAGTATATCCCACAAAATCAATTTGCGTGTAATCCACGTTATCGTGAACCAGGAAGTATAAAGAGTGGCGAACGCTGCGTAAGGAGGAGGTCGCGGTGGATGAGTGAGTGAAAAAACGCCAGACTTTCGCCCAGGAGATGCGTTCATGTTGCCTGTGAAACCAGAAGTCAATGTTGATTTATTTGTCATGTAACTGACATGTTTAAGTAACGCCACTTCTGGTGTTATTTTTAGCCAAACCACCATCTTTTCTTAAACCTAAATAAGTAGTTTTGTTGCCTAGTCCTAACCAAGTTGATCTTTTTCTAAACCTATCTAAGTAGTCTAAGTGTGGCCTAAACCTAAGGATATTGTTTCCTGTGATGACAGAAGTTTATTTTGAAAAGACTGTATGCATGTAATGAGCAGAAATTTACAAGAAGGTACGTTGACTCAAGCATATATGGGCATTTAAGTACAGATGAAACAATAAATCAATTACTCCTCAATTCTTTTCATCATTTCAGTCACTTTTCAAACTAAAACAAACATTTTCTCTCTGGTCCCAGCGATTCCCATTTGAGGATTTGTTGCTATTCTCAGTTTGACATCAGTAAACTAAATATCTTTGGGTTTGGACTGTTGCCCAGGAGACCAGCATTCATGTCCAGTGTGAAACCAGAAGTCAATGTTGATTTATTATTCACGTAACTTACTTTTGTAACGCCACTTCCGAAGGTATTTTAACTAAAACCATGATCTTTTCCTAAACCCGACTAAACAGTTTTGTTTCCTAACTCTAACCAAATTGATCTTATCCTAAACCTAACCAAGTAGTTTTGTTGCCTAAACCTAACCAAGTTGTCAACTTACCAAGTTGTTATGTTGCCTAAACCTAACCAAGTCAGTCTTTTCCTAAACCTAAATTGTTTTGTCATCTAAACCTAAGGAAGTTGTTTCCTGTGAAGACGGAGGATTATTTTGAAAAGAATGTACGCAGGTAACGACCGTAAATTTACGTGTTTCTGGACATTCATAGGAAAACGAAGAAGAAATGAGGAATAACATTTTCGTAAACTATCATATGAACCAGTGTATGAGAATACGTTGCGACACTGTTCCAGCTGAGTTTAGAGACCTTTTAGGGCAGGTACTGTTCCTCCATCAGTTCCTCCATCCTATACATTTCAGGAAAATATCAAAACTCCCCCAACAACTCGGAAAAACAGAAATGATTCCAGTAGACAGAATGCAGGAAAAAGGAAATTTATGTTGACAACCACCCTGTTGCAGCTGATGGTCTACTGAGAAACCACGTTACTAGTTGCGTGACCGTGAGACTTGATTGAAATGCTGCCCTGTAGAGAAGGGACGCCGGCGTCATGGTGCCACATTACTCCAGGGGATGAACACCACCCGTCACTACACATCACAGTAGAAGGTTTTACTCCAGTCGTCCTGATCAGTATCACACGACGCTCCCCGACTTTCAGTGATTTCCAGTCGGGGAAGGAACCACACCTCGCTATGCAGATCTGTAACGAATGGTGACACTGTTGTGATTTATGCCACCTCGTAAAGATTTCTTGGACACCGTTGGAGTGAAGATGACTTTGGACTTTGTTGGAAATCTTTTTTTGGCAGAAAGCCTTGAAACTTATCTGAAATTGACTTTTTTGGTTCAAGGCTGCCAAATCTCACTCCAAAAACTTTTTTTTTTGTTCCCAGTGTGCCCACTCAAAATCTCACACACCTGCCCTGAACACTTGCTTTTTCTTCCACTTATTGAACATCACATTATTTATCAGACTTTCAGCTACTTTGCTGCATCCTGCCCCCTTTTTTCTCTCACATACACATACAGACTCACAAAATTAAAAAGAAAACAGATCAGCTTTACAGATCGAAGTGTTGAGCACCACAAAAATCACAGTTTTCTAACTAATTGTGCCTCTCCATGTGGGTGTCATCAGAGTCGGACCAGAATGTTTTTTTATTATACACCATATCAAAGAAACTAGTATGTTATATGCAATCTGTATTGTTCATTGCCATGCATAGTGTCCACCTTGTGCACACTGCAGAGGTGTTTCCTGAGAATGCATTTAAACCTGTTAACTCCGATGCCAGGAACTTACAGCGACGATGAGCTGACTAAAAATGATTTGACCATCTGTCACCCGAGGATGCTCAGCTTGTCCATCAGTGTCCTTTACATAAACTCGATGACTCAGAGAGTGTGTGCGTGAGTGCGAGTGCGTGAAGGAAAGTTGTAACTTTTAAAAAGCTGTGTTACGTGTCCTTGGAAAATCCAGCCTACAGTAGTGCTACTATTTCAGCTTATTCAGACGTGTGATGTAATGTGTTTTTCTCACAGCCGACTATCTTAAGATCTGCATTGCTTTGGAGAAAATAGAAAACAATGCTAACTTGAGTAAAAGTATATCCATTCATCAAATGTGGTGAATTCAAAACCTTATTTTTTTGGTCATGGTTACTATCTCTCTGCTTTTCTTTCCAGGATGAAATCTACTGCCTTTCAAATCTTACTCTCATATCAGTCTATTTATCAAATGAAACTGCTGGAAGTATTTAATATTATTTTATTCTTCAAATTGTTATGTATACGGTGCAATGCATTTATAGCTCTGTTTGGTTTGAAACATCTCAACACATTTCTGTACTCAAGGTTTGATTTACATGCTATATGAATGTTTATGTTCAGAAGGTGAAGTGCTTGTCATCTTTGTCATTTTTCTTTCTTTGCTTCTCTTTTTCAAAAAATTTGCAATTTCAAAGTGTATATACTGTATTGTGTTGAAATAAATATGCAGTGAAAGCATACAATTCACTGTTTGTCTGTGGTTTATACATCTAAGTTTCCTTTTATCTTAATTTTGGTCTTTTTCCAGGAGCACTCACCATGCAGCATGGGTGTAACCACGCTTGGGTTTCACTTACAGTTATGGAGACTTTAATCTCGTCTTCCTCCAACATCCACCTTCTCACAGGAGGGCTCACAGTTTTATAAATTTTGAATATTTCAAGCTAGCACCTCTGTGACATTGCACTTAATAATAACACTCAAGGATTAATAATACTGCAAATCTATGAGAAATTTCATGTAAGTAATAATGTAAAACCATCAAATCATAGCAAATGTATTAAAGGAACAGTGTGTCACATTTCGGGGGATCTATTAGCACACATGGAAAATAAAGATGTAGAACTATGTTTTCTTTAGTCCATCAGCTGAATGTAAGAATTGTGTTTTTGTTAGCTTAAAATGAGCCGTTTCTGTCTACATAGCGAGCTGGTCTTCCCCCATGGAGTCTGCCATGTTTCTACAGTAGCCCAGAACAGACAAACTAAACACTGGCTCTAGAGAGAGCCTTTCTCGTTTTTACATTACCTGAAGGACACTGTAGTTCTACATTTGTGAAACTGTGATAACGGGAGCCACAGGGTGTAAAACTGTGGTACCACCAGCCGCCATGTGATATCCAACTAGAGTACTCGGAGAGTGCCGACCTCCACCAAGGTGCCCACGAACAATTGCTCCCCATTGAGCTTGCGTCATCATCCACATGTATTTTTGTTTATGCTGAGATCAACTGTACGTAGCGGAGCATCATAAAACACTTAATTCAAACTGGAGAGAAACAAAATAGAACTCACCTAAACCTACTTTGTCCAACAGTCACCCAGTGTGGTTTGGTCAAACTCATCGAATATGATGTGAAAATGTGCCGACTCTACAGTTGACCCCCTCACTGCACTCTCTGTTCGCAGAAGAAAGGAGGCTGGGTCATGCTCCAGTAACGCATCATATCAGTTACGCTACGCATGTATTATACCCAGTGGTCTTAATGTTATGGCTGACTGGAATCCTTTAAAAAATTCCTGAATCCAGATCATGATCCAGATCGCCATTACCATGTAATAGATTGATTGTAATAGATTGTTCATTGTGCCACACCCCACCCCTCCAAAAAATCCATTTAAATCAATCACAAGCTTTTGGAGTAACCCTGGTAACAGACAGACAAACAAACAAGCCAACACTTTACCTTGGCCTTGGTTGCAAACTGCAGCCACACCACTGGATGCCACCAAATCCTACGTACCTTTAATTGAATTTGCTAAGCAATCATGTTGACCTGAGTACGTAATGTTACACAGAAAAAAACAGACTCAATAAAAAGGAAAAACAGGATGAAACGTGTGTATGATAAATCTACAGCGTCACTCACTGGTTGAGCACAGTGGGCGACACAATGAGCCGGTTTTAATAAATAAAATATATGAAATTCTTTAACTTTAGACACAGTATGTCTAACACTAAAAAGCATTTAATCAAGTTGATGAATTTATATCTTACAATTCTTTCTGCCTGAACTTTTCTTTTACTTCATCTTCTGTATGTGGATAATAAAGTTGAAAATTGCTGCATTAATATGATATACTGTATTTAGTGTAAAGCATCTGAGCATTTTATTCTCAGTAATAGCAATTGCTATTATCAAACTACTTTTAACTTAAATAATGATTATATATATATCTTCTATTGTGAATTATAATTTAACTGCAGCACATTCACACACTTTAGTGAGCTTTAATTAGAAGAAGAAGAAGAAGATAGTCCTTTATTAGTCCCACGAGGGGAAATTCAATTTTGTCACTCTGTTGTTAACTTATACACGGTACATGCAGACCCGAACACACACATGCACCTGCATCAATGGAGAGATGTCAGAGTGAGGGGGCTGCTCCTGACAAGCGCCCCGAGCAGTTGGGGGTTTGGTGCCTTACATGCACTAAACCAGCAGGTAGCGCTGAATGCTGGCGGAGCTCAGTGTGATGCATTAGATTAACAGTGTCGCTGTAACTGTGAGATGAACCGAACAAACCAAAGAGTTCATGTGCTGTCTGTTTGTCTATGTGATTCAAAATAATCGGTAACACATCACAAATTTCATGGTAATTGGGTGATAATTAGCAAATAACCTATCTGATATTTCTTTACAATTAATGCCACATTACCCCAATATCTACCTCAAAATGTCTGAAAAAACATACTTTATTATAAACATTATTTAATCATTATATTCTACTATTTGAATACAAAATTAATTGATGTGCTTCATTTCCATGTCTGCTGATAAATAACTTAACGTAACTCCCTGAATCATTACATTAGCTAGCAGGTTGCATTTGTGTAGACACAATGGTGAGATTTGTGCCTGATCAGAAGTGTCTTCTGTTAGTTTTGGTTTTCCACCTCTGAAGAGCAGCCACTTCTTGATGATTTCAAATAAGTTACTTGCTAATTATCAACTTATTACCATGAAATTTGCAGACCTGTAAAATGAAGTGTCACCAAACAATGCAAAATATGGAGATGGCCGCATTTCATGTAACTCAGCTGACAGTGACAACCCCAACAGCAGATGGTGCTGTGTGCTTTCTTCTTATGGAGGGTTATCTTGTCTAGGCATGCCTCCACATTCGGTGCATACACACACACACACACACACACACACACACACACGGCTGTAGGTTGTTTCCATGACATGAAGCAGTCACACAGACAGGCTTGCATGTGTGCCCCTGCACAGTGTGGGTAGGGTCTAGTCAGGGCTGGCACTCAGCAGCCAGCAACACCCTGTCTGACAACGCCAAATGCAGCTCAGCGCTCAGCCACGAGGCTGCAAGACTGCCATTCCATTTCTGTTACAGCGTGCAACACAATCGGCATTTTGTCACTTTCTTTGGCTACATTACATTAACCTTTTCCCACATGAATACTTTGCTTAATTTTTATCTATTCTATCTGCCCTAGTTTTATGTCGCCACTCAGCCGTGCAAACCGTGTCCCAGCCGGATGTCATCTGTCCCAAGCAGGCTGCAGGCCGCCGGCTTTCCCAGCAGGCCTCTCTCCTTCCCCTCCAGACGCTACACACACATCCCTGGCACAACCAGAGCCCTCTCACCCCCCGTCTAACACACCCCACCCCGCTCGCCTCTGGACAACTGCTCTGACTCAAACGGATTAAAGATGACTCTCTTCTCTCACTCTCTTTTTTTCACCCTCTCTCTCTCTCTCTCTTGACTTCTCTTTTCTTTCCATGCCGGATGAAAGGCCTCCCAGACACCCACTCCATGCACATACCATTCAGGCCAGGACACACAGGAAGTCTATGTGCTGTGTGGAGAGGAGGGGGGGTGGGAAGTGGTGGAGGAAAGGAGGGAGGAAAGGAGGGGGGGGGTGCTCAGTACAGAGGGAGAAAGGATTGGTGGTGGGGGGGGCGAGAGAAGGGCTAAATGCAAGTCATGTGAAGCTCATGAGAACTAACCTACAAAACTTGTTTTCCTCTCACCAGCTCTTTACTCTCATTCGTTTCCTTTCTCTGTCTTTATGCTGGTTTTTTTCCTGCTACCATGGCAATTTTATCTACATTTTCATCTTCCATCTTGGTGCAAGAACAAAATACTTCTCTGTGCTTATTACTCTGAAACAGAGTGTTAGTTATGTAACTGACTATATCTCATTGATTCAGGCATTAAATGTGTTTGCACACTACTGACTGTAAGTGTAATTGCATACTAACTTTGTTGTCCTCTTGCTCTTATAAACTTTGGATGCAGTAAAACGGAGCCCCTGTCACCATTAAGTTAAATTCCTTGCAGTTGTTTGTGGAGGATCTGTCTTTTTCAAGCAGTGCCGTGCCATTTTAGTTATGAGATTAGCCTCAGCCCAAATTTGCTGGAACTGTGAGTAATTGCATCACGTGGAATTGAGCACTCAGTGCATTTGTTACTTTTACAGGGTGTATTGCTCCAGTGGGTGGGTGGGGGTGGGTGGGTGACTGCAGCCCCAGCTCGCAGGGAACGGCGTCACGTCGCATGCTTTGAATTACTGTACTTTCGCGGCTGGTAGACAGTCTGCTGCCAACTGTGTCTCAGTGGATCAGACAGCTAACATCAGCACTGTGGGTTCTGCCACGAGTCCTCCTTTAATTCTCACTTGCTGACTTTTTCCAACACGCATTCGCTATTTTGGATTTCTTTCTCTCACCAAAAAGAGGTTTATTCGAGTGTGCTTATAGTACACTTTGATTCTGCATCCACATGTAGATCTTATCTGTCGTTAAACTGGAAGGCGATGGGTTCTGATATTACCAAAAAGAAGTTTATTCAAGTGTGCTTTTAGTATACTTCCTTTGAACTTAAAGTAAGAGAATATGCTTTGTTTACTTTTTATTTATATATACTTAACAAAAGTATGCTTAAAAGTATACAGTATAAGTATTCTTGGCTTATAGAGAGGTGAAGTCCTGCCCCTTCCAGAGGACCCCATGTTACCTTATTTTAAAAAAAAAAATATGAACGCAGTCAGCAGAGAGAGATAAATAATTTTTTGATCCCGTTTGATTTACGCCATGAATCACACATATGGTTCCCAGCTGAATAAAACACATCAGGTCAGATAACGTTTCCTCTGTGTGTGGTCGTAGCTAAGTTAGCTAGCTAGTGTTGTCCGAGACGAGAGATGTAGTTCAAAACTAAATGATACTACGACAAACTGAAACTTTCTTGTCTTGCAAAATTAGGTTTTAAACTGACAAACATCATATGTGTGATTCATGGCGCAATTCAAACGGGATAAAAAAAATCTCTCTCTCCGTTGACTACTTTCATTATTTTTTTCTCAATAAAAGGTCCCATGGGGTCCACCGGAAGGAGTGTTACTTAGACTCTCTATAGGCCTCCTTGTACTTAATCTTTTGGTTAAGATATACTTAAGAAAAGTATAATTAAGTATTCATGAGTAGCAGACTCATATCTCTGCTAAGAAGTGGGCTGCAAGTGTATACACGTATACTTTCAGGATAAAAAACCATTAGATAACATCATTTCATAAACTAAAATGTGGGCTACAAGTATAAAACCAGTAAACTATACTACTCCATATCCTTATACTATAGTTGCAGTACAAATTAAAACTTAGGTGTAAACTAGTTGTGTACTCAATTTTTACTATTCTTACACTCACTTAAAAGTACTTTTTTATATAAACTAAAAAGTGAACTAATTTATTCCCAAGAATATTAAAGTAGTACATTTATAAGTATACTACTGGCACACTGATATTAGTATGTATACTCACTACATTATGTATACTTAGGAAATGCTGTATATGTTCTTGAGCTTTGCTTATGTATACGTCATAAAATGAACTTGAAGTATTGTACTTTTATGTAAGGGACACTACTGTCTCTCACTTTCTATCCATAACACACATACTGTATGCAAACACGGCTCTATTCTAATCATCTCTACTCACTCAGACTTGTGTCTTTATTATTTATTCAAACCATTTTCCCCCCTAAATCACACAGTATATACAAGAAAAAACAGACACCGACACCCACACACATTCCTGTAAGTAGCTCACACAAACACACAGATTTGTCAGTGTGTTTACACAGTTCACCAGGCAGCTAATCTTTATGGCACTGCTGACTGAGGCCTGTCTTTTGTCGAAAAACGCTCCTAAAAAAACAGTGTCGGAGTCAGGTGACTAATCAGGCCACATTGCAACAGCTAGCTCGGTGCCTGGTCCCTCCTGTGAATCCTGCCCAGGTGGTGCCAGGGAAAGTACTGATGACATCACCGCAAAGGTTTCAACAAAGACGAGCATTCCTCGCTCAGTCGTAATCCTCGTTGTTAATATACAGCCTGACTTCGACCAGATCAAACCAGTCAACAAGCTTTTCTCTCACGCCTCTTGCTCCCCGGCTCGGCCTCACTTTTAACCCTTGTTTTTTAAACTCACAAACACCTTCAGGGCCTTGATGCAGCTCTTCCGTCAGTGCGTGTTAGGAAGTGTGAGCTGAATTGACAATAAGACACTTGACAATGTATTTCCAGTATATTTTGCCAGGAACTCCCACACCATTTGTCTTCTGCTGTTGTCAAATGGCTTTAGGAACTTAACATGAGCTGAATTTTTTCCACTGGCACTAAGAGGTCATTGTTTTAAAGATACACAAAGACGAGGTATCCCACAACTGTCACTATTTTGATGTTAGTGCAGAAGTCTCTCTTTTTTCTGCAGCTCAATTTTCACATCAGATTGAAAGAATTAACGAACAAATCTAATTCCCACAGGCAGGACAGAAGTTGACATACAGTAAACATTTTTTTTTGTAGTGTAGCCTTCATGAGAAATTGCGTTTTTAGCCATGTTAGCATTGTCAGTGTGAGCCTGTTAACAGGCTAACGCATCTAGCTCAAAGCACACAGAGCCGCTGATGGTTGTACACTCGTAGTCTTGTAAAAGTACATTTCCTCCCTCTTGAATTAAACCTGCAGTAACTAGGGGGGGCAGTTCCTCCTTTAAGTATTTGTTTGGGAGGTGGGGGAGGGGGGGGTAAACCCCCCCCCCAACAAACCAAAACTTTTTGGTGGGGGGGGAGTTTCCCCCTCCCCCCCTGCCCCCAAGGGGAAACCCGGGCCCCAACCCCCCCCCCCCCTCGGCGCTTGTCAGGGGCAACCCCCCCCCTCTGACATCTCTCCATTGTCATGGACACATGGTACTGTGTATATGTACGGTGAACTGTACTGTGTGAACAACAGAGGAAAAAACCCTACTTGGGACAAAAAAGAATATCTTTCTTTCTTTCTTTCTTAATTGTCTGGACACAGTTATAAATATAGCACTGACATATTATCCCCTTTACAAAAAAGCAGTATACTTCAAGTTTATTTATTTTATGTACCTTATGTAGTAAGTATACTAATAATGTACTAGTAGTATTTAAGTGTACTGCTTTATTACTTCCTGGGACTATATTGGCCCACTTTTAAGTTCATAAAAGTATACTTGTAAGTATAAGAAGTCTATGAATAGTAAACTTTGAGTACACATCTAGTTTACATTCAGTCTTACTTTGAACTGCAACTGTAGTATAAGTATGCAGATAGTTTACTAGTTTTATACTTGTAAGCATGCTATTTTAATACTTGTTGGGACTAAATATTCTCACTTTTTAGGTTATAGAAGTATATTGTAAGTGTAAGTATTGTAGTGATTTTGAGTTTACTAGTTTTATCTGTACCCCTTTTTAGTTTATGAAAGTACACTTTAAAATACTCTCTACTAGTTTAATAATTTTTATACTGCAAGTATGCTTGTATATACTTGTAGCCCACTTTATAGTTTATGACAGTACACTTTAAAGTATATTCAGTAATCTACTAGTTAGATATTTTTATACTATAAGTATGCTAATTTATATTTGTCATTGTATCGCACGTTTTAAGTTGATATGACAAATTTCATTATCAAACATTTGTCTGTTTTGCACATCCTGCAGATATGCAGTAACATTAGCATTCATTTGGAGTCACAGTATGTTAGTGGTCATCTGGGCAAATGTAAGTGTAATATTCACTCTCTTTTAGCTTATTTTTTTGTCTCCACAGGGAAATATCTTGCTCTTTAGCTGGTAAATGGTCCACTGGCTTCACCAGCTAATCGCAAACTTGTTTTTCTGCAGTTTGCTGCTGAGCCGGCCGTGTAGAATGAGTGTCAAGAGTTTTTAGCCAGATTCTAGGTGCAGAAATGTTGGGCAGTCGGTCAGTTCGCACTGAAACTGTTGGATGAACATCTGTGAAATTTGGTACAGCCATTAAAGGTGCTATTGATAACATTGACAACATTCAGCCACTAGATGTCTCATTCTCCCTCCCCTGTTTCATTGCATTTACTTCACAACAAGTAGTTGCCAGACACTGTGACGGCAGAGATGCCACATGATACCACCATCGTTATTAACATTCATTTTGGACCTATCAAAATTACTAAAATGATTGATTCATAGTCATATATATATTTTTAGGAAAAGCCATACTTTTATTTTTCACCTTTCTGAAGGCTCTGTGATTTTTTTTTATATTGATTTGTCTACATAAATATGTTATCAATATAAATTTTAATGTTCCCCACAGGATTAAAAATGTTGGTGAACCTTGTCACAATTTTATTTTGTCCAATATTTTGTTTGATGACCACATACTTGCAAAACTAATGGCATTCCCATCAGCCCCAGTTGGACTTTGATTTTAGTGCTAATTAGCAAATGGTTGCTAAACTAAGATGGTGAATATGGTGACATTAATTAATTAATATTATACCTATTAAACATTAGCGTGTTAGCATTTTCAGTGTAAGCAGATAGTATTCTGACATTAGCACTCAGCTCAAAGCACTGAGGTGTCGATAAAACCATGGATGTATAAAGAGAACTGGATACAGCTCCTGCTCAGTCCTATGAAAGTTGCTCAGTGGCGTATGATGCAAAAACACTCATACAATATAAACACACAATATAAAGTCCAGCGATCTGCTGCGTCCATTGGGTCCACGGAGATGCACCATAGCGTTTCCTTTAACCCCGCCTCAGTCCAGCCACGGTCTGGGTCTCATTCACATGAACAGAGGAAGGCAAAAAACTCTGGATTTGACAATTATTGCATTTTAGGACCTAATGGTTTAAATAAGGGTTATTCAAGTGTTTGTACTTGGAAGTTTATTTACCTAAAAAATTATCCACTGATTTACAGATGTCTCTTTCCCAGTGTAAGTCTATGGTGAAAAGTCTTTTTGGGCCCAATGGCTTGATACAGCCTCACAGAGCCGCAGACTCCAGTCTGGTTTTTTAACTGAAAAAAAGCATAATGCTGAAAACCAAAACAACAAGCTGAAAGAAGCTAAAATACTCCATAGAGCCGAGGGGAACTGCAGGGTCGGGTGATGCTTCTCTGTGGGTTGAGATCCTGTTCACATAAAAGTACTCATGTGATCCATTGTTAATAGATAAGATGAATCCATTTGTTGGAGTCATTAATAACTCCACGCATGTTGATGTCTTTTCACTCTTCTTGTGTGTCTGTGTGCGTGAGAAAGAACACAAACAATGTCATCAACTTCTGTACCAGACTGCAGCCCTTCATCTCAGCACACTATGACCTTTCACCTTTGACTGTCAGCAGGCCAATATGACCCTCTGGCTGTTGTTGTTGTTGTTGTTATTATTGAGAGATCTCACAGAAGCTGACAAGCAGAGGGGAGCAATCATATTAGCCCCTTTTACGAGTATGGCAGATGTCAGGAGCCTAAATGCCACAGATAAATGATTAAGCGTGACTCTAAAGTTTAATGTCCCACATCATGTCTTATCTCTAACAAAGATGTCGAGGTGATGAGAGGCCACTGTCTTTGTCATGTTCCTGCTGTTCAAAGAATGTGGATCCATTTTTACACAATTTCCTGTCCTGTTTTCTGTGCTGAACACAGCCTTGATGTCACTGCTATGCATTTTTCTTTTAATTTCATAACAAAATCAAATTACAATCAATTATAGGAAGTGCGCAAACAGCCCGAGTGCAGTGAAATAAGGGATGTCTTTGTGTTTCTGTGTATACAAATAACGCTAAATAAGAAAATCACTTCAGGGTCTTTCTTTTAGTTTTTCAGCTTCTTGTCATTTTTTTTTTTTTTTAACCTTCCTAAACAGCAAGTGAAACAATACCCAGCAGGCGTCACAAGATAAGTTACTGACGCTCAGGAAGGTTTCTCTTCCCTTTATTTTCTCTGCCTTTTCCTCCGCAGGTCACTTCTATGAAAAAACTCTCCAACTCGCCACCATCTGCTGGACACACACCTACACAAATATACAAACACACACACGAGCATCACACTGCTCCCACACAGGATATGCAAATCACTCCAGAGCGACTGACTTCCTTCATCTTTTCTCAAGTTAAAAGTTAAGTAAATATTTTTTCAGATGATGAATTTGTGAGTTTTCTGCGATATTTTGTTCTTGCATGAGTCCACTATCTGAACTAATCAACCCAGTGGCCGTAAATACTGACTTGCTCAGGATAAGCC
Organism: Pterois miles; assembly: GCA_947000775.1. NCBI lineage: Eukaryota > Metazoa > Chordata > Actinopteri > Perciformes > Scorpaenidae > Pterois > Pterois miles. Next base: position 5,712,487 of record CAMQGK010000514.1, on the reverse strand, counting down.
TGCAAATAACTCAATCACACACTTCCTGTTTTTGAGCACGTAGTCGGTGACCTCAGGAGGAGGAGCACAGGATGTGTCCCAAGTGGAAGATTCAGATAGATTTCCTAGATAGTTTTAATTGGGAAACATGTTTAGCTTTGACAGGAGGAGATGGGATGCATCTGTTGTGTTGTTTGTTCCGTAAATGATGAAAGAAAACTTCTCCCAGTGCAAATTTCTTTAAAAAATTTTGTTATTCGCTGCTTCTATAACTGCTCTTGTTCGCTACTTTCCCCCGTTTTTGGAGTTGAAAGGCTGATTACCTTGGTTAAACTCTGCAGTTTACTGTGAGTTAACATTAACGTAGTCGTGTGAGAAATGTCACGTCAGTGTATTTTCTTAGATGTTTAGCTGCTGAGCAACAGAGGTCATCTCTTATTTTAAGATCTGTAAACATTTCTGATGTGACCAGTTCAAACACTTTCCACCAATATTGTGTTGAACCGGGCATTTTTCTATATTAACTGAGTAGGGCTGCAACTAAAGATTATTTTCATAGTTGATTAATCTGTCATTGTTTGGTCTATAAAATGTCAGAAAATGGTGAAATTTGACAGTAAGTGTTTCCCAAAGCCCGAGATGACGTCATCAAATGTCTTGTTTTGTCCACAAGTCAAAGACATTCAATTTACTGTCTGAGAGGAGTGAAGAAAACAGAAAATATTCACATATAAGAAGCTGGAATCAATGAATTTACACTTTTTTTCTTTAAAAAAAAAAACCTGACTCAAACCAATTAAACCAATCAAAATAGTTGGCTGTTAATTTGGTTGAAACTAATTGATTAATCAGCTCTAAACTGAAGCACTGATAATAATAATAACAATAATGAAACCGCCCTGTGGGCCCCACACCTCACTATCATGACTCTGGTCACAAGATATTTAACTAATCCTCATAATGTTTCACAACAAAGTGGTTTCTGTAAAACGGTGAATGAGAAGTGAGACATAACGCCAGACAGCATTTACTCTAAATGTGTCTAGAAATTGTGTAATCCGTCTTTCATCACGCCACTGTCTGACTAAGTAGCAGACCTAGTATTTATCTATACTAGCTGTTTGGCTCTGTTTGCTTATTTGTTTGTTTTGCTAATGATCCTGGCCTGGTTTAGGTTTGCCCAAATATCTTCCGCTTTCTCCTCCCTAGACAGACGAGCTTTAGACCCACTTTAGATAAGATTTTGTCAGCAGGAACCACATTTGAGAGGATGTTTGTTGTTTGATGTAGACTGGCATAAACACTGGTGTCATGTTATGGTGTCATTAAATAGTACTTGACTTCCTGCTGTGTTCTTAAAGAGCAAAGACTAAGTTGTTCCTCGTCTCGCTGTGTTGGAATTAAAACTGTTCCTCAGTGTGATGAAGACCCATAAAGTGTCTCCACGCCGGGATCCACTGGCCTGGAGTATCTGGTGTTTGTACCAAAAGCCACAGTTTGGGATCATTCATTCACTGGTGCTTCAACTTGTTGCACATTAGTCAGTGAGTTAGTTAGTTACACATTACACAGGCTAGTTAATGGCTATAGTGAGTTACTCATGAGTACACATACAAAGCACCATTATATATTTCACTCCACAGAAATAGATGCAAACTGCAAAGTAAAAAATATATATATATATGCTGTTTTGTGTTGCATTGAAAAACAGTGGCGGAAAGCACTTGTATATTTGCTCAAGTACCGTGCTTAAGTACAGTTCTGAGGCACTTGTACTTTACTTGAGTATTTTCACTTCTTGGTACTTTATACTTCTATTCCACTACAATTAATGCTGTACTTTTTACTCCTATACACTGTTTTTATACCTTTTGCAGATTCAGACGAATAATACAAAATCTTATCGGCAAATAAATTATGTTGTATCATTACAACATAATGATATGTTGGGGGGGTTCACAAGGTTATATGTAGTCCCTCCTTTACTGGCTGAAGTAAAACTACTAATACCACACTGTGAAAACACTAAACTACTATACAAGTAAAAGTCCTGCATTCAGAACCAAGTATGTATCAGTAAAATTTACTTAAAGCATCAAAAGTAATATTTATTGTGCTGTAAAATGTTCCCTGTCAGTGTTTTACTATCATATATGATATGAAGTTTCTGGATTAATATTACTGCTGCTTTAAAGGGACAGTGTGTAGGACTTGGCGGCATCTAGTGGTGTGGTTGCAGACTGCAACCAGCTGAGTACTCCTCCTCTCACTCCTCCCTTTCCAAGACTGTGGTAATGTGAGCTGCTGAGAGCAAAACTGCAGTAACGCCGTTGACCTCGCTCAGAGGCCATCCTCAACATAATAACTCTACTTTAGGAGCAATGGTAGTCAGGTGGCGGCTGGCGGTGCCACAGTTTAGCACTCTGTATTTCACTTGGCCGCAGTTTCACAAGCATGTCGGAGAACAACGGTGGCCTTTGGGTAACGTAAAAGCCTGTATCCGGTTTGTCCGTTCTGGGCTACTGTAGACACATGGCGGTGTAACATGGCGGACTCTGTGACGACCTGCTCCCTATGTAGATATGAAGGACTCATTCTGAGCTAACAAAAACACAATGATCCTTAGTGTCAGGTGATTATACACTTATGAAAACATAGTTCTGAATATTATATTCCATTTCAGCAAAATGAACCATTAACCCATTAACACTGGTCCTTTAAGGCTGAGCTAGTTTTAACTCCTTTATATACTGTTACGTAGTTTAATCAGCAGCATCATATTCTATAGGATCATCATATGTTAGTAGCGTCGCTGTCCTGTGAAAAAAAATCAACTCTTCATGAAACAGCTCTGTTTTCAGCTATTTAACGATGTATTTTACAGCTGATGCAAGAGGCTTCTAATTAGTTTGTAGTTTGTAGTATAATATTGAGATGCAGGAGAATTTGGGGGCGGCAGTAGCCCAGTCCATAGGGACTTGGCTTGGGACACCTCCGGTTCAAGTCAAGTCCCTAGCCAAGGGGTTCAGGTCCCCGCATGGACCAGTATGCTGGAGAGGTCCCAGGTCACTGCCAGGGCACTGCTGAGGTGCTGTTGATCAACTATCTGTCTTTTTTCTCAACACATAAAGAAACACTTATAACAAACATTTAAAAACCACACATCTGGACATAGAGAGTCCATAGAAGTCCCTCCCCTTCCGGTGGACCCAATGGGACCTTATTCTGGAAATAATATTAAATATATTAAAAAATATATTAATCCCATTTGAATTGCGTCATCAATCACACAAATGATGTTTGTCAAATTAAAACATAATGTTAAAAGTCAAGAACATTGCAGTTTGTCGTAGCACCATTTAGTTTTGTGGAAAACCACTCAGTGATCTACGTCTAACTTAGCTATGACCACACACAGATAAAATGTTATCGAACCTGATGTGTTTTATTCAGCAACTCCTGATCGTTTTATCAGCCAGGAAGAGAACGATCAAATCTGTCGCTGTATTGCCACTATGTGATGCTTGTGTAATCTTTCCGATATTTATTTTCACAGTCTGATACTTCAACGTTTTCCAACAAACTGAGACTTTATTGACTTGCAAAAGTATGTTTTAAGCTGACAAACATCATATATGTGATGCATGGTGCAATTCAAACAGGATAAAAAAAATTTAATTTCCAAAATATATGACGGTCCACCAGAAGGATCAGGACTTACTTACTTTGAAAAGTAACTAAACTTTTTACACAAATGTAGTGGCGTAAAAATTACAGTATTTTCCTCTAACACGTGGTGGAGTAGAAGTATAAAGTTGCAAAGTACTTAGTAATATTGCACCAGTGGTATCTGAGTACTTCCTCCTGTTGAATACCTAATTAATATTCTGGATGGAGCGCTGTGATTGGCTCGTGGGCGGTGTGACGCGCTCGCAGCTCCAGGGCGTCCGGAGAGACGTCGCTCTCTGCTCTCAGAGGAAAACGCTGTAAAGTTTGTCAGTGACCAGTAAACTCATGAAAGAAACCGGGCGACGGATAGTTTCAAAGCTGGACTCGTGCGGCTGCATCGTTTTTTCACCGTAACGGTGTTTTTTAGAGACTTTAAACTGGTTGGTTTGCTCGCAACGCGAAGTCGCCGGGATTTCCTCTCATCTCGAAGTTCCCAAGATGAACTTCGATCCGGTGGTCGGGAAACTTTCTGTAAGTAGCAGAGCCCTCTGAATACTACTTGGATCAATTTACATCACTGTATTGGATTAAAATCTGCTCTAATTATCTTTATTAAAGCGCTAGTGGTGGTTAAAATAAGCTTTTAACTTTGGATAAGCTGCTTATCTTGTGCGCTCCGGGCGCGCCAGCGGGATATTTCACTAATAACACAAATAATGTTGATCCACATTGTCGATAGGACGTCAGGAGATAAAATACCGACTGTCTCAATGAGCTGAAGCTCAAGCCAGACAAAGTTAGACTCTTCTGGGAAGCTGTGTTAACAGCTTAACATGGGAGCAGGAATCACGGCCAGGCCTGTGAACTTGCTGGAGAAGATGAAACAAGCCCGTTCATTGTCCCGCAAGAGCTCCTGCACAGGAAGCAACACTGTTTCTTGTTGTTGTTTATTTATGTGTTTATTTCATCTGGAGCTTATTGGCTCCTGTGTCTGCTTCACACTGATTGTACATGTGCTGCATCATTCACTCACCTCCCCCCCAGCCTCAACAGTACAGCCACCATCTGTGTTGGACATCATGTGGTCATATTGTTCAGAGGTTCAGCATATGATGGCTCCTGGTCCGTCACAGCGGATGTAGCTGGCCGGGCCCTATAGGCTCTATTAATAAATGCGCTGCTGCTGCAGCAGCTATGTGCACTTTTGCTCAAGCTTTAAAATCAAGTTGTGTGAAGGCGAAGAAAAGTGTGTGTGGAGAGGCACGGGGTTTGTCTGAAGCTGTAATCAGTTTGACCCCTGAAAAGCCAAGAATTCACCTTGCCAGTTAGTCAATTAAGTTTTTTTCCAGTAAAGTTTATTCCACTCTCAGACCCTCACAGAGGCGTCTTTTCATTCCTCGCCTGTTGTTTTTTCCATCTGTGCAGCACCAAAGCCTGACACTATAAATACTGTATGCTCAATGTAAAGCCTTCAAGTGTAGCCAATCCATTAAAAGTCCTTTGGATTAATGCAAAAAAATGTGAGTAAATGTTATGAAGGTTTCCTTTGAATGCTCAGAGGTTCAGCAGGCGCAGTATTTTGGGGTAAAACATCCATAATCACCTTTCAGCATGTTGTAATTCAGGTGTTTGGCGAGAAAACTAGACGTCTGCACCTCCTCATGGCTCTGTTTTCACGCTTTAAAAATATAGCCCCGATGGGAGACTTTGACCAATCACAGGTCATTTCAGAGAGAGAGTGTTCCTATTGGCTGTGCTCTGGCTGTGGGGGGTGCTCTGTATTTCCTTGACTGATCTCAACATGGCTGCAGGGTCACAAACGTTCTCATTTTAGAGCTAAACAGTAACTACAAGATGTTTCTCAAAACATTTGAGGAGAGAAATAGGCATTACAGTAACAGAATATTGATTCATATTTGATCAGCGCTGCCGAGTTTGACTGATCGGAGTTTGTGAGTGATTGACAGCTGCCTCTGTTAAATGAACAGCCAATCGGAACGCTTTTTCTCTGAAATGACCAGTGATTGGTCAAATTTTCTAAAAAAACAGAGCCATGAGGAGGTGCAGAAGTCTAGATTTCTCTCAGATCACTTGATTTACAACATACTTACAGGCTAGTATGGGTGTTTTGCCCAATAATGCCAAAGAAATGTTGCCTACCATCCTTTTACTTACATTACAATGTGAGATAGGAAACGGAAAATGATTCAGAGTTCCTAAATGACAGCAAATTAAGGCTTGGCTTCTTCTGTGGTTGATAAGAGAGCACAATGTTAGTCATTAAGCTGCAATGTTGTGGCGTTTCATAACAGATGCCTACTGCAGCTCAGCTCGCTGTAGATGTAGTTAAAGTAAATGTAACATCTCTTGATGTGCCCAGAGCTTTAATGTTTGTTTTCTGCGTTGTCTGATCTGTGTTTTAAGCCATGCAGTGTTCCATTACTGAAATCAGATTTACGTCTCTGGGTGGCAAAGTCAATGTTTATCTCTTCTGTAAACCACAGTACATTCTGGAGGCCTTGCCAGCGAGCCTTGTTGCTATGGGACTATGGGGAAATTTCACCCCCCTCCATCCCCATTCCTCCCGCTCTAATCCCCCCCACCCCTTCAAATTGAGTGTATACGTGCCTGGCCGTCCTGTAAACTTCCTGTCTAGAGTACACAGATATGCTGATATTAGTGGCATCAGTTTACTTCTGAGAATTGTCATGCCCATGCAAATGTACACTAGATTGTTATCTGTTATTGCTTACTGTGTGTCTGGGTGTTGGTTCACACAGGAAATATCCCTCCATGTCTCTGTGGACAACACAGACAAGGGCAGGCCTGACATCTGGGACAAGTGGAGGCCAAACTGTGTCACTGGGGACTGAGCAGTGGTCAACAAATTGGCCACTCCAGAGTAACTGCTGCCTGTTGCTGCTTTGCGTGGTGACCATGTGAACAGAGACTGAGGTTTAGAGAGGCTACATGAATGATGCAATGTGGTGCAACCAGCTCACTGTCAGACACCAGGTGGTTGTGCCCTTTTTTAATGGTTGCCTGTCACAGTTTCCAGCCCAGGTATTCATTCTCCACATAGTCAGTGAAGTTTTATTGCTGGCCGATCGATTATTCTGGAACCTGCTGTTGTTGTCGGCGGCATCGTTAAGGTGAATCACTCTGCAGTTATCAAAGACCCGCTGACTCACTTAGGGAGTGCCACCTGCTCAGGTGCGCCCTGCATACCAATGGGGGCACGTCAGCGCTCACACATGAGCGGTCCAGCTTTGAGATAAGTGGGGAGAATTTAGTGCGTGTGAAACATCAGATCAGCGTCACCCAGCTTCCCTCTGCTGTGGTTTTAGACCCAAATAGCAACTTATTCCCTATCACACAGTGTCACGACCACTCTGAGGTGTAAGACTCTCACATGTGTACAGAAGTCATCTGACGGGTCAAATCACATGAGTTTACAAGGAATGGACGCTGTTTGCCAAAGGGGGCAAAGCTATTCTTAGCTTCTTTTTTTTACATTTTTCTGTTTTACAAAGTTTTAAGATGGGGCTGGGTAATATTTACCAAATATCTCGATATCTATATGGAGACAATGTTGTAGGGTTGACTTTTAGTGCTTTTACAAAATGAGATATTTGATAAATAATCATCTGTCATGTGGAGAACGTTACTGTATTTCAGCCTTCAGGAAAAGACAACACTTATGCCATATTATGATATCCAAAATATAAGATGATATCTAGTGTCGTATCAAAATATCATACCCATTTTAAGACGTGATTGTAATACTTACTTTATAGTAAGCAGAGCTGAAACAGTAAGTCTGTTACTCTGCAGTTATTCTGATGATTGATTTATCATGATCATCATCTAGAGCTGCAATGACTGATCAATTAGCTATCACATATTCAATTAATTGCCAGTTATTTTAATAATTAATTAATTGGTTTGAGTAATACTCTCTAAATCCATCTAAATACTCTGATTCCAGCTTCTTAAATGTAAACATTTCTGGTTTCTTTACTCCTTTGTGACAGTAAACTGAATATTTTTGAGTTGTGTACAAAACGAGACATTTGAAGACGTCATATTGGACATTGGGAAAAACTGATCAACATTTTTCTGATATTTTATTGACCAAACAACTAATTGATTAATCAAAACCGATTAATCAACAATGAAAATAATCCTTGCATCCCCAAAGGAGATGGCTTTTACAAACCTGTTAATCTTTTTCTTCCCCAAATGCCACTAAGTGGCATGTGGGTATTTAACTAGAGCTGAAACAGCAAATCAATTACTTTCCAATTATTTAATAACTTCAGTCACTTTTCAAACTAAAAGCCCAGTCATTTTCTGTCTGGTCCTAGCTGCTCCCAGGTGAGGATATGCAGCCGTTCTCTGTTTTACATTATTATAAACTGGATATCCTGGATGGAGAATAGAGCTATTTGCAGATGTCACATTGGGCTGTGAGACATTATAGAAAGAAAGAAAGAAAGATATTCCTTTATTAGTCCCACAGTGGGGAAATTCAGTTTTACACTCTGTTGTTCACACAGTACAGTTCACACAGTACATATACATGTCATGGAGAGATGTCAGAGTGATGGGGCTGCTCCTGACAAGCGCCCAGAGCAGTTGGGGGTTTGGTGCCGTGCTCAGGGGCACCTCGGCAGTGCCCAAGAGGTAAACTGGCACCTCTCCAGCAACCAGTTGGTCTTGGTCCATGGGGGATTTGAACCCGGGTCCTCCACATCCTAACCCAAGTCCTTACGGACTGAGCTACTCCGCCCCCAAATAAAGAAAGTCCCACAGTGGGGAAATTCAGTTTTACACTCTGTTGTTCACACAGTACAGTTCACACAGTACATATACATGTCAATGGAAGATGTCAGAGTGATGGGGCTGCTCCTGACAAGCGCCCAGAGCAGTTGGGGGTTTGGTGCCTTGCTCAGGGGCACCTCGGCAGTGCCCAAGAGGTAAACTGCACCTCTCCAGCAACCAGTTGGTCTTGGTCCATGGGGATTTGAACCCGGGTCCTCCACATCCTAACCCAAGTCCTTACGGACTAGCACTCCGCCCCCAAATACCAACCAGTTGTCTTGGTCCATGGGGGATTTGAACCCGGGTCCTCCACATCCTAACCCAATCCTTATGACTAGCACTCCGCCCCCATGATTAACACAATACTATTTCAGGACATTTAATAGACTGAAATGGTAGATTAATTAACTGATTGTTAGGTGCAGTCTGAGTAGGACTCATTCATAAGGATTCTGTCTAGACTCTGCTCAGTTAAGACAAAACCATGTAGCAGAAGGAAATCACCAGTAAAACGCTGTTCTGTGTCACAATAGCAAACGTGGGCATTTCAGTCACCGATAAGTCAACAGACAACAACAAAAAATCAACTATTTTGATTATTTTTCAAGCAAGTTGTAGACCTAACAATTAATCCATTAATCAGAAAGTAATGAGCCAATTAATTGATATCAAAACAACAGCTGAAAAAGACTGCACTGCAATGAGCGATTCTTTTCATTGTCAATTAATCAACTGCTCTATTAAAGACGTGCAGGCTGCAGCGAACTGCTGAAAAGCTTCACCAGCTGCTCCCGAGCTTAGCGAACTACGGACGTTTTTATCCTGCGGCAAAGCGCGACCAAACTAGAAGTTCAACTTTTAGAGGAGCGAAGTGCAGCTGAAGAGCATCCGCAGCCGAGCATCGCCGCCTGAAACACGAATACGCAGAAAAATGGAGTCAATCATTGCCTGATGTGAATTCTGCACAAGTGTCCATAATTTTCCAAAGCCCAAGCTGACAAAGATTAAACACTTGTTTTGTACAACCAGTAGTCCAAAATATCCAAAAATATTCAATTCCTGGGGGAAAAAAAATCACATTTGAGAAGTCCTTACCTGTGAAGTTTTGGCATTTTTGCTTGAAAATAGAGAAACTGACTTTCAAAATCATTGGCTCTTAATATTGTTGATTGTTGACATGAAATTAGAGCTGCTGCAATTCATTAACTGATTAGTTGTCAACTATTAAATTAATCAGCAACTATTTCTATTCTATTATAATAATAATTTTTAAAGAAAAAAAAGTTTCTTAAATATGAATGTTTTCTAGTTTCTTTACTCCTCCGTGACAGTAAAGTTAATATCTTTGAGTTGTGGACATTGATTAATCAAGAAAATAAGCGACAGATGTATCGACATTGAAAATAATAATAAGCCCTACATGACATAATATAAACCAGAGTGGCATAAGGTTTGCATCAGTGCCATATCCTCTTGATTTCCTGCTCTCCTGGATGAATGAGCAGATTATAACAAGACTTTAGTCTCAGAACAAACTCAGCCTTTGTCCAGAGTTCAGGATGGACTTCTGTTTACAAAGACATAAATCCAACATAACTTCCAGCTATTGATGGTCACTTAGGTCCTTGTTGACCTGCTCCAGCAGCTGCATATTTTACATTTTTGCTGTGATGTGTTTATAAAAACGGCCATAAACTGCCAGCACTTCATGGACTTTTTTTCCTCCCTTTTAACACAAAGACAAGCTTTAATGGAGGTAATGTGATTGTCTCTAGAGCGAGGTGATGGATTCCTGCACATACTTTAATCTATTAGTCATCCCTTCTTGCTCTTTTCATTCTCGCCCTCCTGGGGTTGTCTTTTGAGTCGCCGCTCAGCTTCTCTGTGAAGAGCCTAATCACAATTTGAAAAGGCTTAGTTAGTAGCCTGCTGCACACAAATCTCTAAATTCAATTTGTGCACTGACGTTTCGAATTGTCCCTGAACAACATGGCGTATGACGCACAGTGATGCTATGTACGTGTGTGATATCGTCAGCCAACTCTTGGAAGCCACACTGGAGACCAGCTTGACCTCACAACACAAACAATCATAAACTGCGTGTCACGCTGCACCTGCTTACAACTTCTGAAACCTTCGCGCTTTCACCAGCCCTCTCTCTTTCAGTCATCAAAACAATAAGGCTGTTTTCACGTGGTCAACGTCAGCGTGTCAGTCATTTCACCAACTTGTGGTTACAGACTGACTGCCAGGAAATTCATTAAAACTGTCGTCATCGCAGATTGTTTTTCTCTTTTTTTGATGCGAACGTAAATGTCACCTAACCTGCTTGTGACACACATCTAATCAGTGAAGCATGCCTCCCGAGGAAACTCAAGAATTTGCGTCGTGGAGCTGCAGCTTCCCTGAGTTATAAATATCCAGGCTAGCGGATATGTTGTGGGTCCAATCGGGTGCTGGGCCTGCACTGAGGCGGGCTGCTGTGGAGGGAACAGTTTGCTGAACCCTGCATGAAGCCTCTGTATTGTCTCGAGCTTCCTGTGCTCCCTGAGAGGAGGGGGCCGCCGCTTTTCACACGCTCCCACACATACACTGTAAGTGTGTGCAGCTTTTGTGCCTCAACAATGCGGTTTTCACACTGCGAGCATTTTCTTGTCTAAGTGCTTCAAATTGACACAGGAGTCATTCCCTTTATTTTATATCATTCAGTTTTCTAATGATGAATGAATGTGAGCTTGGCTGAACTTTGGATTTAAGTGCAGTGCTGTAGGAAGTGTCAGACTACTTTCTCTTGACATACACTGTAGGGATGTGACGGTGAGGAGATTTTCCCACTGGTTAATAAACTTGTGACAACGATGACACCGGACATTTTACATAAAAAATGACAGCCAATATGTGTAGTGCTCTTGTGTTGATCTGGGTGGCTCTCTGGACCGTGCCCACTGTGACCGCTCCGTCCTCGACGCGGCATGACACGCCCCAGCATCAGACGCTTGATTGGTTACGACTAGACACAAGGCACTCAGCACCTGATTGGACGGAAGCTTTCCCTCGTGGGCCGCTGCTCCCAGCTTTTAAACCGGCCACAATATGGCGGCTCGTTTGGAAACTGTCTTCTCTTATTTCATGAAAATAGTTCACAGAAATGTGTTTTTGGAAACATTTTATGCAAGAAATAATGCAGTTGCTGAATCTGTTCATTCAGGATCAACAACACTCAAATGCATTGCACAGCTGCTTACATAGACAATGAATGGGAAGCATGGAAAGGACAGAGGCTGTGGACACGTACCTTTATAACATTGGGTTAAAATCTGAAATATTAGGTATAGGTGTGTTTGTTTTTCACTTTGACACCAAATCCTCCGTCATGTCTCCATCTGCTACTCTGAGCTGAGACTCTGTGTGGAGCAGATGCATTCACAGTCAGTTTATAGTGTCCGTCGTCTGATTATCTGTTGATGACATGGTGTTGATATGTCAAAATAAACTAAGTGGGTTTTATTTCTGTTTTGTTTTTTTTGTTTTTGTTTTTTTAAAGCAAAATGATGTGGCGGCGGCAGTAGGTACATAATGTAATCGTAACACCGACTACCGCGACAGCCTAATACGCTGGGTTGTACACGTCTCCATCATCATGTCAGTGTAAGTCACTTAAGGAAAGTTGTGCATGTCGTGCCCCCCGTCTCCAGAGTATGCCAGGCATACTCTGTAAAACAGAAAGCTTTCACTGTCCTGTCGACGTCAGCCCTGAGGGATCTGAATTGTACATTATCCAGACTGAAAACACTGCAGAGTATAGTACTTACTGCCTCAATGAAATTTAAAGTTTCCTATTGGACAAAGTGTACTTTATCTCTCATCTTAAATGACAAGTTGGCGTGTGTTGGTCAAATTAGATTTAGGTTAAAAAATCAAACTTGTATTGGACATTAGTTTTCACTAATGATATTATAGAAGACACTGCAGGACAGTGTTTCTGTTCTGTTTGGTATCTTTGCGTATTGTGTTGTTTCCCGAATTTCCCTGCGGGGATTAATAATGGTTCATCTTATCTTATCTTAGCTTATCAATATATTCAAATGCTTAATATCCCTAAAATCTGTACAACCTGAGTTGAAAGGTTTGGTGAGTCAATGAACTATATTATATATATACTATACTAAACATAAATGAAGAAAAATACCAAACTTGGACATGTTTTGTCATAAAATGTTACTAAATAAGCACACAAAGCATATTATTCAAAAGCTCTCTAAATGTAGGAACATGAACAACGTATTTCTTAACACTCCATAAGTTATTTGAATGATGTAGTTTTTACTTATTTAAATATGCTCCTGAGCAGATCGAGGCAAAGGTGTGTTGATAGTGTTGCTGTGCTCCACATGTAGTGTAACAACGTCATCACGAGACATACGTGTTGACTTTCTTTTTCTGCTGCAAAAAGAATGAACGCTCTAGCTGTTTTGGTTTTTATTTTACCTCCGTTTAAAAGGGATCATGCAAACAGTGTTCTCCTGCTGCCGTTACAGGGCAGGTTTAACATTAACGAAACACTGTGACGTAACCTCGAGCGTACAGCGTGACGACGCGACAGACTGAAGCTTTATCTTTCCGCTGTTAAAGTAATTGATGCTCTAGCTATTCAGGCTTTTATTTTAGACGAGACTCGATTCAAACAGGATCATGCTAACAGCGATCTGCTGCCGCCTGTGGGAGGTCTGTTTTTAAAGGGTGAACTTCATGTTCCAGTCTAACGCTAACATTCATTTTGGGTCAAAGAGCCATCTGAACACTGACAGTATAAATACTATTCATTCAGTTAGACAAAACAGTTGAGCAGTTATGGTTAGGTAATGTTAAATTATAGGAAACACCATCTATGTTGATAGTTGATTTATCAGCTTGAGTATTTTTAAGAAAAATTCTCTGATTGCAGCTTCTTAAATGTGAATATTTCTGGTTTCTTTACTCCATTATGAGAGTTAACTGAATATGTTTGAGTCATGGACGTAACAAGACATTAGAGGACGTCATGTTGGGCTTTTGGAAACACTGACATTTTTCACCATTTTGTGACATTTTATAGACCGAATGTAATCAAGAAATAATCAACTGATTCAATGATGAAAATTAGCGTTTAATAAGGTGCAGCCCTATAAATAATCAACTGTCATTTTTCAAGCAAAAATGGTTGAAAATGTTTGTCACGGACAGGATGATCACTGAGGATTTGATTGGTACTATCTGTGACATCAGCTGTGCTTCTAAACCACTTTAATGCAGGTAGAGTCACCTCCTCTGTTATGATGAGGGTGGCTGTTTCTCTTTCCTGTGGTTGTGGGAGGCTGTGGTGTTCGACAAGAAGAGATTGAGCTGTGGTAAGGTTAGAGGAAGACACAGTTTCGTTGACATTTGAACTGAAGTTTCACATTTAAGTCATTTATGACACATTGAAAATTAACAGCTTTGGCAAAAACATGTTTGTTCCAGCGTGTCATGTGCTCGAGTCTTAAAATATCTTCGGTTGTAATAAACGGTTGATGATCAGCGTTGGTTTACTTGGTTATTGTTGACTATCTATGATCTTATGAGCTGAAGTTGTTGTCAGATCAACAGATCACCATGCAGTTTAATCTACACTCAAAAACTGGATTGAGTGGATTTCATTTTAACTGTAAAGTCTAGTGATAAAGTTTTAATTACTGTAGTTTTCTATGTACCGCATGAGTACAGACCTGTCGCCAGGGAGGAATGTTGGCATGGGACGTTTCTGCAAACCAGGGATAAGTTGCAAGTCAGTGCAGAGCAAGTGACATATTAAAAGAGACGTGGCGGGCAGGAATGGAGGTGGATGGGTCCAACAGACACAAGGCTGTCACCCAGGAGACCGCTGTTATTGTCCCATATGTCACATTACAATCAACTGTATGAACCATGTGGTTCTGTCCTAAACCTATGATGGTTTTGTTGTGTTATGCTACATTATTATTTTAACACCAACCATGATCTTTTTCTAACCCCCTAACCAAGTAGGTTTGTTGCCGTAGCCTATCCGATCGTTTCTCAACGTTGGCATTGCATTTCTGCAAGCTGATGTGAAACAGATTTTGGTTCAGAAACGTCGCCATTCAGCGTATCCTTGTTTTGCAGAAATATCCAATGCCAACACTTTTTTTTTTCTGGCGACTGGGTCGATGAGTAAGCTGAGAAAAGTGAATTCATTAAAATCCAGTGCGTTATGAGTGACCTAAAACTTATGCATAGCAATATTTAAAATCTAAACTTCTCCGGAGCTCTTTCCTCTCTGTCACGATGTCTGAGAGTATGGATGCACAATATCGTAACTATCATGTAATTGATTAACGTGAAGAATTGGCTAATAAGAAAAGCCTGATATGGAGCATCATTTCTTACTCCACACACAGGAGTATAATGAGCCACATCATGTTGGTTATGATTGAAATCATCTGTCCAGTATGAAATGAAGAACCTCACAGTTTGTGTGTGTGCAAACGTTCATTGCATTTTCTGTTTCTGCCCATTTTTTATATTTATATATCTTGCTGACTGTAATTCCCTGAGGGGCTTGGAGTGATCACAGCCCTCTAAATGGCCCATTGATAAACTAAGTCAGCTGAAAGGATGTCCTGTCATTTAGTCATAAATGCTTTCTCAGTGTACATGGCATGTGTAGCGTTTGTGCCAAGGCAATCTGGAAGAACCCAGGGTGTTTAGAGGAAGAGGAGGGAAGCTACTGTTGTCAGATAAACAGAGGCGCACTCATTATTTTATTGTAACTTTTTATTAGTTTAACTTGCGTCCACACAAGCGGAGCACTAACCTATCAGACAACATACAGACTGAAAGCATGACAATGAGACACTGTTATAGCAAATCATCTGCAGCCAAGCCCACTCATTGTACAGAGGATAGAGCAGACTGTGAAGTGGACTGAACCACTTCAGCCGTCGGTTGGAGAGTTTCCAAGGATTGTGGGTTTGGAGGGCTTTCGACACTGAGGTTATGGTCACTCCAGTCTTCCTCCACGCCTGGTTATGGAGGTAAAACGAAGCCACATTGTGGCTGCCCATAGTGTTTATGCATACGGTGCATTTGTGCCCCTGTAGTTAAGCAGCCTAAAGACATTAGTGTGGACGCATGTTGATGCCGTTTTTCTTGTCTGCAAGCAGGCTGTGTTTGAGAAATACCACACAGCGGGATTCCCTCAGACTTACTCAACTTTGTAAAAGCTGGACAAAGATTGTTTTCAGTTCTCAGATTATGCACCGATGTGACACTGCTCTCCTTTAAAACAACCCCCCCTTTAAACCATTCCCAGTATCCTTAGCAAATCTGCTTGATCGGCGACTATTTTGTTAATCAATTCGAGTGTCGTCGAGTGCATTTTTTACTCCTTTATGACAGTAAACTGAATGTCTTTAAATTGTGGACAAAACAAGATATTGGAGGACGTCATCTTGGGCTGTGGGAAACACTGATCAACATTTTATAGACCAAACAACTAATTGATTAATCAAGATAATAATCAACAGATTCATTGATAATGAAAATAATCGTTAGTTGCCCTAAAATCAACTAGTTGATTGTATTCCTTTGCTCGAGGACAGCCCTAGTTATACAGTATCCTTGTAAACTGAATACCTCACATTTGGGTTTTTGGACTTCACCTTGGATTCTGGGAAATAGTTATTTTTTTTTCACTATTTTAGAAGATCAATAGATGATGAAAATAATAAGGAGTAGTTGCAGCCTTACTTCTCTTTTATAAAATGCAACAGGATCCTCTGTGTAGCAGACCTTGAACTGCTGAGCAGAACAGGTTGGCCATTTAAGGGCAGCTGCACCTGGGAGTGTTTTGAATCACAGGCCCTGGAATGAACAAAGACTGGAAATGATGTCATCTCTGTGCTGTCTATGCATCTTCACTGTCGAAGAGACACCTGAGTCATGTGATTTATTAGCTGCTAACGGCTGGATAAATACAACTTTTGGACATTCGGTGCATTTTCACGTTCGACTTCTGCTTTGTAGACGTGTAGGATTACCTTTAGTGCAGCTCATTCTTTCCCCAGTTGTCTTTTCTTTCCACTGTGTTGTTGTGCACATGTGCTCATACGCTGATTTCGCTCTCTTGCCTTTTCACACGGCCTTACTCGTTCCCCAAATCCATGTCTCTCTGCATCCCCCACCCTGCAGTCATACACTGTGTATTCAAGTCTAAAGACTCACCCTGTGTCATGCAAGCTGTTAGTCTCCTTCCCTCACTTTATCTCCCTCCCCTTTCCCTCTCTCTTCTGCCTCCCCCCTCCCCCAGAATGTTTGGATAGATCTAAATGGTGTGATTGTGACTGCTCTGCCGGCCGTCTGCCCCTCCACGTCTGCCTCTCAGCGTCTTTGGAAAGTCTGACGTGAGCAGAGGGAGAGGAAGAAGGGGAAAGGCAGAGAGAGGGGAAAGTTCTTTTGAACAACAAGGCATGGCGGCCCTCCAGAGAGCCAAGTCTAGCGTCAGGACTCCTTCTCAGCTCCAGCCTGTCCCTCTTTTATACCTCTGTTTATCTGTTCTCAGTCTTTATTCCTCTCATTCTCCCACACTGTCTTTTTAGACAACCTATTCCCTGCAGAACATCCCATCTTCAGCTCGCTGTCTACAGTTTCTCACTTTGAATCGACCCCTCCTCCTCGTCCTTTCTTCCTCTCAGCCCGGCCCTCTCCACCCTAACCTGTTCCTTTCTCTGCTGGTCCAGCAGAGGTGGAGGGGCCGGTTGCACAGGAGAGACAAAACCTCCAAATCTAGGCCTCTCATTTACCCAGGAGGTGTCGCGTTGCGTTTGAGGCGCTTCATGGCGGTGTCACATGTCACGGCATTCAAAGAGCCGGGGTTTAAGAATGTGGGTCATTTGAAGTAGAGGCACTAAAGTGTGTTGTTTGCCAATGAATGGGGCCTTCTCACATTGACATGGTGAAAAGCGTGTGAATAAACACCAGCGCCTAGGGGCCACACTAAAGCGTTCGGCTGTATTCTTCTCAGTACCCCACCTATACAAGCCTGTTATTATCTAACACATGAATGGATTTCTGGAATCACATTTGATATGGGCACTGTGCTGGCGTTAGCAGAGATACCTTATCAAACCCTTTCTGTTGGTAGAGGAAACGGAGTCTCTGCTTCTCCTACAAGACCAGATCATGGAGTAATTAAGTGTGGTGGCCTGTTGCACTGCATGTAGTTAGAGTATAGCCCTGTATCCTGCACACACAGGGTTATTTTGCCTCTAGTTCTGGCCAGCTGGATGGCTCCCTTAATTGTTTTCCCACGGCAGATGTTCAGATCAGATGGTTCAAATTAAGACATAGATTGCTCACACAAGGTTTCCTATGATAGACTCTCCTCTTTATTGTCCTTCATCTAATGAGTTTTTGAGTGGGCGAGTCTGTATACTGTGGATACACACAACTAACGCAAAGCTTTGTCTCCCCGACCTCGATGATTCAGGTGTTTGTGGCGACGCTCGTCATCGGGCTGGTTTGTCATGCAGCAGAACCTCCAGCATCTCAGTGGTCCAGCGACGAATACAAAAACCTCACCCTACGACGACACAGAACATGTGTGGAGAACGAGCAGTACCTCCACCAGGGGCTCTGCTGCCTCAATTGCAAGGCTGGTAAGGAGAATCACATTAAGTCGAATATACAGTAGCTCCAGTTACAACCAAACATATGAGGAATGTGGGCCTTCATAAGTGCGCCTGCTGCAACAGTTCAACCCGAAACTCAACAAATTGCGTCGTTTCCTGTGTCCTCAAACACTGATCTATGTCGAGAAGTGACTGCAAGCGAGAGCCAACATTTAGAATGGCATTTTATGTGGGGAAAAAAAAAAACTTAAAGTTAAATGTCAAGCCCATAACCTGAACCGTTTCCCAAATGAATTTTGCAAGTATTCTCTGCAAGGTCTGGAAAGAATGTATGATGGCCAGGAGCGGGGAGAAAACTTCTCCAACTCAGCAGATCACAGCGAAGGAGTGAAAAGTGCACAATATGCACTGGAGGTTATTTTAAAGTCCAAAGTAATTAAAAGTACCAGACATACCCATTTAAAGGATTTGGTCAGGTTGTTTATCCCAGAACATATTTAGCCAAGATACAATGCTGCATGTGGTTGCTAGCTGATTGAATTATTTGCTGTTATAAATTCTGAGAAATGTTTTTCTTTGTACTCTGGTTTTGTTTCACTTTATCAACTTTATCAAATAATATTTTTTTTTTTCTAAAACACATGGCGCTTCATCAAATTATATGTGGACAAGCACATAAGTGGCAAAGTAATGAATACCTTAAGGTTACTTTTATTGTGTTGTTTGTGTCAGTGTTAGTTTTATATAACCAGACAGCCTGAATGCACCCTGAATGTCTTTTAACCTCACTTTATTTGAGCTTAAACAAACTGTATTGATTTCCAAACCAACCACAGCACCAACACTCTATTTACTGAAAGTTCAGCCAAACATGTTTTTGCCCTCTGTTGCATTTTCCCACTCCCCTACTGTGTTTTTTTTTTTTTTTTGTGCATCAGATAAACCCTGAAAACACATGAGAATCAAGTGGGTTTACTCACGACACGCCTGATCGGAGTATATAAATTCTAAGCACGACATTCGACCAGCGGAGGAGGTCGAATCACTGTGTAGTTCACTGAATCGCCTCATGCGTTTCTTCTCGTCCCCATGAAATGTGGACATTAACTTCCAGGAACCCTGTCATGTCATGTAAAACAGTAAATCATGCACAAGTAACGAAACACTCAAAGCTCCCACCCCACTTCGCACTTCTATCAAATCAAACTGCCCTCCTCTTCTTCGCTGGCATCCCATTGGTTTATTTATTTATTTTTATTAAAACAGGACCATGTACAGTTTAAACATAAATGTCACCGTTTGATGTACCATACCAGATTGTAGCTTCAAGCTAATTTGCATCTGTAGTTTACAGTTTACAAGCAGTGCGATCCCTGTTGTATGTCCTGTCCCAACATCCTATTTCAACAGGAAGTCCATCGCATTAAAGAAGCCGACTTTAACTGCCTGTAGTTTGCTGTATATTCATCACGAGTTGTTGTTTTGCAGGAACCTTTGTGCAGAAGGGATGTGAAAGAGACCAAGAACACGGGAACTGTCTGCCTTGCGAGCATGGACAGACCTACACAGAGCACTCCAACGGGATGAACCGCTGTCTGCCCTGCACACACTGCCGCTCAGGTAACAAGACCGTCTGCATCCTGACCTGCAACCTGCAACTGTTACATTAATTGACAATTATTAGTAGTAGTAGTATTTTTTAAGAAATATGACATTATACTGAGTGTCTTTGAGTTGTGGATAAAACAAGACATTAGAGGGCGTCATCTTGGGCTTTAGGAAACACTGATTTTCACTATTTCCTGACATTTTATAGACCAAACAACTAATCAATTAGTAGAGAAAATAATTAACAGATTAATCAACAATGAAAGTAATCGTTAGTTGCAGCTCTATTATAACATAATTTTTATTGAATGGGAAGAATTAATGATTTGTCTTGCAACCAAGGTCTTGTTTTTTTACCTTTATTTTATTACTTAATATAACATTATCTAAGATTTAAGTAAGCAACTTTACCATGAGGTCCGTTCGGCCTAACTATTTAATAGGCTGCAACTAGCACTTAATTTTCATTTCGTGATTAATCTAATAATTGTTTGATCTATTAAACATCAGCTAATAGTAAAAAAAAGCTCACAACATGTTCCTTGAGCCTGAAGATCTTTTCTTTGCACAATAAGCCGCATTTTTCGTGTGCATTTTTTAAATCCGTCATCTGATAAAAATACTAAGCACAGAACCCTTGCACACTAAGTCCAATGTGTTTTATTATTCTATTTGTTGCAAAAAATCGCGAGGCAAAAGTGAATTAATTAATGCTACGTGGGCGCAATGGATATCGATAGTCAAAAACAGAGTTAATGAATTTATGACATTAGCTGCATCGAGCACAATCACTACTGCCTAACCTTACATCCTTCGTTTTGCAGCCATCCCCATTTTCAAGCTGTTCTGCAATCACCCGCCACAATCGATCTTTAAATTCTGCATCTCTGTGTTCTTTAATTTAATTTTTTAATTTAATTTAAATATTTATCAGATCACATTTTGGACTGATGCAGAAAACCAAACTTGTTCTGAAAACTTTAATGACGGACAAAAGTTTCAGTGTCGGTGTGTAAACGTCATCAGCGCAACATTGTATTTCTTTTCAGTACATAAAATTTTGGACAAAAATACAGACTTGGTGTGCAAATGCCTTAAGTTGTTGTCTTCAAACGTCTTTGTTTGTCTGACCAACGGCCCAAAACCCAAAGATACTCAATTAACTGAAGAAAACAAAATGAAAATAACTACTTTTAGAAGCATTTTTGTGTTTAAAAATAAATAAATAAATACTCTGTTATTAATAGAATGGCTGACGACTACTTTTTGTAGAAATGACTAATCAATTACTCAACTTATTATGAAAACAATTGTTGAAGACAAATACATATAAGTGAGATACTGTCTTTTGTAATGGGACCACTGCCATGTAATGTGTTTATGGATAACTACAGGAAGTACAGGATTAACCAGGAAAAAGCTTTGTCACATTTTCAAAAACGGCTAAAATAAGTCCCAGAAATTAAACAACACATAAGTCACTTGCCCTTTTAATTCCAGCGTTGAGTCTTTTGTAATCTAGTGTGTCAAAGATATATTGTTTGGGAAAGTTAATACCTTTTTGTCTGCGCCCCCGCCTTTCAGGTCCACTCATGAAAATGTGATCTTATGATGTTACACAGAGTAGCAGGGCGTGTCTTAGTTGTTTTGTTTCGTGGGCTGAATGCGAGCATGTTGCCTGTCTCTGGAGGTTTGCTTGTGTGTCTGTCCTACCTGGCTGAACTGGGTGTGGCTGCATCTCATTGTCTCCCACACTGGCCGTCTTTGTGTCCAATGAAAGGCTGGAGCTACAGAAAAGAGACTACTGTTACATAGGATGTGTTTTGTGCTCTTTCATTGCGGTTTTTAAGTTGGAGCTTTGTGTGTTTTGCTCTAGTTTCAATTTATTTACGACCATGTAATAATGACATTTTTAAAAGTTGCTCTTGCTATGAACTGCGCTGCCATTTGCAACACTTACAAACCTCTTGTTGGGAAATATCCTCCATTATTATCATACAAGGCTGCAGCTGGTTGAATGAATCTTTTATGGTGTTAGATTGAACTTTTCTTTCTTGAAGTGTCAGCCACAGTTGCATGTTATTATTGATTTAAGGTACGGTACCTGTTCAGACTGTATAACTGTCTGGAACAGGCTGATTGTTTGGCCCCCAGGAGTGTTGTTTGCAGTGTTGTCGAGTGAAGCTGTTTAACAGTTCTCGATATATGTGAAGGACAGTCATACATACACAGACAGACCGATATTCTTCCTTTAGTTGGTAGACGATACCAAGTATTGGCCAAATCGCACCAAATGTGGTCACAATAGCACAAAGCATTTAGGTGATATGACATTTTTTGTAATGTAAGCCCTGTCCCCCATTATTTGAGCTAACTTTGAGAGATGTTCTGCACCAAATTTGGTGATGTCGTTAAAAAGTTGTAGGAGTAGCAGAAAATCGGATTCGGACACAATTCAAAATGGCAGAAATGGGCTTGGGTTGATAGGGATGAATTCACGTGGACCCTTAAAATCCAGGAAAAAATGTGTTTCTTTTACCACTATTTTGTGCACGTTGAGTCTGAATTTTGCCTCTGAGACTTGCGGTTCAAAGGTTACAGACTAAAGTATAAAGCTCATTGTTACAGCACCACCATCTGGCCAAGTTACACCATATTTGACACTACACGCCGCTGGGACTCCAGCAACACACCCACCAAGTGTGACGTAGATCAGGTTCTTGAGATATACAAAGGATATACAGACAGAGATTCCTGGCTTTATAGGGAGATAATTCACATTAAGTCAACTTCACTACTTAGATTAGACAGAAAGTACACACACACACACTTTTCATACTCAGATTGGGCTGAACAAACACTTCATTCTGATTATATGCCCTGCCCCCAACGCAGAGACTTATACAAAGCACCTGCCAATTTAATAAGAATAACATAATCAAGAAATTATAGTGTCTCCCTCAAAACACCAGCTGCCTGACTGGCTGCTGAGTATTGACTCGTTGCCAGTCTTCCGCTTCCGAATGTGTTGTTTCTAATGGAGGTTTGGGTTTCTGATCCTGTTTAAAGCTTTGTTGCTCTCTTCTGCATGTGTTACATTCCAGCTATCACTGAGCATAATTATGTGACTAAACTGAAAACCATGATTTGTCAGTATACGGAGTTACACCACCACTTGCTCTGTGCAACAGTAAAACAGGCTCTCAGCAGAATTTAATACAAGCATCTGTAGCACAGTATGGGGGAAGCTGGAAGTGCTGCATTGTCAACAGCTTGTGAAACGTCTCCACTGGCAATAAAACTTAACACACATCAAAACTTAATTTCTAGCATGATCAAATTAACTAAACAGCAAACAAATGTCACCAACAAAGTCAGCTTTAACTCTTTGTACAAATTATACACTCAGGCCTTTTTTTTTTTTTTGCAAGGATCTCTTCAATAGGATCATTTTGAGAAACTTCACAATGTTATTTACCTTATTTTTTTAATGTGACAGTTTAATAAGATTATCACTACAATCACTAAGAGATAATGGTGCGCTGCAGGGCTGAGTGTTTAACAGCTGTGCAGTAAATAAGATTGCCCCTGAGTGTCTTCGCTCCGTCTTTAGGAAAAAACAACGGCCTCAAAGGAAACTGCTGTGTATTTCAAAATTGTCATGAATTTGTATTGTATAACACTGAAATGATAACAATCCGACCCATTGTTTCAATAACTCGGCAGAAGTAGCAAAGACAAGGAGGCGTTCCCAGTCATTTATATGCCAAAAGTACACACTGTGAGGTAGTTGCATCAGTAGTAATGCCTCTTGTTTTTTGCAACTTCTGAAAATGTTAAAAGATGTCAGCTGACTTTTTTTTTTTCTACAACAAATGTAGTGTATGTAGTATGGTGCAGTACATCAATCAGTTAATCATGATAAAAATAAAATGAAGCAAAAAATAAAATATAAAGCTACAGTAAAATAATAGTAATGGTAGGAAAACAGTGTGGAAAATAAAAGCTAGATTAATAAAATGACAATAAAAGAGAGTAGAATTTTACAGCTTAAATACAGTAAAATAAGTGATTACAAAATAATAAAATAGCATTCATATCTATCATTTTACAGCTTAAATAAAATAAGAGATGTAATAAAATAACAAAATAGAATTGAATGGAATGGCTTATAGCTTAAATAAAATAAGTAAAATTAGTAAAATAACAAATTAGATTTACGTAAATTCAATAAAGTAAGTAACTGATAAAATACCAAATTGATTATAATTTTACAACTTAAATACAGTAAAATAAGTGTTTACTAAAATAACAAAATATATAATAAATGTATCAACTTAAACACAATAAAATAAATGATTAATAAAATAACAAAAAAGATTAAAATGTTACAACTTAAATACAGTAAAATAAGTGTTTACTAAAATAACAAAATATATAATAAATGTATCAACTTAAACACAATAAAATAAGTGATTAATAAAATAACAAAATATATTAAAATGTTACAACTTAAATACAATAAAATAAAATAACAATAACACTGACTAAACCTGTACAACTGAAATTCAATAAAATATGAAGTGAATAAAATAGTTTAAATAATGTTTATAAACCATTCTTGATCAAAGGCCTGGTTGAATCGGAAGGTTTTAAGTATAAATTCAAAGATTTCAACACTTCCAGTAGGTCTCAGGTCCTCAAACTATTCCAGCAGATCGGAGCTTAACAGATAAACGCTGCCTCATCAAAGATGTTGGTCTGGCACTTTGGGACGACTCACGAACTCGTGCAGCCTGTGAGACATACAGTATATGCCGATGCAAGGCAAAGAAGTGTTTTAAAAGCAAGTAAAATCATTTAAAAATCAATACAGAAACCGTCAGACAACCAATGTGAGGACTTTAAAACACATGTGTGTATTTAATGTGTTCTCGCCTTCTGGTCCTGGTCAGCACTCGGGTTGCAGAGTGCTGAATCAGCTGATTTATTACTGTTTAGGGTAGACCGGACAGGAGAGCATTACAGTAATACAGCCTGTTCGATATAAAAGCATGCATTAGTCTCTCTGTCTCACTTTAGTAATATTTTTGAGGTGACAAAATGCAGATTTTGGTGACATACCACATGAGCCTGACTAGCGTACAGTATGTCCAAGGGAATTTATTATCATGACCAGTTTCTCTCTCTGAGCTTCAGAACCACTGCGATGTCAGTTTTATCCTGGTTGAGCTGTAAATTGTTTTGTGACATTAATGTCTAAAACCCACGTTAAAGAATTAAATCAACTGGTACTGTGTCATGCATAGATTTGAAAATTTAAAGAAATAGATAAAGTACCCTGTTGAACAGTCTGCTTGGTGACATATCCGTGCTATGTATATGCGTTTATGTCATCATACAATCCAAGTTGTTGCTGTGAGCCACCAAGTCGTTCCATATATAGTCTTGCATAGCATAGCATAAGGTCACAGCTGTGATATCTACAGGCCCGTTCTACCCAGCTACATTGAGGTCATAATGATCATTATAGTGATAGTCACTAATAATTAATGTCAGAACAGACTCAGAGCAGACAAACTGGAGTCTTTACTCTCTTTATTTCAAGTCTTTCAGCTTACTGGGATCAGCAAACTCCATTTAATACTTACACAGGTATGCACAGATAAAGACAGAAACCCCCCCCCAATAAAATACACATCAGCTTATCAACAGAGCACCGCTGACTCACATCGATTTCCTGGTGAAGGTGACAAAATGTTTTCAGACACATGACTTAATTGTGGACTTTATATCTCTGTGGAAAAGTTGACTAAACACGTCAGGCCATAAAACAGCGCTGGAGATTAATATCTGATAAGCTACGTTACCAAGTTTTTTAAATTTCATAACTTGCTACTAAGTGAACTGAATTGTCTGAATGAAACTGCAGGAAATTTATGTGGAAGAAAATGACATGGTAGTGCTCGCATTTTGCAACCAAACCAACCTAACGCTGTACTTTTTCCTTAATTGGCAAGCATGGATATCAGATTTCTGCGAAAGGTCATCCTGTGGAGGCAGACAGTCGGTTTGTTATTAATTCTGATCATATCTTAAAGGCCACGGCTACTGTCTCTTCAGGTCTCTATTTAATAAGCAAACCATGCCAGATTCTCCATCCCTTGTTATCCTGTTAAAATGAGCCTAATTGTATCTAAGAGGGAGACATAATTGGAAACCCAATTTACATTTTTTGCAAAAAATTATCACATAATTGCTAAAGGCCAACAAATTACCTGAGAAGTCCCTGATGTTCTCTCTCATTTATTGCATGCCAGTGGTCACAGGTTTATTATGAGTATTCTTGTACAGCTAGACAGAGCTGTGCACGCTTCACAATGTTACATCACAAGTTGCAAATTTCGTCTCTTATTTTATTCGTCTGTCTATGCATCACTGGCCAAAACATCATATCATATTTTTTTATATTCTTCTGTGTATTTGGTGACTAGATTGGTCTTGTGTTCATCTCTCTGTAGATTTCATCTATTAATTTGACTGGATTTATGTCCCTGATCAGTGTCATGATATTTCACAAACAAACTCACATCTTTCTCATAAATTTTCTGTCCACAGATGAGATTCAAACTGCATCCTGCACCACGACTACAGACACCAGGTGCCAGTGCAGACCGGGTACCTTCTGTGTCCCGGATCAGGCCTGCGAAGTCTGCAAACGTTGTGCCAAGTAAGCGTCTTTTACTCATTTCCTGAAATGGTTTTCAGTTATACTCTTTATCTGTTTCAGTATTATCCAATATGAGTGTATTTTCAAGGATAATTAGGATCCACTGCATTGTTGAGTTTCCATCTCAAACAGCGAGCTAATTTTAGTTAATTTAATTTTGCAAACCAATTCAGATTCAGTCCCTGACTGGCAGAAAACGAGAATATACTCTTGGTTTTGAGCTTGAAGCAAGGATTATGCTTTTTTTTGTATGCTTACTATTACTGAAAATCCATTTTTCCATAAAATTCCAGGTGTAAATCAGGGGAGGAGGAGGTGAAGAAGTGCACCCCGTTTTCTAACACAGAGTGTCGAAAACGGGATCCGTTCCCTGCAGAAACCTCTCCAGCTCCTACTCCTACAACCCCTACTTCTCCAGCAGGCATTGGTAACTTCACTGTTTCATGCAAAGCCTTCTGCCTCACATTGTAGGCTGTTTTAAATGTCTAAATTGTAAATCTTGACTGATTTTATTTTTGCAGTTGCTCCTATATGCATTTTCCTGGCCATCATTTTCGTCCTCATCCTTATTGGACTGCCTGTGTGGTGGTTTGTGATCAAGCAGCGTTCGTGTGAAATACCATGTGAGTTGACATTGAGTGGACCTTTTGTAATGCTGTTTGGCTTATTTAAAGGAAGAATGTGTAGCATTTAGGGGGATCTATTGGCAGAAATGTAATATAATATTAGCAAGTATGTTTACTTTAGTGTATAATCACCTGAAAATAAGAATCATTGTGTTTTCGTTAGCTTAAAATGAGCCTTCGTATCTACAAAGGTACAGGTACAAAGGTACAAAGGTCTTCATGGAGTCCGCCATGTTGCACCTCCATGTTTCTGCAGTAGCCCACAACAGACAAACACTGACTCTAGATAGAGAAATTCATGTTTTGGTTTCTGTCGCAATCGGGTTGCAACTACGGCATCACAGCTAGATGCTGCTAAATCCTACACACTGCACCTTTAAGTATGCATTGCTAAAGCTGTTTTGGTTATTATGAATGTATTCTTAATGCTGTTTGTCTAATTTTAAACAGGTTTAAAGAGCCATTGTGATTCCAGTGAAATAGTGAAGATTCCTATTGTAAGTTATTGTTTAGTTTCGTATTTCTCTCATGTGGTGTACCTTTTTTAAAATGCTTTATATTAACAGTGATTATTGTGTGTTAGCTTTCACAGCATAGAGAATCTGTGGTACAATATGTCATCGTTTTCCATCCTCCACTTTTTTCTGGTCAGGACGAGAGTGGAGCCACAGCAGAGGAGAGACAGAATAATCAGAACGCAGGTCTGGAGGGGGAAGAGTCTCGCCCAGAATCCCGGCCCCTGCTGCAGGAGACCGGGATGACCAAGGCCTCCCCTCCCCTCGAAGATGAAGACCGAGGACTAGGAGACAGTTTGCCTAACACCACTAGTTCGTCTCAAACTAGCCTGTCGGCCCTGCCCACAGCAGCCTCCTCTGATAACACCCCAAACACCCCACACCAGAGCCCCACTGCCCTCCGACTGCCCCCCACAGACATGGTGAGGGAAACTGTAGATGATCTCAAACATTCAAAGTATTGTTTTAATTCTGATGTTTCTTGCTCAGATTTTAAAGAGGACCTATTGTGCTTATTTTCACCTCCATATTGTATTTTGGGTTTGTGTGACTACATGTTTACATGCTTTAATGTTCACTTTTCTCATACTGGCTATGCTGTGGACTCTGTTCCAGCTCTGCTCTAACTGGCTTTGTTAGAGGGCGTCCCAAACTAGCCATTATGCAGATGTGTTACTTAGTGACATCACCACGTTAAGGAAGAAAAGTCAGGACTTCAAGCAGGGCATTTCATTCAGTTCAGTGTTTCTGTGGGGGAGAGTAACTCCCTTTGGTGTGAACTTTGGGCTTTGTAAATTACAGACATTTTATATGCACAAAAAACTATAACACATGAAAGAAAATGGGAAAATTACAAAAGCGTAATAGGTCCTCTTTAATCACCTGTGCCACCATCCCTTATATTTGTATTTTATGTTATAGGATGATCCTCTGCAACATCGACTGGTGGCCCTACAAGGTAAGATTCCTGCTGTGGGAGGGGGAGATTTACCCTCTACTAAACTTTTTTATGCTGCTTAGTTTTGAGCTGAAAGGCAGCTGTACACAGAGAGCAACACCGTTTTCATGCCACAGAAAAGTCAAATAAACAGGATCTCCTCAAGATCTCGCATTATCTGCTTGATAGATTAATAATCTCATGACAGTCAGGCAGTATCTGAGCCTTCCGGGGGTTGGAACATGCCGTCTTTTTTGGTGTTGTTTTTTTTCTCATGCTAAATTAAAGAGGACATGGCTAAACAGATTTGTTTGATCCTCTATTCAAATTTTCATGTGTGCATCCCCTGAAGGAAAATGGGTGAAATGACGATAAAGATAAACATTTAAGCAGCTAACATCGTGCCATTTTGTATCTTTCAATCTTAAATTTGAGCTATTTATTTCTATTTTTTTTAGGGTCAGAAAAATCCCTAAGGAAGAGCTTTGATTTGTTCGACGAGTACCTGGATGTGCGGATCCATAACAAGTTCTTCAGAATGATTGGAGTCAGTGACAACCACATTCGGATTGCGGAGAACGGTGCCCCTGGTGACAAAGTGTATGAACTGCTGAAGAACTGGATGCAGAGGCAGGGACTAAAAGCCGACATCAACGACCTGTTGGAAGCTTTGCTAAGTATGGACCAGCGACGCTCGGCTGAGAGCATCGCCTCTGCAGCGCTGAAGAGAGGCTACTACAAGCACGCAGATGCACCCTGAAAGCTGAAGTAACGGGGATTGCAAATGAAGTAAACACAAAGTACTTAATACAAAAGCACACAGACACTGTCGCTGGACATTGTGTCTCACGAACAGGCTTACCTCTTTGTGGCTGACCAGCCATGTATTCAAAAGCCAGTAGTTTTAAAAAGAAAAACACAAAAAGGGGAAGGTCGAGTCGTATTTTTCAGAGCTCTGAAGATGTTGACTACTTGCCAAATGCGGAGGTCTAATATAAAAATGAAGAAAAAGTTGTGTGGTCAAGTTAAATAGCATTGCCACCAAAGACAACCATGAAAATGTGTTCAGACGAACATGAAGGTGTCGGCTTCCACAGGCAGAATCGGCTGCATGTTTTAGGATCAAAAGAAGCAACATGCATCCAAATACTGAAAGCTTAGACGTCTCTGGGTGTGTCACTCATCTGGTCCTCTACCAGATCCCACACACCACCTGGAGACAAGGATATACACTGGTTTGTAGGAGTGGCATTAGCTATGTCACTAATACTGTGCCTCTTTGATGCACTGACCTCTGGCACATGTAGGATTTAAAACTACAATCACACTATAGTTTTTTGATGAACATGAACATTTTCCTGATTAATGGTAGGAAAATTTTTCCATTCGTTATGATGGTCATTACAGCCTTACTTATGATAAGTTTTACATCTTCGGTGCCATTTCTAGATTCATTTAGCTATTGTGGTTTCATTATAGAGTGTAGTGATTCAAAAATGTCCAATTTTATACATCAAGTCACAGAGGAGAAACTTCAAAGGTCATTTTATTTATTGACATATTTATTGTAATGAATAATAATTAACTTGTCATTATTTATACCAAAACAAACGACCCTGGAAAACGAACACACACTGTATCTGTGCTGTGATAACTTCAGGGCAAAATGACTGACATCAAACTTTTCAAGGTGTGGTTGAAACTAGGTAGTGTTGAGTTAAACTCTGTTCCTGCTCGCTGCACCGTATTTTGTGTAGCACTGTCAATGTGTCAATGTTACGTGTGCCGTTTCTTCGCAAGAGGAAGATTTCGTGACGCTAAATGCAGAATGTGTCATTTCAAATTGGAGCTGAGGTGACGGCAAATCTTGGAAAGAGAGATCTGACCTGTTGAGTCCATCTGTTCTAGTGAACCGGTCCTTCTGTACATGTCAGCGGTGACATGGGCTGCAGGTACGGATTGTTTTGTCTTGGTTAGACTTGGACAAGATGAAGGAAACTTTTTTTTTTTCTGGATTTAAAAAGAAGCTCAAATTTTTTTCCCTCATTCTGTCACGTGTACATACAAACGTCCAGAGAGCGTTGAAGCCTCACACAAAGTGTGTACAGTATGTGTATATATGCAGCTCTGTTAACAAACCAAAATGATTATAGTGAGGTATGAAGTTACTAAGAACGACAGAAACACCAACCAGAGTAGTTGGCTGGTGTGACATGTTAAACTAGATCTTGCCCATTTTTCTGCAGTCTCTTATGTATAAAGGAAAGAGTTACAGAGTTATATATTATTGCTGAAGAGTGATGCTACAGTGCTGGCACTGCCATCTATTGACAGACAATGAAAATACAGCCGGCATCAATTTCTAGGGATCCTACAGTATACACCCCTTTTTCACTTACTTTCTCCCTTTAACTAATTCTCTGCTCTTTTTTTCCTTTTAAAATTCCTCTTGGCCTTTCCTGAAGTAGCAGCATGAGTGTATGTCTTTTTAAAAAATAATGTCCATGTATTTACTTTAAAATATTTCATTGCAAGTCCTAAGCTGTTCAATTAACTTCCTTTTTACTTGTGTAAAAACGTTCTGTCCAGCATTTGCCGTTAAGCCATTTCCCCCTTAGTAATTGTTTGCTTGTTATGGATTTCAGATATAAATTATGCAAATACATCAAAGCTGTTTTTTTTGTCAATTTCAAATAAATGTTTTGTACAGATGAGCGACTTTGAATCAATATTTTTTTAAGTTTGGTTACACATAAACACAAATGGCCTTTACATTATCTAGGGTTGTGCAGATCAAACATATATCAATACGATATTAACCATTGCTCTGCCTTATGACTAGTCTAATTCTTATCACTAGATGGAAGCAGAATATATTCATTAAACATACCACTAACCAAAAGAGAGTCATAAATGGTCCAACTCCCCAGGCTTCACAATGTTGGCATTAACTGAATTATCTTGTTTCAGATTACACAGGTTACATAAATATTATATTAACTTTTGCTGTAATGTGGACTCAAATACAGCCAAGAAGTGCATGCATCCAGTCATTAGAAATAGCTGTAACTGACATTTATGTAGCATCAATGCTATACTACATCAAAATGCCTGCCTTTAAGACATATATATTACTGTAAAGCCATCAGATTCCTCTAAAAGCAGCATAGAAAATTACAGCTTATCCAGCTGCCTTGTGGGGAAGAAATATGTTTCTTAGTATGAATTTGAGTCTGTGCAACCCTGAAATTAGGATTTCATTCAAATAAGTATGATATGAATATGTGTGTAATTATTATTAAAAATAAAAATAAGGGCTGTGGTGTTTAGCTTTACATATCTCAGGGGAGATATTTCTCCCAAGTATATATTTATACTACTAGCCTTTAACTAATACTAAAAATATCACTGAGACAAAGGATGCTTTTACTCTCTGGTGCATATCAAAAATTGTATTTCTTTGCAAGTGCAATACATGCAAAAATATTTGCCTCGTTGTGGCTGGTGGTCAGACACAGATGGAGAGAGACTAGTTGTGCAGTGCCTGTATACACAATAACCTTCTTTTAATTAACAAAGTTGAGCCACTCTAAAAATATAACAACAGACTCATTAAAACAAATACAACAATGCAGCACATACTGTATACAGACTCAATTATACTTCAACGATAGTATGTTTTAAGAGGCTAAAATCATAAGAAATTATGGATTAAATGTTCTACTAAACAAATTACTTGGTTACTGTGTTGATTTAAATGTTTTTTTTTTGTAGTTTGTAGTATTTGTAATCAGGTGCTAAATACAAGTA
Organism: Pterois miles; assembly: GCA_947000775.1. Lineage (NCBI taxonomy): Eukaryota > Metazoa > Chordata > Actinopteri > Perciformes > Scorpaenidae > Pterois > Pterois miles. The sequence continues at coordinate 5,680,124 of CAMQGK010000514.1, read as the reverse complement.
GTGCCGATAAGGTAACCCCGTGAGTTGGGGAACTCTCGCGAGATGCTTAAATTCAGGCAAACGGGATTGGGAGCGTTTGCCTCTCAACGGCTCTCAACATGGCGAGAGCGTGCTGTCAGCTTGTAGCTAACGGTGCTAACAGCGCAAACAGTGCAAAAAAAGGCGACTGGGATAATAATGTTTACTAGAGAGGAGAACCGGAGGGTGAGTGTTACACTTCTACGATGATACGATGGGTCGGGCCGTGGTTATTAGCGGTAACCGCCGAATGAGAGCAGTGCAGAGCGGCTACCGTGAGCTAGCTAGCGGGTCATGCTAACACAATGAAGCTGGCCCCAGGATGTCAACGAAGCACGGAGAAACTCGGATTACCACACACAGAGGGAGAGTGACTTCATCCTCTGCTCAGGTAAACTTTACTCCTCTATTTCTTTACATTACAAGTGTTTGTTTGCTGCTATATTAATGTTATCAAATTTAGTATCGTTAAGTAAAATACACAATGCATCCATGCATTTGAAATGGCTTGCGGACAGTTGAATGCAAAACTATAAACAACATTCAGAGGTAGAAGTTGTGTTCTGTGTTACTTTGATGAACTATCATTATTCACGAAACATAAATTGCACTATATACCATAGCTTCAGTATACTGCAAAAACATGTTACTAAAGTCCTCCCTGCCCATTGAACACATGTTAACATTAGCTTTTATTGTGTCAGTACAGTCAGTACTCTTACAAACTTGCACATGAAGATTTAGGATTTTATTAGCATCCCCCATCAGATATTATTCCAGGGGTTCATACACCAAGTTATATTGAAATCAGAAAAGTATTACTCACAATATGTTGCTGTAATTATTTTACTATACATAGTCTCATTCATGTCACATATATGTTTGTGTGTGTGTGAGTGTATAAATAAACACTAAATTCATAAACACTGAATTTACTGTATATACAAAGGGAAATCTTACAATATATTCCTACCATACATTAAAAACAAGTACAAAACGTGAGGCTACATTGAAACAGATGAAATTGTGTCTGTTCCCAGATATAGAGTGCTGCAGGGATGATGTATTTTTGTTGGTCAACCAGGAAGTTAGCATCGCTCTGGGTTCACTCGACTGAAAGCCAATGGGATTTTTCCATTGTGTTTTGGATTATTGCAGAAAATAAATTCTGTGGCAAACAAACGTTTATAAAACACACAAGTTTTGTTCAGTAAGATAATCTTCACAAAGGAATGGATGGCACTTATATGATTTTTGAAGTGTAACTGCAATCACCAGAAGTAAAAAGTTAAGGTTAGGCTATAAACATTGTACACTACAGTTGCATGAGCGTGAGTATACATAACATGGCTGTAAAGGAGGACGAGTCAAAGTGATGTTTTGTAGTCTCATTTAGCCACTTGATAGCAACCGCCTTTGTTAAGGGCACATAAAAGCTTCAAAATTCAGTTTGGTATTTATTGACATATTTTGTCAAAGAAGAATACATTAAAATGTCTTCAGCTTGTGTTAACAACAGACCTTATTTCAAGCATCTAACTAAAAACTCATTCAAGAAAACCATTGACCTCCAGACGAGGGAAACAGAAGTGCAGAAATGCTAACTATTTGCTGGGTTTTAGGACCCATTTTCCTGCACCACTTTTTTCTGACAGCTTATCTGTTTTGATGATGATGAGTTGGTGACATTGAATCACGTTATATCAATATTTGATTTACTGGCCAGCAGGTAAATCTACACATGACTTGTTAGTGCTTAACTACGTCTCTGCAGTCTGCATTTTAAAATCTTTGTATTTAATTTTGTCTACACATCATCTCCAGCGCCTGGTCATTTGAGGTGACTTATTCCTCACAGTAAGACGTTGCATATAACTGAGGAAGTTCTCATGTCTATCTCCTTTGTTTCTCATTGTGAAAACCCGACTTTCTTTGTCATCAGGGCGTCTTTGTCCAGGGTAAAAATTATTCGGGACTCTTTTCAGCACTCCATCGAAATAATAGAAATGATCGTATTCATCATCACTAATTAGGTTGTCTTTCTGGTCTCTGATAGACATCTGGTCTTTCCCCCACTGCTCTCCTGTATCCTTAAATGTATCTGTAGGTTCCTTTGAGGGGAACATCTTTGTTGCCATGCCTGCAGATCTCTCCGCACAGTGTTTCCACCCAGCTTCAGTGCGATGTATTAAACCTCTGCAGAGTGGCGTGTTGTCATCTGTAGTCTGTGGAGGAGAACTTTGCATCAGTATAATCACTGCTGAGAAATGTGAGAATAGTGAAACATGGTTCATTTCAATTTACTGTGTATTCAAATGAGGAAAAAAATATTATTAAGTGGCCCATTATTAGCAATGCAACATTTTTTTTGCTCTCAAAGATCAATACTTCATTAGGTAAGAATATTATATCCAATAATGTGCCTATTTTCCACATTGGATTACATTGTTTTCTGATTGTAGTTAAAATTTTTATCATCCTTGCAGCATTATCAGTTTTATCTCCCTTCAGATTCCCCCTTCATTATGGATAAATTCACCTTTGCATTGTATTTCACACATTTCTGTGTATTTAAACCCTATTTCCCTTGATTTTTGTACTGTAACACTTTATCTACCTTAAAGCAAAAGTTTGACATTTTGGGAAATACAATTATTCACTATCCAGCTGAGAGATATAGGAATAGATGCATGCTGTTGTCTTGTCTGTCTGTTAAATTAGGGCTGGGAAATATGACATATCGTCAAAACGATATATAAATATGTCTTGTATGTAATTGTCTCTATTGTGATATAGGGTATTTCTTTTTTTTCTCTATACTTTCATTTAAACTGTTATGTTCATTTTGCAAACAAGTTCTTAAAATTAGAAAATACTGTCAAGTAATTCACCCAGGAGTTTACAAATTACCACGTGGTTATGTCATATAGACGGTTTATTTATTAAATTATCAGAAAATAGGCTATATTGTGATATATATCGTTATCAAGATATGAAATGACATATTGTGATAGAAGACTTTGGCCATATCACCTAGCCCTACGTTGAATATAACCGAATTCACACCCAATCAGCGGTGAAGCGTGGCCTGCAGTGAGCTGCCATGTAATCTTCATGAAAAGCCGCGGTGGCCACTCAGCGGCCACAAATCCTGTGACTCCTGGGACATGCTGACTCATGTTACAAAGGATCTCTTCCCGCCTGAAACACATGAATGCACCACCCAGCCACAGAAAAATGTAATTATTGCTGCGAGCCACACTTCACTCCTGTCTGGTTCACTCCTGGTGTGAATTCAGTGTAAGGCTTCAGACAGCAGCCAATTAGCTTAGCTTAGCACAAAGACTGGACACAGGGGGAAACAGTAGCTTGGCTCTGTAGGAAGGTAAAAATAAATCCAGCTTCCAGCACCTCTATAGCTCACTAATTAACACATTTTATCTCATTTATTTAATATGTACATAAACTAAATTGCAAAGATTACAGTTAGTCATTTTACGGGGGATTATGTGCCAAACTATTTCTTGTCTGAGCAGTTACCAGGCAACCAGCAGAGACTCGGGGAAGCTAGTGTGTCTGGCCAAGACATTTTTACACTTGTTCATAGGGATTAAATAAACAAGATAGAACATGTTAACTGAACTTGAACTGTGCTGGTAGGCAGAGTTTGTCACTTTTGGACAGAACCAGTCTAGCTGTTTCAAGCTAAGGTAATTGATTACTTGCTATAGCCTCACATTTAACATAGTTATGACAACATAACAACAGTTATGATGACAGTGTCAATTTCCTCATCTAACACTCAGAAATTGTATTTCCCAAAATGTCCAGGACCAGGGTTTTCATAGAAATCTGGTGCTGCAGCTTCACTTACTTGTCGGAGCGTGTCTTTAACTTGTTTGTGGATTATTCGTAAAGTATTTGCAAATGTAAACGAGCCCACTTTTGGATGATTTTGGACTTCTTTTCTGTCAGTTTTTGGCCTGTTTGTTGCAGCTCTTGCTGTGCCTTCATGAAGTTTGGTTGTATCTGCTGGGACGTCCTGTCTCATCCTGAGGCCTGAGAAGGACTTCTCTGTCGTAGCTTGTGTCTTCCCAGTTACACATTTTATAACTCTGGACTCAGCATCAGTCTCTGGTTCTGGAGTTATCGTTGTCCTTGGGGTCTCTGTACGTGGCAGTCTGTCTCCTTTCTGTGTCCCGCCTCGATTGAAGATCTCCGTGCTTGATGTTGTCTCTTTTATCACCATGTTTACTGGAGTTGTCTCTGCTATACTCACAGTTTTTGCAGTTTGTCTCTCTGTTACTTTGAGTGAGGGAGGTGAAGGTACAGCTGATTCTTCTGACGGCACATTGTGATTTATGCCCATATTTTCATGAGCTGAATTATCAGTCTCTGGGTGTTCTAGTTCCTCCTCTGTGTGTTTGACCTGTTCCTTGGTATACACCGACACTGTAGTTACTTTAGCTGTACTTTCTGCTGGTTTTATATCTATTCTCTCTGTTCTACACAGCCCATACATTTTTAATGAAAACAGGCTTCCTTTCAAGCACCCTGGTTCAATAATAAAGCTCTCCTTTCTAACTCTAGTCATTGGTGGGGTGTCATCCAGCTCTTTTATGGGTATATTTACTGTTTTCCACCCAGTGTCTGAGCTCAGAATAAGTTTTCTTTCCAATGATGATTCTGTTTGTGTGTCTCTCTGTGTGCATGGAAGGAATAACCTGATTAAGACTACTTCTCCTGCCTCAGTAAGAACTTGTTTGGTATCAACATCATTATTATCTCTTTTATGTGGAGCTTGCAGGATGTGTGCCAGTCTTTTCTGGTTTCTGCTTGCAGTAGTATTTGTATATGATCGTTCTGGCCGTCGAAACTCTGCTTGATGTGTGATTCTCTTCCCACTGAAATCCTCTTTATCATCACCTTGTGCAGCCTTTATCTTGTACTGTGGGCTATTTATGGATCCTGTCTTCTCTCTGGATACCAACAAGAGTTGCCTCTCAACTCTATAATCATTATACGTGCTAGATGCAGCTTTTAAAGGATGCTGCTTCTGAGCACTTTTTTGAAAGTTCAAGTGTTCATTTTTCTTTATAACTCTGACTGAATTTCTCTGTATCTGTAATTGTGATATATCTGAGTTTTTCATGTCTGAGTGCAGAGTAGCAGCTTGGAAAACATCATGCTGACGGACTGCAGCTTGTCCGTCATACTTCATGAGAACTTTAATGTTCATTGCTCGGCGACGTCTGCTCTCTTTTTGTCTTATTTGTGGGTGTGCAATCTGTTCTTTGGATATTTTCTTGATGTTCATTGCTGGTCTTATTTCAGCCTCTTTAAAACAGCAGGAAATAACCACAGTTGCAGCAGCACAGTATCTCTTTGTCAGCATTTTCTGCAGTTGAAAAATGGTGTCGGGTGCCCAGCTCTTGGATTTCTCTCGTGAGAAAGCCTGAAAATTGTGGCCTGAGGCAGCTGTGTGATGATGCAGTGTCCATGAATCAGGGTGATCTTTTATTATGTCCATGGCAATATGGCTGGTTTCCCTAATAACATGCAGCGCTGGTAGAGTGTCTGACCTCAGCAGAAATACTGGAGCTCTTTTTCCCTTTTCATGAAGGAGAGAAACAACCTGGTGTGAAAGGAGAGGAAGATAGAGTTAGTTACAAAACTGCCACCACACAAATGCATAAAAAAGACATTTACAGTACAGTACTTCATTATGTGAACATTTTTAGCCACGCCAGCAGAATGGCTCCAGCATTGTCATTTGGTCAATCCATCACTTAAAGCTGAAGTAGGCATCACTACGAAAAAAAATCATAATAACCTTTCTGCATGTTGTAATTCAAGTGTTTTGAGCGAAAACTAGACTTCTGCACCTCCTCGTGGCTCTGTTTTCAGGCTGTAAAAAATCTAGCCCGTGACGGGAGACTTTGACCAATCACAGGTCATTTCAGAGAGTGTTCGTATTGGCTGTGCTCCGGTCATGTGAGCGGTGCTTGGAATCCCCTCGAGATCTCAACATGGCTGCCGGGTCACAAACTGTCTATTAAAGCTAAACTACAAAATGATTCTGAAAACATCTGAGGTGAGAAATAGACATTAGAGTAACAGAATATTGATTCATATTTAATCAGCGCTGCCTAGTTTGACTGCCGGCTCTCATAGAAGACAGCTGGACAGCAGACTCCAGATCAGCTCTGACTGGTTCTTTTCCTCTGGTGTGTGAATTTTTTCAGGTTACCTGTTTCATGTACTACTGTCAGGATATAGTGACCATTTCATAAAAATAACTATTTAACCATATTTGCTCCAATTTTGCCTCCTTCAGCTTTAATTACGTCCACATTGAAATATCTCAGCTGTCCGATGGATTTTTCATCTGGTGCCATTATGCCATTATTACTTTAATATGTTATTTTATGACCAAATATCTGCAAAACTGGTTGACATTCCCATCAGCCTCAGCTGCACTTTATATTAAGAGCTAATTGGCAAATATTAGCATGCTAAGACACTAAACTAACAGCACTTTAGCTAAAATAGATCTACTCTCTTGCAGAGTTGTGCATCTGGATCCCATGGTTTCATCAGAAATAACATGCCAGGGAAAGATTCAGAGTTTCAGTTTTACTTCACATTTAAAGAGACCAGCACAGCTTTTAGTACTTCAGAAACATTACCAACGTCTGTCCGTTCCTATCCTATAAAGATGCTGAAAAACATATTCGTGCTTTTATTTCAAATAGTGTAGACTATTGCAATGCTCTTTTTACTCTTTTCAAAATGCAACTTATTCTGAGTTGTGCTGCTAATTTTAACCAAAGCAAGCAAGCGAGAGCACACTTCATTGGCTCACAGTGTCTTTTAGAATAGCAACAGCTGACAACGGCTGAAAATTTAATAATTTAATTTGGCTTATTATTTTATTTTATTATCTATATTATTGTTATTATTTTTTGTATTAATTCTCTTTTCTATTTTCATTATTCTTAATGGTGTCTGTTTTAAATTTCTCTTATATGTTTTACCATGTACTGTCCTTTTATTGTCTAAATGTATTTTCTGTCTGCCCTTGTTTGTATGTGTAGCATTTTTTATTTTTGTATTTTATTTTTATTTTTAAAGCACTTTGTGTTCCATCTCGTGCATGAAAAGTGCTCTACAAATAAATGTATTGTTATTATTATTAACAGGGTGGTAATGGTAAACATTAAACCCACTAAACAAGTAGTGTTGTTATTGTGAGCATGACAGCATGCTGAGGTTTTTTATTTATTTATTTATTTTGATCGTTTACTGTAGCTCAAAGAGCTGCTAGCCTGCCTGTAGACTGGGTTTCTGAGCATGGAGTGACATTTTTAAACTTCTGATGGCTCTTTTTAGTGCTTTAGTGCGTCTCTGTCCGTGTTCAACTTTTACTTTAATGGCATGTGGTTCCCTCGGCACACTACTCGACTACACACACCGTCGACCATGCAGCATTCATTGATATCTGAATTTAATGGTAAGTGGAGAGAAAGAACTCTCAAAGGGAGTTATTCACATTTCAGCAACTGTTGCAGCCACTCTTTCAGTAACTTTATGTCTTTATGCCTGTCCAACCATGAGATTTATCGAATATTTTTCATTCTTTGTAATCTTCTTTTTAAGGTCTCCATGTCTCCAAGGTCTTTTCTGCCCAAAAGCCTAATAAAGGGAGTTTCACAGTGAAGTTACTGAGACAATCACATTAGTTGGAATCTGATCTCTCTGCTCTCCAATAAATATTCTGAACAGATGCAAAAAATGTGCTTCATGTCAGATATTCTTGTAGTCAATAGCGCTTAATTAGTACGAAATGTAATGATCAGCTTCATGCTTTTAGGCAGAGTAATTTTAGGATGCTTCACTGTGACAGTCCCACCTGTTATGCTGATAATTCATGCACATGGCAGGGAGCTGCAGAACAGAGAAAGTGCACTAAGCTAAAATAATGATGTGCACATGGAAGATTTGGAATATAGTCGTGATAATAATTCAGTACACCAACAGGGAACATAACATAGAGGAAAAGTATTTGTTTTGATAAAGCACCATAGAAATAAACTATATACATTTTTTTGAGATTCAGACCAGTACTGATTGAAATAAGCATACCAATTCTGGGATATGATTCCTGTGGATTGTTCCTTTAAATTCCTGCTGAGACAAACTGCGTCCATGATCACCATGGTCTGTGTGTGCCCAGTAAAAAGGGGAGGTCCATTTTTGCCTCACAACAACACACACACAGTTTTTCTGCATGCTTCGGTGCTCAGTTTGAAGTATCTCTAGTCCCAGCGGAGTCATCTGGAGCAGTTTTCTGCATAAACTCCAGCTGTAGCAATCCATGACCCAGTCCTCGTCTCCAGGGGGACTCTGGTCAGAGACGAGCAGGGACACCAGCAGCAGCCACGGCCTCATTGTGCTGAGAATGAGTGCTTTCAAGCAGCATAAAACCAACAGTAACACTGTTATCGTTACTGCTGCTTTCTCATCTCACTTTGAATATGCAAACCATGCAGCAAATAATGGCTCTGCTCTATCTAACAAGGTGCTGTAATTGCAAAGAGCCACTTTCACAGTGTGTAAACCGTAGAGGAAATTTTAAGTTTGTTTCTAAATAGTTATGAAGCTTTTCCACTTCGAATTTAATTTCTGGCTGTTTTTCTATAATGCTAACAGTCGTAATATTATAATACCCCTGCCATATCACATTTCAGAGTAACTTCAAACATACGTCGTTTGATATTTTATATTCTACTTATTGTCTACAAATCCCTTGAAAACCATGGCACCCTTTAGCGTCAGTATGAATTTAACTACAATGTAAATGTATCTGCGGCAATAGTTAACAGTGCACCAGGAGTGACTGTGGTGACGTAGTTTAAAGAGTGAAAGAGATGGGTCCAACAAACACGAGGCTTTCATTCAGGAGACCGCTGTTTGTGTCCGGTGCATTTTTTAATCAGCTGTTCATTCATGACCCATTACACCCAACATTCCTCTTCTTTCCCCTGAACTCCTCGGTTGTTCTCAGTGTGTTTTGGGTCGTTGTCTTGCTGCATGATGAAGGATCTCCTCATCACTTTGGTTCATCTCTCTTTGAATTGTCAGACTAAATGTTTCTGTAGACTTCTGAATGCTGCCATCATGTGTTACATAATCAGTGATCAATGAGCCGTCCCAGAAGAAGCCATGCAAACCCAAGCCATGATATTACCTCTACAGTGTTTCACAGAGCTTTCTCCACACATTAGCCTTTCCATCACTTTGGTAAAGGTTCATCTTTGTCTCATCAGTCCGTAAAACTTTGTCCCACAACTTTTGAGCCTGATTCCAGTCTGTCCTTCCTCTTCTTATTGCTAATGAGTGATTGTCATCTTCTGGTGGAGCCTCTGTCCTCTTGTTCCTGAAGTCAACTGTGAACGGTGGATTGTAATTCCTTCACTGCTGCCCTCTGGAGGTTCTTGATGTTGCTGACAGCTGACAGCGGTTTTTCTTTACAGCTGTCGCAATGTTTCTGTCATCAGCTGCTGATGTTTTCCTTGGTCTACTGGTTAGACGTCTGTTGCTCAGTACACTGGTGGTTTCTTTCTTCTTCAGGACGTTCCAGATGGTTGTGCTGGCTATGGCCAGTGTTTGTGTAATGGCTCTGATTGATTTTCCATCTTCTCTCTCTGGTCTTCATGTTGGTCACACCTTTTCAACTATAAATTCAATCTGCACAGGCAAAACTCAAAGCTGAAACTGTGTAGACATTCAGTGCTATTCATTGTTTGAATAGTTAATGTAATAGGACACACCTAGGCAACAAAAAACTCCTGTCTCACACTTGCTCACTTGAAAAATGGGTGGATTCAAACAAAAGGTGCTATCTTCTAAGTTGTGTAACAGATCTAGATGTAAATACCTGGCAATAGAAATCTAAACACCGATCTGTTGTCTCATATTCATTTTCAGGGGACTGTATGTCTTCAGAGGGATGAATGGGCTTGAGGTTCATTGAAACAGACTGGGAAGGAAGGGATGTCTGAGAAAACAACACAGGGCTTTCATTCAGGAGAACGCCCTTAATGGCTGTTGAAGTTTGACTTTCACATTACATTGGTGTCCAGTATTCACAATGTCAAGTCACATTTTCACTGCACAATTGTAGTAATTTTAAGCCCAACTATGTATTTTTTTCCTAAACCTAAGTGGTTTTGTTGAATTCACAGCATGTAGCATGTATATGTATATATCTGCGTGCGCGTGCGCGTGCGTGTGCGTGTGTGTGTGTGTGTGTGTGTGTGTGTGTGTGTGTGTGTGTGTGATATATATATATATATATATATATATATATATATATATATATATATATATATATAGAGAGAGAGAGAGAGAGAGAGAGAGAGAGAGAGAGAGAGAGAGAGAGAGAGAGAGAGAGAGAGAGAGAGAGAGAGAGAGAGAGAGAGAGAGAGTATATAACAGTGTAAACAGTTGGTAAAACAGTAAGTAAAGTAGAAAGAGTAAATCGAGTAAAAAAGTAAACAGAAACACTTGTATCATAATCATCAACATAAACTGAGAGAATATGTACATACAAACCGTTTACCCTTTTATAATAGTTAAGGATATTGTTAATTTGTATTACTGATATCTCTTCACTGACAAAAATGTGGGTTGCAAGTAAAAGTAGATGCTGAGTGTTAAAGACAACACAGTGGCCCTGCTCTTTTCAAGCAGGTGCTACATACAGTATATTGCCCCGACTTAACTGCACTAAAAGTTTTTGCATATTATTATTATCACTCACTGCTTCGGTCAGGAGGAATGAAGCATTATTGTCACCTTGCCTTTGGAGGAGCAGCAGGTAAGAATCTTTCTGTGTTTGATCCAGACTAGACATTAAGAAAAGACTAAAATTCGAACAAAACCTGTGTTGTTAACTGATCTGTGTTAAACATGAAAAAGAAAGTACTGCAAATGTTGTGCTCTCAGAAGACTTATTTTCTTGGCCTGTACTCGTTGAATGGCTCAAACAAAACTAAAAGAACAACCAGATTTATTAACAGTGGAAAATATGGTAATGCTGAAGCCAGTGTCTTTTCATTTTCATTCATGTACAATATAAATCTATCAAATGCTAGAGTGGATGGTGTTATGTAATAAAACTGATACGGTCACACTGTAACTCTGAAAACAGCATCAGGCTGTAAAAATAAAATTCAGAAGTTTTATTTGTCACATGCTCATGGCAAACAGTAGGGTTTCTGCTAAAAGGCAATTATGTAATAAAGTATGGTCATCAGAAATAAGTAAAAAAAATATATAAGAATTTGAATGAATATGAAAGGCTAAAAGATGATAATAATATTATTAATAAGTATTAAGATATGGAGGAAAAAAGTGTACATTGGCCTGGGGATTTATTTATTTTTTTGTATATAAAAAATGTAATCCAGGTTATAAGGAATGTCTCTGTTTATTTTTTAATTACAGCCTCAAGCCACACCTGCAGTCCTGACCAGTCATACCGGTCACATCAGACACAACAACATGGGAAACCTCGCCACTTCATGCCAGATGAGCAACAACAGCAAAAGGAACGTCCGAGTATTCGTCACAGATAAGGCTCTGGAGCTGGACGCCTTCATCGCTTCCCAGTCTGGAGGTAACGATAAAATCCCGTCCGTGCTTCCTGGAGACAAGAAGTTCATTTTCAGGGAAGACGTGAAGTGCGTTCGTGTGCTGGCGTCTCAGACTCAGCAGGTGCCCTTGGACTCCTCAGCCATCTCTAACCACTTTTTGTCCATCTTCGTCGAGGATGTAAATGATGAAAACATTTGCTCCAAACAAATCATGCACAATATGCAGCTGAGTGCTGCTGTCACCGTGCTGCTCTACAATGTGTAGATTTACACCTTGTGTGTTCATTATTCACTACTAAAGTAGAGGAAAGCAGGTCTGAATTACAGTGAACACCTGAATATTTTATGGTGTTCTTTCCGCTGTTGACAAAACGTATCTCTTGACACCTCCAATAAAATGTTGTGTCAGCTTCACGGCCCTCCCGTCTTTGCATTTGTCATTACACAGTAAAATGAGGTTCCACATTCATTTGGCCTCACTCTGCTTTGCGTGACTGTTCCTCTCTGATCATCTGCTTTAGTCCAGATCTCACGATTATTGCCAAACAGTGGATGGCTTTATTCCTCCTGGAGGTCTGTGCTAAATTAGATGACATGCTAAGAGGTCTCTCTCACCCACATGGTTGTTTATGAAAAAGAACAAAAATACTTCATAAAACCTTACAAAACAATGCATGTGATGCAGCATGTTGGAAGGAAGTCATATCAAACATGTTTGACATTTACAACACGTCATCTGTAAAACAAGCAAGTTGTATATGGTGTGAAAGTAGCACAAATATTACTTTAAAATGAATGTAGTTTAATCTGATTTAATGCCTAATAAGCTTTACATCACCTTACTTGTGCCACGTATACTGTATGCAAATATGTCTTATAAATAAACTCAGAAAAAAGAGTTTCGAAATTTGTGTGTGGTGGATTATTTCATTGTTGTTACGATGTTAATTGCATTGTATTTTAGATGGTTGGAAAGTCTGTTTATTTACCTTCACAATGATGTCCAACTTGTGAGGATCATGCATTTGTGGGACGAGCAGCACAGCTGACAATGTGGTTAACGCCCAAGTGAAATTTGCCAAAATTCTCTGCCAGTGCTGAACCGCGTGGTCTCCTGTTGGTGTTGACTCTTGTTTTGCCTGATTGGCAGCACTGTGTGCACGGGGCCTGCTGGGTGCTGCGCCCTATTACAAGGATAATTTTCATCAGCTTGTGCGTGCTGTATGTGTTAGAGTGACCAACACAACCACGCTGGTTGACCTGCAGCAAATCCTGGTTGAGGAACGGAGTGCCATCCCACAGCAGTGTGTGACCAGGTTGGTGTGAGGAGGAGGTGCCAGGCTGTTGTGGATCTTCCACCCGCTACTGAGGCTCCTGGCGGTGCGTTAGATGAATAAAGTGTAAAACTGCCAATATATCTTGTTTGTTCCTTGTTGCTGATGAAGAGTTCAATCATCCAATCCACCAAACACCTCAAAACAAGAGTCAATACCAACAGGAGAATACACTGTTTAACATTGGCAGAGAATTTTGGCAAATTTCACCTGGGTGCTACCCACATAGTCAGCTGTGCTGCTCATCCCACAAATGCAGGATCCTCACAAGTTGGACATCATTGTGAAGGTAAATAAACAGACTTCCCAACCACGTAAAATACAATGCCAGTTACAGTTGTGGGTTTTTGAAACACGTAAATGACGAACATGTAATGGAAAAGGTTTGTTTTAACTGATTTTTCAGTGGTGGAATAAGTGCTGTACTTTTTTTAGGTACTTTACATGAGTATTTTCATTCCACACATACACACACCACACATATTCAGAGGTACATACTGTTTTACTGCAAAACTTTAGGTGCTAATTAGGATGTTAACTTTTCATTTATAATGCATTTGTTAAAATGACATTCTTATCAAGTTGTATTATATCATTGTAGTCTGTGACTGAGTCTCCTCATTTTCTGCAATGTCAGTACTCATTTTTTTAAATCTACTGTAATTTTCCATGAATGTAATGCATTATTCATTCGTGTTAAATTTGTCATTAAAACAGAAATAATTTCACTTAACTTACGGATTTTTTTTTAAGAAAATATGTTTTTTAGGACCCAATTATTATCCAGAATTATTATTGTCCAGATTGGGCATTTGGCATTGTTGCAGACTAACATGCCCACCAAATATATGAAGTAATTAAAAGCAGCTACTATTTTGTACCTATAGTCTACTCCATTCCCTCCCAAACTTTCAGATATGAGGCCATCTGTGTTTTTGTACATCTCCTGCATGCTGTGCCAGTGTTTGGGCCTGCTGTCTGCTCTTTGTGAGCTACTGGAGATCACACTGGCCTGGTGGTGTCTCTGCAGTTCAACTGGCATCCTGTCCTCATGGTGTCTGGGCTGGTGGCTCTGTATGGCAGTGATACATCACTAGACTACTGAACTGTATTTTATTATACAGAGATGTGTATCTGTTATTTAACGTGCCCTCGTTGATATAAATGTGGCGGACAAGAAATTATTGCAGAGTTATCCTCAAATAAGGAGGAGTTGTTACACTATCCTGTAGATTAGTTAGAACCATCCAAGAAAGTTAACTTATGAGCTTAATTTCTCCATCTGTTATAGTGATGGACCAGCGGTAAACCTTACAGCTCGCTGCCTGTGGAAGCAAATTTTGCAAACTCCCTCGGCATCATCATTGTGGTGGTCGGATTGGTCGTCTTTGGCATCCTGTCCAAGGTGGCAGTGGCTGGAAATGGTGACAGTGTTCATGTGAGTATGGATCCAGTTTTGGTTTGAGTTGTTATAGATGTCAATTAGACATACAATACATTGAAGTGATTGATGGAGTCAAAACTAACATGTCACTTGGATAAAACATATTTTGTTCTGTTAAATTCATTCATAATAATTGTACATCAAGTTTTCATGATTGGTTCATTCTGCATAGATTTTCATTTTAATTACAGCTGCTGCTCAGTGAAGAACACTGGAAATAATGTGCCATGGAGAGCCCATAGTTTGTATAATAATTGATTGAACTTTCCATTTTGTTTTAATGTTTGAAGTTTTGTTGAAAACACAGTATTCAATGGATTTCTAGAAATGCATTTCATAGATCATTTGTTCTTTATAGTTGACTTATGATGGACTATATTAAACATTTAGCAAATCAGTTTTCTTTATGACTCTGTAAACCATATGATTTGTTATAGAGGTTGAAATAATACATACTATCGGACAATGAGAATTAAGTAAATTGACTAAACTGAAGAAATATGACCACAGGAGGGAATTGCAAGGAATAAATCATTTAGTTTTGATCAGCACCATGTCTTCTTCCCTCGTAAACTTGTTCAGGAAGTTCTTCAGCAGCTCAAGAATATAAGCACAAAATAAACAATTATCAAACCATAAAAAGTATGAACCTACAAAAAGCATTAAAATAAAAAATACTCAGATTTTGCTGGCCACCTGGATATGTAACACTACACTAACTACACTATTTTTTGGATGATTATTTCAGTTTATCTGAGGGTTTGATTAGATAATATAGCTGTGTGGTGTTTTATTATGCCTGGTATTTCATTAACAATATGTAGTCGTTTAGGAGGTCATTATAAGTTACTTTTGTTATTGAACTGATGAACTAAAGCTGTGATGCTGTATTACAGGCTTTTACCACTAGATGTCAGTGTAGAGCAACAGTAACTCTTCAGGAGAAAGTACCATGTTGGTTCAGACCAACATTATGCAGTGATAAATTTAATCATAATCATGGTGAATTACAGTATTTCCACACACTAGACAACTAGAATCATCTTGTAGCTGCATCTGCACTTTTTACAGATTGTCAGGCTGACATATTCTGGTCAACATTACAAATGATAATAAGATAAGATAAGATGAACCTTTATTAATTCCCGGAGGGAAATTCGGGAAAATTGTGCTGTCAGAAGTGGGATTCGAATCCACGCCTCCAGGGGAGACTGCGACCTGAACGCAGCGCCTTAGACCGCTCGGCCATCCTGACATACTAATAGTGCAAATAAAAATAATAAAATCGATGCTATGAGTATGTTGCTGCCAACAGATGAGTTCACTTCTTATGTTATACATAAATGGTGTAAACATAACTGGTATGGAACCTTCTTTAAATTCATAGAGATGTAGAGAAAGAAAAAAAAAAGGAGAAAATGTCTATTCTCTGTTCTTGTTGTTGTTGTTGTTGTTGTACCTATCCCAGTCTGTGAGAGGCAGCACTACATCTTAAGAGCGTCCAAAATTATAGACGACGAAGAAGAAGCGCTTCCTGTAAGGTCAAAGTTCACCAGCTAGCCTGTCATAGTAACCAGCTAGCATAGAAGCTAACATCACCCCGATAAGACAATTTACTCTGTCAACATGGATGTAAATCAAGCGAAACAGGAACACCTACTCGCATTAAAAGGTATTTTATTGCTCTTGTAACAGCATAAATACAGTGATTCTTGATTATGTTTTACCGCTAAATATATTTCAGTGCACTGCTGTCATTTGTTGAGGCTGTTAGTTGCTAACAGCGCTAGCTAGCGAAGACAGTATTAAACTTTTATATTTGATAAAATGTACTCAAGACTGTTTATGCCAGGTGTAGCTTTAAATAGTACCTTTCTTGTTGTTATTGAACCTGAAAGCTGATATTAAAAGTCACTGTCTAGCATGATGTTATAGCAATTATACTAGAATACCAACTAGCTATTTGTTGTGTTGCTAGCTAGTTTAGCTAAGGAACATAATAGTTTCTTAACGAGTGTATTTAACTCTCTAGCTTTGCTATCTTTGGTGAGCTATGTTTGTTATTTGTCTGTTGATTTGCTCTTGTCACTGTGTATAAGCAAAGATGCTCCAACAACTGACAGTCAAATTATGTGCTATTAATTGCTAAAATGTACCTGTTAGACCCGTAAATTATAGTTGAATTGGAATCATATGATTAAATCACCTTTTCACATACATGTAATTCCTGTAGCTGACCTAGGAAACAAATTGGTTTGATATATGCCAACAAAATAGATTTATTGCAATGCATCAAAGGTTATTTATGCATTACATGCAACCTGTTGTTGAATGAAACCTGCCTCTCTCTACACATAACAGGGAGATTGATAATTAAAACTGAAGTTATCAGAACTAGGATATACTCAACTGAGTGTCAGAGATTATTTTAATACCCTAGAAACATCACCACAGTAACTAACTGACTAGTGTTTCCAGTCACTAATCAGTGTTACTTTACTTTACAGTGATGCGGTTAACAAAACCAACACTCTTCACAAACTTGCCAGTGACATGTGAAGATCGAGATCTGCCAGGTAAGCCTGTGTAGCTTCAGAAACAGAGCCCAAAAGGAATTTAATGTTATTGTTAACGGATATATAACAGAAGAGAAGTGTCAGATTATTGAGTCATTGCTGTTTACGTGCTTACCACCATGTACAGACAGCAGGACATATGATACCCGCAAGAGCTAAGGGCATATTTAGTAGGAGTGTAATGGTACATCAGTCTGGATCAACGTATCAATTCAGTGATCAACAATCCAATGTTATTGATGCAAAGTGAAAATATCAATGCATATTGTCATCTTAAGATACGCCTGTAGTTTTAACTTGTATTCTACTATTCCAAGTCGTTCACTTTTACAAAATATTAATACAGTGACTAAGAAGAAGAAGAAGATAGTCCTTTATTAGCAAATAATAGAACAGCTAGAACAGTCTGGTAAGTTGAGAAAATGACATCACTTTACTGTATTACAGTTGTTAAAACCAGGAAAAGACAACACTTGTGCCATATAAATGATGTCCAAAAATCTAAGACTATACCTAGTCACATATCACAATGTTGATATAATATTGATATGTTACCCAGACCTAGATGGGAGGATTTGAGAATATCTATGAAGCCATTAAAAATCCAACCAAAATGTTGGCAGAGTTTGGTCACATAAATGAATCAAACAGACGCAGGGAGAGCATGCAAACTCCGCACAGAAAGGCTTCAGCCGGCCGGGGTCAGGTTCAAACACTGGATCTTTTTGCTGAGAGGCAACACTGCTAACAGCTGAGCAACTGTGCCACTTTTGTTATAATGTTAATGTTTGTCACAAGGCTCCTAATCAAGTTAAAGTGGACAGGGGTGAAAAGAAAACATGGAAGTTAGCAAAACAATCCTGGGTCTGTAGTGTCATCAAAAGAAACCTATTTTGGACGCTTCCAAAAAAAAAAAAAAAAAAGTTTTAAACTTATTATTTTTTTTTCATTATAAATTGTGAGGTTTTACAAACATGTACAACAATAAAGTAGTAAGAACCCATCAGGTTTTTACCAAACTTCTCAGGCTCCTCACCCACATTGTATTCCAGTAAATTTAATCCATGGCACAGCCCTACTTGGCCACCAGGTAGTGTTGTGCCAATTTTGGCTTTTCACAGTTAAATGAACATGATTGCCTGCAATTTTTACATTTAAAATATACATTCCCCTCATAGAAAACACTGCTGCGTATCAAATCAAGCACTTCCTAAACAGCCTTCCACCAGGCAGTGATCCAGATGTTTGGGCATCACTTTTGGATATCGATATTTTCTATACAACCAATGTGTTTTTGAATAAATCAAGGGCACAAAATTGTTTATTTAGCACTTAATGTTGCTATTTTTGCTTTGGAAGTGCACCACATTGAAGTGTTTATCTTAAAAATGTATCTAACAAAGGGGTCGGATGAATATTCCAGTATTTTTTTCATATCGCAGTATATATAGCAGAAAAAATATTGCAGTGTCATTTTTTCCAGCATCATGCAATCCTTATTCGTACATTAACAGGGATGTAGCACAACATGGAAGTGAAAACATCAACCATTTTTGATCAATATTAAACAAAGTAATCATGGTTATCATTTTGGCCATAGCTATGGCCCTACTGACAGTTTTTGCAGAGTTGCTTCAGAACACCAGTGAGAGGTTTATGTCACTGTTTCATAATATTGTGCACAAATGGAAGCAACATAATGACACCAGGCTTATGTGGATGTTTTGCTTCTGCTTTTTGTGTCACTGAGAGCATTGCTTCTGCTTTTCTTAGTGTTCCTCTCCATCGACCAATAGCTGACCTTCTCTGTGGTTGCGATGTGATTTCACAAACATCCCACTCGAGACAGCAGACATTACTTCCATGTTTATGTTAAAATATTTACTTGAGGGAACAAAAGCAAATATCTTACATCCATAAAACCTCATTAACCTCATAAAGAGGTCTAAAGGTTTGCTCCAAATTAACAAAAAAATGCATTCATGCTTTTAATCTATGCCTACAATAATGACACATAATAATTGTGTTAAAGTATCGATGATATAATAATGCTGGGACTGGTATCCTAATGTAGCCTGTGGCATCTTGTATTTAATGTATTTACTTATAGTAAACTTCAACATAAAATAGACTTTAAATCAACATGTATTGTGTTATCTAGTAGCAGAAAAGCAAACAGACAACATGGAATTAAAGTATTTTATATAGTTTTTGAACTGTAGTATTTGCTTTAGATCCAGTGCACAGCTGTATTATAGATTTACAGTCTCCGATCCTGCTCCTGCTGAGAGTTTCAGTGTTTGTTTCCTCCTCTTGTGGAGTACAGCACAGAGAAATGTGTTCGCTGGTAACTGAACTCCTTATAGACCATAAATCACAACGACACTTCTGGAAAGGGTCGCTATTTATACAAGAGTAGCAGTGAAGTGACGACTTAAAGGTCACAAAGATGAATTAGTGGAATTTTACATTAGAAAAAGCATTTTCATTTTTGCTATCACGTTCCAGCTTTAAAGGGGACACACTTGTGTTTTTGTGTATATTATCAGAGGTGGAAAAGCAAAAGTGATCAGGTACAAATCTCATCGTGACTTATTGTCTACACAAATGTAATCTAGTAGCTAACGTAATGATTCAGGGAGTTTTTTAAAGAAATTTCAAGAAGTTATTTGCTAAGTATTTTCTATTTATCAGCAGACATGGAAATAAAACACAATCAATCAACTGATTGATTGATTAATTCTTTTCCTGGAAATGTAATAAATAAATTATTTGGAAATAGTGAATATAATTACTAAATAAGATTTGTAACAAAGTAATTTTTGATAAATTTTGAGGTAATTATTGTGGTAATTTGACAGTAATTCCAAAGAAATTTCCAAAAGGTTGCTTGCTAATTATCACCTAATTACCACGAACTTTGTGGACTTGTAAAATCAAGTGTTACCCATCTGTTTTACCTAATAAGGTACAGTTTTCATCCTGTTCATCTCAGAGTTTTTGTTCACATATCTTGAGGTCAGAGGTCAAGGGACCCCTTTGAAAATGCCAGTATTTTTACACTGTTTGTTTATTGGTTAAATTACTTCTATCTTTATACAGGTGTTTATTAAATATGTAAGTGTTGTGTGCTCCAGCTCTCAGTGGAAGGTTATACATACTCTTTGTGTTTTCCCTCTATAGGGGATTTGTTTGGTCAACTTATGAGGGAGGACCCCTCCACCATCAAAGGAGCAGAAGCGTTAATGCTGGGAGAGATGCTGACATTACCGCAGAACTTTGGGTAATAAACACTAATCAGCTGTTGGAACAATGAACACAGAGTGCTTTGATTTTCAAGTTTAAATTTATGGCTTTTCCACGTCTCTGCGTTCCACAGAAATATTTTCCTCGGCGAGACCTTCTCCAGTTACATAAGTGTGCACAATGACAGCAACCAAGTAGTGAAGGACATTCTTGTGAAGGTACTGTGAAAGAAGAACTACGTTTCCCACACTTATTACACTCAACTGTTTTACCCACAGCTGTCCTGCTGTGTGATCCTCTACAGGCTGATCTGCAGACCAGCTCTCAGAGGCTCAACCTGTCAGCGTCAAACTCTGCAGTAGCTGAACTCAAACCTGAATGCTGCATTGATGATGTTATCCACCACGAAGTCAAAGAGATTGGAACTCATATGTGAGTGTTTTTCCTGCAGTATTTACACTTCCTTTTTTTAATGATAGCCAGTAAGCAGCTCCGGCAACCTGCATTCTTTCTAACAGCCAGCAGGGGGCGACTCCTCTGGTTGCTAAAAGACATCAGATTGTATAGAAGTCTATGAGAAAATGAGCCTACTTCTCACTTGATTTATTACCTCAATAAACACTGTAAACATGAGTTTATGGTCTCAATCACTAGTTTCAAGTCTTCTCCAATACATCATGATGTTCATTTAGTAAATTATGGTCCCATTTGAGTCAAATAGACCATAAAGCAGGGCATGCTTTAGGGTTGGGCTACCATGACAGGTCACTACCATTGTCCGGTCTGGGAGTTGACCATTTTTTCATCGTTAAACTTTAACCCTTTCATAGTGTATTTTCATTTCATGAAAGTTAATTGGAACATTTTGTTAACCTAAAAATGTCGTATTCAGCATTCGGTCGTACCTAACTACAACCTCTCATTTCACTTCTGGTTGCAAAAAAAAACAAGATGGCAACGGCCAAAATTCAGAGCTCAAGGTTTCAAAACGGCAGTCCACAAACCAATGGGTGACACCACAGTGACTACGTCCACCTATTATATACAGTATTTGGTAATAGCGCCCTATTATCACCAAAATGTCCTCCCAACCCACCAAATCAGGGACTCAAACGTTATAAAAATGCTACAGTCAAGAATTACTAATGTTTTTTTGTTAGTTTTAATGTTTCTTCCTCTTCTTCCTATTCCCAGCTTAGTTTGTGCAGTCAGTTACACCACTCAGTTCGGGGAGAAACTCTATTTTCGGAAGTTCTTCAAATTCCAGGTGAGTTATATTTTAGCGTTCTCATTAGATCGGTGCTTCCCAACCTTTTTCCCTAGGGGACCCCGTTTCTATCGTTGAGTAAACTGACAACCTCTTCCTAAGTTCATATTTTATGGATATTTTATTTTATTTTATAATATGCATAACAATAACAATACAGAAGGAAATTTGTGTGAATGAATTGTAATGTGAAATATGGATGAATTTTGAGCAGATTATTTCCTGTGAATATTGCATCAAAGATGAGTTTTTAGGAACTTTTAATGCCATTCTCTGTATTATGTTTTTTTTTTTTTAATCATACTTAATTATAATCCTTTTTGACAAATTCAGTGTTTCTACTCTCTGACGCTTGGCCTTTGCTCTATCAGCTCTGTGGTTGTTTTAACTGCATACTTTCCTACAGCAGGGCGAGGCTGTTTATCAGAGGGAAGGCTCTCTGAATATAGCTTGTGTTCATGTCTTCACCGTTCCTGTATTCTACATGCTGAGTATTGTGATAACATGTATTATCATATATTGCAACGTATAACCTTTTCTCAAGTGCAAGTTATGCAGTTTTTCAACATCTGTTTTATCTAATAAGATCATCTCAGAGTTTTCTTACTTCAGAAGTCAAGGGATCCTTTTGTAAATGGCCATGCCAGTTTTTCCTCACTGCATAAGTTTGGAGTGTTATTTAGCCTCCTTCTCGTTAAGCTAACAGGACGTGTTTTGGTACCAATCAATTCCTTGGGTTTTGTAGTTTCGTATGATACCGGTGCCTTCACTCTAGCTTTAAGATGAGGCCTGCTGCAACCTCTGTGGTTCTTGCCATGCAACCAGTGCATTCGACGACCGTGGTAAACTCTTGTGCAAGCTTGGAGGAGACCTGAGAAATGTCACAGGACCACAACAGAGCAGAAGCAATTACCGTCCTAGCTGTGGATTTGGTCAGCTCGCAGTCAGTTTGTGCTTCGTGTTCACTTCAGCAACATTTTCAGCATTATCCCTTGGATTTCCTCCACCACTTAACTTAAGATTTCCAGTCTTTTTTTTTTCTCTGCCGAATGGAGGTACAGTGTGAGAAAACGACGGCGTTCAGTTTGCAATCTATTTTCAATCAGGTTTTGAAGCCGCTGGATGTGAAGACAAAGTTCTACAATGCAGAGGTAAGTTGGCCGCTCTCAAATATACCAGCACCAGCATAATATGAGTATCTCTCATTACGTCCTTCTGCAAATAGAACTGCTGTATTGTATGACATGCTTCATATCATATTTCATTTCATAGTAGGGAACATTTCCATACGCTAATAGGGGCAGTTAATATAAGAATGGTCTCCTGGGAAACCCTTGTACCTCCAGAAAAGTCAACTTGTTTAAAGAGCTGGAGATCAAGCGTTTTCCTCACAGAGGCAACAAGCTTTTTGCTTTTTCTCATTTTCGTACCAGTAGCTTTTTATATTAGCGGTATGCAAATATTCATTGTCATCATCTTTGGCATGTAACTTCATTTGTTTATTATGTCTTGTATTTTATTTTCTCCATTAGAGTGACCTCAGTTCTGTGGTAATTGTTCCTTCTGTTCTCATCGCTGAACGTTAGCTTCTCTTAATCCTTTTTGGTGCAGCAGACTTTGTCTTTCTGGGGCCAATAGAAAGGTGCAAAGTAGAGGAATGGAAAGTAATTTATGAATTATAAAATGCCTGCTACGTAGCTCGTTAAAGACCAACACGTCTACATTAATGTATTTCACACCTTGACATGAACTTTCCATTATTTTTTCTTTTGCCCTTTCTTTGGACACTCATGCTTTCTTGCTAACTCATCCGGCGCAGGGCTTGAATTGAAGTTTGTGGTGTTAAATTGTGGTGGGTGGGGAATGCATTGATAAAACAATTCAAATTGGGGAAAATTATGAGAATGATTGCTTTCATTTTCTCTGTCAAGATGTAAATTATTACATAATATTGCAGACATGAGTGATGAGGCTCAAATGCTCATTTTTAACTCTTGTATTGCCGGGTTGAAGGTGTGATGCTGCAGGCCTGTTAAGGTCTTTTTGTTTGTTGATAATAAAACCCAAATTACTTTCTTGTTCCAATCATTTACCATTGGATCATAATTGTTTTAATGAAGATAATATATTTGATTACATGTAATAAAAGGAGGTTTTGGGTATTGGCTGGAATGGCTTTGCATGGAACAGAGATGCTAAGCTCTGTGATTTAACATTAACCTCATTCAAAACAGTTCATGTTATGAATTACAAGGCATGGACTAATCTCTGCTTCTCTGTCGTATCTTACTGTATAGTAGAGGTTGCACTGAGAGTTTGACAGTTGTGAAGCCACTGAGTGTTACTCTTCCAAAGCATCAGCTAGTTCATCTCGTACAAACAACAAGTCAAGGCCAAGATGCGTCGCCACTTCCTCCCACTGTACAGAGGTGAAGCCAAAATATGTGAACCGCCATCTTGAGATTTCGAGGTATCGAGGTCACCCGTCCGAACCAGTCGCAGGCTGAGTGAGAGACTCACAGCTGTCAATCATGACGTTTCATCTCCTTTTTATATCATCAAACATATTCGAAAAATCAACACATCACACAAACATCAGCATGATAAGAACTTTGTGACATGACAGAAGCCATCTTTGGAAAAAATCAATTTAACATGTACTTTGAGTTTTAAGTTTGACCCATGTCGCATCCGCTAATATGGGGGAGGTGGCCTTTATGACCTATACAGCAGCCAGCCACCAGGGGGCGATCCAGATGTTTTGGTTTCACTCTTGGGGAACCGTCATGTCGTCCGTCTTTATATACAGTCGGTGGTCAAGGTGTTAGAGCCAGTTCTCTTTCACCCAAGCCAGCATATTACAGCTATGAGTATTCCTTGCAAAAATAAATGTCAGTGAGTGAACAGCATTTATAAATTCATTATATCATTATAAAATGTTTTAGAGTGTGTCTTGATTATTGTTTTAAAGTAATATGGATATTTATGAGTGCTTAGAAATATGATTATACAGTGCTATAAGCACATTATAATGCATTATAGACATGGGCGTCATAGAAAGTGTCAGCAGGTATTCCTCTAAAAGGTTCTGATGCAGATGACATGGCTGCTCTAAATAATGTACTGGTAATTATTGGTTAAAAACACACAACTAGTTGATGTGTGAGAGAAACTTTGAATGATGAAATCAGTCGCTGTGCAACCCCTACTGTACCGTTTACTCTGCTGGTCAGCACCTACACTAACAATGTCCTCAAAGGTACACTGAGCAAACTCAGTAGAACTCAGTTGATGTAGTCATGTTAAGTGTTTGTCTTCTTAGTCTGGTTATACAAGTGATTTATTACATGACTCACATCACTTAAAGAGTAGATTAAAGGATATTTTCACATTTTATCCCCAATCGTTGTTCACATGCTCATATGTCCATTATAACAGCTGTTTTATAGTCATTCTTCCTGTCCATACTGGCCTTTAAAAGATCCATCTCCAGTGGAAGTGATGGGGGACAAAAAACATAACGATAATAAGGCTTCAGCAGTCTGAGTTAGTCAGATCAAGTGGGTATTTTTCAAAGTTACTGTGTTTTTACTTTGAAATGTTCTCACATTTTTCTTGCTGAGCTGCTGCGGAGAAATAATAAACAAGAATTTCATACTAAAAACAAACTTTGGATGATGCCCGCTTGGTTTGTCAGACTCTGACTACTGAAGCATCATATTTGCTGAGGTTAATCTTTAGGGGGCTTTTGGCTTGTGGATTTTGTCCCCGATCTCTTCAAAATCTTGTTTGGCAGGTATCTCTTCCTGGCAGTGGGCAACTCCATGGTCTGAAAAGTGAAGCCAGTGCCTTAAGTGCCTTAAACCTGCATTCTTTCAAACAGCCAGCAGGTGGCGACTCCTCTGGTTGCTAATAGAAGTCTGACTGTATAGAAGTCTATGAGAAAATGAGCCTACTTCTCACTTGATAAATAAACATTGTGAACATGAGTTTTGGTTTCAGTCATTAGTTTCAAGTCTTCTTCAATACAGCATGATGTTCATTAGCAAATTATCGTCCCAAAGAGCACATAATTTGACTGTTAAAAGGTCATTAAATAGCCATTATCAATCGCTATAAGCACCGTAGATGTGGGTCAGTAGAGGCCTACTGCCTACTATGATGTAAAAATAAAAATGAAACTTAAAAGCAACATGTAAAACTGAATAAAACGTCACTTCTTAACATTTAGGTAACAAAACTACAACTCTTTTAGGTTCAGGAAAAAAAAAACAAGTTAGGTTTAGCCAAAAAAAAAGGAAAACATTGAGGTTTAGGCAGTAAAACTACAACTTTTATAGATTCAGGCAAAAAAACTGTTGTAGACTAGACAACAAAACTACAACTTTAGGTTTTGGCAAAAAAAAAAAAAAAAAAAGGTTTAGGCAATAAAACTACAACTTTACATCTTACAACTGTTTTCATCTTACAACTTTAACTTTTTCACAATTTGTTTTTAGTTCATGAAAGTTAATTCTAACTTTTTGGTTGCCTGAAAATGTCTTCAGCGTTCAGTTCACTTCTGGTTGCAAATAACCAAGATGACAACGGCCAAAATACCGAACTCGAGGCTTCAAAACAGCAGTCTACAAATCAATGGGTGACGTCATGGATACTTCCTATATACGATCTGCAGTTTGTGATCAATCTGGACTGGAGGAAAATCACAGCAGCCAGTGACTTTTAAACGCTCATATGGACATGTGAATAAGACAGGCATGAACCAATGTGAACTTATCCTTTAAGATGGTAGGACTTTGAACAAGCCTAACCCTCCTTAATACCTAATGATACAGTTGATGTGTTGCTCAGTTCGCCTTGGAGATAATGTAATTGTACTTGATTGTGAGCAACAAATATCAGTTAGTGAATCCTGGCTTGTCCGCTCCAGACAGATGAAGTGTTCCTGGAGGCTCAGATCCAGAACATCACCACGTCACCGATGTTCATGGAGAAGGTCTCTCTAGAACCCTCCATGATGTACAACGTCACAGAGCTCAACATGGTCGCGAGTGGAGACGACGGGTAAAACTACTTTTAGTTTTCCTGCACGTTCCCTCTTGTTCATGTATTTACCATCAGCTTTTTACAGTTTCCTCCGCAACTTTTCACTTCCAGAGAGTCCACATTTGGAAAGATGTCCTACCTGCAGCCCATGGACACACGGCAGTACCTGTACTGCCTGAAGCCAAAGCCGGAGTATGCGGAGAAGGCCGGCGTCATCAAGGGTGTGACGGTGATAGGGAAGCTTGACATTGTGTGGAAGACCAACCTCGGGGAGAGAGGGAGGCTACAGACCAGTCAGCTGCAGAGAATGGTATTAGAAAGGTTTTTTTTTTAACCCTCTGAGACCGACAATAGACCTGTTGTTGTTTTAGGGGGGTACAGGGAGTCCTCAGGGGCAGATAGCAGATCAACAGTAGATGTCACATAGAGGTGGTGTACATCATGTGGTGTACAAGTGTATAAGGGTTAGATCATGCCTCACAAGCTTTTCCATAAGCAGTTGTTGGGTTGATACCATTTGAGACCAAAGATTTGGTGCTAAATTCAACTTTATTTCCACTCGAGAATTGAGACCTTGAGGAACACCAGAGAAAAAGTCTGGAAACTGCTCAGTAACCCCTTTACTGTCCGTCTAGCCATCCATCCTCTGGATGCTCTAGGTCTCTAGTTTGTGGCTGTAAGGCTTCATGAGGCTGTGATTATCCTAGAGGTCACCACAGGTCACATATACAGTGACTCCTATGGGGACTAGCATCATCACACATGAATATAATTGGCTCATTGGATCCACAAGAGGCTCAGCTTTACAGTGATACACAGTTATTGTAAGTCAGAGACTGTTTATGGACCCCAGTATGCAGAAATATTGAAATACACCATTTTAGCATTGGTGTAACTCATTTAAGATAAGATAAGGTATTCCTTTATTGGTCCCACAGTGGGGAAATTCACACATTACAGCAGCAAGTGGATAGTACAATAAAAGACAAGAAGAATAGATTTCCATTTATACTGCATGAAAAAAAAAAACATGTTTATCATAAAGTGGGCATGTCTGTAAAGGGGAGACTGGTGGGTTTTCTAGATTCATGTGATGTACAGTACGTATTTTCAGTCCAGTCCTAAACCTGAACCTACTAAAGCCTCTGAAAGACAGTAAAGTCAGTCAGTCCCGTGGGTCTCAGGGAGTTAATGTTGCATTATATCCTCGTTTGTCCTCCAGGCTCCAGGGTATGGAGACATCAGACTGTCTCTGGAGATGATTCCTGACACTGTCAACCTTGAAGAACCTTTTGACATTATCTGTAAAATCACCAACTGCAGGTAAAAATCCTCATTCCATCCTAAGATTAAATCACTGAATCACCGGCACAACCTAAGGCTATAAAAGTTTACAATTTTCAATCAGTCTTTATTCTATTTTAGTTTTGACTCTTCACATTGATTTTAGTTTAGTTTTAGTTAGTTTTAAGAGGGCGTTTGCTAGTTTAAAATTTTACAGTAGTTTCTAATGTTCAATCATCGCATATTCCCAGTCACTTCAGTTTCTGTGATTAGAGAGTCACAAGAGTTGATGGAAAGTCCCATTTTTGTGGAAGTGACATAATCAGTGGTGGATGAAGTACCTGAAAGCCACAATTTAGTAAAAGTACAGATATCTAACCAGAAAATAACTATTGTAGAAGTTAAAGTCACCTGTTAGAATCTTAGCTAACATTTCATTTTACAGGTCCACAAATTTCATAGTAAGTAAAAAATGTTTTAGGAAGTACTGTAGTTTTTTTTTTCACTTCGTTTACCGACAATAATTTTCACTGCTTATTTTTAGTTTTAGTTTTCTATAATAACCCTGGAGCCAGCAGCACTAACAGCCATCTCTTTTGGTGACCTTGGTGTTGTAGTGAAAGAACCATGGACCTGGTGCTGGAGATGTGTAACACCAGGTCGATCCACTGGTGTGGCGTATCAGGGCGGCAGCTGGGAAAACTCAGCCCTGGTGCCTTCCTCTCTCTGCCCCTCATCCTCCTCTCATCCGTCCAGGGTCTGCAGGTACGATCCAGACTTTTAGGAAAACTGATGATTCAAACCTCCTCCCACTGTTCTTGCTCACTAATAGTTTATTTTGTAATAGTTAAAATAGAAAATATATCCACAAATACCAATATTCCTCACCTCTTTGTTTCAGAGTATTTCCGGACTGAGACTCACAGACACATTTCTGAAGAGGACGTACGAATATGACGACATCGCACAAGTGTGTGTGGTCTGCCCATATACGAGCAACGAGTGCTAGACTTTTTATTTAGCGTTTTTGCATTTTAGATATGAATGGACCAACAGTGGAATTCTGCACATAACGCTGACGTTTCACTCTTTTTGCAACCTGAGGGGATAATACTGTATTTTAAAATAAATTGTAAATAATATAAATCGCTTTCTTTGAAAATTATGTAAATGTGCATAAATGCTAATAAAATCTCTGTAATTTGATGATTTGTGATTTCCTGTTCAAAACGTGTATCATGGTGTCCATGGTGGATTTTGTCAGACAAGAATATTTTATGAAATGCTCATATTTATCTGTTTTATGCAACTGCCCTGAGCATATTTTCTTCAAATATGTAAACTTGAGTGATTTCTTGAAGTTTTAAGCTACATATTCAGACACACAGGATACCGATTGGGTGCCAAATCAATGTACTAAGCAGTGGACAGAGATCGACCTTATCTCGGCCCATACTGTGTTCCCACTTAAAGGAATACTACACCTCCAAAATTATCAATTACCCTGTGTTACCTTGAATTTGTGAAGAATTTCAGAGCACATCTTTGATTGAAGGATTGCCTCCACATGGCTCTCAACATGGTGACTGCTGAGCCAGTGGCTAACAGCTAACGGTGCTAACAGTGCAAACAACGGCAACAGAGCTAACAGTGTTCATCTGAGGGTCATACAGAGTGTCATGGGATGTCGGGTAGATCTTGGATTCAAACTGAACTATTATGAAAACATTATTTGTCACACTTTTCATAAAAAAAATAACACAAAGGCAAAAATACAAGCACGAGTGTGAGTAGTTTCTCAACTTCAAGACATTTATTCACATGTTTTAGACAAACATTGTGCTGCCCGAGCATACCTAATTGTTTCCATAAAGCATCTGATCTCAAATACCAGATTTAAGAGCATGCAAAATGAACACTCTGCTACTAGTTAATGAACAATTAAATATGCTTAAAGGGGGGATATTTATTTTTACTAAAGTGCAATAACAACATAATGCAGGCTGCAAACACTGCTATACAATTACATGGTTGTCTTAATCAAAAGTTAAGTCATTGAAAAGCAGCGATGTGAGTCCTCTGTGTTCCCAGTAAACAAGTAGAGTGGTCTACAAAAATAATATTAAACCAGATGCAATATAAACCTCATGTGTTACAGTTATTTTATGAGAAAAAGCTAAAATGTTCCCTGCAATGCTGTAAAAGTACATTCCTCCCTAAACCTCTATGTATCATGACTAGACAGAAGGATCCTTAACTCATAACGTGAGGAGGCCAGTATTTTCAGCACATATAAAACACGATCTCTGCAGAATGTAAAAGCACTGAACAAAGTATTTACTCATGTTTTCTCCGTAGGCTGAATGACTTCTTGGCTCTTTTATATGATTAGTTTTGTTTACAATGTGTTTTGCCCTACATGTGTGTGGGATGCTTCACTTCATGGTTCGGTCTCTAGGTCCTCATCTCCGCCCCACAGTCTTTAGTCACAGCAAAGTGCCTTCAGCCCCATCCTTGTCTCTTCATTCCAGCTATGCCGGGGATTTGATTTCAAGAAATGGGTGTAGAGATTGTAATCGCGCCGTATGGTTGCCCTTCCTGGGGAAAAAAAAAAACTGCAACAAAAACAGTGCATATTAATTATAAAATTACATTCAAATTAAGGCAACGGATCATTTTACTGGTCTGCAAAGTTCGTGGTTATTAGGTGATAATTAGCAAATAACCAGTTTGAAATTTCTTTGGAATTACTACCAAATTACCCCAACATTTACCTCGAAATGTATCAAAAATGACTTTATTGATTATGATAAAATAGGATATAAAATATGGCCTTTAGGCTTGAGGAGCGGCTGCGCTTCCTCAGAGGTGGAAAAACAAAACTAAGAGTAGACGCTTATCTGATCACTCAGTCAGGCACAAATCTCACTATTGTGACTTATTGTCTACACAGATCTAACCTGGTAGCTAATGTCACGATTCAGGGAGTTTTTAAAAGAAATTTCAAGCAAGTTATTTGCTAATTATCTATTTATCAGCAGACATGGAAATAAATCATATCAATTAACTTTGTATTATTTTCCTGGAAATGTATTAAATAAATTACCAGCTATTGAGAAATAACAGAATATAATTTAAAAAAATAAGCAGTGAAAAATATTGTAAATAAACATCAAGTCAATAATAACTACAGTATTTCCTAAAAAAAAAAAAAATAAATGTAATAAATTAATTACCAGCTTTTGGGAAATAGTGGAATATAATTATGAAATAATGTTTACAATACATTAATTTTTGAGCAATTTTGGGCAAATATTGGGGTAATTTGGCAGTAATGCCAAAGAAATTTCTAATAGGTTACTTGCTAATTATCACTGAATTACCATAAAATTTGCAGACATGTAAAATGAATTGTTACCTAAATATTATATGAGGTGAGCCAAGGTTGAAATCTAAAAACACCTGAGTAGATCATGAGTGCTCCTCGGCGCTGCCGCTGAAGGAGCGGCTCCGGATGTGGTTCCTTAGCTGCTCGATGAGCTCTGGGTTCTGCTGCTGGATCTGCTGGGCAAACTGTTGTCCCCTGACAGAGATTTCAGATAACACCAGAACAATAGTTCACACAAAGCAAGATGAGAAATAGTTCAGTTTGCAATATGCAGTAAACTAACAGAAACCCCCCATGAGAGAGTGATCTTATCTCCTCACATTGTGGACATTTACAGCACAGATACGAAACAGAAACAGCAAAAAGATGTTAGGGGTTAGCAGGGATAAAATGTGAGCAAAAGAGGCGCTGTTATCCCAAAATGTCACAGAGGTTTAGAGGGTTATTACACTGTTTAAAGCTGCAGTCAGGAACCTTGAGCACATATAATAAAAGAGAAAGTTAATCAGTGAAAACAATCATGGTCCTCTGTGTTTCACTGCGCCCCAAAGAAAATCAACCAATCAGAGCTGAGCCGGCTAAAGCTTAATGTTAATCACTGCATCTTGTTTTGTTTTTTCCAAATTATTTTTTTTTTTTGCAGACATGGCAAAAGTCTACTTATGAAACGTAGAACGTACCTCATTATCTTTTACAAATGGGGAAAAATGTGTTTTAAAAAGTAAATAAATATAAAATAAAATAATAAGATAGAAAAAAAGTATATGGAATCTGATAATGGATTCAACTTTAAAAAAAAATAAAAACATTTTAAAAAAGGAAATAAGGAGGGTTTCTCTTAGTGTACTGTTGTAAAATGAAAAAAGAGCCTGTCTCCACCTATGACTTAATTTTGAGAAATGTCTGTTGGGGTGAATGACTCTGCCACATGACATTGTTTCAGAAATGTTAAAATATTATTCTTGATGAGAAGATTGATACCTCTCTCATTTGTTGGCATCTAGTGGTGTGGTTACAATCTGCTGACCTGATTACCCCTCCGCTCCCTCCTCCCTTTCCAAGACCAGTAATGTGAGCCGCTTTAAAACCGTGATAACGCCATTCGACGAAAACACCAACAACTCCCAGACCTCCCCAACACTGTGGTAGCAACCTGTCAATCAAAAAGTAGCCCTGCCCTAAATTATCCCCTGCTTTATGGTCTATCTGACTCTAAATGGGACCATAATTTACTAAATGAACATCATGTTGTATTGAAGAAGACTTGAAACTAGTGATTGAGACCATAAACTCATGTTTACACTGTTTACTGAGGTAATAAATCAGTTGAGAAGTAGGCTCATTTTCTCATAGACTTCTATACAGTCAGACGTCTTTTAGCAACCAGAGGAGTCGCCCCCTGCTGGCTGTTAGAAAGAATGCAGGTTTAAGACACTTCAGCATTCATTTTTCAGACCCGGACGTAACCTGCTGGGTAAAGTAAAAACGTGGCATGATGCTCTCAGTAGAGCCAGAGTTTGGTTTGTCCTTTCTGGGCTACTGTAGAAACATGGCAGAACAACATGGCTGACTCTCCATATAGATATCAAGGGCTCATTCTAAGCTAACAGCTAATTATGAATATTATATTCCATTTCTAATAGATCCCAAAAATGTTACACACTCCTTTAAACATGTAACTCATATAAAACTCTCTATAACGACTAATGAATATGAAAACAGTCTTTTAATCCATTTAATTTAGAGTTTAGTGTACTTACGCTTCAATCAAGCTGGAAATATCTGACAGTCCACCCACTCCTGCTGCAGGACCCCCAACTGCATTGGACATCATTCCTGACATACTGACCGCACAGTGACACAGTGACAGTGAGTCAAAGCACATTGTACTTTTCACCCTAAATGCAATCAATTCATTCTGACACTCACAGCTGTTGTACTTGTTGGTTCTGCATCACGCTCGCAGCCTGTCGACAGAAATCAAGCTTCAATCCGCTGTCTCACAAATGTGTTACAAGGACAGTTAATTTCTGATTACGTTGGTAATTGTGTGACAAAAACCATCTATCATCCAGTGCTGTACGGTCACACAGCTCTCTGATTTAGATGTGCATCTCGTCATTGTTGCTGCAGTAAAACTCTGGCATGGTTGCAGCAGCGTTCTTGGCCTGACAGACGTTCCCATGTGTCATCGTTTAACAAGTCAGGACTCCCCGGGCCCAGACGCTGTCCTTTCCAGGAGACAATAACTGGGTTGACTAACGGGCTAACTGTCACTCATGGGACTAATTAGGGAAAATATCTGGTCTAACCTTGCCAGAGACAAAACAAGCATACGACACCTGTCTCCAGGACAAATAGTGAGTTCCCTGAACAGCAGTAACCTCTGAGACACAAGCAGGCTCTTTATGTACAGTGCATATATTAGGCTTACCATGCTGATGAAGGCTGGGTTGTTGATTAAACTAGCCATGTCAAAACCCAGTCCAGCAGCTATCTGTGGCACACATTCACAAAGGTCAACGTAAACTCTGTAATGTATGTGAGTTTTACTGGAATAGACGTTATATTATAAAACAAAATATTTCTACTTACTGGGCTGGTCGCTTCTTTCTGCTTCTGCTCCGCGATCTTCAGGTTGGATTTGTAGGTGTCGTTCTCAGGGTCTAATACCAAAGCTTTCTTGAAGTAGGAAATTGCCTCTGGATACTTGTTCATAGCTGTCAAAGCCAAACTGGAGCCACAAATTAAAAAGACACATCATTTTGACAGATCTTGAAATATTATGGAGCAGATTATCGTCAAAAACTCACTATAAAACTCACCCCATCCTCCCGTACGCTTTGCTGTAGGTAGGATCAATCCCGATGGCTCTCTCGCAGTCACCAGTTGCATCTGTATAATTTCCCAGTTTACTGTGAGCTGCAGCCCTGCAGAGTGTTCAACGCTTACCTTTATCACTGGTTTGTTTCACTGTGTTCACATACATTACGTACAGGGACGGGATTCGATTCACTAGCGCTGTCTAGTAGAGCTGCTCTGACACCGATATCAGAAATACGCCAGTCTATGCACAGATCCGATGCCGTAATTATTAACCCAGAAATAAATCAGCTTCATCAATCAATTCTTCTTCTTCACCACTCTGTAACAGTAGCCTTCACTGTGCTGTCACCCTGGATGTCTCATGGCTGCCACTGCCAACTGCTGTTTTAGAGCAACGAAGAACTGATTGCAAGTAGTTTGTTGCAGATGTTAAATAATAATAATAATAATAATAATAATAATAATAATAATAATAATAATAATAATTAGAACTCAGGTGTCTCTACTGTCTAATCCAGTCATAATATTACATCATATCAACATGACATCACCGACTACCCTCTTAACTCTGCGTTTCTGCTTTTCTGCTGTTGTATTGTTGCTCTTGTAAGTGCAACAGTGTGAAATCATGTTGCTCGCTGTTGTAAATACCTGTTGCAGTAGTACACAGCGTTTCTTAGGTCCAGGTCGATGGCCTTTGTGTAGCACTCCACAGCACATCTGTAGTTCTCCTCCTTCATGTGATTGTTCCCTGATGATAAAATATTGTTCACATAGTTAAAACAAAGAAAGACTGTGGTTACAACACGGGGCCAAACTTCTCTTTTACCGTCCTAAGAAATGGCTGGTAAAATAAGGTTCAGCGAAACTTTTTTTTTTTTTTTTTGATATTTTGGGAAGATGGACAATTTTTTATATAAATCCTAATTTACCTGATATCGATATTAACGTATATTCAGGGATATGGTAAACAGTGGTGGCATGGAAAACATCTAAATTCAGATTTTAGTAGAGCTGCAACAATTAATCGATTAGTTGTTGACTATTAAATGAATCGCCAACTATTCTGATAATCAATTAATCGGTTTGCTTTTAAGAAAAAAAAAGTCTAAATTCTCTGATTGCAGCTTCTTAAATGTGAATATTTGCTGTTTTATTTACTCCTCTATGACAGTAAACTGAATATGTTTCAGTTGTGGACAAAACAAGACATTTGAGGACGTCATCTTTGGGACCTAATCGATTAACCAAGAAATTAATCATTACTTGCAGCCCAAGTTTTTAGGCATTCAGTTTCTATCTTTATCATTTTTGGTGTTTTTTATATAGAACAAATAGAAATATCAAACATAAATATGTCAGGTGTGATTTCATTTTATCCTACGATACAGAGATCAATAATTTCCACCAGAGCTGCAGATATAGCTATTAATTAATAAATCATTCCAGAAGGTAGACAGAGCTGCAGATCTCTAAATGTTCCTCCATTAATTAGCTGTCTGCCTTTTTGATTCATCTAATCACATAATATCTACAAGTAACTGTTGTACTTGTGCAGATTCTTTCATCAACTCAAATTTCTCAATCAAATGATGTTACAGTTTACAGTTTACAGGTACATGTGGATGATGGAAACACCTGTTTTCTCAAATTTATAATATGTATGAGTGATAAGTGATACCACAACAGAGTCAAAGTTATTATTAATATTTTTATTTACAGTTTAAAAATGACCAGAGTCTGAAGATTATGAGAATACCTGTGATTTCCAGGTTAAAGGGATAGTTTGGGTGTTTTAAAGTGAGGCTTTTATCCATAGTAGGTGTATTAATTACAGTAGATGACAGGAGTACCGGCACCAGAGCAAAGCAATACAGTGCTGTGGACAGGGACGACAGAAAAACGGATTTTAGCCACCTAAAAGAAAGGCTCACCTAAAAAACACGATATCCATTTAAGTGTACGCTATATTTAAAGTATTTCCCATCAGCCATCAGACAGCGAGGAACTGAACTGAAAGTGAAACTTATCTATGCTCAAAGCCAGCAAGCTCAGATGACCAAAACTGTACAGATACGTTTCACTCTCAGGAAATATTCAAAATATAACGTATACTTAAATGGATATTGTTTTTTAGGTAGACGTTTATTTTAGGTGACTAAAATCCATTTTTGTGCCGTCTCCGTCCACAGCACTGTATTGCTTTGCTCCGGTGCCGGTACGTCTGTCTGTTTCTCCACGCTGGAGGCTTGCCGAACGCCATCTATTGTTGCTACAGAGGGAGGAACAGGTATCGGACTAAATGAAATTAGAGTTTGAATTTTACAGTACCTTCATTCTTAAGTTGCTCTGCTCGTTCGATGTCTTCTGGAGATGGAGAGGTCTCTGGCATGGTGATGTTGTCATTCTGGGTAAATGAAAAATAGAAGAGTCATTACCTCCAAGTGACAGCAACTCAAAAAAAGCAGGTGTAACTAATATCATTAACCATTTCCTGCACTAGCACACCTTAAAATAAGATATTGACAAGTCAAAATATCTGCCATGAGAAAGGTTAATAGCGCTGATTGTGACTGCGGATGAAACAGCATCCATTTATCTTCATCCCAATGCTGTATAAGCTGGGTTACTAAGATCACATGAGCCACACATGATGATAAAATGACTTCTGTGTGTTACCCACCTTGAGCAGGGAATTGAGGAATATCTCCGTCAGAGGCTGTGGCACAGCAAGATGGCAGTCACTGGAGCTGATCTTAAAGGTCGTCTCCAAACACTGTATCGCAACTGCAGCGACAGGGTGATATTTTGAGATATATGAGACACATTACATGTGGTGAGACTTTAAGATAGCAGCCAAACAATTGGTCTTTTAGAGTTAACACTGTTATTGCGGTGAGTCAGCGCTTGGCTGCACATTGACAGTGAGAAATGTCCATATAGGATGAAACACGCCACCACACATCACACCCGTTATGATTCTTTTAAATGATAAAACCTACTCCCTGTTTATTCTCTCTTTATCAGAAGAGTCAAATAAAAGCAAATGTATATTAGTTTGCTGAATTGGACAAGACAAGAGTAGAGTGTCCTCTGTTTGTAAAGAATAAGTGCTTGGTGAGTTGACCTACCTTCGAGGCTCTCCTGCTCATCAGAATTCAAAGCGCCGCAATGTGTTTGATCTCGTAGGAACTGCACAATAGAGAACGCCAGGCGCTTCTCCACGGCCATTTTTACCAGGAAACTGCTGTTTGGAGTGAAACAGAAAGGCACCCACACAGGGTGACACTTTACAAAAAGGGTATAAACACATGCTAAATTAATGCATAACTAATACCTGACTCATGATGAATGAATGCAAGATTTTTTACAAATTATGAGTTGCTCGCTATTAAAAAATAATCAAGTGTGCGTTTTGTGATTAGTTTAGATCATCAGTTAATACATGCACTCATTTATATGCCATCAAATCAGCTGGAATGAAAAGAGAGCCTGTGTATTTGCAGAGCATGTACATGTTCTCACAGAAATATGAAGATATTTTTGCAGCCATGTTGAGATCAGTTGAGGAAACACCAAGCAGGTGGAGTTTGTGAGTGATTGACATCTGCCTCTGTTGAATGAACAGCCAATAGGAACTCTCTCTCTGAAATGACCTGTTACTGGTCTCTTTTCTAAAATCAGAGCCATGAGGAGGTGCAGGAGTCTAGTTTTCTCTCAGAACGCTTGAATTACAATATGCTGAAAGGTGATTATGGAGATTTGGCCCCGTGATGCCAAAAACATTCTGCCTACTGCAGGTTTAAAGGCCAAACAGGTTGTTTCATTAAACCAGCAGGATGAGTCATACTCCTGTTTGCAGTTTACACAACAGTTTATCACATGTTGGCCTCCTCTTAAAATCCCACCCACCCTCTTAAATCCACTTTTGCTTTCTGTATGGTCATCACACCAGTTTAATACTACTTAAGTAAATTAGGTTCTTTGTTTTGGCAAATTACTTTACCACAAAAGACCTGGTTATGTGGCTGCACATTACAGCTGATATGCCTGCAGAGGAAACCATGGCTCAGCAGTCTGAATGTGATGAAGGTGTCTTTATTGGGAAGTATTGGAGAGTATCTTTTACTGATCACATAAACATAAAATAGTGACCTGATCATGTATTTATGGGCAGGAATTTATGATTCTCCTCATATTAAAGCTTCTGAAAAGTCTGTATAATGTTAGATATTCATGACTAAATAAGCAGAATAAGAAGAAAAAAACATATGTTGGTACTACTTAGTATTTATATACTGTTTCTGCTAATCTGCTTCATCAGGACTGCGTGGACGTTCTAACTTTAGCAGAAAACTGTGTGTTCATGACTCCATTACTCATAGCAAGAAGCTGACTGGGAGAATATGATTTCAGGGCATTTAATTCATGCATTCAATTATCATTAAGCATTAGTGGTGCATTAGTGAAGCATGGTTTTTGTACTCTTATTATAAAGTGGTACCATTCATAGACAGCACCATTATTTATGAAGTGGGTGGGGTTTTTAGTGGTTTGTTAAATTCTGTCATCAAATATCAAAATAGTCCT
The DNA here is from genome assembly GCA_947000775.1 of Pterois miles. NCBI lineage: Eukaryota > Metazoa > Chordata > Actinopteri > Perciformes > Scorpaenidae > Pterois > Pterois miles. Next base: position 5,641,445 of record CAMQGK010000514.1, on the reverse strand, counting down.
GCTTACTAGTCATTATCTAGTTATGAACCAGGTCTGGATTATCAACATAATATTCCCTACAAGTCAAATGATTTATGTTACATTAATAAATTGCATTCAATGAATTTGCGTATGATATATGCAGACCCTACAGTTTTATCTTATTTTATGGGCCATAATATAGAGCAGCTCTGTGCTCACATGGTACTCCTACTGAAATAAAGTGGTCTTAAATCAAATCACCACAATATGTAGTAGATTTTTTTTTACCCAAGGGCCTCCTAACAGATTAATGCACCCATGTTATTATATTATCTCCAACAAATACTATAGATAGGATGCCAGTGGTGGTGCATCTGGCTCTTGTTTCCAAGACAACTCACAGGAAAGCAAAATGATTCACAACAAAAACATTCATTAAAAATGGCTGTTGCATTTTTATTTTTTTCTTTCTGTCTGACAGACCAAAGCTGATCCAAACATGTTAGCAGCAGCAGCAGCATTTGGGGCAAACAAGGCCACCACACTGATTGCAAATTGACTCTATGTGTGAAATGATTTGCAGATAAAAACATACATCCATCACGTGCTGATGCCATTCGTTGTGAGGTTATTTAGGTCTGGTTAACACAGCCACTCCTCCTCCCACAGCGTGTGTGTGTGTGTGTGTGTGTGTGTGTGTGTGTGTGTGTGTGTTGACACACGTAGATGCAGTGATGCAGAAGCTGTGATGTAATACCATAATGGAAGACGATGTGTGTTTTCATGCACTGACAAAACATGCATTATATTTTAAAAGACACGATGCATTCAGTAAGACGACGCAACGACGCTGGCAGATGTTTGTCACGTCTAACAGGCTGTCCTGTCCGGACAGCAAGGCTCGCGCACTGTGCAGATAAAACATCTGGGAACGAGGCGGCAACACGGGCGCGAGGAGAGGAGAGAAAGCTCGACCTCGCGTCCCCTCAAACGCCGTGAAGCCAATTTGTAAATAACAGCGTGAAAGGATGCTGGTCGGTGTCCCCCCGCCCACCTACCTGAGCTCTTCTCCAGCTGTCTGCCGCTACCGCGTCATGAGGACTGCTTGTGTCGGATTTGAGCGAGTCTTCTTCTGCGCATGCGCGGCCAAAGCGGAAGTAAGGAGCATTTCAGGGTAGAGGGAGCTGCTGCTGCTACTGCCACCACCACAGCTCTCTGCGAGGACTGAGCCACAGTAAGAGCAGAAGAAAGTGTGTTTTTGCACGGACAAAGAGCATGAAATGGCTGGCATGTGTGTGTTAAGAGCTGTAGTCTGCCGAGCGCTTTGCAGGTATGCTTCATGACAAATACACTGCTGAATATCTGCCATGTTTACTCTATAAGTGCCACATGCTACATCTCAATTAGTAATAAGTGCTGAGTATTTTGTTTACCACCTGTTAATCATACAAATATGTATACTAGAGGGGCTGCACAGTGGTGCAGTGGTGAGCGCTGTCGCCTCACAGTAAGAGGGTTTAAATCCAGCTTGGGGTTTGCATGTTCTCCCCCATGTTTGGGAGGGTTTTCTCCAGGTTCTCCGGCTTCCTCCCACAGTCCAAAGACATGCAGGTTAACTGATGACTGTAAAGTACCTGTAGGTGTGGATGTGAGCGTCAATGGTTGTCTGTCTCGATCTACCCTGCAATGGACTGGGGTGGACGTCTTCGCCCAACGCCAGCTGGGATCAGATCAAACCCAACAATGACCCCCAACCGTTGAAGATGGATGGATTACAGTTTTTCTCAATCGCTTTGGCTCATTTTTTGAAACAGTCTTAACTTCTTCTAAACTTTAAATGCAATTGTGAAGACTTCTTCATGGGTACGATGGAGTATTAGGGTCACATTGAGGGAAATAAGTACATCTGAGATTTTGAGAATAAAGTCATAATATTACCAGAATGAAGCCAGAAGTGTACAAGAAAAAAGTCGTAATATTATGAGACTAAAGCCAGAAATTTACAAGAAAAAAACGTAATATTATAAGAATAAAGTCCTAAGTTTACGAGAAAAAGTTCTAATATGAAAATAAAGCCATAAGTTTATGGGAAAAACATCATCATATTATGAGAATAAAGTCCTAAATTTACGTGAAAAAGTCATAATATTATGAGAATAAAGTTATAAGTTTGAGAAAAAAGGTCGTAATATGAGAATTAAGTCATAAGTTTATAAGATAAAAGTCATAATATTATGAAAATAAAGTGAGAAGTTTACGAGAAGTTGTAATATGAGAATAAATTCATACGTTTATGGAGAAAAAAACGTAATATGAGAATAAAGTCATAAGTTTATCAGAAAAAGGTAGCTGTATTATGAGAATAAAGGGAAGTTTACAAGAAAAAAGTCCTAATATTATGGGAATAAAGTCAAAAGTTTACAAGAAAGAAGTCGTAATATTATGAGAATATAGTCATAAGTTTACAAGAAAATCTTGTAATCTCATAATGAGTTTATTCTTGAAATCTCTGATTTTTCTCCCCTCAGTGTGGCCCTCATACTCTGTCGTACATGAGCAGTGGTGGCTGGTGGAAATGTTTCTGGCAGGGCTGTTCCACATCCAGTATAAATCAGTAAAAACAAAAGAAACAGAATTACTGAAACGTTAATACGTTTTGGCAGCGATTTGTCGTAGCTGCCTTACAAATTATCCCACGCTTTTATGTCCTTGTTTTGAAACGCTTGCCATGCCATGAAACTCTACACTGAGTGGGGAAAGGTCACCGCTTAGCATGGAAAAAATTCACAGCACCTTTCAAGTGCGACCTCAGAGAATTTATGGCTTATAGTGTATTAGTGCCACCTGTTAGGCTCAGTCCCAACTGTAATACTGTTTTAAACTTTGGATCTGATCCTACAGCGTCCCTAATAAGCCTCTCCTGAGAATGACCATCCAGAATGGGTCACTGATATCTGCCAGAGACTGCTCGCAGGCAGGAAATAGGAGAAACACATTGAGATGGGACCTGACCCCAGATGACATCAGGACCACGACAGACAGCCTCATCAACAGAGTAAAGGCCGTCTATGATGAAGTTGGATCTCTAAAGATAGAAAATGTTTCCGTTGAAAACACCCTGAAAGCCTTGGCTCATGCCAAGCTGGATTATGCATGTAAGTGTTAAAGTCTGGTGATATTCTGCACTTTTCTTGTTGTCAATAATCGCATGAAAAAAAGACCAAAACCAGCGATGAGTCGATGCTTTTAAGAAGAAGAAGAAGAAGAAGAAGAAGAAGATCAACCTTTATTAGTCCCACAGTGGGGAAATTCAGTTTACACTCTGTTGTTTTTTTTTTTTTTAACTTATACATGGTACATGCAGACCTGAAACACACATACATGACATACATACATCAATGGAGAGATGTCAGAGTGAGGGACAAGCGCCCCGAGCAGTTGGGGATTTGGTGCCTTGCTCAGGGGCACCTCGGCAGTGCCCAAGAGGTAAACTGGCACCTCTCCAGCTACCAGTTCACACTCAGTTTTTTGGTCCATGTCGGGACTTGAACCGGGGACCCTCCGGTTCCCAAGCCAACTCCCTACAGACTGAGCTACCATAAAGTATGCTTGCATTGGCTTGCATTGCATTGGACAACACATATTGTCTGTGTAGCCTCAGCCTCCGAGAGCTCCGTTGGCCAAAAACTGTTAAAAACACATCAGTGAGCCTCACTGGTGTACAAATGGTCACTTAGGGCTGGCCAGTATGATATTATATATCATCAAAACAGTATAAAAATATTTATTTTGTATATTTTTCTCTATAGTGATATAGGCTAGACCTGCATCCAGCACTTTTTTTTTTTTTTTTACAGAGAAGTAGTTGGATGCAAGAACAGAGGAACTACAGGCTGCTGTTTCAGCTTCTTGTCTCCACCTCTGGTAGCCATCGGCTTGCCACTGTAGTCGGTGTTACCAGTGTTTGGGCATACACCGACTACATTACTTACAGAAAACCTATTTAGCTCATTTTTGCGTATCAGCGCCGTGTTATCAATACATAGTCAGACAACAGACATTACAAACTGAATGTGAAAGTGTCAATACAGAGTAGCAGGAGTCAGATTTCACTCAAGGGATGGGAGAGTTGACAGACAAGATGATGGTGGAGGATTTGGTGTCAAAGCAAAAAGAGAAAGTGCCTATCTGGCAATATTTAGGATTTAAATTCAACACTATATAGGACCCATAATGTTAATGAGGCAAATAACATGGAGCGGTCACAGTGTTAACGGCGTAGCGGCCCTGCAGCTCAGGCTGGAGAGACACAGCCATCCAACATTAAATATCAAAGTAAGCCCTCTACATATACAGTATTCAGCATATTTTTTTCCTGTAAAATGTCCGGTGTAATCGGTCACACCGGTGAGGAATTTATTGTTTTAATTAACCACATTTTCCCTTTAACTACAGCACCACATATGTATCCATCCACAGCTGTAAATAGTCCCCAACAAACACACCATTTACTCCAGTTTGAGTGTAGTTTGCTAATAACCACAGTGCCCAGCTGTTTTATTAATTCATGGAGCCTTTTTTTAAAAATAAGGTTTTATATTGTTGAGCTGTTTTTTAAGGATTTGGATCTTCAGTAGAAACATGTACTGTAGGCTCGTGGCTGAGTGCCACAGACAGAGAAGGGGAGAGACGGACTAACACATCATTGGTTTTGGTCTTTTCGTGGAATTTGTTTCATGGTGTCTTTTGTGTTTACTCTGTTCCCGTAGCGTCGCTCCATGCTCTTGATTTTCCCCAGTACGTTTGTCCTTCTAAAGAGGTTCGGACAGCGAGCACAGAGGCAGACAAGAAGCTGTCTGAGTTTGATGTGGAGATAAGTATGAGGGAAGACGTGTTCAAGCGAATTACAGCCCTGCAGGTTTGTACGCCTTATGTCACATCCACTTGGTTATACACATCACTAAAATAAGGGGGGTGAAGTTGATATAAAAACTGTCCTTAAACAAAATAATGAGGTGTTAAAGTAATCTTAATAGTAGAAGATATGGATCTGAAGCCAATTGAATGTAATTTATGAGGATTTGATGTATTTATCACAGTCGCTATGTAAAAATAACATCGCTGATTTTGTGTCAGCCAGATAGATGTTTAAGAGCTGAAGTGTTTATATCATGCCTTCATTTGACCCCACTGCTGGTTCGTCTTGGGGAAGGAAAAGTAATCTGATCAGAGTTAGCAATGCCATATGTTATTCCACGCAGCAGGACTGGCTGGCTGACATGCATCATAAAAATAAAGTGCAATAAATTCAGCAAAATTAGAAACTATTCTGCATGTTTGAAGAAGTTTGTCTCTTGTGATTATTTTTTTAACAGAAAAAGCTGCAAGTCAACCTCTCACCCGAGGAAAAGAGATTCTTAGACAGACTTGTTACCTTAGGCAAGCGGAGAGGACTGCACCTGTCTAAAGATATACAAGAGGTAACGCAGTATGTGATCTGATTATTAAAGCTATTCTAGTTTAGACCATATTAGGGCTGTCAATCGATCGAAATATTTAACTGCAATTAATCCTCTATAGTTAATCACGATTAATCGCATATTTTTTATCTGTTCAAAATGTACCTTAAAGGGAGATTTGTCAATTATTTAATACTCTCATCAACATGGGAGTGGGCAAATATGCTGATTTATGCAAATGTATGTACATATTTATTAAAACAATGACAATTATTGTCCAGAAACACTCACAGGTACTGACTTTAGTATAAAAATATGCTGAAATAATAACATGGCAAACTGACCTCTTTGAATGTGGCCATGACAGTTTTTCTTCAACAAAAATATATCACAAGTTTGGAACGTTATTTTGCCTCCTTCCTGACAAGTGGTATAATATGCTGGTATGGTTGGGTTCCAGTGGATTTCCTTAGTTTAATATGATGCCAGTATCTTCACTCTAGCTTTAAAACTGAACCCACTACAACCTAAAAATTGCATTAAAGAAAGTAGTGACATTAAAACAAATTTGTTTAGCGCATTAACTTTGAAAGCCCTAATAATAATCAATTTACTCACAAGCAGCTAAATGAGACTACTGAACGTCATCGCTCCGACTCGTCCGCCTTTACAGCTGTTTTGTTTATATCATTATAGTTTGTTTATATGTTGTTTCCTCGCTAAAATTTGAGCGTAACATTTGAGCATTATTTATCCTCCTTCCTGACAAGCAAGTGTGAGAGGATTGGTACTTTCATTATGCGTTAAAGAAATTAGTGGCGTTAAAATGAATTTGCATTAACATGTTACTACCGCGTTCACTTTCACAGCCCTACACCATATACGCTGCATTAAACTGCATTAAAAGACAAGTCAATTGTTGTTGAAGTGATTTAAGTCAGTTCTTCAATAATCATGTCACACCCTGGAAATCAATTATAATTTGCTTTTCTGCTCATTTTTCTCTCCCAAGGAAATAAAAAGAACCTCCAAGCTAATAAGTGAGCTGTCCATAGAGTTTAACAAGAATCTGAATGAGGACAACACGTTTCTTGTTTTCTCTGAGCAGGAACTGGGTGAGTTTATATGCTTAAAACTCAGACTGGTATTATGAACATGCTTTGAGAAGTTAAATATATGCTGTTGCCCTCTTCTGTTAAGGTGGGCTAGCCGATAGCTATCTCAATGGACTGGACAGGGCAACAGATGGGCGGTATAAAGTGACACTCGAATATCCCCATTACTACCCCCTGATGAAGAGGTGTCACAATCCCGAGACCAGGAGGAAGATGGAAACAGCTTTTCACAGCAGGTGTAAAGAGGTAACTGGAGTCTGATCATATATCAGTGTGTCCCAAAACCTTTCTGTTTTTAACTTCAGTTGATGCATAAACACCTGCAGCTCTATCTGGAGAAATCATTTCACTGATAGTTATGCTTGAAGTTGTAATCCTTAAGACTTTCATTAATCAAACCCAGTTTTGATGTTATCTCTGGGTGGCTTTTGCTAAGCAACGGCCATTTCATGTATTTGCTACCTGCCTTATCTCTCTGTCACACATCGCCTGTGAAGCAGGCCGTCACTGAAGGAGCTATTTAACAAGGCCCGGGGGAAGCTGAGCCTTTTGTAGTCGATCTTCGGTGCATCGTAACACTGCGGTTGTCTTTCTGAAGTCTTTCTGAATTCTCCTTCATATCTTTCCTTGACCACGTGACATTTTCCACCAAGGTCAAGGAAAAATGGTTAGGAAAAGACATAATTTTAGTGTTTGAATGTGCTACTCGTATTTCTAAAGCAGTAGCTGCTCGAGCAGTGTTTGCTATCACCAAAATCCTGTGCTGCTATCCAAAAAATTACGACCTATGACTTTTCCTGCCCATTTTCCGTGGACTTCTTGAATTCAAGACGTTTTGCATTGAGGTCAAGGAAAGATGTGAAGGAGCATTCAGGACTTAGGAAAAGACAGCAGTACTACGCTAGGCTTATGCGATGGTGGATGTTTTTAAACACTAACATAGAAAATGAACAGTACAGTGACAAACTAAATACTGTAGAATTCAAGTTTCAGTTCATCCATAGCGGACAGTTAAACAGCGACGGTGGATGTTATTGACGGCCGGAGTGTGCGGCGCCTTAAATGTTGGTGCCGCAAAGAATTTTGGGACAGCATTATAAGATTATTTCCAAAGTTATGTTATCATTATGTTGATGAGTATTGCGATCACAATTATTTATTGCTATTATTCATACGTTTTAGGGACAAAATATTTTTACTGCAAAGCGCTGCTTTCTTCCATTTTGAGCTATAGTCCAACCATCAAATTTTGAAAATGTTATCCTTTTACTTTATTGTTGTCATCTATTTTCTATGTATATATCCTCTATTTTCTATACCTGCATGTATAATTGTATTTTTAGATAAGAAAGGAAGCACTGAAGAATTGGTTGTTAGCAATTAGAGAATTCAACCAGCTCTTATCATGGCTGTCACTTAGATACTTCCGGGTCAAAAAAGACTATTCAGCTATTCAAATCAGCCTTGGGCTTGTAGTACTAAACCACACTTGCTGTTACCACCAAGTAACCACAGGTGGCACCACCTTTATATTAAAGATACTGTGTAAAATGTTCATGTACTTTAGCAGATCTGCTAATTTTATTCTGCTGCCGTTCGCTTGTTTTCCAGGTAAACACAGCGATCCTCGAACAATTGATCCAACTGAAGGCAAAGGTCGCAGACTTACTTGGTTACAGTAGCCATGCCAACTATGTGCTGGAGATTAATATGGCCAAGAATGCAAGCAATGTGTCTGACTTTCTAGGTATGACACCCTCTGACATGTCACTGCTCAGGCACACGTATACACACACACACACACACACATACAACGCCTACAACACATGTAATTTACGATGAAGACACATTAGAAAAATATAATTTATTGGACAAATGGATGGGACTCATCTAGAGGAGAGAAATCCGGTTCAAACCCGGTTTGGGGCCCTTCTGTGTGGAGTCTGCATGTTCTCCCCATGTTAGCGTGGGTTTTCTCCAGGTGAATGGTTGCCTGTCTCTGTGTTTTTAGACCTGTGATAGTCAGCTGGGATCGGCTCCAGCCCCGACCCTGAACAAGTCCCTCTCGAGGAGAAATCTTGTTGTGAAATCTGAATATCCGCATACTCTGGCTCAAATAAATACAGGCAACCATTGAATTCAAAGACCTCATCCACATTGTGGAAATCATCTACATACTCAGCAATGACATTGTAAATCTTTTAAATCACATTAAGCTTTGCTTTCTGTGCTCCAACACAACAAACTCTGCCTGTTTACCACTTGTGTTTCCACTATGGATGTATTCCTCTATTCCACCTTTGTTTCCAACAATTTCAGAAATTGTTGTCCCTACTAGTCACTTAGAGACGAAAACATGGGAAATAGGGTCCAGGCTGAAAAATACCAAAGTTAACCGAGGGAAACAGTGGGGAAAAACTCTCAAGTGTTTTAGATTTGAAAATCCACTCTGAATTGATGTATGTGAGAAGGGAGCTTTGCTTTGAAATAAGACATACTGTATCGGGAAGAAAAGAAAATACATGATGAAAATATGAAAATACTGTGTGGACATAATTTCACTTTACAGACACATTCTATGAAACACTGAAGCCCATAGGAATCAAGGAGAGGAAGTATATCCTGGCACTAAAGAAGCGGGAGTGCTTGATGAAGGGCTACCCGTTTGACGGACAGATCAACGCCTGGGACTTACCCTACTACATGAATCAAGTGGAGCAGTGCAAGTTTGCTGTGAACAAGGACAAGCTGATCGAGTATTTCCCGCTTGATGTGGTGACAGAAGGACTGTTCGGTATCTACCAGGAGCTGCTGGGTCTCACGTTCACGGAGGTGGAACGTGCTCACGTGTGGCATGAAAATGTCAAGCTTTATTCAGCCCGGGACACTGAAACAGGAGAGGAGGTCGGCCAGTTCTACCTGGATTTGCATCCAAGGTAAAGCATGTGCCACTTCAGGGCTGCAGCTGACAATTATTTTCATTATAGTTTTTTAGATTTTCCTCATTACATCTGTGGAATGTCAAGAAATTGTGAAAAATATCAATTGTAATTTCCCAGAGCCCAAAGTAACACCTTTAAATGTCTTGTTTTGTCTGACTAACTAAATCCAAAGATATTCCATTCACTATCACACAAGACAGAAAGCAGCATTTCTTCACAAGTGAGAAGCTGGAACTCGGGAATGTGTAGCATTTATGCTTGATAAATTACTTAAATATTAATTTGATTGTCAAAAAAGTCACTGATCAATTTTCTGATCAAGTTTATCCAAAATATTAAAGCTACATATTAACACAAGATAATATCAGTAGTATACACATGACAGAAAGACAATATATTTGAATGCACTATTTACATAAAATATAAATGTAAAATAACAATAACACATTTTTGTTTTAAAATTAAAAAATCTATTTAAAGTAACATTTTAAAATTAAAATTAAAAATGTATTTAAAGTAAAAAAAAACATATTATAATAAAATAAAAAATTTATTATAAGTAAAAAAAAAATAATAAAAAATATATTAAAAGTAGAGGTTTTAAATTAAAATTAAGAATGTATTAAAAGTTTGAAATTTAATTTTAAAAATGTAACTATTATTATTGTTTAGGCTTGCTGCGTGATGTTTGCAACCTTGTCTTCCACCAGGGAAGGGAAGTACGGCCATGCTGCCTGCTTTGGGCTCCAGCCCGGCTGCAGAGGACCTGATGGGAAACGCCAGCTTCCAGTGGCAGCTATGGTGGCTAACTTTACCAAGCCCAGAAAAGGTTGGCCGTCTCTCCTCCAGCACCATGAAGTGGAGACTTACTTCCACGAGTTTGGCCATGTTATGCACGAGCTCTGTTCTAAGGTAGACCACCATGAATGTGGCATCAGTGTCATTTGCATGCTGTGTATTAATTAGAACGACAGAGCCTGAACTTTTCCTGGGTTTGTATCAGACCACTTTCTCAGAGTTCAGTGGAACCCTGGTGGAGACGGACTTTGTAGAGGTGCCTTCACAGATGCTGGAGAACTGGGTTTGGGAGAAGGAGCCTCTGAGAAGGATGTCTCGCCACTACAAGGACGGCACCCCGATCCCAGACAATCTGCTCGACAAGCTGATTGCATCCAGAGTCGCCAACACTGGTCAGACATCTCACTAAAAAAAATCAAATTCAAATAAAAAATAACATTTGTGCAGAAATCAAGAGTCTCTGTTGAGGTTTTGATGTGTTTATCCTCTTCAGGACTGATGAACCTGCGTCAGGTCGTCCTCGGTAAAGTGGACCAGTCGCTACACACCAGCTCTTGTGCAGATACAGCTGAGGTGTTTGCGAAGCACTGCCAGGACATCCTGGGTGTCCCTGCTACGCCAGGTCAGTAACATCAGGGGGACTCAGCCCCTAATGAGAATGTCACATTTGTACAGTCAAGGGCATAGGTTACGTTTTAGCACTGAAGGTACACACATTAACCCCAACCCACCCCCCTCAGGAAATGTTCAGTGTCAAACACATTTCCTGCAATCTGGTGAATATTTATGCACAAATTTCTCCCTTTCTCACATCAGATTATGGTGGAAATATCTTTATTTATGTAAAGGAAAATACAAAGTTCATGCACAAGGTAACAGTTCAAAATATAATGTATTGCAGGTGTATATCATTTGAAAGCCAGTCATTAATCAGATATAAACATGAATGAATTTATTATTTTTTTTATAATTTATAATTTATTTAATTTTTAAAAAAACTGCATGGTTTTTACCCCAAATATGTGATTATCATAAAGTGGGCATGTCTGTAAAAGGGAGACTTGTGGGTACCCATAGAACCCATTTTCATCCACATATCTTAAGGTCAGAGGTCAAGGGACCCCTGTGAATATTGCTAGGCTTTTCAAGTTCGGAGCATTATTTAGCCTTCATCTTGACAAGCTAGTGTGACATGTTGGTATCAATGGATTCCTTTGGTTTTCTAGTTTCATATAACTTCAATCTAGCTTTAAAACTGAACCTGCTACTACCTCTGAAAGATCGAATAGAGGCCGGGCCCAACAGCGGGCTATCAGATTTTTCAGAGGTAGTCATTTCAGTTTTTTCTTGCCTACATTTTGCCTGCATAGCATTAAGCATTATGTAGCCTCCTTCCCATAACATGCATAATACCAATGGATTCCCTAGGTTTTCTAGTTTCATATGACATAAATACCTTCAATCTGGAGTTAATACTGACCCTGCGACAGCCTCTTAGACAGGGTTTGATAATTATTATTTTGGGGGTGATGATATGAAATTTAGGTTTTCTTGAACACCCCTAAAAAGAGTCTAAAATGACCTCTGATTGCAAGGCAAAACATTGGCAATACAGCATATATTTAAAGAAATACATACATGCCGATTTTTAACAGTAGTGAGAAGTATATGACAAATAAATACCTAGAACGTTCAATTTGAATAGAATAAATACCTCACTATGAGCAGGTAAGATTGTGATTTCCTGTAGGAAATGCATACAGTAGACCTTTTAGGTTTAGGAACATATTAAGCTCTGTTCTCTGCAGGTACCAACATGACAGCCAGTTTCAGCCACTTGGCTGGAGGATATGATGGTCAGTACTACAGCTATCTGTGGAGTGAAGTCTACTCCATGGACATCTTTTTCACTCGTTTTAAAAAGGAAGGCATTATGAATCCAGAGGTGGGTGTGATTACTAGTATACATCATATTCTGTATATGAATTATATCCATTTACTTGTAAACATACATCTCCTTTGTTGTGGAAAATATCTTCATCAGGTTGGAAAAGAGTACAGAAGGGTGATTCTGGAAGCTGGCGGCTCTGTGGACGGTATGGACATGCTGAAAACCTTCCTCGGACGCAGCCCATGTCAGGATGCCTTCTTCCAGTGCAAAGGATTGATTAAGTCACAGGAAACATAGACACTGTAAAATGAAATGCTCTTTAAGAGTCTTTTTGTCAAAGCGGGGTAAATTTTTAATTGTCTGGATGCAGGTCCACGTCAGAAGAAAAAGGACTTTGCTTGAAGTGTTTTGTTACTGTTTAATTTTTTCTACCTGTTGGTATTTGTTCAAATGTACAGTAGATCATGGAGTATCTTATGATATGTAGAATTGACCTTTACAGCAAACTCTGTAACTGGTCATGGTGAGAAAAGTGCAGGTGTTGCTAATAACATTAAGATAAGATCTACTTTATTGCCCCCAAGGGGACATTATGCTGAGCAGTAGTGCTGCACACAGCTGCAGTGGTACACCAAAACACAATAGAAAAATATATGTCAAATATTGCAAATGCTCTGAGAGATTAAACCAAATAAAACTACATAGGCATTATAAAATAAAGCTCTTAACGATGGCTCTGTTCTATTCAAGTGTCCATGTAAGACATGGCAAATGCATGCACAGTACATAACCCTGAAAATGAAGCAGCTAAGTGGAATCCAGCCAGCATTAATTTCACTTACACCTTTGCCTGTGTGACATGTGAAAGGTCTAGTTGTGTGTGCACAGCTGCAAGTTAACATTGTAAACATGTTTTTTAGAAGTGATAATATAGCTAAAGTGATAAAGAAGCTGTCGGACGTGGGTGTGCAAACGAAAAGGTCATTGTATGTTTTGGAGCTCCTGTTATGCAGCCTCCTCTTATGGCACAAGGTTGGGGAAGACATTACATCACATTTCCATTCATGTTGTATTAAAAGATTGAAATATATAATTTCAAGGGCTGTCAATTGAGATTAGTGGGCAAGCATGCTTGCTTTCTGCAAATTTCTGTATTTATTTATTAATGGAAATCAATTAACATCACAAAACAATGACAATCATTGTCCAGAAGCCCTCACAGGTTCTGCATTTAGCATAAAAAATATGCTCAAATCATAGCATATCAAACTGCAGCCCAACAGGCAGCAACAGCTGTCAGTGTGTCAGAGTGCTGACTTGACTATGACTTGATCCAGACTGACTGATTATCATAAAGTGGGCATGTCTGTAAAGGGGAGACTGATGGGGACCCACAGAACCCATTTACATTCACATATCTGGAGGTCAGAGGTCAAGGGACCCCTTTGAAAATGGCCATGCCAGTTTTTCCTCTCCAAAATTGTGCACAAGTTTAGAGCGTTATTTATAATCCTTCACAACAAACTAGTACAACATGTACAACACCCGCTGGTACCAGTGGTTTTCTAGTTTTATATGATACTGGTTTCTTCACTCTAGCTTTAAAACTGAGCCCGCTATGACCTAAAAATCACAATTAGCGTTAATGCCATAAAGAAATTGGTGGCATTGAAACAAATTTGTGTTAATGCATTATTGCGTTAACTTTGACAGCCCTAATAATAACAACAGATGTAGACATTTAATGGTTGGACTTTGTGTCAGAGCTGCAGAAATATTTGAAAATTTGAGAAGTATTAAAGCTGCAGTGGGTAGAAATGGTGCAAATATGATTAAATATAATAAATATTTTTATAAAACTATGTCACTATAACCAAACAGAAGTACATGAGACAGGTAATCTGAAAAAAAAAATCATGTGCTTCTGTGTCCTCTGGTCAAAGAGTCTTGAATTACATATATTAGGTATCACTGTCAAGCTAAGACTCTTGAGGATCCAGTGAGCCCAACTGTATTCATGTGTGATGATGTTAGTCCCCATCGTAGCCATTTCAATGTAGTGAGACAATTTTTTGAAATTTTCCCTCACTGTATAAAATGACCTGTGGTGACCTCTCGGATAATCACAGCCTCATAAAACTTTACAGCCATAAACTAGAGATGTAGAGCATTCAGAGGACGGGTGGCTTTCCTAGCTAGATTGACAATAAGGGGGTTTCTGAAACAGAAGCGCTCACCATCCAATTGCTGAAAAATGCAATTCTTGCAGAAATCTCAAAATGTCAACAAAGATTTTGATCCCAAATCATAACATGGCATTTTCTATGGTGACTTAATATGGTATTTGGGATCAGAGATCATTGATTATTTTTATCAATTCTTGAGGGGTAAAAAAAAAAAAAAAGTTAAATTTAGCACGAAATATGTGTAACAAATTGTATCAACCAAAAAGTCCTTATGGAAAAATTTATAAGACATGATAGAGCACGGGAACGACCATCATATACTTCTTTGCTGTAAACCCTTATACACTTTTACAATTAATTATAAATAAATTAATCAATTCATGTTTATTTCTGATTAATGATTAGAACAACTTGACACACTGTGCTGAGCTGCATCTCAGATTAATCTCCACTTTCAGATGATGTTCACCACTTCTATGTGACATCTATGTGCCCCTAAAGACCCCCGGACCCCCCTAAACCAGACAAAAACAGGTCTATGTGGGTCTCAGAGGGTTTAAGGGAATTAGGAAAATGGGTTCATTCCCACACTGTGGAAGAGGGTCCTCTTCAAGTTAAGTGTACACCAGGGGGCGCTACATGATAGCAAATGCGGGTAGTTTAACATTGTAAAGAAAAAATAATGTTATCGTGGGAATAACACTTTATATGATGATATATAATTTAGATTTCCTTTTATTTAAAGAAAAGCATTTTACTGCTATGAACAGGCAAACTGGTGTAAATACAGCTTTACATGTAGATTGGTTTAATACAATTTTGCCTGTTTCTAGTCTGTGTGAATATATATTTTATCCTCGACCTAATCGGAGAAGGAAAATGTTGGATTAGAGGGGGGATGATGAAAAGCGTGTGGGTGATACAGTGAAAGCATCACCACCGGGGCTCGGTTGGTGGTGGAGCTGTGAGACTTCTGGTGGACCTCCTCCTCCTCCTCCTCCATGTAGGCAAACAGAGGTCGCAGAGAAGAAACCCACCGCTTCACGCTGCTCTCCAAACAGCTTAATGTAGCTTCACTCGACTCTGTCAAAAGCTGAAGGAAAAATATGACTGAAAGCACCGGAGTGCGGCGTACTTTGCATGAGACGGTGTCGCTCTGCCGGACGCGTTTTTGCCTTTTGTAGTTCCTTGCTGAATGTCGTGGACATTTTGGATTTTTTTTAAATACTCTGTGTTGTTAAGTCTTACCTATTAAGGACCATTTATTCACATTCGCTTAGCTTCTTTGAGTGAGGTAAATAGTTTTAAAACAACTGTGGACGTTAAACAACTTGGCTCACTGAGGAGAATGTGCACACTGGGCCAGCTTCGAGTCGCTCTGTAAGGGGGCAACATTAGCTCGCTGCTAACGCTAGCAAACCCCTCTTGAACTACCCTCAAGGCAAGGCTAGCTAATGCCCACTTGTCGACGCATTTTACTTGGAACAGTAGCGCCTTGCTCATAACCGGGACGCCATTAAATGAGCCACTGACTCGACATTAATTCAGGTAAGTCCCTTTGTTTGTCATCTGCTTCTTGTCTGTGGGGCCCCATACGACATGCTAACGGTGCTAGCTGCGCAGCGTCGTACCGTTGAGGTCCCATTCTGGCGCTGTCCAACTTGGCTCTTACAGTAATTCAGCCCATTTTAACTACATTTTAAAGCCTTTTCCGAGCTGTATTATTTTGATGATAACTGTGCCTCGTGTCCTGTTCTAATCTAACAGTGTGTTTTTGACGGTGACAAGAGACTAAAGCAGCTGTCTTGTATTTTCGGACAACAGTTGTACGGTACATGGCTGCCAGTACTATCATATCTACTCAGAGCATCCACAATATGCAAAACAACGCAGTCAGGTTCGTTTTAAAGTATCAGGCAGTAATATTGGTATATTTTACAGGCATATCATTAAGGTAACAGCTGCAGTGCAACAACAGCAGTCACATCTTTTGTTGCGGAGCACCTTCAGCGCTTCGACGGACGAGGGATTAACTAGTGAGCTGTACACTCAACATATCGGCGTTTTCATTTTCTCACCACTTCACTAATCAGATTACGATCCCCTACTTAACTCCGATGTAATTTAATCCTGTTAAGATCTGAGATAGATGCGGAGCTAATCTCTGGGGTTGATTTTAGGAATTTTAGCAGGTCTATCCATGCCCGACGGCTTGTTTTTTAACGGATTGATACTCATCTCTGTGAGAAATGCTGTTAAGAGAAGCAGGAAACCTCAGGAAATCATGAAGCAAATGACAATACAACAGTTGAGCCTGTGTATTGGCAAGATGTGGGATTCTGGGGCAACCATCCAATATATTGTCATATATGTATTGCAATACTGTAAGCAAGGCGATATATTGTGATATTTTAAAAGCCAAATTTATGCTGCATGCAAAAAAAACTGCATGGTTTTTGCCCCAAACTGATTATCATAAAGTGGACATGTTTCTAAAGGGGGGGGACTTGTGGGTACCCATAGAAGCCATTTACATTCACATATCTAGAGGTCAAAGGTCAAGGGACCCCTGTGAAAGTCACCTAACCAGTTTTTCCTAGCCAGGGTCAAATATCGGGACAATACTGACTCAAATAGCTGGATCGGATATCGGTGACAATGGGGCCAATCTATTCAGTTCTGTGTTTATATACTATATACATCACCCATCCATCTGCAACTGCTTATCCCGTTCAGGGTCAGGGGGCTCAAACTGATCCCAGCTGACATTGGGCGAAGGCGGGTTACACCCTGGACAGGTCGCCAGTCTATCGCAGGGCTGACACACAAAGACAGGCAACCATTCGCTCTCACATTCACAACTACTGGTAATTTTAGAGTCATCAATTAACCCAGCCTGCACGTCTTAGGCTTATTAGCCGTCAAAGACCATTTCTGCTGTTGTAAAATGTAAACAAAGACTGCACCATGTCAGCTGTCATTGTTGTAGGCCCATAACCTGAGAGCTGGTGGCCAGCTGGTTGTAGATGATTATCCAGTCCTGCCCTCCTTTCCACTTTGAGATTTTTGATCATTCATCTACTTATATGAACAGCAGGAATGCACCGATACCAGCTCAGATATTGGCCGATACTGACCCAAATAGCTGGATTGGGTATCGGTGACAAAGGGACCGATGTATTCATGCATTATGTACAGGAATCTGATTTCCTGTATAAGTTTTGACTAACTTGTTGCTGCATTAAAAAGGTTGACACTTGAATTGTAAGTTTTTTTTTTTTTTGCCAACTTGTTGGTAAATGATTTATTAATTAAATAATGCATAACAATTCAGGACATTTATATATATATATATATATATATATATATATATATATATATATATATATATATATTTGTTACATTTTGTTTTTCAAACATAGGAAAGCAATGTTTAAGTCAAGCCTGATGTTTCCTTACACATAACATAATGATCCCAGCCACTTCCACACAGTGAGGCATACAGCTTATTAAATAAACACTGGTATTGGAATCATACTCTGTATTTCTATCGGTATCGTGAGTGAAAAAGTTGGATCAGTCAGTGCATCCCTATACACAAGACTGATCTTCAATATACACTGTATTAATCACACAATCATGGACGGAGTCGTACTCCAGTAGTATCTTTCCATTGAGGTGTTGGTGCACATTTAATTTTCCTCGTATGATCTTTTACAACCAACCTTATCTAGGATGAAAGATAAGGTTCGGTCTAACAATGGCCCTGTAATGCCCTGTTCTTTTCTTTCTTTACTGCCCAAAGTAGTGTTGTTACAGATACACTTACCTAACAGTTTGTTGTTCCACTTGGAGATGGAAAGAAAGCTTGACAATAGCCTTCAACAAAAGCAGCAAAGCCATGTTTTGTTATCTTTATTATACAGCAAAAAATGTTACCCAGGTCCTGGCTCCATGATGGTTAATCTAAAGTCCATAATGCTTCCATTGTGAAATTTTTCCCCATATCTCTATATCATACTCTGAGTCGGACAAATAAAACTCTTGAAGGATTAAGTCTAGGTCACCCAGGTTAAGACCATGTTTTTGGTAACAGCCCCTGTTTTGCTCAACGGTTCAAAATTTAACAGGGTTTTTCCAATGCCTAATGAAATGGTATCGTTACTTCCTTAAGGTGAACTAATTCCTGCCAAAAAGGGGCACTCAGTGATCATCCTGCATTGTGATTAGTTGTCAGCTGTTAAATTAATTGTCAACCGTCTGTTTTTTTTATTAATAAAAACTAAATTCTCAAATTCAGGCTTTTTTCATAGTGAATATTTTCTGGTTTGTTTACTCCTCTAAGACAGCAAACTGAATATCTTTGAGTTGTGGCAGGGATGCACCGAGCCGACCTTTTCAGTCCCGATCCCTGGGCTTTGGGTATCAGCTGATACCGAGTACCGATCTGATACCAGTGTTTAATTAATAATAAGCTGGACCAATGTGATACCAGTAAAGGAGAGAACAGTTGTTTGATTTCATAAGAGGTTCAGAAGGGTGGGATTTCTTAAAAGATAGTATTAAATTGACTTTTCTAATGCCTTCTGTTGGTGTTGAGAGACTGCTGTGAGAAAATGTGTTGTGTGAGTATCCCTGCGACTGCAGGTGTATTTGACTAGAGACGTTTTATGATAAGGATGCTTTTTTCCATGGTCTTTAATATTCCTGCTGGTGAGACCGTATAAGTGCACATTTCCTCTCCCAACTTAGAGTACAGAGTCTGACAAAGAGAAATATGCGCGAGCAGTGTGTCAACAATGAAGCTGTTGACGTGGAGACCACAAAAGACCACGTGGTTAATGACTAAATGCTCATGTGAAATTGTTGACTGGTTGCAGTTGATGGCGTGCAGCGATTGTGAACAAACCTGTGAGAAAATGTTGTCATGTAAGGAAACGAGCCGTTTCCTCTGTGTGAATGTGCCAATTTGTATTTTGTTTGTAATGTTTTGCATCTGACCGGTGATTTAGTCTTTTTTTTGTATCACAGTTGTTTGTGCTGATGGGTGATGACGTTGTTAAACTGTTGTCAGTCTGAGTTTCCTTCATATCGTTGTTTCAGCCAAAGCAAAATTCAATTTAGTTTAGGCTCTGTCTTTAATAGGTTGTTCACACATCACCATCACTGTTGTCCTTGCTGTGTTTAGTTGCTGCACTTGAATGGTTGAATGAATGTGATCTTTTTAAAAAGATTTAGCAAGTTGTGAGACTTAATTTTTTTGTGTGAAAGCAGCCCATGCTTTCTTGTTGCAGAACAAGATGCTCAGTTTGTTCATTTACATTCATTAGTGGGTAGGGATGCACAGATAGTGATACCTGGGCTTTGATTATCAATCAATACCAAGTACTGATCTGATATCAGTCTATAATTTATAAACTGTATGCCTCATTGTGTGGAAGTGACTGGGATCATTCTTTTATGTGTAAGGAAACATCAGGCTTGACTGAAACATTGCTTTCCTAATTTTTAAAAGCAAAATGTAACATATATAGAAATTTACTGAATTATTTATTATTAAAATAATAAATCATACACCAGCAACTTGGTTCAGGAATATAGAGTCCTGTATATAATATATACTGTAAACGTAGAATTGAATTTCATAAATTGGCCCCATTGTCACCGATACCTGATCCAGCTCTGAGAGTCAATATCAGTCCGATGTCAGATATCTATATCACTGTTGGTGCATCCCATTATTTTATCCATTCATTATTTTGACAGTCAGTTCATTTTCAGTAATTTTTCAAGCAAGAGAACATAATCTGCAGCTCAATCGATAGTTAAATGGTTGTTTGTTGTAGATATGGATGAGGATAATTAGGGACACTCACTCAGTATAAGCTCTCCCACTGGCAGTAACATTAGAGGATCTGTTCTACTAGTGAAATGTATAAGGGCGTTTTGTTTTATACTAACACCACATCACCACCAATAAATCCTCAACATGTGGGGAGCAATGCGTCATTGTAGAGATCGGGGACATGTGTGCTCAACTGGAAACATGGATGTCTTTTTATATAAGCCCCATTTTAACATAACTCAGATGATGTCAGTTGGTCCACCCAAGTAATTAATTTCAATTATTCAAAGTTCTTGGCATCAGCGGCTCCTTTGTTGTCATTTCGAACTCCCTAGAAACATCAGCAGTGTAATGGTCCATAGAAATGTTATCGCCTCATTGCGGGTGCTAAAGATAATGTGCTGTGCCGGGTGTGGTAAATGAAACTGGCTCTTTTCTCATCCATGTATGTATGCAGGCATACGTTTTTGCTTTACAAGTTACTGAGTGGTAGACAGAGCTCGCCCCCTCCATATCTGGGACGTCACATCTATTCCAGTTTGGCTGTAAGAGAGAGGTTAAACATGGTGTTGACATTTTCAGCCAACTTCTCTTACAGCACTCCACACTGCACACAGTTTCAGTATTTGAACTGGTGGTGCAACATCTTTGTTTAAGCTATGAGGTAAAATGCAGTGTTTATGCAGACTGGTTTGGGTTCGTCTGTGCAGTGTTTTCCTTGTTTGAGCATTTCCGTGGCTCTTCCATGATTCTTCTGAATCTCTGCAGAGGTGGGTGATAAGTGTTTGGCTGTCCAGAAGTGCTTGTCGTGCTCCTTAAAGCCGGTGAAAGCATGCAGCGGAGTGCAAAACAATGAAAGATTTGCTTGCAGGCAGTGACTACAGTTTTGGTCATGTGTTAAATCATGGGATTAGTCAGCCACCTGAGGAAGACCGTTTGTGGTCAAACCATTGTCATGACCATGTAGCGTAAAGGAAGAACTGTGAACAAGATGGCAGTGTGCAGGTATTTTTTTTGAAGGTAGTTGTTACCAAGTACCCACTAAGATTTTATAGATGTGCTCCCTGATGACTGGATGAGATTTGTGAGCAAATTAAACTGAGTTTTACGTGGCACAATAGTGGCCCACTCTTCATAAGGGCAGATCACCATGGTAACTAAAGCTGCACCGCTAACTTGATCTGGAGCAGGCTATATTCAGACTAGGGATGTCCCGAGCTGATATTTATAATTTATAGCAACGTTGCAGTCCCACTGACCTTACTCAGGCTGTATAAAAAGCACTGACGCACCCTTCTGTGTGTCTGCTCTCTTAGACACTGATTTGTTCTGACTGCTCTTGAAGATAAATGTTTAATGTGCTATTATTTCCAAAGGCTGTCCTCAACCAAAGAAATGCTTAGTTGACTAACAGTCATCTGATTTTGTTGTCTCATTGATCTTTGAAAGTGAAAAATCTTGTCTTCCAGAGACGTAAATATCTTGAAAATAAGCCATTCAGCGTGAAAAAAGCATTAAAAATGAGGAATTGACTAAAGAAGTCTTAGTCGATTAAAGCTGGTGTCACACCAAACCAATATCAAAGAAGTAGAGGCGATGTAGGCTGAACCACCAGTCAGAGTAAGTTCAGGTGCCGCCGCCATTTCAACATGCTGAATTGGCCAAATATTGATGAATTGGTCTTAAGGTCCTCACACACCTAAGAGGGGGCAACCCTAATTTTTTCACCATTTTCTTTTTAATAATATTTCAAATCCTCCTCCAAAATAATTCAGCCTTTAGAGTGTAATTGATTTAGATGCATTTTGTCTGTCAACACACTTGTGGTGTGGTGATTTTGATTTACAGTCTGGTGAAGGTCTGTGGTCTCTGCAGCAGTATTTCACTACCACTTTGTTCTTCATAATTATGAATCAGTCAAAGATATAACCCATTGTTTATGGATTTTTTTTCTTGGTCTGTTGCCCATTTGCTATTAAAGCTGTCTTAACAAATAGCAGGTACATTATCTACTGTTGAGATTAATATTGAATGAAGAGCCTATTAAGTGCAATGAAAGCCTTTCATACACGAGGTGGATAGACCATAGCAAGTTCTGTGAGTCTGTATTTTGGCACAGTATTTGTGGAAAAATGTAAATTTGCGTGATATTTGACTTGCCGTTCTATCTATTTTAACCTACATCTGTGCATTCACTTTCTCCCTAATGATTCGCCTGCTTCTGTGACCCAGTTAGGAGAACATCTGTCTCTGCCTCAGTCGCTCTTGCTGTTTATCAGCAGATATGTTCATAAAGCCAAATCCTTCTGGTGTCTTCTGGCCGATTAAGACACCACAGAGGAGCATGCTGTAGCTCCAATCCCCCCTACGTAACACATGGAAAGTTGAAATAAATTACTGGTATAAAAAGAAGACATTTATGTAGAGGAATGTAGCTTTGGAAGAAATGGTCTGTTGTAATATCAGTTACAGCTATGTGTCATATCTCTGGTAGAAGCTGCATTCATACTGATTTTATGTGCTGTATGCAGTATTTCTTAAAAGCCTTTTATATTTGACTGCATATATAATTTGGCTTTGTTTTTACGGCAAAATTGGGCTTTTAACAGATTGTGTTTGGCAATTTCAGTCATATATCACTGGATTATATGCACTGTTTCAAATAAAATGCACTGAGAATTTTTATAAGGTTTGGGACAATGATTAGACTCAGTGCAGCCTGGTTCATCCATATTCATGCTCATTCATATTCACCGTAGAGGAACATGCTGCCAAAAAATATATATTTTTACACACTCACTGATATGACACATTATTTTATAAATCTAATGTACTCCAGTTATTTGATTTTTGTTAAATTCTGGATCCTTTGTGCCACTTAATCATATTACTTTTAACTCTGTAAATCCCCAAGAATATCAATACATTGATCTTATCTTAAACTCTATCCTTATTTAACCCTTTACCATTCCGCCCTCCTTTGGGGTGGGGGACAGCAGATGTTCAGGGGTAGATAACAAGGCAACAGTAGAAGTCACATAGAAGTGGTGTACAGCATCTGAAAGCTGGGAACCTGAAGATTAATTTGAGATGCAGCTCAGCACTGTGTGTCAAGTTGTTCTAGTCATTAATAAGAATTAGAAATTAATTTTTAATTAGTTCAAATAAGTCGTGAGAACATGATAAAACATGATATATGTGTATGACAGTCATCCTCATGCTCTATCATGTCTCATGAATTGTTGCAGCAATTTTTGGGTTAATGCCGTTTGTTACACAGATCTGGTGCTAAACTCAACCATTTGTTATCTGTTAAGCATTGATAAAAATTAGCAAAAATCCCTCCAAAGGTTTGACATTTGAAGCTTTCCGTGAGAATTGTGTTTTTGGCGATTGGATAGTGAGCACTTCTGTCCTGGAAACTGCTCAGAAACTCGTTTATTCATGTCAATCTAGCCAGGAAAGCCATCCATCCTCTGAATGCCCTAGGTCTGTAGTTTGTGACTGTAAAGTTTCATGAGGTTGTGATTATCCTAGAGGTCACCACAGGTCATTTTATACAGTGAGGTCAAGTTTAAACAATTGGTAGTGGTTTCACTGCAATGACATGACTACCATGGGGACTGACATCATCACACATGAATACAGTTGGGCTCATTGGAGCCACAGTGCCTAATTTATGTAATTCCAAAACAGTTTAGGGACCCAAGTATGCAGAAATATTAAAATTCACCATTTTAGTGTAGGCGAAAATAACGCATTTGTACTGCATGAAAAAACTGCATGTGATTATCAGAACGTGGGCATGTCTGTAAAGGGGAGACTTGTGGGTACTCTGATAACCCATTTTCATTCACATAGCTTGAGGTCAGAGGTCAAGGGATCCCTTTGAAAATCACCATGCTAGTTTTTACCCTTAACTTTGTAGCGTTATTCATCGTGGGTCCGCTACAGCCTCTGAAAGATAGAACAGCATCCAGGCCCGCCGGTGGGCTGTTGGAGTTGGTTTCATCTGGATCTGTATGTTGCATGTGGACTGTTTAACCATGTTTCATGGCTTGACGTGAAAGTCAGGGTTAGCAAAAACCAGTTTCATGGCACAGGTAGCCAGGATTGATAATTTGCCGATAGTCTGGAGTGATGAGGAGACACAGCATCCCTCTGAACTGCCTCAGGCCTACTGTCCTTTATTCTTATTAGATTATCTTGTGTCTACGCCCAGTTAAGATGGATTGCAGCTCTGCACACATTTCTTAAGTGACTGCTTTTGATCAGATATTTTTTCCCTGTTTAATATGCAAATTACTGTATACATCTCCTCCATTTCCTTGGACCACAGTCTGCCCTCAAAGACAACATCCAGGCTGACATGTTCCCCTAGAAATTATCCAATTTGTCTTGTTTATGATCCTTGTACAAGGATCCCTAATATTGTTGTTGTTGCTGAAGGAGACTGCGGTTTGTTGTTGCTACTGGCACAAAATGACATTTACATCTGCTTACACATGCTAGTGATTAAGTAGATGGCCCTTCAGTGCAGTCTGTGATGTATTTGACCACATGTGGACGCTTCGTCTGATTACTTCCAATTGTTGCCCGAGTCTTTGTGTTTTGGGTGAAATCACACCTGTGTTGATTTGTAAAAGGATCACCCAAGCTGCGTTTTAATGCAACATGTGAGCAGCTCACAGTTAGCTAAGGCCAGTGGTATTTAATTTAAATGATACGAAATCTGGCTTGTGTGTAAAGGCAAAGTGGTGGGTTTGGGCCCAGAAAGAAGGTCCATATTTGGCTTTCAATCACGGCATTGCGCTGCGATTTGAACAGGCTGGTCAGCACCTTGTTCACTCACTGACTCCAGTACACCATCACCCACCTGCTGTTTTAGTACAGCTCTTTGTTTCCACCCATTCACCACTAGTGCTGTAAAGTCTCATCCTTTCCCACCTTGATCCGCGAGTATCTCCTTTCAGTACTGATGTTATTAAACGAACACACCTTGTACCTGCAGTGAGTACTAGACTTTTGCTCACAGCGTATTTGACAGCAGTCTGAAGACAAGCCAGTTTGATTTTAGTGTACAGTGTTCTGCAGAGTCTATTAGCAGAGCAAAGGAACAGACTGGCCAGGACAAGGAACAGAGAAATTGGTATTACTAATACGCAATTAGTCCAGTAATTGAAAATAATGACATTATTACCATAGCAAACAAAACAAACAAGCAGCTCTATTACTTGGCTTCATTTCTTTGATTGACAGCATAAATAATGCATGTAAGAGAAAAGGCCAATTAAATTATACTATTGGGTAATTCATTTTATATTTAATATCTTCAAAACATACACAGGGATTGAAATAGTTTTTTTTTTCTGTGTCCATGCAGTGGTGCATGTAACTTTATTTATTACACACGTTTTTACATTTTACCAAAAAAAAACTGTACATTTCCTCTCTTTCTTTCTTCTTCCGCCACGGCTGCAGGCAGATCCGACTGAAAGAAGTCCAACATTGACCACCACCATAAAAGATTTAATGAGTTTAAACATTATACCATTTTGAGTTAGTTATGGCTGTGAAAGTGAAAATAATGCATTGACACAAACTGATTTTAAGCCACTAATTTCTTTAATGCAATAATGCAACTTGCGATTTTAACATTATAGCAGGCTCAGTTTTAATGCTGAGTGAAGATACTGACATCACATGAAACCTCAGGAATCTGGTACCAGCCTTGAAGGAGGCTAAATAATGCTCCAAATTTATGCTAAATTTTGCAGAGGAAAAACTGGCATGGCCATTTTCAAAGGGGCCTTTTGACCTCTGACTTCAAGATATAAATGAGTTCAATATTTGTCATTGTTTTGTGTTGTTAATTGATTTCCAAAAATAAATATATACGCACATTTACATAAAACAAGCAGATTTGTCCACTCCCATTTTGATAAGAGTATTAAATACTTGACAAATCTCCCTTTAAGGTACATTTTGAACATATAAAAGTCACGATTAAATATTTTAATCGACAACCCTAGTTACAGTGTATTTTGAAGTGACTTTCCCTTTGATTTTCAAGACAAAAGTAAAATAACGTCAGATTTGACACGGTCGTTGTCAGGGTCATTCTGTCTTAGAGTCGCTGCCTGAAAGTTGGCAGCCCTAAACGTTACCTGCATCGGTGCACGTAGAGAATTACGTGCTCAGCTCAGTTTCTACATGCACTGCCTACCATGCATGTGTATGTGTTTTTTCTAGCCTGGACACATACGTTTGCGAGTGTAAAGTGTGAAGTCAGGTCTGTGTGTTCGGTGGAGAGTCCACTAATATGTCTTTTATTTAACCTTTTTATCTTTATCAAAATTAGCAAGTTCAGAGTAGAATAGCAAGCGATTTGTTGGAAAAAACTCCTTCCTTGAAATTGTCACCCTAGTGATTGGTTATCCATCCATCCATCGTCAACCGCTTATCCCGTTAGGGGTCGCGGGGGGGCTGGAGCCGATCCCAGCTGGCATAGGGCGAAGGCGGGGTTCACCCTGGACAGGTCGCCAGTCCATCGCAGGGCACATAGAGACAGACAACATATAGACAGACAACCATTCACGCTCACATCCACACCTACGGGCAATTTAAGTCATCAATTAACCTAAACAGCATGTCTTTGGATGGTGGGAGGAAGCCGGAGTACCCGGAGAAAACCCACGCTTACACGGGGAGAACATGCAAACTCCACACAGAAGAGCCGCAAGCTGGAATCGAACCTGCGACCCTCTTGCTTGAGGCGACAGCGCTAACCACTACACCACCGTGCAGCCCCGTGATTGGTTATTGTTTATCTTAAATGATATTTAGTGATTTATTATCTTGATGCCCAAGCACATGCATCTTATTGTGCACGGGCTCCTCATGGAAAGAGCTCAGGTAAACAAGGTGCAGGTGATGTCCTGCAGCCATCTCCCGGTTTCACAGTATGGCTGCTGTAGTGATGGGGCTATCTGAATGAAAGGCAAGTAGCTGCAAAGGAGAGTATGCTGTTGGTGTAGCTGCCCCCTCCCCGCCCCCAACCCACTGTGCCAACACCCCCCAATTTGAAAATTGACGCTTCTCATGCTCTATTCCGGTGTGACGGAGGGAACTTTTGTCTGGCAAGATTCATGTATCCTAAATAGATGAGATGAGGATAAAGGCGCCCGAGAGGAAGTGGAGCAGAAGCTAATGGGTGTCAGTGCAGTCTAGTGTGTTTGCAGCTGATTGGGAGGACCCTATGAATAAGTCAAAATTTCTCTTTCGCTCTCTGCCTTTCTCCTCCCCTCTTTTTCCCCCCTGTTTTTATCCCTCCCTCTTCCCCTGCTCTATGGCTCTATTGTGCTCGATGAGGATGGTGGAGGGATGATCCTATCTTTTAGTTGGCTCGGTTTGTCTCAGATCAGCTGGCAAAGCTAATACTTTTCCAGACATGCATGGACAATACTCTGTGTTGTCTTGTGCTCTGACCTGACATGCACGATTATGCTGCATTTCAAAGCTGAATCTTGTTCAGGGTCTTGTTCATAAAATAGGCTCGTTTTCTTTGTGCAGTACAATGTATGTTGCACTAATGCTGTAGCAGGGTAAGGGCTTGATCTTTATCTCTTTCTAATTCTTCTCACATTGGTAATTTACCACATGTATGACAATTACAGAGAGTTCCTGTTTCTATCGATGCTTCTTGTGTGTCCTCAGGCAGGATTGACTTGGCACATAGGAGGAGCATAGCTATTTCAGGATATCTTAAATTTAATAAATTCCTCCCTGATTAAACAGCTCTGTGTGGTTAAATATTTGCTGACAAATCCAAGTTTTTGTCAAACATACTGAACATTAGCTTCCACAGTTGCAAAGTATACCCCTAACAAGCATAACTTAACATGATGAGAGAGAAAGAGGCTGTTTTGAACTAAATTTGAGAGCTAATTAACAGGCACCATGGTACATGTAAAATAAGGTCCGACAAGAGTTTAATCTAATCCTGTTTAGAGCTGCAATGTTCAATCAATTAGTTGTCAACTATTAAATTAATCGCCAACTATTTTGATTGGCAATTACTTGGTCGGAGTTATTTTAAAAACAAATATTAATATATGATTCCAGCTTTTTAAATGTGAATATTTGTCCGGTTTCTTTACTCCTCTATGAGAGTAAACTGGATATCTTTGAGTTGTGGACAAAACAAAACATTTGAGGATGTCATCCTGGGCTTTGAGAAACACTGATCAACATTGTTTCCCATTTTCTGACATTTTATAGACCAAAACACGAATCGGTTTATCAGGAAAATAATCAACAAATTACTTGACAGTGAAGCTAATCATTAGTTGTAGCCCTAATCATTTAGATTGGATTTTAGCAGTTTTCCATCACCGCTCACAAGGGATTACACGCATGATCAATTCAATTTGATCAGCATTTTTCACCATTTTCTGACATTTTATAGACCAAACAATGAATTTAGTTAATTGAGAGTGAAACTAATTATTAGTTGCAGCCCTAATCACATTATTCTGTTTGGACTTCAGTAGTTTCCCAACACCATTCACAAGGCATTAGACATGTAAAACAATATGTATTGAAAGAGACCATCTAGTGGCACCAACTATCTCTTTGGAACGTTTCCGGTTTCTGGCTGGTCATGTTGTTGTGGCCCTTTATGGCTCTTTTACATTTGAATAATATCAAATATGTAAAAGCTAGGCATGGGGCGGTATGAAAATTTCATGTCAAGTCAATTCTATTTGTATAACCCAATATTACAAATCACAAATTTGCCTCAGGTGGCTTTACAGTCTGTAGGTTATGACACCCTCTGTCCTTTACAGTACGACACACTCATTGGATAAACATAAAGAAACTTCAGGAAGGCCAACAGAGGAGGGAACCCTCTTCCAGGATGGACAGACGTCTAATAGATGTGTGTACACCATAGACAACCCATATGACAAAGAATTATACATCTTATGTGAACATGCAGTATATAAAGAGAGGGATGTAGGTGATGTCAAGCACATGTCACAATTATCCTGGCCTAAAAAAAAAATGTGCTTCACGTTATTATCCTGATAATCATTAAAAATGTGCTTAAAACTTTTCAAATAGCACTAAATCATACTGAAATCACTTAACCTTACATTTTCTTAAGAAACAAATGCATGTATTGCATTGCAGATAGGACACATCTTTAGTCAATGTCCTTTTTAGTGGAAAGCAATCAAACAATCTAAAATAAGGTAATCATAAATCATAAGGTCCCCCAACATAAATAATGGATAAAAAATAGCAGTATTGTGAGTCTCTTCTTTCTTATATAATAATTAATGAAGGCTCTCTTCTTCACTTTTCCATCGTGATTCAAGTTTTTACATGATGTAGTGTTTTTGTATGAAATGCCAGGTAGAGCAGTTTGCACCTTGGTAGGAACTAACGGGGATTTCCGGTAAATAAATACAATAATTGAGAGCTAGACAGCTTTTTCAATTCATTCCTGTGAACATACTGCCATAAAACACTATCAAAAATTAATTGCAAGCGTTATCAAAGTTGCCGTCTTTCAAATTCTGCTGGTATTGGCTTTAATAAGTTATTGCAAGATAATTTCAAGAATAATCTAATTGTCGAATTGCAACAGGAATTTAATACTTTTCAGTTTGTTGTTGCTGTTTGCTTTCTGCATCGGTGCTTATGTTGTCATTTGTCTTTGTCCTTCTTCATTAGATAAGCAAGTTGTTGCTGTTGGATCTATCATCTGCCATCCACTGGGATCCAGGCGCTTGAGTCCTAAATGACAAGGTATGTAAGGC
Organism: Pterois miles; assembly: GCA_947000775.1. Taxonomy (NCBI): domain Eukaryota; kingdom Metazoa; phylum Chordata; class Actinopteri; order Perciformes; family Scorpaenidae; genus Pterois; species Pterois miles. The sequence goes on along the minus strand of CAMQGK010000514.1, from coordinate 5,611,421 downwards.
AGCCCATTCATGTCATTTCATTTCATATTTTCAGCGGTGAGGTGACTAACGCTGGAACTATTGTGGGGTTTGTTTTATGGATTTAGATTTAAATGTCCGTCTCTTGAAGCCAACACGTCTGAATGAATAAGTTTTGTTCTCACGGAAGTGATGCATTTATGTCAAACATTAATCCACCTCTAACAAGAAACAACAAGAGTGCCCCACCCTGTTCTCCCGGAGCCCAGGAGACATGATACACCTGCCAAACTAGCTCTGTGTGCCATCAGGATCTTATTTCATCTTTTAAGGGTAAAAAAACAAATGGCTCTGATAGCGTCATAGTTATTTCAGACCCTGCCCTATTGACAATAGATTACAGTGTAGTAGAAACTCAAGGGCTGTAGTTAGATGGTGATTTATTATGAAATTGCTTCCTGTAACCCCCAGAAATGTTGTTTAATAGGCTCAAAAAGATCTTTACCAGATTCTTGTGGAACAATAGATGATGATGACTGAGACTGACGTTTCTGTACTTGCATTATGATAGGGCTCATACTTTCTGTGGTACTGCTGAAAGGAACAGGTTTGGCTTTTAAAGCTTAAGGATTTACTTTGTCTGAAGTGCACCACTATCACATGCACTTGTTTGACTACTTGGTTTTTCCTGTAACTCATAGCCACTCTATCTTAACATTCACACCGGTGCAGGCTTTTTGTCAAGCCACATTTGATACCTGGATCGAAACCAAGATCAACATATTGGTTTCCACAACCATTTTTGCCTGTAATATGGATTTCTTTTCTCTTTTTTTTTTTTTTTGTAAATTAACGCCAAATTACATGTGCAGACAATATCGATGTACTGCTACGTGATGATTACAGGGCTGTGGCTTGTAAGCACACTTGTTCAGCACTGTGATCAATGCATGTCTGTTAGCTTAACCGTCATCCCGCTAACTTGTGTCCTTGCATACTTCAGAGGTGTAGTTTTAGTCATATCTCATCTTTCCAATTTTTCATGACTTTGTCAATCAGTTGGTTCCTAATGATTTCATATCATTGTTTTCTGTGTGCTAGTGCTTTTTGAAAAGACATGCTTTGGGGACCCCAGTCAAAAGCACCCAGTTGTAGCCTATGCAGTTAAAATAGATAGAGAATAGATCAATCACATGTTTGCCATGGGTCCAAATGTTAAGTATCACACACACTATCAGGGGCACTTTGTCAGTCATTTGAAGGAGACAAGGAGATACAAATTTCCTCATGTGCTCTGTCTATTTTTATTTTACACAATATTCAAATTAAGGGTAACTTTCCAAAAATAATTGCTTTTTCTCTGCAGATGACATTAATTACAGAACTAATAATGTTTTGAGAAGAAATAAATGAACATTTTGCTATGATGGATTGTTTCTAACAGTAGTTTATTCTTGGAGTTCCCAGTCGGTAGTCCTTCTATGTTAAATAGGTTGTTAGGATGAGGGAGCGCACCAAACTGACATCAACAACTAGCGGTGACGAAGGCGACGAAGGACTCGCATCACCTTTGTTTTGGCCGACAAGTTGCTCTCTAAAGCCTGGGCCAGACCAGCAGCATGAAGAGTGTGTGCCGGCTGCGCTGCTTGTTTTTTATTTCACTGTCCATGTTAACAGGTTAGACCAGCCACACTGCTTGCACAAGACGCGCGGCTCTGTAACTAGTGATTGTTTGCCTGTATATTGACATCATACCAGCAACATAGCTACAGTTTCAAAATCTAGACAGCTATAGGATATGTCACAGACAGTGAAGGTGGTCTTCTGATTGTATATTGACATCATATCAGCAACATTACTACACTGTTGATGTCTGTATCTGCAGAAAATGTCACGGACATGAAAAAAGTAAGACTTGTTTAAAATCAACACTTCCTGTTTTCATTTCAAAATAGCACCTGTTGTTTTTCTCTGTGGACAGAACTCCTTCATTTGTTAACATAAGGCTTTTATTCTGAAATATGTGCAGGACAGTGTTGTAGAACATGCAGTGACTTGTAGGGCTCCATGAATGAATATAGTACAGGATTTTAATCGTGGATTATTACTATTATTTACAAATTACCACGCATGGCCATTGAAATGGCCATAAGCCATATGAAAGTCAAACTCTGTGTAGAAAGAGCAGCAGAAACGCTGCCGACGCACAGCTGACATGCAGCTGGTGTGAACAACGGACGCGTGAATCACGCAGCCGTGAGGTAACGCAGCTGTTCATGTGGCCGGTCCGACCCAGGCGTAACACACCAAAGACTACAGCCGATGGCCAACTACCACGTACATTCTGCGCTTGCATGAGGTGAAATAGCTCAGCACACCAACAGGTCGCAGTAGACTGAATTTGTCATTCAGAAAGAGAAAGTGAAGACTGAGGACGGCAGCTATACAGGCTGTTGTTATGCTACCACTCTCACTCACCACTTAGCTTCACTCCAGATGCCCATGTTGTGAAAACATCTGTGTATTGAAATGATCAGATGTAGTGAAGATGAAAAATGAGATGTTTTTCCAATCAGAGTGTTTTCTGTCACTGACGGGCTCCATCGCCGATTCAACATGCCGAATCGGCCAAAAAAAGGGAGACTAGAGCCAACAATGTGGAACACACTGAAAATTTAAGCCGGATGCTCACTGATGGCTGCAAACTGTCCGACAGCCGACCATCAACTCGGTGTGTCAGTACCTTAAGGACCGATACAGACCATTCATTCACATTAACTGTGGCGACTTGCCTTTTGTGCGTAGTGGCATATCAGCCAGTTTCTTTGTACGTGACACCACTTTACAGACGGATGGCGCTTATGTCTCATTGAAAATCCTCTTTTCACCCACACTGGGCTAGATTTATACAAAATGATTGTTTATGTTGACATTATTTTTTCCATTCTTATGAGAAGACAGTCTGATTTGTACCGTGCCGTGCTGTTCCTGATTAAACTGTTTTCAAGGAGCTGTAGTTTTACCTTTCAAGGCCAGTGTTTTGGTGTGCTGGACCTGTTAGCATTGGCTGCTGTTTGTGGTATTGTTTGGAGTATTTACAGCACTCATTTTTCTTAAAAGTTGAGGTTCCTCCAGTTCTTTCTTTGGCATAATGTCTTTTCATTGAGTGAATATTTGTTTAAATATGCCAGAGATTGTGCTCCCAGAGGAAGGACATTTTTATATGACTTATGTAACTTGGTTGCCAGCAATCATGCTAGAGAATAATTCCTCTTAAGTGAGATGCTTATATTAAGTGAATTGTAGATGTTGAAGAGATTTAATTGACTTGAATTAGCTATAGCCTACTTATGCACGTGATTGAATATCTTACCAGAACATGTAATTGATTATTCCAGGCACCCAGTTTGAGCTGACAGTGCTTGTGGCTCTGAGACAACTTTGCTAATATTAGAAACCTCATATTTTTCAGGATAATGAGGTGCAGCCCCTTTTCTGGCTTTGCAACACTCACATTGACGGCATTGTAACAGAAACAAGTTGTGAACACACAGAGCGGCATTATCTTTTATTTGGAGTCATGTTTCTGACCACCCGACGAATGTACTGTAAATATCTGGCACTTTAGCTGCTAAATTTCCACTCTGTTCACTAGATGTTCACTAATTGTGTCTTTGAGGTTTCAGAGGTTTTTTTTTTTGTGGAGAAGAAATCGACACTATGAGAGCAGTGAGAGTGAACCAAAAAGGCTGCAGCAACCTCTTTCACATTGTCATTTGATAGATTATTATTCTAAAAAGATATCGCTAATAGACGCTCTAAAGAAATTTTTATAGCGTGTGCTTCAGGGTGTCATACGGTCACAGGTGGCGTCTCCGTATTTGCTCCAGAGGCGTGTGATTCGTCAGCTTGTTCTCCAACATGCTTCCGATGCAGCTAACAGTTGTTGATAGTGAAGACGACATGAAACAAAATGAAGACAGGCACTGTGTTATTTAATTCTTTCTCCTGAAGCAAGACGAGATGTTACTCCTGTATACGAAAATTCAAACTGAATTATAGTAGTTCACACTCAGCTCTGTTTACATTGGTGATAAATTGATCATAAATTACCAAGCAAGAGCTTATTTTTGAATAGATACATGAATATTCTGTGTTTTACAATCTCATATCTGTCATATTTTAGAGCAGACTAATATTTACAACCAACTCTGTCCTTCTTTGTCCTGGTTAGGTCTTTATGAGGAAGAAGCTGCTCTACAAAAATCCTTAGACTTAGACTGTATGGACCAGAAATCACCATCTAGAGATGCTCCATGCTTTTAGGGTTCAAATAGGTTTGGTTTAGGCTTGATATTTTAGCAAATCCACTCGTTCATTTTCTACGCCTTTAGGGGAAAAGGGAAAGTAAAGAAACAGTTATGCGAACCTTTCTAACTGGTCAGCAGTAGACTTGTTCATCTTGTTGCAGCTTTTTGCTTTTCACATTTAGTTTTCAAAATAAATGTCTTTACTGTGGGTTAGTAGCACACTTTGGGTCCATCTATTTATATTCTGAATAATTTCAAGAGAAACTTAATATTTATTATTGTAAGATACATATATATATATATATATATATACAATATATACTGTAAGTACTGCAACTAACAATTATTTTCATTGTCAATTAAGCTATCAGTTATTTTCTGGATTCATTGAAAATGGGGAAAAATGTCAATCAGTGTTTCAAACAGCCCAAGATGACGTCCTCAAATGTCCACAACTCAAAGTAAAAATATTCAGTTTACTGTCATAAAAAAATTTACATTTAAGAAGCTCAACTTAAGTTAATCAAAAAATCAAAATAGTTGGTGAGTAAATGAATAGTTGACAACTCATTGATTAATCATTGCAGCTCGGCCATGGTTCTGTTGTGTTTGAGTGAAGGGAAGACTTAATGCTATATTTTGACCCATCTTGCTTTCTGCTTTTTCATTGTTAACCATTTTAAAACAGCATATAATGAGCAGGCTTAACAACTTTAACAAGCCGTTAGGGGAAAGTTATCCATTTCCATATTCTGCAGTAGGCAAACAGGGAAAATGTGGCAGTTGTCTGCATGGATACATGGCTCTGACCTGAATGTGTCTGACCTGGTTATTGAGACTTGGCAAACTGCATCTCCCGCTCCCTCTGTCTTTCTCGCTCACATGGACAAACACACCAACAGACAAGCGGCTGTATCTGATGCATAGTATCTTTTAATAAGGAAGCATCATCTTTCAAGCATGGCTATCACTGACAGAGGTTTATAGATTATCTTTTAGTGTCTAAAAATCTCCATTTACTACGCAAGTTATAGGAAATACAGTTCAAACTTCTTCTCATTGAGTGCAATGCAATGCAAAAATAAAGTATTTACCTTTACGGTGTGCTGTATACATTTTATATTGCTACTCACTTTGTATGTCTGGCTTGCTAATTTACTATCCATTCCCCTGATTTTTCCACTCTTGGCCATCTGTGGGAGCAGCCTCGATCATGAGCAGATAGCCCTCCAGGTCCTCTTGAGCTCTGTGAGTTGGAAACATGACAAGCAACATTGGTCTGTAGCACAAATCTGCATACTTGGTTCACTGTAAACACTAACCGGCTGCTTCTCTCGTATGTCACGGTTCAAAATAAACTGTAATGGTAAATAAAGTAGCTGCATATTCAAAGTGTCATGTGGGAGTGATTCTAGTGTAGACTGGAAGAGGTTCTGCCTCATGTATACTGCTGTTTTCCTGTCTGTCGCATGCTGCACCACAGCAAAATGCTATTCAGAATAAAACAATTTAGATGTCGTTTTTTTATATTTGAAATCTGAATAACTTTCACAGCAACCCACAGCTTTGCATTAATGTCTCCCTATAATATCCATGGAAAGAGCAGTGTTGGTCTGTAAGTGTTGTGGCTGGAGGGTTTATGCAGGATTTGGACGGCATTTTTTATCCCCAGAAAGAGCAAAAAATATTGAAGTTTGATTGCAGTTTTCAACCAACAGAAACATTTGAAAAGCAATGGTGGATGTGCAAAATGTCACCAAAATGTAGACTTTTTTCTTGCAGTTATTATGGGTATTTAATTGAAACAGCTGGCTCATAAATATCCGTAGTACTGGATCATGCCTTCATTGAGATGATTGTTTGATTGCTTTGGAGCACCAAAAACCTTTACGTGAATGAGTTTAACCCTCTATATAAGTTAACTTAAAACTGTTATGTTCATGTTGCATTCAAGTTCTTAAAATGAGAAAATACTCCCCACTTTTCATTTAACTCCAGAGTATACAAGAATAGGCTTCACCATGTGGTTAAGTCCTGTAGTACAATGAGAAAAATTACTCCGTAATTTGTTGAATTACCTGAAAACATGCTATATTGTATTATATGGTTATCAAGATATGTAATTATCCATGTAGTGATATCAGATTTTGGCCATATTGCCCAGTCCTGAGTTTAACCCACCAATGTTTCTGTACTGTACCTTTTTTAAGCCAAATATTTGTTTTAACCAACTTTCTACCTTTCTAGAGTAGTTTGCATGTTTTAACCTAATCTGCTAGTGTTGTAAAGAAGCTGAAAGCTATGAAATAGACTCTACTGCTCTATAACCCTTTTAGTTATTGTGGCATTTTTTTAATAAGGGCTAATATCATTGTTCAGGGCTCCTCTGTGCAGAAATGAATCTCATGGGCTCATATTTAACTGGATCTCATATTTAATTAAGAACTTACCGGCAGAAGGGATTTTAGAGCGGACTACTATTTATAACCGACAGGGCTCTCTCCTTCTTTGCCCTCGTTAGGCCCTAATGAGGAAGAAACTGCTCTGCAAAAATCCCGACTCCTATTCTGAATGACATCGGACCTGCATGTACTGATTTGTTTAAGGGTTTATGGAGAAAAAAACATTATATTTTAAATCACCATCTAGGTGATAGATGGATAGAAATAGGTTTGTTTTAGGCTAGCTATTTTAACAAATCCACTTATTCATTTTCTATGCCTTCAGGGGAAAGAGGAAAGTTAAGAAACATTTGTGCAAACAGTTATGCAAACCTTTGTAGCCGGTCAGCAGTAGACTTGTTCATCTTGTTGCAGCTTTTTGCTTGTCACATTTAGTTTTCAAAATAGATGGCTTTGCTGTGGGTTAGTAGCGCTCTTTGGGTCCATAAAGACCACTCAAACATTGTTCACAAGTGGAGTGAGAAATGGTGAGAGAAGGGAGGAAGAAAAACTCATGCATGTAGAGAGGGAACGGGCCAAAATGAGGAGAGCTTTGCTACAGAAGGCTGCCAGCCCAGTTGATAAAGCACTTAGTAAATTTGATAAGGCAGCTCTGTACTTTTTCAGACACAAGACTAATATCTGAAACACCTTGTCAATAAATAAGGTCTTTCTGGCTACAAGTGTTTCCTCGGTTTCACATTGAATATCAAGCAGGTGAAATTATTCAATTAGCGTTACCTGACATTCATTTCACCATGCTGCACTCATTTAATGGGCTTCTCTGCAACTGTGGCTCAGAAATCGACTTTCCTCACGCATATCTGAACTGTGACTTTACCTTCAGGTAAAACCTTGGTTTTCTTCTTTCATTAGACCAGCTTCACTCTACAGGAGCAGTGAATTTGGTGGTGTATGTCAATTTACAGCTGTGGTGAGCTTGTCTCACAGGATACCTTGATGCTGCACATCTCAGCAGAACTGTCGTCAGTCGTCACGTCGCCAGGAAGTGGCTTTCAGAGACGCAACAAGGTAGTCCATTGAAGGTTGTGGTTGTAGTTCTGATCATGAAAGTTAGTATTTACAGTATTTGACCTGCAAATGGAACATTTGCTCTCTAAGAGCAAGAGGAGGCGTAGATATACGGTTCACCAGCCCCAATGACATTTAGAGAAGTGATGCACTGGTTCAGCTCAGTTGTCAAAAGCAGTGGTTCCACACTTTTTCATGTCAAGGACCCTTAAACTGACACAAATTAGACCGCAGACCCCCATTCAATAAGATTTTGCCCTAGGGTTCCCCATATGACCTTGCTTGTAGATGTTTTATCACAGAAAGTGTATGAAATCTATGACCAGATTAGTCATACATTCTGTCATTGTTACTTATAGATGTAATTATAGTGAAAATAAATAATTCATTTTTGTTATTCTACAGTACTGCAGATACCAAAGGTACCAGAATCAGGGCTTGAGACTAATGTTGGTAGATAGAAGAGAGAAGATTGCCCTGATAATGCCAAAATCGTCAGGAGGAGAGCTAGTAACGTCAGCTGTTAGCAGCCGGTGGGCTGCACAGTCCTGCTCGACTAAACCGGAGCTAACAGCCAACATACTGGTTGCAGTGAGTCACATTATGATGTGTTTAAGCTCTGTTCAGTAAAAAAAAATATATATTAAATTAACAGTAAATTATAACATCATCATGATGTGCTCAAATGTAATCTTGTAAAATGTATTTTTTTGAGAGAAACTTGAGTTAGATCACCAGGGTTAAAAATAAATTTACAAAAACCAGTATGAAAACAGTGATAAAGGAAATTATATTGAAGTATATAGGATTTATTGTTTTGTTTTTTACCATGGTATCGAATTGGATGTTAAGGATCGTATAATTACGCTCATGTCGATATCGGCTACTAAATTTCTGGTATTGTGACACGTAGAACAGCACAATTAATCTACATTTTATCTAAATCACAAGATGGCCTACTGCAACTTTCAAATTGCAGGAGGCACAGTATTTCTTAAAGGCAAAATGTGTCAAAACAGCATTGTAGATTAACTGTTGCGATGCTGCAGACATGTCCTGGCCTACACATCGTATTCTGTAGACCTAAGAAAGCATCTTCGTCTGGTACGGACCCCTGCAAAAATCACACCATAATCATTTTATTATATTTTTCAATGAAAATGAGAGTAATGATGTAAAAAGTATTCCCCCTAATATTGCAAATTATATCCCAATTGTAATATCAATCAAAACAATTGCAATTAGATATTTTTTCAAAATCGTTCAGCCCTATTGACATCATAGTTGTATTATTCACACCCAATATAACACACACAAAAAAAAAAAAAATCAAAGGTTGCTTACCATATTGACCTTTACCTTGTTTAATGACCTTTTCTGTGGCTGTTGATGGCGGGTAATCAGTCTCCGTCACTCTACATTCATATACATAATACAGGTCCTACGATTCTATCAATACTTAGGATTATAGTCTTCAGTAGAGGATGCACTGAATGGAGAGATTATGCAGAAAGTCTGCATCAACAGAGTTGGGTGTGAGTGTAGCCTAAACTGATGATAATGTTGAATGAAGGACTGGGATGGCAAAGATTACAAATACAGGCATTCACAACACCATCTACAATTCCACTGGGAAAATGGAAAGTTTTGTGTCCACTAAAATAGTCATTCATTCATTCAAAACGAAGCTGATCTAGTTGTAATTCGTGTCATTGTTAACGCACTATTTGTTTTGTTAAATGCAAAATTTGTTCATCAATTCATCGTGCCAGAATTACCTTGGTTTTTACCGTACAGTGCAGAAATGCCAGGGCTGCTGTACATATTTTCTACATCGTGATATTTCAGTACTAAGTGAATTGCAGGGCCGACTGTTTCCAGCTTGCGCGAAAGGTCAGAATATAAACGCACGTATTAATCACCTCGTTGCTTGGTAGAGAGGACATAACCTTTGGAAGTGGACTCCCTAATGCAGAGTCCTTGTCCTTCTCTAAGGGATCCATGACATCTCCATAACCTCAGAGTTGTGAGGACCTGAACAAATGAAGTGGAAATAAGACTGCGTTCATTTGCCTTAGGCTCATCCGTGTCTAAAGAAATATCATGGGAATTATTCATTAGAGTAATTATGATAGTCATCTCAAAGGGAATCGCCTAGATTCAGAATATTTGCAGTCGTCTGCTCTGGGAGCCAGGCTGAGTGTACGGAGAGTAAAAGAGAGACCAGAGATGTGCCATTACAACTTAAGTTAGTATCAATTAGATTGGCTAAATGAAAGATTTGTTGGGATATGTACACACTCCATTTCACTTGATGAGAATATTATCAGTCCGTTACTTGTGCAACTTTTTTCATAAGCTCTTTAAAGAGCAGCAGGCTCTTTATACACCATTCAGCAACACTGACGATAGATGCGACAACAAAACCATTCATCCAAGTGCATTGTATTTGTGTATGTATTGCATATTGTTGTTTACTGGTGATCCATTTTGTACTAATGGCATTTTCATTTAAGGAAAACAGTTTTACAGCTTTCTTTCAGGTCTTTATCAGTAGTTGCATTGAACCAGTAAATCCTAATTAATCAATACAGATATGATGGGAAGCCTATAGGCTACAGGAAGCCAGTTTATTTCCTCCTAGGATAACACTTGGAATTTAACACCTGAGGTATGAACAGTATGGTTTGTACATTTGTGAGAAAAACACAAAGCTACACTTTAGAGGTGGGAATCCTCCCATGATACAATATTATTGCGACACATCTTATTGCCATTTTAAACATTTTGAAATATGTATTGAGTATTGCAACAAGATAAATTGTGATATATTGCAATTCATCAACCTTGAAAGGTTTTCATGTTTCATATGATACCAGTACCTTCACTACCACTAACACTAGAACCTTTGAGCAACAGAATAGCTGCTGTTGGATTAAGAGGTTAATAGTTTGTATAATAGTAGATCGATAATAGACATCCGTGTATAGATACAATATTGTCACACAAAATATCGCGATACTACTGTATCGATACATCATCAGGTGGAGAGAAGCGTGTTTTGCCCATGGATGTATAAAGAGAACTGATACAGCGTAGGAGGTGGGCTCCCGCCCGTTCGTTCATTCTTATGAGAGTCGCTCGGTGAGGCATGAATCCAATTTGCTCGATTGCCGTGTGATAAAGTACCTGGATCATCCCGTGATCTTCCGTATCTGTTGGACACATAGAGCAGGCGTAGTAGTGAAATGCAGAAATAACTCTGGATTCGGCTGTTAGAGTGTTTTACAACTTTTAGGACTTAATGATTTAAACAAATGGTGCTCATTATGGGAAATCAATTTACCTAAAAGAATATATCCATTGAATTACAGACGGCTCTTACCTAGTGTAAATGGGATTAAAGTGTTTTCGGGCCCAGTGGCATAACTTGAGGTTTATGCCACTATGGTTAGCACTGTCGCCTCACAGCAAGAGGGTCGTAGGTTTGAATCCGGCTTGGGACTCTTCTGTGTGGAGTTTGCATGTTCTCCCTGTGTAAGCGTTGGTTTTCTCCGGGTACTCCAGCTTCCTCCCACAGTCCAAAGACATGCAGTTTAGGTTAATTGATGACTCTAAATTGCCCGTAGGTGTGGATGTGAGCGTGAATGGTTGTCTGTCTATATGTTGTCTGTCTCTATGTGCCCTGCGATGGACTGGCGACCTGTCCAGGGTGACCTTCGCCCGATGCCAGCTGGTATCAGGTTTAGCTGGTTTAGCAAACTCCACACAGAAGAGCCCCAAGCCAGAATCGAACCTGCGACCCTCTTGCTGTGAGGCAACAGCGCTAACCACTACACCACCATGCAGCCCTGGTAGACAGTAGACAATCTTGCACTAGTAAAAGCTTCAAAGTGTGTTGTGAGGAAATATATCCCTGAATAGATTAAATGTGATGCTGAATCTGTTGAATGTGGTGAAATCCTATCAAATGTGGCGCTAAAACCATCAAAGCTCCAGAGACACTTAAACACTCACTGAGGGTAAGCAGAATATTTATTTTGGTCATTACAGCTGACAGTGGCATAACACATATTTACAGCTCAGTTTTTAATGTTTTTTTTTTTCTTTTTTTATTTATTTGGGAAGGTGGTCCTTGATTTTAAGTATCAAAAGTTGGCCTTAAGTTACAGAAGGTTGAGATCATGTGCCCTAGTGGAGTTAGCTGGATGCATGTAGCTGTGCGTCATTGTGTGTGGGAGGACTGCGTCTTTAAACATTGTGTGTTTATTGTTAACATGTTTATAGTGAATACAGGGTATTGAAGGGCCTGGTGAAACCGATAGTGGCTTGACTGTGACCAGATTTTTTCCCCCTCTGCAAATACTGAAATTTTAATTATTTTACCTTTTTTTTTCAAGTACTTTCTCCAGTACTGCAGTATATTGTATGCTATGATCTGCTTGTTGCTTTAGTGTGTTGAGTTGATACTACACACCAAAAAACAATGGGTCCAAAAGATACTGTAACTGTGTGTATCCCATTTTTCTAGAGCTTAATCTAGTCTTGTACATGCACATATAAATGAGGCAACAGTGGCCTTTTGCTGTAACAGTAATACAGTCTAAAAGAGATGAATTGCAAAGCCATGCTTAAACATATTCTGATGTAGAGGAATGTGTGTTACATATAAATGATTAAATAGATACAAGCGTCGTTGTTATGAGTTCAGTCAGTCAGATCCAGTCTGCTCAGAGTAGAAAATTGGGAAGATGCTGTAAAAGGGCACTTTGTCTTTGTCACGGATCAGATTACTTACCCTCATTTCACCACGAATTCAAAGAAAACAATCATGGTTTTGTTTTCTATAGTCACGCAAGACCACTGAGACCTAAGACCGCTGGTGAGAACCAAAACCAGAGGGAGAGCGAAACTGGAACTTCAAGTTCCTCCGAGCTGCTTACCCCCGCTACAGATACTGGCAACACAGTTGTCTTTTTACCTGTTACAGTTGTAACTCCAGCCATCGCTTCCTGTTCCTTGCTTTTTTTTATTCATGGATTGCTTCCTATGTTTGGTTATCAAGCCCTGCTTTGGGGGAAATGCCAGCATGCTACCTGCCAGCAGCGGTAAAATAAGACGAAAGAAGGTGTGGATATGCGTCTGGCCTCGAGAGTATGGAGCGTGGAGACGTGACTCTGTGTGTCTTAGTCAGTTGTTGAATTGCTGTCCTCTTAACTCAATATGCCACTGCATTATTGAGAAGCAGCAGTTCTCCTGTTGTGCTGGCTGCAGTTGAATGCGATGCTGTTAATGAGGCGCCCAGAGGAAAGGCCTCACTAGGGACTATGTTGTACACTGCTCTTAAGTATAGAGACGTTCCCAGCCTTCCACCACCACTACACAAATACATTTTTGTCAGCTATACTTAAGATTAAAGGCATTTCATTGCAAATAAGTATAGAGTGCTGTAGGGATGAAGTGTTTGTGTAGGCCAACAAGGAAGCATTGCGATAGGTTCCCTCCTCAAAAAGCCAGTAGAAATTTTCCATTTGGTTTTGGATTATTGCAGAAAATAAGCTCTCGTTTAAGATACTTACACTTTTCATTCAGCAAGATAATATGAATTATGAGCACCACTTTCATGACTTTTGAATACAATCGCCAGAAGTAATGTTCGTCTATAAACAAACTATAATGACATAAAGAAAACAGCTGTCAAGGCGGACGAGTCAGAGTGATGACGTTGAGTAGTATCATTTAGCTGCTTGTGAGTAACCGCCTTTTTTAAGATGCGTAAAAGCTTCAAAATTCACTAGTGGGATATTTACTGATGTATTTTATATCGTAGAGCAAAACATTAAAATTGATAATAAATTAATTATTATTAGGGCTGTCAAAGTTAACACGCTAATAAAGTGTTAACACAATTTTGTTTTAATGTCACTAATTTCTTTGACACAATTTTTAGGTTGTGATGGGTTCAGTTTTAAAGCTAGAGTGAAGATATTATACCACTTTATACCATTATACCACTATTATACACAACGCTCCAAACTTGTGATAAACTTTGGTGAGGAAAAACTGTCATGGCCATTTTTAAAGGGGTCCCTTGACCTTTGACCTCCAGATATGTGAATGTAAATGGGTTCTCTGGGTCCCCACCAGTCTCCCCTTTACAGACATGCCCACTTTATGATAATCCCAGTCAGTTTGGATCAAGTCATAGTCAAGTCAGCACACTGACACACTGACAGCTGTTGTTGCCTGTTGGGCTGCAGTTCGCCATGTTATGATGTGAACATATTTTTTATGCTAAATGCAGTACATGTGAGGGTTTCTGGATAATATTTGTCATTGTTTTGTGTTGTTAATTGATTTACAATAATAAATAAATACATACATTTGCATAAAGCAGCATATTTGCCCACTCCCATGTTGATAAGAGTATTAAATACTTGACAAATCTCCCTTTAAGGTATATTTTAAACAGATAAAATACATGATTAAATTTTATCGCTATTAACTATGGACAAGTGCACAAATAAAGTAAAAGCAAAATTAGAATCAGAGACATGATATAGTGCAACTTGAAATGTAGGGTTTAAATATTAACATGCATAAATAAAAAGTAAGTAATGTACATATAAGAGCTAAGATCTAGTAGTAGCAGTATATAAGCAAAAATTGGATGCAAGAAATGTTTTAACAAATGCACTGCAAGTTGCATTTCACTACAGCATCAGAAATTAAAACTAATATTTTAGATACTGGGATCAAGTGCATAAAGCAGCATATTTGCCCACTCTCACGTTAATAAGTGTATTAAATACCGAATAAATCACCCTTTAAGGTACTTTTGAACAGATAAAAATGTGATTATCTATTGACAATCATTCAGTTAATCACGATTTAATGTTTGATTAATTAAAATTTTGAATAAAAAAGTTTGCATTAACCACACACCTTATTTAAAACATCTAACTTAAAAACCCATTCAAAAAACTCATTGACCTCCAGACGAGGGAACAGGAAGTGCTAAAACGCTAACTCACATCTGGGTTTTAGGACTCACTGCTGCACCACTCAGTAGCAACAATGTAAGGATAATATAACATATAGAAATGTTTCAGGAGGTTGTTGAAGTCACATTTTCCTGTGTGTTACGTAACCTGTCAACTACAGGAAGTGTTATCTCTCAGTAGGATAGAGGGCTGCAAGTGTTTGTCAACGTCTACCGTATGTCTCCTGCGTAAATTGAATTTCCCCTCGTGGGACTAATAAAGGCCTATCTTCTTCTTCTTCTTAAAAATCAGCGACATGCTTATTCATTCTGCACTGTTATGTGTCATCATGCACTAAGTGTACGTTTAAAAATTCAACAAATCTCAGAGTAGTGTAAGGTTACTGTAAATGGAAACAAATGCAGATTTTGTTTGTAAACCTCTCCACAGCAGTGTGCTAGCTTATTCTGGTGTGCACTCGTGGTGAAAATACACTCAAGTTGTTTTAAAATGTGCCACTTAAAGATTGCATAACTTGACATTCATTATGTATTAACCCAGAAAATGATTATTGTGTGAATCCTACTGATGTCCAGGAATCACACTTTCTGCACTGGTTTGTGATGTGTGTTTGAATAATACAGAGGATCTCCATAGTAAAGGACATGATCCCATTTGAGAAGAGTTAAAGCTGCATTATAGGAAGGGCGAGAGAACAAGCCTATAGCCCGCTGGCACTCCGCCCTGCATTGAGGAAGTAACTTTTTCTTTCCTCTTCCTTCACAGACGGAGGCAGTTTAAGTGTATCCCACAGGCTCTGGAGGCT
Source organism: Pterois miles (assembly GCA_947000775.1). Lineage (NCBI taxonomy): Eukaryota > Metazoa > Chordata > Actinopteri > Perciformes > Scorpaenidae > Pterois > Pterois miles. The sequence continues at coordinate 5,595,871 of CAMQGK010000514.1, read as the reverse complement.
GATGTTGTTGTTTTTTTCTGTCCTGCATTGTTTTTGTTGCCGTAATCTCTAATAGAAAATTTCAGCTGTGGCCCAGCAGTCCTGTTACAGTCCACTGCAATCTGGATCAAAAGCTCCTTTCATAAGGCGAGAGCTAGCCCATACTAATCACATTCTGCCATATCAACCAGACGATACTATAAATAACACAAGCTGCTCGCTACTGTCAAATGCTGCACTTTCGCTTCCACTTAACCCATTACACACACAAACATATGTGCACACAGACCTCCACACAGAGCTTAAAACAACCCAAAAGACTAGATATAAATTGGAATTGATGGTGCTGAAGCATAGAAACTACTAATTTGTTCCAAACACAGTCTACCAAATAAACTACAAGTAGGCCAGTGAGTGCTAATTGGCCACCGTGGAAGGAGACCTTTGGGAAGCACACTGTGGATGCTTTAATAAGCCATAGTCCCATAGAAATAAAATAGGAGTAGACGGGTCATTGAAATGTTTGCTGTGGTAATTTGTACAACATGAAATAGCGATTAGATGTGGATTGTGTTGTCGCAGCTAACCGGTAAGAGAGCACACGGAGACAGTTGGCTGGCTAGTTAACTGGGTAGCTTTCCCAAGCAGAGGGACCGTTTAGACCCGGCGCTACTCCTGGCCACCACACATCAATGCAGCACCAAAGATGGATGGAAACAGCCCACAGCTAACCAGCCAGCTGTCCGCTAGTTAGCTAGCTTTGTAATTGCACCACGCTTCGACACCGCATTGCTTACAGAAAACAAGCCGAACAAAGTTGTCACTCATCTGGCGATAGCACTGTGCTTTTTTTTTGTGTGATGAAGCATTGTTCAGTTTGACTCATGTACATTTTCTCTGTCCTCGTGTTGTTACTACTCCGCTGCTCGTTTAGTTGTCGTTAATGCAAAACATCACCTCAGTCAGTCCGCGACTTGCCGCAAACTGACTGTGTTTAGGCGGAGGTCTGCCCATTTTGACCTTACTGCTACGCTGATTTGAATGTGAGTGTCCGTTGTACTCCTGTTTAGTATTTCTATCTGTTTGGCTTGTCTGAATCAGAGTGAGATTCATACTTTTGGCTTGTTTTCTATTTAGTCCTGTTCGGTTTCATGGTGCATAAATTTGCTGAGGGTTGGGTACAGTGTGAACTTTTTGCCCCGAGAGCTGCCAATCCTATGCAGGGAATCACAAACTTTATATTGCCGTCTCATTTTTTTCCCCTCCAGTTTATGTCAAATGACTTCATAAACGTGATTATTTTTGTGGACTTTATTTAACAGATTCTGCATATTCTCTTTGGCCCAAATTTCAAGCAGACATCAGACTTCTGCAGAAGTCCAAGTCGGTCCTCTCCCACTCATGTTAACCTGCTGTTTACCTGAGACAGCCTGCATTATGGTTGGCTTGGAAACAATCCGAGACCACCTCTTAGATGTTTTGTTCCACACCAGAGTGATTACTGTGTTCACAACTACCCAGATGAACCACACCAGGGGTTGAATCGCACCAGAGATTGATTAGACTTAGTGTTGGCTTGTGGAAGCGCCCACAGACATGTCAATCGCCATCTGTCTTTTTTGGACTTTCAATAACCAGTCTCTCCCTTTGACCACAGGACCACCTTTTGTAAAGCCCTCTGTACGGCTCCTTCTCTATTTTCTGAAGTTCAGCTGTGTGTTTTGTGCATGACTTTGGGGGTCGGAGAGCTGATCCTACCCTTGACCATAGTCTCTATAGCAACAGCGTCGACCCAGGAGGCACTTAAGTCACAGGGAGAGAGGTTGTGACAGGGAAGTGGTTTCCTGGCTCTGACTGGGAGAATAAAGTGGGAATCTGTGACTGGCCTGCCCTCTGGACTATTTCATTCACTGCACAGAGGAAGCCACAAGGATCATTGCCAGGAGGCTGAGTCACATGTCCACCATTCACACATGCCCACACATTTTGAAATTTCTGAATAAATACAGCTAGTGTTGTTTAGGCTTTAACAATTTCACAGCTATCAGGCCAAGCTGTTACTATAGCACACTGCCTCAAGTTGATGTGCTGCTTGAATAAGTAGGCTAAGAAAGAAAATCTCAACCAAGAGCTTAACATGTCTGGAAATCTCTATCGCATGCCTTGAACTTTTTTGATCAAAAGTCAAATGCTCTTGATGGACTAAAGCTGGGTGAATGTAGGCAGTCATCATTCCAATAACATGTAGGTCAGTGGATAAGCCTATCTATGCTGGAGGCTGTGCGGGTCTCATTAGTGCGCTGCCTTCCAGATTACTCTGGGGGGCTTCAGCCAGCCGAGCAGAGTATCCAGCCCGTTTCACTTTCTCTTTATTCTACAAGGAAGTTTCCCTATAACAAAAAGAAAGAAAAATCACCACTTTCATGGCACGAAAGAAAAGGGAAGAGAAACCGTAACCAATACTGTCATTAAGTAAGTAGGAGTTAGATGTTCAACACTGGTGCTGTGCTTCAGTCTACCAGCAGTTGGCCGAACAAATACCTCAGTTGTGCAGCAGAGAATAAGCTCTTGCATCGGCAGAGTGTTGTGCATTATGCAAATGTTAACAGCTGTTATGCACAGTTCAGAAAGTAATGTTTCTACATGTATCTGTTGATTTGTATGACAAATCTCTGACCGAATTGGAGCAGCTGAACCTCCTCCTGTAAAGTTTGTTTATTTTGGAGGACTGTAGTTGATGTTGGTGTGTTGATGACATTGTGCAACATAGTTGTGTTTTTTCAAGAATAAGGCTGGAGATATCCTGTATTTTTGTTATTGTCGACAAAACCCCCAAAAAGACCAAAAACACAATGTACTTTCTGACGTACCTGTCTCGTCTCTGGCTCTCGACCCAAAGCCCATTTGTTTTTACAGTAAATAAATCTTTTATTATTCATGAATATTAGAGCTGCGCAATTAATTGACATTTTATCAAAATCACAATATGACTTGCTGCAATTTTTAAATAGCAGTATTTGTTAAAATTGCATAAAATTGCTAATTATTAAAGGTGAAATGTGCCTTAAATATTTTCATGCTGCAGAGATGTCCTGGCCTACACATCATCCCTGCAAAAATTACACCAGAGTCATTTTAATATGTTCTCCAATGAAAATGGAAATTACTATGTAAAACTTGCTTCTAACATCGCAAATCATATCACAATATCTGTCCAAATAATCACAGATATTTTTTTCAAAAGCATGCAGCCCTAATGAATACAGCTGGGCACTGTAGTTTTTAGAAATATTACTCGCACATGATTTAATTGTGTATTTGTTGGGTGCTATGCATTAATACACATTCGGTGCTCTAGTGATTTTTTACAGTATAAGGATGGTGTACATGGGGTTGACTCAAAATAACTACAGTGCCCGTGTTCATGGTATTGAAGTTGTGCCACCCAAAGAAACCACGATTTTTAATAGTTTATGGACATGAGTGGAGCTCTTAGATACAGATTTAAGGTTCTCGACAATATTTGTTAATAAGATCAATTCATTATCTGTTTGAATTTTTTGCACAGGACATGTTGACAGTAAGAAAAATATAGTATCACCAGACTCATGATGTACATTATAAAACCTAGAAACCAATACTACAGTACTACCAATAATGGTTTATGACCAAATTAAGACTGGAAGTAACAGTTATCTCCGTTATCAATTAGTTATTTTGTCTATAAAATGTCAGGAAATTGTGAAGAAATGTTGCTGTGTCTCCCAAAGCCCAAGATGACGTCCTCAAATGTCTGGTTTTGTCTACAACTAAATTACAGTTTACTGTCATAGAGAAGAAAAGAAAAGCTAGAATTTTTTTTAAAAATACTTTCAAACTAATTAATCATCCAAAAGTTGCAAATATTACATGCTGAATTTAGATGGCAAACATAACGAGTATAGTAGCAAAGAGATGAAACTTAGCCACTGCTGCCATTTGCACTAATTATGATATTAATAATATTCTAGTCTATTTCAGTAGAATCTGACATTAGCATAAAAATTATTTTGTTTTACTTTTGTACGGCACTTTGTAGGTGGATGTTTTACTGGGATCCGGTAGCTCTGCTGTCGGGCGCCGATGCTGCAATGGAACGGACAGTTTACTTTCACTTCTTGGCACTAAACAGTACGTTGTTTGACATAACTGTTAACGTGTTAGTGTATTAGCAATGCCATTATGAGCATGCTTGTCTTAGCATTTAGCTCAAAGCAACCCTGTACCCCTCGAATAGGCGCCAATGTGGCTGAAGACTGAGTCTTGTTTCCACCAACATTATAATTTTCTGGTCATTTAACAGCATGACATGGAGTGTTTTTGAACCCATCCTGCAAGTGTGAGATTAAATTCTTCTGCCAGCTTTAACATGTTCACCACATCCAGTCTCCTCTTCCTCAGTTTGCTCTTGCTGCTTTTTTGTTAATCTTTCAAACCATGTACAGTACATCCCTCCCCCCAACTTTTCTCATGACACTTTATCTGCTCTTGTTTTCTTGCATAACTTCTAATAACCCACACCTACCCTCTTTCTCTGTTAACCCACATCACACTGCCTGTCCTCCCACTCTGAGTAGCATGCGTCATCCATATGCTCTGTACTTGTTACTCGGGGTGGATGATGGAGCCAAGCCCTCTGTCATCCCCTCTGGTGATAGACCAGATTACTCCGAGTATTTATACATGAGCTGCCTGCTGCTATAGTGAAAAGTGTGTGGGAGGCTGACAGCCTCTTGGTTGTGCATACCTCATGTGAGTGTGGGTGTGTGTGCACACATGCACCCATTTATAATGAGTTGGAGATGGAGGGATGGCTAACTGGTCGTCCTCTGAGCCAACTTGAGACAGATTTGAATGTTACTTTTGGAAACCTTGCTTCACTATTATGAAATCAAGAATATCTCTTTAGAGGTCAGTATGATTTTTCTCTTTAGTATCATGACTGATGCAATGGTAGGCTATTGGATCATATTTTGAGTAGCTGTCTAGAAAAAGCACCTCTGCACACACATGCAAAAAGATGCGTACATCTGATAACAAAGACAATAGTCAGTTAACCACATTTCAGATTACATACTAGTTCCTTGTAGCAACAACTAACACTAACTTGCGGTCACACCCACACACAGTCTGCAACAACAGTGTAGGTCAAGGCTGTCACAGTTTTACAGCTCTGTTAGACAGTCAGGATACGCAGTGTGTGAAGGACTCGGAGATTATGTGCTGCGGCGGCGCTCAGATTAAGACGAGGGGGAGGAAAAGTCACATTCTCCACATGCTCCAAAGGAACAAAGCCTCGGTTGACCAGAACGCATTCCATCGTGTATACTGTACTCGGTGGAAACGTCTGTGTTGACCTCGAGCTATAAAAATTATGTATACATCACTGTAGCAAGTTAAAGGATAGGTTTACAGCTCCTCTCCCCTCCACTCCTTAAGCTCCCAGCCAGATTGAAAGCTGAACAGATTTTCTGGCTTTTATAAACATCTTTATTTTGCTGTAGAGAGAGTTTTGGATAAAACTCGTCAAGGACAAGGATTTACAAAAATGATGACTGATTCATGGCTTACTTCCTTATGTGTTTTTATTCCTCGGCTTCCACAGAAATGAGGATACAGCGATAATGAACAGCTTCTCATTTGCCCGGCCTATGGAAATTTTATGGAAAAGATTTCCCACAAGGAAAAACGAAACAAAAAATGTACAACTCGTTATTTATTTGAGTGAAACCTTAAAGGGGCAGTGTGTAAGAAGAAGAAGATCTACCTTTATTAGTCCCACAATGGGGAAATTCAATTTACACTCTGTTAAACTTGTACATGGTACATGCAGACCTGAAACACACATACATGCATTAATGGAGAGACGTCAGAGTGAGGAGGCTGCTCCTGACAAGCGCCCCGAGCAGTTGGGGGTTTGGTGCCTTGCTCAGGGGCACCTCGGCAGTGCCCAAGAGGTAAACTGGCACCTCTCCAGCTACCAGTTCACCTCAGTTTTTGGTCCATGTCGGGACTTGAACCGGTGACCCTCCGGTTCCCAAGCCAACTCCCTACAGACCCGCCCCCAAGATTTAGCGGGATCTAGTGGTGTGGTTGCAAATTCCACCCAACCGAATCCTCCTTCCGCTCACTCCTTTTTTTCCAAGACCGTGTTAACGTGAGCTGCAGAGGGCAAAACCATGGTAACATCATCACCTCGCTCAGAGACCATCCTTTCCATAATACCGCTACTTTAGGAGCAACGGAAGTCAGACGGCAGCTGGCGGTACCGCGGTTTTGCACTCTGCGGCTCACGTTACCGCAGTTTCACAAGGGCATCTTGACGTAAAAATGTGAAAGTCTCTCTCTAGAGCCAGTGTTTGGTTTGTCTGTTTTGGGCTACTGTAGAAACATGATGGAGCAACATGGCGGACTCTGTGAAGAGGACCCACTATGTAGACATGGACTCATTCTAAGCTAGCAATAACACAATGGTACACTAATGAAAACATAGTTGTGAATATTATAGTCCATTTCTGCGAATAGATCCCCCAAAATCCTACATTCTGTTCCTTTAAAAAAGGAAGAATATTTCATGTGACAGTTATTTTTATTTTTTAATCGCTTGTGTCGAGAGCTCATTCACTGAATTGTAGCTCTTTGTCAGTGATCGGCTGTTATCTATATGCAAATTTGAGAACACATTGGCAGCACAATTCTTTGGAGGAAATAATAGGATTGAGCATGCATGATGCAGCCCACTGCTGTTACTGAAAGGTCCTTTTGCATAAATACCTCTTATACGTCTACTGATATAACTGGAAAGCATTGGCTCACACTGTGGTCTCTGATTCTGAAGTGGATATTTATTTTTAAGTGCAGTTTCCCTAAAATGAGACAGTTGAACCTTTTAATCAAACAGTAATGTTTAAGGGAAACTCCAGTATTTGTCAACCTGGTGTCATTCACATATTTTTGTCCATTTTGCCAGTTTACTCACCTCCTCCGTTGTAGAGATTTGGGAGATTCAGACTACAGCAAGTTGATCGGGGGAAGGAGCACAAGCCTCCTGCAGCTTTCCAGGAAACTCACATTTATTAGAAGTTAACCACTCAAACACTGAAAGTAAACACAGTAAACAAACTGGATAGTGTTGTAGGGCGCTTGTATGTAAAATGTTATTATAACTAATAGTCATAATAACGAATATGACACTAAAACCCAGGTTGACAAATACTGAAGTTTCCTATTTTGCAGAAGGACCAGAGATTTTGAGGATGTGTTCACAACAGCGTTGTGGCTGTTTGATCAGATCCCCTTTTATTAGTGTCTGGTTGTTACACTACATGATATGTGCCATGTATGAGGAATAGAGGTCGACCAATATGGGTTTTTTTTATCGCTGTTGCCCCCCATCCCCCAGAAAATTTCTTAACTTAAATAAACATTTATTGAACAACACTAATGGTTTGGCTCTCCAACCTGCATGTTGTATCTGCACGGTTTCTCCCAGTTAGCAGTAATTGTGTAAAATAAAAAAAAAAGTATTCAGCTTCCTAAAAGTGAATATTTTCTGTTTTCTTATTCCTCTACAACAGTAAACATATCTTTTAGTTGTGGACATTTTTCAACATTTTCTGACATTTTATAGACCAAACCACTAATCTCTTAATTGAGAAAATAAACAACAGTAAGTTGTAATCATTAGTTGAAGCCATAAATTCAATTTAATAAATAGCTATTGTCCTCAGAGAGCAATTCTGGTGCAGCAAGAAGCATACTGTAAATCCAGTGGCAGCAAAAACACAATAAACAGCAAGTACGGTGCAAGTAGTAGAATGTACAAAGTGCAACAATAAAATTGGAGGGCTGTCGTCAACCAAACAAAGTCATAGGGGCTGCAGAAGACGCCACCCTTGTCTGTGTCATTTTCATCCTTTTATCCAAAGTGCTTCGGAGGTTGCACTACTGTCATGCCTTCCGTTACTAAGCAACCAAAACCTGTGTGCTGCAGTGGCGATGATGATGAAGTTGCAGTTATTTAGCAGTAAGCCTCACTGGCTAAACTAAAAGTCAAAAGTCAAAACAAAGATAAATTGATTTCCAGTACATGTTGCAATGTTTTGGAAAGGAAAGAGAGAAGCAAGAAAACAAGTGTGTGGGACAGATCATACAGCTCTGAGTAGCTCTGCACTAAAACAATTAACTTCTCCTCCATATATTTACCATAGACTGATATTTACAGAAGAAAGAAAAGCTATCTGCCGGCTGTAATTGGTTGGTCCTCGTCACCTGACATGCAGTGCGCACTGCAGCATTATAGAAGTTGAACTACTTTCATCGAGGGTGCAGCCGTCGCGCCCTGAAGGACGATGACGCTGCTGCAGCTGAGCACGCCTGTCATGCATCTACATTCAGAACAGGGGATTTGAGGACACAATAAAATATGGCATGTACAGCCCCTTAGTCGACTAACTCTCATACGATTTGGTCAACTAATGGATTAGTTGATTTAATCAATGGACAAAGAATCACACCAAAGCACGACTTTAAATCTTGTGCTAACCAGAGATGTGCTCATAAGTTTCTTTAGAAATACGTCATTCAGTATGAAAAAAAGCCCAAAAATGACTAATCTACTAACTAGAAATCTTATTCGATTGATCTGTCATTTTGGTCTTCGTCAACTAAGAGCAGCCCTAGTTCTTGTAGTGGTTCGCAGTGACAGTTACATGCTCACGTATTTTTGAGTGACTGCAGGCATTTGTGATCTTGTCGTTTCTTGAGTCTTTATAAAGAATAAAGTTTTATTCTTTTTATTCTTTATAAAGAATAAAGTGTGTTTTTGGACACCGGCTCCAGACAATGATCTCTACTGTGGAAGAACACAAAACACCATCTGAGCTCTGTTCTGACTATGAAGTCTGCAGTCACATGGTCACGGTTCAGATGCACTGATCAGATATCAAGATCAGTGTTTGTATGTAATTTTTACACTGCACTAAAAGCATTATATATGTGTTACATAGGATGGATAAAAAAATCTGAATCTGGACTGTTGAAGTGTGAAAGTAGCACAAGACATACCCCTACCTCTCCTCCTAATCTCTACTCCCTTTACATATCTCTCTGTTTTCCCTCTCTAGTGCCTGAGGATGTCCAAGCGGAGCTTGTTTGTTCGTCTGGTGCCATGCCGCTGCTTGCGGGGTGAGGAGGAGGCGGTAACATCGCTGGACTACTCCCACTGCAGCCTGGAGACTGTTCCTAAGGAGATCTTTAGCTTTGAGAAGACCCTGCAGGAACTCTACCTCGATGCCAACCAGATCGAGGAGCTGCCTAAAGTAAGGCACACACTGATGTATAGAAACTTAATATTTCTCTATGAACACCATCTGCAATGTGTCAAACCTTTTAACTACATGAATGTGTTGCTCTTGAGGTCACTAAATATTGTTTTGCTGCATGCATAAATAGTTCATCTCTTATGAAAAGCTTGCATTGTGGACACGTCACGTCATATTAATTTAGACAGAAGAGCTTTTGAATGACGCAGTTCAACTTTTAAGACAATCAGAACATTTAAACGTCTAATATACTGTGTGTTCTTGGTCAATTATGCACTTTTTTTTTTTTTTTAAATGGTGTTATCTCTTCTCTTTCTCCAACAGCAACTGTTTAACTGCCAGTTACTCTACCGACTGAGCATGCCAGATAATGACCTAACAGTGTTGCCGGCAGGGATCGCAAACCTCATCAATCTCAGGGAGCTTGACGTCAGCAAAAACAGTAAGCAAAATCACCGCGGTGTAAGTCTTTTAGTTTGGAAGTGTATTTGACTGGCAGGTTCAATGAGTCATGTAAAACTGTGGCATCAGATCATGTTGCTGAAACCTGAAAACTGACCACACAGCCACCGGTTCAGTGACCTGTGAAGTTCAAATGTCTTAACTGTCCTAGTTGTCCTTGTGTTGTCGTGACTGTAACTGACATTGATAAACTGAAAGAATAAAAAAAGGAAAGAGTTGTGTAATCGACACCGTGTTTAGATTGCTTCAGAGATATTCTGAGGTATTTCGCAGTATGATTCATTTACCACGTTACGTCACAAGACTGCGTGACTCAAAAAGCCATTACGCGATTGATAAAGGAAGTAGACAAGCCCAGACCTGCAATATACTACACACTATCTTCGCAGAGTAGTAGCTGGGACAAAACAAAGGTAGATGAAGCAGCTGGTTCTCACACAGACTGAGGTTAGCTGTACAAGGTGCTCATCAAAGTTTCTTGTTGGAGGTTTTGTAGAGTGGGAAGTGACAGCATTTGTCAAAGTGTGTCATGTACCTCTTTGAAAAACATTTGCACTTTTGAATACGACAGAGAGCTTTGTACTAGAAATCCTTTCACTTTTACCTGTCTGATGAAAACCTTCCGTTGTCAGCATTGTTCTAGTTCGAACTTTAGAGCAAGAAACAGCTGCAGACTGTGCAGTGTGCGTCCTCACAGCTTTCTGCTCTAATGCCCAGCGATGACATTACATTACATTACATGCAATCAATCAGGTGACCGGGCTAATTTAAAAATGTCAGTATTTTCATAACAACCTGTTGCATAATCCTCACAAAGGGATATGCTTTAAACATGTTGTCGGTATTTAACATTAAATGGATAGTTCAGTTCAGTTCAGCAGAGAGGAGTAATGTAATGTAAAATGTATGAAAGACCCAAAAAAATCAATATCTGTTGAAGTTTATGCTATATTTAGAATATTTTCACTGCTTTACCTTGCCATCAAACAGCCCTTTCTGATGGGGAACTGAAGCCGGTGTATTGTCAGTGCTCTCACCAACGCAACCACACTCAGTGGTAATATCATTAACAAAAACTATGACGAAATACCATATGTCATCAACAACTTAAGATGAGACAACTGAAGACGGCACCAACGTCATTAAACAGTAACAAACATTTAATATCGTTGATGGAAACAGACAATACTACAATGTGGTTTAAGAACACAGAAACTTAACTATTATTTATTTTCCACTCCCTGTCATTCCCTTTCTGTCTCAAACATACACAACACACTGCTGCAGCAGCGGCGCTCAGTCCCTCTCTTGTCTCTCACCTCAGTCCTGACAGTTGTGCTACTATAATGCGTCAAGTTGGCAGTTTGTGGGTGGATTTTAGGTGGTTGAGTAACATATTTTTACATGTTGGGTGGGCAGATTGGCTCTCATAACGGATCGGTGGCTGCGACTGAACCATGGATCATTAATGAGCACAGTTAATAAGATTCAGATAATAAGAATTTTATGTGAAATAATGTTTCCTAAAATGACAGGAATGTTCAATATAATCCGATGACTAAACAGGACTAAGATTAAATTTAAAATTGGCAAAATTAAGAGAGAAATGATTTTGATTATGGTGACTAAAACTAGACTAAAACATTTTGAGTTGTGAACGAATAAAAGTAGACAAACTGAAGGATAATGACTAAAATGTGACTAAAACTAATAAGTATTTTTGTTTTAAGACTAAATGTGCCAAAAATATCTGCCAAAATTAACACTGTTCCAGTGACAGTAATGCAGCAGTGGCAGACCAGCGACTGCTGTGTTCTGCGAGGTGACATTACTGAGGTCTGGCAGCTTTGGTGAGAGCATAGATAACTGCTTCAGTTCACCGTCGAAAACATAGGTTGTATAGCTGTCCGACAGCAGGGCAAACAAGCGAAAATATTCCCAATATATTGCATACACTTAAACCAATACTGATTTTTTTAAGTGGGCCTTTCTTGTAGATGGCTAAAGTGTCCACAGCAGTAATTTGCTTTGCTTCTACGCGGTAACTCATGTCTGCTTCTCAAAACTGGGGGCTGACCGTCTACTGTAGGTAATACACTGATTAGTACCTTATACAAACCCACTTCAAAATACCCAAAGTATCCCTGTAACATCACTGTCTGACATTATCTTAGTACTTCCCAAAATGATGTTCATCTCTGTGATCTAAAAGAAAGTGTTAACACTGCAGGACACAGCATAAGATCAGCTGATCGTCACTGTATAACCTTGAAGCTGAGCAGAACAGAAAAGGAGCGTGCATGCTCAGCAAAACCCTTTCATGGGTAGAGAAAGGTTAAAAATGTACTTCTAAAAGAAATGAATGAGTGCAGAGACAGGCTAGATTAAACAAATGTTGAAGGATGTGGTGGTGTTTTCATGAACCAGAGCTGCATGTGCCCTGCTGACATTAAAAGTAGCTTATCCTTCTTGACAAAGCACTCTGAGCTAAGTGTTGTCGGCACAAAACAAAGTGGGTGGAAATAAACCTTTAGACTTGGTCACGTCCCCTTTCTCGCCGTTCGCACATTGTGGATGTTTCATGAGAACTTGCAGACTATCACTGGTATTTGTTTTTTCCTTCTTTTCCCTCCTTTCCTGCTCTTTCATTATGTCACCTCGAGCGCTCGTCTCTGTGGTTGTTTAGAAAGTAAAGGTGCAGAGAGCCACTCTTAATGTATCTTGGAGCAGCCACAATTCAGGCAGAGCCTTCCTGCTTGTACTCACAATCCACCTGTGTTTAACATTCACAAAGCTTCTCCCATTAAACACCACATTATCCCTCATCTTTTTGGTTTTGACAGGAGTCATTTGTTTTGTGTCAGCGGTAAAATAAAATGTTTGAGATACAACACGCGCATGTTGATATGATGGTGTGTAGCTGTCGTACCTGAAAACCTTTTATGGTGCTTATTGTTTCGCTGTTTGCTGTTTGTCTCTAGGTATCCAGGAGTTTCCAGAAAACATCAAGAACTGCAAAGTCCTAGCTATTGTAGAGGCTAGTGTGAATCCTATATCCAAGTGAGTACCGCCCAACCTCGTATAATAGCCTTAATGAACTCTTTTTTTTTTAATTTTATATCATTCTGTAGCTTCCCAGTGGTGTTTCATATGTTTTCAAATCCAAACCTTCACATTTTGGTCAAAGTCTGTATGTTTTAGCTTCAAAATGCTCTTTTCCAGAGTCTGTCTAAAAATGTTTTCCTTCGTGACCTGATGTAGGGGTTTCTGCGTGATGACACTGCTACATGTACAGTATACTGTATATATATATATATATATACACATCCTTATAGTCAGTGTATTACTATTAGATGGTGGTGGTACGTTTCCAGTTTGGAGAAGTTTTGGGATCAGAACCAACTAACATGTCGATACAGCGGTAGACCAGAAACTCCTGTATTCTGCAAGGTAAAATTACTGGTTTTGTCAGTGGAGTCTGGTGGCTTTGAAGAGAGCATGGATAACAGCTTTAGTTCCCTGTTGAAAAGGGCTGTCTGATAGCACAGCAAAGCTGTGAAAATATTGTAAATACACATAACATTAGGACAGCATGGACACCCTGACCAGTCTGCAGCTACGCAGCCCCATACGCAACAAACTGTGATGCACTGTGTGTTCTGACACCTTTCTATCAGAACCGGCATTAACTTTTTCGACAATTTGAGCTGCAGTAGCTCTTCTACTGGATTGGACAACACGGGTCAGCCTTTGCTCCCCATGTGCATCAATGAGCCTTGGCCGCCCATGACCCTTTCTCTGGTTCACCGGTTTTCCTTCCTTGGACCACCTTTGGTAGGTCCTGACCACTGCAGACCGGGAACATCCCACAAGAGCTGCAGTTTCGGAGATGCTCTGACCCAGCCATCTAGCCATCATAATTTGGCCTTGTCCAAGAGGCTCACATCCTTACGCTTGCCCATTTTTTCTGCTTCCAACACGTCAGCTTCAAGGACAAAATGTTCACTTGCTGCCTAATATATCCCACCCACTGCCAGGTGCCACTGTAACACACAGCCACCGTATCTCACCTTATCTTTTATAGCTCTCTTCAAAGCCACCAAACTCCATTGACAAAAGCAGTCATTTCTTTCAGAGTGTGGGAGTATACATTCAACCCCACTTCAAAAAAAATCAGAACTAATGCTTTCAGTTATTTCCAAACTTAGACCAGCTAACAATGACTCATTTAGTGCTAGTGTTCACCTTATTGATTAGCTTACTTTGGTAAGTGGGTGTTTCCATTTGAAAACCCCGGTAAAAAACGCAGATGGACCCGCCCTGTAATGCTGTGTGTTTAGTATTTTGGTGTTGCAGCAGCTTTGTGTGAGTGATGTGATCCCTGTTGGCCTGTATGTGTTCTCAGGCTCCCAGACGGTTTCACCCAGCTTCTGAGTCTGACACAGCTCTACCTGAATGATGCCTTCCTGGAGTTCTTACCAGCCAGCTTTGGCAGGTCAGTCTGTTCTCCAGATTGGATCAGGATGAAGCTGTTTCAAATACAAACTGTAACACAGACTTCTGACTAACTGTGGCATTAAAGGTTTGTTTTGTGAATCAAATGGCAATATGTGAATTATGAGACGATGTGAAGGGGGATGCTGATCGTGATGAACCTACGGAGAATTGTTTAGCTGTCCGTTGCATAGCTTTAATGTTTTGGTTCACTCTCACGGCTCTCATAGCATCGTTTTCGGACACAGCAGTGAGCTGTTGTCAGCGATAAAGCTGTAAAAACTCTGTCTGCTCTGCACCAAACAGCAGACAGACATTAGTGACTAGCTGATGAACATAGCGGCGCATTTAGCAGTTAAAGAGACAGATACAGTTCCTTCAGGAGTTGGTAGAAACCAAAAACTGAGCTAAAACAGAGTGAACAGTGGACCAGAAACAGCTCCAGATGAATGATAATGTTGCTCACTAACTGCTGGACGTGTAAATGAGCAACTGATTGCTAACAAGTTTGCCATATCAACTTAAAAAGTGATGATATGTTAATGTTGTCTTCTCAACTTGTTTCTAATCTAAGAGGCTTTATTGCTGTGCAGACCCCTTTCTCTGTTGTATGTCAAGGAGTATTTAATTTAACATGTAGTTTCCAGAGGACACAGTCACATCTAGTGTTTTTAAGATGTGGTTCTTTTTCTTAAAGGTTAAACAGGTTTTTTTCATTAAACCAGCTGGATCAGTTATGCTTGTACTGTTTGTAGTTAACACAATAGTTAGGAGCTTTCTGATTACACTAAACATGGTGTTTAGTTGAGTCCTACGTCATTTCACTGATGCTCCTTTCTAAAGTTAGTTAGGTACATTAAGTATCTATTGAATTAATCGTCAACTATTTTGATATTCAATTAATATGTCTGAATAATTTCTAAAGAAAAAAAAGGTCAAAGTTCTCTGATTCCAGCTGATTTTCACTATTGTCTGACATTTTATAGATAAAATAACTAATTGTTTAATCAAGAAAATAATCAACAGATTAATCAGCAATGAAAATTAGTTGCCTCCCTAATTCTCTCCTCTTGCTTTATCTATGTTCACCCAAGTTTAGTACTACTTTTGTATAAAAAATATTACATTTGGCAAATTAATTTACCACAAAAGGCCTTATCATGTAGCATATTATAGATGGTCAATATCGGCCTGCAGAGGAAATATTGACTGCTGTTGTGGTTTATGATGTAGGTGTCTATATTGGGAAGTAGTGGAGAATAATTTTTGACAATAATAGGTTTAAAGCTAAACGAAGGATTCATTCTCACCAGGTCAGGCATTGCAGTGATTAACCTCAGGGTTGTGCGGTGTTGTGGGAGAACCCGTTTAATGGCCCGTTAACTGCACAATGATAAACGTCTTTTGTTCCCTCGTGGCCGGGTTGTAAAGCTCTAGATCGCCGGTTACATGATTGGCCACCGCAGTGTGACGTTGGGTTGTGTTTATCTAAAAGTTGATTCAGTTTCTATTTTTCCACCGCAGTATTTTTTTTTTCAGCACCCCCTGCGGCCTCATGTCCTCAGCCACCACCAAACTACCCCCATTAAAAATGAATAGGAGGGTTTGTGTTTTTCACCGCACCGCCTCATCTGGTGTGAAAGCAGCTTAACAATCAGAGTTACTATAGACAAAAATATACTCAAGGTCGATAAAGGTTACTACAGTATGAAGATCAGATATTAGACAGGTTCATTTATTGTTGTGCTTGGTTGCAGGTTGACTAAACTACAGATCTTGGAGCTGAGGGAAAACCAGTTAAAGATGTTGCCAAAGTAAGTGGCTTTGTACTTCACGTGTTTCACAAACATACAGACTATTCCTTTTATTTACAAAATAAAGAAACGTGTCAAGAATTTTCCCCCGTACATCCTCACTGCCTCTTTCCTCTCCCAACCCCTGCAGTGTCCTGATTCACTCCCCATACCTCCAACGGTAGCATTAAATTCCATGGTGTTACATAAGAGCCCCCTTTGCTTGGCTGCTTGCTGTGGCAGGTTTTATAATCCTCTACTGAGACAGTGGCGAGAGTTATTTCACCATTTGAGAAGGTTACAGACAATGCCACCGGGAGGCTAAACGTCCCGCAAATATTCGAGAAAGCTCCAGATGATTGTGGGGGGAAATTTTCTTTCTGTCTTCTCTCATGCCTCACTTGACGCATCATTCAATTTTATGTCCTTTCCATTTTCTCAGTAAAACTGTATTTCCCTATTTGCCTTTTTTTTATCCCTTCCTCCCTCTGGCTGCACTTCCTTTGTTATCTCACTCACTTTCCTTTTTCGTATTTTTCACTGGTTAACTGACGGGCCAGCCGGTGTGCAGTATATAGCGCAGAGCTGCAGCTCGGAGCGGATCCTCTCCTCTCGCTGTGTTTATGTGACAGAGGCCAGACCTGTTAAAGGCTGGAGCCCTGACAAAGAAAAGGACTAATGATCGGGAACGTTGCCAGAGCAACACACAAGCATTTCAGAGATGTAAACAAATGTGTGTGTGCACAAAAGGGGCGCCGTAGAAGTCTTTTCACGGCTCCTACACTGAAAGTGCAGCCTCTTTTCTCCCACTGCATAGACCCACACCAAGCACATGCATAAACCAAATGTTTCTCTGTATTTTAAAGAAGGATGCTGAGTTCCTCACAGCATGGGGTCATAAGCCATAGTGTTGTTTTTTTTTTTTTTTGTATTGCTGGTGAACTCACTCTAAATGAGGCAGCACAGCTCATTCTTACCCCGTTCAGCTCACATGGGGGGCTCTGGTGTTCTTGCCAACTTTCAGTGTAAGAATGTGACAAAGCTGGCTAATGCTAAAGCACATCAACATGATTAATGTTTTCATAGAGTACTAAGTACTAAAAACAATCACCAAACAGCTTAAATCATATTTATAATTTGTGCCATATGTCTTACATTCTCATTTTATGAGGAGCACCTAAAAACAAACCAGACCCACAGTCGTGTTGGTGGGCCTCTGCTCTCCACTCCGGTGCTGCCGAATCTCATGTTTGAAGGAAACACAGTTCGTCCCTGCTGTGAAAAGGATCATCATATCTGCTCCCAAACAGAACTCAATACATTTCAGTTTCATTTCCAGTCATGATCTCTTGCTTTCGTTTTGTATGCAGAATTGTTGTGTTGAGCTTAAGATTCGCTCTCAGGAAATTTCAGATTTGAAATAACTTGCTGTGTTCCTTTTCTTGTTGACAAGTTGATTTGTGTCTCAATTTGTTGTCATGCTCGAATTTCTCAATTTAAACTGATCAGAACAGGAGGAATTGCCTTTAATCAAGGACACTAAAACTAGGGCTGGGTGTGAAGTTGTGAAGTGTTGAGTGTGAAGTTGTTTGATTGTCAAGAAAGCTGCAAGTAGCAAAACCAGAGGACGAATAATCGGCCCAGCCGCCTGGCTTTGAATCAGACCTGCAGCCGGTTGCTTCATGTCATCCCCTCTCTCTCCCCCTTTCATGGCTAGCAAATAAACCCCCAAAAAATAACCTTAAAAAAAGCAGAGAAGACACATGTTAATGGGCACTGCACTAATTGAGGGTTAAATTAAATTGAAATTAAATTCCCTCAAAGGCACCTTGTCAGTAGATTTTGAGGAATGGAGGAGCGATACTTCTTCACTGTTGCCACACAGAATATGAAACAAGCTTTTATAAGAATATTTCACCAATTTTTTGCTACTGGTAATCAGCTAAACATAGTAAAGAGTGTGAGCAGTTGAATAGTCCTGGTTTTTATCTGCTTGTTTAAAGTGTAGCAGAGAATGTGAGACGGTGACCTGAATGTGCAGAGAAAACTCTGGAGCGAGGCTTAGGGCTAACACACGTCACATTTTCCATTATTTAAAGCATATTTCTGTTATGCCTGAGCTGTGAAAGGTATCTGTTTTCTCAGAAAATTATTCAGTGAAAGGGGCAAACTCATGAGCATGTATGCTTTCCAAAACATAACATGTTTCCTTTTCTTTTTGGTTTCGTTTTTTTTTTTTTTTTGACCCACTTTGCTTATAATCCTGGTTGATTTTCCCTGTTAATTTCAAGATCTCACTCCCTGTCTGTGCTGTGTGTCTGCAGAAGCATGCAGAAGCTCACACAGCTGGAGAGGTTGGACCTGGGGAGTAATGAGTTCACTGAAGTGGTGAGTATCTGTCAGCCAGCCTGTCAATGCCCAGGGCTTTCTACCTTTCTGGAGATGACCGCACCTCCTCCTTCCTTAATCCTTTTCCTCCTCCTTCATTTCTGAAGGTGGAGTTCTAGGTTTTGCTTTTGTTGAAGATACTATTCATTAATACGCAATAATTGCAGTGGAATGAATAACTAGCATTGTGGTTTATTTTTAGCTTGTTGGTGAGTTAAGCTCTTCATCCTGCCCCAACCCAGCAGGCACACACACACACCATTAAAAAGTGATACACACACATCCATATCACTTAACCTCCTCTCTCCTCTTTACATCTGCAGCCTGAGGTGTTGGAGCAGCTGTCGGGAATCAAGGAGCTGTGGATAGACGGGAACAGACTGACATTTTTACCTGGGGTATAGTATACAGTCAATCCTATACACACTTTTAGAAGCTCCTGTGCTCCCAAACATCACCTTGAGATTATTCCCCTTGATTTCCAACGTGTGTCGACTTAAATCTTCATCAAAGTTAACTGCAGTCAGCTTGCATCAGACTTTGAGCCCAGCGGAGAGGGAGCTGCAGTTTAGATGCGACTCTCTTGCTGGGTGAACACAATTAGACAGTTTCACAGAAAACAATGCAGACCTTTGGGTTTGCAGATGTCCCAATAGCAATTACAAAAACCTGCAGCTGGGAAGTCATTCTTTTCCTTGAACATAATTCATTTATAATGATGTTTTCATAGTCAGAATGTGTTGCATAACATTCATTTTTCATCCAGATGACCAGCTTGTTTCTAACTGGGTCATAATTGAAGCATTATTTCTTCTGCCAGCATCAGCTGTAATCACAGTCTGCCCTTTTTATAAGCTGTGATGTCTGTCGGGAATATAAACCAAATGTGAATACAGCAACTGTTTTCCCATTTAAACGAAATGTGTGTTTTAAATTTTTTTAAAATGTCATAATTCAGCCAGCTCTGACACTATCTTGTGAGGGATGCTTCTGTCTTAGTTACTTAACGTCATGGCTGAGGGTGTTTTGGGGATTGTTTTAATCCACTGCTTCTGTTCAACCAACTCTACTGCATAATCCTTGGATAATGAGATGTCAGTGAACATTCTGTTTATTGTGAGTCTCTCTTATCTATCCAGATGCTGGGGATGCTAAAACAGCTGGTATACCTGGATGTGTCCAAGAACAACCTAGAGATGGTAGACGAGCAAATCTGTGGCTGTGAGAGTCTGCAGGACCTTCTGCTCTCCAACAATGCCCTCACACAGCTGCCAGGCTCCATCGGTAAAGATTAAATCTCACACGCATCTAATTTGAAGAAAAGAAATCCATTATGAAACACCTCAACTCTTTCAGCTATTGCCAATACATCTCTCTAAGGTTTGCTGCTTAGCTGAAATTCATTCTGATAATACTAAAAACTTTCGAAAATTGTACCGCAAGACATCATAACATAAGAGGATGATAGTTTCTCCCGTTACAGTTTAGTTACAGGTGTCCACAGTGCAGGAGATGGTGAGTTTTAACCAACAAATTATCAAAATGATGAAAATAAAGAAATACAGTTATGTCTCATAACACGGTCTTTGTTGTCAGGCGCTGTGGAGTCGCTTTTTTAAGTTCTCTTTGCTTTCATGGAAAAAAGGACTTAAGATTTATTTTTGAACATGTTACAAATAAGTAAACAACACAATAATAATCAATAAAATGAACAGTAAACATATGCAGCAAATTCTAAATAAAAGTTTGTTAAATACTTGAAAAATGAAAAGTACTATTTTCTCATTTAATTAAGAACTTTAGTTTCAAGTGAAATTATAGATTTAAAAAATATTTCCATATAAAATAATGGCATTGAACTGAGTGGTAATGTAAAGTGTGACTTAAAACCACCTTCTTCAGATGATATTACCACAAATAACCTCACATCAGATTCAGATCAGATTCGCCTAATTTATTTTGTATTTTAATTTTTTATTGTGAATGAGTAAATGAAAATTAAATCACATTTGTGAACTGACCAAACTGACAAGACTTTCATCCATATTCACACATACTGTACATCCACAATTTAGATATTTAAGGATCAGGGCTGTGAAAGTTAAAGCGATGACATGTTTACTCAAATTCGTTTTAACGCCACTAATTTCTTGATTGACCATAAAGAGGTTAAATAACGCTCCAAACTTCTGCTAAATTTTGGCGACGAAAAACTGTCATGTTCAAAGGGGTCCCTTGACCTCTGCCCTCCAGATGTGTGAATGTAAATGGGTTCTCTGGGTCCCCACCTGTCTCCCCTTTACAGACATGCCCACTTTATGATAATCTCAGTCAGTCTGGATCAAGTCATAGTCAAGTCAGCACTCTGACACATTGACAGCTGTTTGGCTTGAATTTGTTAAATCAGTTGATTTCCAATAATAAATACATACATATGTTTGCATAAAGCCGCATATTTGTCCACTCCCATGTTGATGAGTATTAAATATTTGACAAATCTCCTTTTCAGGTACATTTTGAAAAGATAAGAAACTTGCAATTAATCGTGATTAAACATTTATATGATAAAAACCTTTCATCCCTTGAGGGAAAAGGTAATGTTCATAACAGCATGCTGATTAAATCAGAGGAGTCCAGATGCACAGTGCCGTACAGTCAGGGTTGATTACTGCTAAAGTGATTATAGTATTGATGACAGTATGAATTAATCCAATTAGCTGCTGTAATGGATATTCCTCTTTGTGATGCAACAGCAAGTACTAATCAATAACGGCCCTGAGCTGTTGTATGCATCATCTCTAATTCTCGCTCTCTCTCTTTTCCTCTAACAATAGGCTCACTGAAGAAACTCACTGCACTGAAAGTGGATGAGAACCAGCTGATGTACCTCCCAGACTCGGTTGGAGGGTGAGCATAACAGCAATAGCTTTAATATCAGCAGAATAAAAGCCTCAGATCAGTGGATTATCATGCTGTTATCATCTGCCGTCCCCTGATCGCATAAAAAACGTCTGTCTGGGTAAATCAGATATTCCCATTAAACATAATGTGATGCTTTATTTGTTTTGGTCTAATGCTGATGATATTGAGTAACTTGATTCGGGCCGTGATTATGAAGTATGAATGACAACAATTGAATGTCATGGTTCTGAGTCTGCCTAATTGATTTATGAGGGTTTGCTGTATTGCCGAGAGGTCGATTGTAATCTCAGGCCGGATGACCCTCCAATACACTACAGATTAAATCAGCCATAGCTGTTCTGAGGCTGATATTGTCTGCAGCAGACAGGTAAACCCAGCTGCTGCACATCCTGACCCTTTGTCTAATCTGAATCACAGTGGTCCAACACAAAGATTAGGCTCCTGTTTTTTTATCCATCCATTAGAGAGACTACACTGACTGACAATTACTGCTGCAGCTGTACAGTTCTGTTTCATCCATTGTTTCCAAACAACACTGTCAGTTATCCCATATATTAGTGTTTCTCATTGTGTAATTTGACACAGATTATATGACAAAACCTATGGTTTATCTTAATCCAATGCAAGGATTTTTATTTTAAGCAAGATGGGTTTTTTTCATTTATACATTGAGTCCACTGTTGGTGCAGTGTTGTTTGTCCCTGTTTTATATTCAGCAGGGAGGGGATCAAATCCTGTGTTTTGGAGTTTGATGGCTCTATAACACCATAGCTCTCCCGCGAGTCGGACTCATTTTGCATCCGTCTGAATCCCCAGAGTGCATTTGCATTTTTCATCGAGCAGAAAGCTCCAGCTGCGCGCCACTTCTGTGTCAACATGGCCATTCAGTTTGTAGTGTTTCTACTTTAGATTATGTCCCATGAAGCTTTTAAGGTGCATCAGTGTTGTTATAAATGTCCAACCCTGCCTTATTACAGAGCAATTAGGAAACATTTCACTGCCTCATCCTGCCCAGTAATGAATATTTAGACCTCATTTTACTACACTGGCATCTCAAATCTTTGAAAATCTGTTTAACAGAAATAACCCTAAGAGACTCACATACATCAATTTTTGTTTTTTTTAGGGGGGGTTAGGGTGTAAGAGAGATAGCAGGTCAGCATTATATGTCAGCAGTGGTGTACATCATCTGAAAGATGGGAAAATTAAGATTCATTTGAGATGCAGCTCAGCAATAAACCTTGGAAAGCTGTCCATCCTCTGAATGCTCTAGGTCTCTAGTATGTGGCTTTAAAAAAAAAAAAAAAGGTCTCCCTTCAATGAAAGGGCTAATATGGGGACTAACATCATCGCACATGAATACAGTTGAGCTCATTGGAGCCGCAAGAGTCTCAGCTCTCCAGGCATATCCAATTTGTGCAATTCCAAGACTGTTTAGGGACCCCAATATGTAGAAATATTCAAATACACCATTTTAGTATAAGCAAAAATAACACATTTATACTGCATGTAAAAACTGCATAGTTTTTGACCATTTTCATTCAGATATTGGTATATAGAGGTCAAGGGACTGCTTTGAAAATGGCCATGTCAGTTTTTGCCTCACCAAAACTTAGCATAGCATTATTTATTTCATATGATACCAGTATTTTCACTCTCTGTTACAGTCTCTTAAAGACAGTAATGTCGGTGAGTCTCAGAGAGATAAAGGAACATTCCACTGATTTTTACTCATCAAATTCAGTTGACTTGTTGTAAAAAGTGCTACTCAGCCTGTGAAAATAGTCTCTAGCAGGAGCTTTCCAATGTTTGATAAAATGTTGTGAAGTCTGAAAGATTTGTTTACCTTGCAGGGGGAGTTCAATTAAAAGTTGCTATTGTGTTGCATTATGGGTACTGTAGGATCCAGGGTTGTTGGCACTTGACCCATCACCTTGCACAACAAGTGAGATCACATGAAAATCCATCTTGTCAGGCTTCAGGTAATGCGTTTGTGTCCAAACCACAGTGGTTCTGACCAGTCGCCGTCCTGTGAGGAACTACTGGCAGCTACAGGCGTGTTTAGGGATGTGTGAGAGTTTAACGTCGATGCTGTAATAGTGTCAGTTATGTCAGAACTTGAGAGCATTTCTGCATTGAAAGAAGAGCAAAGAAAGGCACTGACGGCAACTCAGTGGAAAAAATGTTTTCGCTCTTCTCCTTACTGACTTTGGCCAGAAGTTGACTGACAGATGGTTCATCCAATCAGTGTGCACATTTCCATCAGGCTGGTCAGGTTAGGAACTAAATACTAGGAACTAAAGGTCGGGATACCTCGTCCTCTACTGTTGTAATTTTGATCATCCATTTTAAATGTGTCTCTTAAGGCTCCCAACTTTATGGAAGTACACAGCTAAATCACACATAGTATGTACTATGTATACATAGTAATTACACCACTCCTCCTCTCTGCATCAGACTGACATCTCTGGATGAGCTGGACTGCAGTTTCAATGAGATCGAAGCTTTGCCCTCTTCCATCGGCCAGTGTGTCAGCATCCGCACCTTTGCTGCAGACCACAACTTCCTCACCTTGCTTCCCCCCGAGGTGAGTGTGCACATAGAATACACTGTGTGTATATATATATATATATATGTATGTGTGTTGAGATGTGTTAAATGGATTGGCAAGCCAGTCTGCTCATCTGTAGAAGTTAGCCTTATTGGCTCATGGCTCTGCCTCGTTGGTTTCTTCCCCTTAACAGATGGGCAACTGGAAGAACGCAACTGTGCTGTTCCTACATTCCAACAAGCTGGAGTCTTTGCCTGAGGAAATGGGAGATATGCAGAAGCTCAAGGTCATCAATCTCAGCAACAACAAGTGAGTCTAGACGGACAGTATTCACACATAATAAGGGTCAAGTTTAAGGACCAAGGTAGTTGTGTTTTTTCTGTTTTTTTTTTTTTTTATTTATTATTATTTTTGCAACATAGATTTCATTTTAATGCAAAAATTTCAGTTGTTCTCTTTTCTCTGTTTCTTATTGGAAATTGAACCACTCTGGGATTTAAACTTGTGTTTTATAGACAAATTAACTCATCAATTCACCAAGAAAATGATAATATAGTAATAATAATAGTTTTTGCAGTCCAGTTTTTTTGTTTTTTTTTATATGGCGTTTTGGAAGTCCTTCCTGCAGCCTTGCTGTAATTGCTTCACTATAAATTGCATTCAATAACCTGCTAATTACAACATCATTACAAAGAGTCTTATTTCAGTCCAGAATGAAATTATACTGTTTTGGAAGTGCAGGTCTGATTGAGGTTTTAATCAGGGGGTTTTCATTCCTGGTATCTACTCTGTGCCAAATACACTGAATAACTTTGGCATTTGTAATATTATTTTATGGCTTTTTGGCTTTATTGGATAGTCTGGACAGATAGACAGGAAAGGGGGAGAGAGGGGGGATGAGCTACTAACAATGAATGACAATGAATCTGACAGATTTTTTTCTCTATTTTTTTTAACCATTTTTACCTGATGCATCATGTTTGAGTCTTTAAGATTGTTGGTGCAATACGACTGAGAGGAAAAATATTAACAAAAGCATGCACGTCAATAAATACTAGGTGCTGGAAAGAAGAACATATAAAAGACAGAAATAAATAGTAAAATAGCTGATAGAGGCTCCCGTGAACGTATATTTACCACCAGTGACGTTTCAAGCGTCAAGCTCTTCTTCAGACAAGGACAGGTCACCTGGTCCTAATAGGCTCCCTCTGACTGAACGTTGAATAAATACATATATAAATACATCCATCATATAAAAATTACCCATCTCTTAATAATAGAGCAGCAACTAATGATAATTTTCATTGTCAATCTGTCAGTTATTTTCTTTTATTGTCTATAAAATGTCAGCTCAAAAATTTAGCTGACACAAAATATTCAGTTTACTGTCATAGAGGAGGAAAGAAATCAGAAAATATTCAACCTTAAGTAAGCTGGAATTGGATTAATCGATTATCAAGATAGTTGGCGATTAATTTAATAGTTGTATTAATTATGTAATCTAATGTATTAATTGTTGCAGCTCTAGATAATATACTTATAGTGAACATAGTAACTGTGTGACTGCATATATAAACATCCGAATGCATAGTGGAAATGAATACAATCTCTAGAAAATACACTAAATATACACAAGATGCTCTATAAAGCTATGTAGCACACTTTAAAGAGATGCACTCACACACACTGGTCAAAAGACCTTGTCGTGTCTTGGGCTTGACCGAAACAACTTGAATGTCACATGATTAGTGTGAGATGACTGACTATCTGTGTTGTTTTGTACAGGTTGAGGAATATTCCCTACAGTTTCACTAAGCTGAGCCAGATGACTGCAATGTGGCTGTCTGAAAATCAGGTAAGATCACATGTATTATGGATAAATCACAAGTATAAAGGTGCTACTCAGAGCTCTCAGACATGTGATGTGCTCTATAGAGATTGTGACGGCAGCAGGGTTGCGTGACTCAACACAGCAGTCGGCTGTAAATGAATCCAGTGAGGCTCACAGGAAAACACATTCAAAATTCAGTAAACCACTTCCTGGACATTTGATCTAAACCAAACGTAAAGCAGATCAGACTCAGTGATACCGTAAACTCTATGTTTTCCTAAGTGTAAAAGGATTCCAATGAATGTCAGAAAACTTGCTTAAAGTAGTAGTTGTAGTACAGTACTCGAGACAAGTCTGTCAAAAACCCTAAAAAGAGGTGTAACACAGATCTGAATGACAGTGAGAAAAGGCAGCAGCAACTAGCCGGAAGTAAAGCAGACGCAGAGAGATCAAGGTCACCAGACAAAGTTGTGTTGCTTGAAGTTTGGACGTCTGCCTTGGCTAACGTGACCCTCGACAGAACACAAGATAAGCCTATCAGAGGCTGAAATGCTTGAGTCTGCTCAGCTCATGTGTCAGGAAGTGGCTTCGAGCCCCGCTTTGTCATAGCAGTGTAACTTTGTATGGGAAAGGAGCTCTTGAACTACTCCAGATTAGCTGAGGAGTTTTAATCTGTACAAAGGCAAAGTAATGGTGAAGAAGATGCTGCAGGAGTAATTTAACTGTCAACGCTTTCTAAAATCTTATTCATCCTTTTTCTCGTCCTCGTCCATGAAGTCTCTGTTCAAATGCCTCACCGGTGTAATGCTGTATATAACTTTAACACACAAAATGTTTAACAACGACTAAACCTATGTTATATATTTACTAGGGCTGGAACAATACACCTATCCCCTGATTCAATACTGTCACAATACTTCGTGCTGGTTCGATATGTATTGCGATCTTACAAGTATTGCGATTTGATGTTATGATTTATTGCAATTTTTTTTAACTTTTTTAACACTAGACCAGGGGGAAAAAAATGAATCATACTTATACTATGGGAAAATATCTAAATGAATACAATAAGAATGTTTGATGTTCAGCATGTTTGTAGTCAGAGATGACCTGAAGTCGTCAGTCTAACTCCTCCAAGGTGGTCTCTAGCTCTCCCGTCCGCTCTGTTTTCTTTATTCATCCATATCCAGAGCAGGATATTTAACCTTTCTGGTGCACAAACTAGAATAATTACACTTTCAAAACATTTCTGTTCCTCAATTTCTTGTCATTTAACGACTGACATACTATATACACGACACTAATATCACAGAATATATCAACCTGGCCGATTTATTTGTCAGTTCTTAACAGGAAACTATAGAGCCAGGACTCCAAGGTCATATGACCAGGGCTCGGTGGACCGAGGGTGACAAAGCTTTTGCCCCCAAGCTCTCAAAATGTCCTTCCTGTAGACATGAGGTCTGTCAGTGTAGACTCTTTTTTTAATGGAGTGTTCTTTATTGACCTTTTATTGATGTTTTTGTGTCGTGTCTGGATCAAAATTGTAATTTTCCTTGCCTTTACTGACTTGTAAAACACTTTGTGACACTATAAATAGGATTTACTTGCTTATAATCAGGAGTGCAGCGCCTGAGAGGCACAGCAGCACTGAGACACAGAGGATACTGTTGGGCAGGTGGTGATGGGACCTAAAAGAAACTGATGGATCTTAAGCCAGTTTCATCACGGAAAGGTTGTCAGGAAGAGGCACCCAGAGGTGCTTAAGTAGAGTCTCAGTCAAAGCGAGGCCAGTGAGTGGTTTGGAGAAGATCAAACTCTGCTGCAATGAGCTGTGGGAAATTATTGGTGCAAATTGTGATGTGTTGTTTCCCACCGTGTGTCCTCCAGTTGACTGGATTTAAGTAGATGTTGCAGCCCAGTTCACTTGCCATGCCAAAGCCAGGCACAGAGAACACCGGGACACTCTCTGAGCACTCTGTGTGTTCACAAAGCACCGTTGATTGCAGATAGCACACACTCAAACCTACTTTTTGTCTCCCACAGTCGAAGCCCCTGATCCCTCTCCAGAAAGAGGAGGATCCAGAGACGCACAAAACGGTGCTGACCAACTACATGTTCCCCCAGCAAACCAGGACGGAGGAATGTGAGTACTGGCATTCAAAAAGACTAATTATGAAAGAACACTGAATCTGGTTCAAACTACAAATGTTTCTGACCTGTTTAGTACATAGCAGCGGGGCTGGATATTAACCCTGTAAAAACAGACCTCCCGTGGGCGGTCGTTGTTCAGAATGATCTGTTTAAACTGATCTAAAATAAAAAGCATTACAGCTAGAGCATTTATTCTTTTTGCAGCAGAGCAAAGCTAAGACGTCTGCCTTTCATGTCATCACATTGCACGCCCATGATGGCATCATTACGTTGTGTTACATGCAGGACAAATCACGGAGAAATGCACGATGGCGCCAGAGTTTTGCCCCGTAATGGCTGAATGAGATGACTGTTTGCATGATCCTGTTTGGATTAATTTGACAAAATAAAAAAACATAATAGTTAGAGCATTCATTCGTTTTGTGGCAGAAAGCTAAGACTTCTGTCTTTCGTGTCATCGCGTTGTACGCTCGTGATGACATTATGTGCAGATTGTAACAAAACTATTAAAGCGCCTTTGCACTTTATCTGCTCATAGAAATATCTCAAAAACTAAAAAATATGTAGTTCAAATAAGTTGTGGAGTGTTAAGTGATATTTGTCCATGATGCTACATTTAGAAATTATTTGAATCAAACGTTTTGTGTGTTTATTTAGTGACTTTTAAGGAAAAAAATGTCAGATTTTAGTTGTTTTTAAAATTTGTTTATTACACAATTTCAATACTTTTGTCAATTATTATAGTTTATTGACTTTTAGCTTAGGTTGTACATATTTTAGGGCTGTAAAGCATTTGAAGATACTCCAAAAAAATGACATCACAATAAGCAAACATAGCAATATTGGCAATGGTGGACCATTTCTTTTCCAGAGTTCAAAGGGTTAAAGATTGAAGCTTGTCAATCAATCAGCACTACCAGGCAATCATACATTTCATATAACCTGACTTTTATGACTAATACAAGCACAGTAAGACTGAAAGATTGATGGAGATTGTAGGAGCTGATGCCCAGTATGAAACTAAAACAAGTGAAGAAAATAACTCTTCGTAAGCATGTACCTCACAGTAAGTTATACAAATCTAAGCGTCAGGTAAAGGAAATGTATTTTGATGCCAAACTCTCAAGTGACGCTGTACCATCCTTACCGTAGCTGTCTTAAAGGTGGCCAGCAAGGGTTCCTGTGTTCATATTTTATGAGGGACCTCGTTACCAAAGCTGCAGAAGAAACACAAGTCGTCGTCTTCTTGTCAAGCATCTGTTCGGTTTGGTTTGGTTTCCTGTTACACCAGACAGCTTATGCTGACCCTGCTGCATCTTTGCTTTAAAGTAATTAGGGGTTCAAGATCTACGCTCCTGAGCTAAATAGAGAGTCAGCTGCTTGATTTTTTTTTTTTTCTTTTTGTGGCAGTCATATAGTGCACCACCAGAAAATGCAGTCATAGAAGTTACATCATGTAGGATCTATCTCCCAGTCATCTGCTTCATGCCATTTTTCCACATCTACTAGAAATATTTCCAAAAGAGCTCTGTCTGTTTCCTCATGTTTTCCTGGGAAACTGGAATAAGTCATGACCTGACAGCCATAAGTCTGTTTTACAACTTGTTGATATGGAGGCCACACAGCAGGTGACTCATATTATCCACTGTGCATTCACACACTGGGATGGCGTGTTAGATTGTTGACAACCAGAGATGTTGAATCGGTCTGTTCTCAACTATTGTAGGTCTAGCAATCATTTTGGCTGCCGAAGGAGTTACAGATTAATTCATGTTGAATTTGGTGGCAAATCCTACAACATTTGTCGGTTTTAACAATTTCAAATGTCGGGAACTCTGGTAACACTATTTAATAACCAGCAGCTATAAATGGTAAATTGATAGTTAATCAAACTTACTTAATAGATACTTTACCGTTAAGAAACAATGAAATTATAATTGTTTACTAATTACTAGTAATGCTGTAATTTATGCTATTTTAACAACACACATCATAACATAGTATATGCTAAATATATATCTGTTAAATATTATGAAACTATTTGTAAACCTTTAAGAAATTGTTTGTAAAACATCTATAATCATTACACAGATATTTGTAACACTTTGTTAATGGTTAATAATTGGTTTGTCAACATTACACATTATTTGGATGGCTATTATTAAGTTGCAGCTGATGATTATAATACCTTGTTAAATGGTTAAATACTTTGTAAAGCCTCTATAAACATTATTTAGATTTTTAATACTTTGTCAGTGGTTAATAATTGGTTTCTGGTTCATCTATCTATGTAATATTTTACAGCTATTTCTTAAAGGTTTACAAATCATTTGATAATCATTAAAGAATACTTAATATAGTACATAAGATATTATAATGTGTGCAACAATAAACTGTTAAAAGATAGTGTAATAACAATCAGTATGTAATTGTTATTGTTTCCTATCAGCTATGCTATAATATACAATTTATAAACATCATATTACACAAACTACTGATAGAATAACAGATATTATAGCACCACTAGTAATTATAAAATATTTAGTTGTTGTTAACAATAAAGTAACTATTAAGTTAAATGAACCATCAGTTATAAAATGGTTATTATAAGTGTTACCATATCCCTTTATTGAATGTTTCGGTTTGAGTTTCAGGGGTTAAACCCTGAATTTCAAGTTCCTCCACAGCCCCTTTAAATGTATTGGCATTCCTCCCTCATGTAGTCTTTGCGCCATCTTGTGGTCAAAGTCAGACTTAATTAAAAAACTAACATGATCCTGTGTTTATTTCAGACATTCCCAACTCCGACTCCGAGAGCTTCAACCCAGCTCTCTGGGAGGAGCAGCGTAAGCACCGAGCTCAGGTGGCCTTTGAGTGTGACGAGGACAAGGACGAGAGAGAAACACCCCCACGGGTTAGTGTTGTTCACATGGCAGCTCAAAATGAGGCGGAGGTGGTAACGTCATGATCATGTGCCTGCACATGTT
Source organism: Pterois miles (assembly GCA_947000775.1). Lineage (NCBI taxonomy): Eukaryota > Metazoa > Chordata > Actinopteri > Perciformes > Scorpaenidae > Pterois > Pterois miles. The sequence continues at coordinate 5,564,948 of CAMQGK010000514.1, read as the reverse complement.
TGAGCAACGTGTGAAATTGTGGCCAAGTGTTACAGAAATAGTCAGCGGCACTATCAATAACCTGAATCCCTGGATATTAAATGATCATCTGCAGTTTTCTGTAGTGACCCCAATAATATTTGTTCCTAAAGTGTGAAGTAACAAATCACATGACAGTTAAACTGTTTGAGAGCACTAAAACTGATAATATCTTGTAAAACAATTTGATACTACTGGCAAAGTATGCTTTCACAAATGGTAGAGCTCCTGTTTTTGAAGCTGTATTAAAATATAATTGTATTTTAATTAATCCCCTGTCACACCATTAACAAGACACTTTAATAGGACATCCTTTTTTTTATATAATTTCATTTTGATTATCTTACTTCCTAATTCATATTATTTGCTTTTATCAATAGCCTGTTTGTGGTAGTCATGTTCTCAGATATATTGTAAAGATCTGTTATTGTGTTTCACAGATGTCTGTTTGAACTTCTGTATTTGATAATGTGGGAAAAAGTTCTGTGAAGACACACATCAGAGTTTTGTTTAGAGAACAGGAGGCAGGATGATAATAAAAAATAAAAAAAAACAGCATAAGTGGGAAAAGAAACTATAGTGACATGGTTCACCAAACTATAAGGACATTGTTTGCACAAATGTTATTTTGGCATTAACATTCACTTTGATGGCAGTTTTCATGTAAATTGTACCTTCCTTTCTACAACAATTTCAAGAAAAGATTTTCAATTTAAGGAAATTGCTTGAGGCAACATTAGTGCCTTTGTATATATGGGAAATATGATATTGAATGCACGTCATTCGCCATTTAATTCCCATTCAGCACTGACATTTTACATGTCCTAGTCTCACTCCTGTCAAAACTGCTGATTTTAATGACAAGTTTGTGGTTATTTGTCCTCTTCCAGGAGGGAAACTTGAAGCGCTACCCGACACCATACCCAGACGAGCTGAAGAACATGGTGAAGACGGCCCAGTCTGTGGCTCACAGGCTGAAGGACGACGAGTCCAGTGACGAATCGGGGAAGGATGCAAAACCAATAGAGAGGAACCACATTGGAGTGCAGGACGTGGGAGTAAAGGTCGATATTTTACTTGGAAAGAAATCTTGGTTCCCCGTTAGTTCCTCTATAACAAACTGCATATTCGACATGCAAGTGAAGGAACATTGTCAATACGTAACTGATCATCTGTCCTGTTTTTGTGCAGGTGATAGAGGCTCCTTGTCCTAATGGCACGGCGTCAGACATGGAGCCGCAAGTATCTGCCAACACATTTACCCAAAACCCCTCTGCAACAGAATCAAAGGACACTTCAGAGTCTTACAGCTCTCAGAAAGTCCCTCTTAAATCTTCAGAGGGCTCCATGGTGAACCATGAGGACACACTGGAGGTGTTTAGCCCTCACAATTTCACAAACCACACATACAGCAAGCTTCAAAAAATGCAACTGAAAAAAATGCAGCTTTGAGAACATAGTTGTCTATGTCTACAGGATTCTGACGAGTTGTCTGATGAAGAAGAGGAAATGAAAATTGCCGAGATGAGACCCCCTCTTATTGAGATCTCCATCAATCAACCTAAAGTAGTGACTTTAAGTAAGGACAAAAAAGGTAAAAGTTTTGTTTGAGTGATTAAAAATATTGTATTTTAAGTGACAGTATGTAGATACAGTGTACTAACAGTGAGGTTTCTGATTGACAGATGATGCAGACTCTTTGCTGGATGACACTGTGGCCAACAGCAACCAGAACAACAGCAACTGTTCGTCGCCGTCACGCATGTCTGACTCGGTGTCTCTGACCACAGACAGCAGTCAGGACAACTCTCTGTGCACCCCAGAGAGGGAGGCAAAGATGCCCTTCCTACCAAAAAGCCGGTTTGTTTCATTCTTCAACTAGGGGTGCAATGGATCACAAAACTCACGGTTCGGATTGTATCAAGGTTTTGAGTCACAGATCAGATCAGCAGAAAAAAAGGGAGCAAATATAACATTTAGAGATGCCCCAATCACACAGATACAGATTGTTGATCGTCAATGAGCCAAATCGTCTGATACAGATCATTTTTGTTGTTGTTGTTTTAAAATTGACATGTTATCTTTTACTCTGTTATAGTGTTCTATAGTGGTTCAAATCAAATGATTAGAAAAGAGAAAATCTTAGTATTAATAGTTCTGATGATGTATTATAAGCTGCTCAGAGCTCGTCTTAGGACGTTAAGCCGGTCATAATTCCTTCTCTCTTATCTAGTTTATATTGCTGTCAATACACTTATTGTGATCTTTACTGTCGGATGGTGGTGTGTCTGGCCTCTCCGGTCCAGCTTTTGCTGCAGAGCTGCGGGGCCACAGGGGTCTACCTGCTGAAATGTGACACCTGCTACTCTGAGCTGAGACTCTTTATGGAGCAGATGCATTCACTTGGAGTATGTAGTGTCTGTCATCCAACTATATACTGATAACACGCTGCTGATACGCCAAGACGAACTAAATTTGAACACATCGTGAGAACAGTAGAATTTACTGTCGCCCCAAATGGATTTGTTCATGACAGTGTAGCATTATCAGGGATCGAAGACCATTAATGCTCATCACAAATTATTACCGAATATCGTCTGATAACAATAAGCAATAAAACTTTAGTTCACACTATAATAGTTAAACTGTGCTTAAACCACAGTTTCACATGCATGGCAAACTGTGGAGGGGGGATCCGTATGGACCTTCAACCTGTCTTCTACTATCTTCAGCTTTTTAAAACAGTACAAAGGAGCCTCTCCCTCATTTTGTTGTTACAAAACCTGATGTACCTCCTCCTTTGTTTTAGGCAAGAGGATGAGAATATGAACCAGCCTAAAGACACCACCCCTCTCCTCCATAATGGTAATGGCTCTGAAACGTCCCTTCAGGCCCTGTTGAAAACCCAGCAGACCCCACCAGAGAAAATGGGTGACTACGACTTGTCCATGGAAGCTAGGTTGGCCTTCATCGAGAAGGGAATTAACAACGGCATGGGAGATACCTACACCAAGTGGGACCAGATCAATATGAACGTGTCCAAGTTGCCAACCGACAACATGGTTCAGCTGGACGATGTGGACAAAACCAAGAATGGTTCAGTAAACCAAGAGGACTTGGACAGCAAGCAGCAGGGTTTTAGCAACGACAACATGGATCATTTTCTGAATGGAAACCAGCAGGTCAGTGACTGCATCAGTAGTCTGGGGAACAAAAGCCAAGCAATGAGAGTGGAGACGTCTGCCTCGCATATGGCCTCGACAGGCGTGACAGCCAGCAGTGACATGTCTCTGTCTCGCAGCACTGAGGAGCTGTCTCCGGAGAAAAGGTGCCATCCCCCTCAGGTGATGAAGTCTCACAGTGTCAGCAACATAGAAACAGGAGGCATGAAGCTGTACTCCTTCGATGGCGATGATGAGTCCTATGAGACAGCAGGAATGACGAGGGTGGCAGGGGCCGGGCCAGGACCTCAGGGCCAGAGCATAGTCCGGAGCAAGTCAGCCAGTCAGTTACTCAATGACCAGACTCTCCAGATCTACCCAGGCTCCTCTGCATCTTCCTCAGACCTGCTCTCCTCCTCTAAGCCTCCTGCCAGCACCAGCAGATACCCAGTCTCCTCCAGCATGGCCATGAGCATCCCTCCTCCTCAGTACAATATACAGTACACAAGCAGTGCCATGCCTAAAGAGGGTCTCTGGGCCCAGAGGACGCCCATGCCCCCAGAGCACCAAGGCTATCTCCCTCCTCCTCCTCACTCACTAGCCAACACCAACTACTCCAACCGTAATCAAGCACCTCCATACCCTCTGCAACCCCAGCAAAGGGGGCCTCCCATGGCTCCCAAACCCTCTGCGGACATGTGGACTAAGGAGAGACTTCATTCTACTGGAGGCCAGGTTAGGAGCAGCACTCTGCAGAGGCAAAGCAGCACCGCCTCCACAGTCTCCATGGGTGACCCAAGGCGCATACAGGTGCCCGAAGGGGAATACATGACATACAGGGACATTCACACCCTCGCCAGGGGGCCGCTGGCGATGAGCCAGGCCATGCAGAGGCCCCTCTCAGCTCGCACTTACAGCATCGATGTACCCGGAGCTTCCAGGCCTCTCTGCGCCAGGCCGCAGCCCCATGAACTTCCGGAGAGGACCATGTCTGTCAGCGATTTCAACTACCAACAAAGCAGCCCCAGCAAGAGGCCCAACGCCAGGGTGAAGTCTGAGCACTCGCTGCTGGACGGGGCTGGACAGGTGTCAGGAGGAGTTGGGGCAGGAAGGGTGCCGGCTGACTGGAGGGACCAGGTGATGCGGCACATCGAGGCCAAGAAAATGGAAAAGGTAAAAAGTACTACTTTAATATGATTAACTGTTAGTAGACAGTTTCAGGGTGGAACTGGTGTTTGTTTTTGTAAAGGTTAACCAATCACGCTTATGAGAACAATGGTTTGAATACAGTCATCCTTACAGGGCAGCACGACCAGGATATAGTTTGATATAAACTTCCCATAGAGCTGCTATTATATTAGTTTAAATTACTTTGATAGTATGGTAGACCATCACAGCATCAATAAGAACAGTCTATAATACAATAAGAACATATCTGTAAATACTTTCTTTTAAAGGGTTGTTTCACCCATTTAAAAAAGATACCTTAGATACCTGCCTTGCCTAAAGCCTTGCAGATAGTTATGGTTTTGTTTGCCTGAGCTTCCAGATATATTCCTCCGAGATTTCTGCCACGACTGCAATACAATGGAAGTGAGAGGATTTTAATAATATATATATTGAAAATCAATTCAGACTTTGATTCTCACATACCGTCATTTTGGTCACAAGATTACACATTGCCAAACGGCAAGGAGGCTCTCAGGAAGTGACAACTAATTACTGCTCAATGCGTCTGAAAAGATAAAGAGGCTCAATCCCATTGTCCCCCCCTAAGGCCTTAAGCCCTGAACCCTCAGGGACTTGACTGTCATCATCTGGTAAATGGTTGCATGTGAGAGGCTGCAAGGGCTTTTAAAGGTATAAATATAAATGGGATGGCACTTTGCAGTAACATATCATGTTACCATTTTTATTGTCCATATTTTACTGCTTATTAAAATGTCATCCAGGCTCTTGTGTTCAATCAATTTACTTGTTTTTGTCAAAATTCATTAAGCAAACTTAAAAGAAGTGGTTGATGAATAAACCAGGTGTGTGATATAGTCTGATGCTTGTATTCCTCTGATTGCATGAGCTATTCATGCACCATTTTAAATCCTTAATCTTAATGTTTGCCTGGCTCGACACCCATGTGCGGTTCTTTTTGTCTTATTTTTTACACCTCCAGACTTCCCCTGGTAACCGTAGTAACCCTCTGTTTGACGTCACAGTGCTATGAATTGTGGGTAATTCCCTCTGGTAAAGTCTGCAGAAATGCAGACTTACAGAAAATGTTCATAAAGGGCTCAAAATATCTGCAAGAGAGTCTTCAAGGACGTGAAGATTTGACAAAGTCTAAGTCTGTGAGTGTGGACACTGGGATTGGGCCAGACTTCTGTTTAGTCACACTAAAGTATGTTGAACAATGGCGCACATATTTGGTATGTAGTGAATAATATGCGATTTCGGATGAAGCACTCGTGTGCATATAAGCGTAGTCATTGTGAATAAAAGGTTTTGATAAGGGATCGGTGGCCACAGAGCTAAACAAATCTGTGTAACTTTGAACCAGCTTTGAACCCACCCCTTTTACTGGGGTGTCTCGAAACCTGGGCAATAAAACCAAACCATAGCTAGATACCATTATGGATACTTGACCCTTTAATATGGAGTTGGTAGTTTACCAAAGCCTACTAACCCAGCTGTATGCACAATATTACTGCATGTTTGTCTGTATATGCTGTAAACCTTTCTGTTGTGTCTTTTATGTCGTCACTCATTTGGTGGATTGCATGGCCTCGGCTGACATGTCGGTTGGTGCTGGTTGCTCCCATGTCGTCCTTCTGTTCAGAATGTGCTGTCTCGCTCCTATAATTCCTATAACGCTCCGCTGAGCTGGTCTCACTACGGCAGCTGTAGGGATATGCATGCCAGCCAGGGGTCTCTGGTCTTTAGTGCCAGGGACGGACAGCCCTACGGAGCTCTGGGCTTCTGTGTGAGTACTGTGTGTGAACTCGAAGTCAGCTCAGACTGAGCCGGGGCTTCCAGATCCTGCTAGTTTCACATCCTGTAGAAGATAAGAAATGTCTGCTTCCTTCTCTCCTCCATGTTGAGAAGTGATCCTCAAACCTTTCACTTGTCCTTTTATAGGCAAGTGAAAGTATAATGTGTCCTAGCGTCTGATTTGCCACGACCACAGACCCTTTCTAGTACATGTGACTGTCCCCTCTGAGTAAAAATGGATGGAGTTTAGTGCTGTGTAGCTCCTCTTCGCTGTAATGCAGTTGTTTAAAAGGGGCCTACTTATTTTTTTGTACCATCATCCAGTTTTGTGTAGTGGCTTTAATTCCAGCATGATCAGAGAAAGAGAAATCTATACAACTGAAATCAGCTGATTTATTTAATAATCTACGTCCTAAATGTATAAGGTGTGTGTGGCGTAATTCATTTTGTCGACCACATCTCATTCAAGTAATAAAGAGGAATGATGTTTCTCTCTTGTGCAGAAGGAAGCTTGTATTTCTAGTGACACATTTACAGCACGTCTGTATTTTCTCTGAATCCAGCTGGCAACAAAAAGTGTCGCCCCAAGCTGTGATGTAACAGGCTTGTTTGAGGAAATTGAGATTTTTCAGGCCAATCTCTTTATAAAGAACCTGAATCTGTGTCCAAGTTAAAGGGACAGTTCACCCTAAAAATCCAAAATGCAGTGCTGTTTATCCATAGTTTCTGTGTGAGTAGCAGAGTGTTGGATGTCTGATGTAGATGTCTGCCTTCTCCACAGTAGGCGGTCGGTTTGAGGTGCTCAAAGCGCCAAAAAAATATATTTGCAATGTCTCTTTACATAAATAATGAGCCGGTTAGTCAAGGTAATCCACAGACAAAGTTTTTTCACGTGGAAGTATTTTCTTAATATCAAACGACACTCGTCAATCGTATCACCTTTTTCCCTGAGAGACCCCTTTTCTATCACTGAGGAAACTGACAACACCGGACTAAGTGACATTTTGTGGATATGGCGCTCCATACTGCTACATGAAGCTAGCTAATGTTACAGCTCAGCCAAGGAGGATGCCATTAATGTTTACATCTGTCACAAACACAAACTCTTGTCCATGAGAAGACAAAGCTTTCCTTCTGCGCAGTGATACGGTTGCTGAGTGTAGTTTGGTTGAAAGAAAATAGATCCTACATGAAACTGTTTACAACAGTTTCTGTGGATTATCTTGATTTACCGGGTCAGGTAGATATCCGTAGCCGGCTGATATCTCCAGCACTCTGTGACTAACACCAAAACACTGGATAAATAGCACTACAAGGAAAAATGTGGGTTTTTTTTTAATTTTGGGGTGAACTGTCCCTTTAATAGCCTGATATTTAATATCAAGTATGGTACAAAACAGCCCCTTTTAAACCTTGCCAGGTGCTTTAACAACATAATCATCATCCCGGTGTGCGTTATCCCTCCACCCTGCTGCACTCCCATCCTGTGATTGTAATTCATCTCAGCAACATTGATTTTCGTCTCCTTTATAACTGCTCTTTAAATCATTATTTTACTCATGTCATCATCTTCACTTCAACTTTGGATCACTTCAGAATCACTTCATATCCTCTCACTTTGTGTGTGGGGTTGAAAACTGTGTCTGCAAAAGGTAAGTGGTTAGAGGTGTGTGTCTAAGTGATTAGAAAGTGGGTGTTAGCATCTGTAGAGGAGGGAAAAAGGCCAAAGTGTTGTTTAACCTCTTTCCCAAGATTCACCTCATCTCCAGCAAGCTAATATTCAGAATTACATCCTTCTTAATAGAAACTAAGCACAGTTTAACTTCAGTTTTTCATCATTTTAATCAGATGTGTCCTTTTCACCTCCCTCTGAAGCAACACATCACTGCCTGATGTCATTACCAGACATGAATTATGTTCCTGTCAGTGTCCAATTGTCTGTGGTGTCTATTATCCCGTTTTGTAAATGAGTTTCAGTGGAGTGAGGAGGTTAGGCCACAGTGTTAATGACCATCACTGTCTTCCCTATCAGGACGATGTGTTTCCTCAAGGGCAGCAGGGCTACACCATGGACCCCCACAGAAAAGTAGGTTTGATACATGCAGACCTTTATCTGCAGTGCAAATGTCAAATTTGAAATTTTAAAAACAACAGTAACCCTCCTGTTCGTCTCTGCGTGTTTTTGTTTCCCAGGTGCCTTTGTTGAACGGTCAGATGGGCCCTTCGGTTCGTCCTCAGGTGAGCCAGGTGCCCATGGCCCGCCACCCTTCCAGAGAGCAGCTCATTGATTACCTGATGCTCAAAGTCTCCCATCAGCCCCAGGGGCCCCCACGCATCCCGCTCGACACACTGCAGCAAGAGGTGAAGGAAGTTTTTTTTTTTTTTTTGTGAAGTTACTTTAAGAAATACCAAAGTGCAATTTTTGAAGATATTTTTTTATTGTTTGATTTATGAGTGTTGTATTTTTTATGATGCATATCTCTTTTCATTCCGATACGACTCAAGGATTATATTTGATTCATCTAGAGTGATACGATACGCTACAGTTCAATGACTTAAATCGATACACTGACTTTTTGTAGTACATGAAAATGTAATTAAAGTATGTGGGTGTGTTTCAGATCCGTGTGAAAGTGGAGAAGAATCCAGAGCTGGGTTTCAGTATATCAGGAGGAGTTGGCGGCCGGGGAAATCCCTTTCGACCAGATGACAATGTAGGTTCTTATTTTTTATAGTACCATACTTAAAGGGATAGTTCAAGTGTTTTGAAGGGGTGTTGTATGAGGTACTTATCCATGGTCAGTGTATTACTACAGCAAAGCAATGTATTGCTGTGGATGGGGGAGGCAGCAAAATGTAGTTCAGCTGCCTAAAAGAAAGCCCAGCTAACAAACTCAGTATCACCTAACAAAAGCAATATCTGCTTCTCCGAACTTTACACAAACACCCGCATAGAAAAACATTTAGTACAACTTAGCGGCTCTTAATGTGTCTAACTAATATGATATTTTTATGATGTATGACATGATTTCAGGGTATATTTGTGACGAGGGTTCAACCTGAGGGACCGGCGTCCATGATTCTTCAGCCTGGAGATAAAATCATCCAGGTATTCTGCCGTCTGCACAAAACATTACCAAGCTCTTAGCAGTTAAAGGTTCATGGGCTTTATATTTCTCCATGTTAACCAAAAATCTGTGTCCTCTCACAGGCGAATGGATACAGCTTTGTGAATATCGATCACGGGAATGCAGTGTCCCTCCTGAAGACGTTTCCAAACACTGTGGATTTGACTATCGTAAGAGAAGCGCAAGCGTAGACTCAACTCAAACTGACCTCTAAAGCAGAGGCTCACGAGAAGAGAGACGAACAGAGAAATTTACGTTGACTCTCATATTTTTATACTCGGAGGAGACTGACTTGTTGATACCTGTTGGGACTATTTATAGTAGAGATCTTCATAGCCTTGATTAAAACGGGGAAAACCACTGAATGTAGTGGATCAAAGTGAGACGGCAGCAAACCTCTGCAAGTACGAGTCCTCAAAAGGCCATCACTGTGGTATATATATTTTTATACAAAAGAAGCTGAAGATATGACCTGCTCCGATGCAAATAATTACTGTGGTCTCTGTACAGATCATGTTTTTTTTTTGTCCAAAACTCATAAATTAGGTTTTATTTCTGCGGATTGACATGAATTGACCACTTCGGGACATGGCGCCCTCTCTTCTGTCGTCCAATTTGCCTTTTTTATTTGAGATGTTGAAACCATTTTCTGGTCTGCCGTGCGATCTCATACGGAGGACAATGTTACGTGCTTATCATGTGGAGACGAATGTAGATCAAGGAGGTGTTTTGATTTTTTTAAGAGATTTTTTTGTTTGTTTTTTGAGTTGAGAAAAGGAAATCATCCACCCCTGCTTCCATAAACCTGTGAACACCCTCCAGACGCTTCTGCCCTCCGTTCCCATCCAAATATCCCTAAAGCGACTGCTTCACATGTCACCTGAACACCACTACCGGAGCTGTGTGGAAACAGTCCTTCGCAATGTGAATGAATCACAGCTGCTCAGACTGAGAAAAGCGTCTGCATGTGTGATCATTTAATGAGACTGGAACATGGAAAGGAAACTCAAATATTGGGGGAAATGGGAGAGGAGAGGTGTAGCATGTGCTTGCTCAGCCTTAATCTGTTGTGCCAGTCAGAGGTTTTAGTTTAAAGTTTGACAATTTAGGAAATACGCTTATTTGGTCTCAGGCGGAGCGTGAGATGAGAAGAGTGGAGCACTGGCATGAGAGTGGGAACTTTCAATCTTTTGTCTGCCAGTAAGCAAATATCCGTGTTTCCCAAAATGTCAGGAATATTTCTTTAAGCGGGGAAAGTTATGGCAGTTATGCTAGTTAACCAAAGCAAGTTTGGAAATTGTGGACAGAAGGCAAAAGCAGGAGACAACTTGAGAAAGAGATTTGAATAAGAACTGGTCAACGTTTCACTCGCGTGTTTTACTTTTTAAGGGCTTCATCTTTCAGGCAGAAGTTGGATGAGACGAGTTTTTGTTTTGGTTTCAACATCTGTCAGTTTTATTTTCTACATGGGAGAAGACCACAGTTTGCCTTTTGTGTCTATAATAATGTTTTATTGTGCATTTTACTCATCACTTTGGAGCAGTTTCTCTAAGTTTTCTTTTTCTTCGCTGTACAGAGAGTAGAGTTGGGAGAAATAAGTTGTCAAGTGCCATAGACCTTGAACTGTTTGAGTAGGGGAGGACCTTTGACCCCAGAAGCAATATTCACAACCTTCTGAGTACATTTGCAGCATATAATGGCTTAAAAGCAATATTTAAAGCCTTTATTTTCATTCAGAAAAAAACATCAGATAGCATTTTTAAAAAAACACAATCTTTTAGTAACCACCGATGATTTTACATGATTTTTATATAGTGAGACGAATCATTTTTTTGTAATGAAATAGCACAGGAAGTATAAAACGGCAGTGCTAAAACAAAAAGATTTCTCTGCATTGTGTAAAAGTGAATGTTTGTGTCACTTTGCACCAAGAGCTTTTTACTGTTTGTCGCTTTTAGATCAGCATAACTCCTGATGTTCATTCGTGCAAAAATAATCAACTGTTGAAAAATCAGCTGCATCTCAGAACATTCCTGATGTTTGTCAAAGAAGAGTGTCAGAAGGAAAAATGTGTTTTTAAAGGCAACGTTAAGTCTCTGTGCACCTCTCTGCTAATATCCATTCACTGGTAAATAACTCTTCAGCGAGACGTGTTTCCAAAACCGATGGAAATGATTAAATTCACCAAGTAATGGCCCCATAAATTTCAACAGTTCGTGTGACCACTGAATTGTTTTGTACAATATATAATAGGATTTTATCCTGCAGTGTTTCGACACGTTTCCAGTAGATTGTGTCATCTACTGTTCCCGTACATAGTTAAGATTGACCCATATTTTATGTTTGTGGCACTGTCGAACCAAAAACACACTGTGGTAATTAACTAAATTAAATATCCCTTTCGATGAAAGATAGTGTTTTAAATGTTGCTAAATCTAAAATTGGTCCATTTTATTCACACGTCAATAATGTGTATTTCCCAAATTTCTCCCAGAACGTAGAATGAGATGAATGTGATGAATTGTTTTTTTTAAATAATTTGTATTAATTTTGTCGATTTCTGTTGACTTTCTAAGAGTAGGGGGAGGGGGGGGACATTTCTGCAGTAATGGTCACTTTATATTCAAACGTACAGTCTGACATCGTAGACAATCTAGGGGGGATAAACTCATTTTCTTCATTCATGTCGGCCGGTTTTAATGCTCCCGTATTGTTCTTATTTATTTAGCAGTCTTCTGTGGTTTTTAGACCGTACTAATCAAATTGTAAATACTCTTAAAAGCATTGAGAAAAGAATTAATGACGGCATTAGTGACTTGCGATTGTAAAACCAGCAATAAATTGCAATGCAGAGGCACTCGTTTTAATGTATAGTTAGTATTTCTAAGGTTTCTCTGGAAACGGCCACAGTGAGGTGATGATTGATTGATATGCATTTATCCAACATTCCAGATTTTGTACATAATTACCTGTTTCTGAAGTAACCTGTGGAAAATAAACTAATGCTCTTTAGCAACGATTCTTCTGTCTTCATTCATCCTGTGGATTTATCTGTTTAAACCAGTGCAGTAACTGCAGAGCTCAGTACGTACTGTACGGTACAGGGTGACTCTATGTGTAGTCAGGCTGCATTGGTGACCACATAACAGATATACACAGTGGTGAAATTAGGGATATAGCACCAATAATTACTCAATTACTTATATTCCTTTATATAATCCTGCTTTAGATGATTAAGTGCTGTCTATTGAGTTGGTCCTGACGTTTTTAGGTCTGTTATCCAGCTCGGTCCAGTGTGATTTCTATTTGTCATTACTGATGTTGAATACATGTATCTGGACAAGTATATATGTTTTTACCTTCTTTCATAAACTTATGCTTTGCACATTGTTTGATTTGAGATTACATGAGATTGAATTTTTATGCGGTATGATTTTTTGCTTGTGCCATTTTCCACAGTGTAGTTATGGACCTACAGATGAGATGTGTACCAGGTTTTCCGGTTTCCTCCCACAGTCCAAAGACATGCAGGTTATTTGTTGACTGTAATTTTCCGGTAGGTGTGAATGGTGGTCTGTCTCTATGTGTCAGCCCTGTGATAGTCTGGTGACCCCTCCAGGGTGTTCCCCCACCAGTGCCCCATGTCAGCTGGGATCGGCTCCAGCCTCCCCACGACTCTGAAAAGGATAAGCGGTTACATAATGGATGGATGTGCTTTGCAAGAGGTTAAAACATGCAAAAAGTCCTGAGGTTTTTGGAACCGTATACACTGTGTAGGATGGTACAAACTCCTCCAGCTTGTTTCTTTAACCTGTCTGTTGTTTTGTTCATCTGAAGGTCTTTTTACACACAGCAGGAAGAAGCACTGAGCGTCCCGTTGTCCTCTGAAATATCCTCTTTTCTCCCACAATAGTTTTCATTAAAATGTTGCACAGTTTTAAATAGTATATCTGCAATTTCTATTTGAAAAAATTGAGGCTAGACTGATGAATATTGAACACTTTGTCTTAACTTACCACCTACAGCGGATAAACCTTTGATTTTTGTAACTTGGCTGCACCTCTGGTGCCACCTTCAGGCCAAACTTCACTCTTTTTTTTCTTTTTTTATTGCCAAGAAAAATTGTGTTTTTTTCTCCATTTTCCATCCAATACTTTTGTGTTTAATAATCATTATGTTGTTTAGTCAAGTATGTGTGGAGGAAACATCAGTTTTGTTCATCTTTCAAACCTAAACTAATGTTTACTTAATGAATTACTTATATACCACAAAACTGATGAACGTGGCAGCAGAATAAGCCTTTTAAATGCATAAAAACGCACATAAAAGTATATGTAAATTAACCCTTCCTTCAGAGATTTGTGTTGTTTTACAGGAGGTGTGTCCATTTTGACTTTTTAAATGTGTTGTCTCTCCTTTCTGTGGTGTTTACAGCCCCTCACACTTGAATTACAATATGCTGAAAGGTTATTATGGAGATTTGGCCCAGTGATGCCAACATTATTCTGCTCTGTCCCTTTAAATCTTTGTTCAACCCGGACTTCCGCATCTGAAGTCCCGCCCACTTCCGTCCATATATAAAGCTGCTGTGAGGCGTCACGGTCATATGACTCTGCTGCCGGCTACCGACATGGCCGCTGCTGTGAAGTTTCTATTATTCCTGCTGGCTCTTGGCTTCTCCCGGAGCCAATACACCAACTATATCGATGACATCATCGATGAGGAAGAGGTCGAGATTGAGCGTCTTCCCCAGGCTTCAAAATACGGCTCTCTGTGGCCTCTGCCGCAGAAAGTGAAAATCTCGGATGTTTCATTCAAGTTGACGAGCTTCAGCTTCAAAATAGTCGACGCCAACAAGTCATCCGCCGGGCCGAGCTGCAGCCTCCTGCAGGACGCGTACCGGCGGTAACGAGCTCTGTTTTCTTTGTTTTTCAAGCTGTTTTCAGGTAGCGCCGTGATGCATTCAGGGACCCGTCCCCCCGTATAGTAACCATGGTCTCTGCCTCTCTAAACAGGTATTACGAGTACATGTTTGGCAGCTTTAGGAGACAGGAGCAGCTGAAAAGCAGGCGAGCAGGTCCGGCGGAGCTGACGGAGCTGCAGGTGTTGATCACATCGCCTGACTCTGAATGTGACGGTTTCCCCAGCGTGGCATCTGACGAGTCATGTGAGCCTCCATCTTCCTCATTCATATCATATTTACACTAAATCATGAAGCAATCTGCTGCACTGTGGCCAGGGGCTAACTAAGTACACCACAGGTACACTTTGTATGAAACTATACCTACGATCCACTACTTTCCAGTGGGAAATATTGGACTTTTTACTCCTTTAATCAGCACTCAGTCTGCCACACTTTTAAGTACTTAAAGTACACGTTTACTTGAGTAATTCCACTGTATACTACTTTATTCTCCTGTTTCACTGCATTTCAGAGGGAAATGTACTTTTTTTACTCCACTACATTTATCCAATAACTTAAGTTACAGATTAATATTTTATAGACTAAATCATATGCTCTGTTAAAGATTAAACTGCAGCATCAACCTGCATTATAAGTACTTTCACTTTTGATACTTCACATTTAGATAATAATACTTACATATTTTTACTTAAGTGATATTTTCAAAGCAGGGCTTTTACTTGTTATGGAGTATTTTATATTGCAGTATAATATTGTTGTTTTTTTGAGTAAATGATTTTAATACTTTCTCCAACACTGCTACATCCCAGAGGGAAATTTTACTTTAATGGTACTTTTGCTGTACCTTTTACTCAACTACATGTGTTTCAGAGCTTAAGTTACTTTACAGATTTGATGCACTGTTAAATATCAAACTGTCCAACAGTATAAAGAGGTTATTATTAACTCCACAGGGATCATTTTTTTACAGGAACATTCACTTTTTATACTTAACATTTAGCTAATAATACTAACATGTGACTGTGGTGTAACTCAAGTACTACTTCTACACTACAACTACTTCTCCACTACATTTCAGAGAGAATTGTAGTATCTGCTTGCATTCTGAGTATTTTCACTTTTGATACTTTACATTTAGCAAATAATACTTACATACCTTTACTTAAGTGATATTTTCAAAGCAGGGCTTCTTCTTTATAATATACAGCGGTGGAAAGTACTAATAAGGACATTTACTCAAGTATTGTAGAATTTTGAGGTGCTCGTTTATATTTCTTCACTACATGTCAGAGGGAAATATTGTACTTTTTACTGCACTACTTTTATTTAACAGTTTTATTTAATTTTACAGAGTTACAGAGATTTTATAGACAAAAGATTAAACTGCCCAACAGTGTATACTAACTTTCCTGCATTACAAGTACTTTCACTTTTGATACTTTACATTTAGCTGATAATACTTGCATACTTTTACTTAGGTGGCATTTTCAAAGCAGGACTTTTACTTGTAATGGAGTATTTTATACTAGAGATAAAGATTTTATTGGCAAAAATATGACACACTGTTAAAGATTAAACTACCCACCAGTGTAAAGTAGTTAAGGTTAGCTCCACATGGACACTTTTTTCATTTTTTCATACTTTATATTTAGTTAATAATACTTACATGGTGCTTTTTCAATGCAGGACTTTACTGAGTAATTGATCTGAAAGTTGCACACTGTTATCTGCAGGCTTCCTGGATGAATTATGATATTTATCTATTTCTTTCTAAAGTATAATCCTCCTACAAAAGAGCATTCTACTTTATAATATACAGTGGTGGAGGAAAGTACTAGTGTGCAGATATACTCGAGTACTGTACAATGTTGAGGTGCTACTTTATATTACTTCTCCACAATATTTCAGAAGGAAATATTGTACTTCTCCACTACTTTTACTCCCCTCTAAACGTCACAGATTCAGATTTAATTGAAGATTCAGGTTTAATCGACTAGTTTGAGACCCAAACAGGTAAAATTGTTTCACAAAACCTTTACCTTTGATACTTAAAGTACATTTTACTCATCGTGCTAATACTTTTACTTAAGCAGGACTTTGAATGCATGATTTTACTTGTAACAGACTATTTTGACATTCCTGTATTGGTAGGTAAAGTAAATGATCTGAATACTTTGATAAAATCGTCACATCTATCTGATTCTTCATGCTACGTCCTACAACCAGACATGGGCCGTTTACTTATGACTTGCCATTGGATTTATAGATTACCTGGACAGAAGATACTGGGATTAACACTGTCAAACGTTTAAAGCCCCCTGAGTGTTTAAGACCCCGACTTTAGCACCGTAATAACCACCTGACTAACCTGATGATGCTGTTTGTGTCCACAGATGAGCTGTCTGTGGATCAGCCGTATGCTGTCCTGAAAGCACCGAAGGTCTGGGGAGCCCTGCATGGTAGGATATTATTATTATTGCACCACTTTAAAGTAAACTGTGCATTAGGGCTGAAACCAACAGTTATTTCCTGTATCAGTTAATCAGTAGATCAGACTTTAAAACCTCACAGTTCCTCAGAGCCCAAGGTGATGTCTTTAAAATGCTTGTTTTGTTGGTTCAGCAGCCCAGAACCCAAAGATATTCAATTTCCAATGATATAAAAACAACTACTATACTATCTCAACACTTGGGTGCTGATTCAATATACTTTGTGCTTTTTAAGTATTGCAATTCTACAAGTATTGAGAATCCATATTATGATTTATTGCTATTTTTGTTAACTTTTTTAACATGACCATGGGAAAAAGTTGAATCATAGACTTCTTGGGACTTTTACTTTAAATATCTAAACTAATACAGTAAGATAGTTTGATTTTCAGCATGTATGTAGTTACAGATGACCTGAAGTCAAATATATCAGGATCATTGTCAGGAATTATTTATTACATTTTTTCCAGCAACCTAAAAACTTGATCACAGATGAAAAATGTTTGTGCACAGTATATCTCCGCATGTAATATGTGCAATCAAAAGCTGTTTAATAAAGTGCTGATGCAGCGTTACACTTTGTGTGCCACTCCCTGAGTGACAAAATGACTTAGTTACTGTGTAACTTTGCTCATATGTCTAGGATGTGTTATGAAATAACAGTCATTTAATTATATGGTATCATAAAATGTTTCACCAACTTGCCATGGTGACGTTCGATGTGTTTATCTGCGTTGGTTTTAGGTCTGGAAACTTTCAGCCAGTTGGTGTATGAAGATAAATATGGAGCTGTAAGTGAAGGATAATATGATTGTTTTACATTTCTTATTCATAATGAGGATCAGTGGAAACTGTATGTGAACCAGGTTTTAACTCTTGCTGATTTCCCCATTTTTGTCGTTTCAGAAAAGCATCAATTCGACAGCGATCAGTGACTTCCCCAGATTTGCACATAGAGGCATCTTACTGGACAGCTCTCGCCATTTCCTGCCCATTAAAGTCATCTTGGCTAATCTGGTATGTCAGTAAGACCTTTTATTTTTATATATATTTGTTTTTAAATGTATTCGCTTCTTTAAATACATTTTTCCTTTCGTTCATTCATACAGGAAACAATGGCGATGAACAAGTTCAATGTTTTCCACTGGCACATCGTGGATGACCCGTCCTTCCCCTACCTGAGCCGAAGCTTCCCACAGCTGAGCCAGCAGGTCGGTAAATATTTAGGTTATCGCCGTTAAATCTCAACAAAGACAAGTAGAGTTTTATTTTGTTTCTCAATTCTTTATCCTGTTGGCAGGGAGCTTACCACCCATACACTCATGTGTACACACCCGCTGACGTGAAGATGGTGATTGAGTTTGGCCGTCTGCGAGGCATTCGCGTTATCCCAGAGTTTGACACTCCAGGACACACACAGTCTTGGGGCAAAGGTGAGTTTTGCAGACGTTGGAGATTAATTCTTTGAGTCGCTACCATTTCTTTTTAATGCTTTCCTTTTTAAGACATTGGATATTTTCTTGCAAAATCTACCTGGCTATAGGGGCGGGCGATATGGCCAAAATATTCTATCATGGTAACTAGAGATGCACCGATCCAACTTTTTCAGTCCCGATACTGATACCTGGGCTTTGGGTATCAGCTGATACTGAATACTGATCTGATACCAGTCTTTAATTTGTAAGCTTAATGCCTCACTCTGTGGTCCTCACTTTCTTATGTGTAAGGCAACATCAGGATCGACTTAAACATTGTTAATTAAATTTGTAAAACAAACTGCAACAAATAAGTACTTTTTATTATTTTATTTATACAAATGTAGTTGTTTATTATTAAAACAATAAAAACTAATAAATTATACACCAGCAACTTAATAAAAAAAATCTTTAAAATTAGCAGAAATTAACAGAAGTTCAAGTTAAAACCTTTTTGGTGCTCCAACAAATTGGTCAAAATTTAAATGGGAATTAAAATTACAGTATATAATGTATATAGTATGTAAACAAACTGGAAAACTGAATAGAGCAGCTCTGTTGTCACCGATACCTGATCCAGCTATTTCAGTTATTATCCCTGATGTATCGGTGTAACAGTAATAGTATGTCACAATACACAAACTGTTCTGTAAATGTATTTAAGAAATGGTTTGAAATACCTTCATCACATTTGATAATATTGTTCTTTGATTTATAACTCAGCAAAACAGCTGCCTCACATGAGACAACACGAGTTAAAACAAGAGACTCAACACAGTAAAACTAAAATCCCTTCACAACTGTAGAACAATAATTTCAGTTCCTTATAAAAATCACACAGATTTGTACTTTAAGGGTAAACCAAAAGGAGAGAAAAAGGCTTGACTTTTCCTGCAGTATTTGCTCATTTATTTCAAAAAGCTGACAAAACAAAATACACTGTAATGTGCAAATGACACATAAGTCACGTAACCAGAGTTCTTCCTCATCTTGGGTTGGCCCAGCCGCCTCCTGCTCTGTATTTACAGCTTAGCTCTCCTCCATGTCTGCCCAAATCAAGCTTTCTTGTGAGGCAGCTGGATTTATGAGATTACACAAGATCACAGTATCGACAATAGCTACCGTGGTGGAAATGGTATTGCCAAATCTCTACCGGTGGACACATTTCTACCTTCGCACGGTAAATAACGTCATATCGCCCAACCCTACATGGGAGCGTTCAGCAAGGATAAACATTAAAAAAATTCAACTCCATGTTTTTCTTCTTCTCAGGCCAGCCGGATCTGCTCACACCCTGCTACTCTGGCTCCAAACCGTCTGGTTCCTTTGGACCAGTGAACCCCATCCTGAACACCACGTATGACTTCATGAGCCAGTTCTTCAAGGAGATCAGCACCGTGTTCCCCGATGCCTACGTTCACCTGGGAGGAGACGAGGTGGACTTCACCTGCTGGTGAGACCGTGAATAAAAAACCCCTCTGTCCAGCATCAAAGATTAGACCGCAGCAAAGAGACGAAAGTCTGGAGCCACTAGGTGGTGCTGCTGCGGCGGCCATTTTGGACTGAAAACACCAAGAATTCTGACCATAGACGTATAAAGAGATGCCTGTAAAACAGTTGATAATTTTGTTGGGTAAATCGGCTTCAGTATGAACACTTAAATAGCCCTCATTAACATCATTATGTCCTAAAAGTTGTAAAATTCACTCATGATGTAATTCAGCACTTTTATTATCTTCTATCCATCCATGGTGGATGCTGTCAGCCTGTACTGTGGTGGATGTATTAACAGCTCTGTTCCCAAACAACTGGTTATCGGCCAGTAGCTAGTAGTGTTAGTAACATGACATCAACAGAAGTTAATGTAGTTGTAGGTTATTTAATATTTAATATCCAGAGCAAAAGCACAGGACACAACCTCTCCACCCTGGAGGTCCTTGACATGAAAAACTTTGAGATTGTTCTCAAAATATGTGTGCTGGATTTTTCCCTGCTTCCATTTATTTATGTTTATGCATACTATTTATATAATAGGGTAGGTAGGTGTAAATATGAGTGTAAATGGTTGTCCGTCTCTATGTGCTGTGCGATGGACTGGCGACCTGTCCAGGGTGAATCCCGCCTTCGCCTGATGCCAGCTGGGATCGGCTCCAGCCCCACGCGACCCCTAACGGGATAAGCGGATGATAATTAATGATATGATAATAAAATAGAAATAATTTAGTTTTACTTTTGTACAGCACTTTGCAGGCGAACATTTTACTGACATTAGTAGTCACTTTCAGTCCAAAATGGCCGACGTGTAGCTCTGCTGCTGGCCGCTGATGTTGCAATAGAACGAACAATTGAATTTCACCTCATCAATATACGTACTTGGATAGTAGTTAATATTTGGCTGCTGTTTTGTTTTTGTTTTTCGCTCTGCAGGAAATCCAACCCGGACATTCAGAAGTTCATGGACCAGCAAGGCTTCGGACAAGACTACACCAAACTGGAGTCATTCTATATCCAAAAGTGTGTTGCTTATTTTATATTTACGCGTGTAGCAATAATGCAGTTATCAGAGAGACGTCATTCATTTAATTTCTTATCCAGAAGAGAAAGATTTGTTATATATTTTGTTCCTGTTTTGACCACATAGACTCTTGGATATCGTCACCGCTACCAAGAAGGGCTACATGATCTGGCAGGAGGTGTTTGACAATGGCGTTAAGGTAACTAAAGTGTTATTTCCATGTTGGGGATAATATTGTTGGACTTTTATACTAACTTCTATACTAACTCGTAGAGATGCACCGGCCGTGCATCAGTGTGGGGCAGGCTCGCTGCAGGAGTGGGACTTAATATAATATAATACACATTTTTGCATTATTGTAAACAGCTGCCTATCTGATACATAAATATTTTTGTATAGATAAATGATTACGTAGTTTTAGATATTAAATAGGCTTTTTGGCTCTGTATAATAAGCATACATGCACACTATAGAATAATAATTTCTCTGATTCTTGTCTGTATGAACATACAATTGAAGGAAAGTTACAAAAATGTTCGTGCATGCTGTGAATTATAGTTTTTAAAAAGAAAAAAATAAATCGTCCAGAATCAGACTTAAAAAATCAGAAAATTGTAATCGGTGCATCTCTGCTAACTAACACCAAGATTTCTGTTTGATTGACAGGTACTTATCATTTATAGGTAATGTGTGTTTTTGTTTTTCATTCTGAGTTATTAAAGGAATAGTTTGACATTTTGGGAAATAAGCTTTTTTGCTTTATTGTCAAACTAAGTTAATTAGCTTCTAATAGTAGTGGGAGTGGTATTAATTTAATCAAACCCTCAGCTAGAAAGAGAATAAAAGTATTTCCCAAAAATGTCAACCTCTTCCTTTTAACCTAAACCAACCACTCATGTACTAAATACAGTAGCTTGGTCTGTAACTATTTCAGTTAAAGCCAGACACAGTAGTGCATGTGTGGATCGGCGGCAGCGCTAATGATGAGATGGGCAAAGTCACGGCAGCAGGGTACACCACCATCCTCTCCGCCCCATGGTACCTAGATTACATTAGCTACGCACAGGACTGGCAGAGATACTACAAGGTTGAGCCTCTCAACTTCAACGGTCAGTTTTCATAGAATGACAATCTCATGTCAAACCAGTTTCAGAACACTGATTTGAATGCTGGTAATTAAGGCAACAAAAGAACTGTAGATTTTGTTCAACAGGCTTACGCTTAAAAACTGCACAGTTGTGACAAGGAGAGAGAGTCGAGGTGAAGATGGGGCTGTGTGGTTGGTGGGTTCACATGTCGTCTTTTTCATGGGTTGATGTCGTACACTGATGTGGAGGACCAAGGTTGGAGTATTTGAAACCATGACCCAACTAAATACTCAAATAAAATAGGAAGTACATCATGAGTGAACGATGTGGCATGGCATGTGGCATATTTCCCCCGATAACACGTGTAAACGCAAGGGTGATGCCCAATAAAATGAACTGAATAATGTATTTGTCCTCATTTGCAATCGGAGTAGAGGGAGCTGTGGATCTTTATCCCATCATAATCAACCACTGTGCAGCCTAATTCAAAGCCTGCTGCCGTTTGCAGTTGCGCCCTCTCAGGGACGGGACTCCTGGCCCGACTGTGAACCGGGGTGGACTGTCCTCGGTGGGCGCCAGTGCCAGCACCCCTTCACGTTAGCCATGCTGATGTTGTGTTTTGCCATCAGCAAAGAACCATGAAACCTTTATGATTAAATTGTTTACTAGAGCACCAAGTCCTCCATAGATCTGACACATTTAACTTTAATATATTAATGTCTCAAAATCCTGGGGGCATCACATCATGTATTACATCATCCAGAGCTGGCACCCCCACTTCAGAGCCCATTCCTATGGCGCCAATTCAGATCCACCAGCCAGGTGAAAATAAATCAAGTTTGGTCCTCCATAAACCTGGACCAAGACGAGAGTGAACTTATCCTGACTCTTAAAATGTTACCATGCAGATTATGTGACGCATGTTCTGCAAATAGATAAAAACGAATATAAGCAGAAGTTTAAACACAAATCTCAAAGTAATAGTAAGCTCTGACGTTTTCGTGTTTGTCTCCCCCCACCTCCCATTTTTTTTGTCTTAATCTCTGATATTTGTATTTGTGTGTGCTGTGTAGCTGAAACCAGACACACTTATCCACGTTTGGAAAGGAAACCAGGAGCAATACCAGAGTGAGATGGCTAAAGTTACCTCATCAGGGTACCAGACCCTGCTGTCCACTCCCTGGTACCTGAACCGTATCTCCTACGGCCAGGACTGGCATGGCCATTACAAGGCCGACCCACAGGATTTCAAGGGTTTGTGTCAGCATGATTGATTTAATTAGACTCTTTTCCCTTCCAGTTATTACTGGTAATTTGCTGTTAATGCAACATTGTTTTTCCTCAGTATTTGCATACTAGGCATCAGGACTTTGCTTCACCCATACGATTCTGTTTTAGTGGTCTGACTCAGATTTAATCGGCTGTTGTCGTACATCTGAAATGTCACAAAGTTGTTTGTCACACCCGTGCAAATATGTGTAAGCCTGTTGAATGAAGAGAGGGAAAATATCTTAATATTTTGCTGTTAAATGCAAGAACATCACAGTATAATTGTAATTAAATTCAGGAGTTATTTATCACTCAAGTTGTAAATTCCCTTAATGTTGCTTGGGCTGCCTGATCTCATCAAATATTAAATTTTAAAACAGGAACTGAAGAACAAAAGAAGCTTGTGATTGGTGGAGAAGCCTGTTTGTGGGGGGAGTATGTGGACGCCACCAACCTGACACCCAGACTCTGGTATATTATTCTAACAAACTCTTATCAGAAAATGTGTTTTGAAGCATGGCGCGTCACGTGACAGTAGACTGAGGTTTGTTTTTTTCCTTTCGTCTTCGGTCACTCCCAGGCCTCGTGCCAGCGCTGTGGCAGAGCGGCTGTGGAGTGCCAAGGATGTGACGGACATCAACGATGCCTTCAACAGACTGTCTGTGCACCGCTGTCGCATGGTGGAGTAAGTATCTGAAGTCTGTTTTTACTCTTCGTATCTACATTAGTGCCCATGAAATCTGATGGGTCTCAATAGGCGTCCCCCAAGAACGACATATCTTCAAGGACTTTGTGCATAAGTGACGCAAGCCGGCAGCAACACTCGCACACATCTCTCAGCTTTTTTTTTTTTTTTACTAATATAAGAATAAGTAAATGACTCCGTTACATGGCGAAGAACTACAGTTGTTACTAGTTCTTACAGGGTGAACACAAAATAGGGGTTCTTAGGACTGAGCTCTGTGAACTATAACAAAATGTTCCCTTGGTCCAAAAACGCCTGATCTTTATGCAGTGCTCTACGTTAAGGGTGCCATAGAAATGTACATATGATACGTTGTGCAAAACTCGTAAGTACTTTTTATATAGTATGTCATAAATGGTCATATACTATGAGGGGAAAAAAAACTCAGTTTAATGTCAAAAAAATTTACAGTATAGTATGTTGAAAAATAGTCATTTGACTTTTTTCGACACGCTATACTATGACTTTTTTCCACATGTTATACTATCACTTTTTTTTTTCGAAAAGTCATGATATATCATGTCAAAAAAGTCATAGTATAGTGTTGAGTAAAAAGTAATACCATAATGCTTTTAGTCCCATATGTTATGTGAAAAACAGTTAATAAATATATAATAGAACACTCAGTTTAATGTCCAAGTATGTCGGAAGATTTCAGGGCAAAAAAAGTATATTGTGTTATATTATATCATGAAAACATAATATACTATGTAATCAAAAGCTACGACTAAGATGGGAGACCAGACCAGTTTCAGAGTACTAAATAAGCAAATTTATTGACAACATGATAAATTAGCAAACAAAACAGAAAGTCATTAACCAGTCATCCAAGCATATGTGAATCTGTGTAGATGTCTTGTTGGGTCGTTGTTTGGCAGATCAAGCTAACGACCCAGATCTTATGTACAGGGAAGAGCCAGCAACAGAAGGACACAGGGAAACCTAGTGGAGAGGTGGGGAGGAAAATAAAAAAATCAGTGTGTTATGTTGAAAAAAGTAATACTGTAGTGCTCCGAGTAGTTTATATAGTATGTCTTAAACAGTCACATACTATATAATAAAACATTCAATTTAATGTCATAATGTCACAGTATAGTATGTCGAACTTTCATGCATGTCCAAAAAAGTGATCAAAAACTGATAGTATAACATGTCAAAAAAAGTTGTAGTATAGCATGTTTAAAAAAGTCATAGTATAGCATATCGAGAAAAAAATATCAAAAAGTAATAGTATAGCATGGCGACAAAATTCAAAGTCTAGCATGGCAAAAAAAAGTCATCGTATAGCATGTCGAAAAAAATCAGAAAATTTCGTGAAAAAATGTCAAAGTATAGTATGTCGAAAATTTCATAAAAAAATATCATAGTATATTATGTCGAAAATTTCGTTGGAAAAAACCGCCATAGTATAGTATGTCGAAATTTTTTGATGAAAGCGTCAAATTTTTCTAATGTCGAAAAAAATCATGAAAACGGTCATATTATAGCATGTAGAATGATTCTATGGTGAACAAAAGTCATTTTGTGAAATGCTGGAAAAAAAAAAAAAAAAAAAAACGCCATAGTATAGTATGTCGAAATTTTTTGATGAAAGCGTCAAATTTTTCTGATGTCGAAAAAATCATGAAAACGGTCATATTATAGCATGTAGAATGATTCTATGGTGAACAATAGTCATTTTGTGAAATGCTGGAAAATTTTACAAAAAAAAACTCTATAGTATAGTATGTCGAAATTTTTCGATGAAAACGTCAAATTTTTCTGATGTCGAAACAAATCATGAAAACGGTCGTATTATAGCATGTAGAATGATTATATGGTGAACAAAAGTCATTTTGTAAAATGCTGGAAAATTTTACAAAAAAAAAAACGCCATAGTATAGTATGTCGAAATTTTTTGATGAAAGCGTCAAATTTTTCTGATGTTGAAAAAAATCATGAAAACGGTCGTATTATAGCATGTAGAATGATTCTATGGTGAACAAAAGTCATTTTGTGAAATGCTGGAAAATTTTACAAAAAAAAAGGCATAGTATAGTATGTCGAAATTTTTCAATGAAAACGTCAAATTTTTCTGATGTTGAAAAAAAATCATGAAAACGGTCGTATTATAGCATGTAGAATGATTCTATGGTGAACAAAAGTCATTTTGTGAAATGTTGGAAAAAAAAAAAAAAAAAACGCCATAGTATAGTATGTCGAAATCTTTCAGTGAAAACGTCAAATTTTTCTGATGTCGACAAAAATCATGAAAACGGTCGTATTATAGCATGTAGAATGATTATATGGTGAACAAAAGTCATTTTGTGAAATGCTGGAAAATTTTACAAAAAAAAAAAACGGCATAGTATAGTATGTCGAAATTTTTCGATGAAAACGTCGAATTTTTCTGATGTCGAAACAAATCATGAAAACGGTCGTATTATAGCATGTAGAATGATTCTATGGTGAACAAAAGTCATTTTGTGAAATGCTGGAAAATTTTACAAAAAAAAAAAAACGCCATAGTATAGTATGTCGAAATTTTTCGATGAAAACGTCAAATTTTTCTGATGTTGAAAAAAATCATGAAAACGATCATATTATAGCATGTAGAATGATTCTATGGTGAACAAAAGTCATTTTGTGAAATGCTGGAAAATAACAAAAAAAAAAAAACGCCATAGTATAGTATGTCGAAATTTTTCAATGAAAACGTCAAATTTTTCTGATGTCGAAAGAAATCATAAAAACGGAAGTATTATAGCATGTAGAATGATTCTATGGTGAACAAAAGTCATTTTGTGAAATGCTGGAAAATTTTACAAAAAAAAAAAAAAAACGCCATAGTATAGTATGTCGAAATTTTTCGATGAAAACGTCAAATTTTTCTGATGTTGAAAAAAATCATGAAAACGGTCATATTATAGCATGTAGAATGATTCTATGGTGAACAAAAGTCATTTTGTGAAATGCTGGGAAAAAAAAAAAAAAAAAAAAAAACGCCATAGTATAGTATGTCGAAATTTTTCGATGAAAACGTCAAATTTTTCTGATGTCGAAAGAAATCATAAAAACGGAAGTATTATAGCATGTAGAATGATTCTATGGTGAACAAAAGTCATTTTGTGAAATGCTGGAAAATTTTACAAAAAAAAAAAAAACGCCATAGTATAGTATGTCGAAATTTTTCGATGAAAACGTCAAATTTTTCTGATGTCGAAAGAAATCATAAAAACGGAAGTATTATAGCATGTAGAATGAATCTATGGTGAACAAAAGTCATTTCGTGAAATGTTGGATAAATTTACAAAAAAAAAAAAAAAAAAAAAAAATAGTATAGTATGTCGAAATTTTTCAATGAAAACGTCAAATTTTTCTGATGTTGAAAAAAAATCATGAAAACGGTCGTATTATAGCATGTAGAATGATTCTATGGTGAACAAAAGTCATTTTGTGAAATGTTGGAAAAAAAAAAAAAAAAAAAAAAAAACGCCATAGTATAGTATGTCGAAATTTTTCGATGAAAACGTCAAATTTTTCTGATGTCGAAACAAATCATGAAAACGGTCGTATTATAGCATGTAGAATGATTCTATGGTGAACAAAAGTCATTTTGTGAAATGCTGGAAAATTTTACAAAAAAAAAAAAAACCGCCATAGTATAGTATGTCGAAATTTTTCGATGAAAACGTCAAATTTTTCTGATGTCGAAAGAAATCATTAAAACAGAAGTATTATAGCATGTAGAATGAATCTATGGTGAACAAAAGTCATTTCGTGAAATGTTGGATAAATTTACAAAAAAAAAACGCCATAGTATAGTATGTCGAAATTTTTCGATGAAAACGTCAAATTTTTCTGATGTCGAAAAAAATCATAAAAACGGTTGTATTATAGCATGTAGAATGATTATATGGTGAACAAAAGTCATTTTGTGAAATGCTGGAAAATTTTACAAAAAAAAAAAAAACGCCATAGTATAGTATGTCGAAATTTTTCGATGAAAACGTCAAATTTTTCTGATGTTGAAAAAAATCATAAAAACGGTCGTATTATAGCATGTAGAATGATTCTATGGTGAACAAAAGTCATTTCGTGAAATGTTGGAAAGTTTTACAAAAAAAAAAAAAAACGCCATAGTATAGTATGTCGAAATTTTTCGATGAAAACGTCAAATTTTTCTGATGTCGAAAAAATCATGAAAACGGTCGTATTATAGCATGTAGAATGATTCTATGGTGAACAAAAGTCATTTCGTGAAATGTTGGAAAATTTTACAAAAAAAAAAAAAAGCCATAGTATAGTATGTCGAAATTTTTCGATGAAAACGTCAAATTTTTCTGATGTCGAAAAAAATCATGAAAACGGTCGTATTATAGCATGTAGAATGATTCTATGGTGAACAAAAGTCATTTTGTGAAATGCTGGAAAATTTTACAAAAAAAAAAAAACGCCATAGTATAGTATGTCGAAATTTTTCGATGAAAACGTCAAATTTTTCTGATGTTGAAAAAAATCATGAAAACGATCATATTATAGCATGTAGAATGATTCTATGGTGAACAAAAGTCATTTTGTGAAATGCTGGAAAATAACAAAAAAAAAAAAAAAAAACGCCATAGTATAGTATGTCGAAATTTTTCGATGAAAACGTCAAATTTTTCTGATGTTGAAAAAAATCATAAAAACGGAAGTATTATAGCATGTAGAATGATTCTATGGTGAACAAAAGTCATTTCGTGAAATGTTGGAAAATTTTACAAAAAAAAAAAACGCCATAGTATAGTATGTCGAAATTTTTCGATGAAAACGTCAAATTTTTCTGATGTTGAAAAAAATCATGAAAACGGTCGTATTATAGCATGTAGAATGATTCTATGGTGAACAAAAGTCATTTTGTGAAATGCTGGAAAATAAAAAAAAAAAAAAAAACGCCATAGTATAGTATGTCGAAATTTTTCGATGAAAACGTCAAATTTTTCTGATGTTGAAAAAAATCATGAAAACGGTCGTATTATAGTATGTAGAATGATTCTATGGTGAACAAAAGTCATTTTGTGAAATGCTGGAAAATTTTACAAAAAAAAAAAACGGCGTAGTATAGTATGTCGAAATTTTTCGATGAAAACGTCATATTTTTCTGATGTTGAAAAAAAAATCATGAAAACGGTCGTATTATAGCATGTAGAATGATTCTATGGTGAACAAAAGTCATTTTGTGAAATGTTGGAAAAAAAAAAAAAAAAAACGCCATAGTATAGTATGTCGAAATTTTTCGATGAAAACGTCAAATTTTTCTGATGTCGAAAAAAATCATAAAAACGGTTGTATTATAGCATGTAGAATGATTCTATGGTGAACAAAAGTCATTTTGTGAAATGCTGGAAAATTTTACAAAAAAAAAAAAAAACGCCATAGTATAGTATGTCGAAATTTTTCGATGAAAACGTCAAATTTTTCTGATGTCGAAACAAATCATGAAAACGGTCGTATTATAGCATGTAGAATGATTCTATGGTGAACAAAAATCATTTTGTGAAATGCTGGAAAATTTTACAAAAAAAAAAAAACGCCATAGTATAGTATGTCGAAATTTTTCAATGAAAACGTCAAATTTTTCTGATGTCGAAAGAAATCATAAAAACGGAAGTATTATAGCATGTAGAATGAATCTATGGTGAACAAAAGTCATTTCGTGAAATGTTGGATAAATTTACAAAAAAAAAACGCCATAGTATAGTATGTCGAAATTTTTCGATGAAAACGTCAAATTTTTCTGATGTCGAAAAAAATCATAAAAACGGAAGTATTATAGCATGTAGAATGATTCTATGGTGAACAAAAGTCATTTTGTGAAATGCTGGAAAATTTTACAAAAAAAAAAAAAAAAACGCCATAGTATAGTATGTCGAAATTTTTCGATGAAAACGTCAAATTTTTCTGATGTTGAAAAAAATCATGAAAACGGTCATATTATAGCATGTAGAATGATTCTATGGTGAACAAAAGTCATTTTGTGAAATGCTGGAAAATAAAAAAAAAAAAAAAAAAAACGCCATAGTATAGTATGTCGAAATTTTTCGATGAAAACGTCAAATTTTTCTGATGTCGAAACAAATCATGAAAACGGTCGTATTATAGCATGTAGAATGATTCTATGGTGAACAAAAGTCATTTTGTGAAATGCTGGAAAATTTTACAAAAAAAAAAAAAAACGCCATAGTATAGTATGTCGAAATTTTTCGATGAAAACGTCAAATTTTTCTGATGTCGAAAGAAATCATAAAAACGGAAGTATTATAGCATGTAGAATGAATCTATGGTGAACAAAAGTCATTTCGTGAAATGTTGGATAAATTTACAAAAAAAAAACGCCATAGTATAGTATGTCGAAATTTTTCGATGAAAACGTCAAATTTTTCTGATGTCGAAAAAAATCATAAAAACGGTTGTATTATAGCATGTAGAATGATTATATGGTGAACAAAAGTCATTTTGTGAAATGCTGGAAAATTTTACAAAAAAAAAAAAAAAACGCCATAGTATAGTATGTCGAAATTTTTCGATGAAAACGTCAAATTTTTCTGATGTTGAAAAAAATCATGAAAACGGTCGTATTATAGCATGTAGAATGATTATATGGTGAACAAAAGTCATTTTGTGAAATGCTGGAAAATTTTACAAAAAAAAAAAACGCCATAGTATAGTATGTCGAAATTTTTCGATGAAAACGTCGAATTTTTCTGATGTCGAAACAAATCATGAAAACGGTCGTATTATAGCATGTAGAATGATTCTATGGTGAACAAAAGTCATTTTGTGAAATGCTGGAAAATTTTACAAAAAAAAAACGCCATAGTATAGTATGTCGAAATTTTTCGATGAAAACGTCAAATTTTTCTGATGTTGAAAAAAATCATGAAAACGATCATATTATAGCATGTAGAATGATTCTATGGTGAACAAAAGTCATTTTGTGAAATGCTGGAAAATAACAAAAAAAAAAAAAACGCCATAGTATAGTATGTCGAAATTTTTCGATGAAAACGTCGAATTTTTCTGATGTCGAAACAAATCATGAAAACGGTTGTATTATAGCATGTAGAATGATTATATGGTGAACAAAAGTCATTTTGTGAAATGCTGGAAAATTTTACAAAAAAAAAAAAAAAACGCCATAGTATAGTATGTCGAAATTTTTCGATGAAAACGTCAAATTTTTCTGATGTTGAAAAAAATCATAAAAACGGTCGTATTATAGCATGTAGAATGATTCTATGGTGAACAAAAGTCATTTCGTGAAATGTTGGAAAGTTTTACAAAAAAAAAAAAAAACGCCATAGTATAGTATGTCGAAATTTTTCGATGAAAACGTCAAATTTTTCTGATGTCGAAAAAAATCATGAAAACGGTCGTATTATAGCATGTAGAATGATTCTATGGTGAACAAAAGTCATTTTGTGAAATGCTGGGAAAAAAAAAAAAAAAAAAAAAAACGCCATAGTATAGTATGTCGAAATTTTTCGATGAAAACGTCAAATTTTTCTGATGTCGAAAGAAATCATAAAAACGGAAGTATTATAGCATGTAGAATGATTCTATGGTGAACAAAAGTCATTTTGTGAAATGCTGGAAAATTTTACAAAAAAAAAAAACGCCATAGTATAGTATGTCGAAATTTTTCGATGAAAACGTCAAATTTTTCTGATGTCGAAAGAAATCATAAAAACGGAAGTATTATAGCATGTAGAATGAATCTATGGTGAACAAAAGTCATTTTGTGAAATGCTGGAAAATTTTACAAAAAAAAAAAAAAAAACGCCATAGTATAGTATGTCGAAATTTTTCGATGAAAACGTCAAATTTTTCTGATGTTGAAAAAAATCATAAAAACGGTCGTATTATAGCATGTAGAATGATTCTATGGTGAACAAAAGTCATTTCGTGAAATGTTGGAAAGTTTTACAAAAAAAAAAAAAAAACGCCATAGTATAGTATGTCGAAATTTTTCGATGAAAACGTCAAATTTTTCTGATGTCGAAAAAATCATGAAAACGGTCGTATTATAGCATGTAGAATGATTCTATGGTGAACAAAAGTCATTTTGTGAAATGCTGGGAAAAAAAAAAAAAAAAAAAAAAAAAACGCCATAGTATAGTATGTCGAAATTTTTCGATGAAAACGTCAAATTTTTCTGATGTCGAAAGAAATCATAAAAACGGAAGTATTATAGCATGTAGAATGATTCTATGGTGAACAAAAGTCATTTTGTGAAATGCTGGAAAATTTTACAAAAAAAAAAAAACGCCATAGTATAGTATGTCGAAATTTTTCGATGAAAACGTCAAATTTTTCTGATGTCGAAAGAAATCATAAAAACGGAAGTATTATAGCATGTAGAATGAATCTATGGTGAACAAAAGTCATTTCGTGAAATGTTGGATAAATTTACAAAAAAAAAAACGCCATAGTATAGTATGTCGAAATTTTTCAATGAAAACGTCAAATTTTTCTGATGTTGAAAAAAAATCATGAAAACGGTCGTATTATAGCATGTAGAATGATTCTATGGTGAACAAAAGTCATTTTGTGAAATGTTGGAAAAAAAAAAAAAAACGCCATAGTATAGTATGTCGAAATTTTTCGATGAAAACGTCAAATTTTTCTGATGTCGAAACAAATCATGAAAACGGTCGTATTATAGCATGTAGAATGATTCTATGGTGAACAAAAGTCATTTTGTGAAATGCTGGAAAATTTTACAAAAAAAAAAAAAAACCGCCATAGTATAGTATGTCGAAATTTTTCGATGAAAACGTCAAATTTTTCTGATGTCGAAAGAAATCATTAAAACGGAAGTATTATAGCATGTAGAATGAATCTATGGTGAACAAAAGTCATTTCGTGAAATGTTGGATAAATTTACAAAAAAAAACGCCGTAGTATAGTATGTCGAAATTTTTCGATGAAAACGTCAAATTTTTCTGATGTCGAAAAAAATCATAAAAACGGTTGTATTATAGCATGTAGAATGATTATATGGTGAACAAAAGTCATTTTGTGAAATGCTGGAAAATTTTACAAAAAAAAAAAAAAAACGCCATAGTATAGTATGTCGAAATTTTTCGATGAAAACGTCAAATTTTTCTGATGTTGAAAAAAATCATAAAAACGGTCGTATTATAGCATGTAGAATGATTCTATGGTGAACAAAAGTCATTTCGTGAAATGTTGGAAAGTTTTACAAAAAAAAAAAAAAACGCCATAGTATAGTATGTCGAAATTTTTCGATGAAAACGTCAAATTTTTCTGATGTCGAAAAAATCATGAAAACGGTCGTATTATAGCATGTAGAATGATTCTATGGTGAACAAAAGTCATTTCGTGAAATGTTGGAAAATTTTACAAAAAAAAAAAAAAGCCATAGTATAGTATGTCGAAATTTTTCGATGAAAACGTCAAATTTTTCTGATGTCGAAACAAATCATGAAAACGGTCGTATTATAGCATGTAGAATGATTCTATGGTGAACAAAAGTCATTTTGTGAAATGCTGGAAAATTTTACAAAAAAAAAAAAACGCCATAGTATAGTATGTCGAAATTTTTCGATGAAAACGTCAAATTTTTCTGATGTTGAAAAAAATCATGAAAACGATCATATTATAGCATGTAGAATGATTCTATGGTGAACAAAAGTCATTTTGTGAAATGCTGGAAAATAACAAAAAAAAAAAAAAACGCCATAGTATAGTATGTCGAAATTTTTCGATGAAAACGTCAAATTTTTCTGATGTTGAAAAAAATCATAAAAACGGAAGTATTATAGCATGTAGAATGATTCTATGGTGAACAAAAGTCATTTCGTGAAATGTTGGAAAATTTTACAAAAAAAAAAAAACGCCATAGTATAGTATGTCGAAATTTTTCGATGAAAACGTCAAATTTTTCTGATGTTGAAAAAAATCATGAAAACGGTCGTATTATAGCATGTAGAATGATTCTATGGTGAACAAAAGTCATTTTGTGAAATGCTGGAAAATAAAAAAAAAAAAAAAAAAACGCCATAGTATAGTATGTCGAAATTTTTCGATGAAAACGTCAAATTTTTCTGATGTCGAAACAAATCATGAAAACGGTCGTATTATAGCATGTAGAATGATTCTATGGTGAACAAAAGTCATTTTGTGAAATGCTGGAAAATTTTACAAAAAAAAAAAAAAACGCCATAGTATAGTATGTCGAAATTTTTCGATTAAAACGTCAAATTTTTCTGATGTCGAAAGAAATCATAAAAACGGAAGTATTATAGCATGTAGAATGAATCTATGGTGAACAAAAGTCATTTCGTGAAATGTTGGATAAATTTACAAAAAAAAAACTCCATAGTATAGTATGTCGAAATTTTTCGATGAAAACGTCAAATTTTTCTGATGTCGAAAAAAATCATAAAAACGGTTGTATTATAGCATGTAGAATGATTATATGGTGAACAAAAGTCATTTTGTGAAATGCTGGAAAATTTTACAAAAAAAAAAAAAAAACGCCATAGTATAGTATGTCGAAATTTTTCGATGAAAACGTCAAATTTTTCTGATGTTGAAAAAAATCATAAAAACGGTCGTATTATAGCATGTAGAATGATTCTATGGTGAACAAAAGTCATTTTGTGAAATGTTGGAAAGTTTTACAAAAAAAAAAAACGCCATAGTATAGTATGTCGAAATTTTTCGATGAAAACGTCAAATTTTTCTGATGTCGAAAAAATCATGAAAACGGTCGTATTATAGCATGTAGAATGATTCTATGGTGAACAAAAGTCATTTCGTGAAATGTTGGAAAATTTTACCAAAAAAAAAACGCCATAGTATAGTATGTCGAAATTTTTCGATGAAAACGTCAAATTTTTCTGATGTCGAAACAAATCATGAAAACGGTCGTATTATAGCATGTAGAATGATTCTATGGTGAACAAAAGTCATTTTGTGAAATGCTGGAAAATTTTACAAAAAAAAAAAAAAACGCCATAGTATAGTATGTCGAAATTTTTCGATGAAAACGTCAAATTTTTCTGATGTCGAAAGAAATCATAAAAACGGAAGTATTATAGCATGTAGAATGAATCTATGGTGAACAAAAGTCATTTCGTGAAATGTTGGATAAATTTACAAAAAAAAAACGCCATAGTATAGTATGTCGAAATTTTTCGATGAAAACGTCAAATTTTTCTGATGTTGAAAAAAATCATAAAAACGGAAGTATTATAGCATGTAGAATGATTCTATGGTGAACAAAAGTCATTTCGTGAAATGCTGGAAAATTTTACAAAAAAAAAAAACGCCATAGTATAGTATGTCGAAATTTTTCTATGAAAACGTCAAATTTTTCTGATGTTGAAAAAAATCATGAAAACGGTCGTATTATAGCATGTAGAATGAATCTATGGTGAACAAAAGTCATTTTGTGAAATGCTGGAAAATAAAAAAAAAAAAAAAAAACGCCATAGTATAGTATGTCGAAATTTTTCGAAGAAAACGTCAAATTTTTCTGATGTTGAAAAAAATCATGAAAACGGTCGTATTATAGTATGTAGAATGATTCTATGGTGAACAAAAGTCATTTTGTGAAATGCTGGAAAATTTTACAAAAAAAAAAAAAACGGCGTAGTATAGTATGTCGAAATTTTTCGATGAAAACGTCAAATTTTTCTGATGTTGAAAAAAATCATAAAAACGGTCATATTATAGCATGTAGAATGATTCTATGGTGAACAAAAGTCATTTTGTGAAATGCTGGAAAATAAAAAAAAAAAAAAAAAAACGCCATAGTATAGTATGTCGAAATTTTTCGATGAAAACGTCAAATTTTTCTGATGTCGAAAAAAATCATGAAAACGGTCGTATTATAGCATGTAGAATGATTCTATGGTGAACAAAAGTCATTTCGTGAAATGTTGGAAAATTTTACAAAAAAAAAAATATAGTATGTCGAAATTTTTCGATGAAAACGTCAAATTTTTCTGATGTTGAAAGAAATCATGACAACGGTCGTATTATAGCATGTAGAATGATTCTATGGTGAACAAAAGTCATTTTGTGAAATGCTGGAAAATTTTACAAAAAAAAAAAAAACGCCATAGTATAGTATGTCGAAATTTTTCGATGAAAACGTCAAATTTTTCTGATGTTGAAAAAACTCATGAAAACGGTCGTATTATAGCATGTAGAATGATTCTATGGCGAACAAAAGTCATTTCGTGAAATGTTGGAAAATTTTACAAAAAAAAAAACGCCATAGTATAGTATGTCGAAATTTTTCGATGAAAACGTCAAATTTTTCTGATGTTGAAAAAAATCATGAAAAAGGTCGTATTATAGCATGTAGAATGATTCTATGGTGAACAAAAGTCATTTTGTAAAATTCTGGAAAATTTTACAAAAAAAAAAAACGCCATAGTATAGTATGTCGAAATTTTTTGATGAAAGCGTCAAATTTTTCTGATGTTGAAAAAAATCATGAAAACGGTGGTATTTTAGCATGTAGAATGATTATATGGTGAACAAAAGTCATTTTGTGAAATGCTGGAAAATTTTACAAAAAAAAAAAAACGCCATAGTATAGTATGTCGAAATTTTTCGATGAAAACGTCAAATTTTTCTGATGTCGAAAGAAATCATAAAAACGGAAGTATTATAGCATGTAGAATGAATCTATGGTGAACAAAAGTCATTTCGTGAAATGTTGGATAAATTTACAAAAAAAAAAACGCCATAGTATAGTATGTCGAAATTTTTCGATGAAAACGTCAAATTTTTCTGATGTCGAAAAAAATCATGAAAACGGTCATATTATAGCATGTAGAATGATTCTATGGTGAACAAGTCATTTCGTGAATTGTTGGAAAATTTTACAAAAAAAAAACCGCCATAGTATAGTATGTCGAAATTTTTCGATGAAAACGTCAAATTTTTCTGATGTCGAAAAAAATCATGAAAACGGTCGTATTATAGCATGTAGAATGATTCTATGGTGAACAAAAGTCATTTTGTGAAATGCTGGAAAATTTTACAAAAAAAAAAAACGGCATAGTATAGTATGTCGAAATTTTTCGATGAAAACGTCAAATTTTTCTGATGTCGAAACAAATCATGAAAACGGTCGTATTATAGCATGTAGAATGATTCTATGGTGAACAAAAGTCATTTTGTGAAATGCTGGAAAATTTTACAAAAAAAAAAAACGCCATAGTATAGTATGTCGAAATTTTTCGATGAAAACGTCAAATTTTTCTGATGTTGAAAAAAATCATGAAAACGATCATATTATAGCATGTAGAATGATTCTATGGTGAACAAAAGTCATTTCGTGAAATGCTGGAAAATTTTACAAAAAAAAAAAACGCCATAGTATAGTATGTCGAAATTTTTCTATGAAAACGTCAAATTTTTCTGATGTTGAAAAAAATCATGAAAACGGTCGTATTATAGCATGTAGAATGAATCTATGGTGAACAAAAGTCATTTTGTGAAATGCTGGAAAATAAAAAAAAAAAAAAAAAAAAAAACGCCATAGTATAGTATGTCGAAATTTTTCGATGAAAACGTCAAATTTTTCTGATGTTGAAAAAAATCATGAAAACGGAAGTATTATAGTATGTAGAATGATTCTATGGTGAACAAAAGTCATTTTGTGAAATGCTGGAAAATTTTACAAAAAAAAAAAAAACGGCGTAGTATAGTATGTCGAAATTTTTCGATGAAAACGTCATATTTTTCTGATGTTGAAAAAAAATCATGAAAACGGTCGTATTATAGCACGTAGAATGATTCTATGGTGAACAAAAGTCATTTTGTGAAATGTTGGAAAAAAAAAAAAAAAAAAACGCCATAGTATAGTATGTCGAAATTTTTCGATGAAAACGTCAAATTTTTCTGATGTCGAAAAAAATCATAAAAACGGTTGTATTATAGCATGTAGAATGATTCTATGGTGAACAAAAGTCATTTTGTGAAATGCTGGAAAATTTTACAAAAAAAAAAAAAACGCCATAGTATAGTATGTCGAAATTTTTCGATGAAAACGTCAAATTTTTCTGATGTCGAAACAAATCATGAAAACGGTCGTATTATAGCATGTAGAATGATTCTATGGTGAACAAAAGTCATTTTGTGAAATGCTGGAAAATTTTACAAAAAAAAAAAAAAAAACGCCATAGTATAGTATGTCGAAATTTTTCGATGAAAACGTCAAATTTTTCTGATGTCGAAACAAATCATGAAAACGGTCGTATTATAGCATGTAGAATGATTCTATGGTGAACAAAAGTCATTTTGTGAAATGCTGGAAAATTTTACAAAAAAAAAAAAAACCGCCATAGTATAGTATGTCGAAATTTTTCAATGAAAACGTCAAATTTTTCTGATGTCGAAAGAAATCATAAAAACGGAAGTATTATAGCATGTAGAATGAATCTATGGTGAACAAAAGTCATTTCGTGAAATGTTGGATAAATTTACAAAAAAAAAACGCCATAGTATAGTATGTCGAAATTTTTCGATGAAAACGTCAAATTTTTCTGATGTCGAAAAAAATCATAAAAACGGAAGTATTATAGCATGTAGAATGATTCTATGGTGAACAAAAGTCATTTTGTGAAATGCTGGAAAATTTTACAAAAAAAAAAAAAAACGCCATAGTATAGTATGTCGAAATTTTTCGATGAAAACGTCAAATTTTTCTGATGTCGAAACAAATCATGAAAACGGTCATATTATAGCATGTAGAATGATTCTATGGTGAACAAAAGTCATTTTGTGAAATGCTGGAAAATAAAAAAAAAAAAAAAAAAAACGCCATAGTATAGTATGTCGAAATTTTTCGATGAAAACGTCAAATTTTTCTGATGTTGAAATAAATCATGAAAACGGTCGTATTATAGCATGTAGAATGATTCTATGGTGAACAAAAGTCATTTTGTGAAATGCTGGAAAATAAAAAAAAAAATTAAAAAAAACGCCATAGTATAGTATGTCGAAATTTTTCGATGAAAACGTCAAATTTTTCTGATGTTGAAAAAAATCATGAAAACGGTCGTATTATAGCATGTAGAATGATTCTATGGTGAACAAAAGTCATTTTGTGAAATGCTGGAAAATTTTACAAAAAAAAAAAAAACCGCCATAGTATAGTATGTCGAAATTTTTCAATGAAAACGTCAAATTTTTCTGATGTCGAAAGAAATCATAAAAACGGAAGTATTATAGCATGTAGAATGAATCTATGGTGAACAAAAGTCATTTCGTGAAATGTTGGATAAATTTACAAAAAAAAAAACGCCATAGTATAGTATGTCGAAATTTTTCGATGAAAACGTCAAATTTTTCTGATGTCGAAAAAAATCATAAAAACGGAAGTATTATAGCATGTAGAATGATTCTATGGTGAACAAAAGTCATTTTGTGAAATGCTGGAAAATTTTACAAAAAAAAAAAAAACGCCATAGTATAGTATGTCGAAATTTTTCGATGAAAACGTCAAATTTTTCTGATGTTGAAAAAAATCATGAAAACGGTCATATTATAGCATGTAGAATGATTCTATGGTGAACAAAAGTCATTTTGTGAAATGCTGGAAAATAAAAAAAAAAAAAAAAAAAACGCCATAGTATAGTATGTCGAAATTTTTCGATGAAAACGTCAAATTTTTCTGATGTCGAAACAAATCATGAAAACGGAAGTATTATAGCATGTAGAATGAATCTATGGTGAACAAAAGTCATTTCGTGAAATGTTGGATAAATTTACAAAAAAAAAACGCCATAGTATAGTATGTCGAAATTTTTCGATGAAAACGTCAAATTTTTCTGATGTCGAAAAAAATCATGAAAACGGTCATATTATAGCATGTAGAATGATTCTATGGTGAACAAGTCATTTCGTGAATTGTTGGAAAATTTTACAAAAAAAAAAAACCGCCATAGTATAGTATGTCGAAATTTTTCGATGAAAACGTCAAATTTTTCTGATGTCGAAAAAAATCATGAAAACGGTCGTATTATAGCATGTAGAATGATTCTATGGTGAACAAAAGTCATTTTGTGAAATGCTGGAAAATTTTACAAAAAAAAAAAAACGGCATAGTATAGTATGTCGAAATTTTTCGATGAAAACGTCAAATTTTTCTGATGTCGAAACAAATCATGAAAACGGTCGTATTATAGCATGTAGAATGATTCTATGGTGAACAAAAGTCATTTTGTGAAATGCTGGAAAATTTTACAAAAAAAAAAAACGCCATAGTATAGTATGTCGAAATTTTTCGATGAAAACGTCAAATTTTTCTGATGTTGAAAAAAATCATGAAAACGATCATATTATAGCATGTAGAATGATTCTATGGTGAACAAAAGTCATTTCGTGAAATGCTGGAAAATTTTACAAAAAAAAAAAACGCCATAGTATAGTATGTCGAAATTTTTCTATGAAAACGTCAAATTTTTCTGATGTTGAAAAAAATCATGAAAACGGTCGTATTATAGCATGTAGAATGAATCTATGGTGAACAAAAGTCATTTTGTGAAATGCTGGAAAATAAAAAAAAAAAAAAAAAAAAAACGCCATAGTATAGTATGTCGAAATTTTTCGATGAAAACGTCAAATTTTTCTGATGTTGAAAAAAATCATGAAAACGGAAGTATTATAGTATGTAGAATGATTCTATGGTGAACAAAAGTCATTTTGTGAAATGCTGGAAAATTTTACAAAAAAAAAAAAACGGCGTAGTATAGTATGTCGAAATTTTTCGATGAAAACGTCATATTTTTCTGATGTTGAAAAAAAATCATGAAAACGGTCGTATTATAGCACGTAGAATGATTCTATGGTGAACAAAAGTCATTTTGTGAAATGTTGGAAAAAAAAAAAAAAAAACGCCATAGTATAGTATGTCGAAATTTTTCGATGAAAACGTCAAATTTTTCTGATGTCGAAAAAAATCATAAAAACGGTTGTATTATAGCATGTAGAATGATTCTATGGTGAACAAAAGTCATTTTGTGAAATGCTGGAAAATTTTACAAAAAAAAAAAAAAAACGCCATAGTATAGTATGTCGAAATTTTTCGATGAAAACGTCAAATTTTTCTGATGTCGAAACAAATCATGAAAACGGTCGTATTATAGCATGTAGAATGATTCTATGGTGAACAAAAGTCATTTTGTGAAATGCTGGAAAATTTTACAAAAAAAAAAAAAAACGCCATAGTATAGTATGTCGAAATTTTTCGATGAAAACGTCAAATTTTTCTGATGTCGAAACAAATCATGAAAACGGTCGTATTATAGCATGTAGAATGATTCTATGGTGAACAAAAGTCATTTTGTGAAATGCTGGAAAATTTTACAAAAAAAAAAAAAACGCCATAGTATAGTATGTCGAAATTTTTCAATGAAAACGTCAAATTTTTCTGATGTCGAAAGAAATCATAAAAACGGAAGTATTATAGCATGTAGAATGAATCTATGGTGAACAAAAGTCATTTCGTGAAATGTTGGATAAATTTACAAAAAAAAAACGCCATAGTATAGTATGTCGAAATTTTTCGATGAAAACGTCAAATTTTTCTGATGTCGAAAAAAATCATAAAAACGGAAGTATTATAGCATGTAGAATGATTCTATGGTGAACAAAAGTCATTTTGTGAAATGCTGGAAAATTTTACAAAAAAAAAAAAAAACGCCATAGTATAGTATGTCGAAATTTTTCGATGAAAACGTCAAATTTTTCTGATGTCGAAACAAATCATGAAAACGGTCATATTATAGCATGTAGAATGATTCTATGGTGAACAAAAGTCATTTTGTGAAATGCTGGAAAATAAAAAAAAACAAAAAAAAACGCCATAGTATAGTATGTCGAAATTTTTCGATGAAAACGTCAAATTTTTCTGATGTTGAAATAAATCATGAAAACGGTCGTATTATAGCATGTAGAATGATTCTATGGTGAACAAAAGTCATTTTGTGAAATGCTGGAAAATAAAAAAAAAAATTAAAAAAAACGCCATAGTATAGTATGTCGAAATTTTTCGATGAAAACGTCAAATTTTTCTGATGTTGAAAAAAATCATGAAAACGGTCGTATTATAGCATGTAGAATGATTCTATGGTGAACAAAAGTCATTTTGTGAAATGCTGGAAAATAAAAAAAAAAAAAAAAAAACGCCATAGTATAGTATGTCGAAATTTTTCGATGAAAACGTCAAATTTTTCTGATGTCGAAAAAATCATGAAAACGGTCGTATTATAGCATGTAGAATGATTCTATGGTGAACAAAAGTCATTTCGTGAAATGTTGGAAAATTTTACAAAAAAAAAAAACGCCATAGTATAGTATGTCGAAATTTTTCGATGAAAACGTCAAATTTTTCTGATGTTGAAAAAAATCATGAAAACGGTCGTATTATAGCATGTAGAATGATTCTATGGTGAACAAAAGTCATTTTGTGAAATGCTGGAAAATAAAAAAAAAAAAAAAAAAAAACGCCATAGTATAGTATGTCGAAATTTTTCGATGAAAACGTCAAATTTTTCTGATGTTGAAAAAAATCATGAAAACTGTCATATTATAGCATGTAGAATGATTCTATGGTGAACAAAAGTCATTTTGTGAAATGCTGGAAAATAACAAAAAAAAAAAAAAACGCCATAGTATAGTATGTCGAAATTTTTCGATGAAAACGTCAAATTTTTCTGATGTCGAAACAAATCATGAAAACGGTCGTATTATAGCATGTAGAATGATTCTATGGTGAACAAAAGTCATTTTGTGAAATGCTGGAAAATTTTACAAAAAAAAAAAAACCGCCATAGTATAGTATGTCGAAATTTTTCAATGAAAACGTCAAATTTTTCTGATGTCGAAAGAAATCATAAAAACGGAAGTATTATAGCATGTAGAATGAATCTATGGTGAACAAAAGTCATTTCGTGAAATGTTGGATAAATTTACAAAAAAAAAACGCCATAGTATAGTATGTCGAAATTTTTCGATGAAAACGTCAAATTTTTCTGATGTCGAAAAAAATCATAAAAACGGAAGTATTATAGCATGTAGAATGATTCTATGGTGAACAAAAGTCATTTTGTGAAATGCTGGAAAATTTTACAAAAAAAAAAAAAACGCCATAGTATAGTATGTCGAAATTTTTCGATGAAAACGTCAAATTTTTCTGATGTCGAAACAAATCATGAAAACGGTCGTATTATAGCATGTAGAATGATTCTATGGTGAACAAAAGTCATTTTGTGAAATGCTGGAAAATAACAAAAAAAAAAAAAAACGCCATAGTATAGTATGTCGAAATTTTTCGATGAAAACGTCAAATTTTTCTGATGTCGAAACAAATCATGAAAACGGTCGTATTATAGCATGTAGAATGATTCTATGGTGAACAAAAGTCATTTTGTGAAATGCTGGAAAATTTTACAAAAAAAAAAAAAACCGCCATAGTATAGTATGTCGAAATTTTTCAATGAAAACGTCAAATTTTTCTGATGTCGAAAGAAATCATAAAAACGGAAGTATTATAGCATGTAGAATGAATCTATGGTGAACAAAAGTCATTTCGTGAAATGTTGGATAAATTTACAAAAAAAAAACGCCATAGTATAGTATGTCGAAATTTTTCGATGAAAACGTCAAATTTTTCTGATGTCGAAAAAAATCATAAAAACGGAAGTATTATAGCATGTAGAATGATTCTATGGTGAACAAAAGTCATTTTGTGAAATGCTGGAAAATTTTACAAAAAAAAAAAAAACGCCATAGTATAGTATGTCGAAATTTTTCGATGAAAACGTCAAATTTTTCTGATGTTGAAAAAAATCATGAAAACGGTCATATTATAGCATGTAGAATGATTCTATGGTGAACAAAAGTCATTTTGTGAAATGCTGGAAAATAAAAAAAAAAAAAAAAAAACGCCATAGTATAGTATGTCGAAATTTTTCGATGAAAACGTCAAATTTTTCTGATGTCGAAACAAATCATGAAAACGGTCGTATTATAGCATGTAGAATGATTCTATGGTGAACAAAAGTCATTTTGTGAAATGCTGGAAAATTTTACAAAAAAAAAAAAAAACGCCATAGTATAGTATGTCGAAATTTTTCGATGAAAACGTCAAATTTTTCTGATGTCGAAAGAAATCATAAAAACGGAAGTATTATAGCATGTAGAATGAATCTATGGTGAACAAAAGTCATTTCGTGAAATGTTGGATAAATTTACAAAAAAAAAACGCCATAGTATAGTATGTCGAAATTTTTCGATGAAAACGTCAAATTTTTCTGATGTCGAAAAAAATCATAAAAACGGTTGTATTATAGCATGTAGAATGATTATATGGTGAACAAAAGTCATTTTGTGAAATGCTGGAAAATTTTACAAAAAAAAAAAAAACGCCATAGTATAGTATGTCGAAATTTTTCGATGAAAACGTCAAATTTTTCTGATGTCGAAACAAATCATGAAAACGGTCATATTATAGCATGTACAATGATTCTATGGTGAACAAAAGTCATTTTGTGAAATGTTGGAAAAAAATAAAAAAAAACGCCATAGTATAGTATGTCGAAATCTTTCAGTGACAACGTCAAATTTTTCTGATGTCGACAAAAATCATGAAAACGGTCGTATTATAGC
Organism: Pterois miles; assembly: GCA_947000775.1. Taxonomy (NCBI): domain Eukaryota; kingdom Metazoa; phylum Chordata; class Actinopteri; order Perciformes; family Scorpaenidae; genus Pterois; species Pterois miles. The sequence goes on along the minus strand of CAMQGK010000514.1, from coordinate 5,520,469 downwards.
ATGTAGAATGATTATATGGTGAACAAAAGTCATTTTGTAAAATGCTGGAAAATTTTACAAAAAAAAAAAAAACGCCATAGTATAGTATGTCGAAATTTTTCGATGAAAGCGTCAAATTTTTCTGATGTTGAAAAAAATCATGAAAAAGGTCGTATTATAGCATGTAGAATGATTCTATGGTGAACAAAAGTCATTTTGTAAAATTCTGGAAAATTTTACAAAAAAAAAAAACGCCATAGTATAGTATGTCGAAATTTTTTGATGAAAGCGTCAAATTTTTCTGATGTTGAAAAAAATCATGAAAACGGTGGTATTTTAGCATGTAGAATGATTATATGGTGAACAAAAGTCATTTTGTGAAATGCTGGAAAATTTTACAAAAAAAAAAAACGCCATAGTATAGTATGTCGAAATTTTTCGATGAAAACGTCAAATTTTTCTGATGTCGAAAGAAATCATAAAAACGGAAGTATTATAGCATGTAGAATGAATCTATGGTGAACAAAAGTCATTTCGTGAAATGTTGGATAAATTTACAAAAAAAAAACGCCATAGTATAGTATGTCGAAATTTTTCGATGAAAACGTCAAATTTTTCTGATGTCGAAAAAAATCATGAAAACGGTCATATTATAGCATGTAGAATGATTCTATGGTGAACAAGTCATTTCGTGAATTGTTGGAAAATTTTACAAAAAAAAAAACCGCCATAGTATAGTATGTCGAAATTTTTCGATGAAAACGTCAAATTTTTCTGATGTCGAAAAAAATCATGAAAACGGTCGTATTATAGCATGTAGAATGATTCTATGGTGAACAAAAGTCATTTTGTGAAATGCTGGAAAATTTTACAAAAAAAAAAAAACGGCATAGTATAGTATGTCGAAATTTTTCGATGAAAACGTCAAATTTTTCTGATGTCGAAACAAATCATGAAAACGGTCGTATTATAGCATGTAGAATGATTCTATGGTGAACAAAAGTCATTTTGTGAAATGCTGGAAAATTTTACAAAAAAAAAAAAAAACGCCATAGTATAGTATGTCGAAATTTTTCGATGAAAACGTCAAATTTTTCTGATGTTGAAAAAAATCATGAAAACGATCATATTATAGCATGTAGAATGATTCTATGGTGAACAAAAGTCATTTCGTGAAATGCTGGAAAATTTTACAAAAAAAAAAAAACGCCATAGTATAGTATGTCGAAATTTTTCTATGAAAACGTCAAATTTTTCTGATGTTGAAAAAAATCATGAAAACGGTCGTATTATAGCATGTAGAATGAATCTATGGTGAACAAAAGTCATTTTATGAAATGCTGGAAAATAAAAAAAAAAAAAAAAAACGCCATAGTATAGTATGTCGAAATTTTTCGATGAAAACGTCAAATTTTTCTGATGTTGAAAAAAATCATGAAAACGGAAGTATTATAGTATGTAGAATGATTCTATGGTGAACAAAAGTCATTTTGTGAAATGCTGGAAAATTTTACAAAAAAAAAAAAACGGCGTAGTATAGTATGTCGAAATTTTTCGATGAAAACGTCATATTTTTCTGATGTTGAAAAAAAATCATGAAAACGGTCGTATTATAGCACGTAGAATGATTCTATGGTGAACAAAAGTCATTTTGTGAAATGTTGGAAAAAAAAAAAAAAAAAACGCCATAGTATAGTATGTCGAAATTTTTCGATGAAAACGTCAAATTTTTCTGATGTCGAAAAAAATCATAAAAACGGTTGTATTATAGCATGTAGAATGATTCTATGGTGAACAAAAGTCATTTTGTGAAATGCTGGAAAATTTTACAAAAAAAAAAAAAAACGCCATAGTATAGTATGTCGAAATTTTTCGATGAAAACGTCAAATTTTTCTGATGTCGAAACAAATCATGAAAACGGTCGTATTATAGCATGTAGAATGATTCTATGGTGAACAAAAGTCATTTTGTGAAATGCTGGAAAATTTTACAAAAAAAAAAAAACGCCATAGTATAGTATGTCGAAATTTTTCGATGAAAACGTCAAATTTTTCTGATGTCGAAACAAATCATGAAAACGGTCGTATTATAGCATGTAGAATGATTCTATGGTGAACAAAAGTCATTTTGTGAAATGCTGGAAAATTTTACAAAAAAAAAAAAAAACCGCCATAGTATAGTATGTCGAAATTTTTCAATGAAAACGTCAAATTTTTCTGATGTCGAAAGAAATCATAAAAACGGAAGTATTATAGCATGTAGAATGAATCTATGGTGAACAAAAGTCATTTCGTGAAATGTTGGATAAATTTACAAAAAAAAAAACGCCATAGTATAGTATGTCGAAATTTTTCGATGAAAACGTCAAATTTTTCTGATGTCGAAAAAAATCATAAAAACGGAAGTATTATAGCATGTAGAATGATTCTATGGTGAACAAAAGTCATTTTGTGAAATGCTGGAAAATTTTACAAAAAAAAAAAAAAAACGCCATAGTATAGTATGTCGAAATTTTTCGATGAAAACGTCAAATTTTTCTGATGTCGAAACAAATCATGAAAACGGTCATATTATAGCATGTAGAATGATTCTATGGTGAACAAAAGTCATTTTGTGAAATGCTGGAAAATAAAAAAAAAAAAAAAAAAACGCCATAGTATAGTATGTCGAAATTTTTCGATGAAAACGTCAAATTTTTCTGATGTTGAAATAAATCATGAAAACGGTCGTATTATAGCATGTAGAATGATTCTATGGTGAACAAAAGTCATTTTGTGAAATGCTGGAAAATAAAAAAAAAAATTAAAAAAAACGCCATAGTATAGTATGTCGAAATTTTTCGATGAAAACGTCAAATTTTTCTGATGTTGAAAAAAATCATGAAAACGGTCGTATTATAGCATGTAGAATGATTCTATGGTGAACAAAAGTCATTTTGTGAAATGCTGGAAAATTTTACAAAAAAAAAAAAAACCGCCATAGTATAGTATGTCGAAATTTTTCAATGAAAACGTCAAATTTTTCTGATGTCGAAAGAAATCATAAAAACGGAAGTATTATAGCATGTAGAATGAATCTATGGTGAACAAAAGTCATTTCGTGAAATGTTGGATAAATTTACAAAAAAAAAACGCCATAGTATAGTATGTCGAAATTTTTCGATGAAAACGTCAAATTTTTCTGATGTCGAAAAAAATCATAAAAACGGAAGTATTATAGCATGTAGAATGATTCTATGGTGAACAAAAGTCATTTTGTGAAATGCTGGAAAATTTTACAAAAAAAAAAAAAAAAAAACGCCATAGTATAGTATGTCGAAATTTTTCGATGAAAACGTCAAATTTTTCTGATGTTGAAAAAAATCATGAAAACGGTCATATTATAGCATGTAGAATGATTCTATGGTGAACAAAAGTCATTTTGTGAAATGCTGGAAAATAAAAAAAAAAAAAAAAAAAACGCCATAGTATAGTATGTCGAAATTTTTCGATGAAAACGTCAAATTTTTCTGATGTCGAAACAAATCATGAAAACGGAAGTATTATAGCATGTAGAATGAATCTATGGTGAACAAAAGTCATTTCGTGAAATGTTGGATAAATTTACAAAAAAAAAACGCCATAGTATAGTATGTCGAAATTTTTCGATGAAAACGTCAAATTTTTCTGATGTCGAAAAAAAATCATGAAAACGGTCATATTATAGCATGTAGAATGATTCTATGGTGAACAAGTCATTTCGTGAATTGTTGGAAAATTTTACAAAAAAAAAAACCGCCATAGTATAGTATGTCGAAATTTTTCGATGAAAACGTCAAATTTTTCTGATGTCGAAAAAAATCATGAAAACGGTCGTATTATAGCATGTAGAATGATTCTATGGTGAACAAAAGTCATTTTGTGAAATGCTGGAAAATTTTACAAAAAAAAAAAAACGGCATAGTATAGTATGTCGAAATTTTTCGATGAAAACGTCAAATTTTTCTGATGTCGAAACAAATCATGAAAACGGTCGTATTATAGCATGTAGAATGATTCTATGGTGAACAAAAGTCATTTTGTGAAATGCTGGAAAATTTTACAAAAAAAAAAAAACGCCATAGTATAGTATGTCGAAATTTTTCGATGAAAACGTCAAATTTTTCTGATGTTGAAAAAAATCATGAAAACGATCATATTATAGCATGTAGAATGATTCTATGGTGAACAAAAGTCATTTCGTGAAATGCTGGAAAATTTTACAAAAAAAAAAAACGCCATAGTATAGTATGTCGAAATTTTTCTATGAAAACGTCAAATTTTTCTGATGTTGAAAAAAATCATGAAAACGGTCGTATTATAGCATGTAGAATGAATCTATGGTGAACAAAAGTCATTTTGTGAAATGCTGGAAAATAAAAAAAAAAAAAAAAAAACGCCATAGTATAGTATGTCGAAATTTTTCGATGAAAACGTCAAATTTTTCTGATGTTGAAAAAAATCATGAAAACGGAAGTATTATAGTATGTAGAATGATTCTATGGTGAACAAAAGTCATTTTGTGAAATGCTGGAAAATTTTACAAAAAAAAAAAACGGCGTAGTATAGTATGTCGAAATTTTTCGATGAAAACGTCATATTTTTCTGATGTTGAAAAAAAATCATGAAAACGGTCGTATTATAGCACGTAGAATGATTCTATGGTGAACAAAAGTCATTTTGTGAAATGTTGGAAAAAAAAAAAAAAAAACGCCATAGTATAGTATGTCGAAATTTTTCGATGAAAACGTCAAATTTTTCTGATGTCGAAAAAAATCATAAAAACGGTTGTATTATAGCATGTAGAATGATTCTATGGTGAACAAAAGTCATTTTGTGAAATGCTGGAAAATTTTACAAAAAAAAAAAAAAACGCCATAGTATAGTATGTCGAAATTTTTCGATGAAAACGTCAAATTTTTCTGATGTCGAAACAAATCATGAAAACGGTCGTATTATAGCATGTAGAATGATTCTATGGTGAACAAAAGTCATTTTGTGAAATGCTGGAAAATTTTACAAAAAAAAAAAAAAACGCCATAGTATAGTATGTCGAAATTTTTCGATGAAAACGTCAAATTTTTCTGATGTCGAAACAAATCATGAAAACGGTCGTATTATAGCATGTAGAATGATTCTATGGTGAACAAAAGTCATTTTGTGAAATGCTGGAAAATTTTACAAAAAAAAAAAAACCGCCATAGTATAGTATGTCGAAATTTTTCAATGAAAACGTCAAATTTTTCTGATGTCGAAAGAAATCATAAAAACGGAAGTATTATAGCATGTAGAATGAATCTATGGTGAACAAAAGTCATTTCGTGAAATGTTGGATAAATTTACAAAAAAAAAACGCCATAGTATAGTATGTCGAAATTTTTCGATGAAAACGTCAAATTTTTCTGATGTCGAAAAAAATCATAAAAACGGAAGTATTATAGCATGTAGAATGATTCTATGGTGAACAAAAGTCATTTTGTGAAATGCTGGAAAATTTTACAAAAAAAAAAAAAAACGCCATAGTATAGTATGTCGAAATTTTTCGATGAAAACGTCAAATTTTTCTGATGTCGAAACAAATCATGAAAACGGTCATATTATAGCATGTAGAATGATTCTATGGTGAACAAAAGTCATTTTGTGAAATGCTGGAAAATAAAAAAAAACAAAAAAAAACGCCATAGTATAGTATGTCGAAATTTTTCGATGAAAACGTCAAATTTTTCTGATGTTGAAATAAATCATGAAAACGGTCGTATTATAGCATGTAGAATGATTCTATGGTGAACAAAAGTCATTTTGTGAAATGCTGGAAAATAAAAAAAAAAATTAAAAAAAAACGCCATAGTATAGTATGTCGAAATTTTTCGATGAAAACGTCAAATTTTTCTGATGTTGAAAAAAATCATGAAAACGGTCGTATTATAGCATGTAGAATGATTCTATGGTGAACAAAAGTCATTTTGTGAAATGCTGGAAAATAAAAAAAAAAAAAAAAACGCCATAGTATAGTATGTCGAAATTTTTCGATGAAAACGTCAAATTTTTCTGATGTCGAAAAAATCATGAAAACGGTCGTATTATAGCATGTAGAATGATTCTATGGTGAACAAAAGTCATTTCGTGAAATGTTGGAAAATTTTACAAAAAAAAAAACGCCATAGTATAGTATGTCGAAATTTTTCGATGAAAACGTCAAATTTTTCTGATGTTGAAAAAAATCATGAAAACGGTCGTATTATAGCATGTAGAATGATTCTATGGTGAACAAAAGTCATTTTGTGAAATGCTGGAAAATAAAAAAAAAAAAAAAAAAAAAACGCCATAGTATAGTATGTCGAAATTTTTCGATGAAAACGTCAAATTTTTCTGATGTTGAAAAAAATCATGAAAACTGTCATATTATAGCATGTAGAATGATTCTATGGTGAACAAAAGTCATTTTGTGAAATGCTGGAAAATAACAAAAAAAAAAAAAAACGCCATAGTATAGTATGTCGAAATTTTTCGATGAAAACGTCAAATTTTTCTGATGTCGAAACAAATCATGAAAACGGTCGTATTATAGCATGTAGAATGATTCTATGGTGAACAAAAGTCATTTTGTGAAATGCTGGAAAATTTTACAAAAAAAAAAAAAAAACCGCCATAGTATAGTATGTCGAAATTTTTCAATGAAAACGTCAAATTTTTCTGATGTCGAAAGAAATCATAAAAACGGAAGTATTATAGCATGTAGAATGAATCTATGGTGAACAAAAGTCATTTCGTGAAATGTTGGATAAATTTACAAAAAAAAAACGCCATAGTATAGTATGTCGAAATTTTTCGATGAAAACGTCAAATTTTTCTGATGTCGAAAAAAATCATAAAAACGGAAGTATTATAGCATGTAGAATGATTCTATGGTGAACAAAAGTCATTTTGTGAAATGCTGGAAAATTTTACAAAAAAAAAAAAAAACGCCATAGTATAGTATGTCGAAATTTTTCGATGAAAACGTCAAATTTTTCTGATGTCGAAACAAATCATGAAAACGGTCGTATTATAGCATGTAGAATGATTCTATGGTGAACAAAAGTCATTTTGTGAAATGCTGGAAAATAACAAAAAAAAAAAAAAAACGCCATAGTATAGTATGTCGAAATTTTTCGATGAAAACGTCAAATTTTTCTGATGTCGAAACAAATCATGAAAACGGTCGTATTATAGCATGTAGAATGATTCTATGGTGAACAAAAGTCATTTTGTGAAATGCTGGAAAATTTTACAAAAAAAAAAAAAAACCGCCATAGTATAGTATGTCGAAATTTTTCAATGAAAACGTCAAATTTTTCTGATGTCGAAAGAAATCATAAAAACGGAAGTATTATAGCATGTAGAATGAATCTATGGTGAACAAAAGTCATTTCGTGAAATGTTGGATAAATTTACAAAAAAAAAAACGCCATAGTATAGTATGTCGAAATTTTTCGATGAAAACGTCAAATTTTTCTGATGTCGAAAAAAATCATAAAAACGGAAGTATTATAGCATGTAGAATGATTCTATGGTGAACAAAAGTCATTTTGTGAAATGCTGGAAAATTTTACAAAAAAAAAAAAAAAAACGCCATAGTATAGTATGTCGAAATTTTTCGATGAAAACGTCAAATTTTTCTGATGTTGAAAAAAATCATGAAAACGGTCATATTATAGCATGTAGAATGATTCTATGGTGAACAAAAGTCATTTTGTGAAATGCTGGAAAATAAAAAAAAAAAAAAAAAAACGCCATAGTATAGTATGTCGAAATTTTTCGATGAAAACGTCAAATTTTTCTGATGTCGAAACAAATCATGAAAACGGTCGTATTATAGCATGTAGAATGATTCTATGGTGAACAAAAGTCATTTTGTGAAATGCTGGAAAATTTTACAAAAAAAAAAAAAAAAAACGCCATAGTATAGTATGTCGAAATTTTTCGATGAAAACGTCAAATTTTTCTGATGTCGAAAGAAATCATAAAAACGGAAGTATTATAGCATGTAGAATGAATCTATGGTGAACAAAAGTCATTTCGTGAAATGTTGGATAAATTTACAAAAAAAAAACGCCATAGTATAGTATGTCGAAATTTTTCGATGAAAACGTCAAATTTTTCTGATGTCGAAAAAAATCATAAAAACGGTTGTATTATAGCATGTAGAATGATTATATGGTGAACAAAAGTCATTTTGTGAAATGCTGGAAAATTTTACAAAAAAAAAAAAAAACGCCATAGTATAGTATGTCGAAATTTTTCGATGAAAACGTCAAATTTTTCTGATGTCGAAACAAATCATGAAAACGGTCATATTATAGCATGTACAATGATTCTATGGTGAACAAAAGTCATTTTGTGAAATGTTGGAAAAAAATAAAAAAAAACGCCATAGTATAGTATGTCGAAATCTTTCAGTGACAACGTCAAATTTTTCTGATGTCGACAAAAATCATGAAAACGGTCGTATTATAGCATGTAGAATGATTATATGGTGAACAAAAGTCATTTTGTAAAATGCTGGAAAATTTTACAAAAAAAAAAAAAACGCCATAGTATAGTATGTCGAAATTTTTCGATGAAAGCGTCAAATTTTTCTGATGTTGAAAAAAATCATGAAAACGGTCGTATTATAGCATGTAGAATGATTCTATGGTGAACAAAAGTCATTTTGTGAAATGCTGGAAAATTTTACTAAAAAAAAAAACGGCATAGTATAGTATGTCGAAATTTTTCAATGAAAACGTCAAATTTTTCTGATGTTGAAATAAATCATGAAAACGGTCATATTATAGCATGTAGAATGATTCTATGGTGAACAAAAGTCATTTTGTGAAATGCTGGAAAATAACAAAAAAAAAAAAAACGCCATAGTATAGTATGTCGAAATTTTTCGATGAAAACGTCAAATTTTTCTGATGTTGAAATAAATCATAAAAACGGAAGTATTATAGCATGTAGAATGATTCTATGGTGAACAAAAGTCATTTTGTGAAATGCTGGAAAATTTTACAAAAAAAAAAAAAAAAAACGCCATAGTATAGTATGTCGAAATTTTTCAATGAAAACGTCAAATTTTTCTGATGTCGAAAGAAATCATAAAAACGGAAGTATTATAGCATGTAGAATGAATCTATGGTGAACAAAAGTCATTTCGTGAAATGTTGGATAAATTTACAAAAAAAAAAACGCCATAGTATAGTATGTCGAAATTTTTCGATGAAAACGTCAAATTTTTCTGATGTCGAAAAAAATCATAAAAACGGAAGTATTATAGCATGTAGAATGATTCTATGGTGAACAAAAGTCATTTTGTGAAATGCTGGAAAATTTTACAAAAAAAAAAAAAAAACGCCATAGTATAGTATGTCGAAATTTTTCGATGAAAACGTCAAATTTTTCTGATGTCGAAACAAATCATGAAAACGGTCATATTATAGCATGTAGAATGATTCTATGGTGAACAAAAGTCATTTTGTGAAATGCTGGAAAATAAAAAAAAAAAAAAAAAAACGCCATAGTATAGTATGTCGAAATTTTTCGATGAAAACGTCAAATTTTTCTGATGTTGAAATAAATCATGAAAACGGTCGTATTATAGCATGTAGAATGATTCTATGGTGAACAAAAGTCATTTTGTGAAATGCTGGAAAATATTAAAAAAAAAAAAAAAAACGCCATAGTATAGTATGTCGAAATTTTTCGATGAAAACGTCAAATTTTTCTGATGTTGAAAAAAATCATGAAAACGGTCGTATTATAGCATGTAGAATGATTCTATGGTGAACAAAAGTCATTTTGTGAAATGCTGGAAAATAAAAAAAAAAAAAAAAACGCCATAGTATAGTATGTCGAAATTTTTCAATGAAAACGTCAAATTTTTCTGATGTCGAAAGAAATCATAAAAACGGAAGTATTATAGCATGTAGAATGAATCTATGGTGAACAAAAGTCATTTCGTGAAATGTTGGATAAATTTACAAAAAAAAAAAAAACGCCATAGTATAGTATGTCGAAATTTTTCGATGAAAACGTCAAATTTTTCTGATGTCGAAAAAAATCATAAAAACGGAAGTATTATAGCATGTAGAATGATTCTATGGTGAACAAAAGTCATTTTGTGAAATGCTGGAAAATTTTACAAAAAAAAAAAAAAACGCCATAGTATAGTATGTCGAAATTTTTCGATGAAAACGTCAAATTTTTCTGATGTCGAAACAAATCATGAAAACGGTCATATTATAGCATGTAGAATGATTCTATGGTGAACAAAAGTCATTTTGTGAAATGCTGGAAAATAAAAAAAAAAAAAAAAAAAAACGCCATAGTATAGTATGTCGAAATTTTTCGATGAAAACGTCAAATTTTTCTGATGTTGAAATAAATCATGAAAACGGTCGTATTATAGCATGTAGAATGATTCTATGGTGAACAAAAGTCATTTTGTGAAATGCTGGAAAATAAAAAAAAAAAAAAAAAAAACGCCATAGTATAGTATGTCGAAATTTTTCGATGAAAACGTCAAATTTTTCTGATGTTGAAAAAAATCATGAAAACGGTCGTATTATAGCATGTAGAATGATTCTATGGTGAACAAAAGTCATTTTGTGAAATGCTGGAAAATAAAAAAAAAAAAAAAAAACGCCATAGTATAGTATGTCGAAATTTTTCGATGAAAACGTCAAATTTTTCTGATGTCGAAAAAATCATGAAAACGGTCGTATTATAGCATGTAGAATGATTCTATGGTGAACAAAAGTCATTTCGTGAAATGTTGGAAAATTTTACAAAAAAAAAAAAAACGCCATAGTATAGTATGTCGAAATTTTTCGATGAAAACGTCAAATTTTTCTGATGTTGAAAAAAATCATGAAAACGGTCGTATTATAGCATGTAGAATGATTCTATGGTGAACAAAAGTCATTTTGTGAAATGCTGGAAAATAAAAAAAAAAAAAAAAAACGCCATAGTATAGTATGTCGAAATTTTTCGATGAAAACGTCAAATTTTTCTGATGTTGAAAAAAATCATGAAAACTGTCATATTATAGCATGTAGAATGATTCTATGGTGAACAAAAGTCATTTTGTGAAATGCTGGAAAATAACAAAAAAAAAAAAAACGCCATAGTATAGTATGTCGAAATTTTTCGATGAAAACGTCAAATTTTTCTGATGTCGAAACAAATCATGAAAACGGTCGTATTATAGCATGTAGAATGATTCTATGGTGAACAAAAGTCATTTTGTGAAATGCTGGAAAATTTTACAAAAAAAAAAAAAAACCGCCATAGTATAGTATGTCGAAATTTTTCAATGAAAACGTCAAATTTTTCTGATGTCGAAAGAAATCATAAAAACGGAAGTATTATAGCATGTAGAATGAATCTATGGTGAACAAAAGTCATTTCGTGAAATGTTGGATAAATTTACAAAAAAAAAAACGCCATAGTATAGTATGTCGAAATTTTTCGATGAAAACGTCAAATTTTTCTGATGTCGAAAAAAATCATAAAAACGGAAGTATTATAGCATGTAGAATGATTCTATGGTGAACAAAAGTCATTTTGTGAAATGCTGGAAAATTTTACAAAAAAAAAAAAAAAACGCCATAGTATAGTATGTCGAAATTTTTCGATGAAAACGTCAAATTTTTCTGATGTCGAAACAAATCATGAAAACGGTCGTATTATAGCATGTAGAATGATTCTATGGTGAACAAAAGTCATTTTGTGAAATGCTGGAAAATAACAAAAAAAAAAAAAAAACGCCATAGTATAGTATGTCGAAATTTTTCGATGAAAACGTCAAATTTTTCTGATGTCGAAACAAATCATGAAAACGGTCGTATTATAGCATGTAGAATGATTCTATGGTGAACAAAAGTCATTTTGTGAAATGCTGGAAAATTTTACAAAAAAAAAAAAAAAACCGCCATAGTATAGTATGTCGAAATTTTTCAATGAAAACGTCAAATTTTTCTGATGTCGAAAGAAATCATAAAAACGGAAGTATTATAGCATGTAGAATGAATCTATGGTGAACAAAAGTCATTTCGTGAAATGTTGGATAAATTTACAAAAAAAAAAACGCCATAGTATAGTATGTCGAAATTTTTCGATGAAAACGTCAAATTTTTCTGATGTCGAAAAAAATCATAAAAACGGAAGTATTATAGCATGTAGAATGATTCTATGGTGAACAAAAGTCATTTTGTGAAATGCTGGAAAATTTTACAAAAAAAAAAAAAACGCCATAGTATAGTATGTCGAAATTTTTCGATGAAAACGTCAAATTTTTCTGATGTTGAAAAAAATCATGAAAACGGTCATATTATAGCATGTAGAATGATTCTATGGTGAACAAAAGTCATTTTGTGAAATGCTGGAAAATAAAAAAAAAAAAAAAAAAAACGCCATAGTATAGTATGTCGAAATTTTTCGATGAAAACGTCAAATTTTTCTGATGTCGAAACAAATCATGAAAACGGAAGTATTATAGCATGTAGAATGAATCTATGGTGAACAAAAGTCATTTCGTGAAATGTTGGATAAATTTACAAAAAAAAAACGCCATAGTATAGTATGTCGAAATTTTTCGATGAAAACGTCAAATTTTTCTGATGTCGAAAAAAATCATGAAAACGGTCATATTATAGCATGTAGAATGATTCTATGGTGAACAAGTCATTTCGTGAATTGTTGGAAAATTTTACAAAAAAAAAACGCCATAGTATAGTATGTCGAAATTTTTCGATGAAAACGTCAAATTTTTCTGATGTCGAAAAAAATCATGAAAACGGTCGTATTATAGCATGTAGAATGATTCTATGGTGAACAAAAGTCATTTTGTGAAATGCTGGAAAATTTTACAAAAAAAAAAAAAACGGCATAGTATAGTATGTCGAAATTTTTCGATGAAAACGTCAAATTTTTCTGATGTCGAAACAAATCATGAAAACGGTCGTATTATAGCATGTAGAATGATTCTATGGTGAACAAAAGTCATTTTGTGAAATGCTGGAAAATTTTACAAAAAAAAAAAACGCCATAGTATAGTATGTCGAAATTTTTCGATGAAAACGTCAAATTTTTCTGATGTTGAAAAAAATCATGAAAACGATCATATTATAGCATGTAGAATGATTCTATGGTGAACAAAAGTCATTTCGTGAAATGCTGGAAAATTTTACAAAAAAAAAAACGCCATAGTATAGTATGTCGAAATTTTTCTATGAAAACGTCAAATTTTTCTGATGTTGAAAAAAATCATGAAAACGGTCGTATTATAGCATGTAGAATGAATCTATGGTGAACAAAAGTCATTTTGTGAAATGCTGGAAAATAAAAAAAAAAAAAAAAAAAACGCCATAGTATAGTATGTCGAAATTTTTCGATGAAAACGTCAAATTTTTCTGATGTTGAAAAAAATCATGAAAACGGAAGTATTATAGTATGTAGAATGATTCTATGGTGAACAAAAGTCATTTTGTGAAATGCTGGAAAATTTTACAAAAAAAAAAAAACGGCGTAGTATAGTATGTCGAAATTTTTCGATGAAAACGTCATATTTTTCTGATGTTGAAAAAAAATCATGAAAACGGTCGTATTATAGCACGTAGAATGATTCTATGGTGAACAAAAGTCATTTTGTGAAATGTTGGAAAAAAAAAAAAAAAAAAACGCCATAGTATAGTATGTCGAAATTTTTCGATGAAAACGTCAAATTTTTCTGATGTCGAAAAAAATCATAAAAACGGTTGTATTATAGCATGTAGAATGATTCTATGGTGAACAAAAGTCATTTTGTGAAATGCTGGAAAATTTTACAAAAAAAAAAAAAAACGCCATAGTATAGTATGTCGAAATTTTTCGATGAAAACGTCAAATTTTTCTGATGTCGAAACAAATCATGAAAACGGTCGTATTATAGCATGTAGAATGATTCTATGGTGAACAAAAGTCATTTTGTGAAATGCTGGAAAATTTTACAAAAAAAAAAAAAAAAACGCCATAGTATAGTATGTCGAAATTTTTCGATGAAAACGTCAAATTTTTCTGATGTCGAAACAAATCATGAAAACGGTCGTATTATAGCATGTAGAATGATTCTATGGTGAACAAAAGTCATTTTGTGAAATGCTGGAAAATTTTACAAAAAAAAAAAAAACCGCCATAGTATAGTATGTCGAAATTTTTCAATGAAAACGTCAAATTTTTCTGATGTCGAAAGAAATCATAAAAACGGAAGTATTATAGCATGTAGAATGAATCTATGGTGAACAAAAGTCATTTCGTGAAATGTTGGATAAATTTACAAAAAAAAAAAACGCCATAGTATAGTATGTCGAAATTTTTCGATGAAAACGTCAAATTTTTCTGATGTCGAAAAAAATCATAAAAACGGAAGTATTATAGCATGTAGAATGATTCTATGGTGAACAAAAGTCATTTTGTGAAATGCTGGAAAATTTTACAAAAAAAAAAAAAAAACGCCATAGTATAGTATGTCGAAATTTTTCGATGAAAACGTCAAATTTTTCTGATGTCGAAACAAATCATGAAAACGGTCATATTATAGCATGTAGAATGATTCTATGGTGAACAAAAGTCATTTTGTGAAATGCTGGAAAATAAAAAAAAAAAAAAAAAAAAACGCCATAGTATAGTATGTCGAAATTTTTCGATGAAAACGTCAAATTTTTCTGATGTTGAAATAAATCATGAAAACGGTCGTATTATAGCATGTAGAATGATTCTATGGTGAACAAAAGTCATTTTGTGAAATGCTGGAAAATAAAAAAAAAAATTAAAAAAAACGCCATAGTATAGTATGTCGAAATTTTTCGATGAAAACGTCAAATTTTTCTGATGTTGAAAAAAATCATGAAAACGGTCGTATTATAGCATGTAGAATGATTCTATGGTGAACAAAAGTCATTTTGTGAAATGCTGGAAAATAAAAAAAAAAAAAAAAACGCCATAGTATAGTATGTCGAAATTTTTCGATGAAAACGTCAAATTTTTCTGATGTCGAAAAAATCATGAAAACGGTCGTATTATAGCATGTAGAATGATTCTATGGTGAACAAAAGTCATTTCGTGAAATGCTGGAAAATTTTACAAAAAAAAAAACGCCATAGTATAGTATGTCGAAATTTTTCGATGAAAACGTCAAATTTTTCTGATGTTGAAAAAAATCATGAAAACGGTCGTATTATAGCATGTAGAATGATTCTATGGTGAACAAAAGTCATTTTGTGAAATGCTGGAAAATAAAAAAAAAAAAAAAAAAACGCCATAGTATAGTATGTCGAAATTTTTCGATGAAAACGTCAAATTTTTCTGATGTTGAAAAAAATCATGAAAACTGTCATATTATAGCATGTAGAATGATTCTATGGTGAACAAAAGTCATTTTGTGAAATGCTGGAAAATAACAAAAAAAAAAAAAAACGCCATAGTATAGTATGTCGAAATTTTTCGATGAAAACGTCAAATTTTTCTGATGTCGAAACAAATCATGAAAACGGTCGTATTATAGCATGTAGAATGATTCTATGGTGAACAAAAGTCATTTTGTGAAATGCTGGAAAATTTTACAAAAAAAAAAAAACGCCATAGTATAGTATGTCGAAATTTTTCAATGAAAACGTCAAATTTTTCTGATGTCGAAAGAAATCATAAAAACGGAAGTATTATAGCATGTAGAATGAATCTATGGTGAACAAAAGTCATTTCGTGAAATGTTGGATAAATTTACAAAAAAAAAACGCCATAGTATAGTATGTCGAAATTTTTCGATGAAAACGTCAAATTTTTCTGATGTCGAAAAAAATCATAAAAACGGAAGTATTATAGCATGTAGAATGATTCTATGGTGAACAAAAGTCATTTTGTGAAATGCTGGAAAATTTTACAAAAAAAAAAAAAAACGCCATAGTATAGTATGTCGAAATTTTTCGATGAAAACGTCAAATTTTTCTGATGTCGAAACAAATCATGAAAACGGTCGTATTATAGCATGTAGAATGATTCTATGGTGAACAAAAGTCATTTTGTGAAATGCTGGAAAATAACAAAAAAAAAAAAAAACGCCATAGTATAGTATGTCGAAATTTTTCGATGAAAACGTCAAATTTTTCTGATGTCGAAACAAATCATGAAAACGGTCGTATTATAGCATGTAGAATGATTCTATGGTGAACAAAAGTCATTTTGTGAAATGCTGGAAAATTTTACAAAAAAAAAAAAAAACCGCCATAGTATAGTATGTCGAAATTTTTCAATGAAAACGTCAAATTTTTCTGATGTCGAAAGAAATCATAAAAACGGAAGTATTATAGCATGTAGAATGAATCTATGGTGAACAAAAGTCATTTCGTGAAATGTTGGATAAATTTACAAAAAAAAAAACGCCATAGTATAGTATGTCGAAATTTTTCGATGAAAACGTCAAATTTTTCTGATGTCGAAAAAAATCATAAAAACGGAAGTATTATAGCATGTAGAATGATTCTATGGTGAACAAAAGTCATTTTGTGAAATGCTGGAAAATTTTACAAAAAAAAAAAAAACGCCATAGTATAGTATGTCGAAATTTTTCGATGAAAACGTCAAATTTTTCTGATGTTGAAAAAAATCATGAAAACGGTCATATTATAGCATGTAGAATGATTCTATGGTGAACAAAAGTCATTTTGTGAAATGCTGGAAAAAAAAAAAAAAAAAAAAAACGCCATAGTATAGTATGTCGAAATTTTTCGATGAAAACGTCAAATTTTTCTGATGTCGAAACAAATCATGAAAACGGTCGTATTATAGCATGTAGAATGATTCTATGGTGAACAAAAGTCATTTTGTGAAATGCTGGAAAATTTTACAAAAAAAAAAAAAAACGCCATAGTATAGTATGTCGAAATTTTTCGATGAAAACGTCAAATTTTTCTGATGTCGAAAGAAATCATAAAAACGGAAGTATTATAGCATGTAGAATGAATCTATGGTGAACAAAAGTCATTTCGTGAAATGTTGGATAAATTTACAAAAAAAAAACGCCATAGTATAGTATGTCGAAATTTTTCGATGAAAACGTCAAATTTTTCTGATGTCGAAAAAAATCATAAAAACGGTTGTATTATAGCATGTAGAATGATTCTATGGTGAACAAAAGTCATTTTGTGAAATGCTGGAAAATTTTACAAAAAAAAAAAAACGCCATAGTATAGTATGTCGAAATTTTTCGATGAAAACGTCAAATTTTTCTGATGTCGAAACAAATCATGAAAACGGTCATATTATAGCATGTACAATGATTCTATGGTGAACAAAAGTCATTTTGTGAAATGTTGGAAAAAAAAAAAAAAAAAACGCCATAGTATAGTATGTCGAAATCTTTCAGTGACAACGTCAAATTTTTCTGATGTCGACAAAAATCATGAAAACGGTCGTATTATAGCATGTAGAATGATTATATGGTGAACAAAAGTCATTTTGTAAAATGCTGGAAAATTTTACAAAAAAAAAAAAAACGCCATAGTATAGTATGTCGAAATTTTTCGATGAAAGCGTCAAATTTTTCTGATGTTGAAAAAAATCATGAAAACGGTCGTATTATAGCATGTAGAATGATTCTATGGTGAACAAAAGTCATTTTGTGAAATGCTGGAAAATTTTACTAAAAAAAAAAACGGCATAGTATAGTATGTCGAAATTTTTCAATGAAAACGTCAAATTTTTCTGATGTTGAAATAAATCATGAAAACGGTCATATTATAGCATGTAGAATGATTCTATGGTGAACAAAAGTCATTTTGTGAAATGCTGGAAAATAACAAAAAAAAAAAAAAACGCCATAGTATAGTATGTCGAAATTTTTCGATGAAAACGTCAAATTTTTCTGATGTTGAAATAAATCATAAAAACGGAAGTATTATAGCATGTAGAATGATTCTATGGTGAACAAAAGTCATTTTGTGAAATGCTGGAAAATTTTACAAAAAAAAAAAAAAAAAAAACGCCATAGTATAGTATGTCGAAATTTTTCGATGAAAACGTCAAATTTTTCTGATGTCGAAACAAATCATGAAAACGGTCATATTATAGCATGTAGAATGATTCTATGGTGAACAAAAGTCATTTTGTGAAATGCTGGAAAATAAAAAAAAAAAAAAAAAACGCCATAGTATAGTATGTCGAAATTTTTCGATGAAAACGTCAAATTTTTCTGATGTTGAAATAAATCATGAAAACGGTCGTATTATAGCATGTAGAATGATTCTATGGTGAACAAAAGTCATTTTGTGAAATGCTGGAAAATAAAAAAAAAATAAAAAAAAACGCCATAGTATAGTATGTCGAAATTTTTCGATGAAAACGTCAAATTTTTCTGATGTTGAAAAAAATCATGAAAACGGTCGTATTATAGCATGTAGAATGATTCTATGGTGAACAAAAGTCATTTTGTGAAATGCTGGAAAATAAAAAAAAAAAAAAAAAACGCCATAGTATAGTATGTCGAAATTTTTCGATGAAAACGTCAAATTTTTCTGATGTCGAAAAAATCATGAAAACGGTCGTATTATAGCATGTAGAATGATTCTATGGTGAACAAAAGTCATTTCGTGAAATGCTGGAAAATTTTACAAAAAAAAAAAAACGCCATAGTATAGTATGTCGAAATTTTTCGATGAAAACGTCAAATTTTTCTGATGTTGAAAAAAATCATGAAAACGGTCGTATTATAGCATGTAGAATGATTCTATGGTGAACAAAAGTCATTTTGTGAAATGCTGGAAAATAAAAAAAAAAAAAAAAAAAAACGCCATAGTATAGTATGTCGAAATTTTTCGATGAAAACGTCAAATTTTTCTGATGTTGAAAAAAATCATGAAAACTGTCATATTATAGCATGTAGAATGATTATATGGTGAACAAAAGTCATTTTGTGAAATGCTGGAAAAAAAAAAAAAAAAAAAAAAAACGCCATAGTATAGTATGTCGAAATTTTTCGATGAAAACGTCAAATTTTTCTGATGTCGAAACAAATCATGAAAACGGTCATATTATAGCATGTAGAATGATTCTATGGTGAACAAAAGTCATTTTGTGAAATGCTGGAAAATTTTACAAAAAAAAAAAAAACGCCATAGTATAGTATGTAGAAATTTTTCGGTGAAAACGTCAAATTTTTCTGATGTTGAAAAAAATCATGAAAACGGTCGTATTATAGCATGTAGAATGATTATATGGTGAACAAAAGTCATTTTGTAAAATGCTGGAAAATTTTACAAAAAAAAAAAAACGCCATAGTATAGTATGTCGAAATTTTTTGATGAAAGCGTCAAATTTTTCTGATGTTGAAAAAAATCATGAAAACGGTCGTATTACAGCATGTAGACTGATTCTATGGTGAACAAAAGTCATTTTGTGAAATGCTGGAAAATTTTACAAAAAAAAAAAAAAAACGCCATAGTATAGTATGTCGAAATTTTTCGATGAAAACGTCAAATTTTTCTGATGTTGAAAAAAATCATGAAAACGGTCATATTATAGCATGTAGAATGATTCTATGGTGAACAAAAGTCATTTTGTGAAATGCTGGAAAATAAAAAAAAAAAAAAAAAACGCCATAGTATAGTATGTCGAAATTTTTCGATGAAAACGTCAAATTTTTCTGATGTCGAAACAAATCATGAAAACGGTCGTATTATAGCATGTAGAATGAATCTATGGTGAACAAAAGTCATTTCGTGAAATGTTGGATAAATTTACAAAAAAAAAAACGCCATAGTATAGTATGTCGAAATTTTTCGATGAAAACGTCAAATTTTTCTGATGTCGAAAAAAATCATGAAAACGGTCATATTATAGCATGTAGAATGATTCTATGGTGAACAAAAGTCATTTTGTAAAATTCTGGAAAATTTTACAAAAAAAAAAAAAAACGCCATAGTATAGTATGTCGAAATTTTTTGATGAAAGCGTCAAATTTTTCTGATGTTGAAAAAAATCATGAAAACGGTGGTATTTTAGCATGTAGAATGATTATATGGTGAACAAAAGTCATTTTGTGAAATGCTGGAAAATTTTACAAAAAAAAAAAAACGCCATAGTATAGTATGTCGAAATTTTTCGATGAAAACGTCAAATTTTTCTGATGTCGAAAGAAATCATAAAAACGGAAGTATTATAGCATGTAGAATGAATCTATGGTGAACAAAAGTCATTTCGTGAAATGTTGGATAAATTTACAAAAAAAAAACGCCATAGTATAGTATGTCGAAATTTTTCGATGAAAACGTCAAATTTTTCTGATGTCGAAAAAAATCATGAAAACGGTCATATTATAGCATGTAGAATGATTCTATGGTGAACAAAAGTCATTTCGTGAAATGTTGGAAAATTTTACAAAAAAAAAAAAAAAAACGCCATAGTATAGTATGTCGAAATTTTTCGATGAAAACGTCAAATTTTTCTGATGTCGAAAAAAATCATGAAAACGGTCGTATTATAGCATGTAGAATGATTCTATGGTGAACAAAAGTCATTTTGTGAAATGCTGGAAAATTTTACAAAAAAAAAAAAACGCATAGTATAGTATGTCGAAATTTTTCGATGAAAACGTCAAATTTTTCTGATGTCGAAACAAATCATGAAAACGGTCGTATTATAGCATGTAGAATGATTCTATGGTGAACAAAAGTCATTTTGTGAAATGCTGGAAAATTTTACAAAAAAAAAAAAAAACGCCATAGTATAGTATGTCGAAATTTTTCGATGAAAACGTCAAATTTTTCTGATGTTGAAAAAAATCATGAAAACGATCATATTATAGCATGTAGAATGATTCTATGGTGAACAAAAGTCATTTTGTGAAATGCTGGAAAATAACAAAAAAAAAAAAAAACGCCATAGTATAGTATGTCGAAATTTTTCGATGAAAACGTCAAATTTTTCTGATGTCGAAACAAATCATGAAAACGGTCGTATTATAGCATGTAGAATGATTCTATGGTGAACAAAAGTCATTTCGTGAAATGTTGGATAAATTTACAAAAAAAAAACGCCATAGTATAGTATGTCGAAATTTTTCGATGAAAACGTCAAATTTTTCTGATGTCGAAAAAAATCATAAAAACGGAAGTATTATAGCATGTAGAATGATTCTATGGTGAACAAAAGTCATTTTGTGAAATGCTGGAAAATTTTACAAAAAAAAAAAAAAAACGCCATAGTATAGTATGTCGAAATTTTTCGATGAAAACGTCAAATTTTTCTGATGTTGAAAAAAATCATGAAAACGGTCATATTATAGCATGTAGAATGATTCTATGGTGAACAAAAGTCATTTTGTGAAATGCTGGAAAATAAAAAAAAAAAAAAAAAAACGCCATAGTATAGTATGTCGAAATTTTTCGATGAAAACGTCAAATTTTTCTGATGTCGAAAGAAATCATAAAAACGGAAGTATTATAGCATGTAGAATGAATCTATGGTGAACAAAAGTCATTTCGTGAAATGTTGGATAAATTTACAAAAAAAAAAACGCCATAGTATAGTATGTCGAAATTTTTCGATGAAAACGTCAAATTTTTCTGATGTCGAAAAAAATCATAAAAACGGTTGTATTATAGCATGTAGAATGATTCTATGGTGAACAAAAGTCATTTTGTGAAATGCTGGAAAATTTTACAAAAAAAAAAAAAAACGCCATAGTATAGTATGTCGAAATTTTTCGATGAAAACGTCAAATTTTTCTGATGTTGAAAAAAATCATAAAAACGGTCGTATTATAGCATGTAGAATGATTCTATGGTGAACAAAAGTCATTTTGTGAAATGCTGAAAAAAAAAAAAAAAACGCCATAGTATAGTATGTCGAAATTTTTCGATGAAAACGTCAAATTTTTCTGATGTCGAAACAAATCATGAAAACGGTCATATTATAGCATGTACAATGATTCTATGGTGAACAAAAGTCATTTTGTGAAATGTTGGAAAAAAAAAAAAAAAAAAAAAAACGCCATAGTATAGTATGTCGAAATCTTTCAGTGACAACGTCAAATTTTTCTGATGTCGACAAAAATCATGAAAACGGTCGTATTATAGCATGTAGAATGATTATATGGTGAACAAAAGTCATTTTGTAAAATGCTGGAAAATTTTACAAAAAAAAAAAAAAACGCCATAGTATAGTATGTCGAAATTTTTTGATGAAAGCGTCAAATTTTTCTGATGTTGAAAAAAATCATGAAAACGGTCGTATTATAGCATGTAGAATGATTCTATGGTGAACAAAAGTCATTTTGTGAAATGCTGGAAAATTTTACTAAAAAAAAAAAACGGCATAGTATAGTATGTCGAAATTTTTCAATGAAAACGTCAAATTTTTCTGATGTTGAAATAAATCATGAAAACGGTCATATTATAGCATGTAGAATGATTCTATGGTGAACAAAAGTCATTTTGTGAAATGCTGGAAAATAACAAAAAAAAAAAAAAACGCCATAGTATAGTATGTCGAAATTTTTCGATGAAAACGTCAAATTTTTCTGATGTCGAAACAAATCATGAAAACGGTCATATTATAGCATGTAGAATGATTCTATGGTGAACAAAAGTCATTTTGTGAAATGCTGGAAAATTTTACAAAAAAAAAAACGCCATAGTATAGTATGTCGAAATTTTTCGATGAAAACGTCAAATTTTTCTGATGTTGAAAAAAATCATGAAAACGATCATATTATAGCATGTAGAATGATTCTATGGTGAACAAAAGTCATTTTGTGAAATGCTGGAAAATAACAAAAAAAAAAAAAACGCCATAGTATAGTATGTCGAAATTTTTCGATGAAAACGTCAAATTTTTCTGATGTTGAAATAAATCATAAAAACGGAAGTATTATAGCATGTAGAATGATTCTATGGTGAACAAAAGTCATTTTGTGAAATGCTGGAAAATTTTACAAAAAAAAAAAAAAAAAAACGCCATAGTATAGTATGTCGAAATTTTTCGATGAAAACGTCAAATTTTTCTGATGTCGAAACAAATCATGAAAACGGTCATATTATAGCATGTAGAATGATTCTATGGTGAACAAAAGTCATTTTGTGAAATGCTGGAAAATATAAAAAAAAAAAAAAAAACGCCATAGTATAGTATGTCGAAATTTTTCGATGAAAACGTCAAATTTTTCTGATGTTGAAATAAATCATGAAAACGGTCGTATTATAGCATGTAGAATGATTCTATGGTGAACAAAAGTCATTTTGTGAAATGCTGGAAAATAACAAAAAAAATTAAAAAAAACGCCATAGTATAGTATGTCGAAATTTTTCGATGAAAACGTCAAATTTTTCTGATGTTGAAAAAAATCATGAAAACGGTCGTATTATAGCATGTAGAATGATTCTATGGTGAACAAAAGTCATTTTGTGAAATGCTGGAAAATAAAAAAAAAAAAAAAAAACGCCATAGTATAGTATGTCGAAATTTTTCGATGAAAACGTCAAATTTTTCTGATGTCGAAAAAATCATGAAAACGGTCGTATTATAGCATGTAGAATGATTCTATGGTGAACAAAAGTCATTTCGTGAAATGCTGGAAAATTTTACAAAAAAAAAAAACGCCATAGTATAGTATGTCGAAATTTTTCGATGAAAACGTCAAATTTTTCTGATGTTGAAAAAAATCATGAAAACGGTCGTATTATAGCATGTAGAATGATTCTATGGTGAACAAAAGTCATTTTGTGAAATGCTGGAAAATAAAAAAAAAAAAAAAAAAAACGCCATAGTATAGTATGTCGAAATTTTTCGATGAAAACGTCAAATTTTTCTGATGTTGAAAAAAATCATGAAAACGGTCGTATTATAGTATGTAGAATGATTCTATGGTGAACAAAAGTCATTTTGTGAAATGCTGGAAAATTTTACAAAAAAAAAAACGCCATAGTATAGTATGTCGAAATTTTTCGATGAAAACGTCAAATTTTTCTGATGTTGAAAAAAATCATGAAAACTGTCATATTATAGCATGTAGAATGATTATATGGTGAACAAAAGTCATTTTGTGAAATGGTGGAAAAAAAAAAAAAAAAAAAAAACGCCATAGTATAGTATGTCAAAATTTTTCGATGAAAACGTCAAATTTTTTTGATGTCGAAACAAATCATGAAAACGGTCATATTATAGCATGTAGAATGATTCTATGGTGAACAAAAGTCATTTTGTGAAATGCTGGAAAATTTTACAAAAAAAAAAAAACGCCATAGTATAGTATGTAGAAATTTTTCGGTGAAAACGTCAAATTTTTCTGATGTTGAAAAAAATCATGAAAACGGTCGTATTATAGCATGTAGAATGATTATATGGTGAACAAAAGTCATTTTGTAAAATGCTGGAAAATTTTACAAAAAAAAAAAAAACGCCATAGTATAGTATGTCGAAATTTTTTGATGAAAGCGTCAAATTTTTCTGATGTTGAAAAAAATCATGAAAACGGTCGTATTACAGCATGTAGACTGATTCTATGGTGAACAAAAGTCATTTTGTGAAATGCTGGAAAATTTTACAAAAAAAAAAAAAAAAACGCCATAGTATAGTATGTCGAAATTTTTCGATGAAAACGTCAAATTTTTCTGATGTTGAAAAAAATCATGAAAACGGTCATATTATAGCATGTAGAATGATTCTATGGTGAACAAAAGTCATTTTGTGAAATGCTGGAAAATAAAAAAAAAAAAAAAAAAAACGCCATAGTATAGTATGTCGAAATTTTTCGATGAAAACGTCAAATTTTTCTGATGTCGAAACAAATCATGAAAACGGTCGTATTATAGCATGTAGAATGATTCTATGGTGAACAAAAGTCATTTTGTGAAATGCTGGAAAATTTTACAAAAAAAAAAAACGCCATAGTATAGTATGTCGAAATTTTTCGATGAAAACGTCAAATTTTTCTGATGTTGAAAAAAATCATGAAAACGATCATATTATAGCATGTAGAATGATTCTATGGTGAACAAAAGTCATTTTGTGAAATGCTGGAAAATAACAAAAAAAAAAAAAAAACGCCATAGTATAGTATGTCGAAATTTTTCGATGAAAACGTCAAATTTTTCTGATGTCGAAACAAATCATGAAAACGGTCGTATTATAGCATGTAGAATGATTCTATGGTGAACAAAAGTCATTTCGTGAAATGTTGGATAAATTTACAAAAAAAAAACGCCATAGTATAGTATGTCGAAATTTTTCGATGAAAACGTCAAATTTTTCTGATGTCGAAAAAAATCATAAAAACGGAAGTATTATAGCATGTAGAATGATTCTATGGTGAACAAAAGTCATTTTGTGAAATGCTGGAAAATTTTACAAAAAAAAAAAAAAAAACGCCATAGTATAGTATGTCGAAATTTTTCGATGAAAACGTCAAATTTTTCTGATGTCGAAACAAATCATGAAAACGGTCGTATTATAGCATGTAGAATGATTCTATGGTGAACAAAAGTCATTTTGTGAAATGCTGGAAAATTTTACAAAAAAAAAAAAAAACGCCATAGTATAGTATGTCGAAATTTTTCGATGAAAACGTCAAATTTTTCTGATGTCGAAAGAAATCATAAAAACGGAAGTATTATAGCATGTAGAATGAATCTATGGTGAACAAAAGTCATTTCGTGAAATGTTGGATAAATTTACAAAAAAAAAACGCCATAGTATAGTATGTCGAAATTTTTCGATGAAAACGTCAAATTTTTCTGATGTCGAAAAAAATCATAAAAACGGTCGTATTATAGCATGTAGAATGATTCGATGGTGAACAAAAGTCATTTTGTGAAATGCTGAAAAAAAAAAAAAAAAAACGCCATAGTATAGTATGTCGAAATTTTTCGATGAAAACGTCAAATTTTTCTGATGTCGAAACAAATCATGAAAACGGTCATATTATAGCATGTACAATGATTCTATGGTGAACAAAAGTCATTTTGTGAAATGTTGGAAAAAAAAAAAAAAAAAAAACGCCATAGTATAGTATGTCGAAATCTTTCAGTGACAACGTCAAATTTTTCTGATGTCGACAAAAATCATGAAAACGGTCGTATTATAGCACGTAGAATGATTATATGGTGAACAAAAGTCATTTTGTAAAATGCTGGAAAATTTTACAAAAAAAAAAAAAACGCCATAGTATAGTATGTCGAAATTTTTCGATGAAAACGTCAAATTTTTCTGATGTTGAAAAAAATCATAAAAACGGTCGTATTATAGCATGTAGAATGATTCGATAGTGAACAAAAGTCATTTTGTGAAATGCTGAAAAAAAAAAAAAAAAAAAACGCCATAGTATAGTATGTCGAAATTTTTCGATGAAAACGTCAAATTTTTCTGATGTCGAAACAAATCATGAAAACGGTCATATTATAGCATGTACAATGATTCTATGGTGAACAAAAGTCATTTTGTGAAATGCTGGAAAATTTTACTAAAAAAAAAAAAACGCCATAGTATAGTATGTCGAAATTTTTCGATGAAAACGTCAAATTTTTCTGATGTCGAAACAAATCATGAAAACGGTCATATTATAGCATGTAGAATGATTCTATGGTGAACAAAAGTCATTTTGTGAAATGCTGGAAAATTTTACAAAAAAAAAAAAAAACGCCATAGTATAGTATGTCGAAATTTTTCGATGAAAACGTCAAATTTTTCTGATGTCGAAAGAAATCATAAAAACGGAAGTATTATAGCATGTAGAATGATTCTATGGTGAACAAAAGTCATTTTGTGAAATGCTGGAAAATTTTACAAAAAGAAAAAAACGGCATAGTATAGTATGTCGAAATTTTTCGATGAAAACGTCAAATTTTTCTGATGTTGAAATAAATCATGAAAACGGTCATATTATAGCATGTAGAATGATTCTATGGTGAACAAAAGTCATTTTGTGAAATGCTGGAAAATTAAAAAAAAAAAAAAAAAAAAAAAAAAAAAAAACGCCATAGGGTAGTATGTCGAAATTTTTCGATGAAAACGTCAAATTTTTCTCATGTCGAAAAAATCATGAAAACGGTCGTATTATAGCATGTAGAATGATTCTATGGTGAACAAGTCATTTCGTGAAATGTTGGAAATTTTTACAAAAAAAAAAAACGCCATAGTATAGTATGTCGAAATTTTTCGATGAAAACGTCAAATTTTTCTGATGTTGAAAAAAATCATGAAAACGGTCGTATTATAGCATGTAGAATGATTCTATGGTGAACAAAAGTCCTTTTGTGAAATGCTGGAAAATTTTACAAAAAAAACGCAATAGTATAGTATGTCGAAATTTTTCGATGAAAACGTCAAATTTTTCTGATGTTGAAAAAAATCATGAAAACGGTCGTATTATAGCATGTAGAATGATTCTATGGTGAACAAAAGTCATTTTGTGAAATGCTGAAAAAAAAAAAAAAAACGCCATAGTATAGTATGTCGAAATTTTTCGATGAAAACGTCAAATTTTTCTGATGTCGAAACAAATCATGAAAACGGTCGTATTATAGCATGTAGAATGATTCTATGGTGAACAAAAGTCATTTTGTGAAATGCTGGAAAATTTTACAAAAAAAAAAAACGCCATAGTATAGTATGTCGAAATTTTTCGGTGAAAACGTCAGATTTTTCTGATGTTGAAAAAAATAATAAAAACGGTCGTATTATAGCATGTAGAATGATTCTATGGTGAACAAAAGTCATTTTGTAAAATTCTGGAAAATTTTACAAAAAAAAAAAACACCATAGTATAGTATGTCGAAATTTTTTGATGAAAGCGTCAAATTTTTCTGATGTTGAAAAAAATCATGAAAACGGTCGTATTATAGCATGTAGAATGATTATATGGTGAACAAAAGTCATTTTGTGAAATGCTGGAAAATTTTACAAAAAAAAAAAAAAAAACGCCATAGTATAGTATGTCGAAATTTTTCGATGAAAACGTCAAATTTTTCTGATGTCGAAAGAAATCATAAAAACGGAAGTATTATAGCATGTAGAATGAATCTATGGTGAACAAAAGTCATTTCGTGAAATGCTGGATAAATTTGCAAAAAAAAAAAAAACGCCAAAGTATAGTATGTCGAAATTTTTCGATGAAAACGTCAAATTTTTCTGATGTCGAAAAAAATCATAAAAACGGAAGTATTATAGCATGTAGAATGATTCTATGGTGAACAAAAGTCATTTTGTGAAATGCTGGAAAATTTTACTAAAAAAAAAAAACGCCATAGTATAGTATGTCGAAATTTTTCGATGAAAATGTCAAATTTTTCTGATGTTGAAAAAAATCATGAAAACGGTCGTATTATAGCATGTAGAATGATTCTATGGTGAACAAAAGTCATTTCGTGAAATGTTGGAAAGTTTTACAAAAAAAAAAAACGCCATAGTATAGTATGTCGAAATTTTTTGATGAAAGCGTCAAATTTTTCTGATGTCGAAAAAATCATGAAAACGGTCGTATTATAGCATGTAGAATGATTCTATGGTGAACAAAAGTCATTTTGTGAAATGCTGAAAAAAAAAAAAAAAAAAAACGCCATAGTATAGTATGTCGAAATCTTTCAGTGACAACGTCAAATTTTTCTGATGTTGAAAAAAATCATGAAAACGGTCGTATTATAGCATGTAGAATGATTATATGGTGAACAAAAGTCATTTTGTGAAATGCTGGAAAATAAAAAAAAAAAAAAAAAAAACGCCATAGTATAGTATGTCGAAATTTTTCGATGAAAACGTCAAATTTTTCTGATGTTGAAAAAAATCATGAAAACGGTCGTATTATAGCATGTAGAATGATTCTATGGTGAACAAAAGTCATTTTGTGAAATGCTGAAAAAAAAAAAAAACGCCATAGTATAGTATGTCGAAATTTTTCGATGAAAACGTCAAATTTTTCTGATGTCGAAACAAATCATGAAAACGGTCATATTATAGCATGTACAATGATTCTATGGTGAACAAAAGTCATTTTGTGAAATGTTGGAAAAAAAAAAAAAAAAACGCCATAGTATAGTATGTCGAAATCTTTCAGTGACAACGTCAAATTTTTCTGATGTCGACAAAAATCATGAAAACGGTCGTATTATAGCATGTAGAATGATTATATGGTGAACAAAAGTCATTTTGTAAAATGCTGGAAAATTTTACAAAAAAAAAAAAAAACGCCATAGTATAGTATGTCGAAATTTTTTGATGAAAGCGTCAAATTTTTCTGATGTTGAAAAAAATCATGAAAACGGTCGTATTATAGCATGTAGAATGATTCTATGGTGAACAAAAGTCATTTTGTGAAATGCTGGAAAATTTTACTAAAAAAAAAAAACGGCATAGTATAGTATGTCGAAATTTTTCAATGAAAACGTCAAATTTTTCTGATGTTGAAATAAATCATGAAAACGGTCATATTATAGCATGTAGAATGATTCTATGGTGAACAAAAGTCATTTTGTGAAATGCTGGAAAATAACAAAAAAAAAAAAAACGCCATAGTATAGTATGTCGAAATTTTTCGATGAAAACGTCAAATTTTTCTGATGTCGAAACAAATCATGAAAACGGTCATATTATAGCATGTAGAATGATTCTATGGTGAACAAAAGTCATTTTGTGAAATGCTGGAAAATTTTACAAAAAAAAAAAAAAAACGCCATAGTATAGTATGTCGAAATTTTTCGATGAAAACGTCAAATTTTTCTGATGTCGAAAGAAATCATAAAAACGGAAGTATTATAGCATGTAGAATGATTCTATGGTGAACAAAAGTCATTTTGTGAAATGCTGGAAAATTTTACAAAAAAAAAAAAAACGGCATAGTATAGTATGTCGAAATTTTTCGATGAAAACGTCAAATTTTTCTGATGTTGAAATAAATCA
The DNA here is from genome assembly GCA_947000775.1 of Pterois miles. Classification (NCBI taxonomy): domain Eukaryota; kingdom Metazoa; phylum Chordata; class Actinopteri; order Perciformes; family Scorpaenidae; genus Pterois; species Pterois miles. The sequence continues at coordinate 5,490,535 of CAMQGK010000514.1, read as the reverse complement.
TGAAAACGGTCATATTATAGCATGTAGAATGATTCTATGGTGAACAAAAGTCATTTTGTGAAATGCTGGAAAATTAAAAAAAAAAAAAAAAAAAAAAAAAAAAAAAACGCCATAGGGTAGTATGTCGAAATTTTTCGATGAAAACGTCAAATTTTTCTCATGTCGAAAAAATCATGAAAACGGTCGTATTATAGCATGTAGAATGATTCTATGGTGAACAAAAGTCATTTTGTGAAATGTTGGAAAATTTTACAAAAAAAAAAACGCCATAGTATAGTATGTCGAAATTTTTCGATGAAAACGTCAAATTTTTCTGATGTTGAAAAAAATCATGAAAACGGTCGTATTATAGCATGTAGAATGAATCTATGGTGAACAAAAGTCATTTTGTGAAATGCTGGAAAATTTTACAAAAAAAAAAAAAAACGCCATAGTATAGTATGTCGAAATTTTTCGATGAAAACGTCAAATTTTTCTGATGTCGAAAGAAATCATAAAAACGGAAGTATTATAGCATGTAGAATGAATCTATGGTGAACAAAAGTCATTTCGTGAAATGTTGGATAAATTTACAAAAAAAAAAAACGCCATAGTATAGTATGTCGAAATTTTTCGATGAAAACGTCAAATTTTTCTGATGTCGAAAAAAATCATAAAAACGGTCGTATTATAGCATGTAGAATGATTCGATGGTGAACAAAAGTCATTTTGTGAAATGCTGAAAAAAAAAAAAAAACCATAGTATAGTATGTCGAAATCTTTCAGTGACAACGTCAAATTTTTCTGATGTCGACAAAAATCATGAAAACGGTCGTATTATAGCACGTAGAATGATTATATGGTGAACAAAAGTCATTTTGTAAAATGCTGGAAAATTTTACAAAAAAAAAAAAAAACATAGTATAGTATGTCGAAATTTTTCGATGAAAACGTCAAATTTTTCTGATGTTGAAAAAAATCATAAAAACGGTCGTATTATAGCATGTAGAATGATTCGATGGTGAACAAAAGTCATTTTGTGAAATGCTGAAAAAAAAAAAAAAAAAAAAAACGCCATAGTATAGTATGTCGAAATTTTTCAATGAAAACGTCAAATTTTTCTGATGTTGAAATAAATCATGAAAACGGTCATATTATAGCATGTAGAATGATTCTATGGTGAACAAAAGTCATTTTGTGAAATGCTGGAAAATAACAAAAAAAAAAAAAACCATAGTATAGTATGTCGAAATTTTTCGATGAAAACGTCAAATTTTTCTGATGTCGAAACAAATCATGAAAACGGTCATATTATAGCATGTAGAATGATTCTATGGTGAACAAAAGTCATTTTGTGAAATGCTGGAAAATTTTACAAAAAAAAAAAAACGCCATAGTATAGTATGTCGAAATTTTTCGATGAAAACGTCAAATTTTTCTGATGTCGAAAGAAATCATAAAAACGGAAGTATTATAGCATGTAGAATGATTCTATGGTGAACAAAAGTCATTTTGTGAAATGCTGGAAAATTTTACAAAAAGAAAAAAACGGCATAGTATAGTATGTCGAAATTTTTCGATGAAAACGTCAAATTTTTCTGATGTTGAAATAAATCATGAAAACGGTCATATTATAGCATGTAGAATGATTCTATGGTGAACAAAAGTCATTTTGTGAAATGCTGGAAAATTAAAAAAAAAAAAAAAAAAAAAAAAAAAACGCCATAGGGTAGTATGTCGAAATTTTTCGATGAAAACGTCAAATTTTTCTCATGTCGAAAAAAATCATGAAAACGGTCGTATTATAGCATGTAGAATGATTCTATGGTGAACAAAAGTCATTTCGTGAAATGCTGGAAAATTTTACAAAAAAAAAAAAACGCCATAGTATAGTATGTCGAAATTTTTCGATGAAAACGTCAAATTTTTCTGATGTTGAAAAAAATCATGAAAACGGTCGTATTATAGCATGTAGAATGATTCTATGGTGAACAAAAGTCCTTTTGTGAAATGCTGGAAAATTTTACAAAAAAAACGCAATAGTATAGTATGTCGAAATTTTTCGATGAAAACGTCAAATTTTTCTGATGTTGAAAAAAATCATGAAAACGGTCGTATTATAGCATGTAGAATGATTCTATGGTGAACAAAAGTCATTTTGTGAAATGCTGAAAAAAAAAAAAAAAACGCCATAGTATAGTATGTCGAAATTTTTCGATGAAAACGTCAAATTTTTCTGATGTCGAAACAAATCATGAAAACGGTCGTATTATAGCATGTAGAATGATTCTATGGTGAACAAAAGTCATTTTGTGAAATGCTGGAAAAAAAAAAAAAAAAACGCCATAGTATAGTATGTCGAAATTTTTCGATGAAAACGTCAGATTTTTCTGATGTCGAAAAAAATCATAAAAACGGTCGTATTATAGCATGTAGAATGATTCTATGGTGAACAAAAGTCATTTTGTGAAATGCTGGAAAATTTTACAAAAAAAAAAAAAAAACCATAGTATAGTATGTCGAAATTTTTTGATGAAAACGTCAAATTTTTCTGATGTTGAAAAAAATCATGAAAACGGTCGTATTATAGCATGTAGAATGATTCTATGGTGAACAAAAGTCATTTTGTGAAATGCTGGAAAGTTTTACAAAAAAAAAAAACGCCATAGTATAGTATGTCGAAATTTTTTGATGAAAGCGTCAAATTTTTCTGATGTCGAAAAAATCATGAAAACGGTCGTATTATAGCATGTAGAATGATTCTATGGTGAACAAAAGTCATTTTGTGAAATGCTGAAAAAAAAAAAAAAACGCCATAGTATAGTATGTCGAAATCTTTCAGTGACAACGTCAAATTTTTCTGATGTCGACAAAAATCATGAAAACGGTCGTATTATAGCATGTAGAATGATTATATGGTGAACAAAAGTCATTTTGTAAAATGCTGGAAAATTTTACAAAAAAAAAAAAAAACGCCATAGTATAGTATGTCGAAATTTTTTGATGAAAGCGTCAAATTTTTCTGATGTTGAAAAAAATCATGAAAACGGTCGTAT